>JAACLJ010000001.1:3465000-4665000 GCA_012980515.1 Ophiocordyceps camponoti-floridani
CAGCACAGCTAGGCCTGGCTCGTTTTCCTTCTCCAGCTCCTCTACCTCCGCTCCCCCTCCCCCCCCCCACGCTATTATATCTCACTCTCACCGCCCGCTCGAGCCGTTTTTTTTTTTGTCCACCTGTCATCATCACCTTCATTCCATCCGTCTTTTTCGTTTCCCCACTTCCACAGTTCCCGATCCAGCTTTGTTGACGCCGGCTGCAGTTCGTCGTCGATAGCCAGTGGACCATCAATCAGTCCTCCCCCCACGAGGCCGACTCCGACGGCAACATCAATAACTACCTCACCCCGGCTGACCTCGACGACGACGACGACAACGACGACGACAACGACGACGAAATGGCCGGCAAGAAGAACAAGCAGAAGAGGCAGTCTGGGAAGCACACCTCGTCTTCGGACGAGCGGCTCCCTTCGCGGGGCGCTGCTGCCACCTCTTCCGACGCCAAGGCTAATCTGGCTTCTACCTCTGCTGCCTCCGGTGCCGCCGAGACTCCCACCGTCGGCCCCGGCGGCTTCCCTGCTACCCCGACCGCCGAGGAAGACAAATCCGTCTCAGTCAACCCGCTGCCAGCTGCCGCCGGTGCCGTGAATCCCATCAGCCTCGCCCCGGGTGAAAAGGTGCCCGAGTCCGCCTCCGCCGTCCACGACAACGTCAAGCTCGACAAGGACTCTTACGAAAAGAGCGACGCCCTGCCAACCGCCGCCAACGACGTCGTCGGCATCAACCCCATGCCCGCCGCTCCGGGTGCCGTCAACCCCGTCCACCTCGCTCCGGGAGAAAAGATCCCCCAGACAGTCTCGGGTCAGGCCATCGGAGAGCACGTCAAGCTCGACAAGGACTCGTACGACAGGAGTGACGCCCTTCCCGGCGTCGACGAGAATCTTACCAAGATGCCTGCCGTATCCAAGAACCTCATCCCAGAGTCCAGCCTGCCCATGGGCAGCAACGACGCCACCATCAGCTCCGTCGGACCCGACGCCACCACCGCCGCCCTCGCCGGCGCCGTTCCCCTTGAGAAGGACAAGCACGCGCCCACAATCAGCACCGTCGGCCCCGACGCAACTACCGCCGGCCTCGCCGGAGCGGTTCCCAAGGAGGGTCAGGTTCCCGACATTGTCAAGAAGAGTCAGGCCGAGGCCGGCGTCTCGCCCGAGGCGTCAGCCGTGCCCAAGGAGGTCATGGAAAAGTCCATGGTCGAGAAGCAGCTCAAGGAGGAGGCCGTTCCCGACATCGTCAAGGAGAGCCAGGCCGAGGCCGGCGTTGGTCCCGAGGCTTCGGCCGTGCCCCGTGAGGTCATGGAAAAGTCCGAGGTCGAGAAGGAGCTCTTGGAAAAGGTGCCCAAGGAAAAGGTGACTATCCTTCCTTCGCTTTGCGTCCCACACGAGTATACCTTCGGGTTTGCTGACAATCTTCACAAGGCCGAGCAACCCCTCTCTTCGACCGGCGATGTCGGCGCGGCCGTTGGCGGTGTCGGCTCCAAGGCCTCCACCGCCGGCAAGGATGCCGTCTCTTCCACCAAGGACACCGCTTCGTCTGCCAAAGACAGCGCCAAGGATCCTGCTACGTCTGCCAAGGGCTCTGCCGCAGTCGCCAAGGACAACCTGAAAGAACGGGCAACCCCAGGTTCGGAAGACACCGACTTGAGGACCGCAGTCAACAACGTGGCCGACAGGCATATCAACGACTCGCCCAACCAACAGGCTGCCGACGCGACCGCTGGCCAGACTTCTGAGACTGGCAAGCAACACGAGTCGGATTCGGCCCAGAGACAGGCGGGCGAGTCCAGCTCTCAAAAGCATGCGGCGGCGGACGCGAGCAGGACGGCCGGCGGCAAGGCCCCCGAGGCCCGGGCCGGAGACAACCAAGACGTCGGCCACAAATCAGAGGCCTCCAAGAAGTCCGGGGGCTCCGTGTCCAAGGCCGGCGACGACTCGACGGACGGTGCTCAGGCCTCCGGCTCCGGCACCGCCACCAACGGCGCCGAGTCCAAGCAAGGCGACAGCCCGGCCGAGGCCACGCCGGAGCGGAAGAAGAAGAACCGGCTGAGCACCATGTTCTCCAAGCTCAGACACAAGCTCTCGGACAAGAACTGAGAGCGCATCGATGACGGTGGGGAGGAGTGCGAGAGGAGCTGCTGTTCCCAGTAAAGTTGTCTTTGGTTGAGTGACTTCGTTTCCGTGCCGAATGATTCCCCCGAATTCCATGCGATGGGAGAGAAACAGGTCAGGATGGCTGGTCGCATATTTAGGTAATGCAGCATCATTTCCGGAGCTTGCTGGTTCTCTTGGTCTTTTCCGGCTACACGGACTGTACTCTACCAACGATCCGTCCGCGCCGCCTGTCGCACGACGCAGTAAGGGAGAAAGGGGTTGTACGAGTATGGCGGTGGGTTGAATAGGTCGGTGGTAGGTAGTAGCGAGGATGCGATAGTTGCTACTAGGTACATAGGTAGTAGATAGGTACCTAGGTAGCCCAAGGTAGGTAACAGTAGGTAGGTAGGTAGGTAGTACTAATGCGGGGGGGTTTGGTGAGTCTAGGTAGATACCAGCAGAGAGAGACAAGTAAGATGGCGGTTGATTTCCTTGCGCTTCTGGGCTCTTGGTTGCGAACAAGAAGATGAGACAAGTCCGAAAGGGGCAACGCGTAGCCTCAACTAGGTAGAGGGAGTCGCAGTGTCGCATCACGTGGCGAGAATGCTGACTCATCTCTCCCGTGGCGTCCGTCGGAGGAGGAGGAGGGTCTTTGCTGGTCAGAACTGGAACTCGCCCCGCCGGTGACTCGACCCACGACTCTCCTCTGCCTCTGAACCTCCTGGGGTTCGTCCTGGCTGGACACCCCTTTCTTCCCCCCTTCCCTCCTCCCTCTCCCTTCTCCCTCCTGTTACTCGATTAACCGCTTCTCTTGGAAGCGCTCCCCAGCGAGCAGCGGTCTGTTCCGTCGAGGACGCCGTGAAGCCGTCGTGATTGGCGGCATCGTTGGCTGAGACGCTGTGCTTGTGCAGGGCGGCGGGCGAATTTGCTTCGCGAAAGGGGCGCGCTGAATGATCTAATTCGGCGGCTACCTTTTGCCCCAACCACGCAAACGACGTCGGACCAAACCGTCTCCCCGCCTGCTGTCGGGGACATGAACCCGTCCGGCGCTGTTGTGGGCAAGTCCCTGCCGGCGTCATCGAGCCATCCTGCGGCTGCCCAGGCGGGGCCGTCGACGTCGAGCTTCGAATCGGTCCGTCGCCCGAATCAGTCCGGACTCGGGACCTCGCAGCCGGCGCCGAGAAAGGCTCAGGGTTCGCGGAAGCAGCACAAGAACCAGCGGCGGCCGGGGACCGGTCCGGGGCCCAACAGCCACCTGGACGAGGACGACGCCATGGCGGAGATGCGGGCTCTGAGGAACCCTTCTAGCCGACGGGGCCAGACGTCGATTACGCATCTTTTGAGCTACACGTCGCCCAGGCCGTTTCTGGCTCACGGTTACCACCCTCACTCGCGGTCTTATCGTCGCCACCCTGCTTGGGGTCCTGGCTACGCGGCCGACAAGTCGAGATATGTGCATGCCAACTATCGCTTCATCGTCTCCCCCGATGCCGCGTATTCGAACCACGCGGCCGACGCGGACGTCCTCTTGGACTGGCTCAACGTGATGCAGATTATCGTCTCGGCCAAATCGCAATCGGCTTCGTGCCCCATCTGTCTCTCGGAGCCGGTGGCGCCCCGTATGGCAAAGTGCGGCCACATCTTCTGCCTGCCCTGCCTCATCAGGTTCATGCACTCCAGCTCGGGCTCCGACGAGCACACCAAATCGGTCAGAGGCGCCAGGTGGAAGAAGTGCCCCATCTGCGAGGACAGCGTCTACCTGCACGAGGTGCGGCCGGTGCGCTTCTACGCCGGGCAGGAGAGCGCTCTGCCTCGTGTAGGCGATGACGTCGTCCTCCGCCTCATGGCCAGAAATGCCAACTCGACGCTCGCGCTGCCCTGGGAAGGGGGCGCCGAGGTGCTCAACTCGGGCGAGGATGTGCCGTGGCACTTTGCGGCCAACGTCATGGACTACGCCCGTATCATGAAGGGTACCGTCGAGTACATGGATGGCCAGTACGACGAGGAAATAGTCGCCCTGCAGGAGCAGGAGAAGGCTGACGAGATGTTTGGTGAGGATGGCGAGTGGACGCAGAGGGCCGTGAAGGCTATCAAGGTCGCCATGGTCGCCAAGGAGAGGTCCGAGGACACCGCCCTGGCCACGGGCGCGAATGCCGCGGTGCCGAAGCCGTCGAAGAAGCAACCGGCACCGGCCGACTTTTACTTTTATAGCTCGCCACCGCATCTGTATCTTTCTCCGCTCGACATACGGATCCTCAAGACCAAGTATGGCGCCTTTTCCAGCTTTCCATCGACTCTGCTGCCCCGCGTGGAGCACATCTCGACAGGCCACGTCATGGACGACGCGCTTCGCAAGCGGGCCAAGTATCTTAGCCACCTGCCTCACGGGTGCGTCGTCAGCTTCCTGGAGTGCGATTGGACGGACATTGTGCCGGCCGAGACTCTAGACTCCTTTTCGGACGAGATCGAGAGGCGCCGGAAGCGCAATCGCGACAAGGCTGCCGAGGAGGAGCGGGAGAGGCTGCAGGCAGAACGGCTCGAGTCTGCCCTACTCCGGGGCTCGCTCGGGACGAGGAGGACGCCCGTTCCTGTTGAGGAAGAGGAGGCGGGACCGGTGATGGACTTGTCCGAGTTTCAGCCGCTAAGCGGGCAGTCTGGCACAACGCCGCCCGACCCGCGGCCCGGGTTCGCCTCGCTGGCGTCCATGTCGACAAGCCCGTCGACGCAGCGGACGGTATGGGGCACCCGGGCCATACCGACTTCGCCCGAGATGGAGCCGACGCAAACGAGCGAGATGATTGACGACGGATGGCTCAAGGATGAGGAGCTCCTAGGTACGGCGGAGCTGGCGATGCAGATGGAGGCCATGGAGATGACCGATAGCGGACCCGCGGGCGGGGAGACGACGGGAAGCGGACCCGGCGTCAAGAAGGGCAAGAAGAAGAAGCAGAAGATTACGTTGATGAGCACCGGGGGTAGGAGAGGCAATTGAGGGCTGCCATCAGGATGCGTTGAAGCGATGGGTTGCCTGAAGAAGGGAGTTGCAAGAGCGAGGAACAGAGGAGCCTGGATGTTGTCGTCTTGTCTACGTAGGCTCGGACACGAGTGCCTGGAGCAACAGATATGATGCACGTGAATCTATCGATTGCCCTACTCAATCAATGGCTCTCAATGCTTTGTGGATGATGGCTGGCGATGGCTTGGGAAGTGCATCTGAGATACAAAGTGAACCGGAATCAACTCCGTCGGGCATAAACCGTACATACATACCTATGTATGTACCTATGTACATAAGACGAAGAGACACCTAATGAGGCAGGCGGTGGAAACCAACCCCACACGCAGTGTAACCTCTTCAGCGGAATTGTGAGGGGCAGAAAAAAAAAATGAGAGAGTCATGACATTTTTGCAAGCACAAGCTGCCCAACTCCACGAGAGCAGCCTAATGGAGAGAACCGTGGATACATCGCCGTCGCTGACGTCGACTTCTCACACACTGACGGCTCTGCCGCCGCCATCGAGAACGGGCAGACCCGCTGGGATCATGGCCACGCCGGACGGGCTGCTGTCGAGCTTGGGCCCTGGCAGTCGACACATGTTCCTGAGACCGAACGCGGCGATACCTAGCGACTCACTGCGGCTGGTGAAAGAGACGTTGGAGGGATTCACAGGCCAGGTTGTGGAGCAGCAGCAGGAGCGGCGGCGGAAGCGCAAGAGGGTCGACGAGGTGCTGAGGCTGAGCAAGGTGCACGTTGATGGGTTTCAGACGGGACAGGTTTGGCAGCAGGCTAAGCGTATCATTGGTGGGGTGCTGAAGTTTTCGGAGAATGTGCTGGGGGAGTTGGAGGAGGTTGTGGGCGTCCAGGGGAGGGGATGGGGAGGGGGTTGGGGCTTCAGGGGAGGGAGAAAGAAGAGGTCGGCGATGACGACGACGACGACGACGACGACGACGACGACGACGACGAAAACTCAGACTCGGAAGAAGAAGGCGATGATGAGGAGATGGATTCTGATTCGGAAGCCGAGGACGAGGAGTTGCTTTCTGGAGGTGAAGAGGAAGATGAGGACGTGGAAAACGACAACGAAGTTAAGAACGATGTGGACGCAGAAGATGGCAATGACGACGATGATGCCGACGAAAACGAACAAGACTTGGAAGGGCCGGAAGAATACGTGCAAGACCCCCATGGTCTGAACGACGGCTTCTTCTCCATCGACAACTTCAACAGGCAGACGCAATGGCTTGAGGAGAAGGATGCAAGGAGAGGGGACAATGCAAACGAGGACAGCGAGGACGATGAGATTGACTGGGGTGCCGATCCATCCGCACCCGAAAAGGGTCGTCCCGACGTGGACAGTGATGGGGACGACGATGGGCCTACCTTTGGGGATATGGCACTCGACGCACCCGAAGGGGATAGCGAAGATGATGCCATGGATGGAGATGTGGACGGCGGCGACGGTCTCAACGCCAACGACATTTATTACAAGGACTTCTTCGCGCCGCCACCTCGAAAGGGCAAGGGCAAGGGCAAGGGCAAGGGCAAGGGTAAGAAGCCCGTCGCTACTCCAGAAGAGGCGCAGCAGCCTGCCGAAGTGGACGTGGAGCGGGCCATGGCGGACGTACGACGCGATCTCTTCGACGACGAGTCGCAAGATGAAGACTCGGACGATGGCATGTCGAGCACATCAGTCATCGCAGGTGGCGGACGGCGGTCAACACACGAAAGACGCCAAGCAAAGCTGGCCGATGAAATCCGCAAGCTCGAGTCGGCGTCGATCGCGAAGCGGGAGTGGATGCTATCGGGCGAGGCGGCGGCAGCAGACCGGCCCATGGACTCGCTGCTGGAGCAGGACCTCGACTTTGAGCACGTCGGCAAGCCCGTAAACGTCGTGACTCCAGAGATCAATGAGAGCATAGACGAGCTCATCAAGCGTCGCATCCTGGCGCAGGAATTCGATGAGGTGATCCGCAGACGGCCCGACGTGGACGCCGTCCCGACCGGCACCCGACGCGGCATGATGGACATCGACGACGGCAAGCCGGAGAAGAGCCTTGCCGCGATCTACGAGGACGAGCACGTGAAGCGGACCGATCCAGATGCCCACGCCAGCCAGGAGAACGCCAAGCTGCAGCGCGAAGAGGCCGAGGTAGAAGCCCTCTGGAAGGAGACGTGCGGCCGGCTCGACGCCCTCTGCAGCTGGAACTATAAGCCCAAGCCAGCCACGGCAAGCGTCTCGGTGATAGCCGACGTCGCCACCGTCACCATGGAAGACGCTCAGCCCGGAACCGCCCAGGCCGTCGCCGGCTCCGCCTCCCGCGTCGCGCCCCACGAGCTCTACCGCCCGGGAACAGGCGAAGCCGGAGCAGCAGACGAGCACGTCTCCCGCGGAGGCGCGCCCCAAGCCCGAGCCGAGATGACGCGCGAGGACCGCGTTCGACGTCGCCGCCGTCTGCGTTCAAAGGTCGCCAAGGCGGGCGTCGGTCGCGAATCGGCGTCGGCTAAGTCGAGGCGCGAGACGCTGGCTGCGCTCAAGAAGGGGAATGTTACGGTTGTCAATCGCAGGGGGGAGGTTACTGATGTGCAGGGCAATAAGACCAAGGCGGGCAAGGGGGTGTCGGGCGTGGGCTTGAAGCTTTAGTGCTTGATTTCTTTTGTGGTGTGGTGTTTTTTTTCCCTTGGCTTCTTGTTTATGGGATTGCTCGAGCTTGGGGTTCTTGTCTGACTACTGTCGTCCGTCGGCCTTGATCGCTGCGCCTATACTACATTGTCATACGTGATGGCCTCGATTCAAAGATGCTTCCGTCCCCCTCCAAACTCCCCCATTGAAAGAAAGCGAGTCTAGGAAGCAACAGCAGCAGCAGCATCACCCTCCTCGATCCTGGCCTTCTTGGGCGAAGTGCTGCCATTCTCAGCCCCGGCGGGCTCCTCCTCGGCCTTTCGCTTCCCCTCGTCGGCGCCGCGGGTCTTCTTCCTGACGAGGGCGGTGAGGTCGGTTGCCTTCTGGCGCGCCTCGTCTGACGGCTTGGACGGCTGCTTGCTTGACATTGCGGAGGCGATGAGGGCGTCCGCGTCGACTGGACCCTTGCGGAGGTCGACGAGGCGCGTTTCCATGTCGGCGACGATGTCCTTCATTTCGGCGATGGCTTTACGGGCCGCGTCGTTGTCTTCTGGCGAGGCCATGGTTGCGAGCTCGACCTCTTCGGTTTGCATCTTGAGGCGGAAGCTCTTGATGGCGAGTTCCATTTCGTGGATGGATTCGTTGCGGAGGGCTGTGTCCATTGCGGCCGGTTTATTAGCCGTGTTGTTTTGATCTTTGCTTGTTGATTTTGATTCGTCTTCCTCGGGTGCTGGCGTGGTGACGGAGGCGAATTCGAGGGCGAGGGAGAGCTTGTAGTGGGCTTCGGCGATGACTTCTGACTCTTCGGGGTAGAGGTCCATTTTGTATTTGAGGGAGACGCGGCCGTCTTCGATGGCGTCGGGGTATCTTGAAGTTTTTGACGCTTGTTAGAGCTTCAGGATGAAGAGGTTGAGGGAAGGGGGGATGGCTCACCGTTCGTTCTCAAGGGAAATCTCGGCGAGGCAGTCGTGCGTGTCGGCCAGACGCTCCTTGACGTGTCGGACTGAAGGGGGGTCTTCGGCTGGGGCCGCGTCCTTGCCTTTGCCTGGCGGATGTTCCTTTTCGAGCTGTTCGAGCTGCTTCAGGTAGCAGACGCGGGCGAGATCGAGGATCTCGAATGCCATGGCCAGCTCGTCGTCTTCGGCCTCGTTGGCCTCGTCTTCGACTTCCTGGTGGACGTTAGGAGAGCAGGGGTGATGAAGAAAGTTTACTGACTTGATCGTCATCTTCGTCATCGTCGTCCTGGTCAAAGTTGTCGTCGCCGGTGAACTGGAAAAGAGGCTTCTTGGCATCAGGGACGGCGTCTTTGATAGTGGCATTGTCCTTGACGGAAGGTTCTTCCTTTTTGGCGGTCTCTGATTCAGCCGGCTTCGCATCGTCGGCGGGTTCCTTCGCATCATCGCCAGCAGCCTGCTTCGGCTTCTTGGAATCGGAACCAACAGCAGCATCGACGGCAGCGGCAGCAGCAGTAGCAGGACCGCCGAGAACGTCGCTCTTACTCTGGCCGACCCTGAAGAGGCTGCGGCCGTAGTGGAAGAGGATCTCGGCGTTCTCGGGCGCCGTCTCGCCGTTGATGCTGGCCTGAAGGGTGCTAGCAGTCGAGAAGATGTCGGCCGCGGCCTCGTAGCTCTTCTGCGCGTACAGCGCGGTGCCCTTTGCGCTGAGGTCGGCCAGCGTCACGCGCTTGGACTTGATGTCGTCGCCGTCCGTCGTCATGGCTGGCTCGGCTTCGGGATCGCGACGTGTTTGGTCAGGGATGGCTTCGGTCATCTTGAGGAATTCGTACTTGATGGAGGGAAGCGGCGATGACGACGATGAATGATGATGATGGTTGAGCTCGAGAGGAGCTTGATGAGAGGGTGATTTGACGGCTTCCAGGGTTGGGGAAGACGGACGGAGAGCGCGTTGATTGAGAGGAGCTGGGTGGTTCTCCGAGATAAGAGAAATGGCCTTTTTTCCGCCCGCACTCTAACATGAGCTACCTTTTCCGCTGCGCGTCCGTTTTTTCCAGTTCGTTGGCGTTGGCGTAACCATGATTAGTCATCAACCTCAGCATCGGCTATGCTTAGTCACGCCGTCAACTTGGGTGATTCAAGAACAGATTCAAGAGGTATTCTCAACTGACCTTCCTGGCTCTTCAGTCTTCAACCTTGCTTCTCTGAATCTCTTGCAGCGATCTTGCTGGCATGATGAACAAGGCCTTCCACCAATGAGATTCTCGGCCAACTGCGCCTCGAGACGCTCTGACTTCGCTGGAACCCCTGATATTAAACCTTCCGGTCCCTATCCGTACGTGTCGTTGAGTTGCATCTTCATACCAAGCTGCAGCTCGTTTCCTATCCCACAGCATGTCCGGCAGCCGACTTTGACGGACTTGGCTCTCGCTATTTGAATACACGAGCAGAGGCATTGCTTGGCCTTGAGATCCTTCTCGCAGCTTGCCTCTCATGTCAGGCCATCGCCGTCCTATCCCGTATACGGTATATCGCAGTCCAGACGTCGCTGGCGTATTCCTTACGGAAACCCAATGTCGCAATACTGTCAATCGGGATGTGACGATTGAGATGAACTTTGAAGCTTCGTTATGATGGTCTCGATCTCGTGACGTCGGGAATGGGTTTGGCTGACCCGACGGGAGGGATGACCAGATGCTCTGCACTCGCATATAAAGACCTGTACCGCCACGGGCCTGGAGGAAAGGAGCTCTCCATATCAGAGGACATCGTTTCCCTTTATTTCTGCTACAATTTCGAGGACGACACAATGCTCTTCTCAACCGCTGTCATCGGTGCTCTGGTTTCACTCGCCTCCGCCCACGCCTCGGTGAAATTCCAGAACAATTGTCCTTTCGACATGGACCTTTGGACTCTCGGAAAAAGGACTAGATCGCTCGGCAATGGCGAAAGCTCTGTGATAAGGCTTGAGCAGACCCCCGAAGGAGCGTACAAATATATCAAGATGACGAAAAGTCCGGATAGGACGGACAAGCCACACCTTCAGTTCAGCTACTCGTTGCATCTTGCGTCCAACGACATCGTGTACGGAATCACCCCCGTCCTGGGAGGCAACTGGAGAGGAGCCCGCGTCGCTGTCGAGAGCTCCACCTGTCCGCACATTGTTTGGCCTAATGGGGAGCCGCCCCTTGAGCGGAGCGGCAACAAGCACTGCCACGGCATCGGTCATAATTTCGAGGTAGTTGTTACATGCTGAGATGACTTGGTCTTGGTCGGTTGCGACCTTTTCTTCTGGCTCTTGGCGTCGAAGGGCTCTCTTGTCGCGGGCAAAGATGACCAGGGACTGCGTGCGAGGTGTCGGGACGTTGGAACGCTCAAGTAGATGGTGGAAACGATGGAAAATTGACCGGAGTTTGTTGTGTCTTGTCGTGGCGCTGCTTCAGGGCGAACAGCCCATGCTCCTCTCGGGCCAAGTTGTCCGAAGACTGCTAGCTAGTCCTCGTCCTCGGCATGTGCCCTGTTGACCTTTGCATCATTCATCTCGTCTGTGGGCTACCGTATCTGCTGATCTTAATGGCTTAGGCGCTGTCCATCCCGTCGCTGCCTGTGCCGCCATGACCATCAGCATCAGAATGGCGGCGGCCATCCAGACGAAGCCGATGGCACCCGCATAGCCGTTCAAAGCGACTTTCTGCTCTTCGCTGGAAAGGCCGCCGTGCAAAACCAACTCCGGCATGCCAAGGAGGCGTGGTATCAGCGTACTATGAGCCGGGCTGAGGTGCTGGCCGCCGTCGAGGGCCAAGAATCCGCGGGCGAGGCTGCGTCGCAGGAAGCGATAGAACATACCGCCGCCGATGGAGGTTCCGAAGCTGCCGCCGAAGCCGCGGAACGTGGCGAGGAGACTGGCGGCGACATACTCGGTGTCGGGGTGGCAGAGATGGAGCAGATGGGCCATGGTGTAGTTGAGGGCAGCTCCCGTCGCGAAGCCGTTGATGAAGACGAGAGCTATAAGGGGCGTCAGAGCGGCTCGCGGGGATGCTACGATGGCGAGACCGAGAATAGAGGCGGAAAAGAAGGCCAAGGCGATGAGACATGATAGCCAGAAGGAGCCGGTACGACGGATGTGCAGCGAGCCGACGACGATGCCGCCTACAGCGAAGCCGAGGTTGGTCGGCACCAGAACGGAGCCCGCGGCGGAACGGGGGGCCCCGTGAACGGCAAGGATGAAGATGGGGGCGAAGAAGAGGAGACTCCAGCGGGCAGCCATGAGACCAAGCTGGGAGATACACGAGAGGAGGACTCCGCGTGAGGAGAGGAGGGTCAGGGGTAAGACGGGATCGACGGCGACGAGGTACTCGCACGCGATAAAGGCCGCGAGAGACACGATGGATAGGCCGAGGATGAGAGGCTGGACGGTGCTGGCGAGGCCGTAGAGGAAGAGGACTACGGTGAGGCACTGGATGGTGAGTCCGGGACAGCAGAGAAGACGAGACGAGACTTACAAGGAGGACAGCTCCGAGATAGTCGATCCGGACCAGCCGCCGTGAAAGTGACGACGGCGACTCTCGGTGCTTCTGATCAGACTGGATTGACGCCGGCGTGCAGAGAAAGACGGCTAGAGCGGCGACAAAGGCGACGGGAGCCTGCATCCAGAATAGGGGCCTCTGTCTCTCTCGCTGGTAAGATCAAAGACAGAGTACTCGTATACTTGACACAATGGCTCCTGACTCACCCATCCCACGGCAGAAAGTAAACCTCCATAGACGACAGCGCCCAGCGAGACACCGACAGTGATGGCCGCGTTTATGACGCCCAGCCCGATGCCCCTCCGCGGCTCCGGCACCAGCGCAAGCACGAAGACAAAGGCGAGGGCCAAGAAGGCACCTCCTCCGACACCGGCGAGAACGCGTCCACCGATGAAGACGGCCGCTGACGAGGCTGATGCCGCGAGAAGTGCGCCGGCGCAGAAGATGGCCGCGGCCGGCAGCAGGAGGATCCGTGGCATGGCGGCTCCGGCTCCGGCGAGGCGACCGACGATCGGGACCGAAGCGGAGAGGGCCATCAGGTAGGATGTTGTGAACCAGGGGGAGAGAGATGGGGGGGCGTCTAACGAGCGGGCGATGGTGTCTTGGATGATGGCCATGCCGGACATGTTTGTTGCTGGATGAAGGGGAGAGGGGATGTGAGAATAGGAGTGGGGAGCAGTCGACGGATGGGAACTTGCCTTCGACGACGACGAGCAGCCAGATGCCGATGCCGATGGTGATGCTCTGCCACGGGGTGAGGGCAGGGCCGGAGCCGGAGCCGGAGAGGAGGCCGGTGCGCTCCGACGTGGGTGGAGACGCAGTCGGAAGCGGGGCCGGAAGCGGAGACGGAGACGGAGACGGCATTTGGGAATGATGATGACGATGGAGGAAGGAGACAACTTTAGGGTGGGGTGGGGGACGAAATGAGACGGCTACAGTGCTAGAAAGAAAAGAAAAAAAAAGAGGAAGAAAAAGGAAAAGAGTGCAGACAGACAGACGATAGCTAGACATGGATTTCGAAACGGTTCCATGACGACATCTCCCTCGGCTTCACCCTGAGCCTACGACAAGAGAGACTACACTCAGAAGCCAAGCTTTAAAACTCCCAAATCCCCTCGAGCGTGTCGACGTGAGCGGGCCAGACAAATAGCTCATTGCCATAAGCCTCCTTGAGCTGGGCAATATTCTCGATATCGCGTCGCGCTCGGGCCTCGTCCTCGTGAAAGGTGCCGTTATCATTGAGCGGCAGACCCCTGCCAAAGGGGGCGCGAGGGTAGTGCAGAAGATGGTAGCAGTGCATGGCGTCGGCGGCCAGCAGCGCCCATCTCGTCTGTCCCGCCTTGTTCTTGGTACGGGCCAGGGCGACGAGGTGACCTTGGTAGTGACCTGGTGCGTAGATGAGCCAGAAACTGCCGTCGGCGAACCAGTCGTGGGCGTGTTGGAACGGTCCGAGGCGCTGCCAGAAGGACGGCGGTGCGTGGGCCGGGTCCGGAAGTTCACGGAGCGGCAGTTCGGACTTGTCCGGGTTCCACACGCGGCCGTCAAAGGGGCTGTCCGGGTCTTGAGGCCAAGTCTTGGCCGTGAGCCGGCGTGTTCCGGGGCCACAGACGACGGTGGCGCGGGGGAAGAAGGTCCGGACGGGGTAGACGTGGTCCCAGTGGGCGTGGCTGATGACGACGGTGGTGACGGAGCTGGGGTCGACGCCGATGGAGAGGGTGTTTTCGAGGACGGATTCCTGTGGCGGCTGGGGCTTGAAGAGGACGACCTGGTTGTTGCGGACGTGATCCGTGTATTGGGAGAGGTCCTGGTGAGTGGCAACTCTATCAGTTCCCTTGGCGAGGCCAGATAAGAGAGAAGGAAAAGGGAGAGAGGGAGGACCCGGGGGGGGGATTTCTTACCTGGCTTAGGCCCAGATCGAACCAGAGCTTGCTTTTGGATGGCTCGTGGACGACGAGGAAGCGCCACGAGTTGAAGCTGCAGGTCCCGTGTAGGCCGTCGATCAGTACGCTGCCGGAGCCGACCATGAGGCCGCCATCGAAGGCGTAAAGGTCGATAAAGTCCGACGGGTTCTTGGCCTCGGGGAGATCTCTTCGGGGCGGCATCATGCTGGACGACGGGCTCTTTGCATAGGCTTTTCCTTCAAAAGTGCGAGCGAGCGTGATATATCGACCATTCCCCTCACTTCAGACGCGCGACCAATGGAACGTCGCCACGCACGGCAGCTCGCAAAGAGCCGGAACGCGCACCGAGCCGACTATCTGCCGTTTCCCCCCCCCCCGCGCCTCCATCGCGGTGATTTGCATGTATGTAGGTATTTGTAGGGAGTGGTGGGGGAATTGTAGCGGACGGCGAAGGGGGCCCCCGGAGCCGATGACCGGCCCCGCCGTCCGTCGAGGTCCGATAACCGGCCGGAGACGAGCCAAGGGCCCGTTGGCTCGGGGACTTTTTGGGGGGGAGGAGGGGGGGGGGACGACGGATTCGAACTTGTTCTTTACGGCTGGCTTCAGCTACGACTCGACGGCTGAGGGCATCAGGGGGCTACTCAATCACTGGAAGAGGACTTATCGGACGGGCGGTGCTGGCTTCATCGAGCATTGTAACCGAAGCGCGTAGCATTCACGTCCAAGCGTCAGCTACAGCCCAAAGAAGCCGATGCTTCTCTCTTCTCGGTCACAGCCGCCGATGTGGCGGAATGGCGAGCTCTGGATTCCGCGCTGTCGTGCCTTTTAGTCCGAGAGGATGGCACCTCTTGCTTTCGGGGGTCTGGAACAGCTGGGTCCTTTTTTTTGCTCCTTGTCTTTTCTTGTCTCGTCTGCTGTTGTTCAGCTTCCGGCTGGGCCATTTGCCGACTGATTGTTGCTCTCTCACACGCCCCCCCTCCCCCCCCCCCTTCCCCTTTCCATCTTTCCTTCATCCTCTTCCTCCTCTTCCTTTCTCTTACCCCCCCCCCCCCTCCCTCTCTTCTTCTTCACCCCTTCAAGGGTTCTCAGCCGCTCTCTCTCGTTGATGATCAAGACAGAGTGATACGAATGATGATGAACGGAAACTCGCTCAAACCGCATAGGACGTCATGCGACGACGATGCCGCCGCGCTCGAACGCCTGGGCCACAAACAGGAGCTCAAGCGCAACTTGTCCGTGATGTCGATGCTCGGGCTGGCCTTTGCCATCGTCAACACCTGGACTGCGCTCGCTGCCTCTCTCAGCGTGGCCTTGCCTTCGGGCGGTTGCAGCGCTGTCGTCTGGGGCTTGCTGACGTCGGGTGTGTGTAACATGTGCCTCGCGGCGTCCATGGCAGAGTTCCTTTCTGCCTATCCTACAGCCGGGGGTCAGTATCACTGGGCTGCCATCATCGCCGGTCGTCGAGCTGGACGCGCTGTTGGCTTCGTTACCGGCTGGATCAACGTCTCGGGCTGGGTGGCCATCAGCGCCTCGGGAGGCCTCCTGGGATCGACCTTTATTCTCAACGCCATCTCGCTGCTGCATCCGGGCTACGAGCCCCGATCGTGGCATCATTTCTTTCTCCATACCGCCATCACTCTCTTCGCGCTGGCCGTCAACGCCCTGGGCGCCAGGCTGTTGCCGTACGTGACCAACGCGGCGCTGTATTGGGCGCTGGGCGGTCTGGTCTTGACTTCCATCACCATCGTGTCCTGTACGGCGCCCGACTTTCAAGGCGGTGCCTTTGTTTATGGCGGTTTCATCAACGACGTCGGCTGGCCCGACGGACTGGCTTGGATGCTGGGGCTGCTTCAGGGCTCGTTTGCGCTGACGGGTGAGCGACGACGGAGAAAGATGGAGAGAGGGAGAGAGAAGGACACGTCTTGGAAGGCTGACAACTCGCTGTAGGCTACGACGCGACGGCTCACATGATCGAGGAGATGCCCGATCCTCAGCATCACGGCCCTCGCGTCATGCTCTACGCCGTCGGTATCGGCGTCGTCACCGGCTTCTTCTTCGTCAGCTGCCTGCTCTTCTGCATCCATGACGTACAGCAGGTCGTCAACGCCCCTTACGGCCCGCTGCTGCAGATATACATGGACGCCACCAAGAGCGTGGCCGGTAGCATCTGTCTCGTCGTCATCCCCATCATCAGCGTCGTCTTTACCACAATCACCCTGCTCTCCGTCACCAGCCGCATGATCTACGCCTTTGCCCGCGACAGGGGCATGCCCTTTAGCAGCGTCTTCGCCCGGGTCCAGCCGGGGCTCGACGTGCCGTTGAACGCCCTGTTTGGGGTGGCCGGCTGCTGTCTCGTCTTTGGCTGCATCTTGGTGGGCTCCTCGAGCGCCATGAATGCCATCACGGCGGCGGCGGTGGTGGCCCTAGGCGTCACCTACGCCATCCCTCCGGCCATCAACGTCATCCGGGGCCGCCGCATGTTACCGGCGGACCGACCTTTTAAGCTGTCGGAGCCACTGGGATGGACGGTGAACCTGGTGAGCGCCGAGCCCCTTTTCGAGACGACACCTCTCATCCAATGCTGACGGCGAGGGCGACCAAGGTGGGCATCGCCTGGACGGCATTGACGACGGTGCTCTTCGTCTTCCCTCCGCGAGCACCGGCGACGCCCAGCAACATGAACTACTGCATCGTCGCCTTCGGCATCATCCTGCTGCTGGCCGGCCTGACGTGGGTGCTAGACGGACGACGACACTACCGCGGCCCTCAGATCGACGGCCTGGTGACGGGCACGGGCTTCAGCTTGGTCGACGGCATCGCCGAGGGCGTCGAGAAGACCAAGGACGGGCAGCGGACGGCGGGCGTCACGTCCGAGACGGTGTCCATCGAGGCCTCCGAGGGGACGGCTCAGGCTGATGGCACTACCAAGAAGGACGTCTAGGAGGCTGGGAGTTTGGCATGATTGCATGCGTAACTGCTTTGTTCGATATTCGTTGCAGCACGACACTTTATTTTTTGCATCTTGCTGGTTTCTTAGGTAGCTTCTATCTGACTAGGTACCTACTACCTACCTAGATAGCGGCATGCAGATATGCAGACTGCAAGGGCCGGCCTCAGGAATGCACACTGTAGAAAGTACCTGTATCTTGGTGGGAAAATGTGTGGCTGAAAACGTATCCGACACCGTATTCACGAACCACCCACCATCTCCATCTCTACTTCGTACATAGGTAGGTAGGCTCGTAGCCCTACTACATGTATGTAATCCACCCAATCAATCCATCACATTCACAACCCCATCAATTCGCCTGGCTTCCTCCATCCATCCGAACGATTTCTGCCTGCCTTCGGCTTCTTCTCCCCTTTCCGCTTTCTCTCCGCTCTCCCGCTCGACTTTCAGCTCGGCACATCACCACGGGTCCTCCATCCATCGGCGAAGTCACCCTCTCTCCCTCTCCCTCGAGCCAGCTTCCCACTCCCACTTCCTCCGACTCGCAACCTTCTCCTCTCTGCCTATCCAAGCGCCTCTCGCTTTCTTTGGCCTTGGCCGTGTCTTGGATCTTGATCCCGACGCTGACGGAACCTGACCCACGTCGGCATACCAATCCGAGCTTCGGCACATGGCCCGCAATCAATCAACCCACGGCTGAGGAACTGGGATAACGCTGGCATTACCGTTACCGCATGGATGTACGAAGACGTCGATACGTGGCGCCAAGGCCCTCCGGCTCGGACAATAGACTCCACCGTTATCACCACCTCGTCCCTCTTTTGCCTCTCTGCGCTTCTCGTACCCGTCGCCCGTGCCAAGGATGGGGTAAGGATGTGTCTCTGCCCAGCCACTCACTCCGCTTCTCTCCTCCGGTCCGCAGATGGGGGGGGGGGGCGAGAAAATGCCAGCCCGCCCACGAGCCCGCCGCCACGAGCTGTCTCCGCCATCTCCCTCTTCTCTCTCTTCTTGTCGTCGACAGCTCGTGGCTAACAATGGCCGTGTTGGTCATCGGCTAGCAAGCGCCTCCCTGCTACCGCGCTTCCGGGGCGCCCTCGACCTCTCAAGCTGTCCATGTCGTCGTCATGGAAGGGCGCTTTCCGAATCGTGGTCCAACCGTCTTCGCCGTCACCACCGCGACTCTTCTGCTCGCTACCGCCTTCGTCGGCGCTCGCATCGTCTGTCGTCACTACATCGTCCGCAATGTGTCGTGGGATGACAGGGTCATGGCTTTGGCCTGGCTCATCGCCTTGTTCCTCTCCTTCACCATCGACCTCGGTGCCGTCACGGGGCTGGGGAAGCACGACGCAGACATATCAGAGCGTGATCTCGAAACGCTCCGCCGCTGCGAATATGTCTTTTCCATATTATACGTGCGTTCTTCCTGCAGTCCTGGCCTCTCGTCATGTCCGCTGACGGCTTACACGCATGTGTATGTAGAACCCGGCCCTCATGGCAACCAAGACCAGCGTCTTGATCTTCTACCTGCGCCTCGCCAAAAACACCCAGGTCGTGCTGCGGTACGCCTCGTGGGCCACCCTGGTCGTCGTCAACGTCTCGGGCCTCGTCCTCACCTTTATCAACATCTTCCAGTGCAGTCCCGTCGGCGCTGCCTGGATGGCCGGCGAAGATCATCAATCATCGTGCATCCCGCTCCTCACAGAGTTCATCTGCGCCGCTCCCATCAACATCATCACCGACCTGGCCGTCCTCGCCCTGCCCATACCCGTCCTAACCGGCATGCGCCTCCCTTCGCGACAGAAGACGATTCTGGTGCTGACCTTTACCGTCGGCATCTTCGTCGCCATTGTTGACGTCATCCGCATCTATTATCTTCAGCGCGCCGTCTCCAACGTCTTCATGGCGCCTTCGACCCGTCCCGAGGCGAGATTCGGAGGCGAGGCCGACTTTGCGTGGAACGCCTCGCTGTCTCTCATGTGGAGCGCCGTCGAGGTCAACGTCGGCATGGCCTGCGCCTGCGTGCCGGCCCTCAAGCCCCTGATTATGAAGCTGCTGCCTTCAATGCTGTACGATCCGGACGGAACCTGGGGCTCTACCGAGTCCAGGGCTCCTGGCGACTTTCTCGACACCACTCCCTCTCGCAAATGGTCGAGCCACGCCGCGCCGGCGACTCCCGTACTGGCCCTCGGGTCCATCCATACCGATGACGGACCGCCGGTCAGCGTCGCCGACTTTTCCCCGGTGCCGGACGCGGCCCACCTCGGCTCCCCGGTACCGGACGCGGCGCTCGCCGTGCGCACCCCGACGACAGCGACGACGACGGGCGATCATGGCGTGTACTTTGGCTTCGTCAACCTGGCCAAGCCCAAGAGCATGCTGAGGGCCGGCGCCGCCGACTCGCTGCGGTACTGCACCGTCGTCTCCATCCTTTTCTTCCTCTGGGGTCTCTCGTACGGTCTCCTCAACAGCCTCAACAACGCCGTCGCCGCCGTCAACCGTATCTCGACGGCAAAGACACTGGGCTTGACCAGCGCCTACTTCGGCGGCGGTTACTTCTTTGGCCCTCTGCTGGTGGGTGAATGGATCCTGCGCCGGGACGAGCACAACCGCTCCAAGCGGCACGAAAAGGACGGCGCCGAGAACGTGGGCGGCTTCAAGGCGACCTTTATCGTCGGCCTGTGCATCTACGGCATCGGGACCATGATCTTCTGGCCCTCGGCCGTTGCCAACTCGTACGGCGGCTTCATGCTCAGCAACTTCGTCGTCGGCTTCGGCCTCTCGGTGCTCGAGGTGGGCGCCAACGCCTTCATGGTGCTCTGCGGCCCGCCCGAATATGGCGAGACGCGGCTGCTGCTGGCACAAGGCGTCCAAGCTGTCGGGAGCGTCGTGAGCGGCGTACTGGCGGACAAGGTCTTCTTCAAGGGCATCGCCCGCGAGAACCCTCACGACAGCATGACGCTCATCAACGTCCAGTGGACGTATCTCGGTATCACCCTGCTGTGTGTCGTCCTCGGCCTCTTCTTCTTCTACATGCCTCTGCCCGAGGTTAGCGACGACGAGCTGCAACGGTCGGCGGGCCAGCTGCCCGTCCAGCCGAGCAAGAGGAGCGTCTGCGGCCTCGAGCTGCGTACCGTCTGCCTGGCGCTGGCCGTCTTCACCCAGTACGCCTACGTGGCCGCCCAGGAGAGCAACAACATCTTCTTCCGCAGCCTCATCCTCTCGGCCGTGCCCGAACCGTCGTCGTCGGTGAGGCAGCGCAGGGCGGCGGGCGGCGCGGGACACCTGGGGGGCCTGACGGACCCGAACAGGCCGTTGGGCTTCGCCATCACAATGGCCGACTTTCTCCTGGTCGGACGCGCCATCTTCGCCCTGTCGCGATTCTTGCTGGCCTTTCTCACCTTCTTGTCCGTCGGCCGTGGCCGGATGCCGCAACCTCGGACCTACCTGGCCATGAGCGTGAGCTTATGCTTCTTGTCGTCGCTTGTGCTCGTCGTGCGTCGGCCGTCGAACCCGATGCTACTCGCAACCTGCGCTGCCGTCTTCTTCTTGGGCGAGGGTCCGATATGGCCCCTCGTCTTCGCCATCGGCCTCCGGGGTCAAGGCTCGAGGACGAAGCGTGCCGCGGCTTTCATCACCATGGGTGGCGCTGGGCCGGCCTTTTTCCCCTTTGTCATGTACGGCATCGTCGAGAGCGGCAGGACGTTGCAGACAGCCTTTGTCGTCGTCGTCGCGCTGCAGGTGGCCATGCTACTTTATCCCTCCTTCTTGGGGCTCAGCCAAGACGCGAGACGGCTAGTCGATCCGTGCTCGGCCGTTCGACGGGCTCTGCAGAGGCAGGACGAGGAAGAGATGACGATGGACGAGTTCGTGGCCCGCAGGCACCGTACCGATCGGCGCGGGCTTCACAGGGGCGGGCTCTTGCGGCAGGCTTCCAGGAGCTTCGGCGCTAGATTCGTCATGGCTCCACGGAAACTATGGCAGCAGGCCGACGTGGAGCACAGCGAGGGCGGTAGTCGGAGCCCGTGATGGACTTGCGCGAGGATTCCTGCGATGACCGGTGTCTCTTCCAAGAGCTGGGCGGGCGGACCTGGCTAAGCGATGGCCAAGCACCAGATCAGGCTCGAGAGAGGCACCTGTGTTTCAGCGCAACGTCACGAGACGGCTCTGGCTGAAACGTGACGAGCCAGAGTTCACCACCCTTTCCGGCCCTCGCACACGTCCCCAGTCCCCAACACGTTCCAGGCAGCATGCTGTGGCTGTGGCGCTCACAGACGGCTCCGGACGACGGGAGGCTTTCTTAGAGGACGGCTGAAGCGGTCTCGTCGCTGTCCGTTTTCGTGTCAAGTGGCAATGAGGCTTGATGGGATGTTGTTGGCGTCAATCAACCGTCAACACGTTCGTTTTTAAATTGATGAAATGTCATCGTCGGGCCAACTATACCAACATACAGCCACCGACTGGTTAAGGAGAAGCTATGCCCAAGACGCCACAGACAAAGGTATCGTGCTAAATACAAAAAAAAAAAAAAAACTGAAAAACAAAATTAGACAATGCTGAGACTAGAGACACCACAGTATCAGCCAAACGACTCAATTTCTAGGTCGACGCCCGGTCCGTCGCCCCGGATGCAGGAGGCGGCGGCGTTGCGGACACTGGTGGTCAGAGGTTTGGGCCCGCAGCTGAGGACGAGGGCGTGTTCTTGTGGTGGCGTGTCGTCGATGGCTGCGCGGATGACGGCACCTACGTCCGGACGCTCATAGGCTATGGGAATACCGTTGTAGTGAGACGGACGGATGGTGAGGGCTTGGTTCATTCCGTTAGGGGGCGTTGGCCACTTGTCCGAGTGCAGCGTCGGACCCGACCAGCCCTTTTCCGCATCGATAAAGTCCGGATCCGAATCAGACGAGGCGTGAGTGGCTACGGGCTCCATCACGGATGGCGGCTTCATGGACATGCCCGGGGGCTGCCTGGTGACGAAGAGCCTGACGACGACACGCGGGTCATGGTGGAGGACAGCCAGATGGTGGCGAATGTCGTCGAGGCTGGCGGTCGTCTTGACGATCCAGACGAAGAGATGGCGCTGGTTGCTGTCGGATCTCAACATGTTGAGGACGCAGCCGAGGGTGAAGGTGATGCCGCTTCCACCAGCGACGGCGATGACGGACGAATAGGCGGCCGGATCCGGGGTGAGGCCGTAGGGGCCCTCGACAGCGGCGAAGACGGGACGACCGGCATGAGCTCCGGCATAGTTGCTCAGAGACTCGGAGAAGCCGCCTCCGGAGCCGACGATGAGCTCCGGGGGGTTGAGACCGGCGAGAGTGAAGGGATGCGTCATGAACGGCTGGACACCGGGCACCCACAAGAAGCAGTGAGAGCCCGGAGCTGCGCCCAGGGGTGGCTTGGCCAGGAGAACGCGGGTGCTCTCATCGGGCAGCTTCTTGAGACGAGCCGAGTTACCGACGGCGCCGACGACGAGTCTGACGAGGCGCAAGAGTCGATCGACGAACCAGACACCTCCGAGGATGGCGACGAGGATGACGACAGCGTGACCATCGAGCTTGGGCTGGTGGAGGGCCGTCATGACGAGGACGAGGATCCAGAGGGAGACGTGGAGGTAGTAGAAGGTGTCATAGAAGCGCTGACGGAGGAAGAAGCCGCCGACGGCGAGCAGGAACATGGCGAGTCCGGCCACGATGCCGCAAATGTCCGACTTTTGCAGGAGATGCTCGGCACGGCCCATTTTGACGAAGTAGGCGCAGTAGCAAGAGGTGTGAATGATGACCCAGACGACTGTCATGGTACCGGAGACGCGGTGAAGCACATTGAGACGATGATAGGAACGACCGGTGAGCCAGGTCAAGGGGGTGAATTTGAGGACGAGGGCGGTGACGACGATGAGGTTTCCGAGGGCGAGCCTGATTGAGTAGGTGAGTAAGAGGCTCCAAGTGGTATACATATATAAAGGGCTTGCTATATCGAGGCTATCGAGGCTCACCAAGCTGTCCGGGAACCGACGTTTGACAGCATGGGCATGCCGCTGTAGTCGAGGCCGATGAAGAAGATGAGCAGGTTGGCGATGAAGTAGAGGCTTACGAGCAATGCGTCACCGTAAGTGGTGACGAGCCAGCAGCTGCGGAGGGCGAATCGGCGGAAGCAGCTAGACATCCAGGCTGTCAGTTGACAAGGAGAGAGGATACAGACAGATACAGCATCGATCAGAGAGAGGATAGTAAAGACTTACCGCGAGAGACGCACCAGCAGAGGAACAGTCACGCCTCGCCATCTTCGCAGAAGGTGACCAGCGGAGAAGACGACGACGAGGAAGAGCATGGCAGCGAGAAAGTACAGCATCAGTCTGACATTGTGCTTGGTTCGTTTGCCTAGTTTGATAGCCAGCGCGGCTGCTTCGTTCTCAGCCATGACGAAGGAAGGGATCTTGGATCAAGGAGAGAAAGAAAGATGCGAGAGAGAATAGGATCAAGATCAAGAGTCAAGACGGAAGGGGGGGGGGGGGAGAAAGGCGGGCGAGCGAGCAAGCAAGTTGGGGGTTTTTTTTTTTTTAAATCTTTCTTGTCCGCCGATGCCGCCGTCTGTATTCCCATCTCATGGATGGCTTGATCCGGTTTTCGAGACGGACACAGACACGGACACGGACACGGACGCAAATGCTCCCATTTTCTTTTTCTTTTTCTTTTTTTTTTTTTTACAATTCCACGCAGGCGACGAGAGGGTGTGACGCCACGAGCAAGCCCGAGGGACAAGGCTGTGTTTTTTATGTTTAATTCTATGTATTTATAATTTCATCTCTCCATGTACGTATGTATGTATGTATGTATGAATGTTTGGGGCAGGTATGGTTCCGGTGCCGGGGACGTTACACTGGGCGACGAGACAGGTTCTAGACTTGTGACTGGGGGGGGGGGAACATTCCAGACGTTGCGAGGGATGGCTGCAGCGGGAGTGAGGGCGGGTGTGTGACGTTGGAGGCGATTATACATGGGTTGAGAGTGGTGGGAGGAGAGGGTGGATTTGATGAGACGGGTTGATGGGCGTCGTGGCTTGAGGACGGGAAACAAATGTGGAAGAAATATACTTCGGATGTATAATGTATGTATGTATGAAGGTTCTTGTTGAATAGCAAGAGACAAGGATCCGGACGAGTGGAATGTGTGGCCGTTGCCGCCACCTGAGACCCGTGGGCATTTCTAAGCTGCTTGGGCCGAGGGAGCCGGGGGGTTGTTGGGTGTCTGTATGTCTGCATGCGGATGGGACGGGATCTGGGCTGGAGGCTGGTGGGAGGGAGGAGGTGATGCTTTGAGCGAGTTGGATGGGGGTTTGGAAACATGACGTGGGTTGCGATGGGTTTCGGAAACTGTCAGGCTGTGCTGAGTAAATGATGTATGCTTGTGGATAGACATGTTTGAAACCAGTTTGAGGGACGCATGATTCGTATGTGATAACCCGGACAGTCAGGTCTGGAAAGAAACAGGACTGTATCGTACTTGTGTGTGAAGCAGAGACAGGTTCATCATGGACGACGTCGAGAACGCTCTATTCCATTGCTGTGGGAGTCGTTAGAGACAGCTTTGTCTGGAGACGTCTAGAACGGTCCATTGCGTCGCGTGAATGGGGGGAGGGGCAAGACGGGGATGAGAGACGGCTTGGTATAGACACGAAGGGAAACACTCATACATACACAGGTATAGTAGGATACATGTAGAAAAAAGATAAATGCAAGGCAAAGTCGGACAGAAACAACAATGACCCATCGCTTCAACGCCATCACCCCCCCCCCCCCCGGGCTGCTCAACCGCCGTCCATGCAGGAAAGAGATTGACGGGGCCCTGGGAGTGAATGCTCACCAAGTTCCTTTCACACGAGCCCCTTGTTGTTTTGGACCCCCTTGTTGTTAAACTTGACACTGTTGCCGATAGAAGGTCGTTGAACCCCATCTCTCGTACAGGACCTTTTGACAGTCTTTGGCAGAGGAGTTCTGCGAGGCCAAGAGCTCAGGATCCTCGCCTCATGAATCCAACGCTGCAAGACGGGTCAGTCAGCTAGGTCCATCCCCGTTCGGGTCGAGTCCCTTACGTCGATGACATGATCCTCCACGTCCGGCGACCTGCTGAGGATGTACAGGCTGGAGAAGTTGGCCCCTTGGATGATGGCGTGATCCGACTTTTGTTCTGCTCTCATCATCAGCATTCAACAAGCGCCAAGGAAGAAAAAGACGGCTGTCCTACCCGAGACGATGTAGTTGGGCCCTTCACACGCCTTGGTAAAGTTGTCGTTATAAAAGGGATCCGCATACTCGACCCGATAGACGCCATTGTCGCCCCACTTCTTCCTCGTGAGATTCTTCATCTCGCCCGTTCGCACATCTTCCGAGAGGAAGAGAGTGGGGACGCTTCTCGCGTCAGAGAGTATGTCGAGTTGACACTTTTCTTCCACCCGAAGCGTGTCTTCCTTGTTCGTTCTCGTGTACTCGACCATGATACAAGAGCAGTGTTGCTTGAACCTGGGCATGTGGCCGGCCACGTAATACCAGCGGCCGAGGTGGGCGTCCACACTGAAACCATCCCAGGCGTACGGATAGAAGCAACGGCCGTCCCAGTAACTTTGAACCATGTCGGGCCCCTTCCTCCATTCTTTCTCCAAAGCCTTCTGTTGTCTAGAGTGGTCGATGTAGCCAGCCAGCATTATGGCCCATTTTGTGAGGTTCAAAGCAACGATAAACGCCATTGGAGAGACGGTGGTGGGTGAAGACGATGGTATGTTGGCTGAAGGTGAGGTCGGGCTTGAGGTATGACGAAGAGTGGACGAAGAACCAAGATGAGGAGGAGGAGGAGGAGGAGGAGGAGGAAAGATGATGGCTTTTCGATTCTTCAGGGCAGCGGCTCATACAGGTGGTCTGCTACTGATATCTGACAATCCATGCTGTCGGCAGCGACGGTTCTTTGCAGCCGAAGTCGCCTGTCGTCCATGTCTGTCTGTCTGTCTGTCTGTCCGGGGTTGAGAGTATGTAAAGAGACAGCCAAGAGATCCGCATTGTCCGAGTGTTTCTGGATGGGAGCAATGACCGAATAAGCCGTCGACACGTGCGTTTTCTCTGTCGCTTAACCACCGAGCCATATCGAACTTGGGATGCTGATGGGAATATCCCGTGAAGATGGATAAATGCTGTCTGCTAGTGGTAGTCAGTCTGTAGATACCTGTACTGTACCTACCTAGGCTGTATGTACGTAAGGCTCGGGCCAGTCGGCGCCTGTAATTCCGAGAGCCAATCGCTACAGGGCTTAGCCCTACTACTCCGCGTGACCGACAACAACGACAAGGATGACGACGACGACGACGACGACAATAACAACAACAACAACAACAACAACAACAACAACACACTAAACATTACACTCACACTTCACACTCCCTCCCTCCTCCTCATCGGCTAAACAAAGGCATCATGTACAGCGAGCTCATCCACGCGTTCCACACCCAAAACGTCCGCCGATCCGAACTCTCCCGCCTCAAAATCAGCGTCCTCAACGCCACCGTCAGCGCCAGAGCAGTGCTCACACCCGCCATCGGCAGAGCCGGCCTCCAGATGGACGGGCAGGCAACGGCCCAGCCGACCATTGGCAGCGCAATCGTCCACCGACATGGCCCATCGCCCAGCACCAGAGGCGCCGTTCTTCTTCCTCGCTGGCCGTCTCCCTCCTGATCCTCCATGTCTTGCACGTGCATCGTCGTCGTCACGATGGCGCCCAGGACGCACAGCCACACCATCAGCTGTCGATTACTACCATCCAGAGGCAGCGCCTTTCCGTACGCCACCTCGAGCGCCCCCGACGTGAAGCACATGTAGCCGAATCCGGTGATGGCGTTGCGCGTCAGAGGGTTCGTGTCCGATCCTCCCCAGCGGTTGTACCACGAGGTTAGGAGGACTATCCCGAGAGACTGCCGCCACCCGGTGCCTACAAGGAGACTGCAGACCACTGTGACCGGGGGCATGAGCATGCTGAGAAGGTAGGCGGCGCGTAGGGAGACGCGGCCGGACGGCAGCGGACGCCATGGCTTGTTCAGCGCGTCTTCGCGGACGGACTCTGGGCTTCGCTGGTTGTCGACGTTGAAGGAGACGAGATGAATCCAGATCCAGAAGAAGACGAGACCGAATCTGGAGCTGAGTCTTGATCCGACGTCTGGCTCCAGACCGTAGGCGGGGAGGGCCAGATAGTTACAGACGCCGAAGATGGCTGTGGGAACCAGGATCGTCTTGACGTCTGAGCGGGTGAAGAGCCAGGCAGTGTAAGCTGTCGAGGTCGTGTACCGCCAGAGACGCCGCAGCCAGTGCTCCGGCGGTTTCGATGCTGCGACCATTGGTTGCTTGAGGAGAGGCATCACCAGGTTCAAGTAGAAGAAACATGCCTTGCAGCTTCCATCCGAGAGGGTACTTATAGGGCCGGGAAGTGGCTATACCGAAAAGTAAGTGACAGCAGATGTAATGCATTGAGGTCACCATCTGTAGAGGAAGCCGCTGATACATGTATCGAGATTCGACTCAGTGTTTCAAGAGGGAAAGGCCGTCTTGGAGAGCGTCCAAGACACAGCAGCCGTATGGCCGTGAGGGAATGACAGCAGAGTCAAGGTACGAGTAGTCGACTGCAAAGATTGGAGTCCCTATGCCATCTTCTCTCTGCCATGTGCATGAGATGTGACGTCTCGTGAGTCTCAGGAGGAACCAGCATTGGCTTCTTCATCTATCCTTGCGATACTTGCTGGTCAACAGTGATCAAACACACGGCCTCTCATCTCTCGCATACGCTGTGCACCCTCATTTCCTGTCCAGCGACGAGTGCAGTTTATGCTGCTTGATGGGAGAAACACAGACGATAGACAGCAGTGCCCAGGCGAGCACAGTCAACCAGACGTAGCGAAAGGCCTCGGAAAACGACGCCACGACGCCCGGACGCCACTCAGCCGGCACATGTCGCAGCTGGCCGATGTCGTTCCGAAGCCGGCCGATGATGGCCTCGGCGTCAGGCTTGTCGCCGAATCGCCACCAGAGCCGAGCGTCGAGCGTGTTCTGATAGATGGCCGACACGATGGTGATGCCCGCGGTCCCTCCCAGGCTCCGGCCGAGGACTACCGTCGTCAGCTGCTGTATCTCGTGGTAGGGTTGGCCTCCCTACATGTAATGGACGTGACGACGGCCTGTTGCGAGTGATCGACGGCCGCGATACAGGCGATCTGCGTCACCGACAGCACCGCGCTGTAGCCGGCCCCTATGAAGAAGAAGGCGGCCGTCGTCAGCGTGGCCGGCGTCTCCTGGCCCTGCAGACACAGCAGCACGGCTCCCACCAGCAGCAGCAGCACGCTGGCGATGCCCAGCCCGACAAACTTGCCCGTCCGTCTCATCAGGTAGCCCGAGCCGAGAGCGCCAAAGGCCATGCCGACGGGCGACGATAGCATCCTCAGACCGGCGCTGGTGGCCGTCTCGCCGAGGATCTGCAGGTAGAGCGGGACGAAGAAGATGGCTGTGTTGGCCAGCATGGCGACGACGAGGCTTGTCAGACAGGCGCACGAAACGGTGCGGTCCAGGAGTAGCTTTACGGGTATGATGGGTTGTCGAGCCCTGCTTTCCCACCAGATGAAGAGTATGAAGAGCAGAAAGGAGAGTAGTAGGCTGGTGATGGGTAAAGGATGAGCCCATGGAGTCAGGTTACCTCCCGCGTTGAGGCCAAAGACGAGGAGCACGAGAAAGGACGAGGTGAGGAAAACACCGACAAAGTCGATCCTAGCAAGGTGAGACCGGTCAGACTGCTTCGGCGGCACCTTGACCAGCAGCATCACGGCTATAGCGCACAGCATCGAGGGGGGGACTTGGATCAAGAAGGCAAGCCGCCAGCCCATAGCCGTATAGTCGTTGAGAATGCCGCCCAGGACACCGCCAGTCATACAGCCAACGCCGAACCAGAGGTTGCCGATGGCCCCGATGAGGCCGCGTTGCCTCAGGGGTATCAGATCCGAGGCGAGAAAGGTAGAGATGCTTAGAAGACCGCCGCCGCCGATACCCGCAACGACACGTCCGACGATGATGACATACTGGTTCGCAGCTAGGCCGCAGATGAGATTGCCAGCCGCAAAGACGAGGTTGCAAAAGGCGAGACCAGGCCCGCGGCCAAAGATGTCGGTCAGACGGCCCGATATAGGCTGGCAGGCAGCCGTCGAGATGAAATACCCGGTAGCGAGCCACGAGAAGAGGCTGAGGGAGTGGAACTCGCTCGAGATGGGAGCTGATAGTGTGGCGACGATGGTGGAGTCAAGGGCGGCGAGGAAGACGCTGGACCAGGCGGTGCTCATGGTGAGGGCGATCCTGGCGAGGGAGACATCCTTGACGATGATGGTTCGCTCTTCGTCCGTCGTTGACTTGGGGAGGAGGCTTGTCGTTTCGGGGCATGTTTGGGGGGAGTCGTTGTCGCTCATTCTGGCTGTATATCGAGTTGTCCGTTGTCAGTTTGAGATGAAGGAAGAAGACTCGTCAAGCCTGAGTCTTCCTTCAAGAGAGACGAACGACAACTGTCAGCCAAAGACTAGACAGAAGCTCACGTCTCCGCCACGCCATCTCCAGCCCAGTCCCGTGCTCCCTCTCGTTGATATAGAGAACTGTTTCCTGTCAGCGCACTACATTAGCTCGCCACCATCCGACATCGGGCACGGAACTGGCCCGCCATTCACACATGGCTGCCCTCGTATATGCACGAGTTCAAGCAGGCCGTGCGGTTAGTGGTAAGCCTGCCGAACGGCTTCCCGTTGTCGGGTGATGGCCCACTGATGGATGGGTGAAGCTATCATGTCTCGGTGAGTGGGAGGTGGTGAGAAGGTCCTTGATCGCTCCAAGGCAAAGACTGTTGTATCTCACGTCTCATTGACAAGTTAGAAGAAAGCAGGTAGTCAAGCATGAAGCAATTGACTCGGACTTTCGTAGATGCTTGAGACCGGCCAGCAATGACGGTAATCGAGAGCCAGTCTCAGCCAAAAGCTGTGACATGAAGCCACCCTCCAACATCGCGTTCGGTGACGTCAAACCGTCAATCATCTTGTGAGGATGAACCTGCCTCTCATCGCGGTATCTTGACTTTTACGCCAATCCCGTACGTGCTTGTATGACCGGTCTCTGCAAAGCCAGTCACACAGCATCTCTCGAGGCCAACACCCCTGTCGCTACATGATGTCATGTTAGTTGCGAAACCGTCATGTACGTCTGTCTAGTCTCCTCGAGTTCTCCAACCCCATGTCGTTATTCGTTCACGTTGGAGTCTGAGCTTGACCGGTCGTTCGTCACACCCAACTCTCCAACTCTGCTGTTGCGCAACACGCTTCATCGCAGCCCAAGCCGCCGTTGTCCGTTGCAACCTGCAGCGTGTGAGTCTTGGTTTGTTATCAGAAAGCTTCATCGTTCCTCATTAACTCCTCGCTGCTGCTTGAAAAGACTGTATCGATAGCCAGTACAACAAGACATCATCATCCTTTACCTCCAACAAGACATAGAAAAAAGCAGGCGGTAACGGCCTCAGCGGCCGGGTATGTTGCGAAAGTACTCAGCCTCAGCCTGAGTGGTGATGCGACTAGTGATATACTTGTAATCATCATCATGGCGCACCAGGCGACCTGCTTCGATGACCTCGCGCAGAAGCTCGTAGTAAGAACGATTGTGGTTCTTCAGCGTGCGCACTGCCCATGGAACATCAATGTCCATGCCGTCGACAAGATTGTCGAGCCGGGCCCATAGCACAGGTCGCGTAAAGTTGGGATCATCAAACTCGTCCCAAATCTTCTTCTCCGTCGGCAAGACATAAGGGCCACACCCCAGCCTTCGAGGCAGCGAGTTGACAAGAACCTTGAGCGGCGGAAAAGGCAGCATGGAAATCTGATAGTGCGAAAGTTGGCGCAGCTGTGGACTGATGTTGAAGCCGTTGCCATCGAGGCCGTCTTCAGGGCCGACGCAGGCGCCCGAAGCCTGGACGAGGATGCCGGCCCGGTCATCGGGCACGATGACCAGCACGCGCGGCTCCCGACTGCACCAGCCGTTTGTCTTGATGTGCGGGAGTCCTTGACGCTTTCGCCAGCCGCCGTCGAAGTCGCTTTCTGGCGGGTTGGGCTCGACGTTAAAGAGGCCTGAGGCAACGAGGATGCCAGGCGCCGCGGCGTACGATTGTGCATCCACGATGATTTCAAATACCTGAGGCTCAGCAGGTTAGGATACCGTCTCTCTTCTCTGACTGGCGGGATGCGTCACAGGTTGCTTCTCATCCGTGTAGTCGCCAACCAGCGAGTTGTAGTAGGCAAACGCCGCCTCAGCCCCAATCAAGCACGCAATACGATTCGCATCTAGGATAGCAATGGCCACTATGAGCGGCACCCAGTCGAGGCGCGGCGTCTCAACCATGGCGACTGACGTTGGGTCGTAACAGCTCTGGGATGCCGCAACAGATGAAGAACAGTCAGAATATGGCGTCCAGACAACTGATGGTGCAACTCGCGAGCAGCCTCCGAGAACGAGAGCACGGGAAGAACGAGGAAATATATGCAGTTGTAAGGCAGGAGAACTGACTCTTACCCTTATCAAGGAAATGCAAGTCAGGAGCAAGTCTGCGATATGTTCTGAAGATTACGACGAAGCAAGAGCTTAGCTTTGATGCCAAAAAATAACCCTATGCCTGCCTAGCTTGAAGCTTTGGAGACCCAAAACCTATCGCAGCAGAAAACTCACCAGGCAAGAAGGATCGAGTGGCGTTCAGCGCCAAAGTGGGCGATCTAGATCTAAGGTACGATGCTGTGAGGTAAGGCGATGACAAGATATCGTCATGGATTTCAGGAAGGAGACTTTCTAGACTGTTGAGCGGTCATGAAGTTTTGTGTTGGCCAGGGATTCTGTACCTATACGGAAGAGCTACCTAATGTGGCCCTGTTTGTTCGGGGACAAGTCAACGTTTCCGGTAGGATGTTGTCTTTCTCCTGGTGTAAGAGTCCGGCACTCTTAGAGGACGCGAAAAGGTATGATTTCTGCGGTCAAGTCGACGGGAAGGCGACCAACTGCAACACCCGACTATGCTCTGAAAAGCTGTGCATCGTTGGCAGTCTCCGCCAGGCCATCCAAGACCGCCTGGGATATCGTGAGGATGGACAAACGGGTGATGAGGCTGAGCAGGTGGAGAAATCGCAAACGAAGCCGAAAATAGCCAGCCCCAATTTGTGGTGTAAGTCACGTGACTGTGTCCTACGCACCCCCCGGACGCATCGACGGTGACGTCAACCAGGAAACTGAGTCACGTGCAGTCGAGGTGACGAGTTCCGCAGTCGCCGGCTCCGGCAACGGGAAGCGTGACAGGCCTGAAGCTTACCCACGGGGCTTCTCCTTGATCCGGCCAGCGAGGCCTTACGCTGGGCCGTGATGCCGTGAGCAAGTCAGCCATCGACTCGTCAGCGCGCGCTGCGCCTCGTCCTCGTCCCTTGCGGCTGTTGAAGCTCGCCGGCCGGGGGACCTCGATTCGAACCGACCTCTACTCGGCCTCATCTCAGCCTCGTCTCGGGGTTGGCCAAGTCTTACGAGACAAGGAGGAGAAGGAGGAGAAGGAGAAGAAGGAGGAGAAGAAGAAGAAGAGGAAGGAGAAGAAGAGCATTTACTATAACAGCATCACCATCAGCAAAAATGTCGCTCCGCATCGCCCTCGATAACCGCCCCGAGTTCTACACGAACCTCGATCACGTCGCCGGTCGCGTCATCCTTGGCCTCAACCGCGCCGAGCAGGTCGGCAGCATCGTCGTCAAGCTCGAGGGCGAATCCATCACGGCTCATCAGGTGCCCAACCCATTCGAGCTCGACGCCAACGGCCACCCTCCGCCTGCCATGCCCGGCCCGCCTGGCAGTATCGTGGTCGAGAACCACAAGATCCTATATCGCATCCAGCAGGTCTTCCCCGACGACTATCACTCCAGCTCCAGCAATCCCTACGGCGCCTTTCCCCTTCAGCCCGGCGAGCACGAGTTCCCCTTTCGCTTCAAGCTGCCCGTCAACAACGCCTGCAGCGACCCCGTCGCCATGGCCCGTCTCGGCGGCTTCAACTCGGGCGGTGGCCTGTTCGGCATGGGCGGCGTCCGCCTCATGGACGGCTCCAAGCAGCTCTATCTCCGTCACGTCACCCGCACCCTACCGCCTTCGCTGACGGGATACCCCATGGACGGCGAGATCCGCTACTTCATCAAGGTCACCGTCCAGCGCCCGGGCTTCCTCAAGGAGAACTGGCGCTACCAGGCCGGCCTCAAGTTTCTGCCCATCGAACCGCCCAGGTCTGCCAAGTCAGGACAGGAGGCCTTTGCCCGCCGGCCCTTTACCTTTCGGCCGCGCTCCATCCCTGCCTACCCGGACCGTTCCGCTTCGTCGAAAAAGGGGGAAAAGGGGTCGACCCGGCAGACGCCGCCGCTGCCGCCTCCCAACATTGAGATATCGGCTCGGCTGCCTCACCCTCCCATTCTCACCTGCAATCAACCTGTGCCCCTACGACTCATTGCCAAAAAACTCTCGGAATGTCCAGATCAGGTCTATCTCATTTCCTTTCAGCTCGATCTCATCGGCCTGACCGAATTCCGCACGCACGGTCTCAACAAGGTCAAGGTGAACCGCTGGGTCGTCGTCTCCAACTCCAATCTCAGCATCCCCGTCACGTCATCTCCCGGGGACGAGGTCGGCCACGAGCTCGTCCTGCCCGACGAATTATGGAGAAATCGGCCTCTGCCCAATACCGTCGCTCCGTCCTTTGTCACCTGCAACGTAACTCGTCGCTACCAGATGGAGATCAAGCTGGGTCTGGCCTGGGGGAAGCCAGGGTCGGTAAAGGATCCGCTTCACCCACAGACCATCTTCCTCTCCCTTCACTTTTCTCACATCGAAGTCTACTCGGGCATTACGCCGCCGCTGGAGCTTGTGGAGGCTGCCAAGAGCCGAAAGCCGGGGCGGATTACCTCGGACCGGCCTCCGCTGCCGGCTCGGCCCTCGGTAACCGGGGTGACCATGTCCTCTCGGCCCTCTTCCACTGCCTCATCGATGGCCAGTTACGATCCTCTGTACCCTCCGCAACTGTCTCCGGGCCAGCCGGTGCAAGAGCCGCCGCCGCCAAGTTACGATGAAGCCATGGCCGCGAACCTGGCCGGACCCTTTGACGGCGCGCGGTCCAGGCCAGCGTACAGTGGCGTGACTAACGAGAACGCACCAAGTACGATGCCCGAAAAGCGGTGACCGGCTTTGGAAAATGTGATCTGGGCGGTCATGGCCATTGGAGTCTGCTGCTGTTCTTGACGCGTCGGGGTATAATAGAGGCCGCTCTACCAAGGTTCGGCCTCGTCCGCATGGGATGGAGTCTGATTATGTCTGTACAGATTGCACTTTCGTCGAATGAGAAGAAGCCAGACTGTGAATGCCGTGGCGATGGTGAGAGAGAGCCTGCACCAAGATGACACGCGTATATGATATCTTGTAAGGAGCAACTACTGTCCATTTCTCGCCCCCCCGGCCTTAAGCAACAATGGCTCGTTGCCTGGTGACGGTAGGGTAAGCATAAGAAGAATTGGCGTTAAGCGGCAGTTTCGGGCCAAAGAAACGAACTGCAAACGACATTAGCTTCGACACGGACAACAACAAACGGAACTCTCACGATGGATGAAAAACTTGTCGCCTCGGACTGGGGCAGGGAGCCAGTTATTCGTCCATTTCGCCGGAGGGAGCACATCAAGCGGCTGAATCAGGATGGAAAAGGCCTCGGTGCGGTTCGACATGCCGTAAACGGGCAGGCCGTCTGCGTACGTCAAATTGCTCAAATCACCGAGAGAGTAGCGATTAAGGTGGTTGGGGATAAGGCCACCCTCTTCGTCATAGAGAGCTAGGGTCCAGAAACCACTAACAGTGACGGGAGGCTTCCCAGCCCCAAAGGTGACGAGCAGAGAGTCGTCGTTGTCGAGCGTCAGACCGTTTCTTGCGCCCATTTGACCTCCATCGCCGAGCCAGAACACGGAGAGGACCTCGGAGGGAGCCAGCTGCAGGGGGTCGAGCCAAGCGGCGAGGGAGCGAAGGGGGTAAGCATCGCCGAAGACACCGGTCGAGGCATGAGGGAAGCTGAACCAGCCGTTTCCGTACGCCTCGAGCTGCGTCTCTGCCTTCTGGACGTCTCGGTCGACGATACGGATGGCTGCTTCGTAGTCGACGTCGGAGGGCGGATCGTATGAGCCCTGCTCGAGGCCCGCATCTTGGAGCTGACGCGTCACATAGGCAGCTTCCTTGGGCCACCAGGGGCGGTTAAAGGGGTCGACTCGTGCCACAACAGAAAGGAGTTCACGCGCGTCATGAGGCCGAAGCTTTCCGGCCTTCTTATCCGCCAGCTCGGCAAGGACTCCGTTACCGAGCAGTTGCTCCGAGAGCCGGGGGCCGAAACCGGGTCCGGACCGAGGCTCAGGCGTGAGCTTGATAGCGGCTTGGGCTTCCCGCGCGGCTTCGAGGTCGGTTTCGTTGTTGCTGCGCACGCGGATCTGGGGGATGGCCAGCCCGTAGAGCGTGGGGATGTTGATGTAGCCGATGTAGTCTGTCGTGCCTTCATCTGCGTTGACCAGACCGACGTCCCACGGCTTATTGGAGACTCGGAGCAGATACTTTCCTGAGGAGCTCATGGAGAGGGTGCCAAGGTTTGCGAGGTTGTTTGACCAGCTAAAAGGGGTTGGATAGCGTGAGTGGTAGGGTTGGAGTCAGGGGGTGAAAAGGGGGAAATCATTGTCCATCTTGACAAGACTTACAGGTCGTAGAAGGATATGATATAGAACCGACCACCGCCAATCTTGGGCAGTGTCAGGACCACATCAGTCGTCGAAAGATCAATGGCGGCAGCAGAGTAGAGCACATGGTCATTAGGAAGAGCCGAGGGAAACCGTTCGTCCTCGTCATCATCTTCATCCGCTCGCACCGGATTCCTCTGATGCTTCCAGGCATTTATTCCCACGGCCGCCAGCAACGGTTCTGCAGTCGCCACGTAGCGGGCCAGAGGGTAGCCGTACTGTTCAGACACAGCTGGTTAGCCGGCACGCGCATCAGCGGCAGACACGAGGCTCACCGTTATAGCAAAAGCCGTGGCGTTGACATCCTGGAAGGAGTCGTCATCACTGTCTGAAGCCGCGGGAAGAGCGTGGCTGGTGCAGAGGAGGGCTCCAAGGGCCAGGCTGAAGCTCGTCAACTTCATATTGTCTGTATACTGACCGACACGATGCTTCTAGTTTAGGGGGGGGGGGGGGGGTTAAAGAAGATACCGACCATCTTTATCCCGTTCTACGGCTCGGGCCTATCGCCTCATGCAACCTCGTTGGCTTGCTTCAACCGATCTGGCTTGCGGGCCCGTGGAAGCATGTGGACGGCAGATGAGCATGCAGCTGCGGCACGGGCCCTGAGCAGAACTTTTGATCTGATTGCGAGCGTCGTATCCATTACCATTACACCTTGGGGCGAGACGGCTCATTCCGCTTTTGGAGTAATATTGGCACCTTGTAGGGTTTCTCACGATGGCTACCTAGTAAAGAAGGGTTTCTCACGATGGATACCTAGTAAGGAGACGGAGGCGGTGCTGTGTGTCGTCTGTCCTGACCTGACCTGGGCTCGCCATCAGGTATCGTATGGTTATACGTATCAAGTAGGATGGTAGGTAGGTTGATACATAGGCAGGCAGGCAGGTGAGAATATAGGTAAGAATATAGGTAGGTACGGATATGCGTGTCTGCTCATTACCGGAGGTGCTTCCACTTTCGAGAGACGGTGCAACGGAGCAGTTGCATGTGGTCGCCTCGTAACGCGTCCAGACTGTTTGCATTGGTCATGGAGAGGAGATGCGAGCCCGTGTAAGCTGGTCGGTCATGTAGGAGCGGACGAGACGGCAGGTAAGGCGTATCGTTATCGTCATGATTGGTTTGTCATTGATGGCTTGAACTTGAGATGGAGTGAAGAGGAGTATGTTGCAAGAGTCTAGACTCATTCATACCCGTATCATCAGAGGCCGATGATTTACACTTGACTGATCTAGATACAGAGCCGTCATTCACGACAGAGGAGAGATCGAGGAGTAGGTTAGGCTTATTTTCAGTGTGTGCCATGAGCTATCAGACGAGGGCAACCCCGTTTCCCCAAGGTTGATGCTGGTCATCAGGAGCAGTTTACGCTGCTCACAAGATAGCATGCTACCCACTTGGCGAGCAATTTCAGACACGCGAGGGCAGGGGTGAGCTGTGAGTCGACGAGCGTCGCTGATGACGCTGTTTGACAGTGACTAGATGCATGACTCCGGCTAGATGATACTTTATGCCCTGCACAGCCGAGGGCTGACAGGTTCTGACTCTCTCACACAACACCCCTGACAGATGACTCTGTAAAGACGACAAGGTCCACGACTGAGCGCATAATGATGTTTCCACCACGCTATTCAGTGGATCGCCCGTGTCTATCCACTTCGCGTAAACGAACATCACCGCGAAGCGACTGGGGTCATGACACCCTGATGGATTGATGATTTGCTCGCCATCTTGCCATCAAGCAGTTACGAGCAGTTACAATTAGTTGTCTCTCTTCTGCCTGTGTGCGCTCTTAGTGTTGCTGTCACTGAAACCGCAAACAACGAGCTCCTCTACCACCTCGGATTATACACCAAGGCGATGGATGATATCAACCCCATCTATGAACATGTACATCAATCCCTCTACGTCGCGTAGCACATCGCCGAAACCCTCTTCCTTGATCCGCCATGCTAATTGCCGTTCGTTGGCTCCCTAAACCCAATTCGTGCTTCATCCCTGCAATCGTCCATACCGAGCTAAGCAGCTCCCGCCCCGTCTATGTGTCGTGGGAGATGAGAAAATAGCATCACGGGAATCACGATGAAGAAGGCCTTTTAGTATCCATACTCATAGTCAGCTGTCAGCCCTCTGTTTAGCCTCGCCGGCGATTCAACAGCAGGTAGATGCGTTCTCTCACAACTTAGCCTGGTGAAGAAAACCAAGCGACCAGAGACGAGTCCCCGGCCGCTCTCTCGGTTTTCTGACTCTCAAGCTGTTCTTTCTTTCATGTCCCAGCCTATACCGTCTCATCGTCGATTGCCATCAGCCTGTCATTGGCAACCATGTTTCGACTTTCCTGGCCCCAGCTCCTCCTATCTCTCGTCCTTTCCTACCTCCTCCTCGGCCAGAGCCAGGCGGATACACCGCCGGGCCATCCTTCACTCTACGTCTTTCGAGGAGACACTCGCAGCCCAGAACAGATTCGAGCGGACGGGGGCTTCATTCCCTGGCGAGTAATCAACTACCATGACCCGAGAAGCTTCAGTCTTTGGGACCACGTCAACGCGTATTCGCCGCCATCAGCTTATATATCAACCTCGAGAAGCTTCGGCCAGTCTGCCGTTCACTTTGCCAGGGGGCTCGGGCCCGGAAGCTATGTTTACCGCATCCGTATCACTCCCAACATGATTGACGTCAATAGCGTCTTTCCCAATGGTCCGTATCCGTTTCAGAGGGAGTTGTGTGCGTTGGGCGGCATTCCGTGGGATGCCGTCCAGGGTTGGTTCAGGATGCCTGATGAGATAGACTCCGGAAACGAGTCTGAATTCGACTTGGATGCTCCGCGCTGGGACAATGAGCGAGCGGATGATTATACGGCACGCTATGAGCGTGATTTTGCGGCACGCTTCACGAGAAATCCGGACTATATCGCCGAAGGCCGTGAGGGAACTGTTGTACAAGGACTCGACAATCCAGACGTCGCTATTCTCGGCCGAACAGAGAGAACCGACGGAAGAGATATCATGGAAGCCGCGAGGAGATTCATGAACAGTCACGGTCGACGCGTCGGCTGGGTGACGGACCAGAATTTCCCTCTTTGGCGGCCACGAACTAGTGCTGCTCAGACTGAGACGGGACGGTCCGAGAGCCACGGTATGTACTGCTCATGATGAAGGCTGTTAGTCTCTTGTCATATAATGGGTAATGGGGAGTTGGAGTTGAAGAATCACAGCTGACGATGGTGACCAGAGTCAGGCATCAACACGGGTCAACCCTCCTCAAGTCGAAGCCCTTCGAGCAGCGGGCAGTCCTCAGATCTCCATCTCGATCAGCACGACCTCATGGACATCGCCGACTTCCTCGACGAGCACAACTTCACATGCGAAGAAGCCCCGGGTGCTTACAGTGACCCCGTTAGACAGCAGGCGAATGCCACCTTGTTCGAAGCTGTCGAGAGGATGGAAGAATCGGAAGCTTTCGAGACGGATCGATATCTCCAAGAGGCTCTTGAACTACTGCATCAGCAGAGTGGTAGCTGCAAACTCCTCAATGGATGCGATTTCTTCAACCCGTCTTTCATGCGGAAGCGAGGGATGGGTAAGGGACTTTCATCTGCTTACCGATAGAAACCCTTTGCTAACCGACTTCTTTAGAAATGACAGATTCAGGGCCAAAGCCAGTCAAGATAAGTCGTGTCTGTGAAAAGCTACGAAAGGGCTCCGAGGCCAGAAAAGAACGAGTTTGCGGACCCGGTAGATCCAAGGACGGCTGCGAAGACGGCGAGAGATTCCATTACGACATTGAAGGTGGCGATACGAACCCCGTCGATCGAGTTGATCTTCTCAGTAAGAAGTCCGAGACCGCTTCGATGGATGGCGCTGATTATACGTGTCTGCAGCTGTTCCCGGATGCGACTCCGTCAGCAGCTTGAAAATAGAGCTTCGGTTTACTGGAGCGTATGATGGTCTGCGGCTTCAGTTCGAGGACAAGAAGCGACGCCCCTCGGTTTCTCTCGCCGACGCTTCCCGGTTCGGATCTTCCATCGTCAGAAATATCGATCTGCAGGCCGTATTTGGAGAGAAACACGTTCCCTTGGAAAGCATCAAGACTCTAAGATTGCTAGAGAGTTCGAAGGAGCGCCTGATCACAGATCGGCGGCAGCTCAGAGGTAAGTCTTGTCCGCTCGCTCGGGAGATGTCTTCCAAACTCATCTGCCGTCAGGGTTTTCGTTTCAGGGAACCTGCGTCCCTTCAGGAAAGCCAATTCACATGAACAAATACGAATCACTCGGTAGAAAGCCTCGACAAGCCGACATGGTGTGGTCGGGCATAGTAAAGCCCCAAGACTGGCGAGCGGGAGGGCAAAGTCCTGCACAGAAACAGAAGCAAGCCGGTGCGACGAGTCCAAGACCTGATGAGAAGAAGGTCACGGTGTGGCATGAACAGACAGGGACCACTGGACCGAGGGGGGGCAAAACGGGGGTGGAGGGGACGGATGGGAAACCGTGGCTGGGGATTAAAGACATTGAGGCTTTGTGAGTTGATGCCGTCGCGGCATAAACTTGATCCGGCACTGTTTTCATGAGTGATGTCTTGTCTGGAAGTCTCCGAGAGGAGCGACTGTTTAGTTGTCATCTGGATTGCTGCCATCTAGAGTCCCGTCTAGTATCCGTTCCCGACAGAGCATAAGTTCTTTGATCTTACTGATACCAGCAGTCGCGCTGCTGACTCTGCCTTCTGCAGCTGATTTCTCGAGAGGCTTTCATGATCCAGGTCAATGTGAAGCATGGCCAGAGGCTTTTGCTGGTTCCCGCGCTTCATCCCCTAGACACCAGATAGCCTATCTCAGCTGCCGTATTCCTAGACAGATGACATTCGATCAAGTACGAGACCGTAGAGAGCCACTTCATTTTCGGTGCCATTGGTTGTCTTTGCCCTCAGATCCTCACAAGACAGCTATTGTCGCCAAGATTCCTTCTTCATTGATGCCGGACGGACCATTGATATCCCGCGGCTCCACACTGCCAATCCCCTACGTCATAAGCCCCAGACCACCAAGACGTCATCACGATTGGACCCAAGATGCCTGCATCACATGTTGACCCTCGTCTCGGCTCGCCATCGTCTCGGCTCCCGTTTGACTTCCAACAAGGCATGAGGCGTAAATGCATCGCCTCGCCCATCCCCGGCCCTGTCTATCGCCGCCATACCCGAGCAACAGTCGACCCCTGACTACCAGCCGCCCCCTACGCAACAACAACAACAACAACAATGACGCCCGCATCCGGCATCCGGGCCGCCCGCTCGCCCACGAGTTTGCCGCGATCCGCGAAAATTACGGTCCGCGCACGGCCTCTCCCCGTTGCTTCACTCGGCTCATAGGCGCTGACTCGGTCCGCCCCGACGCCACGAGGCTGGCTCGGAACCCTAACATTCAGCCACGCCCAGGCACCCGATTGTGTTAGCCCACGGCCTCCTCGGCTTCTCTGAGCTTGCCCTGCTACCGCCGCCCGTTCCGCCGTTGCAGTACTGGCACGGCATCAAGCAGGCGCTCGTCGCCCAGGGCTGTCCAGCCGTCATAGCCACCTCGGTGCCTCCTTCGGACTCGATCGAGCAGCGGGCCGCTAAGCTGGCGGCCGGCATCGTGGCCGCCGCCGGGGAGCGAACTCCTGTCAACGTCATCGCCCACAGCATGGGCGGCCTCGATGCTCGCTATATGATCTCGCGCCTTTCGCCCCGTTGCCGTCCGGATGTCGCCTCGCTCACCACCATCGCCACTCCCCATCGTGGCAGCCCGTTTGCCGATTACCTCCTCGACGCCCAGGGGCCGCTCCCACTGCCCCGGCTGTATGGTCTATTGCGTAGTGCCGGGCTTGGAACACAGGCCTTTGAGCAGTTGACGACGCGCTACATGGCCGATGACTTCAACCCGCGCACCGACGACGATCCTTCAGTGCGGTACTTTTCGTATGGCGCCGTCGCTCCGAGCCCGTCGCTGCTGAGCCCCTTTCGGCTGCCCCATAGGATCATTAACGAGGCCGAGGGGCCTAATGATGGGCTCGTCAGCGTCGAAAGCAGTCGCTGGGGAACCTATGAGGGCACAGTCGTCGGCGTCAGCCACTTGGACCTCATCAACTGGTCCAATAGGCTGCGATGGACGGTGCGCGAATGGCTGGGTGTCAAACGCAACTTTAACGCCATCGCCTTTTACCTCGCCATCACCGACAGGCTGGCGAAGGAGGGCTTCTAAGTGAATGCATTGATGCTGTGTTCTTTCATGGGCCCAGCTGCTTCGTAGATGTGAGGCATCTCAGTATTATTACCCGACATATTTATTTGAAGACGGCAGTAAAATGTAGAGCCCGTTCGTGAACGCCAAAAACAGGACAAACCAAATTGGCAGGACGAGGCTGCACAATGCCAGCGACTACAGCTAAACAAACTAGTAAATAGACGCCAGATGCAGTATATACACGAGTCATAAAACCCGTGGCGCACAACAGATATGTTCCATGTAAAGAGATGGAGGAAAGAAAAGACGCCGTCGCCAACAACATCGTCGGGAAGCCCTCGGAGGCGGCGAAGAAGCTGGGTATGGGAATTGACGCATCCGCTTCGGCATCCAATCCTGCGAGCGCTATCGTCCGGGAAACGTCGTGGCCCGCTCAACTCAAGCGCGGTTGAAAGCCGCAGCCTTCCTCTCCTTGCGCTTGCTGTACAGCCTGTAGATGAAGACGGAGATGACGCCGACGGCGACTGCGCAGCGAGACGAGGCGGGTCAGTCAAGGCATGTAAACGAGGGAAACAGGGCAGCAACAATACCGACGAAGACGATGCAGAAGACGAGGACGACGCCGGGCTCGCGATAGGCCCAGTTGTGCTCGTGCGCGCGCTTTGCAAGCTGCTGCATCGTGGGGGCGCTGACTGCGTCCATTGCGACGGATGGAGTGCGAGAGCGGAAGGTCAAGGACGAGGCGCGGGTGGCAAGGGCTCTGTTGAACGGGGGTCAGCAAGTTTTAACAACTGACGACGATGGCTGATGACAACCGCGACAAGTGACAACCACAACAATAACACCAATGGAGGACAAGAGGAATGCTTCATTTCAACCGGCAAGCTGGCTAGCGGGAGTGGGGGAAAAGCCCGCATGCAGATTGACTCACCTTGGAAAAGTGCCGCAACAGCAGAGACAGCAGCTGTGAATATGTAGTATGTATGTACGTATTCGTAGGTACGGATGGAAGTGCAGAGCGAGGTGGAGGGCGAGGAAAGATGATGAAGAGAGAAGAAGCTCAGAGGGAGCAGCAGATCCAAGAGAACCGCGAGGAAAACCCAAACTCTGCCTCTTCCACTACCAACAGGTCCGGATGGGGTTGAGCAGCAGTTGGTGGATGGGTAGACGTTCATCGCGGACCGCCCGGACTGGCGCGAGACCGTTTCCGGAAGTGCAGTCGGTCACCCAGCATTGCCCTCATTGGCTGCCATGCAGGGAAACAAGGGAAGAGGGAGCACTGAGCAGTGTTATCTGGCGCACAGTGTGTCGCCCGTCGAGGTTCCGTCATGGGCCCGTTGCACGTATGATGTATGTAGATTGTAGGCTGTAGACTGTAGTCATGGACGCCTTGTTTGTTTGTGGTCCATCTCGGTGTCTTTTCCTGGGGATCCTTGGATGGCAGAGGAGGGAGTTGCTCTTACATGGAGGCACAGGCCGTAGATAGACGCCGTCACACGGATCGGATGAGACACGAGCGTCGATGAATCGTCTCAAATCTCAAGCGGAATCCAATCCATCACAAGTCTGTCCGTCCCGAAGCCGCCACGAGGAAACATGGTGGAATAGACAAAACACTGGGAGGGAAAACTAAAATCAGCGCGGAAATTCCCGCCAAGTAAACTCTCGCCGAACGACATGACTCAGCCGCCGGATCCCTCCCGTTCGGTACATTCTCCGCTCCGTCTCGGCCGCCAATTGCCGTTGGGAGACGCATGTCACGTGGACGGACGTGCCCAACCCCCGGCATCACTTCATCGCTTATCCAAGGCCCGACCTCATTTTTGCATGGCCAGCACAGAAAGCCGGCGACGGGGATGTTGTCCCCGGAGATGGTCTGGTACTTAGCGGTCGGAGCGGCTCTGCCAGCGTCTGGCTGCTATTCTTTGCTGCCATCCATCGTTTATCCCTCCCCACCTTGTCCTTTCTTCAAACCGCGACGCCCCCTTCCCCAGAGCTGCTGTCGGATCGGTGGCCGTCGCGGCTCGCCCTCCCTCCTTGAAGGTTTCCGTCTCGAAACCCCCGACAATCCCCCTGCCAGCCGTCAGAATCGCATCAAGACCGGGCGACGCCTGACACAGTGCTGACTGTCTCTCCTCCAGTCGTCTGATAGGCTGACTGACACGCGCGGCGTCGTCCTCAGCTGACCTGACCTGGCGAACCTCTCTATCTTCTTCCCCTCGCCATCCCTACCTACCTAGGTATCCCTCCATCGGCAAACAAGGCGTCGTCGCCACATCTGCATCAGCCTCTTTTGACGTCGTACGAGAGACAAAGACAAGATGCTGTCTGCGTGGCTGGCTCGTCTCCGCCGCGTCAACCGGCACAACCTCGTCACCTTTCGCCGCGCGCCCATCGCCGAAATCTCAGGCTCTCTCGGCGATCTCGGCACGCTGCTGCCGCTCATGATCGCCCTCGCCGTCGATGGCTACATCCAGCTCGGCGCGACCCTAGTCTTTTCTGGCCTTTTCAACATCCTCACCGGTCTGACCTTTGGCATCCCCCTTCCCGTCCAGCCCATGAAGGTGAGAGAAGCTACCTGGGCGTCGTCATCGTCGGCGAGCGAGCGGCTGAGTTCTATCACGTAGGCTATAGCTTCGGCAGCCATCTCTGGTCGCGAGAATCCGTCCATGGGCGTCGTCGCCGCCGCCGGCCAGTGGGTCGCCATCGCGGTGCTGTTCATGAGCGTCACCGGCCTACTGCGTTGGGCCGCACACGTCGTGCCCGTGCCTGTCGTCAAGGGCATCCAGCTCGGCGCCGGCCTGTCTCTGATTCTCGGCGCCGGGACGTCCCTTCTGCAGCCCCTGGGTTGGGTGCGCCCCGTGCTGGACAACCGGGTCTGGGCCTTGTTCGCCTTCCTCGTGCTCATCGCCACTCAGCGGTGGTCCCGCTTCCCCTATGCGCTATGCTTCTTTCTCCTCGCCATGGTGTTCGCCCTTATCACCGTCCTATCGTCCGAGGGCTCTCTACCTCGTTTCCACTTCTGGCATCCTCGCCATGTCATGCCCAGGTGGCTGGGTCGTCACGACGCACCAGCTCTGTGGATGGCCATCGGACAGCTACCTCTGACGACACTCAACTCCATCATCGCCGTCTGCGCTCTTGCCGCCGATCTCCTCCCTGACCTGCCTCAGCCGACCGTCACAGCTGTTGGTCTGAGCGTCGCTCTGATGAATCTCTCCGGCACGTGGTTTGGAGCCATGCCCGTTTGCCACGGGGCGGGAGGGCTCGCCGCTCAGTACCGCTTCGGGGCGCGCAGCGGGGCCAGCGTCATCTTTCTTGGTCTCGTTAAGCTCGTGCTGGGCCTGGTTTTTGGCGAGACGCTCGTCGACGTGCTTCGCGGGTACCCCAAGAGCCTTCTAGGCATCATGGTCCTTGCTGCCGGCCTTGAACTGGCCAAGGTCGGTCACTCGCTCAACCAGGGCGCTTCTGACCTGTGGCGGAACGCGGCCGATGGCGACGGCTCCTCATCCATGGCGAGGAGGCACCGCGACCTCGGCGAGGATGAGCGGCTCGAGAGGTGGACTGTGATGCTCATGACGACGGCGGGTATCTTGGCCTTTCGCAACGACGCCGTCGGCTTTCTCGCCGGCATGCTGTGCCACGGAGCCTACAGGCTTTCACCCTGGCTGTCGAAGCGCATCTCTGGAGGCTCGGGCCGATCTACCGAGGTGGACCCGTTGCTGCGGAGGTGAGGCGGGAAGAGGCTTTTCGATCCAGCAGGCAGGTTAACTTGGCATCCTGGCTTTGCTTTCCAGCGCGCATGGCATTGTTGTGTCTCCAGCCTCGCATAAGTATGTATTCGTTGCATCAGTAGAGTCAGACTGACACTCGATGGTATCCGGACTTCCGTATCTGGTGGGCGTCCTGTGAGTACATACATACGTATGTAGGAGTACATATGCTCCATGGGAGGCCCAGGAGCACAGGTTGCAGCCTAGCCCTGGATGCCTGCATCTTACATGCAGCTTCAAAGCCTTTCGGATGAGCCAGACCGGCTGTGAAGTGGCAGCCTCTGATGTACATATGTGATTGTACGAATAGCATTGGACATTCCTGGATCGCGTTCGGTGGGGTGCCGTGAACAGGCGCATTTTCAGCCAATCACAACCTCGGCATCGCATCGCGACGAGATGCTTGATGCACGTACGAAGTATGCAGTACTAGTCTCCTCGGCAAAATCACAGGCGAGAGCTGCGTATCTGTAACTCGGATTAATTATTGATGTACAAATAAGAGATCTGTCCGAACACTCGCCCGACAGCAAACGAGGGCAGTCGCGGGCATGGTCTGCGCCTGCCATCGCCAGCGCTCGCCAGCAGCATCCATCCTGACGAACTTGGCCTGGGACTCGGCCAGGACCGAAGTCTCTCCGGACTGCCAAATTCAAGGCCGAGTTGCCTTTCGCCAGCCATGGCTTCGTCCAGCGACGGTGCGGTCTGCGGCATGGAGCCTGAGCCGCTGCGCGCCGTGGACGATGACGACGACATGGGCCCTGAAGCTTTCTCAGACTGCAGACCTGCATCCGCTGCGGCCGTCGACTTGAGGCAAAACATCTCTGCTTCGTCTGCTCCTGCCGCCGATTTGCCGGACAGGCCTGAATCCGCCATGGCCGTATCCACCGCCGCCCCTGAGCCTCCTGCTGCTGCCGTCCTTCCATCGACGCCGTCGCCCAAGAGGTCTCTCGAGTCCTCAGCTCTTCTCGCTGTTCGAGACTCGAGTCCAGGAATCAAGTCTCTCGTCACGGACGCTTCGAGCGCAGAGACTGGCGAGGCGACAAAATTCGACGACAAGAAGAAGCAGCAGCAGGAACAACAAGGGGGGCTACAAGACCAAGATCAGCCGCATCAGCCGTGTCAAGAAAAGCAGCTCCAAGACTCACAGCATCCTTCTCAGATGGCCAACGGACAGTCCGCTATGCCCGACCCCTATACCCCCTCGACACCATTCACGGCCTCCTCGATGGCCAACCTCGACCATCAAACCTTTATGATGATGGCTCTGGCCTCCATGTCGGCTTCCGCGGCTCCAGCAATGTCTCCTCCGCCCACTGTCACTCCTGCTCAAGTCACCCTTCCCAACCCGGCCGATGACAGCCATGGTAGTCTGTCCCACGGCCAAGGCCTGCGGAACGGGAACCCCAACAAGGATCTCGAGTCCTTCTCGCGCCTAGAGTTTGCCGATAGCGTCTTTCAGATGACCACATACGCCGTCATCATCGGCCGCGACCAGCGCGCTCTCCAACAGGCTCGTCGCGACGAGAAGCGCGCCGAGGAGTACAAGCGACGCGTCGAAGAAAACGCCAGCAAAGGTCTCCCTCCCCCGTCTCCCATTCAACACGACCGCAGTAAGTTTAGCAAATCCTACGTCAGCGAAGAAGGCGGCATGCTGGGCCCCGAGTCCGACAGCGATGACAACGACGGCGGCCGTCCGTCGAAGCGCCGGAAGATGAGCTCTGCTCCCTCGTCGCACGTAGACAACGACGACGGCCAGGACGACATCATCTCTGACCGTCAATACGTCTCTCACACCCCCGGCGCCGCCGCGGTTGACCTCACCTATCTGCGCCCCTCCCCCTATCACGTTCCTTTCATCGGTATCCATTCGCCTGGCCCCAACATCGCTAGCAAGACAAAGGCCATTTCTCGAGAACACCTCAAGATCGCATACAGCCAAGAAGATGGCGTCTTTGAGGCCATTCCCCTGCACAAAAATGGCTTCTTCTGCGAAGACGTCCATTACAAGTCGGAAAAGGTCGTCCTCCGCTGCGGCGATCGGCTGCAGATCAAAGACGTCGGCTTCCGCTTCATCATTAACGGCGTCGAGAGGGGCTGCACCGGTGCTGAGGAGTTTATTGAGGAGGACGAGGCAGCCAAAACGCGGCAAGATCACGGAGGCAAGGAGATGAGCTTCGACTTCGAACAGGCGCACGGAAATGGCCAGATCCAGGACACCAGTGACGAGTTGTCCGACATCGGAGTCACCCCCCCGGAGCTGTCTGACTTCGGCATCGATCGTGACGCACCCGAGCCCCAGCCTGAGCCTGAGCCCGAGCCCGAGCACGAGATGGAGGAGGCCGGACATGGAGCAACAAACGGAGCTGTCCCGAAGGCCGAACCCACATTGCCACCACCACCACCCAAAAAGAGAGGGCCCGGGCGACCGCCTAAAAACGGAATCATGTCGAAGCGAGAGCAGCGGCTACTTAAGAAGCAGCAGCAGCTCCAGCAGCAGCAAGAGCTCCAATTACAGCAGCAGCAGCAGCAGCAGCAGCAGCAGCAGCAGCAACTACGGCAACAACAACGAGACGCACAAGGCGCAGGCGACAAGAACCCCTCCGCAGCTGAGCCCCCAGTCAAGAGAAAGGTTGGTCGGCCAAGAAAACACCCTTTGCCGGAGGATGGGGGCGACAGGCCGGAGAAGCGCAAATATAAGTCAAGGAAGCCCAAGAACGAGGATGTCGGCTCCGACGCCGAGAGACGAGCTCGGGAAAAGAAGGATAAAAAGGCCCGGCCCAAGTCGCCGCCCCTGGACCTCAAGATCGAGGACTACTCCGAGGAGCAGCTGCAGAAACCCAGCAAGAATTACGGCATTCTCATCGACGAGACGCTGACGGCCGCTGGGCCCGATGGTCTGACCCTGAAGCAGATATACAAGAGAATATGCCAACGCTACCCCTGGTTCTTTTTCCACACCGAGACCAAAGGCTGGGAGAGCAGCGTCCGCCACAACCTCATCGGCAACGAGGCCTTCAAGAAGGACGACACGACGGGACTGTGGTCTCGTGTTCCGGGCGTCGAGCTCGATGCCGGCAAGAAGCGCAAGGTGTCGTCTCCAGACCGAGTCCTGGCCGCCCAGGGCTGCGGGCAGTACCCCTTTGCCTATGGTGTCGCTCAGCAGATGCCGGCGTCCGCCGTTGCAGGTCATGCTTCAGGCCAGTCGGCGCCATCGGCCGGTTACCATCATGTGCCGGGACTTCCGGGGCAGCAGCCGGCTCGGCCAATGCTAACGCAGGGTAGCTCGGCTCCCGCGACCGGTGCCGAAACCGGACCCGGACCCGGACCCGGACCCGTTAGTCAGCAGACCGTCGCCCGGCCACCCGGTCCTCCGCAGGTGCACGGCTACGGGCCACCACCGATCCCCGCCCGGGCACCGGTCGTGGGAGCCCCGTCCGGCGCGTACAGCTCCCCCTACACGTCGCGGCCTCCGCCCCTGGCCCCGACGCCGGTCAAGACGGAAGACGGCGCGCCAGCGGCAGCCAATCCCGGCCAGAAAGCACCGTCCGGGCCAAGCGCAGCGGAGACGGCGCCAGACCCGGGGCCAGTCAGGCCCGTCATGGACCCGCGGCTGGTCGGAGCCGTCGTCGAACTCAAGAACGGACTCATCAACAATCTCAAGCGAGCGCACTTCCCCCAAGCCGAAGCCGTCGTCATGTCAGCCCTTAACCGCTGCATCGGGCTAAAGCAAGACGGGGGAGGGTCGGAACATATGGAGACGGTCTGCTTCAAGGCCATTAACCAAGTCATCGACGGCTACATGGCCAAGAACAAGAGCCCCATACCAGGGGGCTCCTCGACGGCGTCAGACGTCCGCTCACCATCGTCATCGTCATCTTCGATGCTCTTTGATCCAAAAGTGCTCAAGTCGCTCATCGGGTTCAAGGTGGCGTCGATAGAGCCGCTTCGGGCACGGCTGGGCGATTCCCGGGCCGAGACGCTCGCGCTATCGGCAATGGATCGCGTGCTGGGCCTAGCGGATGCCAGCTTCTTCGCCACGGCATCGTCGACGGCGCAGTCTAATGGGAACTTTGAGACGGTGGAGCAGCATCTGATGAAGACGGTTCGGCAGTTATTGATTGGTATGAAGCAGGAGCTTCCGGAAGCCAAGTAGACGTCGAGGGGGAGGAGGTTTATGGGTTCAGTGCGGTATGAATAGCGCTTCTTTATCTTCTTCTTGTTTTTGCATCATCACCCACCGCATTTCGTGGTGTAATGCGTCGTCTATTCTTTTGCTCTCTCGCCTTGTCTCGGTTCAAGTTTTCTCCAATTCTTCTTTTTTTCTCTTTTTCCTTCTTCTTCTTTCTTGTTCTTCCTCTTCTTCCTCTTCTTTTGCTGTCCTCGTTCTTCATCTTTACATGGGAAACGCCGTTATGGCGGGTGAGATGGGAGTCGGAGCTGGCTGGGTTGCGCTCGCGCATGCATTCTACGTAGATAGATATCCCGTATCTGCCCACCCCCTTCGGTAGTTTCCGTACGTTGAGCCCAGTCCCGCCCGTGTTTCTGTCGTGGTTGGGGTTGGTGTTGGTGTTGGTGACTTTTAAGTTTTACCACAACGCACGATGATGATGATGGTGTTTGAAAGAAAAAGCAAAGGATATCGCAGAGCTGATCGCGAAGCTAGAATATCAAAGATGAAAGAAAGAGTCATGTCAGCCAGGCTGCTTCTCAGATGCGTCCACCTTTCTCAACCCCCCGCCCCCCCCCGATACCCTTCCCTCAACGACGAGCAAGAACCGAAAGTATCAGGGTTCCCATCCCATCATCGTCACTGGCGTAATCATAGCTTGATCTCATCTCGTCTTTTCTACTACGACGCATCCTTCCCCCCCCCCCGGTGGGGTTTCATTTCAGCAATTAGAGTAGTTTGGCGGGTAAGTAGGTAGAGGTAGTAAGCGGGTCAAAGGTAGGAAGCATGTGTGGTAGATACAGAGAATCTTGCCGGGTTGGACGAGAGACGAGAGAAGAAATGCCTTTTTGTTTGTACGGGGGAGACAGAGAAAGAAGAGAGAAAGAGGTTGAGGAAGAAAAGAGTCGAGAAACAGTCAAGTAAAAGTCAGGAATCATCAGTCCTTTTCCCCTTCCCCCCCCCCGGTTCCTTTTCCCAAGCCGTGACACCTCCGTCTCCCCCGTAAAGCCGCAAGCATCAAAACATGAAATCAGTCGTGAGCTCTCGCCGTCATCTTCCTACGCAGCAGCGCCGCCTATGCGCCGTGGGAAGAGAGGGGACCGCTTCGACCGTCGCCGACGTCGAAGCTTAGCGGGGAGAGTTCTGGTTTTACGCCGGCGACGCGGTCGACGCCCGAGACGCCGCTGTCTGCTTCGCCGAAGATGCCGAGGCCGTCGGCGTTGCGGCTCTTGCGGTCGCCTTCGTCGTCGTCGTCGCCGCCGCCCGTGTTTCTCACGTCGTTCAGGTTCATGAGCGCTGGGGGCCGGTGCTGCATCTGTCTTGCCTTGGCCAGCGAGATGGTCTTTTGCTGGTACGTGCTCGTTACCGGTTGCGTGTCGTCGCGGTCGATGGTGGCCTTGACCAGGGCTGCCATCCACAAACGGCCCTGCTTGAGGTTGGGTACGGCAAAGTAGTGCACTGTCGGCTTGGTGAAGTTGACGGCCCGGGAAAGGCCGGCTCGCGGAGGTACCAGCTTGAAGATAAAGGTCGACGATGACGACTCGTTGTTGCTGTTGGGAGAATCTCCGCCGCCGCCTGGCCGGAAGTTGACCATGGGCATGCTCGGTCCGCCTACTGCGCCCGTGATGGTCGCGTGGAGGCCCGTCAGCTTCTCGTTATCGGCTGGCAGGACGCGATGGAAGGAAATGTCGATGAGCCCCTTCTCCTGGTCGTCCTCTTCCGAATAGTAATACGCCAGCCGTCGGCCCTTGAGCACAAACAGCCGAGGCTTCCACGTCGTCATCAAGTTGGAGCTCTTCTTCCTCATCCAACCGGAAAAGTCGGCGTCTTTCTTGGCCTCGAGGGGAGATATGTTCTGCAGCCCCCGCGTGTAGGCGCTCGTATCCTTCTTGCCCTTCTTCTTACTGCCCCGGCTCGCGGGCGTCGCCATCAAGATGGAGCCCTTGCCCGTGCCGGGCGATTCCAACTCCAAGCTGGGCCCGGCCGATGGCGTGCTGGAGCCTGTCCGAGCGGGCGAATTCAGAGACGGCTCTTTGGACGGCACCTCGGGCGCGTCGGGATCCTTGAAGCGGCTCGTCGCCAGCTTCTCCGATATGGCGCGCATGCCCGGACGGCCCTTGCCCATGGGCCTGCTGACGACGGTGGTGAGCCAGTCCGAGTTGAATCCGGCGCTCTTGGGCGCTGTGGGAGACGCCTGTTGCCTGGCGAGGCCAGCCGTGGCATCCAGGTTGGTGACGGTCGGCGAATGCCCGTCCTTGGCCGGCGGCGGAGGACGCGGAGACTCGGCCGTATTCGTCGACGCCGTTCTCCTATGCGGCGTCGTCTGAATGCCGTAGTACTTTTGAGCCGCCGAGGGCGTGCTACCGTCCGGGTAGGAGTCGATGCTGCCGAACCTCGAGTGCCGCGAGAGCGCCGTCGCACTGCGCACTCTCTGCTCCTCGGCATAGCTCGACTTCCTCAAATGTTGCTGCGTGCTTTCTCGCTTCCTCAAAACGTTGCGTCGCCGTCCGTCCATGTCGGTACCGGAAAAGTAGCCGCGATCCAGGTCGACGGCTGAGTCTTGAAGGAGATCCGCGTCTGAGGCTGGCAGGGCTTCGTGAACACCGGCCGACGACAGGGGGCGAGACGACTGTGAAAAGGCCGTACCCAGCGTCCAGTTGCGGTCAAAGGACGGCTGCTTCGTATGTGACGTTTCGCTGTTCTTTTGCGTGTTGAGGGCCGGGACCAAGGCGCCCTGGGCAGGGCCAAACTGTCGAAAGTCGGTCGACGAGTGGCGGCGCGAGTGGTGCAGCTCCCTGATGGATGCTGCAGACGGCCGCTTCACATCGCTGGCCCGCGTTGGGCTGTCCCGCGTCGATGGGGGCGAAGCTGGGGCTTGCAGGACCGAAGGGGAGAGCTTCGTCGACGTCTGCGCCCCAGGGACGTGTTGGGTCTGTGAAGACGAGAGTCGGTGCTTGACGGGACTCGTGAGCGTATGATTTCGGCTCTTGGCTCGCTTGGCGTCGTCGGAGCCGTGTCTGCGGACCGACGTCTTGATCGCATGCGCGTGGCTGCTCGTCTCATCCTGCAGGGCTTTGATCCTGTGCCAAGTCTTTAGGCGTCTGCCGACCGAACCCAGGTCAAAGGCCTTGATGAAGAGGGAGCTCTGGTCCATGCCGAGGAGCACCTCTCCAGATATCTCCTGATCTCGGAAAACCTCGCAGTGGTGCTTCTCAACGCCAGATGCAAAGAGATAGTCAGCAACGTCGTCAGGATTCCAAGCTTCCACCTCGGCGCGGGAGTGAAGGCCGTCTTCTTCCTCGTCCGTCTCCTCGCCCTGAATGTAGGACATCCTGTGATCGAGAGGAGCGCTATACTCGCTTCCGGAATCGGTCGGAGCATGAAGCACGCCGACGCTGGGAGGAGATCGCAAATCGGTGATGTGCTCGTTGATGACGTTGAGCGTCTCGTTGAGCACTTGACTATCTTGGCTCTGGTTGTCCAGCCGTCCCAGACCAGATGCCGGCGAACCAGAGCTAGCGACACTCGGGGAAGCCGTAACGTCGGGCTTGGGCGAATTCAGAGGTAACGTGGCCGACGCGTCGTTGATGGCGCTGGCGACCGGTGAGGTGGTTGGTTCGGTAGATTGGGCCGCATTGGGAGAGGCGCTAATGACGGGAGCGGAACTGCCGTCGTGGTTCACCTCCGCAACGGGAGCGAGTGGCTTCGAGTGAGAAAAGGCCGTAATTGCCCTGGGTGCCGGTCGCGTATATACTGATGCGGTTCAGAATACGTTATATGGGGGGAAGGGGGGTCCCGCCGAGGCGCCAAAGGACAAACCTTCGGGGAAGAGGCCAGTGTTGTTGTTGACGAGGTGGCGACCCAAGAACCAGCCGTCGCCAAATTCGTCATCTCGCTCGATCAGCTCGACTCGGTCGCCTTTTGTTAAACTCAGTTCGTCGGAGCTGCGGGCTTGAAAATCATCTGTGTGCGAGGGAGGGGTCGCTTGGGTTAGCATTCGGAGAGGACGCCACGGCTCGGAGACTGAAAAGATCCATCAAGGAAACCATGCACTCAGGATGGCTCACGAATAACGATCAAGGCATCGCCGACCTCGGGCCGAGGGTGGGTTTCGCTGGGCGACCTCGAAGCCATGCTTTCGTCGGATCGTGGCGAAGCGTCGAGAAAATGCAGGCGAGGATGACCAGGAAGCGGTCGTCGTGTGCTTCAGAGACCCTTCAAATGCAGCTTTGTAGATAGTTTCCGGCTGAGGCAGGTGATTCGACGGTGAATTTGGCCCATCAAAGCGCGATTCGGTGCTGCTGCGCGTCGAGGGCGAGCGGCGCCATTAGGCCAGCGATGGCCCGAGGATTTGTGTCGGCTTCGGATCGATGGCAGCTGGAGTCTTTATTCGGTAGGGAGCGCTCTAGGCTTGTTTTCTCCCTGTCACGTATGTTCGTACTCGATATGACTCTTGAGTCTTGACCCTGTCGAGGACGACGACTCGACGAGGATCTCGTGGAGAGAAGATGCGTGGGTCGTCGCTCGTTTGGCACGCCCCAGCACAACGTGGTACAAAATCGTGAGCCGTTACGTAAGCACGAGATGGTCAAAGGTGCAGGGTAGGCTCATAACCAGTCGACCACCTTGTGCATCACCTGCGCAGGATCAAAGTATTCAAATAACAAGAGATTGAAACTGAACTGTCAGAAACTCGCGAGCTCCGAGTCTCAGCAGCGCCGATTGTACCGAGTCAGTGGCTCGTGCAAGCCGAGAGAAGGACACAAGTTGGTGCAAATCTGCAGATCATCTGTGCCGAGCGCGTTTACCAAGGTTTGTTGATTATTCAAGTCATGCATGCTTGGGCTCAGAGCTTGAAGAACCCTCTCAAGAAGCCTAAGAAATTTACTCATTGTGACGGTTGTCCCGTGTCTTTTTTGTCTCTGCATAAGACCTTACACCTTAATAAATTCACCAGGAACAAGGTTTTACGCATACAAATAACTAGGAGCCAACCTCGCTAGGCATATTATGCCGTCTTCTGCAGGACATACACCACCGTAGCGTCGCCTCTGAAGCTCTTTGCCGGGCCCAGAGAAGCGCAGACAGATCGTTTACTGCACAGGCGCGTTGCTGCTACCAGGCTGTAGCTTGCAGCATGACCATCGGCAGCTCGGAATGTGTTGTATAGCACTCACGGTAATGAGCGTTGCATTGTTCGCCCTCGCGCTAGACCTCGAGAACCTTTAGGCTCCGAGCAGGGAGGCCGGAGCAGATATGTAGCGTCTGTGGATTGGTTCAACGTCGTCGGCACCTAGCACGGCACGGGCCCCTTCTATGAATATGTACTAGTCAGGCGCAGTTATTATGGGAGCTTGGAGCGTTGTCGTCCTCGCAGGCTAACAAGCTATCTGGTGATAGTTCACAAGATGTTGGGGGGTCCGCTGCCACTGTGATTCTCTCTCGGCCGGCTGCGCAATCTTGCTAGCACGGAAGGATACCTTGTCGGTGACCTGTTTGACACGTCGGGGTAGAGCGGTTACGGACTAGACCGAGACTCGAACAGTATCTTGAGTCCTTGACACGCCGGCCCGCGCGTCTGCAGCCTGTTGCGTGTCGGATACAAGCGTGAGCAATCGCCGCAGACATGAAGAGAGAAGAAGCAGATACTGCATGCCATTTCGTCATTGGCTAAAGATATTATCGAAGCCTCTTGTTTCTTTTATCGTAGCGCGGAGACTCGAGCAGAGAGTCAACCGAGACGCAGACAGAGAACGCAGGGTCCCCGGATAGCTCGTCTCGCCTAGCTACTAACTCGCGTCCTCCCTTCACGCTGTTTAGCCTTACTCCGTTCGTTACGCCCTTCTACTCCTCCTATCGTTCTCTTTACTCCGTTTACTATTCTCCTTACTCCTGTTTAGTATCGTAATATTTACTCCGCTCTCGCTCCGTTTACTAACTACTCTATCTTTTTTCGTAGGTTATTTATAGCGTTTAGGCTTATACCCTTACTCTATTTATAAGTATTTTACTTATATAATATAGTTATTAGTACTTACTATTTATATATCGCTTTACTCTATATTCTCTACTAGTAGTAGTCCTTACTTACTACGCTCCCTATAGTAGAACATAACCTTCGCCCTCTAGGCTCTAGTATATAACGCTATATATAGCGTTTATATCCTAAGCTATCTTTTTATTACTCTTATTAGTAGCCCTAGGAGTAAGGGAACACTATATTATATTATAACTATATTACTTTTATTACGCCTATCTATAGCTAAGTACTATAGCTAGATAAGTTAGTATATCTTAGAACCCTTATTTATATATAACCTAGTATATCCTAGTCTATTAACTCTATCGCTATATAAGCTTAAGCTAAAAATTGTCTATCTATTATACTACTTAGGTTATAACTCTAATAGTATACTTTAACTATTGTCTCCTTTCGTTAGCTATACCCTATACTAACTTACTAAGCTCTTATAGGAGTGCGTTTACCTAGCGGACTAGGTACCTTACTATCTTAGCTAGCTAAACAAATATAAAGTAATAGGTAGAGAACTTACTATTTAGGGACTTTAGGTTACTTAGTATATAAGGGAAAGCCTTAATTATATTACTAGTTAGAGTATTATAAAGTAGTAATAGATCTATAGTCTAGTATATAATAATACTATTCTACGTATACGTAGTAAAGTTCTTATTCCTATAAGACATTAAGTTAAGTTAAGTTAGTTCTATAGTTTACTAAACACTTTAGAGAAACAAGCTTAACTTATAAGGTAAACACTTTATAGTCTAAAGCCTCTATCTTTTTACTAAGGTTAGTAAATCCGCATTATATATTCTACTCTAGATAGTTAAAGCGCTCTATAAGAGCTTATATTATCTATATAATATAAACTCCGCTATTTATAGTAAGTATATTAGTATAACGCTTAAGCTAGTTAGCTACTTACCTAAGGCTATCTATAGCTCCTAGAAAGTTAGGTAGATAAAGGACTACATTATACTCTATATTAGTAGTTACTAGGGAAGCGAAAACGCGACTCCTATCTAGCTATACTCTATTAGGTTAATAAACTAAAGTTACTAGCCCTACTTACTATAAGGTAGTAAGGTATATAAACGTTACTTAAATAATAGGATAATAGACGTAAGGTTAAGTAACTAAATACTTTTATAAGTATACTCTCTAAGGGCTAAGTATAGGGTAGTAGGCGTCTCTTAACAGTTTAGTAGCTTACGAGCGTATCCTAGGAAGGAGGAAAATAGCCTATTATAAGACTATATAATAGTAAAAAGAATATTTATAAGTCTAAGTTTACTTAACTATCGCGCTACTTATTAAAGGATTAAAGTAAGCCCCTAGGGTACCTTATATTATCTATAACGCGTAATTCTTTAAGTCCTCCTAACTATAGATTCTAACTATAGGTTAGCTATTAGGTTACTATATAATGCTCTACTACTCCTACTATCTATTGTCCTCCTATCTAATTTATTAATAGCTACTACGTTCGTTCCCCCTAGTTACTTCTGTCTAGTACTATAGGTAAGCTACTTAGTTACTAGTTATTAGCTACTACGTTTCCCTAATCCGTTTATTTTATTTATAGTCCTAGTACCTCTACTACGTTCTAGTTACGCTAGGGTATAGGGGACCCTTATACTAAATATAGGGGAACGTAGGGTCCCTAGACAGCTCGTCTCGCCTAGCTACTAACTTACGTCCTCCCTTATACTATTTAGATCGCGCGTTTGTTCTACTTACCCCCTTACTCGTTCTACTTATTTATTTCCTTACTTCTCGTTCGTTATACTTATCTACTCCTCCTAGTTATTAATACTTACTCTACTCTCGCTCTATTTACTACCTAGTCGTCCTATAGTAGACAGATTACTATCTATTCTTATATTACTCTATTCTATAATTACTCCTCCTATCGTAATACTATATTAATTACTTATCTCTTCGTAATATAAGTCTAGTTACTTACTAGTTATATGTCGCCTCTAGCTCTATACTCCCTACTTGTCGGTAGCTACAGGGCATAAAGAGCAATTAGACAGCACGAGGGAGGGCTCCCTCGTAATATTTACGGATCAAGGAAATTAGCTAGCGTGAGACAATAGCTAGGATAGCCCTCCCTAGTGGAAATGATTAGGTATATGCCTGTAGAAGAACCAGGCTATAAGAAAGGATCAGATTCCCCCCTCAGATAGAAACGACAATTAAGATCACAACTCTCTTCGTGCCTCTCTGCATCTCTCTGCTCTGTGCTAACACAATCACTATTTCACTCCGCTACAATTCCTACTAGATCTGCTTATAGCTGTTTAACACTACTAGGGGTAGTCCTTACTCCCTATAGTTACTATAGTAGAACATAACCTTTACCCTTATAGGCTCTAGTATATAATACTATGCGTAGTATTTATAGTCTAAACTATCCCTCTAGGGGTAGACCTTAGTCTATAGCCCTTATAGGTAGGGTATACTATCTAGGGTAGTAATCCCTTTACTTTTATTATATATAGTAGTAGCTAGGTATTCTAGTTATAAAGTTAGTATTTATTTACTCTTATTTAGTCTATTCCTTATCTTCTTCTATAAGGTTTTCCTTATTATAAGTTTATACTAGGAGGTTATATATAAAGCTATTATAATATACGAAAGGGTAATCTCTTACCCCTATATTCTACTACTTCTATATTATTAATTAGGTTACCCTCTAAATCTTTATCCCTAAATTTAATGTTACTAATAATCCTATTTCGTAACTTAATCTAGACTCGTACGTTAGTCTTATAAATATCCTAGTAATACCTTAGTTACTAAGTATAGCTCTTATTACTATAAAAGAGTAAATTTAGCGAGTTAGGGATTATATCCCTTACTATTAAGGGAACTATAGATAGTTTAACTCTAAGTAAGACAATAAAAACGTATAACCTAATTATAATAGTAGAGTACTAGAAACTTTATTCCTATAACTATTATTATAGCTCTACTAGTATTACTAATAGTATTGTAGGGGTTATTAAGACCTATTATATAAAGTACTATTATTAATATAGGGCTTACTTCTTTAAGGAAGTATAAGTAGAGTAACTATAGTAAAGGCTAGCTACGTATAGTAGCTTATTAGGCCTACACTCCTATATAGGGGAGATTATAGGTAGTTCTATAAGTTTATAGAGGGCTAGTATAAACTTAGCTTAAGACGTAAGGGTTATCTAAGATTTTTAATTAAGTAATTAAGTTATTATATCGTTTATACTTATATACTTACTCTATTTAAGATTACTTATTCTTTCGTTACGTAGATCTTATTACTTACTATTTAGCTATCGCTCTTACTTCTCTCTATTATTATACTTCCCTTTACTCTATTTAGCCCTTATTCGTTCTACTTATTCTCTCTTTATATTTCGTTTATTAATACCTATTACTTACTCTACTTTATTCTATTTACTATAAATACTCCTCCTATCGTAGGTTATTTATATCGTTTAAGCTTACTCTACTTAAGAGTATATAATATAAGTAATGTAATTTAGATTACTTACTATTCTTATATCGCTCTACTCTATAATTACTACTAGTAGTAGTCCTTAGTTACTACGCTCCCTATAGTAGAATATAACCTCTACTATACTATAGTATATAACCCTATAAGTAGTGTCTATAGTCTTAGCTATCTTTTCGTTATTACTATCTATAGCTAAGGTAAGTAAGGAATACTATCTTATATAGTAACTAGTTTATTTATATTATATCTCTATATAGCTAAGTAACCCTTTTAAATACTATTACTAGAGTAGCTTAGTATAATAACCTACTATATATCTCTTATAAAGATCCCTATTATATAAAGGGCTATAATACTCGCTATATAGTAGAGTCTCTATTTATATTCTATACTACTTCTTTAGATAGTAAGTAGTCCTCTTAGTATAGGTATTTTAATCTAGGAAAGGCTTACTTAAGTAATTGTAGTATAGGTAATATTAATAGTAGACCTATATATTATATTAAGCCCTTAGGTATATTCGTATAGTAATAGTAATCTTCTTACTTAACTAACTATCTAAAGAGTACTTAGTATTATAGTACGTAAACCTCTCTATTATATAGGTATCCTTCTCCTTAATACACTTCTTATTATTATCTGCCTTAAAAAAGTTAAAGAAGAGATCCTCCTCCTCTAGAAGTGTTAACACTTCGTTATATAAGTTAGGGTATATAGACTACCTCTTAGATAGCTTTTACTTATTAAGTATCGTAACTACTAGGATCCCTAATACTAGTTATTAGTAGATCTCTACGTATATAAAATAGAAGTATAAGTACCTCTCTTAAGGATATATAGATTTCGATTAAGTTTATTACTATATAAAGGATGTACTTACTATAGTACTTTACTTAGTTAATAGAATAGGAGAGGTACCTTTAGAAAAGAGGTATTTTTATACTTACTAAGTAAGACTTAGTTAATAGTAATAAGTCCTTATTTTACTATTTATATAAAGGATAAAAACGAGTCTACTTAATAGCTTCTTAACTTAAGGATATTGTTAGTAGGAGTAAGGTATAGTTAGCACGCGTAGTTACGAGCGCGTTTAGGACAGAGGTAGGTCTGAGTTATAGGCGCTTACTAGCATACACCTATGCAGGGTTAGGGCCTACTCTAGGGCTATGCTAGGCTAATGTAGGGCCTACTCTAGGGCTATGTAGGGCTAATGTAGGCCCTACTCTAGCCCCTCCGGAGTATGTGTGTAATGCTATCGCTACCGCCGTAGCGGGTACCTAACGCCTATATCTTACCCTCTTTCCCCCTCTCTATAGATCTATAGAAAGGAATAAGTCTAATAATTAATTAATTGTTCTCTTACGTCCTTTTAAAGGATTACTAGCCTTCGACACTAATTAGTCTTACTAGCTCGTTAAGACAGATAGTAAGAAGAAGAGACTTAGTTTATATTCCGTCTAACCTCTCTAGTAGTTAGAACTTACCGAGTGCTACGACGATCTCTACTTCCTTCGCCTTTTCGATAAGCTTAAAGGGATTCGATATTGTACCTATAGAGGATTTCTAGAGAAAATAGGTTCCTAAAGAGTCTACTATAAGGAGCGTTACATTACATAGACAACATAGCATTATCCTTACGATAAGGTACCTCTAATAACGAAGCTCTTAGCTAAAGGTATTATATAATCCTTAATAGTATAAACATTACTAGCCGCCTAAGTAATCTTAATAACATCGCTATAATAGCGGATCTTACGTAGCTAATAGAGGAGACGATAGACGTAGAGCTTAACTCTTATGTCGTTAGTAAGCTATAAGATTACACTTTTTACGATAATAATTTAGTACTATATAAGACGTACCGATACGACTTTAAGGGATAGAATAACGCCTTATTCTATCGGGTGTTACGGCCGCTAATATAATAGCTTCGACGCTTACTTCGGTTAAAAGGCATCTACGCTAGCTATCGAAACGCTAGAATCGCGGAATCCCTTACTACCCTCGTAGAGTTAGAAGAAATGCTAGAATAGAACATAAACGACCTATTAACGTTACGCGTAGCCTATAGATCTACCGCCTACCGACTCTAATAACGACTCGTCTAAGGAGACGAAGATCCGTTTAATAAGGGCAAGCAACTATCGGTAGGTAGGTTAACGGCTCCTTAGACCCTCCTAGATCCTATTCCTCCCGTTACTGTATCTATACCTAATCCTACGCCTAAGTCTATCCGCTAGATACCTACGTTATACCCTACTCCCTTAGGTTATAACCCTAGCCGCACGGCTCTACGTTAACCGACGCATTCTAAGAAGGACGATAAGGCTAAGGTATCGTAACCTCTAGTATATCTATTCTCTCTACCGCTTCCTAACCGATCCCTATACGAGTTACTACTACCCAACGTCCTAAATAAGTACCCTAACTCCCGTCGTATAGCTGCCTTCGCGAAGGGATAGGATAAGGGTAACCGCTTCGGTAGTAAACGATTTAAGCTATTTAATAACATAATAAATACGTTTATATAGACGTGTTAGCGGTATAAGATTAGGCCTAAAGAGGCGTACGCTGTTTTTCCCCTCGCCTTATATAGATACGCCTAGAAGCATTTTAACGTATATATAGACTAGAAGGGCTATACGATTAGAGAGCTATACTAACTTATAAAGGCCTAGTTCTCCTTAGATAAAGATCGCGTTATCTACTATAATAAGTACTAGATTATATTATTTACCTAGATATAACGCGATAACCCTAATAAGACGAAGCTTAAGGTTCTCGATCTACTATAGAAGAGACTTCTCGACTACTAACGTACCCTATTACTATATCTAAATAACTACTCGTTATAGTCGACGTTAACCCGTACCTATTACGGCGTCCCTAGGTTCGAACTTACTCTTAAAGGACGTAAGGATTTATCGTAGGCGCTAATCATAGCCCTACGAGCGGCTATTATAAAAGGTAACTTAGAGCCTCCTACGATCGCGACGATAAAGATTATAGACACGTTAACGCTAGCGCTAGTACATACGACTACTTCCTTCCTTACGGATAGGAAGTATAATACCGCTAGCGCCTCGTCGAGTTAAAGTAGTCCCTATCGCTAGAAAGGAGTAGTACCCTCGATGCTATCGTTATAGGCTAAGAAGTGTTACGTCTACGGTAAGTCTAGCTACTTCTCGACAAAGTATTCCGATAGAGAACGCTATAAAGCTCGCCGTAAATACCTCCTATAGTAGTAGGTTAATAGTAAGGCGGTAAGTAACGCTACATACGCTTCCTAGCTCGTAGTATACGAGGGTAATTCCTATAATAACGATAACGAGTATAAGGCTAAGGCGTATATTATAGAGGAGGCCTCTAAGGACGAAGACGCTAACGAAGGCGTTAACCTTAACTTCTTTATAATAGCCGCCGCATTCCTTAGTAACGAATACGCCCGTTACTAGCTTAGGCTCCTAATAGTAGCCTCGATAGCCTTTTCCCCTATCTCTTTCTCTTCCTTATTAGCTAGATTAACGACTCTAGCTTCTTTTCTTCTTAACTAGTATTCCTCGTAGGCCTTTTAGGGCATTATTCTAGACATAGGTGCCGCCTAGGACTCGACGGCTAGTAAGGCTTAACTCCTCGCTTTATAGCGTAAGGAGCCTAGTATCGTGCTTGACGAATCTACTAAGGGTACGGTTATAATTACGTTTAGTAGTATAAAGCCCGTCTCGTCTATCGGCTCTGCCTTAGTACTAACACTAGTCGGCTAGGTTAAATTCTATATCCTAGACACTCCTACGCCCTTCCTTCTTTACCTCCGAGATATATAGCGGCTCTCCTACTATCTAAACGTCCCTCGTAGTTATATAGTGCGCTTAGACGGTTATAAGATCCCCGTTATTATCCGCTAGGGCTACCCCTAGATATTCCTTAACTAATACTAATAAGTAGCGGTAGCCTCCTTTCTCTTAGATATTAAGCTACGTCGTTTATATAGTCGATTTAGTTACCCTTCTATCTAATGCCTTTACGATCTACTTACGAAGGCTAGCTATAAGGTTAAGTAAGATAACCTCGCCGAGATTAGTAAACTCTACTACTACTACTAGGTTAAGGGCCCCTCGCTAAGAAGGTTTAAGTTTATATTACGAGACGATTATAACTTTAACTACGAAGTAATCGTAGACGTAATATACCTCGATAGCCGCCTAGTCCTATATATTATTAACTCTACTACGTCGTTCTAGGTAGCCTAATTCCTCCGTGAGATAACTACCTAGTACGCCTAGGAGATAGTTAAAGCTTACTAGGTAGATACCTATCTTAGTCTACTAGATGTCCTTACTTATAATGCTAGCACGAACTTTACTACGGCTGAATTCCGTTCTAAGGCATAGCTATACGGTATCTCGTGCTAATAGGTCCCCGTAGAGGCATATTAGAGTATTAGGAAGGTTAAGAGATATCATGCCCTACTCTACCGTACGTACGAGATCTTTAGGGCAGAAGTAAAGGACGCCTCTATAGATTCGATCCTTTAGATAGCTATTAAAGCTATTAACGATATAGCTAGCCCTAACGGCCTCGTCCCGACATTGTTAGTATTCAGTGCCTACCTATAACTTACGACGGAAAGCCCTCCTTCTACTACGACGATATAACGTACTAAGGTATTAGTAAAAGCTATAGCTAAGCTACGACAGATTATAGCTTCGCGTTGTGTTAATGAGGGCCTTTAGCTCTAAGGGTTAACGTAAGGAATAGGGACTACGTTACTTCTGTCCTCCCTCGCCCTTAGTAGTAAAGTTCTCGTCTACTAGGAGGGATAGTAAGGACCGCACTAGGTCCTTACTATAGATAATTACGAGGTTACTATTAGACTCGCCCGCAGTCCCTCGACTTTCTAGTCTACGTACGTTAAGCCGTACGTACGTAACGTTATTACTAACGAGTACGAGTTAACTCCGTAGCAATTAGGCTACTAGAGTAGCTAACACTAGGTTATTATAGGCATCCTAGCGGGGGTCTATAACGACGACGACGAATTCGAGACCTTCCTTATTACCCGCGAAACGTTAGATAAGGAGCTATCCCTACGTCTCCGCTAGGAAGGGAAGATTACTACGCTAGGCGCCCCTTTTAAAGCGTCTAACGAGGTCGAGATTAACGCCCTACTAACTTCTAGTACGATTGTCCCTACTATATATAATGTACGAAGACGCTAACGTATCTTTAAGTTACAGCTCGTTCGAAAGGTTAAAGGTAAGACGATAAATACCCTATATAAGAAATTACATCTTATTATATAGGGGTATAACGATTATAAGAAGGCTACGCTATTAACGTAGTTACTAACGATATAGCGTAGTAGTTAACGTCTCGTCCTTACCCTTATACCCTCTCTTCGTTAACGAGGCTTTATACTAGCCTTCTAAGACATTACATAGGCCTACCCGTAGTCTAAGTCTAAGCTATAACGAGAGGTTATCGCTAAGCTACCCCGCGAGCTTAAAACAAAGTTCCCTAAGGGGATAGTCTTAAGGATCGTTAAGCCCTTATATAGGATCGCGGAAAGTAGTATTTACTAGTTCGAGATATACTAGGGCTACCTTCGTAGTAACCTCTCGATAACACTAACGTTCGATCTATACTTATTAATATCTAACGATAAGTCTAAGATTAGCTTATACGCTCTATAGACGGATAATACGATATTCCTTATAAGTAGAGAATTCCTTAACATTAAGGCTTATAAGCTTCTTAATATAGGCATTAAGGCTAAGGACTAGAAGGAGCTCCGCGCTAGCTAGAACGAGGACTTTAACGGATGTAGGATTACGATATACGATAACGGGCATATCTACGTAGGTTAGAAGAGCTAAGCTAGTAAGATCGTAAGCGTACTAAATAAAGATCTTATAGTATATATCTAATAACGAGCTTAGGGCGTATATATCGTAAGTATCTATTAGTTTAAAGCATTATATAATCTCGCCGTTACCGCCTAGACATAGGATCCGTTAGATACTAACATCGCCTACCTAAACCGTTAGCTCCTATAGTAACAATAGAACCTAGATCGTAGCCTTACGTTCGTACTAATAGACCTATATCGTATAAAGCTATTTATCTTTACTAACGCCTCCTTCGCGAATAATAGGGACCTCTCCTCGTAAATAGGGTTTATTGTCGTTTTAGCTAAAGACAACGCGAGCGAGGATAAGAATAGACACGCTTTTATAATAATAGGCAATATCCTCTACTAGGCCTTAACGAAGAGTAAGAGGGTTACCTAGAGCGTACTTACTTTAGAGATCTACGCCCTCGTCGCTAGATATAACTCGGCCTTTATCCTCTCTAACGCCCTACGCATTGTTTTTACGCGGCTTAGTCTCCTAGCGCCGCCTATTGTTATATGTACTAACTCGTACTCTCTATATAAGTGCTTAGTTAAGATAGGCACGACTATAGAGAAGCGGTTAATAATTAACCTTACTACCCTACGTTAGTTATATGAGAGGTACGAGATCGAGGAGGTTCGATAGATCGATAGTCGCGACAACCCTACTAATAGCTTAACGAAGTAGGTAGGGAACGAGGCTCTAACGAGGCTAGTAGATAAAGGTAAGTTACGAGTACGAATAGAGGCTTAGGTCGATAGGAAAAGGGATACGTATTAATACGGATTTAGAACTAATCTAACGGGCTCTCTTCCTCTAATACGTATGCCTTCGCGATTAGAGAGAGAGTCTAGTGTTAGTAGGAGTAAGGTGTAGTTAGTACGCGTAGTTACGAGCGCGTTTAGGACGGAGGTAGGTCTAAGTCACGGGCGCTTACTAGTATACACCTATGCAGGGTTAGGGCCTACTCTAGGGCTATGCTAGGCTAATGTAGGGCTTACTCTAGGGCTATGTAGGGCTAATGTAGGCCCTACTCTAGCCCCTCCGGAGCATATGTGTAATGCTATCGCTACCGCCGTAGCAGGTACCTAACGCCTATATCTTACCCTCTTTCCCCCTCTCTATAGATCTATAGAAAGGAATAAGTCTAATAATTAATTAATTGTTCTCTTACGTCCTTTCGAAGGATTACTAGCCTTCGACAGATATTACCCTCCCCTATTAATTATTTACTTATTTACTCGTTTACTCTTCCTACCTTAATAGGTAAGGCTTTCTAAGCTAACCCCTCTAAGCTATAGAATAGATTAACTAGTTATAAGTACTAAGTATAGTACTTCTTAGCGACTAGGCTACTTAACAGCTTACATACTCCTATTATAGGGTAATAGACTTTATCTAAGGTCTAGAAATATACTATATCTAAGAATACTTAATTAACTCTATATCTTATAAGAAAAGTAAAAGAATAAGTCTAAGTTTCTTAGGCTCTATAGAAATGTAAGCTCTAGCTCTTTATATTTCTTAGCTATAACTTACGTTATATAGTACTATCCTACCTTTAGATAGACATATATATTATTATAATATCTATATAAGTAGAACTCTATAGCTATACTACTCTCTATTTGTCCCTTACTTAAGTATTACTAACTAGTTAGTATCCCCCTAGTCTATCTAACTCTATAAACTACTTCCCTTTACTACGTTCTACTCGCTTATATACTAGTCTAGTTAAAACATTCGTTCCTCTAGGTTACTTAGATACTTAAGCTCCTACCTAGATAAGCTAGGGCACTAGGGTATAGGGGACCCTTATACTAAATATAGGGGAACGTAGGGTCCCTAGACAGCTCCTATTAAAGTAGTCTATATTATATTTACTCCTACTTCTCTCTATTATCGCGCTTCCCTTTACTCTATTTAACCCTTATTCGTTCTACTTACTCTCTCTTTATATTTCGTTCGTTAATACTTATTACTTACTCTACTTTATTCTATTTACTATAAATACTCCTCCTATTATAGGTTATTTATATCGTTTAAGCTTACGCCCTTACTTTACTTAGGAGTACGTAACGTAAGTAATATAATTTAGATTACTTACTATTCTTATATTACTCTACTCTATAATTACTACTAGTAGTAGTCCTTAGTCGCTACGCTCCCTATAGTAGAATATAACTTCTACTATACTATAGTATATAACCCTATAGGTAGCGTCTATAGTCTTAGCTATCTTTTCGTTATTACTATCTATAGCTAGGGTAAGTAAGGAACACTATTCTATATAGTAACTAGTTTGTTTATATTATATCTCTATATAGCTAGGTAACCCTTTTAAATACTATTACTAGAGTAGCTTAATATAGTAACCTACTATATATCCCTTATAAAGATCCCTATTATATAGAGGCTATAACGCTTACTATATAGTAGAGTCTTTATTTATATTCTATACTACTTCTTTAGATAGTAGGTAGTCCTCTTAGTATAGGTATTCTAATCTAGGAAAGGCTTACTTAAGTAATCGTAGTATAGGTAATGTTAATAGTAAACCTATATATTATATTAGGCCCCTAGGTATATTTATATAGTAATAGTAATCTTCTTACTTAACTAACTATCTAAAGAGTACTTAGTATTATAGTATATAAACCTCCCTATTATATAAGTATCCTTCTCCTTAATATACTTCTTATTATTATTTACCTTAAAAAAGTTAAAAAAGAGATCCTCCTCCTCTAAAAGTATTAATACTTCGTTATATAGGTTAGGGTATATAGACTACCTCTTAGATAGCTTTCGCTTATTAGGTATCGTAACTACTAGGATCCCTAATACTAGTTATTAGTAGATCTCTACGTATATAAAATAGAAGTATAAGTACCTCTCTTAAGGACGTATAGATTTCAATTAGGTTCGTTACTATATAAAGGACGCACTTATTATAGTACTTTACTTAGTTAATAGAATAGGAGAGGTACTCTCTAGAAAAAGAGGTATTTCTATACCTATTAAGTAAGACTTAGTTAATAGTAATAAGTCCTTATTCTACTATTTATATAAAGGATAAAAACGAGTTTACTTAATAGCTTCTTAACTTAGGGATATTACCCTCCTCTATTAATTATTTACTTATTTACTCGTTTACTCTTCCTACCTTAATAGGTAAGGCTTTCTAAGCTAACCCCTCTAGGCTATAGAATAGATTAACTAGTTATAAGTACTAAGTATAGTACTTCTTAGCGACTAAGCTACTTAATAGCTTACGTACTCCTATTATAAGGTAATAGACCTAACCTAGGGTCTAGAAATATACTATATCTAAGAATACTTAATTAACTCTATATCTTATAAGAAAAGTAAAAGAATAAGTCTAAGTTTCTTAGGCTCTATAGAAATGTAAGCTCTAGCTCTTTATACCTCTTAGCCGTAACTTACGTTATATAGTACTATCCTACCTTTAGATAGACATATATATTATTATAATGTCTATATAAGTAGAACTCTATAGCTATACTACCCTCTATTCGTCCCTTACCTAGGTATTACTAACTAGTTAGTATCCCCCTAGTCTGCCTAACTCTATATACTACTTCCCTCTACTACGTTCTGCTTACCTATACGCTAGTCTAGTTAGAACATTTATTCCTCTAGGTCGCTTAGATACTCGAGCTCTTACCTAGATAAGCTAGGGCGCTAGGGTATAGGGGACCCTTATACCTAGCGCCCTAAACACGTAATAGGCTAGGAGAATAGAAGAATAATAGCCCTAGACTAGTACGTAGGCGACAGAACGTAGTAGAGGAAGCTATACTAGACTAGAGTAACTAGAGGGAACGTAAGTAGTTAGGTATTACTAGGAGGACGAAGGACAGAGGGTAGGCTACGTATAGAGTATTATATATATACTATAGTACATACTATATAATAAGGGTAGAGGGATCTACCTTTATATAGATAGTTAAGAGACTATAAGAAGGGGTCTTTACCTACCTCTTAGACCTAAGAGGGTTCTTTTCTTTTATTATCTATATAACTAAGAAGGTTAGAATCTAGCTTAAAGTAAGTAGATAGAGTTAGTTAAAGTTAAGTTAATATCCCTACGAATAGAGAGGAGATATAGAGAAGTATTATAAACTAACGTAATTATATTACGCTTAGGAATTAAATACCTAAGTAGGGTAGAGGGGAATTCTTATCTTATAGTCTAATAGATATACTAATATTAGAGATAGTAAAGTTAGAGACAAAGCTAGCTAAAAAGACTAGGGGGAAGTAAGTAACTATAAAGCTAAAGGTAATGTAAGATTATAAGTTAAAATAAGTAAAAGCGAAGTATAAGGTAGTAGCCTAGTAGCTTAAGCTATCTAGGGACTATCTAAGGTCCCTTATAGTACTTAGTAAGTGCTTTCTATCTAGGTTTAACTATAGATTATATATAGGATACTATTCTTATAACTACGCGCTTATCGCTTCTACTTAGCCTATTATTAACAAGGGTCGCTACTTAGGTACTATAGGTATATCTTAGAGTAGGCTAGCTACTACTTTATTTATTGTCCCTAGAAATAGGGGCGAGTAGAGTGTTTTCTTACGTATCTAGCCCTCTAGGGGTAGTAACCTAGGTAACTAAGTCTTATGTTTATTATAGGCTAGTAGCTATCCTTCTTATATTAATATACTATTCTAAACAGAGTAGGCCTAAAGTTATTAACGCACTTATACTTAATATAGTAGACATAGGAGTAGGCTAATTAAGGGGCTAATATAGCTATATAGTAATCTTAAGGCTACGTAAGGACGAAGGCTAATATAAGGATCTCTTATACTAGCGTTAATAGATCTTATAATTAATACTCTATAGTAGAGGAGTTCTTACTTACTACTTTAGGGGTTAGTAATACTCTTATACCTATCTTCCTACTATACACTTAGGTAGACGCGAATAAAGAGTTTAGATAGAGGTAAATATAGAGTAAAGCGAATAAAGAAATAGAATAAACGAGAGTAAAGAGATCTTAACTTATCTAGCTAAAATGCCTAGCTATAGATAGGCGTAATAAAAGTAATATTATTATAACGTAGGATAAATATACTATAACTACCCTAGCTATACTTAGAGTTTAACCCCTAGAGGGATAGTTATAACTATAAATACTACGCGTAGTATTATATACTAGAGCCTAAAGGGCGTAGGTTATATTCTAGCGTAGCGACTATAGGGAGTAAGTACTACCCCTAGTAGGGAGTATAGAGTAAAGCGATATATAACTAGTAAGTAAGTAGTATTATATTACGAAAAGATAAGTAAGCTTAAGTAAAGTAAGTATATAGTACGAACGATATAAACTATAGAGTAAGAGCGAAGTGTGTGTAGTAAACGGAACGGAGTAGAGTAAACATACGCTACCCTAAATAAGGAGTAAGGGTAAAGTAAATAAACGACAGGAGGAGAGAAGGAGAACGATAGGAGGAGTAAGGCTAAGTAGAGTAAAGGGTAGGCGCGATCTAGACAGCTTCGAAGGAGTTGTCTAGGGACTCTCTATTCCCCTATGTTTAGTATAAGGGTCCCCTACGCCCTAGCGCCCTAACTTATTAAGCTAGTGCGAGTGTAACGAGTACTACTAGACTAGACGCTAGGTAAGCGGAACGAAGTAAAGTGTAGCTATATATAGACTAAAGTAATAGGGTAGAACGAAAGTAGTAGTAATAGGAAAGAGGACGAAGGATAATAACTAGTTAGTATATAGGTTACGTAGCTTCTATATAGCTTAAATAGTAGGACACATAAGAGCGTAGATCTATAGTTAGATAGACGAGGCGTCCGTCTAGCTATAGGTCTAGCCTATTATCGATAGACTATAAGAAGTAGGCTTTATCTATATTAATAGAACCGAAGTAAGTTTATCCTTTATCTCCTTTCTCTAGACTTAGGTTATACTCTACGTACGAGATATATTATCGCTAGTAGCTAGTGCTTTAAAATGTAAGTAAGATATAATTAGACATAGAGACACGAGTGTATCGATACTCTACTGTTACTATATAAGGAACTATATCTAGATTTTAAATCCCGTTACCTATAGCTAATCCCTCGATAGCTAGTTAGCTAAAGGGTAACTAGTTGTTATAAACAAGTAATAGGAGGTAAGTAAACTACGATACTAGAGTATACGGAGTCCGTAGGAACGGATTACACTTCTTTTAGTAGGACTTATATAGGTAAGGCCGCTAACCCACTTTATAGCTATGCGAAGGCATAGGTGTATAGATCTAGAGCTATTCTAGTAATAGGGTCGTAGGTAGAAACTAGTAGAAAAGAAGTCTTCTACTACACTACCTATTTAAGTAAATAGAATTCACTTCGTTATAACATTAGCTTCGTAGCGTAGTAGCGAGAGCCTCTTGTCCTCTCTATCGTCCCTTTAGTAGAGTATAAATACTAACGTAGTAGACGTAAGCGCTTTACTATATACTATAAACCTAGCCTTACTATACTAGTAGCGTAATATCTACTATTACTAGTTTAACACAGCTATAAAGGGAGTGTACCCTCTTTCGTTCCGTTATTTGTTTTTTCCCTTTAATAGAATGTTTAAGTACGAGGTACTAGGAGAGGCTAACAGATGTATGCTATATAGAGTAGTAGCCTTATTACGTTATAGTAGCGACGTAGCCTTACTAACGCACTGTTTCCCTAACTAGGTAAACTTTATCTTTCCTATTAGACTAGAAGATAGCGAGGAGTTTTTTACCTAAACGAGAGGGGTTATTCTACGTAGTAACGTAGAGGCATTACTAGGCTATTTAGTAGTAGACCTACTCTAGATAGTAGACGGATCTTAGTTTAGTGTATTCTACTTACCCTACCTAGGTGTTACGATAGCTTTACTTAACTAGATAGAAATATAGTCTAAGGATACCTTAATAGCAACTAGGCCTAAGTAGCTTAGATACTAAATAGGCTAGATATAAATACTTTTTCTTTACTAAGAGAGTGTTCTCTACCTGCCCTAGCTATTTGTCCTCCTTTATCTTAAATGTAGTTTAATACTAGAAGTATAAGTAACCTTAGCTACGCCTCGAAACGAAAGTAAGGGGAGAACAGGATAAGGGTCTATTCCTCTACTACGTATACTTTATAGTGTACTTATTCTGTTATTCCTACGAGAGACGACAGTTAGTAGCCTAGCGACAGTAGTTGTCTAGGGACTGTCTAAGGTCCCCTATAGTACTTAGTAAGTGCTTTCTATCCCATTAACCTAGGGTTATAGCCTTATACCTTTATAGATAGAATTATTACACGGGACTACTAAGGGGGGTAAGCCCTTAATAGTAGGAGTATCCTATAACTCTCTTTCCTCTTAGGGAGAAAGGTTAGCGAGTAATACAGTAACAACGATTATTTTTAAGGGCCCTAGGGGGGTAAGGTATTACCTAGCTACTAACTTCTTTACTTACTATAGCGACTAGATAGAGAAGCGCTTTAGCTAGAAGTTATTAGACGACGACTTTATTAGATACCCTCGTAAAGGGGGCTTATTTCTACGCATCTTAGTACCGCTATTACCTAAGTTCCTTAGCTATGTTAACTACTTAATAGGATTACTATACGCCCGCATTAAGTAGGGGGTAAGTCTAACGCCCTAGTAGGCTTTATATAAGTAAGTAAGTAAGTAAATTAGATTAGCGAGTCCCTCGTAGACGCTAGGCTCGCTATTTATATGTCCGCTAACAGTTCGTTACAGAGAAGGACTTATAACATAGGTCGTCTTAGTCTAGTAATAGTAAGTAGATACTTTGTTTTAGCGATAATAGGGCTAATGTAAGTGGATCGGAGGACAGGGCCCCCGCTTAACCTACTTAGGATGTCGTGATAGCTTCACTACCTAACTCGCCGTGACAGACGCTAGGGCGCAGGGGACCCTTATACTAAACATAGGGGAACGCAGGGTCCCTAGACAGCTCCTGTCGAAGCTCTCCGAATCGCGCCCGCCCTTCACTCTCTCCGATCGCGTTCGTTCTACTCACCCACTCTCTCCTTCTCAGTCGCTCACTTTACCCTCACTTCTTGTTCGGCAGCGCTATGCTTACTCCGCTCTCGCTCCGTTCACTACACACACTTCGCTCTGCTACGTTGTTCACATCGTTCGTACTCACGCACTTACTCCGTTCAAGATTACTTATCCTTTCGTAGCGCAATGCTACTTGCTTCCCGTTCGCATGTCGCTTCGCTCCATGCTCACTAGTAGTCTAGTCCTCGCTCCCTTCGGTCGCTGCGGTAGAACATGACCTTCGCCCTCACGGGCTCCGGTATGCAACGCTGCGCGTGGCATTCACAGTCTAAGCCATCCCTCCGGGGGTTGCACTAGAGCGGTAGCCCTTGCAACGGGTGTCTAGAATCAGTTGGGTACGCTATCTGTTAACCGGAACATTCTCTTCTAGGAACTATAGTAGCCGGGCAGATGGTCGCGAGCTATCTCAAGTACGTTAAGTTCAACTCTAAGGCCACTATCCATTACAGCCACTACAATCTTAGCCAATACGAAGTTATTGTCATGTCTAAAAAGGCAACTCGCTATAACACCGACGCTACCGTGCAAACAGGAAAGCAGAGACGTGAAGCGAGGGGATCACAGCTCCCGTGTCACTAATCCACAAGCAAACTTCAGACTCCGCTTCTTCTCCGCTGCAGAACCTGCCACAGGTTCCCCTAAATGGCGCAGCAATTGGTCCACGTCTCGGGCTGTCATCTAAGCAGTGAGCACGGCTTTCAAAGAATTGGGACATCGACTCACCATGCAGTCTCTCCAGCTGATCCACATTGTCGGGAAAACCCTCCACTACATCGCCAGTGAGAACGCTGTGTAAGGGCACGAGGTCCATGTCTCCGCGGACCACGGTTCCATTGCGAGCCCGCACCATTGCGTTGCGGTTCCTGCCGGATAGAGGAAAGTCAGCACCCGATGCTGCAAAAACAACATCCTGACTCACGAGACAGTGATCTTGCGGTCCAAGTCGCGCAAACCGCGGTTAATCTGGGCAAGCTGTTCCAGGACAGCCTGCAGGGTGTCGTGTAGCCGAGCGCCGCCGTCGACTGCCGGCAAGTTGCCACACAACTCTAGGTGCTCCGCTGCTAACCTGAGTCCACCTGCCGCGGTGGAAAAGTTGGGCTGACGGGGAGCTGCACCATGTTCCATGACTGCCGACGGGGTCTGTGGCGTTGCACAGAGAGTTCAGTGTGAACACGGTCACTCGTCCTAAGGAGAGAACAAGTCCCACGTGTCGCCTAAGCAACACAAAAGAGGCGCGTGGTCACCTGACCCAGTGCTTTCGTAAGCAGACCAGAAACCTGGTCTAGAGGAGTGGGGTGTCTCTCGACGTGTGTTTCCACACGCGTTTCCGCCTTAGACTCCCTTTACACACGGAGTGTGTGCGGAGAGAGAAGATCGAGGATCTGTTTTGCTTTCCACGATCATGGATCAAGGCATACAGCAGCCTGACTTTAGCCTTATGGCGAACAACCTCTCGCAAGTGGCGGTTCACTTAGGCCGATGTGCGCATTTGCCTGCCATCGATGGCGGTGTCTATCTGGCGCAGACCCTCCAGACCGTGCTGGAACGCATCAGTGCGCTCGAGAGAACCATGGTCCGTCGCTTTGACGAGTCGGACCGGCGGATGAACAGTCGTTTTGACGAGGTCGATCGGAGGGTGACCGCAGCGTGAGCAAGGCCCTAGGCGTCATGTTTGCCAGTGGCGGAACTGACGGGACTGGTTACAGCAATAAGAACAGCACGGCGCGCATGAGGAACAGCGTCGTCACCCGTCGTAGCGACGACCTCTCCCCTCTCTACAATGCTATCTCGGGCGCACGCATTACGAGATTCCCCCGGAAGCTACGTGATTTGGAGAACCTAAACGGTGCGTCCTACTTCACACAACCATTCCCCGGGGATAGGCCTGTTAGCTAATGTGGTGTTGACTATAGAGGACCGGGTGAATGCGATCCTCGAAGAGCTTGAAGAACCCGTGGAGGGTAATGCGGATGAGAGAAAACGGTGGCTTAAGTACGCGGTCGGCGTTACGACGTAGGTAGTGTGAAGTTTAACTAGAACATATATAGCGATAGAGTTAGGGCATAACGGAATCGGGATACGTAGTGCGCGTTTTACCTTAAGGGTTAACTATCGTAGTTAATCTTAAGATGTAGAGCCTAGTGCGTAAGCTAACCTACGTCTACAAGCCGTAGAGGCTCTAAGTAGTTAGCTACTAATTACCCCTAGAGGGAGAGCTAAGACTATAGAAGCTACGCGTAGCGTTGCGCTAGGTAAGCGGAGCGAGCGCGAGCGTTCTAGCGTAGCGACCGTAGGGAGCGAGCACTATAGTTAGTAGTAAACCTAGAGCGGAGCGATAGGGAACGCTAAGTATATCCTCTTTGTTTTTATAACATAGAGTGTATTTAGCGAATCGCTAGATCCTACTAGTAGCTGTTTATAAGTATAAATAAAATCTAGCCGTACCTAGACGATAAGTAAGAGTCTCTTTTTCCCTTTTCTCGTTTTAAACAAAAAGGGCTTCTATAACTAAGTAGTTTAGAGATAGATAAGATAGGTAAAGATAAATAGCGAGAGTAAGCGGTAATAATACTAGGCTAGAGGCATTTATAAGGCGTAGGCTATTATACGGACGGAATTACGTAGTTAGTATCGTCCTTAGGTAAGTAAGAGTCTATAACTCGCTATAATAACTAGCCTTCTTCTAACGAAGTAGTATATAGGTAGCTATACTTTAGATAAAGACTCCTAGGGTAATGTCTATAACTTTATTATCCTAGACTTATAGAGCGTAGTTACGATAGGGTCGTTAGACAATAAGGAGGTTCTAGTAACACCTCTATATACCTAGCTAGCCCTATCTTTAGAAATAATATATTACTAAGTAGTAAAGGAGAGTCACTTAAAGCGTAAGGTAGAAAGCTAAGATAGGGAAAGAGCCCTATTTTAAAGGGATAGTAAGAGCCCTTTAAGTCCCCTTATAGAGGCCTATAAGCGATAGCGGTAAGGGTAATTATTACTTAATAAGATATCGTCGTAGTAGGGCTATAGCCTTTATACGTTCGTAAACTATATTCTAACACTATAGTAAATACTAGATAATACTAAGGACTTCGTTATCTATACTAAGACTAGTCTAACGATTATAGGTAAACTACTAAAGAAGTATAATAAAGGTTATACTTATACGATTAGGGGTAATAAGTAACTAAGTATAAAGAGGCGTGTTCTAAGTAGTCTGTTTAAGCCCTAAAAAGTAACCTAAGTAGTAGAAAGCATATAGTAAGTACTAGAGGGTATAGAAACGTTAGATTTAGACAATAATATTCTAATCTATAAGATAAGATAGAATAGCTATAGTAGTTCTATTTAGTAATAGAGACTTAATTATAATTTTATTAGAAGTCTATATAGTTATTAATATATTTATAGAATACCTAGCTATATACTATTCTTATATTAGTAAAGTACTTACTATTTAAGAGAGTATTCCTTTACTACCCTAGCTATAGCCCTAAATATTCCCCTAGAGAGATAGCTTAGACTATAGACGCTACCTATAGGGTTATATACTAAAGCTAAAGGTAGAGGTTATGTTCTACTATAGGGAGCGTAGTAACTAAGGACTAGACTAGTAGGGAGTATAGAGCTAGAGGCGATATATAACTAGTAAGTAAGTAAAATTACGTTACCTACGTTATATACTCTTAAGTAAAGTAAGGGCATAAGCTTAAACGCTATAAATAATACGATAAAGATAGAGTAAGTAGTAAATAGAACGAAGTAGAGTAAACTAGCGCTATTAAATAAGAGGTAAGGGTAGAGTAAATAATAGGAGGAGTAATAGGAAAGTAAGTAGAACGAACGTAGGCTAAATAGCGTAAGGGAGGACGCGAGTTAGTAGCTAGGCGAGACGAGCTATCTAGGGACCCTCTATTCTAGGGTAAGAGTATAGGACTAACTATTTTAATAGGACGTTAAGGAAGAGGCATTATAAAGTAAGCCCTCTAGGTAAGTAGTTAGCTCTACTATCGTTATTATATCCTTAACTTATAGGGGAGTAGTTACGAGCTAACTATTACTAATAGATTCTTCCTAACTAAGGTAAAGTACTACTAGTAGCTAATTAGTAAGAGGTAAAAGTAAGAATAAGGGTAACTATAAAAGCCTAGCTTCCGCCTACCTAAATCCTAAGGGGATTTCTCTTCTTTTACTACCTATTAAGATATAGGGTATAATAGTATATATACTACTCTCCTCTATAATTAATTATAGACATAACACTAATATATAGTAAGAGTAATAAGGGAAGTCGTAAGGAGTTTAAGCTTTATATAAGGCTTATCTTCGTAACCTATACCTAAAGCTAGATTAATAATAAGGAGGAGTTTTATTAGTACTTATATTAGTATAGGTACTAGTACTAGCGATAGTAGAGGGAGCTATTACGTAAGGCAGCTCTAGGGCTCTAGGGCTTCCCTAGGGTTTCTCTAGGGCTCCCCTAGGACTAGTTAGGGACTAGTCTAGGGCTGCCCCTTAGTAGGTCTAGGCTATACATACTTTTACGTATAGCCGCAGACTTTTATATTTCTATACTAATGTAGGTATAGGGCTAGGATATCCGTTATTAGGGTTTAGGCTAGGGCGAGGATATCTGTTATCGTAGTTAGCCTAGGGGCGAGGATATCTATCGAAGGCTAGTAATCCTTTAAAAGGACGTAAGAAAACAATTAATTAATTATTAGACTTATTCCTTTCTACTAATCTATAGAGAAGAGGAAAGAGGGTAAGATATAGGCATTAGATACCTACTATAGCGGTAGTAATAACATTACATATATACTCTAGAGGGGCTAGAGTAGGGCCTATATTAGCCCTACATAGCCTTAGAGTAGGCCCTATATTAGCCCTATATAGCTCTAGAGTAGGCCCTATATTGCCCTAGAGTAGGGTTTTAACCCTACATAGGTATATACTAGTAAACGCCCGTAACTTAGACCTACCTCTATCCGCTTACGCTTATACCTACGCGTACTAACTATACTTTACTCCTACTAATACTAGACTCTCTTTCTAATCGCGAGAGTATAAGCATTAGAGAAAGAGAGCCTATTAGATTAGTTCTAAATCTATATTAATACGTATCCCTTTTCCTATTAACCTAAGCCTCTATTTATACTTATAACTTACCTTTATCTACTAGCCTTATTAGAGCCTCGTTCCCTACCTACTTCGTTAAGCTATTAGTAGGGTTATCGCGACTATTAATCTATTAAACCTCCTTAATCTCGTACTTCTCGTATAGTAAAAATTTAATATTAACCGCTTCTCTATAGTTGTACCTATCTTAACTAAGTACTTATATAGAGAGTATAAGTTAGTACATATAATAATAGGTAGCGCTAGGAGACTAAGTCGCGTAAAAACAATATATAGGGCATTAGAGAGAACAAAGGCTAAGTCGTATCTAGCGACGAGGGCGTAGATCTCTAAAGTAAGTACGCTCTAAGTAACCCTCTTATTCTTCGTCGAGACCTAGTAGAGGATGTTACTAGTTATTATAAAGGCGTGTCTATTCTTATCCTCGCTTACGTTATCTTTAGCTAAAACGACAATAAACCCTATCTACGAGGAGAGGTCCCTATTGTTTACGAAGGAGGTATTAGTAAAGATAAATAGCTTTACTTAATATAGGTCTATTAGCGCGAATATAAGGCTACGATCTAGGTTCTATTATTACTATAAGACTAACAGTTTAGGTAAATATTAGCATCTAATAGATTCTATATAGGTAATAGCGAGATTATATAATGCTTTAAGCTAATAAATACTTATAATATATATACCCTAAGCTCGTTATTAGACATATACTATAAGATCTTCGTTTAGTACGCTTACGATCTTACACTTGCCCTTCCCTACGTAATATATATATCGTAATCCTATATCTATTAAAGTCCTCGTTCTAGCTAGCGTAGAGCTCCTTCTAGTTCTTAGCCTTAATACCTAAAACTTATAAGCCTTATGTTAAGGAATTCTCTCATATAAGGAACATTATATTATCTATCTATAGAGTATATAAACTAATCTTAGACTTATCGTTAGATATTAATAAGTATAGGTTAAACGTTAGTATTATTAAGAGGTTACTACGAAGGTAACCCTAGTATGTCTCGAACTAGTAAACACTACTTTCCGTAATCCTATATAAGGGCTTAACAATCCTTAAGACTATCCCCTTAAGGAACTTTATTTCGAGCTCGTAGGGTAGCTTAGCGATAACCTCTCGTTATAGCTTAGACTTAGACTATAAGTAGGCCTATGTAATGTCCTAGAAGGCTAGTATAAAGCCTCGTTAATAAAGAGAGGGTATAAGGGTAAGGATAAGACATTAACTACTACGCTATATTGTTAGTAACTACATTAATAGTATAGCCTTCTTGTAATCGTTATATCCCTATACGATAAGACGTAATTTCTTATATAAGGTATCTATCGTCTTACCTTTAACCTCTCGAATGAGCTATAACTTAAAGACGCGTTAGCGTCTTCGTACATTATATATAGTAGGGATAATCGTCCTAGAAGTTAGTAGGGCGTTAATCTTAACCTCGTTAGATACTTTAAAAGGGGCGCTTAGTATAGTAATCTTCCCTTCCTAGTAGAGACGTAGGGATAGCTCCTTATCTAACGTTTCGTAAGTAATAAGGAAGGTCTTAAACTCGTTATCGTTATTATAGATCTCTATAGGGATACCTATAATAATACGCTATTAGCTACTCTAGTAGCCTAATTACCGTAGAGTTAACTCGTACTCGCTAGTAATAACGTTATATACGTATAGCTTAACGTACGTAGACTAGAAAGTCGAGGGACCGTAGGCGAGTCTAATAGTAACCTCGTAATTATCTATAGTAAGGACTTAGTATAGTCCTTACTATCCCTTCTTTTCCTAGTAGACAAGAACTTTACTATTAAGGGTAAGGGAGGATAGAAGTAATATAGTCCCTTATGTTAATCCTTAGAGCTAGAGGCCTTCGTTAATACAACGTAAAGCTATAATCTATCGTAGCTTAGCTATAGCTTTTACTAATACCTTAGTACATTATATTATTATAGTAAAAGGGGGGCTTTCTATCGTAAGTTATAGGTAGGTACTAAATACTAATAACGTTAGGATAAGGCCGTTAGGACTAGCTATATCGTTAATAGCCTTAATAGCTATTTAAAGAATCGAATCTATAGAGGCGTCCTTTACTTCTACCCTAAAGATCTCGTACGTATAGTAGAGTAGGGCGTAATATCTCTTAACCTTCTTAATGCTCTAATATGCCTTTACTAGAATCTATTAGTATAAGATACTATATAGCTATACCTTAGAATAGAATTTAGCTATAGTAAAGTTCGTACTAGCATTATAAGTAAAGATATCTAGTAGACTAAGATAGGTATCTACTTAGTAGGCTTTAACTATCTCCTAGGCGTACTAGGTAGTTATCTTACGGAGGAATTAAGCTACCTCGAATAACGTAGTAGAGTTAACAACGTATAGGACTAGGTAGCTATCGAGGTACATTATGTCTACGATTACTTCGTAGTTAAAGTTATAATCGTCTTATAACGTAAACTTAAACCTTCTTAGCGAGGGGCCCTTAACCTAGTAGTAGTAGTAGAGTTTACTAATCTTAGTAAAGTCGTCTTATTTAACCTTATAGCTAGCCTTCGTAAGTAGATTATAAAGGCATTAGATAGAAGGGTAACTAAATCGACTATATAGACAACGTAGCTTAATATCTAAGAGAAAGGAGGCTACTACTACTTACTAGTATTAGTTAAGGAACATCTAGGGGTAGCCCTAGCGGACGATAATAGGGATCTTATAACTATCTAAGCGTACTATATAACTATAAGGGACGTTTAGATAGTAGGAGAGCTACTATATATCTTAGAGGTAAAAAAGGAAGGGTATAGGGGTATTTAAGATATAGAATTTAACCTAGCTAACTAGTGTTAGTACTAAGGTAGAGCTAATAGACGAGATAGGCTTTATACTACTAAACGTAATTATAACTATACTCTTAGTAGATTTGTTAAGCATAATACTAGGCTCCTCGCGCTATAAAGCGAGGAGTTAAGCCTTACTAGCTATCGAGTCCTAGGTAGTACCTATATCTAGGATAATACCCTAAAAGGCCTACGAGGAATACTAGTCGAGAAGAAAAGAAGCTATAGCTATTAACCTAGCTAATAAGGAAGAGAAAGAAATAGGGGAAGAGGCTATTAAGGCTACTATTAGGAGCCTAAGCTAGTAATAGGCATATTCGTTACTAAGAAAAGTAGTAGTTATTATAAAGAAGTTAAGGTTAACGCCTTCGTTAGCGTCTTTATCCTTAGAGGCCTCCTCTATAATATATATCTTAGTCTTATACTTATTATCGTTATTATAGGAATTACTCTTATATACTACGAGCTAGGAAGCGTATATAGCGTTACTTACTACCTTACTATTAACCTACTACTATAAGAGGTATTTATAGTAAGCTTTATAGCGTTCTCTATTAGAATATTTTATTAAAAAGTAGCTAGATTTACTATAGATATAATACTTCTTAGCCTATAATAACGGTATTAAAGGTACTACTCCTTTCTAGCAATAGGAACTACTTTAACTTAACGAGGCGCTAGTATAGTTATACTTTCTATCTATAAGGAAGGAAGTAGTTATACGCGCTAGCGCTAGCGTTAATATATCTATAATCTTTATTGTCGTAATCGTAGGAGGCTCTAAGTTACCTTTTATAATAGCTACTTATAGGGCTACGATTAGCGCTTACGATAAATCCTTATGTCCTTTAAGAGTAAGCTTAAACCTAGGGATACTATAATAAGTATAGGTTAACGTTAACTATAATAAGTAGTTATTCGGATATAGTAATAGGGTACATTAGTAGTAGAGAAGTCTCTTCTATAGTAGATTAAGAACCTTAAGCTTTATCTTATTAGGGTTATCGCATTATATTTAGGTAAATAAGACGATCTAGTACTTATTATAGTATATAATGCGATCTTTGTCTAAGGAGAACTAGGCCTTTATAAGTTAGTATAATTCTCTAATTATATAGCCTTTCTAGTTAATATACGCATTAAAATACTTCTAGGCGTATCTATATAGGGTAAGGGGAAAAATAGCGTACGCCTCTTTAGGCCTAATCTTATACTACTAACATATCTATATAAATGCATTTATTATATTATTAAATAGCTTAAATCATTTATTACTAAAATAGTTACCCTTATCCTATCCCTTCGCAAAGGTAGCTATATAACGGGAGTTAGGGTATTTATTTAGGACGTTAGGTAGCGGTAACTTATATAGTAATTAGTCTAGAAGTAGTAGAGAGAATAGGCATACTAGAGGGTTACGATACCTTAGCCTTATTGTCGGTACATATACCGGCACTAGCGTAGGTAAGGGGAGCCGTTACGTAAGGCGGCTCTAGAACTCTAAGGCTTCCCTAGAGTTCCTCCGGGGCTCCCCTAGGACTAGTTAGGGACTAGTCTGGGGCTACCCCTCGGTAGGTCTAGGCTATACGTGCTTTTACGTATAGCCGCGCCCGCCGCTTAGTAGGTCTAGGCTACACGTACTATTACGTGTAGCCGTAGGCTTTTGTATTTCCGTACTAATGTAGGTGCGGGGCTAGGGGTTTTAAAACCCCTACCCTTACATACATCCTTTCCTTCTCTCTTCGTTAGATATTATTAAATAAACACATAGCTTTACTATTATCTCGAAAGCCTAGGCTAGGCTTTACCTAACGCCTTCTACACTAATTAGTCTCTAGGCTCTAATAGAGACAGAATAGCTACGAAGAAGAGACATCGCGAATTCTACTAGTCCTTTGTCGCTAGTACTTTTTCGTAGTTATGCTTAAACAGCTTCGGTTAGGACGTTTCCCTACTAAAGGCTATACTCCCAGACGATAGGACTAGTCCCTTATCGCTAATCTTTATTCCCGAGAGAGTGTTATATTATATGTAGTAACAATAGCTTCCGTAAGCACTAGTATAGTAGGACCTAGCCTATCGGAAAACACATAGCACACTAAGGATAACCGAGGACCTTAGGTAAGATACCTCGAAATTATAGAAAAGCTAAGATTCGAGATTACTAGGACCCTCGACGTCTTAGACTAGTATTTTAGTAGGAACCTATAGAACCTTTACTCCCTAGATAACGATATAAGTAGTATAGAACTTAATACGTATATCCTCTCCTATGCTAACTAGTACTATAGCACTAAGTGCGGTAACGATTATGTCGTAATAATGTTCTAGGAGGACTTTAAGGATTAGACGACCGTAACGTTTAAGCGGACCGATCGCCCCTCTCTATAGTTATCTCCGATAGGTCTTATGGGAGAGGGGCATCTATATAGGACAGAAAAGGGCCCTAATAATTAAGTCCCTTATTATATTACTATAGGTAGAAGACATACTAGAATAGGACTACGCGGAACTAATAAGTGCTAACTTTACGCACGAGTTAGCTATATCCTAGCTACGCGAAAGGATTAATAGAATTAGTAGTAGCCCTACTACCTTCGAAGAGAAAAAAGTAAGGGAGGCTATAACTAGGATAGTACTAGAGGATATTAAGCTATCGACATCCTCTATAGTATAGACAAAGCTAGAGGATAAGGGTACCCTAGTAACGATATTAACGCCTGTACGGAACATTATAGAACTAACTATACGTCCGTCGCTAATAGCCTATCCGCTGCCCCTTAGGTATAACCTAGGCCGCGAGGTATATAACTCGCATCGAGGGGCGATAGAGTAGCTAACGACCGTAGGCTAGTAATATACATAGGCTAGCACGGTAGCCTATAGTATCGAGCCTACTATAGCACTAGCCTCTATTAACGAATTAGCGTATATACTCCTACTAAGCGATACGCTAAACGAGCTAGTAGATGTAATAAAAGCGATTAACTTTACGAAGCTCTAGAATAAGGATCTTAGCTACACGGGACGTATATATAATATCTTCGACAATAAGATCTAAGCTTTCCTTAAGGTCTACCGTACGTTATAAATCCGCCCTAGCGAATTCTACGCAGTATTTATAACGGCCCTTAAGGATCGTACGCACGACTACTTTCTCTTATATATTCCGAAGGATACGACGTTTATATAGATTTATAATATAATAAAGCTATACTTTAATACTACGTATAACCGTTAAGTGTACTATAATAACTAGTTGTTATATTCTTTCGTATAGCTTCGTTAGGTAAATAAAGGGAAGTCTACGGTTAAGGTTCTTAATATCCTTATAGATAAGCTTCTTCTATACTAATAAGCCCTCGCCCTAGTATAGTAATAGGAATTAGACCTTATTTATACGCTTAAGAGAGCTTATCGCGGTACGCCTAAGTTTAATATAGCCCTCTTTCTCGCACTAATCTCATTCTAGAAGCTTTATATAGACCTTTGTACTTCTATCGAGGTAAACGCTTCCTTATAGCCTATAACCTTCCTTATAGACCGTAAATATAACTACTTAAGGTCTAGAAGGTAGCTAGGTCCGCGACGCTACGAAGAGCCCTTATAACTACCGCTATTATAGAAGAAGCGCTACTACGTATGTAATAAGACTAGATGTTTTTTAATAAAATATACGTACGAGGAATGCCGCTAAGCCTAATAGCGATACGACTAGTAGTAATAACATAATAGGAAGTCATTGCGTGCCTAAGGATACTCGACCTATCTATTCGAGTATAAGGGCGATAACCTTATAGATGCCCTAGATAAGGACATAAGTGCCTCGTCTAATAGAGACTAGAATAAAGGTAACGTTAATACTAACGAGGAGGAGGCCTATAGCTATATAGCTATAAGTTTCCTATACGAAGAGGCTATAAGACATCGACTTAGCCTACCTACCCTTACCGCGGGCGAGGAGATAAAAACGACAGCTAAATAGTAAAGGGCCGATTCTACTAACGATGCCTTTGTCCTTAACCGCTACTCCGTATAGGTCTTCTAAGGCATTATCCCTAATATAGGCGCGGCCTAGAACTCTACTACTAGCTGTCCCTAATTCCTTACCCTTTACCGTAAGCGTCCTAATATAACGCTTAACGAATCGACGAAAGGGTCTGTAATAATTACCTTTAGAGATATTACGCTAGTATCCTCGCTTAGATCTATAAAGCTCGACATACCCGTAGGGATAGTCGAATTCTACGTATTAAATACTATAACGCCCTTTCTCCTCTACCTATAGGATATATAACGCCTAAGCTACTATCTCAACGTCCCTTAGGGATATATAGTTACGTACGATAGAGCTACGATCCTAGTTACGTTCCGCTAGGGGTATATGTAGTTCTCCCTTAGTAAGCTTTAATATACTACGTTTACTACGTTTCTTACTAAGGCTAAACTCTAACGACTTTATTAACAGTTTAGCTATCCTCCCATATAGTGCTTATACGAGCTCTTAACTCGTACTAGCTATAATATCGATAGTAAGAGCCTTAAGTCGATCCGTACGTTCTACTATTACTACTAGCTTAAGGGTAAAGCCCTATAACGCTTTAAATTTACCCTCTGCGATAACTACGACTTTAACTACGAAGTTATTATAGATATAATATACCTTAACGGCCGCTATGTCCTTTATCTTATCGACTCTACTACCTCCTTCTAGGCCGTACGTTTCCTACGGGACATAATAGCTAAGCATACGTAGGAAACGTTTAAGGTATACTAGATTAACACGTACCTTAGTCTACTAGATTTCCTTGCCTACGATACTAGCACTAACTTTACCGCCGCAGAACTATAGGTAGAGGCGCGCCTATACGGCGTAACGTATCGCTAGGTACCTATAGAAGCGCACTAGAGTATTAGAAAGGTCGAGTAGTATTATACACCTCTTCGACGCGTATATGAGATCCTCTAAGGGGAGATTAAGGACACGTTACTAGATACAATATTATAGATAGCTATAAAAGCCGTTAACGATACTACTAGCCTAGATAGCCTCGTTCTAACGCTCTTAGTGTTTAGGGTATACTTACAGATAATAATAGATTCTATACCCTCGCCCTTAGCTATATAATGTACCTAGGCCTATATTAAAGTAATAATAGAACTTCGTAAGGCTATAAGCGCGAGACAAGTTACTAAAGCGCTACGTAAGGGCGTATTGAAGGATACTACGACAATACTTCCTTCTACCCTCTCTATTAGCTCGCCTATACTTGTGTTCTGCGAAAAGGTAGGATAGTAGGGCCCTTTTAACGTTATCTCTATTAAGGATTATAATATAACCCTCGACTTTATTAATAGCCTAATAACCTTTCGTAGTACGTACGTTAAGCTATATAAGATAGTAACCTACGAGACTATAGGTAAGACATTACCCTCCTATAACGCCGCTAACTAGAGACCTATTACGTCTCCTAACGACATTCCGAGGCTAGCTATGCCTTAACGAAGAGACTAACCTCGCGTAACTAAAGGGAAGTTAATTATCGCACTACTAGTACGTAATACTACTAGTAAGACTACTAATACCTTCCTTATACTATGTAAAACGGCTAATCTCTCCCTCTCTCTACGACTCTAAAAAGAAGGTTGTATTACTACTAGTAGTAATCCCTTCGAAGCTTCTAACGCTATAGAAATTAATACCCTCCTCGCCTCTAGCACAATAGTGCTAACCCTAATGCCGCTAGACTTCTACGGACGAGTCTTTAAGTGTAGACTCGTGCGAGAGGTTAAGGGGAAGAATATAGAACGCCCCTATAAGAAGTCTCGCCTAGTAGTATAAGGCTATAACGACGCTAGAAAAGCTAACCTCCTTACGTAATCGCTAACTATCTAGCGTTATAGCTAGTGGCTACTTCTTATACTTACCCCTTCTCTTCGCTCTAGAGGTATAATGCTTACGTTCCGTAATATTACGTAAGCTTATATATAGTCTAAATCTACGCTCTAGCGCAATATCCTTACCCTACTCCCGCGCGAGCTAAAAACAAAATTCCCTAAGGGAATAGTCCTATAGATCGTAAAGCCCTTATATAGGATCGCGGAAGTAAGCGTATATTAGTTTAAGACGTACTAACGTTACCTTCGAGAAGAGCTTTTACTAACGCTAACGTTCGATCCGTACCTACTAATCTCTAACGCTAACGCTAACTTCGGGATCTATGCCCTCTAAACCGATAATACGATGTTCCTCGTATTAGATACCTTCCTTAATAAGGAAGCTCGTAGGCTTAAAGCCGCGAAGCTAAAGGTAAAGGGCTAGAAGGACCTAATAGATAGCGATATAGAGGACTTTAACAGATATAGAATTACTATAGTAGGCGATAGGATTTACGTAGGCTAGAAGGGATAAGGGGTAAGGCTCGCCCTTATTAATAAGTCTACTAGAAAGGATACGGTACGTACTATATACGTCTAGTAGCGTATATAAGGCGCGTATATCGCTAGCCTTTACTAGCCTAAGGCTACGTACGATTTATTAGTCGTAGTATAGGCTTAGTAGCTAAGCGATAAGGATATTAATCGCTTTAATAGGCGTATCTACTAGTAAAAGTAGTAGCTAGACTGTAGTCTAACCTTCGTACCTATAGACCTTAAGAGGGCTAAGCTCTTTATCTTTACAGATACTTTATTTATAAATAATAAGGACCTAAGCTCTTAGATTAGGTTCCTTGTTATTCTTATAGAAGAGTATCTATAAAAGTAGAAAAAGGATAGTACGTTCCTTCTTAAAGGTAACATCTTATACTAGAGCTCTATAAAGTATAAGAGGGTTACTAGGAGCGTACTTATATCTGAGATATATAGTCTCGTCGTAGGGTACGACGCTAGGTTCGTCCTAGTAGATATCCTTAGGACTATCGCTCGCTAACTTCGCCTTCCGCTATCGCTAATCATAATCTATACGGACTCGTATTCGCTATATAAGTACTTCGTAAAGATAGGATCGACGGCGGAGAAGAGGCTAATAATTAACCTCCTCGCCCTACGATAGTTATACGAGCGACGCGAGATTAAGGAGGTATAATAAATTAACAGACGTAATAATCCTATAGACGCTCTAACGAAGCCTACGCCTAACGATGCTCTAACGAGGCTAGTAGATAGTAGGGAGCTACGCGTACGCGTTAAGGTATAGGTCGATCGTAGGAAGGGGAGTAGGTAGGCGGACGAGGAGGTAGGAGGCTAGGGTAGGTAGGGGAGGATAATAATAATGCCTAAAGGGGGGGTATTACTAGGCGGGAGGCCTAGGCTAGAAAAAGAGTCGAGTATTAGTATATATACTAGTACTAGCGTAGGTAAGGGGAGCTATTACGTAAGGTAGCTCTAGAACTCTAGGGCTTCCCTAGGGTTCCTCTAGGGCTCTCCTAGGACTAGTTAGGGACTAGTCTAGGGCTACCCCTTAGTAGGTCTAGGCTATACGTACTTTTACGTATAGCCGCGCCCGCTACTCGGTAGGTCTAGGCTATACGTACTATTACGTATAGCCGCGGGCTTTTGTATTTCCGTACTAATATAGGTATAGGGCTAGGGGTTTTAAAACCCCTACCCTTATATACATCCTTTCCTTCTCTCTTCGTTAGATATTATTAAATAAACACATAGCTTTACTATTATCTCGAAAGCCTAGGCTAGGCTTTACTTAATGCCTTTTACACTTATCGTCCTTCTTAGAGCGCATTAGCTAATATAGAGCCGTATAGCTAGGGTTATAACCTAAGGGAGTAAGGTATAATGTAGGTATCTAGTAGATAGACTTAGGTATAGGATTAGGTATAGATATAGTAATAGGAGGAATAGGATCTAGGAGGATCTAAGGAGCTATTAACTTACCTACTAATAGTAGCTTACCCTTATTAAATAAATCTTTGTCTCCTTAGATAAGTTATTATTAGAGTTAGTAGGTAGTAGATCTATAGGCTACGCGCGATATTAGTAGGTTATTTCTATTCTATTCTAGTATGTCTTCTAACTCTATAAGGGTAGTAAGGGATTCTACGATCCTAGCGTTTCGATAGCTAGTATAGATGCCTTTTAACTAGAGTAAGTATTAGTAGGAGTAAGGTATAGTTAGTACGCGTAGGTACAAGCGCGGGCGGATAGAGGTAAGTCTAAGTTACGGGCACTTATTAGTATATACCTATATAGGGTTAAGGCCCTACTCTAGGGTAATGTAAGGCCTACTCTAGGGCTATATAGGGCTAATGTAAGGCCTACTCTAAGGCTATATAGGGCTAATATAGGCCCTACTCTAGCCCCTCTAGAGTATATATATAATGTTATTACTACTACTATAGCGGGTACCTAACGCCTATATCTTACCCTCTTTCCCCTTCTCTATAGATCGGTAGAAAGGAATAAGTCTAATAATTAATTAATTGTTTTCTTACGTCCTTTTAAAGGATTACTAGCCTTCGATACTAATTAGTCTTACTAGCTTATTAAGACAAATAGTAAGAAGAAGAGACTTAGTTTATATTCTGTTTAACCTCTCTAGTAGTTAGAACTTACTAAGTACTATAATAATCTCTACTTCCTTTACCTTTTTAATAAGCTCGAAGGGATTTAATATCGTACCTATAGAGGATTTCTAGAGAAAATAGGTTCCTAAAGAGTCCCCTATAAGGAGTATTACATTATATAGACAACATAGTATTATTCTTATAATAAGGTACCTCTAATAACGAAGCTCTTAGCTAAAGGTATTATATAATTCTTAATAGTATAAATATTACTAGCCGCTTAAGTAATCTTAATAACATCGCTATAAGGAAGGATCTTACGTAGCTAATAGAGAAGACGATAGACGTAGAGCTTAACTCTTATATCGTTAGTAAGCTATAAGATTATACTTTTTACGATAATAATTTAGTATTATATAAGACATACTAATATAACTTTAAGGGATAGAATAACGCCTTATTTTATTAGGTATTACGGCCGCTAGTATAATAGCTTTAACGCTTACTTTAGTCGAAAGGCATCTATACTAGCTATCGAAACGCTAGGATCGTAGAATCCCTTACCGCCTTCGTAGAGTTAGAAGACATACTAGAATAGAATAGAAACGACCTACTAACATCGCGCGTAGCCTATAGATCTACTACCTACTAACTTTAATAATAACTACTCTAAGGAGACGAAGATTAGTATCCTATTCCTTACGTTACTCCTCCTATTATTCCTCCTATTACGCCTATTACCGCGTCTATACCTAATCCTACGCCTAAGTCTATCCGCTAGATACCTACGTTATACCCTACTCCCTTAGGTTATAACCCTAGCTATACGGCTCTACGTTAGCTAACACGCTCTAAGAAGGACGATAAGGCTAAGGTATCGTAACCTCTAGCACGCCTATTCTCTCTACTACTTCTAGACCGATCGCTATACGATTTACTACTACCTAACGTCCTAAATAAACACCCTAACTCCTATCGCATAGCTACCTTCGCGAAGGGATAGGATAAAGGTAACCGCTTCGGCGGTAAACGATTTAAGCTATTTAATAATACGATAAATGCGTTTATATAGACGTGTTAGCGGTATAAGATTAGGCCTAAAGAGGCGTATACTGTTTTTCCCCTCGCCCTATATAGATACGCCTAGAAGTATTTTAACGCGTATATAGACTAGAAGGGCTATACAATTAAAGAGCTATACTAACTTATAAAGGCCTAGTTCTCCTTAGACGAAGATCGCGTTATATACTATAATAAGTACTAGATTGTCTTATTTACCTAGATATAACGCGATAACCCTAATAAGATAAAGCTTAAGGTTCTCGATCTACTATAGAAGAGACTTCTTAACTACTAACATACCCTATTACTATATCTAAATAACTACTCGTTATAGTTAACGTTAACCTATACCTATTATAGTGTCCCTAGGTTTAAGCTTACTCTTAAAGGACGTAAGGATTTATCGTAGGCGCTAATCGTAGCCCTATAAGTAGCTATTATAAAAGGTAACTTAGAGCCTCCTACGATTATAACGATAAAGATTATAGATACGTTAACGCTAGCGCTAGCGTGTATAACTACTTCCTTCCTTATAGATAGGAAGTATAACTACGCTAGCGCCTTATTAAGTTAAAGTAGTCCCTATCGCTAGAAAGGAGTAGTACCTTCGATACTATTATTATAGGCTAAGAAGTGTTACGTCTATAGTAAATCTAGCTACTTCTCGACGAAACATTCTAATAGAGAACGCTATAAAGCTCGCTATAAATACCTCCTATAGTAGTAGGTTAATAGTAAGGCAGTAAGTAACGCTATATACGCTTCCTAGCTTATAGCATACGAGGGTAATTCCTATAATAACGATAACGAGTATAAGGCTAAGGTATATGTTATAAAGGAGGCCTCTAAGGACAAAGACGCTAACGAAGGCATTAACCTTAACTTCTTTACAATAGCTACCGCGTTCCTTAGTAACGAATGCGCCTATTACTAGCTTAGGCTCCTAATAGTAGCCTTAATAGCCTCTTCCCTTATCTCTTTCTCTTCCTTATTAGCTAGATCGATAGCTCTAGCTTCTTTTCTTCTTAACTAGTATTCCTCGTAGGCCTTTTAGGGTATTATCCTAGACATAGGTACCGCCTAGGACTCGACGGCTAGTAAGGCTTAACTCCTCGCTTTATAGCGCGAGGAGCCTAGTATCGTACTCGACGAATCTACTAAGAGTACAGTTATAATTACGTTTAGTAGTATAAAGCCTATCTCGTCTATTAGCTCTACCTTAGTACTAACACTAGTTAGCTAAGTTAAATTCTATATTTTAGATACCCTTATACCCTTCCTTTTTTACCTCTAAGATATATAGTAGCTCTCCTACTATCTAAACGTCCCTTATAATTATATAGTACGCTTAAATAGTTATAAGATCCCTATTATCATCCGCTAGGGCTACCCCTAGATGTTCCTTAACTAATACTAGTAAGTAGTAGTAACCTCCTTTCTCTTAGATATTAAGCTACGTTGTCTATATAGTTAATTTAGTTACCCTTTTATCTAACGCCTTTACGATCTACTTACAAAGGCTAGCTATAAGGTTAAGTAAGACAACCTCGCTAAGATTAGTAAACTCTACTACTACTACTAGGTTAAGGGCCCCTTACTAAGAAGGTTTAAGTTTATATTATAAAACAATTATAACTTTAACTACGAAGTAATCGTAGACATAATATACCTCGATAGCTACTTAGTCCTATACGTTATTAACTCCGCTACGTCGTTCTAGGTAGCCCGATTCCTCTATAAGATAACTACCTAGTACGCCTAGGAAATAGTTAAAGCCTACTAGGTAGATACCTATCTTAGTCTACTAGATATCCTTACTTATAATACTAGTACGAACTTTACTATAGCTAAATTCCGTTCTAAGGCATAGCTATATAGTATTTCGTACTAATAGATCCCTATAGAGATATATTAGAGTATTAGGAAGGTTAAAAGATATTATACCCTACTCTACTATACGTATAAGATCTTTAGGGTAAAAGTAAAGGACGCCTCTATAGATTCGATCCTTTAGATAGCTATTAAGGCTATTAACGATATAGCTAGCCCTAATAGCCTTGTCCTAACGTTATTAGTATTTAGTACCTACCTACGACTTACGATAGAAAGCCCTCCTTCTACTATAACGATATAACGTACTAAGGTATTAGTAAAAGCTATAGCTAAGCTACGATAGATTATAGCTTTACGTTATATTAACGAGGGCCTCTAGCTCTAAGGGTTAACGTAAGGGACTACGTCGCTTCTATCCTCCCTCGCCCTTAATAGTAAAGTTTTTATTTACTAGGAAAAGAAGGGATAGTAAGGACTATACTAGGTCCTCGCTATAGATAATTACGAAGTTACTATTAGACTCGCCTATAGTCCCTTAACTTTCTAGTCTACGTACGTTAAGCTATACGTACGTAACGTTATTACTAGTAAGTATAAGTTAACTCTATAGTAATTAGGCCGCTAGAGTAGCTAATAACGTATTGTTATAGGTATCCTTATAGGGATCCGTAATAACGACGACGAGTTTAAGACCTTCCTTATTACCTACGAAACGTTAAATAAGGAGCTATCCCTATGTTTCTACTAGGAAGGGAAGATTACTACGCTAGGTACCCCTTTTAAAGTATTTAATAAGGTCGAGATTAACGCCCTACTAACTTCTAGCACGATTGTCCCTACTATATATAATATATAAAGACGCTAACGTATCTTTAAGTTATAGCTCGTTTAAGAGGTTAAAGGTAAGACGACAAATACCCTATATAAGAAATTACGTCTTATTGTATAGGGGTATAACGATTATAAGAAGGCTACGCTATTAACGTAATTACTAACGATATAGCGTAGTAGTTAATGTCTCGTCCTTACCCTTGTACCCTCTCTTCGTTAACGAGGCTTTATACTAGCCTTCTAGGACATTATATAGGCCTACCTATAGTTTAAGTCTAAGCTATAACGAGAGGTTATTACTAAGCTACCCTATAAGCTCGAAATAAAGTTCCCTAAGGGGATAGTCTTAAGGATTGTTAAGCCCTTATATAGGATCGTAGAAAGTAGTATTTACTAGTTCGAGATATACTAGAGTTACCTTCGTAGTAACCTCTTAATAATACTAACGTTTAACCTATACTTATTAATATCTAACGATAAGTCTAAGATTAGTTTATACGCTTTATAGACAGATAATATAATATTCCTTATAAGTAGAGAATTCCTCGACATTAAGGCTTATAAGCTTCTTAATATAGGTATTAAGGCTAAGGACTAGAAGGAGCTCCGCGCTAGCTAGAACGAGGACTTTAACGGATATAGGATTACAATATATAACAATAGGTATATCTACGTAGGTTAGAAGGGCTAAGCTAGTAAAATCGCGAGCGTACTAAATAAAGATCTTACGGTATATGTCTAATAATAAGCTTAGGGCGTATATATCGCAAGTATCTGTTAGCCTAAAGTATTATATAATCTTACCGTTACTGCCTAGACATAGAATCCGTTAGATGCTAACATCGCTTACCTAAACTATTAGCTCCTATAGTAATAATAGAACCTAGATCGTAGCTTTACGTTCGCGCTAATAGACCTATATTAGGTAAAGCTATTTATCTTTACTAACGTATCCTTCGCGAATAATAGGGACCTATCCTCGTAGATAGGGTTTATTATTATTTTAGCTAAAGATAACGCGAGCGAGGATAAGAACAGACACGCCTTTATAATAACTAGTAATATCCTCTACTAGGCCTTAATAAAGAGTAAGAGGGTTACCTAGAGCATACTTACTTCGGAAATCTACGCCCTTATCGCTAGATATAACTTAGCCTTTATCCTCTCTAACGCCCTATGTATTGTTTTTATACGACTTAGTCTCCTAGCGCTACCTATTGTTATATTATTAACTTATACTCTCTATATAAGTACTTAGTTAAGATAGGTACAACTATAGAGAAGTAGTTAATAATTAACCTTACTACCCTACGTTAGTTATATAAGAGACATAAGATCGAGGAGGTTCGATAGATTAATAGTCGTAATAACCCTACTAATAGCTTAATAAAGTAGGTAGGGAATAAGGCTCTAACGAGGCTAGTAGATAAAGGTAAGTTACGAGTACGAATAGAGGCTTAGGTCGATAGGAAAAGGGATACGTATTAATACGGATTTAGAACTAATCTAATAAGCTCTCTTTCTCTAATACGCGTACCTTTACAATTAGAAAGAGAGTCTAGTATTAGTAGGAGTAAGGTATAGTTAGTACATATAGGCACAAGCGTAGGCGGATAGAGGTAGGTCTGAGTTATAGGCACTTACTAGTATATACCTATACGGGGTTAAGGCCCTACTCTAGGGCAATGTAGGGCCTACTCTAGGGCTATGTAGGGCTAATGTAGGGCCTACTCTAAGGCTATATAGGGCTAATACAGGCCCTACTCTAGCCCCTCTAGAGTATGTATGTAATGTTATTACTATTACCGTAGTAGGTACCTAACGCCTATATCTTACCCTCTTTCCCCCTCTCTATAAATTAGTAGAAAGGAATAAGTTTAATAATTAATTAATTGTTTTCTTACGTCCTTTCGAAGGATTACTAGCCTTCGACAGTAAGCGTCGAAGCTACTATACTAGTAGCTATAATACCTAATAGAATAAGGCATTATTCTATCCCTTAAAGTTGTATTAGTATATCTTATATAGTACTAAATTATTATCGTAAAAGTGTAATTTTATAGCTTACTAATAATATAAGACTTAAGCTCTACGTCTATCGTCTCCTTTATTAGCTACGTAAGATCTACTATTATAGCGATATTATTAAGATTACTTAGGTAGCTAGTAATATTTATACTATTAAGGATTATATAATACCTTTAGCTAAGAGCTTCGTTATTAGAAGTACCTTATTATAAGGATAATACTATATTGTCTACGTAATGTAATACTCCTTATAGGGGACTCTTTAGGAACCTATTTTCTCTAGAAATCCTCTATAGGTATAATATTGAATTCCTTTAAGCTTATCGAAAAGGTAAAGGGAGTAGAGATCGTTATAGTACTTAGTAAGGTCTAACTACTAAAGAGGTTAGATAGAATATAAACTAAGTCTCTTCTTCTTACTATCTATCTTAATAAGCTAGTAAGACTAATTAGTATTAAAGGCTAGTAATTCTTCGAAAGGACATAAGAAAATAATTAATTAATTATTAGACTTATTCCTTTCTACTAATCTATAGAGAAGAGGAAAGAGAGTAAGATATAGGCGTTAGATACCTACTATAGTAGTAGTAATAACATTACATATATACTCTAGAGGGGCTAGAGTAGGGCCTACATTAGCTCTATATAGCCTTAGAGTAAGCCCTACATTAACCCTATATAGCCCTAGAGTAGGCCCTACATTGCCCTAGAGTAGGGTTTTAACCCTATATAAGTATATACTAGTAAGTGCCTATAATTTAAACCTACCTCTATCTGCCTACGCTTGTACCTACGCGTACTAACTATACCTTACTCCTATTAATACTTACTCTTACCTCTTATTAATTAGCTACTAGTAGTACTTTACCTTAGTTAGGAAGAATCTATTAGCGATAGTTAGCTTATAACTACTCCCCTATAGGTTAAGGATATAATAACGATAGTAGAGCTAACTACTTATTTAGAGGGCTTACTTTATAATACTTCTTCCTTAACGTCCTATTAGGATAGTTAGTCCTATACTCTTACCCTAGAATAGAGGGTCCCTAGATAGCTTATCTCGCCTAGCTACTAACTTACGTTCTCCCTTATACTATTTAGCCTACGTTCGTTCTACTTACTTTCCTATTACTCCTCCTATCGTTTACTCTACCCTTACCTCTTATTTAGTAGTACTAGTTTACTCTACTTCGTTCCGTTTACTACCTACTCTATCTTTATTATCTTATTTATAGCGTTTAGGCTTACACCTTACTTTACTTAAAAGTATATAATGTAAGTAATATAATTTTACTTACTTACTAGTTATATATCGCCTCTAGCTCTATACTCCCTACTAGTTTAGTCCTTAGTCGCTATACTCCTTATAGTAAAATATAACCTCTACCTTTAGCTTTAGTATATAACCCTATAGGTAGTATCTATAGTCTAAACTATCCCTCTAAGGGAATATTTAGGGCTATAGCTAGGGTAGTAAAGGAATACTCTCTTAAATAGTAAGTACTTTACTAATATAAGAACAGCCTATAGCTAGGTATTCTATAAATATATTAATAAATATAGGAACTTTTAATAAAATTATAATTAAGTCTCTATTACTAAATAAAACTACTATAGCTATTCTATCTTATCCTATAGATTAGAATATTGTCGTCTAAATCTAACGTTTCTATACCCTCTAGTACTTACTATATACTTTCTACCGCTTAGGTTACTTTTTAGGGCTTAAATAAACTACCTAAAATACGCCTCTTTATACTTAGTTACTTATTACCCCTAATTATATAAGTATAACCTTTATTATACTTCTTTAGTAGTTTACCTATAATCGTTAGACTAGTCTTAGTATAGATAACGAAGTCCTTAGTATTATCTAGTATTCGCTATAGTATTAGAACATAGTCTATAAATGTATAAAGGCTATAGCCCTACTATAACGATATCTTATTAAGTAATAATTACCCTTACTACTATTACTTATAGGCCTTTATAAGGGGACTTAAAGGGCTCTTACTATCCCTTTAAAATAGGGCTCTTTCCCTATCTTAGCTTTCTACCTTACGCTTTAGGTAACTCTCTTCTACTACTTAGTAGTATATCGTTTCTAAAGATAGGGCTAGCTAGATATATAGAGGTATTACTAGAACCTCCTTATCGTCTAATAATTCTATCGTAACTACGCTCTATAAGTCTAGGACAATAAAGTTATAGACATTATCTTAGAAGTCTTTATCTAAAGTATAGCTACTTATATACTACTTTATTAGAAGAAGGCTAGTTATTATAGTAAGTTATAGACTCTTACTTACGTAAGGACGATACTAACTACGTAATTCTATCCGTATAATAGCCTACGCCTTATAAATACCTCTAGCCTAGTATTACTACTACCCGCTCTCGCTATTTATCTTTACCTATCTTGTCTATCTCTAGACTACTTAGTTATAAAAGCCCTTTTCGTTCGAAATAAAAAAAGGGAAGAAGAGACTCTTACTTATTGTCTAGGTATAGCTAGATTTTGTTTATACTTATAAATAGCTACTAGTAGGATCTAGCAATTCGCTAAATACACTCTATATTATAAAAATAAAGAGGATAAAATCTTCTAAGACTATAGGAATCCCTTCCCTCTTATACCCCTTGTAGTTATAAGTACCTTATAGTTAGTTAGACACGTCCTGTCTTATCTAATTACGACATATATAATACTCTATATAACTACTAGTTAGACATCTATCCTCCTTAGTATTACTACTACTTACTCTACTACTAGCTCTAATAAGTCTAGCTACCTACTCTGTTCTACTTCGCTACACTACATCTACTACTAGTCTAGTCGTTACGTACGTTCCTCCTACTTTACTACATTCGTACCCGCTAATAAATTGTTAGGGCGCTAGGGCGTAGGGGACTCTTATATTAAACATAGGGGAACGTAGGGTCCCTAGATAGCTCGTCTCGCCTAGCTACTAACTCGTGTCCTCCCTTTATACTATTTAGCCTTACTCCGTTTATTATACCCTTCTACTCCTCCTATTATTCTCTTTACTCTATTTACTATTCTCCTTACTCCTATTTAGTATTATAATATTTATTCCGCTCTCGCTCTATTTACTAACTACTCTATCTTTTTTATAAGTTATTTATAGCGTTTAGGCTTACGCCCTTACTCTATTTATAAGTATTTTACTTATATAATATAGTTATTAGTACTTACTATTTATATATCGCTTTACTCTATGTTCTCTACTAGTAGTAGTCCTCGCTCGCTATACTCCCTATAGTAGAATATAACCTTTATTAGGCTACTTATAGGGTGTTTATAAGTATAATTAATCTATCTACCCCTAGAAAAACGGAGGAAAACTAAGGTAAACTATATAGGTATAAGTACTTCTAGCTACTAACAAATCTAGCTAATTTAGGTAATGAATTTAGATAAGACCTTATATAGTAACTAAATTAGTTATGTCTAGATTTATTAAACGTTTTCGTAAAAACCCTCTCTTACTAGATCCGTTAACTATATAACTAATTAAAAGACGCCTCTTTCTATAATAATTATACCTAACAGTTTAGACCCTCTTCTAGCTATAATATACCCCCTTAGGGCCTAAGAATTAGGTCCTATTTAAGTAAAGCTATTAGGGCTAGCTAATTAGTATTAGTAATAATTAAAAAAGGCATTAAAAGGTAAGAAAAGATAAAAGAAATCGCATTCTAAATTATAGTATTAATAAAGGTAAATTTAAGCATAGCTTAGTTAGTCTAGTAATCGTAAGGGTATAAGGAAGAGGGCTAAGTAGTTAGCCTAATCTACTATTAAAAGAGCTTAAATTTAGTCCCCTAAAGTAGCTTTATAAGGCTATCTACGATTATCTAGTTTATGTTAATCTAGACAATCTTAAAGCGCTAATTTTAAACCTCCTAATAAAGCTAGTAGCTATAAATATTAACATACTATAGCTTCGTTAATAACTTTAACCCTTCTTTTATTATAAGCTTAACGGTCTATCGGTTATTATAGTTAATCGTAAGGTCGTCTAACGGTTTAAACTTAATCTCGTAGTATAGCTTAATAAAGGAATAGATCTCTTAAGCTATATAGGCTAAGGAAAGGAATTCCGCCTCTATAGTTAAAGTTATAACTATATCTTACTTACTAGCCTTAAAAGTAATAGCTCCTCTAAAGACCTTAATAATAAAGCCTTAACTAGACTTCCGATTAACGTTGTTAGCGAAGGAAGCGTCTAACATAGCTATAATCGACTCGTTAGGGCCGCTATAGGTAAGGTAGAGCTCCTTAGTCTTACGAAGGAAGGCTAGCAGATCGATAGCCTAGTCTTAATATTAGGGAGCTAGGTTACTAAGGAATTAAGAAAGCTTAGCTACTACGAAAGCTATATTAGGCCTCGTAATAATAGCTATATAAAGGATTAATCCTATTAGCTATTAATAGGTCTTAACCTTGTCTTTTAAAGCGGTTGTCTTATAAGGGTTAAGGGCTTCTAAGCTAAGAGGTTACTTAGGTGCCTTTCCCTTCCTAGCTACTAGTAGCCCTTTAAATTAAGTTACGATCTTTAAGACATATAACTACTATAATAGCTAAATTCGTCTACTTACCTAATCCCTAATAACCTTAATTCCTAGGAACTAGCGAAGTTAGCCTAATTCCTTAATTCTAAAGGTCGTAAGAAGGTTAGCTTATAATGCTTTATAAAGGTATAAGTATACCTTACGAAATAGGGCGACTAGATCGTTAACGTAAAAGAAGATTAAGATTTACCTATTCGTTATTACGTAAGGGTCTTCCTAAACTAGTTAATAGCCCTTTTCCTTAAAGTGCGAGACTAGAACCTAATACTAAAGGAGAGGCGATCGTCTTAGCTTATATAGGGCTTTCCTAAGCCTCTAGTATTTACTAGGTCTAGTAAACCTATTAGGAAGCTTATAATAGACTTCCTTGTCTAAATCTACGTTATAGAAGGCATTAACGAAGTTATACTAAGTAGCTTTAAGGTTAAAGTAGGCTATAATAGCTATTAGGAGTTAAAAGGTCTAGCTAGCTAGGGTGTAGGCTAAGACTATAAGCTACAAAGGAGGCTAAAGATCGCCCTAAATAACGATCTAAGCCTTATAGTCTGTAATAAACCTATCCTAATTAAATTTATAAGCATATACCTATATAAGGTTAATTAGCTGCGTTCTATCTAAGTAGTCTAATTTAACCCTTATCGCTCTTATCTAGGCTTATTAGTCCTCTCAATTATAGAAGTCTCTATACGTATAAGGAGGTAGTAGAGCGCTATCTTAATAGGGTCGCTAAATAGCCTAAGATAAGACATTAAAAGAGATATGTCTTTTAGGTTTATCTAATACATATAATAGTAGTATAAGCGGCGCGTTATTAAGGTCCTTATACGCTAATTCCTTAAGGCGAGGTAAGTCTTTTTTAAAAGGGCCCTCGTAATTACCTTCGAAATTAGCAATAGCCTTAACTCTACTTTTCTAATTATTAGCCTATCTATTATTAATATCGTAATTTAGGCCTAGAAGCTTGTCTAGGTCGTTTTCTTTAGCATTTTTAACGTCCTAAATTATATTAAGCTAGTTAAAAGCTTCCTTTTTAGGGACTTCTTTTTCCTTTACTTAGTCGTCCTTATAGAAGACCTTTTCGTTAAAGATAATATATATAGTGTTAATAAGTGTTACGGTTAGGAAGTACCTACAGTATAACCGAACCGTTATAGGCCTAATACACATAGTAGGGTAGAACACAAGGTAGCTTAGCACTAGTTAATAGCATTTCGCTAGAAGCGACCGGGAAAACCCTAGGGAAATACCGGAGATTTCCCTAAGGGAAATGCTAGTAAAATCACTAAGGGAAATGCCCTATTCTTTACTAGGAGAAATCCTAGAGAAGTTAATAAGTATAAAAGTAGGAAATCTCCCTACGAGATAAGGAGGTAATATAAGAAAAGGGGAAGTCTATATATAAATATCTATCTATTAGCTAGTAGAAGAAGATAAGTTATTCTCTTATATAGTATTAGTCGATCGCTATATAAGACAGGAAGTAGCTTTACTATAGCTTTAGGTCCTATGTGTTAATACTAGGTCTAATCTATAATAAATAGTAGTAATTCTTTTCGATTATAGAACCCTTTTTACCTTTAGATACCTCCCGATCTATACCTTAGCCGTTAAATCCTCCTCGTAATTATAGAACTTAAACTAAACGTTCTACTAGACGTTATCTAAGAACTTTAACGCAAAGCTAAGGCTAGGTCCTAGGAATAACGAGCCTTCTAGACTTATACTAACGTAAGTAAGTTATACCTGTTTCTAGGCACATTTCTATAGCGCCTTTTTTAACCTACGCCCCTAGACTTCCGCTTCCCTCGACACTAGGAACGAGACTTTACCGCATTAGCACGGGCTATTATAAATTTTAACTCCCTAGCATATTAGAAGGATCGTTACTCGCTCTACTAGCGCACCTTACATCTTATACTAGTACCTAACGGCGACTTCTACCGACGAGACATACTACTAGAACAACAGCTACCCGCGGTAGTAGCCTAGATCCTACGAACTATAACGCCCCGTACGAATATAAGCCTAGCTAGACTAGCCCCCTAATCCGATTTACCGTCTCCTAGCGTCGAACTAGTCCTAGGTAGGCCCGCTACCCTAGGGCTAGCCCTAGACGCCTAGGCCTCTAGGGAATTCATTTATGCCTAGCTAATCCCTCCTTAAAGCCCCTACCCCTCGGTCTAGGTTAATTAGATCGTTATAACCGAGGATATACTTAAGAACCTAATCCGCTACGCTACGGCCTCCCTAAGCGCCTGTCCCTCCCTAGTAGGATTCCTACCCCTAGCCCTATAAGGTCCTACCTATCCGAACCTAACGACTAGACTAGCCCTAGACAACCTTAGGTCCTGTTTCTCCCCGGCCTACTATACCCCTCCTACTACCGCCCTAGCGGCTAGCTAGCGGCCGTAACTCTGCCCTAAAACTATCGGGCGCTTCGACCCCGCTAGTCCATTCGATACTAATTTTAATAGTATCGTCGAGACTAATAAGGCCGTTACTTATAAGAGCGTCGATCGCTTCCTCGATACCCTCTAACGTACTGCGATTTAAGGACTAGATTACGCTAATAAACTCGCCCGTATCCTACCTAGTCTCCTTCGCGGCACTACTATTAAATAGTACGGTAGCGATCTCTCCGAGGACGAGCGCGTCTAACTTAGCGCCCCCTATGTCGGATATCCCCTCTAGCTTAACCTCCTCCGCCGTCGGTTCGCTATTCGACCCGAGATCGCACTAGAAGCTATCTAGAAAGAAAAATACACTTGTTAGGACGTAATCGACAGCCGTAACTTCCGCGCTTAGGTTACCCGCATAAAACGTAAAGTCCGCGCGGCCCTCTATAATAACGAAAACCTTAAGATAATTATTTACTAGAAACTAGATATCCTTCTTTAGGAAGAATTCTAGCGCCCTATTAGCTCCGATGTTCTCGACGACTAGGTTAGCGACTGCGAAAAACGTATTCCCTAGATCTAGAGTAAACTCACTATCGGATCTTAGGCTAAACTACGGCTCGGGCTAGGTAAAAAACCCTTCGCCAGACTAACTAGGTCTAGCGCTCTAGGGACTATAGCCTAACCCTCGTCTAGTAACTATTCCCTATCATTCCGCTATAACCCCTTACCGTAGCTACCCCCCGTCGTAACCGATAGGAAGTCCGCTAGCAAACTATAGGATAAGATAGCCCCTAAGCCCTAGGACAAAAATTAACGACGTGCTCTTAGCTACTCGGGATCCGGTACCTAGTAAGACCCAATTATCGTCTAGCTAGCCTATAAGCTCGCCTCCTCGCCCCTTAATACCGACGGTAATGTCTTTATTTCCGCTAAACTTCGCTAGTAAGTTCTTAAAGCCTACTATATAGTTAAGGACTAGGACTCCGCGTCCGACGATCTCGACTCCTCTAATAAACCGTCTATAGCGGCCCCTAACCCTAGCGATTCCGTCCTTAACGACGCTAGTTACGTTTAGGATTCGATCTAGTAGGCTAAAGAGTGCTTCTTCGTCCCTAACTATATACCCTCCCCTACGCCGTCTACCTCCCTAGCCGTAGACCTTCCGCCTACGCCCTACGTTATCTAAGCATCCCTATCTACGGCTAACGACCCCCCTACTAGGCCTTCCTACTTTACATACGCCTATATTTACGTCTTAGGGACTGCTAGCCCCACTTAGCTAATCTCCGTGTACGTCGACACTAGCGCCTAGCGCTCTACTATACGCGCTAACCTCCTTAACTCGTTTACCGACACTACTCTTAACACCTCCGTCCGCGCTAGCCTCTACGGTATCGGCTCTACTACTACTTAAGGCTAGGCTACCTTTTCTGCCGATATTCCTAGTGCTATTAACGGTATAGCCCTCCTCGGCCGCGTTTACATTAGCGCCTAGGTTATTAACTCCCTCGCCGCTAGCATCCTCCTTAGCTAAGATTTCTCCGTCCTACATAGCGTCGACGTCTTAAATACTTAGGGCGCTATCCGTATCGCCTCCTTAAACGGCCTCGTTGTCCTAGCGTTCTCGCTCTCCTAGGGCCCAGCCGTCCTCTAGGCCGTCTAATCCCCGCTCCCGATCCGCGTCCCCGCTACCGGCTCCGTTAAGGCCCCCGTTTATGTCTATAAACGGCTACTTAACCGCGACCTAGTTTTCTACCCTACGGATAACCGCCTCCTCTATGCTCTAACATAGGATACTAACTACGTCGCCCTAATTAACGAAAGCTACTAGGACGTCCTCCTCCGCGCTAGGCGTATCGGTTACGTCTCTAACCTTAACAATAACATCCTTTTTTAGGACGACCTACCTAGGTTCCCCTTAACCGATAACTACGTCGCTATACTAGAGCTAGCTCCCGATAGCTACGGCACTATCCCGAAACCGGACCCTAATACTACGGCGGCCCTGCCTCCCTAGGACCTGCCAGACCCCTCTAAACTATACCGTCTTAACATCGCTAAAGCCCCCTAATAGTCCGAAACAGTTACTCTAGCAAGTGTTTACATCTATACCGAGGAGGCCGACCTCGCTTAGGATATTAGCCGCCTTATCGACTTACTACCGTAACTTTAGGTCGACTCTAGGCCTATCCGCGTTCGCCCCGACGACTAAATACGTATCCCGCTCGTTCCTAGATAGTAAAACATAAAGCTCCGCTCTTAGGCCTACCTAGCTAGTTATGCCGATAAAGCCTTTATTAATTCTACGCATAATGCTATATATAAGGCTAGCTAGATAGAATAGCTAAAGGGGCCTTACCCTATTGCCTCTACCGTCTTCGTAAACTAGCGCGTCTTCCGCGGCAAGACTAAAGAACGCTATATCGTTGACCTTCGGCCGATTAATAGTACTACTATCCTAGACGCTTACCCTATACCCCTCTAAACTAATATAATTTATAAACTAGCTAGTAAACGGTATATCTCTACCGTCGACGCTAAATCCTTCTTCTACTAGTTCCTCGTCTACGATAACGATAAGGAAAAGTTTACCGTCGTTAGCTATCGTAGTCTTAAAACTTCTAAGGTCGTCCTTATAGGCTTCCGGAACTCTCTAGTATATATTTAGCGCTTTATAGACTAGATCCTCTAACTGCACGAAGCCTACGCCGCTAACTATATCGACGACATCGTAATCTTCTCTAACATAGCCTCCGACTACCTATAGTACCTTACTACCGTCTTTTACCTCTTTACTAACCTTAATATTACCCTCTTAGTAGCGAAGTCCTTCCTCGCCTATCCTTCCGTCGAACTGCTCGGCTTCTACGTTAATAGCGTCCGCCTCCTTAATACTTACGCCTAGGTCGGAAGCGCTCGTGCTATCTACTTTCCTACTTCTCTATAGGACCTCGAACGCTAGATCGGACTCATTAACTAGATACGTTACCTTATCCCTTAGTTTACGTAACGCGTTACTCCGCTTTAAGCCTATAAGACTACTATGCTTAAAGCCGCCCGCGATGCTAACTCCTTGCCTTCTAGGCTACACCGTAAACGCTTTACCTCTAAGGCTACCTTCGAGCCTACTAACCGCGAACTCGCTACGTTCCGCGATATAACTTAAGCCCTTACCTCCGACGCTACGATCTTTTAGTTCTTTCCCTATAAGCCCCTCTTCCTCTAGGTCGATGCTAGCCTTAGCTATAGGTTTAGGGCCGTCCTCTTCTACCTCGCCGATAGTACGTCGTAGACTCCTCGTTAGGGGCCCCCCCGTATAGCTATCCGTCCTATTACCTAGCTTAGTAAATAACTCGCTAGCGGCGAACCGCAGTACTAGCCTACCGAGCTCGAAGTAGCCTACCTTATCTAGAGTTACTATAAACTCTAACTATATCTTCTCGCAATAACCTACCCCTAGGTCGTTATCCTTACTAACTATACCGCTACTTCCGCTATTTTCGCTTAGACCTCACTCTTCTCTACCGCGATCCGGAACAACGACTACCTCGTCCTCGGCTCTTAGTACCTTAGTTAATTCCCCCTCGAAGTCTACTACGTACCTAGCGCGAAGAACGTCCTAGCTAACTCCTTATCTCGGCTCCTAGCCTCCCCTTCCTAACCTCCGGACGCCGACGTCCTCGACTAAGTTTAGGCTAACGATGTTAGCACCGACTACGCTTATACTATCACGGAGAGTTTTATCACTCCGGACCTACGAGCCGTTATCACTACTAGCTACGCCGCCGACACTCGCTAGTAAGCGATCCTCGACTAGCTTAGCGACGCTGCGTCCTAGGAAGGCCTCCCCTATGTCCGCTAAGATAGATTGCTCTATCTCTAAGATTCCGAGGGACGTTCCCGTCTCTACATTCTAACTAGTTACGCTATAGAGCTCGTATAGGACGTCTACTAGCGTAAGTTCTATCCCGGCCGCTCCTAGATATAGGCGGAGCTCTCCGCTAGCTTTACTATTCCTTAGCTCTAGCGGCTCCTTAACTAAGTCCTCGAGCAATACAACACCTACGCCTATAACCGCACTAATCGTAGTAAGACGCCTAGCGAGCTTATCCTAATCGTCTCCCTAGCTATACTATTCTATACTATCGCTATAGACTTCGTCGTTAGATTGCCTAATGTTCCCTCCTAGGACTACCCCTAGGCCGCTCCCCCTAGGGACTTCTTTAATGCCCTCCTTACTATCTCGGATAAGTTCTCTAAGATATACTTACTTATTCCCGGTTACGATGCGTTTACCGCTAAGGACTAGGCTCGCCGTCTCTATACCGAACTTTTTCGCGGTAACTAGGGCATCCCGTAGAATATTATCTTAGATCGCGATAGTAAGTTCCTCTCTATATTCTAGAAGTAGTTATAGTCTTCGTTTAGCTCTACGCTAGCCGTCTCTACTACCTAGCATCCCTAGACGGATAGTCTCTCTAAATGCTAGAACTAGACTGTCGAGACCGCGCTCCGCTATTTTACTAGCGACTTCCTATCCTACCGTTAGGTAGATATGCTTATTAGCTTACAATTTGTTCTTAATAACTCGTACGTCGATGTTATTAAGACTACCCCTAGCGAGCTCCTTACTAGCTTCCAAATAGATAATAGTTAACGCTACCTTAGCTCCGCCGACTATAGCGATAACTACCGCTTCCTCTAAGACGAGGCTACTATCTCTATCGCCTAGGCCTAGGCCGTAATAAAGCGGCGGTACGATACTAAACGTCGTCCGCTCGAATTTAAACCTAGTAACTTTGTCTAGCTCGAGCTTAGCAAGGGTTATAAGCTTACTAACGGACGCGTAGCGAAGCTATAAGAACGTCGCTACGGTCCCTTTAAGGTTCTCGACCGCGTTAGCTATTAGGCCTACTGCCTCGACCTTAATAGCTCCCTTAATATTTATAACGTCGTCTCCGTTACTATACTTCGCCCCGCTATAGCACCCGACGACTACCCTAGCGCTAAACTAGGTACTAACTAGTAGGAGGTTAACTATATCCTCAACGACCGTATAGATAAACGAGGCTATAGCTAACCCCGTTATTAGTACCTTATCTCATAGAAGGGATAGCCTAGCTAGTATAATTAATAAGTAAACGCCCTAGAGCTTACCTCGTCCGCCTAAGAACTCGTTACCGCGTACGAAGCCTATAAGCGAGATCTCCTTAGCCGCGTCTCTACTACCTGCCGATCCTATTAGCTATAGCTCGCTACGTATAACGTCCCTAGGCTAGGGGACGTCCTAGCCGCTACCTCCTAACCTTAGTGTCCGCTCTCTATTACTTATAGTTTATTGCGTTTCTCTCTACGTTTTTCCTTCGCGTCTGTTTCTTTTACCCTGCCCCTTTTCGCAGCCTTACCCTCTTCTGCTCTGTTTTCGCGTCGCGATCCGCCCTACCTAGTCGTTGCCCTAGGCCGTTACCTTAGGGCCGCGGCCGCCCTACTATCGTAGGGCTACGCCCTTCGTAGCGGGCCTCTGTTTGTTTTCGGCACTACCCCGCCCCGCCGCTACTAGGGTATTTTCCTATCTTTTCCCCGCCCCTCTCCTCCTCTTCCCCTTAGCCTTCTCCTCTCTTCCACGCTATCGCCTATGCCTTCTTTCCCTGTAGACCCCCCTTATACCGCACCCTATAGGTCTAAGGACGCTATCTACTGTTAAGAAGTCTACTAGCTACTAGCTCGCACCCCCCCTACCCTCTCCCTTACTAGACTTCGCCGCGCTATCGCGCTCTACGGCTCCGAGTCCCGCTTCCTCGACGCCCGTAAAGGCTAGGCCGCGGCGTACGTCGTGTGGAAGGCATCTAACCCTAGCCCGTACGTCTAGTACTAAGCTTAGCTACTCTAAGAGGGCTACGACTTCTTCGACGGATTCTCGGACGGCCTTACTTACTACACCTCGTATTCCGCTACACTAGCCGCCGCCTCCTGTCGCTACCGCCGTACCCCGTCCCCTACTTCTACCTCGTCGTCGTCCGACGACCTCCCTAGCCTCCCCGACCTTACCCCGCGGCGCTATCCCCTTACTATGCTACATACCCCCGCTCCCCGCCGCGACGCTTAGGGCCGTTTTTTGTCTAGCGCCGACGCGCTACCGCCCGCCCTAGCTAGGGCTACTAGCTCGGTCCTCTAGGAAAAGGACTAACTAGTAGCTAACGCTATAGGTTTAGCTAACATTACTATAGTTCTCCTAAACGTAGCTAAGGACTATACCGCCGGCGCTAACGTTACGGACGAGGTCTAAGACCTCGTCCGCTTTCTTAGCTGCCCCTCTGTCGTCGCCGCTTACTACTCCGCCGCGTCGGCTACCTAGGATATCTCCTAGGCTACTACGCCTACCGTGTCCTAGTACTCCGCCGGGCTTAAGCGCGTCTATATGACTGAGCCTAACGACACGCCCGCGGTTGTCCGCCGTAATAGCCCCTATTCTCCCCGCCCCGCTATAGGCCTATTAGCCCGGCTCCGCGCCCTCCCCCCCCGCCCCGGAACACGTCGCCTTTACTAACGTCGTCGCCGTCGCCTCGCTACACCCCCTCGTAGCGATACGCTACGCCTACGGCGCTATGCTATAGGACGACACGGCTACTGTCTTTTACGGGTCTCTACGCGTAGCCCTCCTCTAGGGGGCCCTAGTAACGGAAATACGCAGGCACGCCCCTAGGCCCCTGCCCCTCGCCGTCTGCGCTCGCCTAGCCGGTCTGCCGACGCACCGCGTTATCCCCCTACTCTAGCCCCTCCTAATAGCCCGCGACGACACGGCCCTTACGGCCCTCCGCTATAGCTTGCCGGCCTACCCGGCCCTCTCCGCTCCCGCGCCCGCCTTAGCACACGTCGAAGCCGTGCTTAGGCACTTCGAGAGTGCCCGTTAGTTAGATAACTCGGCTTTCCTAGCCTTCGTCGAAGCTTCTACGGACGTAGCTCGGCCGCGCTTCGACCTGGTCGACGCCCCCTAGCTAGGGATCCTAGACTCTCTCGCTACCGGGACCTCTAACGAGAACGTCGCTAGTATCCCTATAGTCTACGACGGCGACTTCGACCGCCTTTCCTAGTACCCGTAGTAGGCTAATAACCCGGATACCCTAACCCCTAGCTCCGCCGCTTAATTAACGCTAGCACTATTGCCGTTTTCTTTTCTTATCCGCTCCGCTACCCTCCGCGGCTCTCTCTCCTTCGCTTCTAACTAGCGTCCCTATCCGTTAGCGCAACCCGTATAGACCTCTCCTTTTCTTTTAATAAGTTGTCTAGGGCTCTAGCTTAACCCGCCCTATAGGTAGTACTAATTCTTACGCGCCCTACTTTTACTCTATTCCGTACTTTCGCCCCTATCGCCTCCGTTTTACTCCTTCTTACTTGCCTACCTACCTCGCCCTACTCTTGTACCTCCCGTCTCGCGGTTCGCTAGGGATAGCTTACGTTATATAGGGGGGATATGTTACGGTTAGGAAGTACCTACGGTATAACCGAACCGTTATAGGCCTAACACACGTAGTAGGGCAGAACACGAGGTAGCTTAGCACTAGTTAATAGCATTTCGCTAGAAGCGACCGGGAAAACCCTAGGGAAATACCGGAGATTTCCCTAGGGGAAATGCTAGTAAAATTACTAAGGGAAATACCCCGTTCTTCACTAGGAGAAATCCTAGAGAAGTTAATAGGTATAAAAGTAGGAAATCTCCCTACGAGATAAGGAGGTAATATAAGAAAAGGGGAAGTCTATATATAAATATCTATCTATTAACTAGTAGAAGAAGATAAGTTATTCTCTTATATAGTATTAGTCGATCGCTATGTAAGATAGGAAGTAGCTTTACTATAGCTTTAGGTCCTATGTGTTAATACTAGGTCTAATCTATAATAATAAGCGCGCTATATCTTAATAAAGGCACCTAAATTACGTATTAGGTAGTTAAAATAATTCCTATAAGGTATCCGATATACCCCTTTAGTAAGAGCTTCGAATTCGTACCTCGTAAGACCTATCTAGTTAAAGAGTAGGCTTTATAGCTAAAAGCCCTAACGTACCTAAGATTACGATATACCTAATCCTTAGAAAGTCCGCTCTAAGCTAGATTATTATTTTTTAGCTACTAATTTTATCTTTCTATTAGTTATAGGGCCTTTTTATACTCTTTTTAGTTAAATTAGCCTTAATCTACTTAATTAGCTTAATTAGCTTATAGGCTAATAGCTTAATTCGTAGTTAGCTAATTATAAAAGGGGTTAATAGCTTAAGTAGTTAGGAGACTGTTAAGAATATAGATCGCTATCTTTATTACTAAAGGCTACAATTAATCTTTAAAGCTAGACTAGGCTATTAGCCGCTACATTATATGTGTAACTACCCCCCTAGAACGCTCCGTAAGGCCGTTCTAATATAGATAGCCTAGCGAGGAGAAGCTAACCGTAATCCCTTCGAATTCGAGGTCTTCTAAGAAGGCTAGCGTAAAGAGGCTTAACTCCCCGTTAGTTACTATTATAGCTACCTATAAATTAAAGCTACGCTTAACCTAGGCCGTGAACTTTACCTAGGCTTACAGTACCTTAGTCTTCCTAACGAGATCGTAGCTACAGCGCTCGTTAGTAAAGGCATAGGTAAAGAGAGCTAGATAACGGGAGCTATTAAAGCCCTCGTTAAAGTAGAAGAGGTCGAAAGCTATAATAGCCTAAGGTCGACGAAGCTACGTAAGGTCCCGTAGCCTTTATAATCTGTCCTTCCTAATCTTTATAGTAGCGTAGATCTCGTAGTTAGGTATAGGAATTAGCGTTATTTCGACCCCTAGAAGTTGTTAAAGGTATTATAATTGTTTAGCTCTTAGGTAGCCTAGCCTTACGTACTAAAGCTATAGTACTATTACTACTACTACCTTTAGGGCCTATAAGCTAGTTATAGGAAGCTTCTTCGAATTAACTATGTTAACGATAGCTAGATCGGTAGCTAGCTTCGTAATCTATAGCTAATTTTAACAGATCCGCTTAGTAGTATAGCATACCGTTACTTACGTAGCTAGATTAAACAACTAGCCTATAAGGTTATTATAGGTAAATCCCCTTTCTATAAAGGCCTCGAGGGACAACAGATTAGTCTAGAAGCTAGGCACGAATAGGGCCTTCGTTAGGTTAATCTAAAAGCCTGTCTCTATAATAAGCTTAATAGTACCTACCCCCTATAAGTAGGTTATACCGTAGCCTATAACTATCTTAACAGACGAGCTAAAGTCTAGCTCGCTAAACTAAGCCGCGTTATTAAAGATGTACTCGTTAGAGCCGCTATTAAGGAGTAGCTAGTCTATAATGTCTTCCCTTATTATTATAGAGGCTATTATCGTAATTTAGCCCGTTAACTAGCCCGTCGATTAGGCTACCTTATTTAAAGCTTTCTCTTTAAGGCGTTGTAATTCGGCTAATACCTTTACCTATAGATCGCGGTTACTAGCTACCCTTTCCCTAACCTTCTTTAAGAGGTCGTTATTAAGGATAATAGTATTAACAAGCTTAGTAGGGATTGAATCGGGAAGAACGTAAAAGTAAGTCTTCTAGTAGTCTATAGTAGGTTATCCCTTAGGCTAATAAGGCCTACTATAGAAATCGCAAATCTACCTAGGCCGTCTACCGTTAGAGGTAGCTAGTGTTGTTAATAACGGTTACGGTAACCCTAACGAGGCCTAGGCTAGGCCCTAACTTTAATAGGTCGCTATAAAAGAGGAAGCCTTCTTTAAGGGTTAACTCGTTAAGTAGATAGACCGAAACCTCTAAAGAAGCTACCCTAGCGTAGTCTCTTTCCTATAGGTTAAATTATTAAGAAGGTAGTACAAATAGCTCTCTACGAAGCTAGGATAGCGCTCCTAAACGGTCTTTAGGAACTTAATTATAACATTAGGCTCTATATACCTCCTTAAGTTAACCTCTTTATAGAGGGCCTAAGCCTAGGTAAGCTAGCCTAGCTATTCGTTTATCGTAGTGTTTTTTAAGTCCTTTTTAAAGAGCCTATTAAGGCCTTCCTTAGCTAAGCTAACCTCTTAATATTCCCCTAGGTATACGTTAATTCGTAAGGCCTAAAGCTTCTCGCGAGGGGAGTCTAACGTTAGGGCGTAGGGAGCGTAGGTCTTTAAGATACTTGCCTTAATAAAGCCGTCGATAAATTACATATTCTACTAAGCCCTATTAAAAGCCCGTTATTAAACAATATAATAAGGAAGATAGACCTTATTATAGTTTTCTATCTCCTTTTTATAGGCACGCCTAGTAGTAGTTGTTTTATCGTCTTTAATACTATCTAACAGGGCACCCGTTATTAAAGCTATTAACCTAGTTTAACGCGCTATGCCTAACTAAGTCGTCGAGGGTAAGATAAGAATTAGAAGATTAGGCTCCGTAGGCTCTTTAAGATCCTTTTCTTAATCTAGATCTACGTAGTCCTAGATTCTATATGTCTTCGCTATTAGTCTTATCTCCTTAAACTAATTAGTCTAATCCTTAGGTTTTATAAGGATAAAATTAGGCTTTATGTTAGCCGTTAAAGACGCTATCGTAAGGGCTTTCTAACGGTATTAAAATAACCTAAAATAGGTATGTAGTAGTTAAGAAAAGTAATATTAAAGTTAAAAGTAATAGATAGGTTATTATATAAGTTATAAGACTAATAACCTCGTAATGCCTTTAAAAAGTAGGAGATAGAGGTAATAGTTAAAAAGTTAAATAACTTTACACTAACGATAGCTTTAAGAAAGAAGATAAGAAGGTAAGTTAAATAAATAATAAAGAATTTAATAGAGAGCTCTAACTAGGCTTATAACTGTTAGGCTACTTATAGGGTGTTTATAAGTGTAATTAATCTGTTTACCCCTAGAAAAACGGAGGAAAACTAAGGTAGACTATATAGGTATAGGTACTTCTAGCTACTAACAAATCCAGCCAATTTAGGTAACGAATTCAGACGAGACCTCGTATAGTAACTAAATTAGTTATGTCCGGATTCATTAGACGTTTTCGTAAAAACCCTCTCTCACCGGATCCGTTAACCGTACGACTAATTAAAAGACGCCTCTTTCCGTGATAATCACACCTAACGGTCTAGACCCTCTTCCGGCTGTGACAACCTTCGCCCTCTGGGCTCCGGTATGTAACCCTACGGGTGGCGTCCACAGTCTCAGCTATCTTTTCGTCATTACTATCGGTAGCCGGGGCAGGCTCGGAACACTATCTGGGTCAAGGAACAATTGCAATGTCACGTCTATCTGTAGTAGCTCTTACAGAATAGCAAGCCAATCTCTTGCGTCTATGTCATTATACTAGCTGGCTCAGTCCGAAGCCGAGCATGCCTGTCAAGTTACTGTTCGCTCTAATCAAACAAAAGACCGAGTCGAGGCGGCATTACCGTGAACTTCCTGTAAAGGCTGTCTCACTAAAGGACAATCAGTCCTACTAGAGGAAGAGGAATATGAAGGATGTGAGTACCCTCGACCACTACCTACAGTCTGGTCGCCATCTCGAGAATACACGCTGATGTTGTCGCCTGGTCGCATCTCAAGTGCCTGCTGGACACGGGTCAAGAGCCTGCAGTGTTCTGCCAACCACTGATCCAAGCCGATGTCATCCGCTAAGGGCTGCAACCACCAATCACAAACATCGTCACACTGACGACTCGTATTGCTTGAGGACGTATCGTCAAGCAGCCGCAACAGTCGGGCCATGCACTTCACCGTGCAAGAAGCAGGCACGCCGGCCAGCAAGATAACCCACGTCGACGCCGTAGGAAAGCCAGGCCACAGATTCTTGGGTTCTGCAGCCATCCAGCTCCAGCAGACTAAACTGCCTTCTAGCCTCCTCGGCAAGTCTTCCAACCTTGTTAGAAGCGACTCTGACCCCGAGAACCGGACGGTCAGCATACACTAGGGCTCTCCCACGGAGTGCCCCAACTGCTTGTTGGTGAACTGTTTCCAGAAACGACACCTTCGACTCACCATCTCCAGGTAGAGAGAACCTGCCGAGTTCCCCGAACAGGCTGCCACGATCTGCCTTACGGCACACACTGCCCTGGTCTGCCACAAAGGCAAGACCGCAGCTCCTTCAGAAGAAGGTGAACATTCCATTGCTGGACACTCGTCCATAGTTGCCGTGATCGCCGGCGTCTAGCCACCGCCCTCGCGGATTGAAGAACTCAAGGAGCAATCTCGACTGCCGGGTCGAGGGAGCGTAAGTGAGTCTCTCACAGTCGTGTTCAAAAGAACAGATCGAATCCACCTACCAGGATCAATCGTCCGCGACTTTGCTGTAGGACGCAGAGAACATTCATGTGCCACGCAATGAAAAAGAGACAAGGAATGAAGGAACGGAAAGGCGAGGGCATCCCTCCCTCTTATAGTCTCTCCCGAGTGTCCTCCCAGATGTGGGCCCACCTCCATCACATGGACGTGTGACCATGATCTCAGCTGCATGGTGTCCTGCATCTTTACCGGCATTGTCGCGCTGCTCCAATCAGCCTTAGCACCACACTTCGCTCCTTCCAGTCACTTCGGTCTATTACCCATTTGAGCACAAATGCTAGGGACTGGTCCAGTCGTCACGTGCGTTCCTCCTACTTCACTGCGTTCGTGCCCGCCAATGAATTGTCGGGGCGCCGGGGCGCAGGGTATAAGGGTCCCCTGCGCCCCAGCGCCCCAGACACGCAGTAGGCTGGGAGGACGGAAGAATGACGGCCCTGGACCAGTGCGTAGGCGACGGAACGTAGTGGAGGAAGCTGTGCTAGACTGGAGTGACCGGAGGGAACGTAAGTAGTTAGGTATCACCGGGAGGACGAAGGACGGAGGGTAGGCTGCGTGTAGAGTATTATATATACACTATAGCACGTACTATACAATAAGGGTAGAGGGATCTACCTTTATACGGATAGTCGAGAGACTATAAGAAGGGGTCTTCGCCTACCTCTTAGACCTAAGAGGGTTCTTTTCTTTTATTACCTATATAACTAAGAAGGTTAGAATCTAGCTTAAAGTAAGTAGATAGAGTTAGTTAAACGTAAGTTAATATCCCTACGAATAGAGAGGAGACATAGAGAAGTGTCGTAAACTAACGTAATTATATTACGCTTAGGAATTAAATACCTAAGTAAGGTAGAGGGGAATTCTTATCTTATAGTCTAACGGATATACTAATATTAGAGATAGTAGAGTTAGAGACAAAGCTAGCTAAAAAGACTATAGGGAAGTAAGTAACTATAAAGCTAAAGGCGACGTAAGATTATAAGTTAAAATAAGTAAGAGTAAAGTATAAAGTAGTAGCTTAGTAGCTTAAGTTATCTAGGGACTGTCTAAGGTCCCCTATAGTACTTAGTAAGTACTTTCTATCTAGGTTTAATTATAGGTTATATATAGGATACTATCCTTATAACTACGCGCTTATCGCTTCTACTTAGCCTATCGTTAATAAGGGTTACTACTTAGGTACTATAGGTATATCTTAGAGTAGGCTAGCCGCTACTTTATTTATCGTCCCTAGAAATAGGGGCGAGTAGAGTATTCTCTTATATATCTAGCCTTCTAGGGGTAGTAACCTAAGTAACTAAGTCTTATATCTGTTATAGGCTAGTAGCTATCCTTCTTATATTAATATTGTTAAAGGCTAGTAATCCTTCGAAAGGACGTAAGAAAACAATTAATTAATTATTAGACTTATTCCTTTCTACCGATGTTAAAGGCTAGTAATCCTTCGAAAGGACGTAAGAGAACAATTAATTAATTATTAGACTTATTCCTTTCTACAGATCTATAAAGAGGGGGAAAGAGGGTAAGATATAGGCGTTAGGTACCCGCTATAGCGGTAGCGATAGCATTACACATATGCTCTAGAGGGGCTAGAGTAGGGCCTACATTAGCCCTATATAGCCCTAGAGTAGGCCCTACATTAGCCTAGCATAGCCCTAGAGTAGGCCCTAACCCTACATAGGTGTGTGCTAGTAAGCGCCCGTAACTTAGACCTACCTCTGTCCCGAATGCGCTCGTAACTACGTGTACTAACTATACCTTACTCCTACTAATACTAGACTCTCTCTCTAATCGCGAAGGTACGCGCATTAGAGGAAGAGAGCCTATTAGATTAGTTCTAAATCCGTATTAATACATATCCCTTTTCCTATCGACCTAAGCCTCTATTCACACTCGTAACTTACCTTTATCTACTAGCCTCGTTAGAGCCTCGTTCCCTACCTACTTCGTTAATGTTAGTAGGAGTAAGGTGCAGTTAGCACGCGTAGTCACGAGCGCGGGCGGACGGAGGTAGGTCTGAGTTACGGGCGCTTACTAGCACATACCTATGTAGGGTTAGGGCCTACTCCGGGGCTATGTAGGGCTAATGTAAGGCTAACTCTAGGGCTATGTAGGGCTAATACAGGCCCTACTCCGGCCCCTCTAGAGTATGTATGTGATGCTATCACTACCGCCGTAGCGGGTGCCTAACGCCTATATCTTACCCTCTTTCCCCCTCTCTATAGATCGGTAGAAAGGAATAAGTCTAATAATTAATTAATTATTCTCTTACGTCCTTTCGAAGGATTACTAGCCTTCGACACTAATTAGTCTTACTAGCTCGTTAAGACAAACAGTAAGAAGAAGAGACTTAGTTTATATTCTATCTAACCTCTTTAGTAGTCGGAACTTACTAAGTGCTATAACAATCTCTACTTCCTTCGCCTTTTTAATAAGCTCGAAGGGATTCGATATCGTACCTATAGAGGATTTCTAGAGAAAATAGGTTCCTAAAGAGTCTACTATAAGGAGCGTTACATTACGTAGATAACATAGTATTATCCTTACGATAAGGTGCCTCTAATAACGAAGCTCTTAGCCGAAAGTATTATATAATCCTTAATAGCATAAACATTACTAGCCGCCTAAGCAATCTTAATAACATCGCTATAATAGCGGATCTTACGTAGCTAACAGAGGAGACGATAGACGTAGAGCTTAACTCTTATGTCGTCGGTAAGCTATAAAATTACACTTTTTACAATAATAATTTAGTACTATATAAGACGTTCCGATACGACTTTAAGGGATAGAATAACGCCTTATTCTATTAGGTATTATAGCCGCTAGTATAATAGCTTCGACGCTTACTTTAGTTAAAAGGTATCTACGCTAGCTATCGAAACGCTAGGATCGTAGAATCCCTTACCGCCCTCGTAGAGTTAGAAGACATGCTAGAATAGAATATAAACGACCTAATAACATCGCGCGTAGCCTATAGATCTACCGCCTACTAACTCTAATAATGACTCGTCTAAGGAGACGAAGATCCGTTTAATAAGGGTAAGTAACTATCGATAGGTAGGCTAACGGCTCCTTAGATCCTCCCGGGTCCTATTCCTCCCGTTACCGCATCTACACCTAATCCTACGCCTAAGTCTATCCGCTAGATACCTACGTTATACCCTACTCCCTTAGGTTATAACCCTAGCCGCACGGCTCTACGTTAAACGACGCGCTCTAAGAAGGACGATAAGGCTAAGGCATCGTAACCTCTAGTACGTCTATTCTCCCTACCGCTTCCCGACCGATCCCTATACGAGTTACCGCTACCTAACGTCCCGAATAAGCACCCTAACTCCCGTCGCATAGCTGCCTTCGCGAAGGGATAGGATAAGGGTAACCGCTTCGGTAGTAAACGATTTAAGCTATTCGATAATACGATAAATGCGTTTATATAGACGTATTAGCGGTATAAGATTAGGCCTAAAGAAGCGTATACCGTTTTTCCCCTCGCCCTATATGGATACGCCTAGAAGCATTTTAACGCGTATATAGACTAGAAGGGCTATACGATTAGAGAGCTATACTGACTTATAAAGGCCTAGTTCTCCTTAGACGAAGATCGCGTTATCTACTATAATAAGTACTAGATCGTCTCATTTACCTAGATATAACGCGATAACCCTAATAAGACGAAGCTTAAGGTTCTTAATCTACTATAGAAGAGACTTCTCGACTACTAACGTGCCCTATTACTATATCTAAATAACTACTCGTTATAGTCGACGTTAACCTATGCCTATCATAGCGTCCCTAGGTTCGAACTTACTCTTAAAGGACGTAAGGATTTATCGTAGGCGCTAATCGTAGCCCTACGAGCGGCTGTTATAAAAGGTAACTTAGAGCCCCCTACGATCGCGATAATAAAGATCACGGACACGTTAACGCTAGCGCTAGCACGTACGACTACTTCCTTCCTTATAGATAGGAAGTATAACTACGCTAGCGCCTCGTCGAGTTAAAATAGTCCCCGTCGCTAGAAAGGAGTAGTACCCTCGATACCGTCGTTATAGGCTAAGAAGTGTTACGTCTACGGTAAGTCTAGCTACTTCTCGACGAAGCATTCCGATAGAGAACGCCGTAAAGCTTGCCGTAAATACCTCCTATAGTAGTAGGTTAACGGTAAGGTAGTAAGTAACGCTATATACGCTTCCTAGCTCGTAGCATACGAGGGTAATTCCTATAACGACGATAACGAGTATAAGGCTAAGGCGTATGTTATAGAGGAGGCCTCTAAGGACGAAGACGCTAACGAAGGCGTTAACCTTAACTTCTTTATAATAGCCGCCGCGTTCCTTAGTAACGAATGCGCCCGTTACTAGCTTAGGCTCCTAATAGTAGCCTCGATAGCCTCTTCCCCTATCTCTTTCTCTTCCTTGTTAGCTAGATCGACGACTCTAGCTTCTTTTCTTCTCGACCGGTATTCCTCGTAGGCCTTTTAGGGCATTATCCTAGACATAGGTACCGCCTAGGACTCGACGGCTAGTAAGGCTTAACTCCTCGCTTTATAGCGCGAGGAGCCTAGCATCGTACTCGACGAATCTACTAAGGGTACGGTTATAATTACGTTCGGCGGTATAAAGCCCGTCTCGTCTATTAGCTCTACCTTAGTACTAACACTAGTCGGCTAGGTTAAATTCTATATCCTAGATACCCCTACGCCCTTCCTTCTTTACCTCTAAGATATATAGCGGCTCTCCTACTATCTAAACGTCCCTCGTAGTTACATAGTGCGCTTAGACGGTTATAAGATCCCCGTTATTATCCGCTAGGGCTACCCCTAGATGTTCCTTAACCGATACTAGTAAGTAGCGGTAGCCTCCTTTCTCTCGGATATTAAGCTACGTCGTTTATATAGTCGATTTAGTTACCCTTCTATCTAACGCCTTTACGATCTACTTACGAAGGCTAGCTATAAGGTTAAGTAAGACGACCTCGCTAAGATTAGTAAACTCTACTACTACTACTAGGTTAAGGGCCCCTCGCTAAGAAGGTTTAAGTTTACGTTGCGAGACGATTATAACTTTAACTACGAAGTAATCGTAGACGTAATATACCTCGATAGCTGCCTAGTCCTATACGTTATTAACTCCGCTACGTCGTTCTAGGTAGCCCGATTCCTCCGTAAGATAACTACCCGGTACGCCTAGGAGATAGTTAAAGCCTACTAGGTAGATACCTATCTTAGTCTACTAGATGTCCTTACTTATAATGCTAGCACGAACTTTACTATAGCCGAATTCCGTTCTAAGGCATAGCTACACGGTATCTCGTGCTAACAGATCCCCGTAGAGGTATATTAGAGCATTAGGAAGGTTAAGAGATATTACGCCCCGCTCCGCCGTACGTACGAGATCTTTAAGGCAGAAGTAAAGGACGCCTCCGTAGATTCGATCCTTTAGATAGCTGTTAAAGCTATTAACGATACGGCTAGACCTAACGGCCTCGTCCTAACGTTGTTAGTATTCGGTGCCTACCTACGACTTACGACGGAAAGCCCTCCTTCTACTACGACGATATAACGTACTAAGGCATTAGTAAAAGCTATAGCTAAGCTACGACGGATTATAGCTTCGCGTCGTGTTAACGAGGGCCTCTAGCTCTAAGGGTTAACGTAAGGAATAGGGACTACGTCGCTTCCGTCCTTCCTCGCCCTCAGTAGTGAAGTTTTCGTCTACCGGGAAAAGAAGGGATAGTAAGGACTACACTAGGTCCTCGCTATAAATAATTACGAGGTTACTATTAGACTCGCCTACGGTCCCTCGACTTTCTAGTCTACGCACGTTAAGCTATACGTACGTAACGTTATTACTAATAAGTACGAGTTAACTCTACGGCAATTAGGCCGCTAGAGTAGCTAATACTAGGTTATAGTAGGTATCCTAGCGGGGATCTATAACGACGACGACGAGTTTGAGACCTTCCTTATTACCCGCGAAACGTTAGATAAGGAGCTATCCCTACGTCTCTACTAGGAAGGGAAGATTACTACGCTAGGCGCCCCTTTTAAAGTATCTAACGAGGTCGAGATTAACGCGCTACTAACTTCTAGCACGATTATCCCTACTATACATAATGTACGAAGACGCTAACGCGTCTTTAAGTTACGGCTCGTTCGAGAGGTTAAAGGTAAGACGATAAATAACCTGTACGAGAAATTACGTCTTATCGTATAGGGGTATAACGATTACGAGAAGGCTACGCTATTAACGTAGTTACTAACGATATAGCGTAGTAGTTAACGTCTCGTTCTTACCCTCGCACCCTCTCTTCGTTAACGAGGCTTTATACTAGCCTTCTAGGACATTACATAGGCCTACCCGTAGTCTAAGTCTAAGCTATAACGAGAGGTTATCGCTAAGCTACCCTATGAGCTCGAAATAAAGTTCCCTAAGGGGACGGTCTTAAGGATCGTTAAGCCCTTATATGGGATCGCGGAAAGTAGTATTTACTAGTTCGAGACATACTAGGGCTACCTTCGTAGTAACCTCGCGATAATACTAACGTTTAACCTATACTTATTAATATCTAACGATAAGTCTAAGATTAGCTTATACGCTCTATAGACGGATAATACGATGTTCCTTATAAGTAGAGAATTCCTTAACATTAAGGCTTATAAGCTTCTTAACGTAGGCATTAAGGCTAAGGACTAGAAGGAGCTCCGCGCTAGCTAGAACGAGGACTTTAATAGATATAGGATTACGATACACGATAACGGCTATATCTACGTAAGTTAGAAGGGCTAAGCTAGTAAGATTATAAGCGTACTAAACGAAGATCTTATAGCATACGTCTAATAACGAGCTTAGGGCATATATATCGTAAGTATCTATTAGCCTAAAGCATTATATAATCTCGCTATTACTACCTAGACATAGGATCCGTTAGATACTAATATCGCTTACCTAAACCGTCGGCTCCTATAGTAACAATAAAACCTAGATCGTAGCCTTACGTTCGCGCTAATAGACCTATATCGTGTAAAGCTATTTATCTTTACTAACGCCTCCTTCGCGAATAATAGGGACCTCTCCTCGTAGATAGGGTTTATTATCGTTTTAGCTAAAGACGACGCGAGTAAGGATAAGAACGGATATACCTTTATAATAATAGGTAACATCCTCTACTAGGCCTTAACGAAGAGTAAGAGGGTTACCTAGAGCGTACTTACTTCGGAGATCTACGCCCTCGTTACTAGATACGACTCTACCTTTATCCTCTCCGACGCCCTACGTATTGTTTTTACGCGGCTTAGTCTCCTAGCGCTACCTATTGTTATATGTACCGACTTATACTCTCTATATAAGTGCTTAGTTAAGATAGGCACGACTACGGAAAAGCGGTTAATAATTAACCTTACCGCCCTATGTTAGTTATACGAGAGGCATAAGATCGAGGAGGTTCGATAGATCGATAGTTGCGATAACCCTACTAATAGCTTAACGAAGTAGGTAGGGAACGAGGCTCTAACGAGGCTAGTAGATAAAGGTAAGTTACAAGTGCGAATAGAGGCTTAGGTCGATAGGAAAAGGGATACGTGTTAATGCGGATTAGGAACTAATCTAACGGGCTCTCTTTCTCTTATGCACGTGCCTTCGCGATTAGAAAGAGAGTCTAGTATTAGTAGGAGTAAGGTATAGTTAGTACGCGTAGTCACGAGCGCGGGCGGACAGAGGTAGGTCTAAGTCACGGGCGCTTACTAGCACACACCTATGCGGGGTTAGGGCCTACTCTAGGGCTATGTAGGGCTAATGTAGGGCTAACTCTAGGGCTATGTAGGGCTAATGTAGGCCCTACTCTAGCCCCTCTAGAGCATGTGTGTAATGCTATTACTACCGCTGTAGCGGGTACCTAACGCCTATATCTTACCCTCTTTCCCCCTCTCTATAGATCGGTAGAAAGGAATAAGTCTAATAATTAATTAATTGTTCTCTTACGTCCTTTCGAAGGATTACTAGCCTTTAACAGTTAAGCTATTAGTAGGGTTATCGCGACTATCGATCTATCGAACCTCCTCGATCTTATGCCTCTCGTATAACTAACATAGGGCGGTAAGGTTAATTATTAACCGCTTTTCCGTAGTCGTGCCTATCTTAACTAAGCACTTATATAGAGAGTATAAGTCGGTACATATAACAATAGGTAGCGCTAGGAGACTAAGCCGCGTAAAAACAATACGTAGGGCGTCGGAGAGGATAAAGGTAGAGTCGTATCTAGTAACGAGGGCGTAGATCTCCGAAGTAAGTACGCTCTAGGTAACCCTCTTACTCTTCGTTAAGGCCTAGTAGAGGATGTTACCTATTATTATAAAGGTATATCCGTTCTTATCCTTACTCGCGTCGTCTTTAGCTAAAACGATAATAAACCCTATCTACGAGGAGAGGTCCCTATTATTCGCGAAGGAGGCGTTAGTAAAGATAAACAGCTTTATACGATATAGGTCTATTAGCGCGAACGTAAGGCTACGATCTAGGTTCTATTATTACTATAGGAGCTAATAGTTTAGGTAGGCGATATCGGTATCTAACAGATCCTATGTCTAGGTAGTAATAGCGAGATCGTATAATACTTTAGGCTAATAGATACTTACGATATATATGCCCTAAGCTCGTTATTAGACGTATACTATAAGATCTTCGTTTAGTACACTTACGATCTTACTAGCTTAGCCCTTCTAACCTACGTAGATATACCCGTTATTATATATCGTAATCCTATATCCGTTAAAGTCCTCGTTCTAGCTAGCGCGGAGCTCCTTCTAGTCCTTAGCCTTAATACCTATATTAAGAAGCTTATAAGCCTTAATGTCGAGGAATTCTCTACTTATAAGGAACATCGTATTATCTATCTATAGAGCGTATAAGCTAATCTTAGACTTATTATTAGATATTAATAAGTATAGGTCGAACGTTAGTATTATTAAGAGGTTACTATAAAGGTAGCTCTAGTATGTCTCGAACTAGTAAACACTACTTTCCGCGATCCTATATAAGGGCTTAACGATTCTTAAGACTATCCCCTTAGGGAACTTTGTTTCGAGCTTATAGGGTAGCTTAGCGATAACCTCTCGTTATAGCTTAAACTTAGACTACGGGTAGGCCTATATAATGTCCTAGAAGGCTAGTATAAAGCCTTATTAACGAAGAGAGGGTACGAGGGTAAGGACGAGACGTTAACTACTACGCTATATCGTTAGTAACTACGTTAATAGCATAGCCTTCTCGTAATCGTTATACCCTTATACGATAAGACGTAATTTCTCGTATAGGGTATTTATTATCTTACCTTTAACCTCTTAAACGAGCTATAACTTAAAGATACGTTAGCGTCTTCGTACATTATATATAGTAGGGACAATCGTACTAGAAGTTAGTAAGGCGTTAATCTTAACCTCGTTAGACGCTTTAAAAGGGGCGCCTAGCGTAGTAATCTTCCCTTCCTAGCGGAGACGTAGGGATAGCTCCTTATCTAACGTTTCGCGGGTAATAAGGAAGGTCTTAAATTCGTCGTCGTTATTATAGACCCCTACTAGGATGCCTATAACAACCTAGTGTTAGCTACTCTAGCGGCCTAATTACCGCGGAGTTAACTCGTGCTCGTTAGTAATAACGTTACGTACGTATAGCTTAATATACGTAGACTAGAAAGTTAAGGGACCGTAGGCGAGTCTAATAGTAACCTCGTAATTATCTATAGCGAGGACTTAGTATAGTCCTTACTATCCCTTCTTTTCCTAGTAGATAAGAACTTTACTACTAAGGGTAAGGGAGGACAGAAGTAACGTAGTCCCTATTCCTTACGTTAACCCTTAGAGCTAGAGGCCCTCGTTAATATAACGCGAAGCTATAATCCGTTATAGCTTAGCTATAGCTTTTACTAATGCCTTAGTACGTTATATTGTTATAGTAGAAGGAGGGCTTTCTATCGTAAGTTATAAGTAAGTACCGAATACTAATAACGTTAGGACAAGGCCGTTAGGGCTAGCCGTATCGTTAATAGCTTTAATAGCTATCTAAAGGATTAAATCTATAGAGGTATCCTTTACTTCTGCCCTAAAGATCTCGTACGTATAGCGGAGTAGGGCGTAATATCTCTTAACCTTCCTAATACTCTAATATACCTCTATAGGGACCTATCGGTATAAGATACCGTATAGCTATGCCTTAAAACGGAATTCAGCTATAGTAAAGTTCGTATTAGCATTATAAATAAGGATATCTAGTAGACCGAGATAGGTATCTACCTAGTAGGCTTTAACTATCTCCTAGGCGTACTAGGTAGTTATCTTACGGAGGAATTAGGCTACCTAAAACGACGTAGCGGAGTTAATAATATATAGGACTAGGCGGCTATCGAGGTATATTATGTCTATAATTACTTCGTAGTTAAAGTTATAATCGTCTCGTAATGTAAACTTAAACCTTCTTAGCGAGGGGCCCTTAACCTAGTAGTAGTAGTAGAGTTTACTAATCTTAGCGAGGTTGTCTTACTTAACCTTATAGCTAGCCTTTATAAGTAGATTGTAAAGGCGTTAGATAGAAGGGTAACCGAATCGACTATATAGACGACGTAGCTTAACATCCGAGAGAAAGGAGGCTACCGCTACTTATTAGTATCGGTTAATAAACATCTAGGGGTAGCCCTAGCGGATAATAATAGGGATCTTATAACTATCTAAGCGTACTATATAACTATAAGGGACGTTTAGATAGTAGGAGAGCCGCTATATATCTTAGAGGTAAAGAAGGAAGGGCATAGGGGTATCTAAGATATAGAATTTAACCTAGCCGACTAGTGTTAGTACTAAGGCAGAGCTAATAGACGAGATAGGCTTTATACCGCTAAACGTAATTATAACCGCACCCTTAGTAGATTCGTCGAGCACGATACTAGGCTCCTCGCGCTATAAAGCGAGGAGTTAAGCCTTACTAGCCGTTAAGTCCTAGGCGGTACCTATGTCTAGGATAATGCCCTAAAAGGCCTACGAGGAATACTAGTTAAGAAGAAAAGAAGCTAGAGTCGTTAATCTAGCTAATAAGGAAGAGAAAGAGATAGGGGAAGAGGCTATCGAGGCTACTATTAGGAGCCTAAGCTAGTAATAGGCGTATTTATTACTAAGGAATATAGCGGCTATTATAAAGAAGTTAAGGTTAACGCCTTCGTTAGCGTCTTCGTCCTTAGAGGCCTCCTCTATAATATATGCCTTAGCCTTATACTCGTTATCGTTATTATAGGAATTACCCTCGTATACTACGAGCTAGGAAGCGTATATAGTATTACTTACTACCTTATCGTTAACTTACTACTATAGGAGGTATTTATAGTAAGCTTTATAGCGTTCTCTATTAGAATACTTCGTTAAGAAGTAGCTAGACTTACCGTAGACGTAACACTTCTTAGCCTATAACGACGGTATTAAGGGTACCGCTCCTTTCTAGCGATAGGGACTACTTTAACTCGACGAGGCGCTAGCGTAGTTATACTTCCTATCCGTAAGGAAGGAAGTAGTTATACGTACTAGCGCTAGCGTTAACGTGTCTGTAATCTTTATCGTCGCGATCGTAGGAGGCTCTAAGTTACCTTTTATAATAGCTACTCGTAGGGCTACGATTAGCGCCTATAATAAATTCTTACGTCCTTTAAGAGTAAGTTCGAACCTAGGGATACCGTAATAGGTATAGGTTAACGTCGACTATAACGAGTAGTTATTTAGATATAGTAATAGGGTACGTTAGTAGTTAAGAAGTCTCTTCTATAGTAGATCGAAAACCTCGAGCTTTATCTTATTAGGGTTATCGCATTATATCTAGGTAAATAATACGATCTAGTACTTATTATAGTAGATAACGCGATCTTTATTTAAGGAGAACTAGGCCTTTATAAGTTAGTATAGCTCTCTAATTATATAGCCCTTCTAGTCTATATACGCGTTAAAATGCTTCTAGGCGTATCCGTATAGGGTAAGGGGAAAAACAGCGTACGCCTCTTTAGGCCTAATCTTATACTACTAACACGTCTATATAAACGCATTTATCGTATTATTAAATAGCTTAAATTATTTACCGCTAAAGCGGTTACCTTTATCCTATCCCTTCGCGAAGGTAGCTATACGACGGGAGTTAGGGTACTTATTTAGGACGTTAGGTAGCGGTAACTTATATAGCGATCGGTTAGGAAGCGGTAGAGAGAATAGGCATACTAGAGGTTACGATACCTTAGCCTTATCGTCCTTCTTAGAGCGCATTAGCTAACGTAGAGCCGTATAGCTAGGGTTATAACCTAAGGGAGTAGGGTATAACATAGGTATCTAGCGGATAGACTTAGGCGTAGGATTAGGTATAGATATAGTAACGGGAGGAATAGGACCTAGGAGGGTCTAAGGAGCCGTTAGCCTATCTACTAATAGTTACTTACCCTTATTAAATAGATCTTCGTCTCCTTAGACGAGTCGTTATTAGAGTCGGTAGGTAGTAGATCTATAGGCTACGCGCGATGTTATTAGGTCGTTTATGTTCTATTCTAGTATGTCTTCTAACTCTACGAGGGCGGTAAGGGATTCCGCGATCCTAGCGTTTCGATAGCTAGCGTAGATGCCTTTCGACTAAAGTAAGCGTCGAAGCTATTATACTAGCGGCCGTAATACCCGATAGAATAAGGCGTTATTCTATCCCTTAAAGTCGTATCGGAACGTCTTATATAGTACTAAATTATTATCATAAAAAGTATAATCTTATAGCTTACTAACGATATAAGAGTTAAGCTCTACGTCTATCGTCTCCTCTATTAGCTACGTAAGATCCGCTATTATAGCGATATTATTAAGATTACTTAGGTAGCTAGTAATGTTTATACTATTAAGGATTATATAATACCTTTAGCTAAGAGCTTCGTTATTAGAGGCACCTTATCGTAAGGATAATACTATATTATCTACGTAATATAACGCTCCTTATAGTAGACTCTTTAGGAACCTATTTTCTCTAGAAATCCTCTATAGGTATAATATCGAATCCCTTTAAGCTTATCGAAAAGGCGAAGGGAGTAGAGATCGTCGTAGCACTTAGTAAGATCCGACTACTAAAGAGGTTAGACGGAATATAAACTAAGTCTCTTCTTCTTACTATCTATCTTAACGAGCTAGTAAGACTAATTAGTGTCGAAGGCTAGTAATCCTTCGAAAGGACGTAAGAGAATAATTAATTAATTATTAGACTTATTCCTTTCTATAGATCTATAGAGAGGGGGAAAGAGGGTAAGATATAGGCGTTAGGCACCTACTATAGCGGTAGTAATAGCATTACACACATACTCTAGAGGGGCTAGAGTAGGGCCTACATTAGCCCTATATAGCCCTAGAGTAGGCCCTACATTAGCCTAGCATAGCCCCGGAGTAGGCCCTAACCCCGTATAGGTGTGTGCTAGTAAGCGCCCGTAACTTAAACCTACCTCTGTCCCGAACGCGCTCGTAACTACGCGTACTAACTACACCTTACTCCTACTAACAACTAATCTATAGAGAGGGGGAAAGAGGGTAAGATATAGGCGTTAGACACCCGCTACGGCGGTAGTAATAACATTACACACATACTCTAGAGGGGCTAGAGTAGGGCCTACATTAGCCCTATATAGCCTCGGAGTAGGCCCTATATTAGCCCTACATAGCCCCGGAGTAGGCCCTATATTGCCCCAGAGTAGGGCCTTAACCCCGTACAGGTGTGTGCTAGTAAGCGCCCGTAACTCAGACCTACCTCTATCCGCCCGCGCTCGTACCTACGCGTACTAACTACACCTTACTCCTACTAACAAATATACTATTCTAAACAGAGTAGGCCTAAAGCTATTAACATACTTATACCTAGTGTAGTAGACGCAGGAGCAGGCTAATTAAGGGGCTAATATAGCTATATAGTAATCTTAAGGCTATATAAGGATAAAGGCTAACGTAAGGATCTTTTATACTAGCGTTAATAGATCTTATAATCGATACTCTATAGTAGAGGAGTCCTTACTTACTACTTTAGGGGTTAGCGACACCCTTATACCTATCTTTCTACTATACACTTAAGTAAACGCGAATAAAGAGTTCAGATAGAGGTAAATATAGAGTAGAGCGAATAAAGAAATAGAATAAACGAGAGTAAAGAGATACTAACTTATCCGGCTAGAATGCCCGGCTATAGATAGGCGTAATAAAAGTAATGTTATCACGACGTAGGATGAATGTGCTATGACTGCCCCGGCTACACTTAGAGTTCAACCCCCGGAGGGACGTGCGATACTAACTGGAGAGGAAACAAAAGACGACGGCCACCTCCGGTTTCCGGGACGGATTCCGCATCCACGCAAATGCGAAATCAAGCCACTTCTCGCCAGGAGGCGGAAATTTCTCGTTGACAGTGGCGTTGACAAGCTTCCCAAGTCAGCGAATGGAAAGCAGCTTCGAAATTTTTGACCCGTATCCACAGCGGGTACGACGAAAGATTGCCTAGGCGCACCTGACATTAGCATGGATGTACATAAGGGGAGACATTTGTTGAAGAAGTTGTTAGGCGAACAAGTTTTTTCATGACCGGACTCTCTCATTGCGGGCCCTAGGTGAGTTTTTTCTAGAAGCCTCTGAAAGCAAGCTCGGTCACGTGCGTCGTAGAATTTCTCACGCAAGGGTCGAGGAGGATTGAGTCATAGGCACATACACATACGTATGTGTTTAATGAAGGGATGGTTGCCGCAAGCCACAAAGTCGATGCTGACGACCGGTTAAAGAAGCGTCATTGCTTCATCCGAGTGGCAAACGCAGGCGGACGCCGCAAAATCTGATAAGGGCTCGTACATACATACCTAGGTACGAATACATGCAGGCGTACGTACAGATACACACATATAACTAGGTACAAACCAGCCTAGATGCAGGTAGGTAGGTAGGTATGTACATATGTATGCGCGCTACGTATGTACATATGCACATACCTACATACCTACCTACATACATATGCGCCCGTGGGCACCCAACGCGTCGCAGCGAGTTCTCTCACCTGACGCGCCGTTGCCTAGCCATCTTTGTTTGGCGGCTTCTCCAGGCAGGTCAACACAACTCCTGGTCGAGACGAGAGGCTCCATCTGGCTTGGCTGGCTTGCTTGCAGCGACCACTCCATGGATCCATTGCTTGCTGACTACCTACCTACCTATTGGTACTGACCGCCACTAGCTCACACTCTATCAGAATTATTCAGCGGCCAACGGTCAAGACTGCCTCGTCGACGGCCAAGCAGCTTTTACCCTCCAACCCCAGATCGCAAGCCAGCTGTCGTTGATAGCAAACATACGCATGGCCCATCCCAGACTCGCCATACATGCCAGCCTCGAAGCGTCGCCCTCGCTCGGAGGCCGTCTTTGAGGCTGCTCGTCCGCCCCTCGACGCTAGCAATGAAACATCGCGAGCCTTTCTCGGCGTGCAACGCCGTGCGTGGATGACGACGGCTGGCTCCGACTCGTCTGTCGTCGCCCGCGCAAAGCCTCACGCGCCGACGCGTCGTCCTGAACCGCCTGTCAATCCTTCTGCTGTCGTCAGCCCCCCGCCGAGGTCAGGATTATCATACCTTGGCATCGCTGCCCCCGAGATGCTGACGCTGTCAAGTGTTACTTCCATCCTCCCATCGCCCGTGAACTCGAGCATCTCGAGCCCCGAGGTCTCTACCTTGGGGCCGGCTCCGGCTGGTAACCCCCAGACGGTAGATACGCCGCCTTCGGGCCTCGCCATGGCTGGCTCTCCGCCGACGGCCCAGGTTCCGAGCCCGCCGTCGTTGGACCCTCTTTCGTCCACCGAAGCCGATCCGTGTCCTGTGCCGGCTACATCGCGCCATCTCGCTCCGACGCAGCAAGAATCGACAGCCGAATACACCGAGCTTTGTCTGCTGCCCGTATCGACCCGGTCAAACGCACCGCCCGCTGCCGAAATCTGCCCGACGCCTCAACCCAACCAGCCACCTCCCACGCCCCGGTCACTATTGCCTAGCACGTTCGCCACACCTCAGAATCACGTTCGACAGAGCGACGTACCAGACAGGCAGCAGAAGCGACATTGTTCCGACGCTTCGCGACAGCTTTTGACTGCCCAGTCCGCCTTTGGGGGCTATACCGTCGACTTTGACCAGTTGCTAGCCGTCGTCGAGAATCATGTGCGACAATTGGGAAACGCCATCCGCGGTGATGTCATCGCCTATAGGCTGCTGGCATCCGCTTGCTCCAAGTCGGATTTCTTCTTCCTTGTCCTGCATCAAGCATACTGTCTCTGGTCGTTAAGCAGTCGAGTGGCCTGTTGGTTGCTCGATGCCGAGCCGCACGTCGTGGACGCGGCATTCCACCAACTGCAATGGTCATGGAGGCGAAACTCGGATTTATCGCCCTACCACCTTCGCTGGTTCGCCTCGTTTCCTCTCCTGACAACGAGAAACTCAGATGCCATGCGCCTCCCCAAACTCATGGCCTCCAGCCTCATGCCCGTCATCAACAATTTCCTCGTCTTGATGGGGCAGAATTGGAGTGTCGTACTGGGACAAGTCGTCCACAGAGGCTACCCGCTAATGGCATGGGAGATGAATCACCTCTTGCAATGCCCATCGCCTGTGCTGCGATCAATCCTCTTCATCTGTAGTCGCCAACCCTTTGGTGTTTTCGAGGAAAGTCCCTCAACGAATGCCTTGTCCCAGCTATTTGACCTGGATTTCTGCAACGAAGCTTCGGGACATGTCGACTCGCCCGATGTGGTCAGGATGAGGATGATCATCAGGGATAGGTTTATTTCCCTGATGCAACAAGCCAGAGGTAACGTACCTGCACCCGTCCACGAGATATTCTTCTTACTGATTGAAAACTGGAAGCTTGTTCGTCCAACCATATATCTGTAGCCAACCAAGCTCAAGTCCTGGCACAGCAGCATCTGGCCATACATAATCCATCGTCAGCAACGCAGCAGATTTTACCGGCACTGCCGATGACTTCTCAAGCTGTCCCCATGTCGTCACCCGCATCTTCGACGCCTCGAAACGCTGGCAACCAATACTTGCCCGTATTGAGGAGCAATGCCAACATGGGTGTTGCTCAAGGGCCGGCTCAGCCTCACCTGGTGCCATTCGGTTTCTCCGGCTCGCCGTCTGTCGCTGGCGGCGGGCAGACGGGCGGTGTCTTCACATCGTCCACGACGCCCAACACGACTCCGCCTCAACCTGCGCCGTATTTCCCGCGAATGCAACAGGCACAGATGGTGCCAACGACGCAGCGTCCGATGCCGGCGGTTCAGACCCGCGTCCCGCAAACGACGGCAACGGCGATTCTTGCTTCTTCTGCCCGAGGCCCGGGCTCTTATCCACAGCCGCAGCACACAAGCTCTCAGGCTTCGCAGCCTGCGTTGACGTGGCCCAGTGCCGCCGTTCAGCCTCGTCCGGGCCCTCGATCCGTCATTGTGCCGACACAGACTACGCCGCGGACACGGGGCGTAACGACCAGCCAGCATCGAGTCGTTCCGCTGGGGGATCATGAGCTTCCTCGAGAGGAGTGGGCCCGAGCCCAACATGGCCTGCACTTGTCATCTCTGCGCAGCCCGAACCTGACTTGCGCGAGTCCTCCTGGCAGACGCTTTTACCAGTGTATGACGCATTTCGTTGTAGCGCCGCAAGCCCTGCCTCCCCAGCCTGGCCTGAGAGATTTCCGCTTTTCTCTATCGCAGGAACAAGTGTCCATGTTGGTCAGAGCGGACAGCGAGACTCATGCGACCAAGGTCCTGTATCATAATCGATCTCTTCGCTGTCGCCTTCGCTTGTGCAAACAGGGGCAAGCTGTTGAGCACGTGTCAGAGGCAATCTGGACTGGCTGTCCGACATATTGGCCACCTCACATATTCCTGGAATGCAATGAGCAGTCTCTGCAGCTGCGGCGACGCCAACACTCCCAGCATGATCTTCCAATAGACCTGACTGGTCTGTTGCGGTCTGGGGAAAACACAGTTCGCGTCAGTCTGCCTCGGGTCGGTCCCAACATCGACAAGGTGTCGACATACTTCATCGGTGTCGAGATGATCCAAATCTTGAACCACGACACCGTACTTGCCATGGTCGAGGATAACCCCAGGACCAGCATCGAAGAGACCAAGCAGAAAATATGCCAGCGACTGAAGCCGGCTGGCTCGGACGACATCATTGCCGAGGGCGACCACATTTGTGTGGCAGTGACGGATCCTTTTAGCTCTTCCCTCTTTGCGATTCCCGTTCGAGGAGCCGACTGCAAGCACTGGGAGTGCTTCGATTTGAACATCTGGCTGCGGACTCGCCCCGGAAAGCGGTCCAGCGACACAGGAGAACCGACTATACCGGACTGTTGGAAATGCCCCATCTGCGATCTGGACGCGAGGCCTGTCCGCCTTCGCATTGACGAGTTCTTCACCGACGTTCGGGCCAAGCTCATCATGAACGGGGAGGAAAGTATCAAAAAGATATGCATCCAGTTTGATGGTTCCTGGCGTCCGCTGCCGGAACCGGACGAGGCCGAAGATGAGAAACAGTCGCCCGCCGCATCTGGCCAAAAGCGACCCGTGCTCTCACAGGCTACAGGTCCGGAGCCCGCGCAAGTGATATTCATTGAAGACGACTAGCAAGTTGTGAGAAGGGCCCGTTCAAAAGTCATCTGGCTGAGTGTGGTTTCTTGAAGAATAGAAAAGGAGCAATGCGTTCGACCATCATCTCATTTTGGCGTCGGGAGGCGTTTCTGGGCATCAGGAAGCGTATTTGACGCATGATACCCCAGTTGCTTTATCATGAGTTCGGCAGAAAAGCAAGACAACTGCGGTGGCTGACGAGGCTTAAGTGTTTGGCTGCCTGGCCGATTATGTGCTCTGGCAGGGCTGTAGGGGGTTATATCGCTGAGTTGCAAATCATGGCTCCATGTTGAAGAGGCACCGAGTTGGCCACGTGTACGAAGTACGAAATCAGTATGTGCGTGAATCCATGAATCATTACTATAAATAGGTATTTACATTCGTGCATACATACATACGAATACATACATACTTCGTACATACATACATACATACTTCGTACACATACATACATACATACGTCGAAGGACCAGAGCCAGAGTAAAAGTTCCACCTTATATCTTGGCTTTGAACGGCAGCAGATGATGGCCGTCGTCGTGACTTCGCAGCCCCATTCCCGTCACTTGTTCTAGCTTCTCCACGGCCTCGTTGGTCCTGCCAAGGAGAACTCTTATGGTGCGGAAGCCTTGAGCGGCGGCCGCCTTGAGATTGTCGCCGATGTCATCGAGAAAGACGATGTCTTGGGCTTTGATTCCAAGTTCCCAGCCACATCGCCTCCCTCGATCGGAAGCAGCGTGGTCCTTGGCATACTTGTCTAGGGTATCAACGGCAAGCTGATAGATAGCGGCGTCAGGCTTTCGAAGGCCGACATGGGCAGAGGAAATGAAGACGTCGAATAATTGCCGCAGGGGATTCTCGAAGTAGACCGGCTCGTGAAGTCTGTGGCCGGGGGGAAAGATGATGGTATTGCTGAGGGCACCCAGTATATATTTGTTGCTTTCTTTCAGTGTCTTCAAAGCAGGCAACATGCACGGATCGGGTGTCTGAGACGTAAGCATCATCTCTTGAAAGAGCCATTCACCGTCGATTTTTGGCAAAGCGGGGAGCTCTTGAGCGAGATGAGAGTTCTTGGCCTTTTCCCGCTCGTAAAAGGTCCTCCACCGACCAGTATCATGGAGGTCCCCGTTGAAGCCTTGGTAGAAGGCGGCATCCAAGGGGATTTCGCCGCGCTCAAGCCGATGCCAGAAGCCGTTTGGAGCTGTCTTGGAGATGGAGTAGTTGATCCATCCCGGGGGGATGCTCAAGGACGTCTCGTAGTCGAGGATTGCTTGGAAAGGAGATGCGACCTGTGAGTGGACGGCGGATGAGGAAGCTAGAAGGGTCAGATATCTTCAGGCAGATGACTCACGCAGACACCGCCCATGTCGAAGAGAAGAACCTTGGGCTGTCCGGGAGGCGACATGATTTACTCTATTGAGGAAAATCGAACTGTTGAGCTGAGGTTGGCTGTTAATCGGCCCGCTTCAACGGCCGGCAAATCGGCGGCTCAACCGGGAAAGGAAGTATCACGTGACTCGTTACCGACCCAGGTCCGGAACCGGGTGGGGTACGACGACTGGGGTTATCAAACTGTTAGGGCTCAGAGAAAAAAAAAAACACCCCGATTTCGCACACGCCAAAATCTCCGCAGTCAGCTAGCCATCATCACGACTCTTTGAAGGCGCCGCTGGGCAGCAAAACCCGTCACCATGGTAAGTCGAAAAGAACCAGACAGAGGCCGGCACCTCCGAGATCTCGATGGGACCAAGTTCCATTTGCTCGCGCGGGAGAGTCAACGCAAGATGCTTCGGACCGAGGACGAGCAAGTCTGAAGCGCAAATTGCTGACTCGGGGACTTTGAACGACAGCCTTTTCACAAGTTGGTTAAGAACAGCGCGTACTACAGGTGAGAACCTCTCGGGGAACTTGGGTCTTCAACATTTCCCATTTGATCTTGTGGGGGGGGAGCTGACGACGTCGCAGCCGCTACCAGACCAAGTACAAGCGCAGACGTCAAGGGAAGACGGACTACTATGCTCGCAAGCGCCTCGTCACCCAGGCCAAGAACAAGTACAATTCGCCGAAGCACAGGCTCGTGGTCCGATTCACGAACAAGGACATCATCATGCAGATTGTCACGTCGGAAATCAGTGGCGACAAGATCCTCGTCTCTGCTTACTCGCACGAGCTCAAGGCCTACGGCATCAAGCACGGTCTCACCAACTGGGCTGCGGCCTACGCCACCGGTCTGCTCATCGCGCGCCGTGTGCTAAGCAAGCTCGGTCTCGACAAGCACTTTGCCGGCGTGGAGGAGCCCGATGGCGAGTTCACCCTGACCGAAGCGGCCGAGACGGACAGCGGCGAGCGCCGTCCCTTCAAGGCCTTCCTCGATGTTGGTCTCGCCCGCACGACGACGGGCGCCCGTGTTTTTGGCGCCATGAAAGGCGCTTCCGATGGCGGCATCTTGATCCCCCATTCGGAGAAGCGATTCCCCGGCTACGACATGGAGACCAAGGAGCTCGATGCGGAGACGCTGCGCAAGTACATCTTTGGCGGCCACGTCGCCGAGTACATGGAGACACTGGCCGACGACGACGAGGAGCGCTACCAGGGCCAGTTCCAAAGGTACATTGACGACGACGTCGAGGCTGAGGGCCTGGAGGACCTCTACACCGAGGCTCACAGTGCCATCCGTGAGGACCCGTGGAAGAAGGCGCCGAGCGAGGGAAAGAAGAGCAAGGAGGAGTGGAAGGCTATCTCCAAGAAGTATCGAACTCTGAAGACGCCCAAGGCCGAGAAGGATAAGAAAGTGCAGGAGAGGATTCAGAAGATTCTGGCGGAAGAGTAGAGGGAGGTGGCCTGACGATGACGTCTTTCGGGAAGGGCGAGGATTTGGAGTTTTGAGTCAGGGCTCACGGCCTCCTATTCGTACATGCAAATGACAAGACAAATGCAGGCGTCGGCAGAGAGCGAAATAATTGCGTGTTGTCATGTGGTTGAGAAACAGTGGAAGGAGTGAGGTGGCTTAGGGTCATGTGAATTGATGATGGCAGACTGAACGGACCAGGCGACGGATGAGAGTAGGAGCTCGTGATAGGATATTCGTAAGTGATGAGAGAAAGATGGTGAATGGTCCCTTGAAAAGAAATGTGGAGGGTGTTTCTGAAATGTCTAAGACACGTGGTCTCAGAAGCATTCCAGGCCAAAAGGGAAGAGAGGCTGAGCCGGGGAACGGGAGGGGTGACAAAGGTGGGAACCGAGGTGTGTGGACGAGGAGCGTGCGGGTTATCGTATGTGCGAATATACAATACGTACGGATAGGTAAGTCAAATCTTGTCATGGTGTAGAAAGTAGTTGTGTGTCTTCTCACCAGGACATTATACGATGACCTGCCTATCTGTAGGGAGTTGGAAGCCGCTTGTGTTGTACGAAGTTGTAGGTAGCCTTGTATGGGAGCTAAACCGTGACGGGGCGGGAGGAGGCTACAAGGTAGGTAGGGATGGAGGGTGTGATTTGGGGGGTTATGTTGTCTGTCGCGGGGCTGTATGTAATGGCTTGTTAGGGAACCGGAAGTGCGGCAATCAAATGGTCATGAAGTCAGTTTCCTACCTATCTAGGTACCTACCTGGTACACACCTAGACACATACCTACCTAGATATCTACCTAGGTATCTAGATACGAATACCTAGGTGAGGTTGAGGTTGTCGTCGGCTACTACCTAGGTGGTAGTATTTGCTAATGGCCGACGTCAGCGCACCAACCTGGCTATAGTAGGCTGGGTACCTACCTAGGTTCAAGGTTGCCGCCGGCGTGGCCGCCGCTGACCTGCCTAGGTAGGTACCTAGGTACATAGGTATCTTGTCTACCATCCAAGAGGGGGGGGGGGCTGGAATGCGGCATGTGCCCCTTGGATCGACGGCATGGAAGGTGGTAGTGAATGAAGGTAGCTCTCCCGCGGACAAAAGGTGTGGCGGTACTCTTACTGTATTGTATGCATGTATGTACGAATAGGCAATATCCGTTAATGAGAGCTTGGGGCAGGGCTGCGCCATGTGCGGTTATCGGCGTTGAGCGAAGTATCCGGGACCTGGCGGGGCCACAGCGAGCAGGCTGCGGGAGCTGTAGAGGCGACTCGGAGCTGTTAGCGTTGACCCCAGCGGCACTTTAGTAACCAGAAGCAGCGCGCCACCACGACACAGAGTCGAGGCTCTGTTGGACAGTCACTTCGGCTAGATACATATGCGTCGATGTGAATTCATGTGAGCCTGTCAGAGTGAGAGAGGGGAGAGAGAGAGCACGTCGCTTCTCATTGTCGTTTCTCATCGTCTCTTTTCATCGTCGCTTCTCATCGTCGCAGCCCCCCCCTCATCTTCACCCCAGAGCCATGGCTGCCTCTCCGCCTATACAACAGCGCGACATGGACCCTGTCCGGCTCGACGCTTGTTCCGACCCGGCGCGGCTGTCGGACCGGCCGTCGTTACGGACCATGGAGCAGCTTCACGGCGTCGATGTCAGCTGGATGGCTCGCGGCTGTCCCAGAGGCATGTCGTCAGTGCCTTCGTTTCCCGTCGCTGCTGACGGCGTCTTTCGTCTAGACAAGCTGGGAAAGCCGCGGAGCTCGCCGACGCCTCCGCTGTCGCCCACTTCCGAGCCTCCTCGATCTGTTCCTACGGCGCCTGAGGCTGTCATGGCGGCTGCGCTCGACGGTCAGGCTGATTCGGTCTCGTCTCCTCCTTCGAAGCGTCTTGCTCGCTCGGCATCGGACAGACAGATGAATTCTGGCAGCTATCCTGTGCTCTCACGCCGGAATTCGTGGTTCTCCAACATCTCGGCCAAGTTCTCTTCCAACCAGACCTCAGCTCACGCCTCGTCATCACACTCTTCTTCACACTCCGCCGACCTCACATCTACACGACAGAACGTCGAGCCGCCGCAGGGCCAGGCGCAACAGCAGCAAATCCCCTCTACCCCCCCCGAAGAGGCGCCAGTCCCCAAGCCTCACGTTACCAGGAATGCCGTCCTGCCGCACGCCTTCAAGCCCGAGGGCAACGGACCTTACACACCGGCCCCGCCCAGGACGGCCCAGGCGGGATTCTTCGGCGTCTTGAAACGGCTGTCGTCATCGGGGGCCAGCGGTGGCGGCGCCAAGTCGGGCAACGGGCTCGTCGATCGCATGACACTCAACGTCGACCCGACCCGGAGCAGGTGTCGCATAGCCGAACTCAAAGACGCCAAGCTGAGGCGCGTGTCGTTTTGCGTTGACGTGGAGATTGCGCCAATGCCCAAATACGCGGAGAGCGCGGCGACGCCCAAGCCCATCGATCGCGCCGTGAGGAGCAGGGAGATGGAACAGGGCGAAGGGGAAGCCTTGAGGAATGGGCCATGCCCGGAAAAGGACGGCGGCCTCGCCCAGCGCAAGGAAGTTCGCACCAGGGCCAAGAGCGCCTCAAGTGCTCTCAGCAGCGACAAGGACGTGAGCAGGAAAAAGGAGAAGAAGAAGAAGAGCGAGGAGGAACGCAAGGCTCGAAAGGAGAAGCGCCGGCGGCTCGCCGAGGATAACGGATCGGTGCCGCTCGAGATTCACTGCGACAGCAGCGGCTCGTCATCGGAAGGCCCAGACGGCAGCCTGACGCCCAAGACGACGCCGCAGCCGACGACGAACCCGGCTCGCATCTACCGTCGATGCTGCCAACTGCGCGAGACGCCCATCCTTAAGAAGATTACCGAGCAGCTCGGCCATGGTGCCAGTCTGTGTCCGGAGACGGGCGTCGTTCACAGGCTGGACTTGACGGATTACTGGCTACAACTGGCCGATCTCATCACGCTCGGCGACTTCCTGGCCGTCGTTCCGGTCCGGGAGGTCGTGCTGGAGAATAGCGGCCTGGGCGACGAGGGCTTGCGTGTCGTCCTCGCCGGCTTGCTCGCCGCCAAACAGCCGACGCCTTGGAGGCGCAGGAAGCAGGTTGACGAGCTCGGTGGCGTCGTCGAGCGTGTCGTGCTCAAGAACAACAAGCTCGGAGCCGAGGGATGGAAGCATCTATCGCTGTTCCTCTATAAGTGCCGTTCGCTCAAGTACCTCGACATCTCACACGTCGCCTTTCCCAAGCCGGTGGCCAAGAAGCAAGACGGATCATCGGCGCCTTCCAGGGGCCTGTCCGACATCCTGTCCGAGGCCATGGCCCATCGGCTAGCCGGATCGACGCTCGAGATGGTCAACATGAGCGGGACGGAACCCAGCACGGAGCAGTTGGCCACCATCATGGACGGTATCGTCCGTTGCGGCGTCCGCAGGCTGGGACTCGCCCACAACCGGCTCGATGGTAGGGGCGTCTCGCTGGTGGCCCGTTACCTGGCGGCCGGCAAGTGTGAAGGCCTGGATCTGGGAGGCAACGACCTGCGGCATCAGATGGGCGTCATCGCCGGTTCGCTCGTGCCCGGACACCCGCTGTGGGCGCTGAGTCTGGCCGGCTGTAACTTGGATCGGGCATCGCTGGATCAAGTGGTCCCAGCCCTGGTGACGTTGGCGTGCTTCCGCTTCATCGACCTGTCTCATAACCACGATCTGTTCCAGTCGACGCCCAGCGCCGTCGGCCTGCTGAGGAGGTCAGCCTGCTCTCCTATCTTTTCGTCCCTCGTCCCTCGTCCCTCGTCCCTCATCCCTTCTCTTCTTCTCTTTGCTAACAGGCCATCCACCCACATCAGATACCTACCCAAGATGGACTGCCTGAAGCGCATTCACCTGCAGGACGTCAACATGACGGCCGACCAGGCCATCGCCATCGTCGAGGTGCTGCCCGAAGCCCGTACACTGGCACACATCAACCTCCTCGGCAACACGGCGCTGATGAAGCTGGCCGGCGCCAAGACGGAGGAGGCTCAAGAAGAGGCCTGCGCGCTGTACGCCTCGCTGCTGGCGGCCTCGAGGGTATCGGAGAGCCTCATGTGCGTCGACATCGAGGTGCCCCGGGACGAGGCTGGCGAGATCGTCAAGGCCATGGCCAAGCAGGTCGTGGCTTACTGTCTCCGCAATATGGGCCGCCTGCCGGACACGGGCATCGGCCCCGACGGCAAGCTTCCGGCCTGTCCGGACGTGCTGGCCTATCTGATGGCCCAGGACGACGGCGCAGCCGACGAGACGGACAGGGACTCGGCTCCGGACGAGGACTACGTCATCGGCGGAACCGGCGTCGTCAAGGCCCTCCGCTGCTGTCTCGAGAACCGCGGATGGGAGACGCAAGCGGGCAACGAGCGGGCCTCTCAGCAGCAACTCAAGGCCAAGGACATGACCAAGCACCTGCTGGCCGGGGCTCGAAAGATCCGTCTGCGACTACAGCCCGCTCTTCAGCGGGCGAGATGGAACCGTCATGATGAACTGAACCTACGCAAGCTGAACTTCCTGGACGAGACTTTGCAGGGAATCATCGACCGCTTCGAGCTCGAGTTCCCGGACACGAGGCAGGAAGACGACAATTACGGAGACGAGACGCCGACGGGACAGATGTCTTCACGACAACAGACAACCAGGGACTCTACATCATCGCCCACAACGATGCCGAGCGGTTCCGACACAGACCACCAAGAAATCCATCCCCCCCCAAGAAAGCCCCCTCGTCCTCGTCCTCGTCCTCCTCCCCTCCCCCTCCATGCTCCTCTCCAAAGTCCAAGACTCGGAAGAAGGCCGCGTCCACCGCGCAGGCCACCAACTCCGCCTGGGCATCGCCCAACCCGACAAGCTAGAAAGCGTACTGCAAGCCATCGACGCCATCAGCTCCGACCCCCGTCAGTCGCAGATGCTCATGGAGCTAGCCGAGGACGTGGGCGGCCCTCTCCTCGAAAAGGCGCGCGAAAAGGGCGCCCCGCGGGCCTTCAAGGAGGATCGCGACGTGCTCTTCCGCTCCATGCGCGACAGCGATCCCGATTGGTGGGAGCGCTTCGTCGAGTCGCAGCACAAGGCCAGCGCCAATATCAACGTCTCGGCTCAGGCTGCTGCCGCCGCGACGGAGAGGAGACGGAGGGCTAGGAGGGCCAAGGGGTCGGATGATGATGAGGACCGTGATGAGGGGGGAGGGGTGGAGGAGGAGGAGGAGGATGTTTCTGTTGTTATGGGGGGTTGGCTTTGAGAAGGGGTTTTTTTTGTTTTTTTTGTTTTTTTTTTGTTCTCCTCTCCTCTCCTCTTCTTGTCATGTTTCCATCTTCCATCTTGCTTTCTTTGGGACTTCTTGGTTTGCTGCAGCCTGCGAGCGTGGCGTGCGGGCGTCGGGCTGACGAGGATGCGCGTCATTCATTCATTGCCTGACGATGCTGGATACCTGAGTGTGCGATGCCGTGTATGAACTTGACACTTCGACTTGTTACTGGCGGTTGTTTGGAAGGAGAAGCCGTTGTTGTGTTGTTGTTGTTATTGTTGTTGCTGTTTTATTGTTGTTATACCTGAGGATGAAAAGTCATAATGGTAATGACTTCATCAATCATACATATATTACCCGCTTCCAGTAAACAGGACACAACCATGACTTGTCTATTGTTTCTAGGGCCGACAACCATGAGCAGGTATCGTCAGTTGAAGACGACGTCGACGACGGCAGAGTTGATGCGTGAGTACACAAGGACACACACGACATGCCAACCAACCAACCAACCAACCAACCAACCCACGTACATGAGCCCAACAACGAAAGGCATCATCCATCCATCCATCCATCCATCCATCAAGTAAGCCCGCTCGAAGACAAAAAATCAAGGGAAAAATCACATGGTCGAAGCCGCCACGGTATCAACCGTCGGCACCGTCGACAGCGTGCGAGGCGAAGACGATGACGCGCGCGGGCTGTCGTCTGCGCTGTCGCCCGAGGACTCCTGCATCGTGGCAAAGTTGCCCTGGATGCGGCGCTTGGCCTCGCGCTTCTCGGCCTCGGTGATGTCCTTGTCGTTCTTACGCATGTCTGGCGTCCATTGCGGCTGGTCGGGCGAGTGGCCGATGGACATGCCCACCCGGATCTGGAGACAAAGACGTCGTCAGACAAAGCGGCGTCAACCGTGACAAGGAGAAGAGACTCACCAGCGTCTCGAGCGGACCGTTGGAATTGTCCACCAGGTCAGAGTCGAAACGCATCCGTCCTTCTTCGAACAGCAGCAGGACAGTGCTGCCGCCAAACTTGAAGTAGCCCAGCTCCTCGGCCCTCCGGACGCGCTCGCCCTCGGCCCGGGTGATGACGGTGCTGCCGACCATCATCGCGCCTACGCAAACCACCATGACGCGCCCGTGGTGGTCGCTGTCGATGGGCACGATCACCCGCACGTTCTCGCCGTAGACGTCGAGCGCCGATCGGATCGCCATGGGATTGACCGTGTAATACTCGCCGGCGATGGTCACGGGCTTCCTCATGACGCCATCGACCGGTATGTGGAAGCGGTGATAGTCCTGCGGCGCCAGACGGAACACGCCCAGCGATCCGTTGTCGTACCGCGCTGCGTCGTCGGGATAGGCGCTGCCCAGCAGTCGCCGCATCTTGAACTCGCGGCCCTTGACCCAGATCTTGGTCGCCAGAGACATCTGGTTGAAGACGACGCTGCGGCAGTCGGCCGGGGACACGATGATACGTCCGTTGTCCGGCGCCGAACACGGCCGGGCCCCGGGCTTAAGAGCCCGGTAGAAGAACTCGTTAAAGTTGCGAAACTCGTCGACCGGCAGCTCCACCTCGCTCATGTCGAGCCGGTGGAAGGCGATGAACTTTTCAATCTCTTCCCTCGACGCCGGATCGTCAAACTTCTTGCCCTGCTTGATGCTCAGGTTCTTGAGCAGCTTCCGGACTGTTGACACGGTCAGCCAGAGCCAGCGATACACGAGACCAGAGAATACCGACTTCGCTTGTTCTCCATGTCGCGCGACTTGAGCCCCTTGTACAGCAGCCGGATACCCAGCCGCACGTAGACGCTCATCTTCTCCTCGTTGATCTGACCCGTCATCCGATCCTGCACCAGGATGTTGGCAGAGTTGGCCCCGAGCTTGTAGCCTCCGTAGCCGATCTTGGTGATGACTTTCGAGTACCACTTTCGCTGCGCCTGGCTGGCCGTCACGAAGCCGCCCATGAGCACCGTGTTGACCTGCTGCCAGTCCTGGCTCGCGCACGTCGCAATGTGCGTCACAATGTCCGAATCGTTGCGCTTGTCCAGCCGCGGCTGGTGACAGATGGGACACTCGGCAATCTCCACCAAGTGCTCTTCGCCGCGGTCGTCTCCGAGGTCCTCTTCGGCCTCGTCCCCGCCGGGCTCCCTGATCTCCGGCACCGCTCTGACCGGCTGCGGCTCCGACTCCTCGGCGGGCCCTCCCCTGTTGAGGAGGCTCATGTTCTTGGCGTCGGACACGATCCCCTTGAGCTTGTCGCCCACCGTCGTCTTGCCCTTTGGCTCCAGCTGGTCCTCGAGGCAGATGACGGCCTCGTCCATGCTGAGGTTCCAGCTCTCATCGTTGTCCGGCGCCCGGTGGGGGAAGCGTTGGAAAAAGGAGTCGATGGTTGACTCCCTCAGCGTCGAGCCCAGCGTGTCAAGCATCGTCGTCAGCTCAATTCGGCTAATCTCGCCGCTCTCGTCCGTGTCGTACTGCCGCAACATGGCCCGCCAGAACTGCTGGCGTAGGGCCGGGTACGGCATGTACTTGGCGCGCAGGTAGATGGCCGGATTGTGCTTGGACTCCCACTTGTCCTGGTGCTTCATCTTGAGCGGTAGCACGTATTCGTGAAAGTCCAGCTCTTCGCCCTCGGTTGACGGCTCCGAGGCCTCGGTGGGCGGGCTGCCGGCAGCCGACTCCGCGGGCGAGAGGTGGCCTTGGCCGTTGCCGTTGCCGTTGCCGCTGGACTGACCCTCGGGCGTCGGGTTCTGCACCGCCAGGCCGGACGTGTTCTTGAAGCTGCCCGTCCTCATGACCTTGCCCACGCTCTGAGTAGACGAGGACCGAGACATGCTGAGCTTCTTGAAGCGCGACCTGGCCGCCCGAGGGGGAGCGTCAGCATACGCTGGCAAGCAGAAGAGCCCCGTTTCGGCATCGGCCTGGGGAGCTTTCTCGATCAGGTCCTGAACGGGGAACGAGCAGGACGCGATGAAGTCGTTGCCCGAGTACTTGTCGTGGTCTATAATGGTAAAGGAGAACGAGTACGTCTGCTCGTGACGCTGGACGTGGAATATCATCTTTTCGTTGAAGACTGGATTCAGATTGTGCCTGACACGACGGGTTCGATACGTCTTCTTGCCGAGCGAGGCCACGACAAAGGGGTCCATGTCGAAGCCGGTCCGGGTCAGGTTGTGCTCGGGCGGGAGATCCGTCACCTTGCAAATCTCGATAAAGATGATGCCGACCACGTCCGAGACTCCATTGAAGGCGTACAGGTTCTGACGCTGTCGCCTCTTGAGACCCTTGATACGCAACCGTCTCTTGCGCTTCTCGGCCCTCTCTTGACCGGTCAGACCGTCGTTCTCTTCCATGGGCTCATCGAGCTCGGTGAAATTTTCCTCGTCTTCGTCGACGCCGGCGCCGTCCGATTGGGGCCCGACAACCATCGTCGGAGCAAGATGAGGCGTTGCCGAGGGGGTGACGCTGCGAGAGGAGCCGACGTTGGCGGCGCTTATAAGGCTGTACAGCTTCTCAAACACTTGCTGAGGCGAGGCGGCCAAATTGTTGGTGTCGAAGAGGGTAAACTGCAGCTGCACTTCGCCCGAGACGACGCCCGTCTTCTTGCCAGGGCGCTTGCTGCGTAGCCGATACCAGCGCGGCTCCTGTTCCGTCTGTTCGTTGTGAAAGATTTCCTCGAGGGCGAGGTCGAATTCGCCCATATAGTCCTTTCCGAAGCGGTCCTTGTCCCAGCAGATGACATCGAGAACGAGACTGTTGACAGAGCTGACAGGCAGCTCCTCGATGGCGTTCCATTCTGGATTGAGCGTCTTGGGGACCGAATGAGTGACTACACGCGAGTCACCGAGGACTAGAACGAGATACTACATTCCGTCAGCACGAGAATAAAGATGGTGAACGGGCAGTCGAAGACGACGCACCGGGTCCGATGTGCCGCAGCGGTCTTTGGGGGCAAGGTTGCGAGCCTGCGAGAGGCAGACAGGGGCAGTCAGCGTGAATCGCGTAAGGAGAGAGAGACGGGAGTCGAGGCAGCTTCAGCGCGTACCCTCATGACCACCACCTTGAGGGCGAGGCCGTTGGCCGCATCGGCGGCAACGTCAGCCTTGCCACGCATCGGGCTCTGGCTCCTGGAGTTGCTAGTTGAATTCGTCGACGACGTTGAGAGAAGACGTGTGGGAACGATGCGCATGGCGGGGACCTACAGTGGTTTATTAGTACATACCTCTGGTAGGGCATCCCGGGCTGGGGCGAATTAGGTAGGTACCTTACCTAGGGTAGGGGTTGTGCTAACACGGCTTGCTAGGCCTAGAGGAGTCGCGGTCAGGCCCGGATGGTGACGGCGGCGGTTTGGCGATGTTTCTGTTTCTTGCGAGCGAGACTGTCGGACAAACTGCGACGACGACTCGTCTTTCGTATTTTAGAGCAAGTTCGACGAGGGCTCGACAAGGGCTCGACGAGGGCTCGACAAGGGCTCGGCCGCTCGACACAGGCTCGACAAGGGCAGATAGCGACGGACAGTGCGAGGCACCGTACACCGGCGTCGGAGAGGGTCCGGAGGGGGAGGCGTGCTATCAACTCGCACAGCCGCAAAAAGGCGAGGGAGGGGAAACGACTGGCAGCACAGAGTCTAAGCCATTGGGGGCAAGAGGTCGGGAGAGGCAGGAAGAGATGGTAGGTGGCATGTAGGCCGGAGGAGGTAGGAGGAGATAGGAGGAGGTAGGAGGAGGTAGGAGGAGGTAGGAGGACGGGAGGTAGGTAGGAATAGGGAGCAGAGAGGGCCGCCGGACGGGAAGCGGGTGGTCAAGTGGGCCGACAGACAGAGCCCTGAGGGCAGGGCATGGCAGGGCAGGGCAGGGCAGGGCAGGGCAGGGCAGCATTTGCTAATGGAAACCCCCTTGATGACTCCGGCCGTCGTGCGGCATCAAATCGAGGGCCAATTTGGTGGCGCGAGTCTGGCCAAAAGGAAAAGAAGGGATGGGCTTCCATGATAAGTCGTAGGAGGCTTGCGGCTGACGGTGACCCAAGGGTCAAGCTTGAAGGGGCAGTGCGCCACGGCCCATTGGCTGTCGTCCCACGGCGGCAGACCAGCCGGGGGCTCATAGGTCCATTCATAATCATCGCCATCGGGCATCTATCCACTGATCCCTCGGGGGCCGGGCGCTGTAGCAGGAGGCGGGCAGCGGGTGGATGGACTGACGGTCCATCCATACAGTCCATCCATACCTGGTACCTATGTATGTAGGTACCTAGACGGCTCAGGACCTCCCTGGAGAAAGCCCGGCCCTTCTCCGTCAGTGGGCCGTCACCGGTCCGGCTGGCACGTGATCCGGAGCGGACGACGGACCGGCGCCGTGAGATGATGCAATGGTGCAATGATGCAATGATGCAATGATGCAATGCAAATGCCAGCCCGACGCGGCCCTATTTGGCCAAAGAATGTCAACAGCGGCCGTACCGTATCCGTATGTATCTACGTCCTGGCGTGCATTGAATTCCGTTCGTGACGTCTCGTAGCTGCTATCCACGTCGCATGCGGTCATATAGGATCCTCTGACCCACTCACCACTGCAGGAACAGCTGCGACACCTTCTCATCCGCCCACACAAACTGGAATCGCCCAAATATTCAAATTCGTCCTTCTCTCCAGAGTCACCACCATGTCGTCCACCTCCGACTCTCACCAGGCCGGCAAACGCAAGAGAGCGGCCGCCGCCAAGGCCTCGGCTGACGTCGCCCTCCAGACCTCCTCGCGCGATGCCTCGGGCGAAGAAGGCGACACCACCGCCCCCGAGTCCAGCCGCCATCACCGCATCAACGGTGCCGGTCCGAACCCTAAGCGGCAGCGGGCCAACCCGGACCGTGCTGTCGATGTCGCCGACCACGCTCTCGACCCGGGCGAGCCCAGCGACACCACCGAGGCCAGCGTCGACATCGCCGAGCGCGTCGGTCGAAAGGCTCGCAAGCCAGTCGTCAAGGACTGCCATGACGATGACGCCGACAAGATGGAAGCCATGCCGCCTCCGCCCATCGGAAAGCTGACCCATCCTGCCGGCGGCTTCAAGACAAACTCGCCACCCGTCGGTCGCCCGGTCCGCGTTTACGCTGACGGCGTCTTTGACCTGTTTCATCTCGGGCATGTCCACACCTTGTTCCGTCTCGCGTTGCTGCCTCTGACCGTCAACCGTCCTTCAGGCACATGCGCCAGCTCGAGCAGGCCAAGAAGGCCTTTCCCGACACCACGCTCGTCGTCGGCGTCACAGGCGATAAGGAGACGCATATGCGCAAGGGCCTGACTGTTCTTTCTGCCCAGGAACGCGCCGAGACGGTTCGACACTGCAAGTGGGTTGACGAGGTCATTGAAGACTGCCCATGGATCGTTACGCCCGAGTTCCTCGAGGCCAATCGGCTCGACTACGTCGCACACGATGATCTGCCCTACGGCGCCGACGAAGGCGACGACATCTATCAGCCCATCAAGGCCGCCGGCAAGTTTCTCGTCACCCAGCGAACCGAGGGTGTCAGCACCACTGGCATCATCACCAGGTCCGTAACGCCCTTATTTCGCCTGATCCCCCTTCGTTAGCCTGACGTGTGCCGCACTCCAGAATCGTCCGCGACTACGAAAAGTATCTCACCCGGCAGTTCAAGCGCGGCACTCCGCGACAGGAACTCAACGTCAGCTGGATCAAGAAGAACGAGCTGGACCTGAAGCGCCATGTGCAGGACCTGCGAGATAACATCATCGCAAACTGGACGACGACGGGCCAGGAGCTGAGTCGCGAGCTGAAGCAATTCTGGCCCGCCAGTCGACCGCAGAGCCCGGCTCGTTTCAACTCGTCCGGAAGCGACGTGGCCCGGTCGCCCATCAGCTCGACCTCGGGCCCGGGCAACTCGAAGGAGTTTGTCACGGGATACGCCCTCGGTCTTGTAGGCGGCGTGCGGTCCTGGGTGAGAAATCAGACTCCGTGAGCGGCTAAATTGCAAGCTGACAGAAGTTTGCAGATGACCAAGAACAGAAGGACCGTATCTGACAGCCAACATGCAAGCGAGGACGAGTCGGACGAGGCCGAGGAACGCAAGAAATCGCCAACTATGCCTTCACCCTCGGCTTGAGGCGGACGTCCGAAGACAAGGTGCCTCACAAAGCGAGGAAGGGGGCATGATGGCGACGGACGTTTCTCGGAAGAAAGATACAAAGGACCTGTCTGGATGGAGAGAAGCGGCCGGCAACGGGTTGAAAGAACAAGCTGACTCGATACTTCTTTACTACCTACCTAGTAGATATAACAGGCGACGCGGCACAGGCGGCGCTTTTGCATCTTGATGACGGCGTACTCGACAGAACGTGACGTGACATGCAAGGCACGTCTACCGCTAGACTGAATTCCCCTGGGCCAGCGTCGCCATCAGCCCCTGAGGAGTGCAGAACCCAGGCGGCACCGTCGCAGCCCTCTATCCAGGCCGGCCGACGGTTCGTCGGTGGTGGTGAAACGGGTTCGGCAGATGGACCGACGGCCCCCAGCAGCCATCATCTACAGCAGTTTCAGAGATGGGTTCGCATACAGCCTAGACGAACACGTTCCAGAAGGACGCGTCTGCTGGGACCAGCGTGAGGCAGAGGTGGCATCGCGGCGGGATCGCACATGAAGCGCCGGCGGGAAACGGAGCGACTAGCTTGTTGGAAAAAGGAGGTATTTACGGAGCAATGGCGAGGCGGAGGGCGTTACGGTAGGTAGTAGTAGCGAACTGGTCGGAATGGGACGTCATATTATGATGTAGTTCGGAGGAATCGCGGCGAGGCCGGCTTGGGGCTGAAGGCCAAGGCGTGCGGATCGGGCCGTTTGCGCCACCCCGGTTTGGGCCTGTTGCGCCGCTGAGAGAGTCGTTGGAAGCAGATGAATGTTTGAAGACGGGATGAGAAGGCGACTAAAAATAGTGGTTGAGCTATTCTCAACTTACGTACGTAGATAGGTATGTACGAACGTTTCGTTTCTCGGCAGGCACGACAAGTTGCATCAACTCTGCAACCATGATGCATATGTATTCGTACATGGATTCGCAGAAGGGATATTCGTACGAATAGATAACATTACCTTGACAATCCCGGTTCCTTGCTAGAGTTACTACTATACATACATACGCCTCGAACTTGCATATGCTGTGCTCCGGAGTAGGCAGGTGGTGGAAGGACGCTGTCCTGACTCTCACTGTAAGGCCAGCCACCGGGAGAGACGAGGCGCAGATGCTTACATAGAATAGCGAGCATTAGGTATTATATAACCGACTTCTGATCCGACTAGACTTGGCCGTCACTCAGGCAGGGTCTGATGGTTGAAGAACAGCAACTTGAAGAGAACTCATACAAAGTAGATGGCCTGGCGAGTGAGAGCGATTGCGGCACAGTGCCAGCTCCGACTGTAAAGCCGAGGCGGGTGCGGCCCGGGTGGGAGTAGCGCTGTTGCCTAATCGGGAATACGAGCCCCATCCGCACTAAGCAAAAACAAATTCGCACGGCTCGGCATCCAACGACAACGACGCTTCACCCACCAGCCATTTCCCCGGATTTTCTCATCGCATCGCCACGCCACCTCCGGATCGGGGCACAAGACAGGCGGGATAAGCGCCGGCGATGGCGTCCAGAGGCCCCTGCCGCCTAGGTACCCTGCTGTCGACCCTCCTTGCCCGGAGCTGGACCGTCAGCCCTTAGCTGCAGAAGACGCGAGCAGTAGGAGAGAGATAAGAAGTGGAAAAGAAAAACAAAAGGAAAGAGAGAGAAAAAAAACAAAGAAAAAACCGGTGTCAGCCCTCCGGAGCGTGCTCCCCCGGTCATCCGGACCATGATTCGACAGGCGAGGGCCGAGTGTCTTCAACGAGGCAGATCCAACTCGGCCGACTGATGGCTGCATCGGATCCTGAAACTCGCCTCCAACGAGGGTGGAAAAGGGCACCAGGCTGTCGGAGCATCATGGTGGCTGGTTGGAGGGTGGGAGGTCAGACTGGGTGTGCGTGGGTGTGCATGATATCCGTCTGATTCGGCTGCCGATCTCTGACTTGCATCGCTGCGCTATTCTCGGCCGACGATGGCTGACGACTTGGCAGATGATGTCGTCTACCGTCCAGCAGTACATGGCAGCAGAAGCAGCAGAAGCAGCAGCAGCTGTCAGAGCCGCCGTCTTGGTTGTACGGGTCCGGATTCTGTACCTGCTTCGCCTCCCTCTCGCATCTCAGCTGCTTCGTCAGGGCCGACTCCAACGACGCGGTCTGGGGAGCCACCTACGCAATGCGCTGCACAGGCTCACCTCGCCTGTTGACTCCCTGTTCGCCGGCTCGTCCTCGCGTCTACTCTTTTCCAAAGGGCTCCCCCGGATCTCCATGCGTGCCGTCAGCCTCCACCGGCGTTGCCCGGACGTTGCCTACTCGGGGCTTTTGCTTCTGCCCGCAGCCCTGGCAAGTCGAGGATACTTACATGGGCCGCCCCGATGCACACCTGCGGCCCAAGGCTCAGCTCCCGGGGCTGTTAGTCGCGCCGGGATCATCGTCCACCTCTCGTTTCTTACTTCTGCCTGATCCCATCATCTCACGACTATGCCTTCTTGCAGCCCATCTTTGTCATCTGGGCCTGTGTTGTTTCATCACAGATGGGGCCTGCGTGTCACATCGTCGTTCCCCTGTTTTTCCTTGCGAGGCTGAGAGCATACTGTCCGGCATACGGCTCCCTTCACCCCAAGACTCTCCCGTGCGCCCCGGACGCCGTTGCCGTTGAGCCTCTCGGTATCCTTTCACAGACGCCACAGCCCCCCTTTCCGATTCCCCCTACTAGATCGACTGCCGTCTACTTTCCAGAAACGTCGTCCCTGTTGGTCTTCCAAGGGTCTCTGCTGGCGGCCGGGCTGTGTGCTGCTAAGTTTGGCCTTGTGTCTCCCTCTGCAAGGCCGCCTTACTCGCTTCCATTTTCGGTCCCTCCGCCATGGCCAGCCTTAAAAATATCATGAACGTCGATGACGACCACCCCTTAAAGACGGCCAGGGAGTCGGTCCCAAGATTCGCTCACCCCCAGCCCGAGCCATCGGTCTCTACGGCGAACCTCGCTAACCAGGTCGATCCCTCCACCTCGTCGTCCGTCAGGGCTCAGATACCCTGCTCGAGCTCTTCACATCATCCCATCGCCCTCGAGGCCTCGCCGTCGACGATTCCATTGGGGATCCATCTCGGCTACGGGCACGACCTCACGACGCCCGCTCGGCTTCAGTCTGCTAACAGCCCCGACTCCATGGATCCATCGTACGATAGAGGCCCGGGCCATGCCCATCTGGGCGTTGCCTATCCCGGAGCGCCCTCGAGGCCCTTTGTCCCGACCAAGCTAACTCCCATCACGGGAAGAGTGAGCCGGGCCAAGAAGGGTCTGGCCGTGCACACCTGCGAACTGTGCAGGCCCCCCAAGGTATGCGCAGTCGAATCGTGACTACTCTTCCATGGCCACATGGGACTGACGGATGGTAGACGTTCACCAGGGCCGAGCACCTCAGGTTCGTCCAGACGCGTGCTATGTGTTCTCCCCTGCTGACCAAGTATCTCTAGACGGCATCAGTTGAGCCACCAACCTCCAGGCCTGCCTTGTCAGGTCCCCGGCTGCGACAAGGTCTTTCACCGCAAAGATCTTCTCGAACGCCACCAGCAAAGACAGTGGGTGTCCCGTATCATGGCCGTGACAGGTTGTCTGCTGACGTTTTGGGCAGCGATCAAGAAGAGAGGCTGGCCGGTAGTCGCTCCACTAGCCGGCCTCATGGCTCGGCGAGTCCCGCCCGGAGCAGCCTGGACGATCGAACGCCGAGAGCTCCTGTGTCCGCGGCACAGCCGTTTGGCAGCCCCCCTCTGGGCTCGAGGCCGACGTCGGCTCCAGGCGGACCCGGTCGGTCTTTGGGCCACGGAAACTGGTCGGTGTCCGGCAGCTCGTCCCCTCCGATGAGGCACGTCCAAGAGCGCTTTGTCCACAAGAGCACGACGCCCGAATGCCTGATTGATTCGATGCCCATGACGGAGGCGACGGCTGTCTTCAAGCCCGACTCGCTGATGGAGATGCCCGAGCTGTGCGGTCCGCAAGTGGGCTCGGAGGCGTCGCTAGTTTCGTGGCCGGCCGATCACGGCGTCGTCGGATCATCTCCCAGCAGCAACTACTCGACGCCTCCGCCGTCGTCGGACGCCTCTCACTTGGACCAGCCGGCCGTCCGGTCATCGACGGCGGCGTGGGCCGAGCCGAGTCGGATGATGATGGACCACGGCAGCTATCAACAGCTGACGTCAATGGGCTACAGCAGCTCGCCGCCCCAGTCTTATTCGACGTCGAGCTACGGGGGGGACGGGGCCGGCATGGCGTTTCCCGGCTTCGACGATAACCTGTACGGCTCCCCCGTTCCGGGCGCCATGGCTCGCAGCCTGTCGCCTCAAGTGGCCGTCGGCCAGTGCTCCGAGACGCTCGTGACGGCTCCGGCAGCTTTGCCCGGGGACAGGATGCACCATGGCGTCTCGTGCGGCCTCGCGCCGGAGACGACGTTTGGGCTGTTGTCGGCCGAGGGCCTGATGGCTCCGCTGAGCGACGACGCGGTACGTTCGATGCCGACGTACCTGGACGTCTACTGGCAAAAGGTGCACCCCATGTATCCCATCATCCACCGGGCTACGCTGGAGGAGGCCTCGGACGACCAGGCGGACGTGCTCCGGTGCGCCATGGCGGCAGTGGCGACGCAGTTCCTCGGACACCGAGACGACCGGATCAAGGGCAGCGAGCTACATGGTTATGCGTGGCGCATGTCTGAAAACGTGAGTATCATGTGAAGGGCGAGAGAGAGGGAAGGTCCCGGGGCTGACGATGGAGGACTAGATGGTCGGCATGATGCCCAACGCGACGAGCTGGCCGCTGCCAATTAAGCAGGCCGTACTGCTATGCGAGTATTACGCGCGCTTCCGAGGACGCAGCAAAGAGGCCTACCGTCCGTCGGCTCGGTTCAACAAGCTGCGCCAAATGGTTAGTCGCTAGAGTCTCTTGTCTGTTCGTCTCGTATCTGTTCCGGACCTCGCTGGGTCTAAAGGGATCATCAGGCTCAACTCCGTCGCAGGTCGCCAGCAGCCAGCCTGTCTGCGAACCGAAGCGGCCGTGGCGAAGCTGGGTGCTCGAGGAGTCGAGGAGGAGACTCCTGGCGGCCTGCTTCCTCCTCAGCGTTCACGGAAACTGGTACTACGAGCAGCCGCTGACAGCCGACCTCGGGCTGGACAAGTTCTCGCCCATGATGCTACCGATATCGCTGTCAGCCAAGTCGACGCGAGCGTGGGAGGCGGCCAGCGCCCGAGACTGGGCCGTCATGGAACCGGCATCGAGGGGCGGGCAGACGGTGGGCGAGCTCCTGCAGCAGCCACTGACGGCGTCGGACATGGAGGCGATGCCCCCGTTCGACGCGGCCATTCTACAGGCGGCTCACGCGCTGCAGCTGCCACGACGGCGAAGGCACGACGAGGTGGAGGAGACGGAGGACCCCCTGGGCGACTCGCGGACCATGACGAGGCTGTTCCCGCGCTCGGCCGTGGCTTACGTCTATCTGGCCCTTCACCATACGCCGCTACACTGTCTGCTATCCGTCTCGGGCGACAGCTGGGTCTTCAACATGAAGGTACCGCGGCCGAGCTGCTTCCGCGACCACCAGCAGAGGCTGGACCGATGGCGGACGTCCAACATTGCGGCGGCGGCTACGCTGTTCGCGGCCAGGGCGCTGAAGCTGTTCCTCGGCCTCGACGACGCCGCCACCGGGGGCCCTTTGAGCGACATTTCCGACCTCTGGGGCGTCTACGTCTGCGCCCTCATCTGCTGGGCCGCGGGCGGCGGGAACGAGAGCAGCGGCAGAACAGGCAGTCGGGCATCGGCGACGAGGTGGATCCTGGCCGTGGCCGAGGCCGAGGTCCAGGCCCTGTCCGGCGGCGAGGGCTCGCGTGGCGTCATCGGCCTGGCCCGCGACCTGCTCGAGAGGGACTGTCTGGGTCGACGAAGCATCCTGCTGGCCGACGCCGTGGGCGTGTTGCGGAAGCTGGACGAGAGGAGCTGATGATGATGAAGAAGATGGCATGGTGTCTTGACCTGGATGGAAGGAAGGCTGTTGATGTTGTCTTGTCTTTGTCTTGCCTTGCCTTGCCTTGCCTTGCCTTGGCTCGTTCTGCTTGCGTTGTTTGTGTCGTCGGACTACCTTGTTCCAGACTCGTCGGATGGTCCTGAAGCGTCAAAAAGATACTCTAACCACACATATCTATAGAACTTTTGAAGACTTTTCGCTTTCTTTCAGAACATGACGGCGAGGAAAGGTGTAGCACCGTTGACTGCCCCAGGCTCCAGCCCGCGCCCAAAGAACGAAAAGGGAAAGCTGTAAAGGCAAGTCGAATGCACCTTTTTCCTTCCCCTTCCCACTACAAGACACACAAAGACACGATTTAAAGTAGTAGTTAGTCAAGGGAAGAGGGGAAGAAGGCGAGCCATCGTAGACGACAACTTTGGCTTTTTTCCCACACACCCCCTACAGAAGTTCCAGCCAGTGTGGCCGTTTTCTTTTCTTTTCTCTCTCTTTTTTTTTTTTTTTTTTTTTTTTTTTTTTCAGAAAAGACAAAGAAAATTCCCGGCTAGGTAAGGGGGTGTTAGTGAGTGAGTGAGTGTGTGTGTGTGACTTTTTATCCCCGGGCTGGACGCTTGGCTTGCGGGATTGGAAAGGGGGGGGGGGGGGAGTATAAAGGTGGTGTGTGAGGTGGGCTCTGGATGTGCTTTGTCTTGTTCCTTTCTTTCTTGTTTGGTTGTTGTTGTTGACGTTGTTGGCGTTGTTATTCTTTGATGGTGGGTTTATGGGGGGAGTTTAGGTGTGTGTGCGTGTGTGTGTGCGTGTGTGTGTGCGTGTGTGTGTGCAGATGGTCTCTTTTTGTTTGGGGGTCCGGTGGGCTGTTGGTTGGGGATTCGGGTGGTTGAGATGGGTGAGTTTACTTTACCTCGAGGGGGGTTGCTTGGCTTCTCTTTGCGGAATGGGCTGACCTGGAGGACGCCTCTTTTCTACGAGGTGGTGAAAGTCGTGTACGGTTCTGGCTTCACGGTGGTGTCTCGAGGTTTATATATGGCCTTGCTCGTCAACCTGCTTGGCCCGTCTTGTTCCGTCGACATGATGAATACACAACAGACTAAAGGCAAAGATGAAGAAAGAAAAAATTCACAATGGAAAAAAAAAAAAAAAAGAAAAAGAAAAAGAAATGGCCCAGTTGACCCAAGTCGTCGTCGGGATTATCATCCTCTACCTCGAGATATCACAGGCATCCCCCACCCCCCATCTCCAGACCGAAAACAGGTTCGAGACCAGCGATATATACAGCGATAGCGATATATATGGCCCCGACTCGTATGGCCCCGACTCGTATGGCCCCGACTCGAAAGCCCTCCCTCATCGGGCGTACGGGTGGAAGCCTCGGCTGCTGCCTCGTCCGCCGCCGCGGTAGTTGGCTCCGGGTCGGCCGGCGTTCTTGGGACCGGTCGGGGCGTTGGCTGGCGGTGCGTTCTGCGGATCGGGAGAGCCCTGGCCGCCTCCGCCTCCGCCTCCGCCTCCGCCTCCGCCTCGTCGGAAGCCTCCGCCCGGCTGAGGCACGTCGTCGTACATGCCTTCCCACGATGTCGGACCGCCGCCGTAGGGACCTCCGCCTCGTCCGCTACGTCGGCCGCCGACTCCTCCGCCGCTGCCTACCGGACCCGAGGGCGGCTGCTGCTGCTGCTGCTGCTGCTGCTGCTGTTGCTGCTGCTGCTGGAAGAAGTCGGAGGGATGCTGCTGCATCTGCTGCTGCATCTGCTGTTGCATCTGCTGCATCATCTGCGGATTCATGTTTCCCATCATCTGCTGCGGGTTCCCGCCTCCGCGTCCCATCATGTTCTGCATCTGCTGCATCTGCATCATCTGCTGCCACATGGCCGGATTCATGTGCATGCCTCGGTTCATGGCCATCTGGCTCTGCATCATGGTAAAGTACTGCTGCATCCGCTGGAAATACTGAGCCATCACCTGGGGCGTCATTCCGTTGTTGCCCATCTGCTGCCCGCCCTGGCCCGACTGGTCGTCGCCCTTGCGGAACTTGTTGCGCTTCGACGTCTCTTCCTCTTCCCGGAGGTTGCCCCGAGGCTGGGCCTTCTTGACCTCGACTGGCTTGCCGTGGATCTCGAGTGGCACGTTGATGCACGCGTCGACGCCCGCTTCGCTCTCAAACGTGACGAAGCCGAAGCCTCGGGGCCGTCCCGTGTCCTTGTCCATCATGAGAGTCGCATCCACCACCCGTCCGAACTGGGCAAAGTAGTCCTTGAACTCCTGGTCCGTCGTTTCCTGACTGACGCCACCCACGAAAATCTTGCTCGTCTTCTCCTGCTCGTCTCGTGGGATGGCCCTCTTGGGATCGATCTGCCAACGACGGTCAGCATTCACTCTGCGCAACTGACTACTCTCTGCGAGGCATTCGGTGCCTACAATCTTGCCGTCCAGAAAGTGTTCCTTGACCATGACGATGTTGACCGTCTTGGCATCTTTGAAGGTGAGGAAGCCGAAGCCTCGGGATCGACCGGTGCCGCTGTCGCGCATGACGGTACATTCCACCACCTCGCCAAACTGCGAAAAGTACTCTCGGAGAGAATCTAGAGGCCCCAGTCAGTATCACCAGAGCTAACGGGGGGGGGGGGCGGGACCTCTTCAAACGTACCGTCCGTTGTCTCCCAATTCAGGCCGCCTATGAACATCTTCCTACGACAAGTCAGCCGTCGATGCCGACACGGACCTGGGCTCAGCGGGGGCAATCAGAAAGCGGGCAAGTCGTGAGCGTTACACGGGCTCGCTGGCCCATCACTCGATGAAGCCAGACGACGCCCAGGGCTGATGGCTTTCTCCTGCCACGAGGCTGGACCATCGTGTTATATATATATATATATATATATATATATATATATATGTCTCCGACAGCATCGGCCTTGTGCAGGACGACGGGAAAGAGACGGCTGAGGGGTCCGGAACCGAGATGGACGACCGCCAAGTCGCTTCCCACAACAAAACACGGCGCGGCGCGGCGCGAGATTTGTCGATTGCTTTCTTGTCTCTTCTCGTCTCTCGATTTGCTTCTTGGCGTCTGGCTATCGTCTGGACTGCTTTGACTGACTGACTGTCTCAAGCTAGGTACGAAGTAAAGACTTGAGCGCTAGCCGCTGTGAACCTGGCCGCTACAGCTGTCTCAGAGGCAACGAGAATCGGTCGTCAGATGGAAAAGAAGACGGCAGCGTCCATCTCGTCAGTCGGTAAAAAGTCTCGACGCGATAGCCACAGGATGAATACCCATTTGTTTTCCCGATATAGCAATCCCTATCCTCCAGCGAGCTTCGTGTGCTTCTCTCCGCTCGGTAAAGGGGGGGTTGCCATGGCCTGCAGGCTGTTTCTCTTCTCACGGCTCGGATGCACCTGGCCCGAGGCCAGCATGCTTCTCCACCAACGGTTTGCCGACAGTTCTGGGGCTTCTTCTCGATCAAGCCAAGCCTCCCGCTCCTGACGAACGAACCAGACCGCCTTCCAGCCCAGACGAGCCAGCCTCGTTTGGAGTCCGCCAGTAAATCGCGGCAACAGATGGCATCGCAACCGAGCCCGAAGCCACGCCGCGAGATCCAGCCGCACATGGCAGGAGTAGGGCGCGCATCGTACACGTGCGCCGAAAGGGTGGGGAAATAAATGGTGCAGAGAGGAATCACACGCAACAGGGTTCTCCAAGAAAACTTACCCGTCTTCTTTGGCACTCGCCCTGTGAACCGTTCCGTACGGGGGGGTCGCGGGCGCGTCGTTTTGCTGAGCCGCAGGCAGGGCGCCGTTGCTTCCGCCGCCGAGGTTGAAATCGACCTCGTCGTCGTCGTCGTCGTCGTCCTCTTCCTCTTGATCGTCTTCGCCCTCTGCCGCGTCGGCCTTACCTTGGTCCGCGTCGGCCTGTCGAGGGGTATCGTCCATCATGGCGTCTGCGTCGTCCAGCCTGGATTCTGCGTCTTGGGTCTGCTGAGCGCCAACCCGAGGCCCCGGAGCCGGCCTGGAAGCCTCATTGTCGTCGTAACTGCGGGGGTTCGAGGCAGGGTGAGCATGGGTACTACTACTACCAGAAATGCTGCGGCGACGTACAGATCGGCGAAGAGATCTTCTTCGAAGTTCTCGGGCTCCGTCATGATAAGAGAAGGCGGTGACGATGAGACGAGAGGTCTTGGCGCGTGTCGAGAGGGGTTTCCGATGCTGGGTGCAACTGGTGAGAAACGAGGCCGACACAGGGCCGCGCAGAAGTAACTGAATGGTTCGTCTATTGAAAGGAAGAAAAGAAGGGAGAGATGTAGAGATGCTGAAGGGGATGAGACGACTCTGCTGGACGCCTGAGTAGGAAAATCAGCTCCAAGGGAGAAGGAATCAGGCGAACGAGGTTTATGCTGAGGCAGAGAGCGAGGTTCGAGGCTGGAGCTTTTCCCTGCTACGCGTTGGGGAAAACCTCGGCGAAGGGCAGCTGACTCATCAGCTCGCGCCCTAGTGTTTTGTTGTGGTGCTATACCGTGCCACAGTGTGTGAGACTGTGCTTTCTCGCACCGTCCCTCCCGTATGTATGTATGTATTTGCACTCAGAGGGCACGACAGCGAATGGGTGAAGCGCTACCTAGGAGGTAGGAGTCGAGAGACAACGGCAGAGGGTGGTCAGTTTGCGACCCGAAACTGGCAGCATTCCTTCCCTAGATGGTGCTGAAAACCTATGTCGGTAGGCAAAGCATTAGACAGTGCGTCGTGTTGCAGCAGTCTGTGTCCAGGCATGTACGAAGTATGTATGTATGTCCGCATGTATGTATGTAGGTATGGATGTATTCTAATAGATGCATCCATCTGTCACGATTCGCGAATGATGATGTTCGTCTGCCCTTCCAACAGCATTAGAAGAGGTACCCGAGCAGCCGAGCGGAGATACTTTTCTCTTGGCCCTCAGGTACCCGCGCGTCTCCTCCGGTAGCGGTTAGCGGCGGGCGTGAAGCCACACCAACGCCCAATGCGGAAGTACAGCGGGCATCCCACCAAAGTACCGCAGTCAGGCTGCGACCGTAGATGCGATTACTCGGACCTACAGCTACTCGCACACTCTTCTGTTTCGGCGTCACGGACCTTCAAGTCGCGAGGGAGGCTCTCGGTTCGACGCCTCCGCAGCATGAGGCGCTCCGACGACCGTTTTTCATGATGTGGTCATCTTCCGGCTCTGGCAAGAAGCCGGCCCAGTCGGTAGGTCACTGTCACGAACGCCTGGTTGGCTGCTTGCTCACGCCTCGAGCTGCGACAGGAGATGATCCAGGTCGGTATGTCGAACGCCTCGTCTGCTCTCCCTCGTCGCCCTGGCTAACTGCGCCTCTAGATCGATCCGAGTACGTTACGAATTCCTTTACGGAGTCCGCTGTTGCTAATCGTGTAGCTCTGCCTCGCCCTTCTGGAGGCCACCAGCCCGCGATAATGCCAACAGGCGAGGCGCCCCAACCTCTTCGTCGCGCGACTCCAACCTGGTGGTGGGCGCCGCCTACTCACACGCCGATATGCTCAAGCTTGAATCTTTGTTCGTCTACAGCCTTACTCTCCCCTCTTCCCCGTACCGTTCACCGTCGGATGGCTAACCGCGTGTCGTCCATCAGAAACGTATCCGGTCCGTCACGGCCCAAGACACCACCGTCGACGGCCAAGATCCGCGTCCATGAAGCGACTCCGCCTCCGCGCAGCTCAGTCAACAGCAACTCCCCACCTTTCAAGAACTACATCAACTTTCTGTCCAACACCAATGACGACTGGAAGACGGATGAAGACGAGATGCTCGGCTACGAGGACGACGATGGCGACGACTTTGGCCTACCTAGCCTCTCCAACATGAAGCGGAGATCAAGAAAGATGGCAGCCCAGGGGAAATCCGACGGCGGCTCCCTCTCTCCCGCCATCGACGGTTCCTTCGGCCGGCCCATCAGACGCCTCTCCAACAGCGCCGACATTGCCGTCGAGCGTCCGATGCCTTCGTATCCCATGCCTAAGAAGAGCGAGGGAAAGATTCTTCGGCCGCAGTACAAGGAGATTCTCCGGGGTTCGTACCGACCGTCTCGCCTCGGTCGGACCACGGCTGGCTGACATCTTCGCCACAGATCCGGCCAACGCGTTGCACCTCATCAGCTACCCGTCCGTCCCGAACGAGGCTTCGGCGCGAGAAGCGGACGCCATCAACTCGAGGATCACGCGCATCAACAAGTTCAAGAAACTGTTGCAGGCATCAGCCATATCCCTTCCAGATTTGAGGGCCCTCGCATGGTCAGGGGTTCCGGAGGAGGTGCGCGCCATGACCTGGCAGCTCCTCCTCAGCTATCTCCCCACCAACAGCGAGAGAAGAGTGGCGACGCTTCAGCGGAAGCGCAAGGAATACCTAGACGGGGTTCGGCAGGCCTTTGACCGGGCGGGGGCCGGCTCCGGTGCGGCGGGCAAGGCGCGCGGCCTGGACGAGGCCATCTGGCACCAGATCAGCATCGATATCCCGCGCACGAACCCGCACATCGAGCTGTACGGCTACGAGGCGACGCAGCGGTCGCTGGAGCGCATCCTCTACCTGTGGGCCGTCAGACACCCGGCCAGCGGCTACGTTCAGGGCATCAACGATCTGGTGACGCCCTTCTGGCAGGTCTTTCTCGGCCTGTACATCGGCGACCACAACATCGAGACGGGCATGGACCCGGGCCAGCTTCCCAAGTCGGTCCTCGACGCCGTTGAAGCCGACTCGTTCTGGTGCCTGACCAAGCTGCTCGATGGCATCCAGGACCATTACATCGTGGCCCAGCCCGGTATCCAGCGCCAGGTGGGCGCCCTGCGAGACTTGACGGCCCGCATCGATGCCGGCTTGTCGAGGCACCTGGAGAGCGAGGGCGTCGAGTTCATCCAGTTCAGCTTCCGCTGGATGAACTGCCTGCTGATGCGCGAGATAAGCGTACAGAACACGATCCGCATGTGGGACACGTACCTGGTGAGCCCCCCCCCCCAATACATTCCTCTAACACTCGAGACTGACATGCCTCGAGGCGGAAGAGCAGGGCTTCTCCGAGTTCCACCTGTACGTCTGCGCCGCCCTACTCGTAAAGTGGTCCGACAGGCTTGTCAAGATGGACTTTCAGGAGATTATGATGTTTCTGCAGAGCCTCCCGACAAAGGCCTGGACGGAAAAGGACATCGAGCTGCTCCTCAGCGAGGCCTTCATCTGGCAGAGCCTGTACAAGGGATCGGCCGCCCACCTCAAGGGCCAGTCGCGGCGGCCGACGCCGACCAATTTGCAGCTTTGAGGGGCGAAGAGACGGGTGGTGGTGGCGTAGGTAGGCCATATCATAAGCCCATGAGAAAATGTATGGGACGGTCGAAGCGGTCGGAAACATGTTTGAATCCAACAGAGACTCACGAGCCGCTGGGTCTCTTTTGTCTCTTGGGCTCGCTTCCTCCGCATTCTTGGATTATATTGTTCATCTACGCATTTACATCATCTGCGTTGCTGCCTTCTCATCAGCAGCAGCGAGGAGCCGATATACAAGAAAGAACGCTCCCAAGCGCCAGGATCCCTCCCATCCAGCCCCGACAAGAAGAAAGAAAGAAGATAGACTGTGAGAGTGCAGGGCTGCAGGCCGACGTAGCGTGAAAGAGGGCAGATGGCATGAGAAAAAAAAAGGGGGACAGCCGCCAGGTGTCAGCTCCTCAAATCATCTACAAAGCCCAGATTATGCCTCTCGTCATCGCAGACGCGCGCCCATTCGAGGAGCAAGCGCCACACATAGAGACGCATGTCCTCCCTCCGTAGAACCGTCTCGGCCCAGTCACGACCCCTTTCAGCGATGAGGCGGGCAGCCGCGTCGCCCCTGTTGTTAAGTAAGCCTCGAGGGGCGAAGAAGTCGAGCAGCGCGTAGAGATCCTGAAAAGTGTTGTCCATGGGCACAAAGTGCAGCCAGGGAATCAGGCGGTCGTCGTGCCACTCGGCGTAGATGGTGGCCTTGATGGGCAGCGAGGTAGAGCGCAGGAAGCCGCGGAAACGGGCGCTGAAGGAGTTGCCGTCGGCGTCGGGCAGGAACTTGTGCTGATACTGGGCTTCCATGGGGACCTGATCCGAGGGCCGGAAGTAGGGGCTCACGAAGTCGCACTCGCCGGGCGGACAGAGGTGGACGAAGGCGGCGTCGGCGAAGCGGGCGATCCAGGCGCCCAGCTGGCGGCGACGGCGGTACAGGCCGGTAGAAGGTAGGGAGAAGGTCGGGGCGCGGACTCCCGAGGCTTCGAGGCGGGAGACGGTGGTCCCGTTGAGCATGTCGACGAGACGATGGCGCTGGAAGTGATGCCAGCTGTGCTCCTTGGCACGACCTCCCGAAGCATCACCTCGCCAGATGAGGCCGTCCTTCTTATCGGGCCAGGCTGGACCGTGGGCCTCACCGCCCGAGTAGAAGGTATCGTCGGTGAGGTACATGGCGCCCGGGATGAGCATCTCGCTGTTCATGGGCAACTTGGAGCCGCCGAAGATGGGGATGAGCTCGTCGGTCGATGACAGGCTCAGGGGTTCGATGAAGGTGCCGTGCAGCTGACGCAGATGAGGCTGTAGACAGGGATCCATGGCGGCCGTCCAGTTCTGGACGAAGCCCTCCAGCGAGTACGACGGTCGCCAGTCGGGGGGCAACTCGGCGGGAGGAGCAAAGTCTCGAATCTGACGGACGCCGTGGGCGGGTGTGTCGGGGCCGCACGTCTTGGCGGCCAGATTCCAGTACGAGTTGCCCGGGCCGAACCAGGGGGGTTCATACAGCGGTGGAGGATGATGGTCGACGTCGGCGAGGCCTGAGAAGCGTGACGAGGCAAGGTCCGGGTCCGCCATGGTCGTCTCGGACTCGGCTTTGGCTACCAGTCTGGCCATGTCTGCGTGGGGGACCAAGATGCGGGCTTCGTCTAGCATGTTGACGGGCATGTCGACGTCTGGTAGCTTGGAGGAGAACTCTGAGACCAGGGCTGTCCAGAGCTGAAGCCAGGGGACGCGGCCTTTGACGTTTCCTTGAGCCGATGCTGTGCCGTTGCGAACGCGGACTACCCAATGCCAGGCCGTGGCTCTTCGACGTATAGACGAGGGTGATAGGGCCCAGAAGGGAGTGACATCTTTGTATATGCGATCGAAGAAGTCCTCAACCACGACGGCGTCAGCCTCAACAGCAGCGCGAAACCAATCGTCGAATCCCGGAGGCGGATGTCTTCTCCTCCGATGGCGATACCGCGCCGCAGCCGTAGGGAGATCCAGACTTCGACGAGCCATGAGAAGCCGAGCTCGGGTCTCGGCCTCGGCCATGAGCCGTTGGATGGGATGTCGATGGCCAAAGGGAGGCTGCGTCTGGTGCCAGAGCAGGAAGTTGAGCAACGCCAACGAGACGAGTAGCGCTACGGTGAGGTAGCGGATGGCGAGTCTTAGGGGCCATAGCCGGCGCTCGGAGCGCATCTTGTGCATCGGTAGGTGGTCTCGGGTCTGTATGTGGAGGAGGAGGTGCTGCCGCTGCTGCTGGTGTTGGAGGAGGAGGAGCTCCGGTGAGGCTCCAGTGGTGGACGAGGGGAAAAGAAAGGCCCGGGGCCTGGTCTGCTGCTGTCGCTGCAGCTTGCCTGCGTTTGGTATAAGGCGGGCGGGCGGGCATGCAGGGATCGACACGCCGCCCGCGTCCAGTGGGTGTCTTAGCTGTGACTCTGTGAGGTTTTTCCTCTTTTTGTTGTCTGTCTCTTTGTGTTTGTGACGAATAGATACATGTCACTGTTTTCGTCTTTGTCTAGGTATACTATATTCATGTAAGTGAAGCTCGATAGCCAACTCACCTCTTGGCCATGATTCTGCACAACAACAATCAATGCCTCGAGAGTAGATCCTCTCCCGCTCCTCGCCTCGTCCCGTCTTCGGCCGAATCAGGCGTGGCCTCGAGCCGAAGCAAAGCATTCCAGCCAAGCCCGTCCATCTGCTGTCGAGACGTGTGCGTGGGCTATCGTTAAGAGTTGGACATGTCGACGGTTCGCACCCGCTCCGACAACCAACGAACGTTTCCCGCCTTTCCGTCCCCTGGCTTCTACCCTGTATTTGTCTCGAGACCAGGGGCTGACGGCTGTCGGGGTGCAGTCTCGTGATAGAGCCCTGTATTTCGTATGTAATGTAATGGAGACCCTGGGACGGACCCTCGGACGCTTGCGGCTGTCTCAGTCGTTTGTATGTACGTATGTAGATGCGCTAACCTCCATGTTTCAGCCACGTCGTCGTTCGTCCTTCTTCAACGTCCGCTGCCGAGATCCTCAACCGAGTTTAACCCAGAGGCTGTGGCTCACGCGTAGCCTGTTGCCGTGAGTCTCGCCTGGAGAAACTCGTCCGTTTATCCGCGGGCTCATGTCAAGAGGGCGTTGTTTCTTGGCGGTGCCACCTGGAGAGGGTTGCAGATGGTAGCTTCTCGCTTCTCGTTGTGCTACTCAAGGGGACGTGTCAGCGAGACAGAGCGGCATCTCAAATGGGAGCTGTGAGAGCGGCTTCTAGTATGTATGTCTGTATGTCTGTATGTATGTAGAGGGACTGTCCGTCTTGTCTCAGCAAGGACCCGAGCTTTCACGAATCCTGAGGTGAGAAAGCCGATAGAAGCTTTTCCTTTGTATGTATTTTTATGTACATATATACATATGTAGGTAGCTCAGCAATGTGTGTACATGTATCCCTTTAACAGTGATAAGGCCACCTCTAGAGGGTTGTAGCCAATTAGACGCCCCGCATTGATCGGTACTCCAATTTCACTTTGATATCTCACTATAGCAGAAGTCCTGTCAATTCACGCTTATACAAGTCGTGACAGAATAGCTAGCTGAAGAAGCCCCTCTTTAGTACGCATACGTGATAGATCCGATGTAGCTCAGCTATGATTAATCAACTAGGTCCCGTAGCTTAGAGGCGGCCTTACCACTGTTAAAGGGATGTATGTATTCGTACATGTGTATACCTATGTATGACTTTTGCAAAAGTACATGCGAAGTACATATCATAGAATCAGAGCAGACTCCTGTAAACTGTTCCTCATCAAGGGTAGGCGTGGCTGACACCAGATGCGACTGCAGATGAATCCTGTCATCATCCTTTTGAGAACAAGGCGTTCGTGATGGTAAGAATGATTGAGGATGCTTCTATGTAGGCTCTAGTCATACAGACATACATACGTGCTTAGAGGGAGAATCCATGTTCCCCCAACATCCATCCATCCATAGGTATGTATGTACTTGCTATGCTCATCCGTTGAATCCTGACGCTGCGGATAAACTCCACAACTCGACTTTTTGCAGTTTCACAGCCAGAACTCATGTGTATCGTACGTATGTATGTAGGTATGTAGGTGCGTACATACCTACCTATGTATTCGGCTTACTCTGGCTTCTGTCCTTCCTCCTCCTCCTCCTCGCAACTCGCCCGCCGCAACGCGACCATGATGCTCCATACGCTCGTTCTTCACATCAGGCTGTTTCTCTCCGTCATCCTCGCCATCTTCTTCTTCCTGATTCTCCATGACGCCTCGCGTAGGGGCTTCACCTGGACTGTCGCCCACAAAATGGCCACACAGACGACGGCATCGACCCTCCTCCAACGTCTACCAGCAGCGCACTCCAACCTCCCGACCATCTTCCACCAGAGCTGGATGACGACGGAACTGCCGGTCAAGTTTCAACGCTGGAGTTCCACCTGTCGTCAGGCTCACCCGCGGTGGGAATGGGTTATCTGGACCGATGACGATAACTTACGGCTCGTTAAGAGATTCTTCCCCTCGCTCGAGATCACCTATCGTCGTCTTCCGGGAGAGATCTACCGCGCCGATCTCAGCAGGGCTCTCTACATGTACATCTATGGCGGGTGCGTTTTCAGCCGTCGTCGGGCCTGGAGACAGCTTACTGACGCCAGATACAGCGTCTACGCTGACCTCGACACAGAATGCCTGCGGCCGACGGAGCAACTAAAGACCTCCTATCCGACCTTTTTCGACAACCGTCTCAAGGCAAAGGCCCTGTTCGGCCGGATGGGGATAGACCCGGACTTTGTCCACTCCATCCCCAACGCCTGGATGGCATCAACCCCGGGCCATCCGTTCTTCCTGCACTTCCTTCAGACCATCGACGACCGGACGCGCGACATTACAACCAACAACAAGTCGTGGCCCAGTGCTGAAGCGCTGACGGGGCCTGTTGCTCTACGCGAAGCCATCGCCAAGTATGAGGAGGAAAAGGTGCGCCGAGGCAGTCGATTGAAGGACCGCGTCGCCCAGCTCGTCAGGGATGGACCCTTTGATGAATCCGACTACGAAGACGAACAAGACCACCGCGTCTTCCTCCTCCCCAGCAGCGTCGTCTATTCTTATAGCTGGTGGGCTGACGGCGAGTCTGTGCGTCCAGTCTGCTGGGTTCTGAGCGAAGGCTTCGACGCCGAGAGATGTAAACAACTGCTCCAAGTTGGCCGGGCCAAGAGCATATCCATCACTTACTGGAGTCACACGCACACGCCGACGGGGCACAGCGATGATAACCTGAAGCACATCCAGGGGTGAGCCGTCTCGGGGTGAGCCGTCTCGGGGTGAGCCATCTCCTCTTTACAGGGTTGCAAATGTGCTCCGAGCTTGACAGGAGGAGCTTCCAGCTTCATACCCAACTAGATGTTTGAGTTGACGTACAGCTCATGTTATTACTCGTTAGGGTAGCATGCATACATATGTAGAACAGTAGCAGCCATAGCATAAACAGCTCTATAATAAACATAATCGTCTAGAATCCATCATCTTTACCCTGTTCCCTTTTTCGTCACCTGTCGCGTCGCGCTTGTAACACTTGTAACAAGATGTTGCCCATCGGCAACCCTCAGCTTCAACGCCTCGAGCAATTTCTTCTTTAATCGATTCAAGTATCTTCCCTCTTCCTCTCTCTCTCTTTCTCATTCTCGCCCACTCTCTACCCCTTCCCGACAATCTCCGTCACAAGCCTGTCGCGTTGCGGCTGTAGCAGCTATCGCAGATGATGCCATAGTCCTCCGCCCTGATGGTGACGCTCGAATCCCGGTAAATCCTCGAACTGGCCTGGTTCTTGGTCCAATCCGCCTGCGCGCACACCACCGGGTATTCATAGCTGAAGAACCAGGCGCTGTCAATCTTGAGCGGCACGTTGTCGGCCAGTTGCCCTCCCTCTGCGCACTCCCTCCTCATCTTGTCGTCTCCCCAGAGAAAGTAAAGCTCTCGGAGGCACGAGTTCTTGGGCAGACGCTCCTTGCACTTCAAGTAGCCCGCCTCTTTGTTCCAATCGAGTGCAACGGCCAGCTCGGCAAGCGCGCTCCAAAACAACAACGTCGTCTTCATCGTGATTAGCTGCCAACAATCGAGTCCAGAGAGCAAGGAATAGTGTCTTTTTTCAAAGCGGCGAATTGCCCAACATGGCCGTTGGACGCGGGGGTTTATATTTAGAGAAGCCTCGCATCATTCATCTTCTCTTCATCGTAGCCAAGGCCCGTAAATAGACTCCGAGTACCATCTGTCGATGCTACCTGCAATAGGTGTCATCTTTACTGAGAATGCAACCCAGCCTATGTCGCAACGGCCGGGTTCCGATTCGTCTTGTTTCCCAACTCTTCATCTGACAGATAGATGCTGCACTGAGGCTTTAGTAAATAACGTGATGCCCAGCCGCACCATTGCGACTGTCAGCTTACCCGACGGGAGTTTAACGCTGAAACGTCTCTTAGGGCAGACTGCTAGCTTACTGAGTGCCGGAGTGAAAGCCGCGTAAGATCAGACAAGTGATGAAGCCATCCCCAGCTCCGAAGGTGATCTAGGTCGAGTTGGCCGCCTCCTCGTCGCCACCGCTTGGCGTGCAACTTAGGCACCGGCGATAGCGCAACCGCCTGTAAGAAACCCGTCGTTCAAGGGGTTTTGGATAGTGAGGGGAGGCGGTAACGGCAATAAGACTCATTAACTCCTCAAGAAAGAAGCGGCCCGGTCCATCAAGTGAACAATGACGATGTGCAAGACGTTCCTCGCCCAGATCTCAGGCCCTTACAGGGACAAAACAAACTCAGTCGCGCAAGCGGCAGCATAGTCGCAGACGACTCAACGACGGCTGGTTCTTGATTGCGAGGTCATCGCCGATGCTGACAGAAATTGCAAGAGATAATGACCAGCTCTAGCCGGCTCGTTGACTTGATGGGTAGCAGGCCGAGTCTCAAGGCCAGCTCTCAGGCACCAAAGGTCCGGAAAGGGGGAGTTGACGGCTGAGTCGCCAGTTATCCGCGTCCTGTCGTCTCCGTCGATAAGTTAACTTTTGCCTTCTCTTTGTCCTCTCTTTGTCCGTCCGGATTAACCTGGTTTGGTTGGTATGCGTCAGGTCTCTAGGTAAGTGATAGGTAGCGTCGGATAAAGGAAAGCATGTACCTACCTTCCAAGTAAGCGCACCTTTTCGAAGCGTAGGTGCAGAGTTTCTGAAGGCCTTGATGACCTGGGCAGTCGACTGACGGCCGGTCCTGGAGGACAGAAATTCGGTCTATTATTATGAGTTTAGTTGATCTGATCTGACGTCACCGTTGGCTGTAATCCTCTATTCGTACATAAGACTCAAGGTGTTAGCTGCTGTCGGCTGCTGTGTCGGCAAAGCGCTGGCTAAATCCCGGCAAAAACATCTTGGCATGTTGTGACCATGTGACGAAAGGCTTCCGAACCGACTGAGAGTCCAAGTTTCGGCCTCGAACCCGCCACTCCGTAACTCTTTCTCATCGCCATAGACGCACCAGCCTTCGCTTTTTGAAGCTTCCCAGGCTCGAGTGCTGGAGGACGAAACTCTTGGCATCACCCTGACAAACGATCAGTCACTATACGGACCCCTAAGCGTACATACAACGCGATCTCCCCCTTGACTTCCTTCACGGCCGACGCTGACGTGGCGGCGTCTTCGCTTTCCCTGCATCTACGGCTTCTCTCACGGGCATGGACCCGGCTCGGGGCTCAAACTCTCACCATGGCCGGGGCAAGAACATGCTCCCCCACGAGTCTCCGGAGCAGCTCCTCGACGTCTTCAAAGCTGCCGCCCTGTCCGTCACCAAACTTTACAAAACATCGGCCCTGAATGAGTCAAGGGCGCGAACCGAGGGATATCAGGAGTGTCTTCAGGACCTTCTCATGCTCCTCGATCGCGAGAATCTCGGCCTACGAGACGGCGAAGGTTGGACGGTCAGGGCTTGGGCTACGGAACGACTCGACGGCCGTGACCCGACGCTGCAAGCCACCGAGAGCGAAGACGAGGTAGAGCGCAGCGATCGCACCACATCTCCCGAGGTTGCGCGCACCAGCAGCGAACCCCAGCCACCCGCTCCGAAATCTGCAGAGCCACCGGCCGCCAGCGTCGTGACTGTCCCGGAAGAGCCTGCACGAATAATGGTTCCAACGCAAGACACCTTTACATTCCAGTCGACGCATCCATACCCAAATATCGCTACCCTCGATCTGTCAGACAGCCGACTTGATGTTCCAACCATTCAAACATCTAGAAGCTCCAAAGCGCGCATGGGCGGTTCCAAATCCAGCTCACGAACATCGGGTCACCTGGGAAGAGGCGCTGGGACGAAACGCAGATGGGACCTCAACGAATTCTTTGGCGGCTGCTTGAATGGTAAAGATCCGTTTGGCGGAGGCGGGAAGCGCAATCGGCACGCGTAACCCATTAGAGGTGGAAAGCACGAGAACGGCGCACGGGTTTTCTCTGCGATAATTTCATCGACATAGAGCCGTCCGGGTAGAGCTTGGTATGACCTATGTCAAAGTTGTGCTGGAAGGGAAGCATTGGGTGGCGTTTAGGGGTAGCCATTGGCAGCATTGGAGGCTACTTGAGAGAGGCATGGCATCGACTACTGTCTGACGCGTTGGTTACGATGGCATCTCGGGAGGCACTTTATCTATTTGCTGTCCTATTTGCTCTTGGCTGCAAGGCTAGTCCTGTCCGGCAAGAAATGGAATCATCAACAATCGTTTCGCCTGATGTGTAGAGCTTTCCGGATGTCACACGACACTCAAGCCACATGCCCTGAAGCGGGAAGACGAACGAGTAAAGTTGCGCAAGGGTGTAATTGTACGAAATGTATGCACGTATGTGTACTCGTATAGTTGCGAAACATGACCATAACATTCCATGTTAGTTTTCCGAATGCTTCTCAACCACGACTAGAACGGTGCCCGGCCTCTACTCCGAGCTGAACCCTCAGCTGTTTATTTTCCCTTTCAATCTCGTCCAGATGACGCTCCAACAAGTCCATCCTTTCAGATGCCCCCAAGACGACTTCCTCGGACAGCTTGGCAAGACGCCACAGACGAAGAACGACGACGAGAGAGCCTATAGAGCCAGCGACGCCGCGAAGGCCGACGTCGACTATGAAGCTGATGACGATGACGAGTGCGTCAAATAGGTGGAACCAGGAGCAGAGATAACTTGTCAAGACTCGAGTCAGCAGCACGAAGCGGTATGATACGGAGAGATGGAAGCCATTACCCAAAGCCATAGACGAGCAAGCAAGCCATCAACTCGACCATGAAGAGGCAGCTGATAACCAGACCGACAGTGCCGAGTACAGAAGTGGTAATTACCACCCATGCCTCACGGCCCTGTCCCGTCTCGCAAGCAATGAGCCGGATAAAGACTTCGACTAGCAGTGCGAAGACGTCGACGCCGACAACGGCCATGATGGCAAAGTGCTTGCGGCGCGATGAGAGACCACTCGCAGCCGCCGCACGCATTCGCTTCAGGCGGTGGCTCAGATCCGAGCCCGAAGCCGGCGCCGAGGACGACAGCCCATCGGAGCGGCGGGCGTGAGACGGTAGGAGAGGGGCTGAGGCGGTGCCGGAGTCGGGCATTCTAGATGAGGCTCTTGTCGATCATGGATGGGAAGGTGAGGAGGAGAACTTGGGGGTTTCGGTGTCTGAGGAGGTCGTTGCGGATTGGACGGCTTGCGTTGCCCCATTCGGTTCGGAAGGCCACGGATTCGTCCGGAACTTGCTCCCCACGGGCCTCTTTTCTGTCTTGTGTATTCTGTTTTTCCGTCTTCCTGAGTCTGTGAACTCGGAACTCGGGCCCGGGTTTACAGATTCGACTGGGAGCAGCCCCTGGTCGTCTGTTCCTTCAATGACGTAACTCGTGCATCTCGCTGCCGCTTCGCCCGAGGCCCGGCCCCACTTCGCCGTCCAAGGTTGTCCGACGAGCCGGAGCACGCGCCGCCGGCTGAGGGCTGAGCCCGGAGAGCCTGTCGAGTTGCCCGACATCGTCGGCTTGGCCTGTCCGTGTCCTCGATTGGATATGGCCGTGACATCTCCTTTGTGTTGTTGGGTGGCTGACGGCGGGTGTTGCTGAGGCGGGATGTTACGTTGGACGGGTTGAGGATGCGGGAGGTTGGTTGCTTGGTTGCGATGGTCGTCTTGGCTTTATGAAGTCTTGTTGATGTCGGTGTCGCGGCTGGTAAGGTGCAGATCGTGGGTGGTCTGGCTCTTCGACTGCCAAGCGACCCTGCTCTACGGGCACGAGACAAGATTCAACTTAAAGTGAAATGGTTGTCGATGGATTTAAATCGCTCTTCAACCACGGCTTCCGCCCACTGGCTCGCTATCGACTTTTCTTTTCTCCTTCTCTTTCGATGAGTGCCGTCACTGAGAACATCATCTGAATGAGGGTCGAACGCACTCACCCCATCCACCTATCGTGTCACCACTCAAGACAGCTGGCTCCGGCAGCAAGACGGAGAGCCACGACTTTATAGTATTCAGCCCATGAGAGCAAGACGACTGTTCGGAGGCAAGGAACTCCTGCCGCCGACTCATCCACGGGAAGTGAGGAAATCCTCCCGATTCCGAGAGACAAGTCTTTCCGATCAAGCAGCTACAAGCCAGTCCTTTTGTTTACGCCTTTTCCTATTCCCTATCTCCGAGCTTCGCTGGCTGTGTCTGTACTCTGTATGTACATGTGCCCCCAGCTTGCATGAAGTCAACCGCTTCACAGCTCTTCAGACTCGCTGGCGACCGTCTCGTCATGTTAGAGCTTTTGCATTCCTTGGCGATCAAAGCCAAAACCCACATGGCCAGCCGGCTGAGAGTGAACCTTTTGCGACAAGGCGAAAATGACCAGAAAAGGCATCATGATTCTTGCCGTCTCGACAATGGGGCTGAAAGGCGGCTGAGCCAAAGACTGGCGGTATAACCCTAACCCTTTTCGGGTCAACTTCGGCATCTCGCGCGCCTCACCTCGGCCGCTCGAGGCTTTGTTCGACCTTTCCCTCGGATACAAACCGATCACCGCAAGCCACGACGACGGTCGCCCTCTGCGCTCCTCGCCCTCGCTGGCACGCATCATCGCACAATCCAAGTGTCATTTGAGTTGATCGCTGCGCCAGCGGGCTTTTCATCGTAAGTTTGCCTGTGACTGGACAGTGGAATAATTTTTTCCCTTAGTCGAGTCAGCTCGTCCGCGCGATATCTGATGTACGCCGCGCTCATGACGCTCTGACGACGTCCGATATCGCGCTTTTCTATTCCGAGACCGCTGACCAGACGCGACTCTAGGCTCTTTGACCAGTCAGGTTTGCGACACGCGTCACGGGAAACGGTCGATTCACGACGCGCCCATCCGCAAGGGGGAGAAGAGGTCATCAAAAAAAAAAAAAAAAGGATCCGATAAAAACGAGAAGGAAGAAAAAAAAGAGATGTCGACTTCAGGAAACGCAGACGAGAAGCCCGCGGCGGCGGGCGAGCGGGAGCAGGACCATGACATCGCAGCGAGCGAGGAGGTGGGTTGGGGTGCGAGAAGAGGCGGGACGATCCGTGGAGACTGACACGGCGCCGTTAGGAAGAGATTACGGCGATGAAGCGTCGTGTGGCGGAGATGGAAGAGGAGGCCAAGAAGCTGCGTGAGATGCAAGCCACCTTGGAACAGCAGTCTGCGGACCTGGCCGATGATAAGGAGTCTGTCGACGCCCGCAGCATCTTTGTTGGCAACGTCGACTACTCAGCCTCGCCCGAGGAGATTCAGGCCCATTTCCAGAGCTGCGGCTCCATCAATCGCGTCACCATCCTGCTCGACAAGTTTACCGGCCAGCCCAAAGGGTGAGCAGCACCTCGTTGTCCTTGTGTTGTCCCTGTCGGTGAAGCTGGCCAGCTAACCAAGTCAGGTACGCCTATGTCGAGTTCAAGGAGCCCAGCCTGGTGCCGCAGGCCTTGGTGCTGAACGAGAGCGTCTTCAAAGGTCGCAACATCAAGGTGACTCCCAAGCGCACCAACATCCCGGGAATGAGTCGCGGTCGCGGCCGAGGAGGCTTCCGCGGCGGCGGCAGAGGCTTCTACAACCGTGGCGGGGGTTTCCCTCGAGGAGGATATCGAGGCGGTTACAGGGGCCGTGCTCGCGGTTACACACCCTACTAGGAACAAGGTGGTGCATCCCCGGGCACGGTACCTGACGGTGGCTATTGTGGGCAGCCGGCTGACGGGCCCTCTTACAGCCCTCAGCCATACCTAGGCTGACGTCTTTTGTTGGACGAAGGCAATGGGCGTTGGGCGCTGCCATACATAGAGAGAGGGAGGGAGGGAGGGGAGAGGGGAGAGAGAGAGAGAGAGAGAGAGAGAGAGAGAAAGAGAAAGAGATAGAAGAGACAGCCAGGGAGGGAAGAGAGAAAAAGGGGGCCGAAGAGGGGGGAGAGGGAAGGGGCTGGAGAGAGATGGGTGTCGGGATGGTGGAGCGTCTGTTCCTGGAATGTTTCCTCGAGGAAGTGGCGCCGACGAACCGGAAGATGGGATTCGCCCATGGAGAATGTCAAGTATACCACTGCGTAAAGGGAGGCAGTAGTCGGCGTTCAGGTCTGGACAGGTCTGGAAATGGGACGCCACAAGGGGCACTCTGGCATATTCGTACATACATACGAATACATACATAGAGGCGAGACTGGAGATGACGGCATGCACCATGTCAGGCGCGACCGCCGCGACGTCACCTTGCGGTTTGAGTTTGGATAGGGAAAACCTTGCCATGTCCTGCCGAGGCTACCGTTTTTTGCGGGTGCACCGGCGTTTGGCTTCAACAAGGCCCGCTCGCGGCCAGGCAGCTAGCCAACGGGCGTGCTTTATCGTGCATGGGCGGACGAGGGAGGATGGGAAGGGGAGGAAGTGGGAAGGGGAAGGGGAGGTGAGGAGCAGGAGCAGGAGGAGGAGGAGGAGGAAGGGGAGGAAGAGGAGGAAGACAATTAGATGACGGGGAGAACGATGCCGTTTGACAGAATGGAATCCTAAACTCGACGTACATACAAATGTATGTATGTGTAGGTTGTACGTATATATGTGTATGTACGTCCACGTATGAGGCATGTCCGTCTGTTTTATACTCTATCCGCTCCAGAAACTGTGCGAAGGATGAGGAGAGGTTCGGAAAGGACATGGTCTTAGGGCACTGCAGAAGTCCCCGGAGACAACAGGGCCAAAAGATGCAAGAAAAGAGAAAAGTACCTGGATATATCTATGTATGCATGTACGAACAAGAGCAGCTCTGGAGAGTATGTAGGCGGGCAAAAGAACATGACACTCACTCTCCAATAGAATAGATATTCGACTACACCAAGACTCGCTGCTCGCATAACCGTGCGCACTTGTATCCCATTAAGACGGGGCTGCTAAAGCCAGCACGGCCGGTCACGTGCGTCTTATCGTCGCCGCCTCGTCGTTACGCTCCTGCGAGGGAGCGGGGAGTCGGCGCTTCTGCACAGCCTCACCTTTCTCGAGCCAACTGAAGCACCATCCACCCCCCCCCCCCCTCCCCCTCCTAACGCTTGCTGCTGCTTGCTTACCAGCACACCTTTTTTCGCCTTGTCGGATCCCTTACCCCGACGACGTCGTCTTCGTCGCTGCACGTTCCAACATATTCTGATTGCCCTCGTTGCTTCCCCTTCCTTGCCTCCCTCCCTCGAGGGGCGTCGTCGCCGTCGTCGGCTTCTTCGGCTGCCTGTCGGACGCTTGCTCGAGAGGCACTTTTCTTCGCTGCCGTTGACATGGCTGGCCGCTCCGAGTCTGGCCTGCCTGGGTGAGCATCATCGTCTTTGCTCTTTGCTGGACTGCGTGCTGCTTTTGTCGCCTGATTGCGTGTGTGCTTGCTAACTACTCCCGCAGCAAGCCTAACCTGCGCGTTACAAGTTCGTTTTCCCTGACTGCCTTGCCTCTCTTTATTTCTTCTGGCCTTCCATCATCTTCCCTCGCCGCCGCCCTCCATCAACTCCCCCCCCCCCGGTCGCGCCTTCATCTTTACTGACGCCACATCAGTCATCGCCGCCGATGGCCTCTACAAGAGAGACGTCTTCCGTCCGTGCTCCCCTCCCTGACCCGAGGGTTGCCGAACATCCTAGTTATAGCAACGCCGCTGACGACCTCTCCAGGTCTGCCCGACCCCTTTGCCGTGGCCACTATCAACGGCGAGCAGACCAAGACAACGACGGTCAGCAAACGAACGCTCAACCCGTACTGGAACGAGAGCTTTGACTTGTAGGAGGCTTCCCGCCTTTCCGCTTCTCCTGGCTGGGGCTTACCTTCTTCTTTTTTGCCGCAGCCGTGTCAACGAGGACAGCATCCTGGCTGTCCAGGTCTTCGACCAGAAAAAGTTCAAGAAGAAGGACCAAGGCTTTCTGGGCGTCATCAACATCAGAGTTGGTGATGTCATGCATGCTCTTGGGGCCGATGCCGATGGTACGCCGTCATGCCTCGTCTGCGGCCTCGAACCTTGCCTGTCCCTAGGCGTCTACTGGCCGCTCGGCGTCATGCCCAAGGCCAGTCTCGCTGATTGTTTAATCCTACAGATCAGATGCTCACGCGCGACCTAAAAAAGTCGACTGACAATCTCGTCGTACACGGAAAGCTTATCATTAACCTCTCCTGCAACCTGACCGCACCAGCTCGTGGCGGCCAGTCGTCGAGCAGTCGTCCGCCCCTCTCCAATCAGGGCGCCACCAGTGCGTCCTCACTCTCCGCCTCAGTGGGCGACAATCGTCCCGGCTCGTCCATGTCCGGCCAGAACGGCGCCGTCAACGGAGCTCAGACCACGCTGCCTCACCATCCCGCCAACTCCACACCTACTCCGAACCCTACCGCCTCGAACGGCTCAGGCCAATCCAGGCCCATGAGTCAGCTCAGCCCCTTCGAGGACAATCAGGGCCGCCTGCCGGCTGGCTGGGAGCGACGCGAAGACAACCTCGGCCGCACCTACTACGTCGATCACAACACGCGAACCACCAGCTGGAATCGGCCGACGGCCAGTGGCGCAGCCGAGTCACGCAGCGACAGGGAGGCGGCAACGCAAGTGGAGCGCCAGAGGCACCAAAACCGGACCTTACCGGAGGACAGGACCGGCACCAATTCGCCGACCCTGCAGCAGCAGCAGCAGCAGCAGCAGGGTCAGGCGCAGTCGCAGTCGCAGTCGCAGCCTCATGCCAGCAACAGCAACAACAACAACGCCGCCGGCGCCGGCGCCGCCAATACGACCATGATGCACACCGGCGCCACCAGCCCCGGCTCCGGGGAGCTACCTTCTGGCTGGGAACAGCGATGGACACCCGAGGGCAGGCCCTACTTCGTCGATCACAACACGCGAACCACGACGTGGGTCGATCCTCGCCGTCAGCAGTACATTCGCATGTACGGAGGGCAGAACAATGCAAACGGGCAGATACAGCAGCAGCCCGTTTCGCAGCTCGGGCCCCTCCCCAGCGGTTGGGAGATGCGACTCACCAATACTGCTCGAGTCTACTTTGTCGACCACAATACGAAGACGACCACGTGGGATGATCCTCGCCTACCGTCCTCCCTCGATCAGAACGTGCCTCAGTATAAACGCGACTTCCGGCGGAAGCTGATTTACTTCCGGTCCCAGCCCGCTATGCGCATCCTCAGCGGGCAGTGTCACATCAAGGTCCGGCGATCGCACATCTTTGAGGATTCCTTTGCCGAAATCACCCGGCAGTCTCCCATGGACCTCAAGAAGCGACTGATGATCAAGTTTGACGGAGAAGACGGTCTGGACTACGGCGGCCTGTCTCGAGAGTTCTTTTTCCTCCTGTCGCACGAGATGTTCAACCCCTTTTACTGCCTGTTCGAGTACTCGGCGCACGACAACTATACGCTACAGATCAACCCCCATTCTGGCATCAACCCGGAGCACTTGAACTACTTCAAGTTCATCGGGCGCGTCGTTGGTCTGGCCATCTTCCACCGGCGTTTCTTGGACGCCTTCTTCATCGGCGCCCTCTACAAGATGGTCTTGGGCAAGGCGGTGACCCTGGCAGACATGGAAGGCGTCGACGCCGACTTCCATCGTTCGCTTCAGTGGATGCTGGACAACGACATCTCGGGCGGCATTCTGGAGCAGACCTTTTCCACCGAAGACGAGAGGTTCGGCGTCATGACCACGGAGGATCTCATCCCCAACGGTCGGAACATTGATGTCACAAACGAGAACAAGAAGGAGTACGTCGACCTCATGGTCAAGTGGCGCATCGAGAAGCGCATCGCGGAGCAGTTCCAGGCCTTCAAGGAGGGCTTCCAAGAGCTCATTCCTCAAGACCTCATCAACGTCTTTGACGAGCGCGAACTCGAGCTTCTCATTGGCGGTATTGCCGAGATTGACGTTGACGACTGGAAGAAGCATACCGACTACCGAGGCTACACCGAGTCGGATGAGGTCATCCAGAACTTCTGGCAGACTGTCCGCTCATGGGACGGGGAACAGAAGTCGCGGCTTCTGCAGTTCACGACGGGCACTTCGAGAATCCCGGTCAACGGGTTCAAGGATTTGCAGGGGAGTGACGGTCCCCGGCGTTTCACCATTGAAAAGGCGGGAGAGATAACGAACCTCCCGAAAGCTCACACTTGGTAAGTCCTGGGCGGATTCGGAGAACCAGGGGTTTCACTTCGACTAACGGCTCGAACAGCTTCAACCGAATCGATCTTCCTCCATATAAAAACATGGAGACTCTCCAACAGAAGCTCACAATCGCCGTGGAAGAGACAATGGGTTTCGGCCAAGAATAGACGATCTCTTCTCCATTTTCCACCGCCCGACGGCATTTCCATCGACGCCTCCGATCATGGTGTCGCCATTTATTCATCTTGCAGACCGTTTTCTCGACGGCGCCTCTTTCCTGCTTTTCCTACGTGGCCAGGTTCTCGCTAGCATGGATTTTGTCCTTCTTGTTTGCTCTAATCGACTACGGAACGCCGGTTCTCACTTCATACTCCCTTGTTTGCATGTCCTCACACCTTGTCTGTAACCCGTGGCTCGCGCACTTTCTCTTGGGTATTTCTTCATTCTGCTGGGAGACGATGGAGGTTTCTGATTGTTTGGCGCTGGCCGGTCGGATTTTTTCGATGCAAAGCATCTTCTTCTCTCGAATGGGGGAGAAAATGGATCGTTTCACCAAAGGCCAAGAAGCGTATGTATGTGGACGCAAGAATGACGCCTGCGCCCCCACAGCGCGAGAGCAGAGATGGTACCATTGTAGCATGCTGGCATAAAAGAGATTTGTATTTGTTGAAGCGCATTTCCAAGCCGGGCTTATGGCGTGACAGTGGCTGGCTGTTTGTATGTGGGCATCAGGCATCGTAAGAGGGTGGTGATGCGGAAGTACGTGACAGCGGGAGGTTGGGCAGGGTGTCTGCGTCATGGCCGGCATCTTGTCTTTCCTGGCAGCTTTCCAATCGATTTGCGAACCGATTTCTCATACACGCAGAAGAAAGAGGATGTACAAGTAGAGAGAGGGTATGGAGAATGGCAGGATAAAGAGTGCTGCCTCTGAATGAGTCCTATGATTTGCGCCGTACAAGAACCGCAAAGCACACCTGTTTCCCATTGCTGTTGCTGGTTTGTTTTTCTTCCGTCTTCCCTGAAAAGGAACGCCTTCGCTCATGCCTTCTTACCGCCTGTACCACATACGCGTGATCTTGGTATTGCGCATCTTGCGCTGCAGCTGGAAGATGCCGTACATGAGGGCCTCGCTGGTGGGCGGGCAGCCGGGCACGTAGATGTCGACCGGGACGATTCGATCGCAGCCGCGGACGACGCTATAGCTGTAGTGGTAGTAGCCGCCGCCGTTTGCGCAGCTGCCCATGGAGATGACCCATCGGGGCTCGGGCATCTGGTCGTAGACCTGGCGCAGGGCGGGGGCCATCTTGTTGGTGAGGGTGCCGGCGACGATCATGACGTCTGACTGGCGTGGAGAGGCGCGGAAGATGATGCCGAGGCGGTCTTGGTCGTAGCGGGGGGTCGAGAGGTGCATCATCTCTACGGCGCAGCAGGCGAGGCCGAAGGTCATGGGCCATAGGGAGGACTGACGGGCCCAGTTTGTGACGGCGTCGAGGGTCGTTCTGGAAGAGAAGAGGAGTTAGGGTCTGGGGACTGGATAGGGTAGCGAGGGATTCTCAGAGGGGACGTTACAGCGCGTATTGGATGAGGCCCTTGGTGCCCTCTTCGCTGGGTAGAGGAACCTCCCGCCGGGGCTTGGACGCGACTGGAGCTCCAGGTTCGAGAGGCGTCAGGGAGGCGGCGAACCGACGGGGTATGAGGGCGGTAGAAGGTGCGGAATCACGTCGAGTCGAGGGTATCGTCGCCGACATCAGGATCGAGGGCTTGGCTGGTGGCGAGTGAGCGTCAGGGAGTGCAGGCGAGAGGGGGATTGAGGAGCGCGGGTCTCACAGCGGATGGCCACGGCAAAGGCCGGGCGCAGTGACGGGAGCATTCTGGGAGGAGGCAGGAAGGCGTTTCTTGTTGGATGGGTCGGGGTGCGATGTTGGATGGAAATGGTGGTTTGACGAGGGAGGTGAACGCCGTGCTTGGAAATCGGGGGTGCTGTGATTGGCTGTTACCTGCCTAGGCACTAGGGATGTATCATGTCGGTGGCGATGATGAGCTAACGGGGGAATTGGGTGTGGTCTAGGGTAGGTGAGCTTCCCGACGTGCGGTCACGTCCATCTGCGAGGCTAAAGCACATGCCTCAGTCGGTTGGCACTTTTGGTGGTGGTTTTAGTCTACGGAGTTGGGTGAGGATGTGACTTGGTGTGTGTGAACGCGGGTTACGGCTTGCAGGTGGTGAGTTCGTCGTTGTCAACTGTTCATCACCATGTTTGAAATACATAGGTAGAAGTTGTGAGGGATGGCGAATTCCACTGGTACAGGTCACACTGACTCGAAACATTCGTATGTACAGCCGTTTGCCGTGGAAAAAAGGTTATGATCTTTTGCCCTTGTTAAATATTTGAAGCCTCCACTGCGAATATCCAATGCAGCGCAACACCCATACCTAGGTAACTGTCAATGACCTCAAGTCGACCGATGCGGATACTCCCATCCTCCGCCCATGACGGGTTACACTGGCTCGTCCGGATATTCTTTCTTCCTCAGTACGTCGGCAGTACATGTACCGGTGCGAGGATGCGGGCGAGAGTTGCAGTATACTGACTGTACTGCTGTGGATCGCGCACCACGCGCTAACCCCAAACTCGGCCTTCCTTCAATGGGCAGCCAGGAGATTCCACCTTGGCCCGGGCCGTGGCTTTGGAAAAAACATCGTCCTCAACCTATCCAGGGACCGGGTTCGACACCGACTGGCAGCAAGACACGAGCCGCTCAGCGAGATAAGCAGAAATACGACGTGGATCGCTATCCAGAGGCCGTCTCCGTCTCCATCAGGGCGTGTTGAACGCGTCTCGTTGGACGTCCAAGTCGCGTTAAGAGGCCTCACCGGCTCGCCTCCTTCTCATGGCTCCACGGCCCCGGGCCAGTGGCGTCCATACCGACGCCTCCATGTCAGACGCGCCAGAGAATCCCCCGGCGGAAGAAATGGTAGGCTGCTTCGGCCGGACCGTTCATGGCTTCTGCTGTGCTGACCCTTTGGTTAGGTGGACGAGACGCCGGACTGTTCCGACTCGGACACGAACCCCAACACGACGGCCAGCAGCGTCGTTGGCGAGGCCACGAATGAGGGTCGCAAGCGTCGTACTGAGGCTAACCAGCTGCGTCGGAGCATCTTTGGAAAGAAGCATGACCGTCTCGGCGAGTCCAAGGTTTGCATACCCCTCGTACAAATTGCTGCGGGCGTTGAAGCTGACGCTGGCCGCGTGCAGGAGGACGATACCATTCGTCGGTTTCGATATCTCCTCGGTCTCACAGATCTGTTTCGACACTTTATCGAGACAAATCCTGATCCCAAGATCCGCGAGATCATGGCTGAAATCGATCGCCAAAATGCGGAGGCGTCTCGGGCCAAGAAGGGCGCCGGTCGTCAGGGTGGCGCGACTAGTGAGAGACGTCGCCGCACCGAGGCGGAGGAGGACGCCGAGCTTCTCAAGGATGAGAAGCGTGGAGGTGCGGCCGATACCGTCTTTAGGGAGTCGCCGGCCTTCATCCAGGGCACCATGAGGGACTATCAGATCGCCGGCTTGAACTGGCTCATCTCGCTACACGAGAACGGTATATCGGGCATTCTCGCCGACGAGATGGGCCTCGGCAAGACGCTCCAGACCATCTCGTTCCTAGGCTACCTCCGACATATTGCCGGCATTACCGGTCCTCACCTCATCACCGTGCCCAAGTCTACGCTCGACAACTGGCAGCGCGAGTTTGCCAGGTGGACGCCCGAGGTCAATGTCTTGGTCCTACAGGGCGCCAAGGACGAGCGGCACAACCTCATCAATGAGCGTCTCGTTGACGAAAAGTTTGATGTCTGCATCACTAGTTACGAGATGATTCTGCGTGAAAAGTCACACCTGAAGAAGTTTGCATGGGAGTATATAATTATCGACGAGGTGAGTCTTTGAATTGGCTGATATTCACCGAGATCTATATAGGTACTGATGCCGCACCACAGGCCCACCGCATCAAGAACGAGGAGTCTTCTCTTTCGCAGGTCATCCGGCTCTTCTCGTCGCGCAACAGGCTCCTGATCACGGGCACGCCGCTGCAGAACAACCTGCACGAGCTGTGGGCTCTCCTCAACTTCCTACTGCCCGACGTCTTTGGCGATGCAGAGGCCTTTGACCAGTGGTTCTCAGGCCAGGACCGAGACCAGGACACGGTCGTTCAGCAGCTTCACCGCGTCTTGCGCCCGTTTTTGCTGCGAAGGGTCAAGAGTGATGTGGAGAAGAGCTTGTTGCCCAAGAAGGAGGTGAACCTATACCTTGGCATGTCTGACATGCAGGTCAAGTGGTACCAGAAGATACTGGAGAAGGACATTGACGCCGTCAACGGTGCTGGCGGGAAGCGAGAGTCCAAGACGAGGCTTCTGAACATTGTGATGCAGCTGCGCAAGTGCTGCAACCACCCCTACCTCTTCGAAGGCGCCGAGCCTGGGCCCCCGTACACGACCGATGAGCATCTCGTGTACAACGCCGGCAAGATGGTCGTTCTCGACAAGCTCTTGGCCAGGCTGCAGGCGCAGGGGAGCAGGGTTCTCATCTTCTCTCAGATGAGCCGACTGTTGGACATTTTGGAGGATTACTGCGTCTTCCGACAGTACAAGTATTGCCGAATCGACGGCGGGACGGCCCACGAGGATCGTATCGCCGCCATTGACGAGTACAACAAGCCCGGGTCGGACCGCTTCGTCTTCCTGCTCACCACCAGGGCCGGAGGTCTGGGCATCAACCTGACGACGGCCGACATCGTCATCCTGTACGATAGCGACTGGAACCCGCAGGCGGATCTCCAGGCTCAGGACCGCGCTCACCGCATCGGGCAAACGAAGCAGGTGGTGGTGTACCGGTTCGTCACCGACAACGCCATCGAGGAAAAGGTCCTGGAGCGAGCCGCTCAGAAGCTCCGCCTCGATCAGCTCGTTATCCAGCAGGGCCGAGCGCAGATCGCCGCCAAGGCCGCTGCAAACAAGGACGAGCTCCTATCAATGATACAGCACGGGGCCGAGAAGGTGTTCCAGTCCAAGGCCGGCACGAGCGGCACCGACAGCAACGGCGCCGGAGCCAAGGACTGCGACATTGACGAGATCCTCTCGCGGGGCGAGAACCGCACCAAAGAGCTCAATTCCAAGTACGAGAAGCTGGGCATCGACGACCTGCAGAAATTCACGTCCGAGTCGGCCTACGAGTGGAATGGCGAGAACTTTGCCAATGTCAAGAAGGACATAAGCTTGAACTGGATCAATCCGGCCAAGCGGGAGCGCAAGGAACAGTCTTACTCGATGGACAAGTACTTTAGGCAGGCCATGTTTCCCAACCCCAAGGCCGACACAAAGCCCAAGGCTCCCCGGGCGCCGAAGCAGGTGCCCGTCCACGACTATCAATTCTATCCCGAACGCCTGCGCCATCTTCAAGACAGGGAGACGGCCTACTACCGGAAGGAGATTGGGTATAAGATTCCCCTCCCCGATGGCGGCGATGACGACCTGTCGGATCGCGAGGCCACGCGGGCGCTCGAGCAGAAGGAGATTGACGACTCGACGCCGCTGACCGAGGATGAGCGGCTCGAGAAGGAAGAGCTCTCGAATCAGGGCTTCAGCCACTGGAACAAACGCGACTTTCAGCAGTTCATCAACGGATCGGGTAAATACGGGCGCACGGCGTACGCGGGCATCGCGCACGAGGTCGATAGCAAGACGCCGGCCGAGATCAAGGCGTATGCCAAGGTGTTTTGGCAACGATACGAGGAGATTGCCGACTGGGCCAAGTACATCAAGGTCATCGAGGACGGCGAGGAGCGGACGAGGCGAGTCGAGAACCAGCGAAAGCTGCTGCGGAAGAAGATGCAGCAGTATCGCGTTCCGCTGCAGCAGCTCAAGATCAACTACTCCGTCTCCACGACCAACAAGAAGGTGTACACAGAGGAGGAGGACCGCTTCCTGCTGGTGCTGCTGGATAAGTACGGCATCGACTCGGAGGGCCTGTACGACAAGATGAGAGACGACATCCGCGAGTCGCCCCTGTTTCGCTTCGACTGGTTCTTCCTCAGCCGGACGCCGACTGAGCTGTCACGTCGGTGCACGACGCTCATCACCACCATCGTCAAAGAGTTCGAGGACGTGCCTGTCAGGGGCGCCAACGGCGTCAACGGCAAGCTGAAGCGCGAGCTCGACGAGGACAATGACGAGGACAGCGTGCTGGGCATGGCGCCGGCCAAGAAGAAGTCGAAGAACGGTGTCAAGGTTGGTCTCACCATGCGTCCGACCGAGCTCCCAATTTCTATCGCCTTTCTAACTCCCGAGACCTCACAGAATAAGGCTCTTGACAATGTGAAATCGAGCAAGGCCAGTTCCACCTCGCCGTCCAGGGCCTCGAGCGTCGCCTCCACGCCCTCCAACGCTGGTGGGTCGGCAAAGGGGAAGAAGGGCAAGGCGAGGAGGAGGTGAGGCCGAGAAGCGGATGAGTCTTCTGCTGCTGGGGAGTCCCCCCTCCTGTCTGTGTTGGACGACGTGTCGTATCTCTTTTTCCTTAACATCCCTCCACCATTTTTTACGAGTTCGGGAAGTAAGGGAGGGCGGGGGGGGGGTTTAATTGGGGGGTGTCATCGTGCTGGCTGGGCTTGTCGGGTCTGTCTCGGCTGTGGAGGAGGTGTGATGATATTACGACTCTGGCTTGGGGGGGGGGGGGGGGTCTGTAGTATGAAGAGGGTCGTGGCGAAGAACCCGAAAACAAAACACAGAAAAAAAAAAGGCAATAGGTCACGGTGGAAAGATGGCGTCTGGAATCGAATAGACAAGAATAAAAGAAAGAGAAAAAAAATAAAAAAAAAGCTCCCATGGTACACGTATCGTTCAGTCGTCTAATCGACGGCTGGCCCGGCCCTCCTATTGAGACAAGCTCGGCCGCGAGATATACACATGTATATAGGGGGCCGCTGCCGCCAGCCAGCTCCCCAACCCGAGACGGAACTCGGCCTTTACCCGGCTGACTGGCTGGCGGGTGTGTGGCCCTTCCCTCCGTGCGCTTCGAGGTCGGGTGGACAAGTGTGAATGCTCGTCGGGAGGGAGTGTCATCATGGCGGTTTGGTGGTCTGTGTTGAAGGGGGACTTTGAGGCGGTGGTTCTCTTTGGATGGCTGAGGTTGGCGTCTGGGCTGTGACGCCGGAGATGGATTTGAGGGCCCTTTCTTTGCGTACCCGTTCCTCCAAAAACCGAAACGCCATACAATGCGAACAATGAGAGTACAAGACGCGTCTTGCCTGTTTCTCGACTCCGGCGGCTCCTCTCTTTTATGGAGGTCGGAAGGGAAGAAGTGGCGTTGTTACATGCGGTTGGCGCGCTCCCGCTCGACCTCGTACATGAAGTCGAAGTAGCCCTTGTCGAAGTGGTGGACGCGGACGTAGCCGTCCTCGCCGCCGCTGGCGTAGCTCTTGCCGGTAGGGTCGGCGGCGACGGTGTTGAGAGGGCCGAAGTGACCACGGACGCGGCCGATTTCGTCCTCGAAGATCTTGTGGTAGAAGCGGGCTTCGAACTTTCCCTGGCGAGCGGCGGTGGTGGTAACGTCCATGGCGGCCTGGCCGCCGCCGAGGATGACGTAGTCCTTTTTCGGCGTGATGGTGGCGCTGTTGAGGGGCGTGTCGGCCGGGTAGTTTTTGAGGACGGTCAGGTCGCGGGCAGAGACGAGCTGGTGGAGAGTCAGCGGCGGGGAAGGGGCGTCAAGAAGGTAAGGTGTTTCGTTCGGGGGATGATGAGCTGGCGAACCTTGGCCGTCTTGTCCTTGCAGGCGGTGATGCAGTAGGTGCGGTCGGTGGACCACTGGAGGTCGAAGATGGGCTGATTGAGCTCGTGGATGGGGACATTGTCGAGCAGGTCGCCCGTCTTGGCGTCGTACTGGGAGATGCTGCCGTCTTCGTGGCCGGCGATGATGTACTTGTTGAGGGCGGACCAGCCGGCAACGGTGGCCTTGCTCTCGTCGCAGACGATGGTGAGAAGCCTCTCGTCCGTCTGCTCGGCTTCGGGATTGGGATCGATGGGGAGGACGACAATGTTGCTGAGGTAGCCCATGCGCTTCTCCGTCACGCCCAGTAGCAGGGTGCCATCCTCGTTGAACTCGACGCGCTTGACGGCAGTGGGAAACTCCCAGACCTTGAGGCAGCGACCAGACTTGACGTCCCAGAGGCGAATCGTGTTATCGGCAGAGCCCGAGGCGATCATGGTAGAGGTCGGGTCGACGTCGACGGTCCAGATGGCGCCGACGTGGCCATGGTAGGTGCCGAGGCGCTCGCCGTTGTGCGCGAACCAGACGCAGATGTGCTGGTCCTTGGCGACGGAGAATATGAGGTCGCCATCGAGATTGTAGCGGATCTGCGTCAGGGCGCGCTCGTGGCCCGCTAGGAGGATTGGTCTCATGGCGGCTGGCTGGACGTTGCCTGGTGGTTGGATATGGGGGATTTTTTTTTTTCCCTGGTGGTTTGTGTGCGGTTGTGGATTACCTCATCAGAGCAGTGCGTATTCGTACTGAGGACGGAAGGGGTGTGGTGGGGGATCGACGCACATACTGTACACACAGTCACACACACACATGTACATACTCACTTATCAGCAGTAAGAGGAGATTAGCGCTCTCATAGCAGTAGACTATTCGCTGATCTTTTCGTTCAGAGGTGAATACCTATACGAAGCAGAAAGATATGATTAAAGGTATCTCGTAGAGTCGTATTGCATTGCATACCTGAGGCAGGCAGGTCATTCAGGAAGCATTCAGCAGACTGTCGACCAGATACTGTGACTTCACACAGCCCGCACAGTGTTCATACACCGTACGGAGATATCTGCACTTTTCCCACCAAACGTGTGCGCCTCTCGCCTCTGCTAAATGGCACCATCGCATGTGTCTGTCCGCCTTCGACCGCTCTCACAGCATCCCACGAGACATAGAAGTTTCGGTTGCCTCCGCTTCAGGAGTGGCGTCGCACCACTCTCCTCACTGAGTCATCGTTGCCTACGGATACAAGTTGTCGACGGCCGCTGCGACGGAAGACTTGAGCTTCCTCGCCGCCGGCTGCTGTCCTTTGGCTTCCCTGCGCCTTCACATCTGCCTGTCTTCCGACGTTGCTACTCTTTTGTCGACGATAAGCTGCCCATCATGGTCGCCAAGAGGCTGGATGGTACTGGCCTTGCGCGACGCATCCGCGAGGACATTAAGGCCGAGATCGTGCAGAAGCAGCAGATGAATCCTCGGTACAAGCCGTTTTTCACCATTATTCAAGGTATCGTGAACGCGTCTTGCTGATGTCATGTTGTCACGGTTGGACTTACATGTGTTTGCCCAATTGCAGTGGGCGGTCGCTCTGATTCTTGTGGGTTTGCTTCACCCCCCCCCCCCTTGACCTTGGCGAAGTAGTAATAACGGGTGCGCAGCAACATATGTGCGCATGAAGCTCAAGGCCGCTCAAGAGGTGAGATTCGCCTTCCATGAAGCTTCGAGTATCCCGGCTCACTTTCCAGGCCGGTATTGGCTGCGAGTTGCTGGCCTTGGACGAGTCCATCACCGAGTTTGAGCTCCTCCACCACATCCGCCGGCTCAACCAGGATTCGGCCATCAACGGCATCCTGGTACAGTTGCCGCTCCCCGGTCACCTCTCGGAGCGCAACGTCACGTCATTCGTGGCCGGCGAGAAGGACGTCGATGGCTTCGGCACTGACAACATCGGCGAGCTCGCCAAGCGCGGCGGCAGCCCCGTATTCATCCCGTGCACCCCGTTGGGCGTCATGCTGCTGCTGGCCGAGGCTGGCGTCGAGGTGGCCGGTAAGTCAGCCGTGGTGTTGGGCCGGAGCAACATCGTCGGCGGGCCCGTCAGTCATCTGCTGCGCAACGCAGACTGCACGGTGACTGTCTGTCACTTGAAGACAAACGGGCTTCAGCGCTACCTCGCCGATGCCGACATCGTCGTCGCCGCCATCGGCCAGCCGCAGCTCATCAAGGGCGAGTGGCTCAAGAAGGGCGCCATCGTCATAGACGTCGGCACAAACTTCATCCCAGACGCCAGTAAGAAGACGGGTCAGCGGGTGGTGGGCGACGTCGACTTTGAGTCCGCGTCTCGCGTCGCCTCGGCCATCACTCCCGTCCCCGGTGGCGTCGGACCCATGACGGTGGCCATGCTTCTCCGCAACGTCGTCGACGCCACCGACCGCTTCTTCGTTGCGCAGAAGCGGCGTTGCATCGTGCCCCTGCCCCTGAAGCTCAGGGACCCGGTGCCGTCAGACAGCGTCATCTCGAGGGAGCAGATGCCCAAGCCCATCGTCGCCGTCGCCTACGAGTTGGGCATCCCACCGCACGAGCTGGAGCCGTACGGCACCTACAAGGCAAAGATCCATCTCAGTCTCCTGGACAGGCTGGCGTACCGACGCGACGGCCGCTACGTGGTGGTAACGGGCATCACGCCCACGCCTCTGGGCGAGGGCAAGTCGACGACGACCATCGGGCTGGCCCAGGCCCTAGGCGCCCATCTCCGCCGGCTGACGTTTGCCAACGTGCGGCAGCCCAGCCAGGGGCCGACGTTTGGCATCAAGGGCGGCGCCGCGGGCGGTGGCTACAGCCAGGTGACGCCCATGGACGAGTTCAACCTGCACCTGACGGGCGACCTCCACGCCGTGACGGCGGCCAACAACCTGCTGGCGGCCGCTCTCGAGTCGCGCATGTTCCACGAGAAGACGCAAAAGGACGGGCCGCTGTACCGGAGGCTGGTGCCGGTCAAGGACGGCTCGCGCCGCTTCACGCCCGCCATGTTGCGGCGGCTGGCCCGGCTGGGCATCGACAAGACGGATCCGGACGCGCTGACCGAGAACGAGGTCCGACGCTTCGCCCGGCTCGATGTCGACCCGGACACCATCACGTGGAGGCGGGTGCTGGACGTCAACGACCGACACCTCCGCGGTGTCACCGTCGGCACGGCGGCGACGGAGACGGGCCACTCGCGCCAGACGGGCTTCGACATCTCCGTCGCCAGCGAGTGCATGGCCATCCTGGCCCTCAGCAATAGCCTGAGCGATATGCACGATCGGCTGGGCCGCATGGTGGTGGCGACGTCGCACGGAGGCGAGGCTGTCACCTGCGACGACCTGGGTGCCACGGGAGCGCTGACGGCACTGATGAGGGACGCCATCAAGCCCAATCTGATGCAGACGCTCGAGGGGACGCCGGTGCTGGTGCACGCGGGCCCGTTCGCCAACATCAGCATCGGCCAGAGCTCCATCGTGGCAGACCGGTTGGCGCTCAAGCTGGCGGGCACGGAGCCGGACGAGGAGCCGACGGCGGCGGGCTTCGTCGTGACCGAGGCGGGCTTCGACTTCACCATGGGCGGCGAGCGCTTCTTCAACATCAAGTGCCGGACCTCGGGCCTCGTCCCTGACGTGGTGGTGGTGGTGGCGACGGTGAGGGCTCTCAAGGTACACGGCGGTGGACCCCCGATCGCTCCGGGAGCGCCCCTCGACGCCGTCTACAAGCGGGAGGACGTCGATCTGGTGCGGGCGGGCTGCGTCAACCTGCGGAAGCACATCTCCAACGCGCGGTCCTTTGGCGTGCCCGTCGTCGTGGCCATTAATCGGTTCGCGACGGACAGCCCGGCCGAGGTGGCGGCGGTGCGGGAGGAGGCGATGGCTGCCGGGGCCGAGGATGCCGTCCTGGCCGAGCACTGGTCACGGGGCGGGGCCGGAGCCGTGGACCTGGCTCGGGCGGTGGCGGCGGCGGCGGAGATGCCCCGGGGAGAGCTCCAACTGACGTACGGTTTGCAAGGAAACACGGCGCTGGAGAGGATCGAGGCCATCGCCAAGGGGCTGTACGGGGCCGACGGAGTGGAGCTCAGCGAACTGGCACGAACCAAGCTGGCGACGTACGAGAAGCAGGGCTACGGCGACCTGCCCATCTGCATCGCCAAGACGCAGTACTCGCTGTCGCATGACGCACAACTCAAGGGCGCGCCGACGGGCTTTACGGTACCGATCGGCGACGTGCGGCTGGCTGCTGGAGCGGGCTACCTGTGAGTTTTACTGAAAAGGGGTGCGATGATGAAGGGTCGGGCTGACGTCGTCCAGATACGCGCTGGCGGCGGACATACAGACGATGCCGGGCTTACCGACGGCGCCGGGCTACCTAAACATCGACGTCGACTGCTCTACGGGAGAGATCGACGGCCTTTTCTGACACACATGTATGACGGCGAGAATGTGCATCGGGATCGGGGACCACGACCGGAGACGGCGGGAGCCGGTGAGGTAAGGGAACCAGGCGAGGATCCCATTGGACGAGGCCACGGAGATGGAGGTTTGCCGGAGCTGGAAGCAAGTTTTTTTGGGGGGGGGGAAAGGAGAGCCCGAGACAGCCCATGCAAAGTGTCGAAGGGGGCGTATGAAACGTGGGATTACATGGTGGGTGTTTCACGGTTTTCCTTTCTTTTGCCCCCGTCGACATTGAACGAGGTCCAGCGCTTGGACCCATCCGTCGGAGACGAACGAGCCGCGATTTAGGAGGGAGAAGGGAGAAGGGGGGGAGAGAAAAGGGGGAGGGCAGAGTAGGTAAGGTATTGGCCGGACAGTGCAAAGGAAATAAAGCTCAAGCGTCGAGGACGACATGGAGAATAGGTAAGGTATGTACGAATACTTGAAGAGAATCTTGATTGCCAGCGTCCTGAGGCCGCCTGTCCGGAGCTCATTGAGTACACCTCTAATAGGCTGTCTAGGTAGGTAGGTCTATTCGCAGCTAGGTAGGTAGGCAGATACCTAGGTCCAAGGTAGGTCATGGATGACTCTTCCACGGGGACGTCAGGGATCGCCGTCTGGAGAGGTACGTACTCGAGCTCCTACCTACCTACCTACCTAGGTAGATGGATGGTAGCATCAGGCTAAAAAGGTACGAATACACTGGGGCGCATCTGTTGCACAGGCGCGCTTTCTTCTGCCTCTTGTGGGTGAGTATGGCGTCTAGTCAAATACCGTTGGAATGGCCGCAGGAATTGCACAGGCCACGGCCGGGCCGGACGCTCCCCCTGACACACCTCCTGACAACAGACCATATCCCTGGCGGTAGCAAGGGGGGAGAAGGACGAGAGAAGGCCAACGGAAGCCTTTCAGAGGGACAGGCTCGGAGACAGACTGGCGCAGAGACTGGCGCAGAGACTGGCGCAGAGACAGGCGCAGAGAGAACGACTCAACCGACTTGACGATGAAGACGCTGGTGGTGATGGCGGGCCTGGGCCTCACCTGGGCCATCTATCGATACGTGTCGGCGTTGAGGCACAGCGTGGCCCAGGCGCGGAACAGCGGGCTGCCGTACGTTGTCGTCCGTACGTGTTTTCCCCTGCTGGCGATGGAGGAGGAACGGGGGCTGACGATTTTGAGAGCAGCGTGGCATCCAATTGCCTGGCTCTCGCGGCTATCACACAAGATTTGGGTGCCGATGGTGCAGACGCTTCTGCCGTGGAGCTGGTGGGAGCGATGGCTAGAGTCCGTCATCTCTCTCTCTCTCTCTCTCTCTCTCTCTCTCTCTCTCTCTCTCTCTCTCCCCCATTCCCCATTCCCCATTCCCTCTCTCCCCTCCCCCTCCTCCTCTCTTCTCTCGGTCAAGGAAGACGCGCTGACGATTGGCCACAGCCTCATGGTGCCCGACATCATGTTCCGGTCCGGGTTCGAGCACTTCAAGCGGCACGGCGACTCGTTTCTCGTCGTCTGGCCCGGAGGCCACATGCTTCATACGGCCAACGCGGAGATGATCCGGCAGATGTCGCAGCGACGAGAACACTTTCCCAAGTGGACGGCCTCGTACGGGATCCTACGGCTGTTTGGCGAGAACGTGGTGACTTCGGAGGGATCAGTGTGGCGGACACATCGCAAGATGACGTCTGCGTCCTTCAACGAGCGCAACACCGCCCTCGTCTTCCGCGAAGCCGTGGTGCAGACGCAAGGCATGATTCGGGCTTGGGAGAGGCGCGGACAGACGGCGCTGCGGTGCGTCGACCGAGATACGATGCGGCTGGCCCTCAACATCATCGGCTACGTCGGCTTCGGGCTCCGGCTGCTGTGGCCGGGTCAGGAGGTGCCGCCCGGGCTGGATTCGCGACAGGCGCGGTACGCGTCGCTGTCACCGCCCGAAGGCCACTCGCTGAGCTTCGTCGACACCATGGCCGGCCTCATGGAGAATCTGCTGCCGCTACTGCTGCTGCCGCGCTGGATATTGCGGACGTTGCCGACCACGCGCAAGGCCACCGTCGCCTACGACAACTATGTCGCTTACATGGACGAGCTGCTGGCCGACAAGGAGCAGCGGTTGGGCCAGCAACAGGGCGAGGGCGGCATGGACCTGATGGGCAGCCTGGTACGAACGGCGTACGGCACCAAGAACGGCCTGACGCGGGACGACATCATCGGCAACGCCTTCATCATGTTCCTCGCCGGTCACGAGACGTCGGCCAACGTGCTGCACTTCTCCATGCTCCATCTGGCCGCTCGGCCCGAGGCCCAGCGCAGGCTGCAGCGCGACATTGACCGTTTGGTCGGCGACGCGGACCCGGCCGATTGGGACTACGACGAGCTGTTCAACGGCATGACGGCCAGTATGATTGGCGCCTGCATGAATGAGGAGCTCCGCATCATGCCGCCCGCCACCGAGCTGCCCAAGAAGGTGACGCCCACGCAGGACCAGGACGTGACGGCCGACGGACATCGCTATGTGATTCCCCGCGACACCATCATCTCGCTGGCCGTCGTCTCGGTTCAACAGAATCCGAGGTACTGGCCTCACGGCGAGAGCCGGGTGCGTCCTGGCTGCGATGACCTGCGCGATTTCCGACCCGAGCGGTGGCTGTTGGAACGGCAGACCGGCTCTCCGGCTTCGCCCCCGTCTTCGCCTTCGCCTTCGTCTTCATTGTCGTCGTCGTCGTCGTCGTCTCCGTCGGGGTCAGCATCCCCTCCGGCCCAGACAACAGGCCCGGATGCGGACGAAAACCTCCTCACTTCATCGCTCTTCCGTCCCGAGCGTGGCGCCTACATCCCATTTAGTGACGGGGCGCGCTCGTGTCTTGGCCGCCGCATAGCACAGGCCGAGATCATGGCCGCGCTTTCCGTCCTCTTCCGTCAATACAGCCTCGAGCTCGACGTGGGCGAGTGGGCCGACGATACGGAGCTGGAGGCCATGTCCAAGGAGGACAAGAGACGCGTGTACGGGCTGGCGCAGAAGCGTAGCAGGCTGGTGATGGAGGAGGCGCGGACGCTGGTGACGCTCAAGTTACGCGGTAAACAGCACGTGCCGTTGAGAATGGTACCGAGGGGGAGTGAGCGGTTCGTGAATTGGTTGGAGGATGAGGTGTAATCGTATCCGTCTGGTCATGTTTGTGCTATTTTTCGAATGAAGCCTTTGGTCGTTTTTTTAGTCTGTCTGTGGAATGCACGTGACATGGGAGATGAGCGCGTGTCCCACACAAGCCACACGGAGCTCCGCCCCCCCCCCCCGCATCAAGCCACAATGCCAATTTCTCCGAACGAACACCCCTCCATAAAAAAAAAAAATCAAAAAAAATCAAAACAATAAACAACACACGAGCCTCACGCGCCTCATCGCAACAACCGTATCCAGCGTCGCCGCCACCTTTTGCTCGTTCAAAACGCGCCCACGCGAAACCACCATCTCAGTGCTCGTCGCGCGATCGACTGGGGGAGGAGAATCTCTGAGAGAGAGAAAGAGAGAGAGAGAGAGAGAGAAAGAGAGAGAGAGAGAGAGAGATCATCATCATGGCGAGCTGGTTGAATAGGCAGCGCAAGAGCGAGCTCTTGGAGCTGGCTGAGAGCCTGGGCATGACTGAGTGCGCACCCCTTGACGCGCATAATCCACCCCGAAGAGGTAGCAAGCTGATGGCCAGAGCCTCTCGCAGCGTCGACGGGCTCAAGAAGACGGAGCTGGAGGTTGCTATTGACGAGTTCATCCCCAGGCATGCTGTTGCTTTGGCGGGGAGGTCCGATCTCGCTGGCTACTTCGCAAGTCGATCGCGTGCTCTCGGCTCACCCGTCAAACGAGCCGTCACGACAACAGCTGAGGAGTCGGACGGGGGGAAGACGTCGAGGGGATCGAGGAGAAGGGCTCGCGCTTCCGTCATGGTCGCTCCCATTGAAGCCTCTCCCGCAGCGACGAGTTCCGAGTTCGTTTCCGTTTCCATCCCCCCCCAACGCGAAGACGACTGCTGACGCTCTGGTCTCTACAGAGAGGAGAGCAGTGAGAAGAGCTCTGTGATGCGCACTCCGCCTCCCAGCCTCTCGCTTGCGCCGGCCCTGCCCGCTACGCCCGCGGATGTGGCGCTGGCGGTGGAGCGGTCGACGACGGCGATGCGAAGACGCGTCTCGATGATGTATCGCGAGAGTGGCCTTCCCAGCGCATCGCGCACAGCTCGTCAGACACTCGGATCGGTAAACACCGTCATCCTCTGCGTCGCCACCGTCGAACTCGTCTTCATCCGCGCAGAGATCCTATCCGATCGATACGCCTTTACCGTCCCCGCCCTCCCCGCCTTGGGAACAGACGCCTACCCCGTCAGCCTACCAGACATGTTCCTCCTCCTCACCTCCAGCTTCTGGATCCCCGCCTCGACCTGGATCCTCACCGTCGTCCTCCTCCCCTGTCTGGCGGGCTACCTCTTCAACCTGCGCGCCACCGCCTCCCCTCCAGCCAACGAGGCGGCCGTCATCGACCCTCTAGTCTACAGCATAGCAAAAGCCCTCGTCGCCTACATCGTCTACGGCCACGGCGCGACGTTGGGCCTCCTGAACCTCGGCGCGGTGGAGCGTCTCGAGGGTGCCGTCTGCGGGGGGTATCGCGGCGTGCTTATCGGGACGGCTGTCACGGCCCTCTTCAGCTTGTACGATGCTGTTCTGAGGCGATGATGATGATGATGACGACGACGACGACGACGACGACGATGACGACGATGATGGGTTCTCTCGGGCTTCTTGGTAATAGTTGTTGTGGGATGAGGCGTTGGGGGGCGTTGGCGGGATGGGGATGGTATGGCTGGCTGGTTGGCAGCTGGTGGCCTGGGCATATCTGATTTCTTTTCCTTTCATTCTTCTTTATCCTTGGATTCAGTGTTATATATTCATCTGCCATTTCTTTGCCTCGTTGTTCATGTCCAACGCACGAATTCGCATGCCGTGTTTATTCCTCGTCGATATTCACCTAACTACATGTCTTGTCTATGCTTTATGTATGTATAATGTCTCGTCCCTGTCGTATTCACAATACTTTGTACACATACATACATATTTACACATACATACATACATATTCACATACCGCCCTCAGCCTCATCCTCTCTCACATCTCCACTCATCCTAACCCCCACCGCCAAGACGCGTGCTACGTGCCACAAGCATTCCCTTCCGAGACCCTCAACTTTATTCGAACCTGTTCCGGACACGTCCGGGCAGTTCCCTATCGAATGATGACGATAACCTAGGTATCATGGTAGGCAGTAACCCTCCTCCCCCCCTTCCCTTTCTTCCACCCGATTCCCATCTCTCAGATGATGGAGATAAAAAGAAGCAGCAGAAGAAGAAGAGAGAAAAAAAAAAAAAGAAGACCCCCTCCTCTTTTTAACGTGCTCCTGGACAGCCAATGGCAATGGCCCTTCCCATATGATATAAATACAAACCGTCAAGTGATGACTCGGAACAAAGAAGAGACAAAAAGAGTTTAGAGAGGCCGAGGATGATGATATGCTGATGATGCGACGGCGAGCATCCATGATGATTACAAGATTCCATTCCAAACCGTAGGAGAACGCATAGGGGACAAAGGAGAAGAAAAGGTAAAATAAAGAAAAAAAAGAAAAGAGTAACAGGAGATGTAGAAATCAGTCGGAGCCGTCCAGAGGATGCTCGTGCTTGATGGGGTGCAGCAGCACGCTCTTCATGCACATGCGCCCACTGCTGTCCAGGCTGCTCTCCTCCAGGACACCCCCCCGACGGACGCCGGACCCGGGCTTGTTGCCGCGGCCGTCCATCTGCGGGTAGCCGAGCCAGCGACGCCACAGCAGACCGGCGAACTCGCTGTGGTAGTACCAGGTGGTGCCCTTGTGGTTGTGCTCGTTGGCCAGGTCGTAGGGCGAGTTGCGTCCCGAGGCAGAGTGGTGCTCGCCACTGTTGAAGGCCGAGTCGGCTGCCGAACCCAGCGGCTGCCACGCGCGGTCCAGAAAGGTCGGGTGAGGCGCGTAGACGGCCTTGAGACCGTGGTGAAGGGCCACCGTGGGCGGGAACATCTCGGAGAACATGCTGTGATGGTGTCGCCACGTCTCCTCGTGCATGGCCGTCAGCAGCCGTCGACTCAGGCGTGAGGCCGTCACGATGGAGCAGCGCCTCGGCGGGTGAGATGCCGAGGGAGAGTCGTAGCCCGTCACGTCGTTGGAGAAGATCCAGCCCGACTGGTGCGTGTCGAAGATGGGGTTGAGCGTGATGATGTCGGCCGCCTCGCCCTGACCACACTTGCGCTTGGCCGTCGGCGTCGACGTACAGCCCCGTGGCAGCCATGATTCGCCTCGCTCCTCGGCCCGTAACGGCTTGCGACCGCGGAAGCCGACGGGTCCGAAGACGGCCGGCTGGCCCGAGAGGCCGACGTCACGCTCCACTCCGGCCGTGAAGTTGTCGTAGTCGCCGTGGAAGCCCGGGATGTAGTAGCGAGCGCTGCGCTCCCACAGCAGGTTCCGCGGCTGCGCTTCCGCCCAGCGGCCTATGCGGTCGAAGAGCTCGTAGTAGTTGCCTAGGCAGCGCATGTCCATCTCCCAGTTCCATATGTGCTCGTACTCGGGGTGCTGCATGGCAAAGACCTGCAGCGGCATGTGCGCGCTGCGGTACACGCCGTGAACGTCGGCTCCGCTCTCGTTCTCGAGCGTCTCGCCAAAGCGGCCCGGATAGAAGAGGCGCATCTGCGGCTCGCTCCACAGCGTCACCAGCCCGTGGAACTCGGCCGGAACCATCGTGTCCAGCAGGCGCTGCACCGTCATGTCGTCGGCCCAGATGGGCTCGTCCGTGTTGTGAAGGTGCAGTAGCAGGTGAACCGTGTACTCGCCGCCCGACTTGAGCGACAGCTCCGTCACCATGGCTCGGAAGTTGAGCACCGCCAGCTCCGTCCACTTGAAGCCCTGGTAGCATCGAACCACCACCGCCATCCGACTCTTCTTGCCGGCCCGCGCCTCGGCCGACGTCGGCAGCTCCTGTGTCGCCCTGTCCGGCTCGACGAAACGGTGTCGATTTGACCTGTAGCACCGGTCCTGCGCCGCGCCCCAGTCGACCCGGTTGTAATTGATTTGGCCCGTCTGGGCCCACACCTCCTCGCTGCCGGAGCTTTCCGTCTCGGCTCCGACGCCGGCCCCTCCGTGAAGCTTGGAGTAGCCGAGCCCGTAGGGGCCATAGCGTCCGAAGCGGTCGAAGCACACGTCGTCGCGGATCCCCAGCAGATCGTACGAGCCCATGACGGGCTCCGGCATGTGTTGCGGCACCCCGGGATACGCGTACATGGCCGGCGCCGGCACCTTGCCCTCGCGATCGAGGTAGCACGTCCGAATCTCGTCTTCGGCCCAGTAAGGGTTGTACGGCTGCGGCTTGGGCACCGTCGGATTCAGCGGCGGCGCCGGGAGCGGAGCCTCGTGCGTAGCGTTGGGATACTCGGGCACCAGGTCGACCGCGTTGACGAGCGTCTTGAGGCCGTGAAAGTAACCGTCGAGGCTGCCGAGGGAGATCAGTTAGGCAGCGCGACGGTGAGGGAGACAAGAGGAATGAAAAGAGAGAATCGCATACTGCTTAAAGGCGAGCCACGGCATAATCTTCATCGTCTCGGCCATCTCCGCCTGCTGTTGCGCCTCCTCGCCGGCGCCGTCTTGTATGACGACGACGCCCTCGTCTCCCGGTCCGTTATGCCGAGACGGCGACAGCGTCTGAGGCGTCAACGAGTGAGAGCGACTCATCTGCGCCACGTCGGCGCCCGACAGGCGAGAGCCAAAGACGAACCATAGCGCCAGCAGAGCGAGGCTGGCGAGCGTCCACTTGACGACGCGACGGTAGAGACTATGACCGAGCAGGGCACGTAATCGTATCGCCCGTTTCTCGCACGGCTTCTCCAGGCAAGGCAGTAGGGATTCGTTGGGTCGTGGGGGATCGGAGCCGTGAGAGCTCGAGCGGCTGCTGCTGAAGCTCAGGAAAGACTTGGCGCGCCCCATGTCGGGGACAAGCGTCGAGCGACGCGAGAACGAAGCAACATGCGAGGTCGAGATAAGGAGAGATGTACGCGTCGACGATGTCGGGCTCCGAGGGAGACGAAGGACGAACTAAAGACTGGAGAAGGGAGGTCGAAAGAGGAAACGGGATGGAGGAGGTAGAGGAGGGAAGGGGGAGTGTGAGAAGGGGAAGAGGATGAAGAGGTGTGTGTGTGTGTGTGTGTGTGTGTGTGTGTGTGTGTGCGTCGTCGAAGCCCAGGAACGTGACGAGATATGACGACTAAAGGGATAGCCGCTGTAAAAGGGCAGAGGAGATTGAATAGGTCAATGCATGGGCGAGCGTCGAGGAATATCAGAGACGAGTGTGGCAGCCAAAGGGGGTTGTCGAAGGATGATGTATAGGAATAGTGGGGGAGACAAAGGAGGCGACCATCTGAGAAGCCTCGACGTCGGAGAGGGCGGCTCCGGCCCAAAGGGGAGAAGAAGGGTGGAGAGAGGCGAGGTGGAGAGAGACGAGAGGAGCCAGAGGAGGAGAAGGGGCCCTTGAGGAGCCGGAGACGGCAGCCAGACGAACCATTTTGAGCCGTTCGCCAGCTCGGACTGCAGGCTAAGGAGCCCCGTCGAGTAAGAGGCAGCCGTACAGCCATCCAGCCATGGCGCTGGTGAGTAATCGGTGCAGGCCAATCGAGGACGAGGGCGTGTTTTGGTGTCTCATAGCCACTGCTTGTTTATTTGTCGTGACTCGTCGTCGTTGTCCGTCGGCATTGTGTGCGAGAATCCGCTGTCCATTATTGGCTGTCTAGCCCATCCTTGCCCCGGCCCGGCATTGAGCCGCGACTGTTGGCACATCTGACGGGCTGCTATAGACACATTACTACACCCATTTCGTCTTCTTCAACACGAATGCCTCAATCTCCACAAGTCTCACTTCGTCCGACTCCTCTTCCGACTCCTATTCGACTCAGTCTCCCAGAAGGGTACATACCTACATACAATCGCGGCCTACTTGTATTCGTACCTACCTCTGCCTGCCTACCTAGGTACTCCCTGCGCGCCAACCCATCAAAATAAAAATAAACCATCCAAGGCTAGACGCTCCCCATCGCCCTAGCAGCAGCAGCCCTAGCGGCAGCCCTAGCAGCAGCCCTAGCAGCGGCCCTAGCAGCGGCCCTAGCAGCGGCCCTAGCAGCGGCCACCAGGTGAAACTCCAGTCGTCTCGACGCACCCGGCCGTCAAGGCCACACTAGCCGCTCAACCCTCGATGCATCCGATATTCCTCCCCTCATCACGCCGCCAACTGCCGCTGCACCCGCTCCTCCAGCACCCTCTGGACCGGCTGTTTTCCTCGCTGTACCACCACGTTTTCGCGCCCGCCCAGCCTCACCAGCCGGAGCCACTCTGGCGCCAGCTCGGTAGTAATCAGCCGGACGCACGCCACCGCCTCGTCGACCGACATGGGCATCCGCTGCGAGTCGCGGATCTTCTGTGATAGCGCCGCCATTGTGAAAGCCTGACGCCCTGACGGCGACATCGAGAGGCTGAGCATCGAGATGATTGCTGCCACCTCGCCCACACGATGGAGAGCCGCCCGTCGGCCGAGCTCCTCCGCCGTGGGGGGGAGGGGCTCGCTGGCCCGGGCTAGTCCTTTGGCCCGCAGCCGCTCCAGGAGGCTGATGTTGCCGCCTCGGTGAGCTTGTTGCTTGGCCTCCTTCTCCAGCTGCTTGGCAGCGAGCCCACTCTTGAGCTGGGCCAAGGCCTTTTGCCCCTTGACTCGTATTGGGTCCATCTTGGCCGAAGCCGCCACGTCCGCCACGGCAGCCTGCGGAAGGTCGGCGATGGAAAGACCTTGTAGGAGCACGTCGACGTCCTTTTCCTCCATCTTGGTGTCGCCGTCCTTTTCCACCTCGGAGGCGTCCTCGGCCGCCCGTCGGGCACACAGAGCCTCCAGATTATCCCGAAACCGTTTGGCGAGACCATCTTGGTCAATGATGGCGCCTTTGAAATCCGGGGATAGCTCAATGCAGATCCTGCCGCCGCCGTAGTCGGACACGATGAGCGGCGACGCGGCATCGCCATCACCAGACTGCAAGGCGATGCATCGGCGAATATCCGCCACGGTAACTTGACGCTTGCCCCAAGTGCGCGAAACGTCTGAGAGGGCAGAGCCCATGTCCACGGGCGCGTTTCTGCCGTTGTGCGCCATGTGCAGGGCCACCGTCCGTAGCAGAGCGCCATTGAGACCGACAAGCTCCGCCAAATGGCAAGGGATCGACGAGACGGACTCTTTAGATTTTTGGGCCAGCCCGATCTCGGCGCCGCACCGAACGCGGCGACAGTTGCTTCCCCGGGACCGGACCTCGGCGACGGCAATGGGACGGCCCGGTCTGTGTGCGCGCTCCACACCCGACGGCGGCGCCTCGACGACCTTCTTTTCCTTGGGCGGTACGCGAGGCTGAGGCTGCGGTTCGGCATCATCGCGTCGGCAGATCCTCTTCAGCGAGACCGGATGCCGGAGCTCGTCCTCGTCGCTGCTGGGTGGGAAGGACCGAGTGCGTCGAACGAGCCCATCCCGTTCGTCATCCCGTTCGTCATCCCGAGCGGAAGCCGCCTTTCTCTTGCGCGTCTTCGGAGCGTCGGCAGCGGACCCGATGGTCAGCTTGTCGCGCGAGGAGGCGTGACCCTTGGAAACGCGCGTGAAGGTGTCGATGGGTTGGGCATCCTGGGGAAGCGCCAGTTGACGTCTCCTGGAGGGGCGAGGCATGATGGCGGCAGGCACGAGAGAGTAGGTAGGTAATATGCCCGACAAGGACCTTCTGTCTCTATCGTTAGCCAAAGGACAGTCCAAGGAAGCAGCTGCCGGCACGGACACGCAAGGTGGTCACAGCCGGTGATCAAAGCCGACGACAAAAGACGGCAGTCGTGACAACGAGCAGGTTGAAATCCAGACGCAGACAATGATGCAGATCTCAGTGCGGTAAGACGGAGTAGTCGCGAGCTTGAAGCTTGAAGAACAATGGAGATGGAGGAAATCCAGCTCGAGACACGGATATTAGTCGCCCAGACCCTTGACGCAGGGGGCGACGCGTCTTTACGCGTGTCCGCGCGTCACGGCGCGTAAAGCTCGTTACGTAACCACTTTACGCGCCGCTGCAAGCACGTTATACGTAGACAAAGTTACTTCTCCACTAACAGGAAACGGGGGCGTCTTGCCTGCATGCAGATGTTGCAGCGGTATTCATGGCACACCCGCTTTCAACCTCCACCGTGATCCGCGGCATCCGTGACGAGCATCATCTCCAACGTCCAGGCTCCTCCTACGGGTATGGGGAGAATACGTACCTACTTATCGAGGTAGGTACACGATATACGATGACTCGGTTACGCTGGGCCTCGTCATTGCCAGTCATCGCCAGTCATCACCATAATCCTCCGTCAGCGTTTCATCCGTCGTCAGCCGAGCAAACCAAGAGCGTCAACCCGTGGCTGTGTAACCAGCTTCTCACTCGGCCCAATCAAGCTCCTTAGCTTGATGTCGGTCAGGATGCAGGACACTCATCACCGTCATCTCACGGGCGTGCCGCACCACAACCATCAGCCCGCAACCGGAGCCTCTCATTCGCGAAGCAGCCTGACACGAGCACATGCCGCTCACCGTTGCCGGCACGGAAAGAAAACCGATTTTTTTTTTGGCTAGAGGAAGATCAACATCGTTGCCGAAGTTTTTTTTTGTGCTTCCCTCCCACCATCGAGCACCGGCTGAGATGGTCCCTCCCTCCCTCCCTCCCCCCCTCCGATGCTCGACGGCCGAAGGTTCCCCCCTTCGTATCTACCTCATCCAGCTCTACCCTGATTTTCCTTGGTGGCCCGTAATCCAGCCACAAGTCCGACGCCGATAACAGAAGAAAGCCGCGGTGATAGAAAATTTAAGAAGAAGAAAAGTGTCAAGGGAGAAAGTGGTCGTCTATTTCCGCGTTTGACTGGATTATCGACGACATGGTGTAAGCATGACGAAATGCCTGTTCGGCAGTGTGACCAGGCTCAACGGCGGGCCGGGAGGTGCCAGCCGTCGGCCCTGAAGCTGACGGGGCTCGGAGGCGGCGGCGCCGGAACGTCGTAGTCGTCCTCTTGAATACGGCGAACGGGAGTCGAAGGCCGGTCGTCGCTGCTGGCGCTGAGAGTGGCGCTGAGGCTACTGCAGATGTCGTGCGACGTCAGAATGCGGAGGTTGTTGCGCTGTGACGATGCCATGGCGATGGGCGAGGAGACCTGCGGGCTGGGCATCTCGAAGGGCGAGAAAAGGAGCCTGAGGAGTGAGGTGAAAGAGGAGGGCTCCTTTTTTTGGAATTCGGATGAGCTTGCGAGCGGCTTTATGTATGTGTGGGTGGATGATGCGAGGTCCAAGGGCAGAAAACGGGCTTGAAAGATGCACAAAGTCAAAGTCTGGCGAGACGGACTCTTTGTTCGGCGTAGAGGGCGCGAGTTTGTACGGCAGTGAGTGACGAAAGTGAGGCGAGAGAAAGAAGGACGGAGATGGTAGTGGTGATGATGAAGAAGATGAAGATGATGGAGGAAGACGGAAAGAATGGAAGGGAGAGAGAAAAAGATTCGGATCGGACCACGGCTTTATTGCGAGGGCACACTTGGTCTTGGGAGGAAAAAACCGAACCCAAACATGGAAGAAATGAAGAAAAAGAAAGGAAAACCCATAGGCGGCGTCCGGGGAAGGGGTGGGGGGGGGGGGGTATGTGGAGGGACCAGTGGAGGGACCCAGGATCCAGGGCTGTCGTGGCTGCCTGTTCGGCCGTTCACGCCTGAAGCGAGCCCGGGATAAGACGAGATTCCGGGGGAGACAGCGGCGGTACAGGGGCGGTACAGGGGGTGGAACAGGGGGTCCGGGGGGAACGGGGGGAGGTCGGGGGCGGTATAGGCGACCTGGGGGCGGGGGCGCGGGTTGGGGCGGGATGCGGGTATCGGCTACCCGCGCTCGTGGCATGAGCCAGGAGGTACCTAAATACATAATGTACCTAGGTAGGTAGGTAGGAGGTAGGTATGTTCCATCCCCCATCCCCCATCCCCCATCCAGCGGGAGAGACGGGCAGAGACAGACGGGAGGGGATATTGGGCCAGAGTCGGTGTGTTTGATGGCCGGGCGTTATTCATCATCATTCTTGTCGTGTGTGACTTGGCCGTACCTTGCATCAGGCACCGAGCGTGTTCGGCTTTCCCGTAACACGCTTGGGCGGTATCTTGCGGTGGTGGTGGTATCTACCTACCTGACCTACCTATCCGGCATTTGCATTGGGAGACGGCACGCTTCGGGCAAACCGCCGTCGGGTCCGGTCGTCAATTCGTTTACGAGCAGTAAGTAGCCTGTAGCCTGTAGGTAATATCTGCATACATACCTACATACATACATACATACATACATACATAGGCAGGTAAGTAGGTAGGTATCCATGTGGGAAAGACGCGGGAGCTCCAAGCTGAACCCAACCAACTACCTACAACCTACCTATCTACCTACCTACCTACCTACCTACCTACCTACCCAACTGCCAGTTGCCTGCCCTGTCCGGGAATTCAACCCGTATCAAATCACATTGCTGCAAGTCACAAACAACAAGCACGTTGCTTATTCCCCTCCCGGTCTTGGTCTTTGCCTCCTCCCCGGGCCCGTGTTACCGGATCGCTCGTTTGCTGACGCCATCCTCCTGCTCTTCTTCCTCCTGCTCTTCGTCCTGTTCTACTTCCTCCGCCTGTTCCTCCGCCTGTTCCTTCGCCTGTTCCTCCGCCTCCATCCGGACCCGTGGACCAGAGCGGAACGGCCTCCTCTCCCTCCTCCTCCTCCTCCTCCTCCTCCTCCTCCTCCTCCCCCCCTCCTCTTACCAGACACAATCTCCCTGACAATCAAGCAAGCCAACATTCCATCCCTCCTTCTGCACACCCCCGCCCCCTTTTCTGTGCCATGGCCCCTTGTATTCGGAGCTTGTAGTCGGAGCCAACCGCGGATGCTATCTCGCTCCGAGGAAGAAACAAAAAAAACTAAGCTCGCTTGTTTCAACGAGCGACCAAGATCCAGTCACAATGTCACCGCTTGACAGTCTTCCCAGAGAGAATAAAAAAATAAAAAAAATGCCATGGATGTGAAAACTACTTGCGGCTCATGTCGATTTCCGCCACATCCCACCCCCTTTCTTTTCCGCCCATCGGCGTCATGGCCCGTTCCTCCGCATCGGCCGACGGCCCCCGTCCTCCAGCCAAACTACCTACCTACCTACCTACCTACGTATGTACCTCCATCTTGCCCTTCCATCCCGTCCTCACTGAGACATGCACGTTACCTGGTAGGTAGATGGGAACCTTGTCTGTGAGACTTCACCTCACCTTGCCTCCGCCTTGCCCGTATTGGCCGGCTTGCTCTTCCGTCTCGCCGGCTGATACACGTCGTTGAAGTTCATGGCCACACCGAGGAAACGCATGTCCACATCCGGCTGATAGGCCAAATCGCCCAGCAGGATCTGCACCCGCGTGCGAAACGAAGCGCCCAGGTGACGAAGCCGCTCCCGTAGCGCCGGCAGCTCCGACGCCACGCCGTGTCCGTCTCCGTGCCCATCTCTGGCCCCATCGCCGGCCCCATCGCCGGCCCCATCTCCGGCTCCGACCGATCCCCGCACCTCGGCCTCCTGCCGGCGCGTATAATCGGACACGCTCCAACTGTACAGCCCGTCGACGGCGTCGCGAAAGTTGAGCATCAGACGCAGCATGTCGCTCAGTTGCGCCAGGTACGACGCCCGCTCATCCTCTTCCGTCTGCTGACCATGGTGACGCTTGGCTCCCAGGAGACCCTTGTGTGTAATATCGTCGAGATAGCGCTCGTGAGCCCGTATCACGTCGTCGAGCGTGCAGTCGTCCCTGCGCACCCGCCGCTGCAGCTCCCCCCAAGACGACTCAATCACCTCGAACAGAATGTAGTACTGCAGCTGGCCGACAAAGTGAATCATCTCGGCCAGCGTTCCCCTCGTCAGCTTCCACGCCTGCTGTACCGCTGCCTCTCGGCTCTGCAGCACGCCGCGAGCGCCCGTCATGCATTTGCGCCATGTCGTCATCAGCCCAAACTCGACGCGCTTGATCCTCCACAGGAAGTTGAACACCTTGAGATACTGCCGCTTGCCCCATTCCGTCACCACCACGTCTGCCGGCGCCTCCATCTTGTACTCGAGCGTGAAGCAGTCCCAGCCCATGTCGCCGTGAGACAGCTGCAGCATTCGTGCGTCCAGCCGCCGCAGCACTTCGGTCGAGTCGTACTGCGCGTTGGAACCCCGGATCGCGTGCTCCAGCTGTGCCGTCAGCGTGTGTCGATACTGTGCTCCGGCTGGCCTGTCCAGGTTGGCCGCCAGCGATTCCATCAGCAGCGCGATAAAGTCTCCCTGGCCCAGCAGGATGTACTTCTTGAGCGCCTCTAGGTGATGCAGCAGATGGAACTTGTCCGTCATCAGCTCCATCAGACGCTTCATAGTCGTCTTGTAGGCCTCGTCAATCCACGCCTCGAGCGTCGCCGTGTCGCCGTACCGCAGCTCCTTCGAGGCCGCCTTGGAGTAGCGCTCGACCCAGTGAGGGTCGCCGCAGCTGTGCCGGATGAAGTTGAGCGACTTTCCGATGAGAAACACCTTTTGCGCAAAGTCCTGCGTCATCGTCGTCGGTATTAGCCTCTCGTCAATCTCGTACTTGTCCTCCCACGCGTTGCCTGCCCCTTTCTTCTTGGTCGCGTCGTTGACCGGCGCCTGCTCCTTGACGAAGAACTCGACGTACGGGTCCAGAAGCTCCCCGTCGTAGATCCAGTGCCGCAGCATGTTGTAAAAGGGGCCCGTAAAGGCTCCCAGTAGCCGCTCGGCGAAGGCGGCCACCACGGGATCGCCGTTGGACGATGAGAAGCCGTGAATCAGCGACATCAACTGGCCTCCCTTCATGTCCTCAGACGCCTCGGCCATGGTGCACATGAGCCGCAAGCCCATGGTGGCCTCCCGCGTCCACACTACGCACCTTTTGAGCGTTACGCCGGCCTTGCCGATGCCTTGCGGAGGACCGCTCTCATCCAGCTCTGCGAGCGCTCTCCGGATCTGCCCTTCCAGCATGGCAATGAGGCTCAAGTATGAGCGCAGCTCACCGCCCATGGCGGAGCGCAGGCTTTGGCCGAGGAGGCCCTGGGGCGAGCTTTTGCAAAACGCATCCAGCCTGCGATACAGTAGCGCCGGTTCGGCCAAGGTATGGAGGAGGGAGATGAGGGGCAGCGGAAGTGTTGACGGTAGCTGCAGGCTGTCGTCGCTTGAAAAGGGCAGCGAGGTTGAGGATAGGCCTTGGAGGGTATAGGGAAGATGACGCAGCAATTCGGCTTCGGATGGCTCCATTTCGGTATAGTCGCTGGCCAGAAGAGTCGACTTCAAGGAGACGTCGCGCCGCGGCAGGCATTCGGGCTGCGGCGAATCATCGCGGCCCGATGCGCTTCTCCTCGGCGTGGCAGCGCGAAGACCTTCCGGCTGGAAGGCATCCTTGAACTGCTCCTCCTCAAATTTGGATACCAGAGTCGACACCCTGAGACGGTCGCGGTCATGGCGCTTGGAGGCGTCGCGTGAGACGGCATCGCGATAGTTGGGCCCCGAGGGCTTGACTGGGCTGATAGGAGGAAGCTCGGCGGGATCGGGTGAGTCTGACAGCCGATAAAGCAGAAAAAGAATGGCCCACTTGTGCTCGAGCACCGGTAGCGCGAGCAGACGAGAGTATAGGTTGGAGAATCTGAGGGCCTGGCTGGGGTTGCCCGGGAGGAGCTTGCGCTTGATGAGGTCCGACGCATGGTTGACGTCGGAGGAGATGGCGGGACTGGAGGGTCTGCAAGCTTCAGTCAGCATCAAAAAAGACGTCATGAACGGATCAGCCGCTTCATCTACCTATCAATGATGGACCGTACGAGGCTGATACAGGCGTCGTGGCGCTTTTGGGCCTCTGCCTCGTCATGGCCGGGGACCCGAGGCACAAGGTGAGCGACGAGGCTGTCTATGGCATTGGCGATGCGATCCGGGGCCATAGCTCCAGCATGGCCATGAGACGAGACGAGACGAAGGGGGTCGAGGATAGACAAAGAAAAACGGACAAAGAAGAGGCGTCGCGAACAAGAGACGCGCCCAAGACGCGACCGAGGTACCGGAACATAACCCGGCCCGACGGCTTGCGGTTGACGAATCGAAAACCCGCTTCCTCGGCAGGCGGGACCCAGCGGCGGCTAAGGCGGCTAGCGCTTGTACAATGCTGAACCTCACTCATCCAAGGGCTCAGCCTTGCCCTCGCTTGCTCCCTGCGAAGTTCGACTTCGCGTCATCGCTCTCGACTCTGCGCCATCGATCTCGCATCCGTATATTTATCTGGCCTCGGTTGATGCGGCCCATGAGCCGCGCTGCTCGTCACACGTTGCCGCACGCGCCTCAGCCTCCTCCTCTTTGCCCGCCATGCCCGACATCGATCCAGCGGCTTTGAGCCGCCCCGTCATCACCCTGTCGACCCCCATCCTCTCTAACAAGACGCTCTCCATCAACTCGGCCGGAAATTTCAGGCCGATCAAGGCGAGCCAGATAATACCCGCCCGCATCGATCTCGAGCCCGTCTACGGGCCCCTCAAAGCAGCCATCGGCGGCGAGCAATGGTTAATATACAAGGAGGCCACAGCAGAATTTCTGACCGGTAGGCGCCCCGTGTATCTTTTCTGAAAGGCGATGGCTGACGGTGGTACGTTGCGCCAGGGCGTCTGAGCCAGGCAGAATTCTCTGACCGCATGGATCCGCTCCTCGGCGGCGACAATGGCGAAAAAGATCGTCTCCATAATCTTCTCGTCGCTGCCCTTCTGGGAAACGTGACGCGAGAGATGCCCGATCAAGGAATCGCGCCCTGGGTCAGCGCAAATGATAAGCCCGTGGCACCCGTGGCAAGCAAACCCGTCACCGGTGACGCGGCAGAACGCAGGCTCAAGGGTGACGTGATGCAATTGCCGGCCAGGGATCGGAGGCGCATAAAGGATCTGGTACAGATGGATGTAGGTCGCCTTCCGGCCGACAGACGGGCAAATTTCTCGCCCATGCTGATCAGTCTTGCCAGTTTGATCCCCATGACGCGCTAGCAAACGCATTCATGGACTCGCATCGCAAGCCGAACAGCGTTCCGGAGCCTCCGTCGAGTGCCGTTGGAAGCATCAATAAGATGAGTGCGTCCAACGGACTAAGATCCTCCTTTTGTTGTTCTGAGGCATGACTGACGGAGCGTGTCAGATTTTGACCTGGAGATACGGAAGCGATTCGCCCAGCCTCTGGCTGTCGAGTCTGGTGAGTTCCCGGACGTCGGGCTCGTCACAGCTCGGATGCTACCCATGTGCTACGAGGCTGGATTGGTGGGCGGTCACGCCGCCGACGCGCCGCAACTAATGGGTGTCGCGACGGAGACGTTCATCAAGGAGATATTGACGCAACTTTTTAGCCGTACGCGGAGCAATGGACCGGGCGACTCGGGAAGCGCGGGCCTGGGTATCGGTACGACCTGGATCCAGACGCGCAAGTATCAACGACAACTCCGTTTAGAGGAGGAGGCGGCGCAACGGGGCGAGTTGTCGCGAGACAAAAACGGGCTACTTCCCGTCGAGGCCAAGGCAGCCGCGGATCGACCACAGCTGGGCATGGCCGACCTGCGGCTGTCGCTCGAGCTGGCAGACTCGGGCATGGCGCAGTTTCCCGCTCTCCGGACGCAGGTGTTGCTCGGATACCGCGACGGCGAGCTCGAGAACTGGGACGACTACACGTACATTGGCGGAAAGCGACCCGAGCCCGTCGAGTCTGGTGGCATGGGGAGACAGGAGCAACCAGGAGCGCTCAACGGGCACGTCGAAGCCATGGACATTGACGGCGGCGACGGTTGGTGGGAAGGGGCGGAGAGGCAAGATGTGGACATGCTGGACGGCATCCTGGACTCGTGCCTGGCGGTAGGGTCCTAGACGGTCACTGAACAAGAGGCCGAGTCGCTTTGCGGAACCAAGGAAAGCAGCCACTCGTCAGGGGAGACGGAAGAGGAAGTTTCGCCGGCTTTCAACTGGGATTTGGTCATGGAAAGTCTCCGACAGATTCATGATGGTCAATCTGAGCCGGAGATGATGGTGGAAGAATCGATGACGGACACGGGTGGGCCGGCCCTGACATGGTCGGTCATGGAACAGCGACCTGCGAGCGGCCGCGGTTGGTGGCTGCAAGAGATGGCATATACAAGACGCAAGCCACTATGATGCAGCTGTTGGTGCCGGCGCAGGGAAATGGAGTCGGAGGGGAAAAGGAGCTGTTTGTCTCTTGTTTAATGTTGATTTTTTCTCTCTCATTCCCTTTCGGGGTGCCGGGCGTCTTTGGACATGGTTTTATAATACGGAGGCGCGGAGGCGCGGAGGGCTGGAAGATGGGATACCCCCTGGCTGGAAAGCGGGCAGAGCAGTTTACGGGCAGTAGATTTGAGTGTATGACTAGTCAGACTACAAGCATTCGCTGACGACCGGGTTTGTGAGCTGAGGGATGGCGATGCGTGTTTTGGGGAGTCGGCTGGCGTGTATGTAGGCTGTAGGCTGTAGGTGAGGGAGTGAGTGAGTTGTTGGGCGACGACGACTAGCAGCAGCAGGCCACAACTACTGATGTGGGGGAGAGTTGGTAGGACGGTGGGACGGTAGGACGGGAGGACGGTAGGACGAGATGCCGACGGAGCAACCGACAGCAGATGCGAATACATTGCTTAGAAGAAGAGGGCGACAAAGACGGCAGAGAAGAAGCCAGTCCCGGAGCGGCGACGGATCGACGGCCGGACTCGGCAAAGTCCACGGCGGACGAGGCCCGATACGTGCAAGTCTGCTTACCTACATGCATACCTAGGTACCTACCTGTAGACATCCACAATTATGCTTACGCTCATCTGCTTACATAAACTCACTTTACATGCATACGCTTACTGCTTGTATGTATGTACGAGGTACATGCACCGAAGCCCCCGCCGAAGACTTCTCCTCGTTCGCTGCGCTGTCATGGAGCGGGGCGGCGCCTAGTCCGTGCACCGTTCTAGAAAGCTTCCGTCCTAAGGTGTGCTTTTTTTTTTTTTTTTTTTTTTTTTTTTTCATTTTTATTTCTGACCGGGGGGTAGAGGGTAGGGGGGCGTCTGCTCCCTCCCTCGTCCCATCCATCCCACACACACACAGGCTTGTTGTTGTTCCGGTTTGCTACCTCGTCCTCTTCCTCTTCCTCCTCCTCTACCTCCTCCTCTCTACCTCCTCCTCTCTACCTCCTCCTCCCTCTCGTCTCCCGTCTCCCGTCTCTAGCCAGGGACGGTGGCATCAGGCCCTTCTTCCTTCTCGCACTCCAGCCACACACGGCTTCTCACAGACGGCTTCACCGGCCTTCGAAGCCGCCACCTGCCGCCTTCCCACCACCCACACACACTCACCACCCACCCACCCACCGTCTTCTCCGCTCCTCCGCCGCGCCCCTCCCCTGCATCCGTCCCTCTCAATCTACCCCTGTCCGGGACTGGCTCGACAGGCTACTCCGGCCTGACCTCTCTTTTCCCCTCTGTGACTCTTCCGGGCTTCTATCTCGGACCTCTAGAACGAGGGTCGCGATAGCCTAGCCTCGTCACCGGCTCTCCTCCTCCTCCTCCTCCCTCTCCATCATCTCCATCCTCTCCATCTCTTTCTCACCCCACCTCTCCATCACCCCCCCCGACTCGCCCCAAACTTTACTCTCACCTTCGCCTTTGCGGAGCTGCCAAGCAGAGCTCCATCCGCAGGTTGGTCATCACTCACCACCACATTTCTCTGCCTTTCCCAGCACTCACAACGCATGATAGCTCGTGCAGTTCTGCAGCTCCATCCCGAGCCGTCTCGACCTTCCCCACTTGAAGGTATGACTCGTCACGTTGTTTCTCGCTGGCATCTCTCGACGACTGACGCTCTTCAAGTCTCCATCACCAAGGCTTCCAGAAACTCATCATGTCGGGCCTATTCTCCTCCATCTTCAGCTCCAGCCTGAATCCCTTCGGCACCGGTGACCAGGTCGAGGCTGGCGGCATGGACCGCGTCATGGAGGAGGATGAGGATGACGTGCACAACTCGTCGTCGGACCCGGACAGAACCATCCGTCCCGACTCTCCGGATCTTGCTCCGCTGCCTCCCGACCCGGCGGCCGAGGCGGCCACCGCTCCTTCGCCCAGGTTCGGAGCCGACGGCGCGACCGACAATAAGAGGAACGCCAACACCAACGGCAACAAGTCGGACATGGCCCGCAAGCCCCCTGGCGCCGACAGCTACCCTGCCCACTACAACTTCAACCGCCGCACCTCGGTCTCGGCCGAGTCGCTCAAGCCCAACGCCGACACGTACGACAACTGGACCCCACCCAAGCACGACAAGACGCCCGAGCAGCTCCATCGCCTGCAACGAGCCATCGGCAGCAATTTCCTCTTCAAGCACCTCGAGGACGAGCAGAGCGGCCAGATCCTCGGCGCCATGGTGGAGAAGCCGGTACCGGCCAAGGGCATCAAGGTGAGGACGGCCCCCTCTTCCCCCATTCTTTCCCTCGAGGTGGCTGACACGCAGACAGGTCATCAATCAAGGAGACGCGGGCGACTTCTTCTACATTGTCGAAAGGGGCTCCTTTGACGTCCACGTCAACCCGGCCGGGGCTATTCAGCCTGGTCCCGAGGGCATGGGCGCAAAGGTGGGCAACATCCAGGCCGGCGGTTCATTTGGCGAGCTGGCCCTCATGTACAACGCTCCCCGGGCGGCGACTGTCATCTCGGTCGAACCGTCGTGCACGCTGTGGGCGCTGGACCGAATCACGTTCCGCCGAATCCTGATGGAGTCGACGTTTGCCAGACGGCGGATGTACGAGAGCTTCCTCGAGGAGGTGCCTCTGCTGTCGACGCTGACGGCCTACGAGCGGTCCAAGATCGCCGATGCGCTCGAGACGCAGAAGTTTGCCCCCGGCGACGTCATCATCAAAGAGGGCGATCCCGGTCACGCCTTTTACCTGCTCGAGAGCGGCGAGGCGGCCGCCTACAAGGGCGACCCGTCCAACCAGGTGCGCCAGTACCAAAAGGGCGACTTCTTTGGAGAGCTGGCCTTGCTCAACGACGCGCCGAGGGCCGCTAGTGTCGCCGCCTCGTCCGATGTCAAGCTGGCGACGCTGGGCAAGAATGCCTTTCAGAGGCTGCTGGGGCCTGTCGAGGGGATCCTGCGAAGGACAAAGTACGAGGACGTGGAGACGGGAGTCGAGGACTTTGATCCGCTGTCCAATGCATGATATGGCGTTGCCTGGAGGGTGCTCTCGAGTGTTTTTTTTTCCTTTTTTTCCTCTTTTTCTTTTTTCAATATGCTTTTGTCGTTGGACATGCGTACGTCGTGGAGCGCGGTGCGGGTTGAGGGATGGAGAGGGATGAAGAGGGAGGGAGAGGGATGGAGAGATGGAGAGAGAGATGGAGAGATGGAGAGATGGAGAGGGAGAGAGAGCCGAAGAGAAGAGAGATGGAGAGAAGAGAGGAGGAGACGAAATCACCACCTTCGCTTTCCTAAGGACGATATGAATACTCAACAGACCACTCGACTATTCTATAGTGTACAGACTCTTGTGAGACGCCAAGTTTGATTGCCAGCTGAGTTGCTGGCTACCTGGTTGCTGGCTACCTGGTTGCGCTGGTCATGACGACCCGACGCCGTGTTCTCTCGTGACGACAGACCCGTCATACTGCTAGCAGAGCCATGGCTCGTCCTCCTGTCGCAACACGTCATCACCGTCAGCTCGTCGGACGAAGCTAACCCACCCTCCGTTGCCCCAACTGGACTCCAAAGACCCTTCACCTCGGTGTCTCCGACTGTTGTCCCATAGCAGCAGCAGCCACCACCCGTCTCCTCCTCCTAACCTCAGCCTCCAGCCGACAAACATCCATCTCCGTCTCCAGCACCCTCCCAATCTCCCTCTTCCACTCCCCCTCCAGCGCATCAAGCTCCGCCTCGGCAGCCTTCTGCCCATCCCTCCTCGCCGCATTGACGACGTCTATATCCGCAGCAACGGCATCCCTCCGCGCCTCGAGCCCAGCCACCAAGCCCTCGAGCCGATGATTATGCAGGAGCCAGGCCCGCGCGCCATTCTCCTCCAGCAGCCGGAGGTTCCGCGTCCGGGCATCGAGGTAGACGGCCGACACGTAGGCCGCCTCCAGCGCGGGGCGGACCCGGCCCTCGCGGGGCGGCTCCTGCGCTTCGTACCGGGAGAGGGGGAGGGGATGCCGGCTTCCGAGCTGGCGATGCGGGAGAGTTGCGTGGCTTGGGCGGGGGTGAAGGTTGGGGGGGGATCGGGCGGAGGGTTGGGGCGGGGAGGGATTGCTGTTCGGTGGTTATGAGCTTGGTTGCGTGGGCGAGGGAATCGGGGGAGGGGGGGGTCGATGTCTGGGGGTTGGGAGTCAGTTGGTGGTTAGTTTTTTTTTGGGGGGGGGGGGGGGATTTTGCGTACAGGGAGGGAGTCGTGGGCTGGAGGTTCGTTCATGACGGGTTTTAGAGGGGTGATGATGGCTTTGTACCTATGCGCTTGTGTTGATGATGGCCGGTCATGGAAAAGTATTGGTGAAGAATCCAAGCTCGTTCCTCGGTTGTTGAGCTTCAATGGAAAGTGCATGTATTCGAGAGGTAGGTAGGTAAAAGAAGAGGCTCAACCCCACGACCATCCAACCAATCAAAACCCCGCACGTCCTCACAGCCTCGTCACGCACAGGCCATCCAGTCAGAGCCCTTCCCCCCTCCCCTCAGCCTCGTCCCGACGCCCGTCTCCTCATGCGGGTAGATGCACACGTCCCTCAACGGCACACCAGCCGAGAGCATACATACATTCGACTTCTTCGTTGTTACTGTTGGATACCTACCGATTAAACGCTGGCCTCGTCTCGGACACATATATACCCAACCTGCTCCCTTACCTCTACATCTCTCTGCGCTCTTGACCCTTCTACCGGCTGCAGGACCACATATCCGTCTGCCTCGTCCTTCTGCTTCTACCGTCTCGCCACCGACTCCGAAGCAAATTCCTACCGCAAACGGCTGGTCCCATCCGACACTCGCTACCTCGCTTCCCTCCCTTTGTCATCGCACTGCTGAGTCCAAGCAGCCAACCCCCCGATTCCCCGAGACGTCGATGCCGTGCGACGCTGCCAGAGCAAACCGTCGGTCCCGCCTCCAATCGGTCATGACCATCTCTGAGCGGGGTCAATTCTTAGTGCCTCGGGCCTCGACGCGTCTAGACCTCTCGCCCGTCTGCACGACTTGTCACGGATGCGCTGCATCATCATCGTCATTCGGTCGGCACTCATCTCCGTGAACCAGCCACAAGTTCAGGTTTATTCAGCAATTGTAGCTGGCCGGGTAATCATAGTACAGTAGTACATGTATCGCACCTGAGATGAGTCGAGAGAGCTCCAAGCCCAGCTATCGTGGCGCACCCATCTCGCCAAAAAGTCATGCCTAGAGACCCAGATCATCAAGACCCTGGAACAACTCCCCTCCCTGAGCCAGTAGCGAGTCCTTGTGATCATCGACGACCCGTTAAACTCCAAAATGTCCATGTTGAAAGCAGCATATTTTGTAAAAAACATCCCATGATAGATCAGGTGGCGGAGAACCAGGGACCGCGTCCTTCAGCAGTCGAGTGAAGGTGCCACGTGCTGCCCATCAGGCGGAAGAGCCGCTCTCTGAAGAGTCCGTCTTGGAGAGCTCGTCGCCTGTCTCGTCGGCCGGTCCGTGAATCGACTCTTCAAAGACGGGGTCCTGCTCATTGACCTCAAACTTGGTCTTGAAATCTCCGATGTGAGAGACGCTGCTGCTGTTGGAGCGACGACGTGAGTTGGTGAAGCGGAAATCTTCGTCCATGACTTCCTCGCCGACGTTGCCCCTGACTCCGTGTAAGTCGAGACGCATACGAAAGTGAAGCTCGTGGATCTTACCAGTTGCCCTTGCCGCCTCCGTCCTTCTTGACCTTCTTGGGATCCGTGTCGAGATGTCCCGTCCTGGCGAAGAAGCGGGGGAGATGCTCCGATGGAGCGGCGGTACCATCGGCCAGACCCTTGTGGTCACGGTCATTGGCCTTGTGAGAGCGAGTCACTGTATAAGCCGACGGCTGGATTAGCGAAAACGGTGACGACGAATGCAATGCACGGCGGCTCAGTGGATATCACGGGCGTGACTGGTGTAAACTTACTTTTTCCGTAGACACCGGACGTTGAAGTTGATGTCGATGCAAGAGCGGGGTTCAGGGTAATGATGTGCGACGATGATGGAACCGCAAGCGGGTGAAGCTGCGGCGTCAGGGGAGAGATTGTAGAATTGGGTGACTTGCGGAGTACAGAACGAGTAGAGAGAAGAAGGGGAAGAGGATCGAGTTGAGTCGAACCGGGGCAATGGGAAGATGTCGAGGAGGAGTATGTGAGTGTGTAGATGGGGCGAAGTGGGCGATCCGATGGACGGGATGTATGAATGGAGGAGGCTCTTGGCCCAGATGGCAGATGGGATGGATGAGGTCCAGACAAGAGGCAATGGAAGAGCGGTAGTTGACCAAGTGAGGGGGTGATGGTGTAGGAACAGGAGGAGACGAGCAGCTGTTATAATCCGACGTCAGACCGGGGGTGCGGATAAGAAGAGGAGAGGATGGGGGTGAGGGAAGGGGTGAGGGGTGAGGGGGAGTCAGAGGGTGGGGCGAGACGTGGGGGCCAATCCGCAGTCAAGAAAAGATGGATACTTTTCCGGAGGGTGCATGGCATGACATGCGTCTAGAGGCGTACTGTGCACGTACTGTATTCAGATGGCAGCCAGCGAGAGGCCAGGGGGCCGACAGGGGGTGATATGTGCCGGTACGGCGCTATATCTGTACCTCTAGTCGCTGGCAGCCCGGCTGGTAGCTGCCGGGGGGCTACCTGCGCACTGTGTCTGCCGACCGCGCCCGGCAATTGGGTTATGGACCCTGTCGCGTGACCTGATCGCGTGAGAGCATCACTGTGCGGTCAGGCCCAGGATGAGTACGAGGATGAGGCGAGGGCGAGGCGGGCAGCTGCAGTGCACAGTATCGTCGAGGACGGTATGTAGGTATGTATGTGTGTATGTATGGATGGATGAGCAGATTCCAGCTCAGGGGATCTTGGCGCTTGGAAGCTCCCGCTGGCCGAGACTACCTAGATAGGTAGGTAGGTACCTACCTAATTAATGGTGGTGGTAGTGGTGGTGGTGGTAGTGGTGGCGGTAGTGGTGGCGGTAGTGGTGGTGATGATGGTAATGTTGATGTTGATGACAGTGATGGTGATGATGATGGTGATGGTAATGGTGCTTGTGCTGATGCTGGAGGTCGCTCATCAAGAGACCAGCCGCGAGGCCTTCAAGCCGCTCACGCCACTGGCCTGGCCTGTCCCTGCTATCCAATCGATGACACCGAATTTGACGCGCGCAGAACAGAAGAATGAGCTAGCCCAACTACCTACCACCTACTACCACCTACACACGAATACATTCATCATACGAATACATTGGACGGTATCAGCCCGCCTATCTGGACCGACTCCCCTCCCCCTCCCTGCCATCGTGACGTCGGCGTTTCATCGTGCTGCTTCCTCATGTCCGCCCGCCGCCTCCGATACCGGTCTCGTCGAATTGCCGTCCAATTCGTCTAAACTCCCACCGACCACGATGGGGAGCCAGCCGACGAGGGTGGGAGTCTGCATGCCAGGGCGGAAACCGGCCCGCCGCACGTACATATTCTACCGACCCTGAATCCTACCTACCATCAGTCCATTGCTTCTGAATCACCCCATCCATCGTCACCCGATCCGTCGAACCGTTGTCTGAAGCCGTTACCAATCTGTAATGGACCTGACGCCCGTCAAAACTTGTCCATCTATGAATACCTGGATAGTAGCTAGCCTCCTTACCTACCTAGCTACTACTACTACCTGGCTTCCACACCCTTTCCTTTCCTCGCGCTGTCATCGTTTCGACTTGGATGTAATCTGCTTCTCGGCTTCTTCTACATCACCCGTGAACAAGAAACCTCCTCCCACCAGGCCGACTCACTTCGTGCCCATCTTGGAAAACTCGTTCTGATACCGCAGCTTGAAGCCGTTGCACAGCGCCCTCATGTCCGGGTACTGGTAGTTTCGGAGCTCGTACCCCTGCGGGATCGACCGTACCGGCAGTCCAATAACCCGCGCCGTCCGGCTCGCCTTGAAGCACAGCCAGAAGTAGCCCGGATGCTTCGTGTCGAGACAAAAGGCGTACGTCGACCGGTTGGGGTTGGCGTCACTGTACGTCGTCAACCACTTCTCTGTTTCCGCCCCTCCTGTTAGCATCTGCTCGACAAAAACAAAAACACAGAGATGAAAAAGAGACAACTCACCCGTCTCGGGTTTGGACATTTTCTGGAACTTGTCGTGCCGCATCATCTCCTCTACCTTTCTCGCCATGGCCTTGACGTGGTCCACAATCAACTCGTCCAGGTCGCTGTACGTGTACTTGCCCCCGACCCGCAGCAGCTTGCCGACCGAGAACTCGTTCTCCTTGAGCATCTCCAGCACGTCAATGTGCTGGTACACGTTGTCCGCCACCTTCCACGTCACCGCCAGGTGGTCGTTGCCCTTGGACGACGGCCGAACAATCACCTCGCCCGCCGGCTGAGAGCCCAGGTACTCCTCGGCCTGGACCGAGTTGAAGGGCTTGAAGTTGGGGTGCTTCACCACACGCTGCGTCCGCCCCGTCGTCTTGTCCTTTTCCTGGAGGTCGTCCTTGTCCTGCTTCTCGAGGTCGTAGTCCCACCAGTCGCGCTCGTGGTTCGTCGGCCGCTTGTACGGGATTCTGAGCGACTCTTCCCGCATCGACAGCTTGGCCACCATGTCCTTGTAGCTCATCTCCAGGATCTTGGCCTGCGCCGTCTGTCCCGTGCTCAGCACATCCTTGACCGACCCGCGGCTCGTCACCTCGTGCGCCTCGACCCGGCCCTCGATGCCGCAGTCGAGCTTGACGATGGCGAAATCGTCGCGTACGACGCGTACGTTGACCGGCACAATCATACCTTCACAGAGCGAACTCTTGGTCTCGCCCGTGAACATGGTGAAGACGTCGTAGGGGTTCGGCGGCGAGAAGCTACGTCGAAGCTCCTCGTATGGCGCTTGCAACTCGGCGCTGATAGCCTCGAGCGTCGCCCGCTTCCGCTGGTTGAAGTTCTTGAGCAGCTGGTCCGCGTACTCGTCAAGCACCAGCTCGTTGACTCGCTCCTGTTCGTCCTGCTTAAACAGCTTCCGCACGATGGCCCCGGGGCCGTTCTCGTCCGTCTCGGCCTTGACGTCCTCCTCGTCCAGTTCCAAGGCGTCGGCCGCCATCTTGCGCCCGAGCTCGTAGTCCTCCGGGTGAACTCGCGTGTTATCGAGCGGATCCGACGACGGGTTCGTCGCGTCGTAATCCATATACAGGAAGCTGGCGCAGTTATTCCACACCCTGGGCCCAACCACTGGCAGCTTGCCGCTGTCCGGGTCGCCCACGAGCTCGTCCCTGGTGTTGACGGAGCCTCCGTTGGCATTGATGGCCTTAACAACGCTCGTCGCCTTCCGCGGCCCAAGCCCGGCCACGTACGGCAGCAGGTTTGCCGTGTACGGGTCCGTCATGGCGTCGTTGATGTTGACGCCCACCATGTTGACCGTGTCCACCATGGCCGACTCCAGATACTTCATCAGCTTGTCCTGCGGCAGCAGTTGCTGGCACGGGTGGTACGACAGCGACCCAATGTCTCTGCCCAGGGCCGCGTACTCCTTGAGAGGGTTCTGCATGTATCGAGCCAGGGCGATGCAGTATCGCGTGACGGGGTTGAGCGACGGATGCTCTGCCACGGCGCGCGGGCTGTCCTTGTACAGCCTGGCCACCTCGTCGTCCACCACCACCACCTCGAGCGGCTCGGCGCGGTAGTCGTTGGTCTCGGGATCGTCGAACTCGGGGCCCATGAGCCCCTTTTCGCTCACCAGGTTCTCCAGGTCGCGCACCAGCCTGTTGGTGTCGGCGCACCAGCCGCTCACGCCAATCACATCGGGCCGGCGGCGTTGGACGAGCTCTACAAACTCGTCGCGTTGCGCCTCGTCCTTGGCGAGGTTGCCAAACTTTCCCTGCTCCAGAACCCGGCCATCCTCCTCGACCCAGGCCCAGCATATCGGGTCTCGGAAGGGGTCCCCCATGCCGTTCGAAAGCGTCAAGACGCGCGGCGTCGTGCCCAGAACCATACCCTTGGGCTTATACGGAGCCTGGTCGAGCTTTCTGTAAAATTCCTGCCGACACTTCTTGAGCACCTCGTCCTGGCAAAACGTGCGGACCACCTCCTTGAAGTTCTTGGCGATGAGCTTCTCAAGCTTAGGAAACGCGAGATCCAGCACTTTCTTGCGTTCCTGGTTCCACTGTTCTGCCCGGTCGCTGTAGTTGTCCGATTTAAACTCCTTGTACAGCTGTCGACGGAATTCGTATTCAGGCGGCATGTTGACCTTGACCTCGACCAGGCCCTCCTCCTCGGCTCGCATCATCTTCAAGATCAGCTCGGGTTGGTCGGCGAAATCGGAAATCGGCCGGTTCTGCAAGTACTTGATGTCGTAGTAAGGGTGCAAGTCGTCGATTTTGCGCAGCCCCTTATCCGTCCGTCGACAGCTAATCTCGCCCCCTTGATAGTAGCAGGCGCGAAAGTGCTTCCGCAGCCTCGGGCTCACGAACAGCTCCTCGGAAAACAGCTGCCGGGCGGCGTTCATGACCTGGTCGCCCGTGTTGAAGCTGTCGTCGATCAGGCTGTCGGCGAGATCCAAGGGATATTGGTCGTCCCCGTCGGGAACAACCTTTTTGCCCTGACGGAGTGCGTTCTTGGCCAGCTGATCGGCCGAGATGCCGTACGCCTCAACGAATTTTGAAGCTTGACCAGTACGGACGCGGTCGAATAGCGAAGACTTTGATCCGGGTCGTTTCGTCAGCGAAGCGTTGCCAGACAGGGCTGCCAAGTCCTTCAGCTTGATACTGTATTGAAAATGCAGATAGTCTTGCAGATCCTGGAGTTCTTCCATCTGCGTTGCTTGCGGCATCATGTCTGCAAGGATGGGGTCGTCGACGTCGAGCGACTTGAGCGTCTTTTCGATGGAGTTTCTCTTTTCCACAAACGAACGGAACCGAATATCCAGCTCGAGAATTTTCCACAGGTCATCCTGGTTCAGAAGCTTGTCTGACTGGATGGTGTAGTCCGGGCCATCTGGATCGTCCCGTGTCGACCTCCTAATCTTCTTGGAGTGGAGGAGGTAATCCTTGCGGTGCTGAAAGACGTAGGGCACCTCGACTTCGTCCACGATGAAAAACTCGAGCACTTTGCTGACGGCCTTGACGAACGGGGCCTGAAGTTCCTGCGAGCTCTTCTTTGGCAAGCGGTCAGTGATCCACCTGGCTTCCTCCCGAAACTGCTCAGCCGTAAGCTGGAGGTTTTTGAAGGGCTTTCGGTCCAGTTGAAATCGTTCGGGCTCGTCGGTGAACCTGATCTCGTTGTCCTCATCGGTGAGTAGCTTCTCCTTGAGTTGGGAGGGTTCGAAAACGTCTTTGAGCTCAATGGCCTGCTCCTCCCTTTCGCGGTCATCCTCTTCGTCCTCGAGCTGAAGAGCCCAGTCGTAGTCCTCGCCATTGCCGAAGATGGCCTCCATGTCGTCGAGAGCATCCTTGTCGAGTCCGGATGTATCGACCACGGCACCGACGCCCCGATCCCTAGGGCGAGCCACCTCGGCGTCCTCGAGCTGCCGCAGTCGCTCATCGTCGTCTTCGGGAAAGTCTTCCTCGATGAAGTCGTCGAACTCGTCCGCTTGAGCACGAAAGCTCGATCTGCCGTACGGTCGCTGTTCTCCGGCATCTTCGTCTTCATCAGAAAATATTTCCTCGAGCCCGCGACGCTCGTTTGCGGATTCGTCCTCGTCACGATGACCACGTTTGAGGCGCTTGAACTTTGACTACAGCGAGGACACGTTAGCATCACTGGCTTGACATCAGTAATTTGGAAAAGCTTTACCTGAGGCTGAGACTTGGGACGCGGACCAAACTGCTCGCCGATGAGTTCCAAGTCTTCTTCGTCGAGGCGCTCCTCTTCCTCGCGATCTCTGTGCTCTCGCTTCCTCTTGACTATGTGACGTTCCTCGGTATCGGAGCCGGCTTTCTCCTCCTGCTCCTGCTCTTCATCTTCCTCTTCGTCTTCGTCAACTATGAATCCCTCGCGGACCTAGATAAGCCAAGCGTCAGCTCCCGAACCGCACAAGCATCATCATGCTGATGGTCGCTTACCTTGCGCGCTTCTTCCTCGTCATCGTCATCCTCTTCTTCTTCGCTAGAGTCCTCGAAGCGGGGCCCTTTGGCCCGTCTCCGTTCCTGACCGGTTTCTTCATCAAAAGACTCGTCTTCCTCTTCATCGAGCTCAGCCTCGGCCGAAATCAGGTCGCGCATGGAACTGCTCATCGTTGCGGTGAGCGGCTACGCGCCGCAACCTAGACGATGACGAAAGACGTCGTTGGTCCGGAGACAGGGATGAGTTGCTCGAGAGAAGGGGAATGATAATTTTTCCGGACAGAAGATCGATCTCCACTAGCGATGCAGATATGGCGTAGGGATGTTGAGTTCGCGACTGTGAATTTTTGGCCCAACAGCTTGCGGCTCATGGAATATCCAGAATAACGAGTTCAGGTTACGTAAGGCAGAGGTCGCGATTGACGCATTACTCAGCAAACAGGTGCGGATCTTTTCCAAACACTGTCTGTAGAGATGCGCGATAAGTTGGCCCCCTCGGGACGTTGATAGACCGCTACAGTTCAACTGGCTGACAACTATGCCTCGTGAAGTCCATGTGCTCGTGCAGTGTCAGATTCCCCGGTCAAGCAGATCCATTCACTAAGACCTCTGCAACGTAGCGGAAAGCAAGTAAGTTCTGCTGTCTTTGCTGAACGACATCGACGAACTTTCTCGGACCCGACCTTGATTGGTTCGTCGATCTTGGTGGGCTGATATGTTATTAAAAACAGATTTTTTTTTGCACGTTGTGAAGTTTTTGTCTTTGTTCGAAGCCGAAGTCTACTTCGACGTTCTCGTCGTACACGACGCCATCTTATCCTGTCTGCGCTACCGTTCAGCCATGACGGTCGAGTGTCGTGTGTTTGACATTATCTGATCTTCTTGATGGCACATAAATACTAGTGTAATATCCGCCAGCCCGGCATAGATGTCTGGAAAGTCTAATGACAAGACGTTCATCATGAACTCGGCAATGGAAATCGATCTGACCCTAATTAGTTAACTCACTTGACAATTACTGCGAATTCAGCGTCAACGGCTGTAATCAGCCGACTTTTCGCCATTACCGCTGACTCGACGAGGTACCTATGTAATCAGCATTGCTAAAAACTGGCATCGCACAAGAGCTTTGACGTTAGATGGGGGTAACGACGGTGTATGACTCGAAGGAATCAATGGACACCGCATGTAGACATGAATTCGCCCCGCCATACATACATTGTAGAGGTCTGCCGTGCCTAAATGGAGAATCATGAAGATAGTCGAGAGAATAAATGGGTTGGCATGTGGGTGCTTTTTGCATGAAGAAGACTGGTGCTGGAAGAGCTTGAGCATGTGTAACTCCTGAGCAACCGAAACCCACGATTTCTCTTCTATTTTTTGACTCTGGATATTCATTCGTATGTGAGTCAGTAGGTGAGGATCAGGCTTGTCGTTTCTCGTGATGTTCTCTTCCAGTTCTCATATCCTCCGGGCCTCCCCTTTTGTGCCCGTCGTCAAGATGCAGGAGACGCCCCAGAGCACAGTGCGCATAGTTGCCCCTGCAATTCTGTGGGGAATGGACGATGACTTGCGAGAGGCTCCGTGTCAAGCGGAGAAGTCTGTATTCACTACCTCAGACAGTCGCCAAACAGCACCGACTCTGCTGTACCGGTACCATCTCTATCCACTGGCGAGACCCAGACACGCCCGCTGCTTTCTCGGCGCGCCACACGGACGCTGAACAGGGTTGCCTGATCTAATCTGAGCGGGCGAGGTTTCAAGCCCCCAACGAGAGGCTTTTTCCATCATCGCAATTCTCCAGAAGACGTCGAGCATCGCGAGTGGCTCGACGACAATCGACGGCGCAACTGAGGCTCTCTCCCTTTTGACCCTTCGCTTTCTCTCGCCTCAGGCTCATCGCCAAAGGGGCCCGATCCGACGCCTGCCAAGAGACGGCCTCTTCAGCTCGAGCTTTGGGCTTCGGCCCCTGAATCCGTCTTCCGGCCATCTTCTCTCCGTCATCCGTTCCTTCGCTCGACGGGAATGACATCTCGCCTCTGGCTGGCCTGAGCCCTCTCCGAATCGTCGTCATCGATCTCTCCTGGTTGACGGCTCTTCTTTATCCCCAATGGCCGACCCATTCGCCCCGCGCTCTATGAAGCGCAAGAACGTGAAGGGCCTGGCCCTCACCCCCGCCGCACCACGACCTCCGCCGACGGCCGAGACCAGCAGGCTGGAGGCCGATGCCGGCCGTGACGAGAATAAGGATGGGCAACTCGAGATTGGCATCGAGTATAAGCTTGACCTGAGGCCGGAAGACTTGGAGATTCTCAAGGAACTGGGCTCTGGTAATGGTGGCACCGTCAGCAAGGTTAAGCACCTGACGACCGGCACCGTCATGGCCCGCAAGGTTTGTGGACGGTCTCTTGCCCTTGCTTCATCGTGCTGACGACGCTTCAAGGTGATTCACGTTGAGGCCAAGAAGGAGATGCGCAAGAGAATCGTGCGGGAACTGCAGATCATGCACGGCTGTCACTCAGATTACATCGTCAACTTTTACGGCGCATTTCTCAACAGCAACAACGATGTCATTATGTGTATGGAATATATGGATGTTGGGTGCGTTTCCTCTTACCTCGATCCTTAACTCCGGAACTAACACGAGACAATGTCTGCAGGTCTCTTGACCGTGTCTCGAGGGTGTTTGGTCCGATCCGTGTCGACGTCCTGGGCAAGATTGCCGAGGCGACTCTGGGCGGTTTGACCTATCTCTACTCGAAACATCACATCATGCACCGAGACATCAAGCCCTCCAACATTCTCGTCAACTCGCGGGGGTCCATCAAGCTGTGCGATTTTGGAGTTTCTGGAGAGCTCATCAATTCGATTGCAGATACATTCGTCGGCACTTCTACCTACATGGCACCCGAGCGTATTCAGGGCGAAAAGTACACCGTCAAGTCGGACGTTTGGAGTTTTGGTCTCACCATCATGGAGCTCGCCATTGGCAAGTTTCCTTTCGCCGCCAGTGAACAGCTTTCGGACGACGAGTGCGCGCCGGCAGGCATACTAGATCTCCTGCAGCAGATTGTTCACGAACCGGCGCCTCAGCTGCCAAAGAGCGACGCTTTTCCCAGCATCCTCGAGGTCATGATTCAAAAGTGTTTGTACAAGGAGCCCGAGCAGCGACCGACTCCGCAAGAACTCCTCGTAAGACAACTGACTATTTGTGCCTGCTGGCAACGGCTAACCGGTCAACTCACTGATTAGGACCGAGACCCTTTCGTCCAGGCGGCCAAGAGGACGCCGGTCAATCTCAGAGAATGGGCTGTGGGCCTGATGGAGCGAGACAACCGCAAATCGCATCTGGCGCCGCAGTTGTCACCGGCGACGCAGGACCTCCTAAGATCGAACAGCGATTCGCCCACGTATCCAAAGCATGCGGAAGAGCGACCTGCTCACACGCCCACGTCCGGCGAGATACCCATAGGAGGCGCCGGAGTCGTATCGCCGCGAGAACATGCCAGCCGTTCGCCGACACGCAACGGCTATGGGAGCAGTCGCGCGCCGGCCACAACACACCCTGGACTGGGGCCAAGAGTGCTCACGACCAACTCGATACCCCAAGCGTCGCGCTACATAGACAGCTCGGCATCGGTCGGAGCCAACGCCACGACGTTCAGCCTGCCCGTCCGACCGGCTGCACCCAACGCTCCGCTCCCGCCAGCGCCACCGCGAAAACAGACGCCGGACGAGTCGAGAAAGGAGATGCGAAGACAGGCGACATTCGGGTTGCCTCCGAATCCAAGCTACGGTCTCTAGGGAAAGACGGAGCTCGGTCGGAGGCCATCAGGTCCCAAGGCTCATGAGCCTCTGCTTAGCATTGCTCGGCGCATCCGTCTTTGACCTTTGTTGTTATTTTGATATGAGACCAGGCTCGCCACATGGAAGAGGGCTCAGGTCAGTATCATGCTTTGCACTCTTTGGTTTCGCGACGAAAGACACAAGTCGATATCAGGATCTATTAGCAAGCCAAGAATCTGAGACCAGTTTGCTTTGATTGCATCTTCTACAATGACATTGTGTGTGATAAAATGACTCTATGCAGGATCCTGTATGCTATTTGGCTCTATCGTCTAATATCCCTTGACAGCGCCGGGGCATTGCTTCCCCTACTTCTCGAAGCGCTGGTTCTATTTGGTTTCTAGCGAGCAAATTCAAAACCCCATTCCAAAATGGCAACAAGCTCGTCAAGCCTCTTGATGGTCAGGTCCGTGTGTGGGTGGCGGGCCAGGCCGTAATTCACGTCGTTGACGAGCAAGACGGTAGTGGCTCCGGCCATCCTCCCGGCCGTCATGTCATCGAGCGAGTCGCCGACCATGATTAAGTTGCTGGCATCCGGCTGACCGTCATCGCCATACAGCCCCCAGCAAGCAGCAATGTGCAGCAGGCCGGCCGGATGAGGTTTCGGAGGCCGAAAGTCTCTAGTGACGACGGGGCTAAAGATGGAGCCGACCAAAAACTTGGATAGGAGATTCTGGACGGGCAGATCATAGTTTCGGGTGCAAATAGCCTTGGGGATCCCTCGAGCGTCGAGGTAAGACATGAGGCGGCCAAGACCCGGCTGGGGCTTCTGCGAGAGCATGGCACGGCCCTCGATGGCGCGGATGGCGGCGGCGGCGGCAGGCTGGCGGTCGTAGGGCAGGCTGTCGATGTGATGGAGGATGTCGACCGAGGGGCCTATACCGAGGGCAGCTCTCATCTCGGCGAACATGTAAGTCTGCGGTTGGCTGAGCGTGGTCAGTGACCGGAATAGCTTTGATAGAGAATAGGTCAAGTCACCACAGCGTCCCGTCCATGTCGAAGATTATGCCTCGAAGGATCGGCGAAGGGGCCGAGTCGTCGACGTGAGCGAACATGGAGGCAAACCACCTGGAAGTAGACATGATGCTTGAAGCCGGAGGAGGAGAGCAGCGGTGGCAGTCCGGCCTTGTCTGTGCAACGAGGTGGTACAGTGAGGCGGGCACGAGGCCGGCGACGGTCCGCACGGTACGGGGCGGTAGGTTGGGCCTCCCGGCGGCCCGAGATGCGACTAATTGGCATGATGCAGGGCCACGCATGGGACCCATGTCATTGGGAACTGATGAGGGCGGTCGATGTTGCCAGTTGGTGGTGCACGATGCTGCTGGCCCGGGATGCTGCTGGCCCGGGATGCTGCTGGCCCGGGATGCTGCTGGCCTGGTCGCGAGGCGACAAGAGACATGTTTGGTTGCAGGGAGTCGACCAATCGCTGCAGGCCGGTACTGTCATGGCCAGGTAGGATCAAGGTGACGTCAGCGCGGGCCTAGATTCAGCCAATGCTTTTTCGACGACACGAGGGATCGACCGTCCATCCGGCTTGTTCCTGTCGGGCTCGGGCAGCCGTGGTTCCTTCAGCGCCTTCGGCAGCCCAGTCCGCGGCCCCGGAGGTTATTATAGTGGTCTTGTCCCCTCCAACCGGGTCCGCTCCCAGGGCCTTCTATCGATGGACCGTCCATTCCATAGGTCACGTCCCGCTCGCTGGTCTCACCTGGGTCGTCGGGCGGCCCCACCCTGGGACCTTGGAACCAGCCCCCGTCCATGATCCAGACTCCCGTCCATGACCCTTGTCACGTCCCACCTCCTTTACCTTCCATCCTACCTATGTACAGCCTACCTACAGCCTACAGGCTACCACCGACCTACCACTGACATACCTACCCACTCATGGCCTATCACGCTGGCTACAACCTGGCGCAGAGAACCGACCTAGGCCAGAGACGATGCCGCCATGAGCTCCAACGCGTCCGTGCCATGGCCGCCAGTCCGGCCTTCCAGGCGCATGGTAAGCCGACTCTTGTTCCCCGTGTCAGCCTGCCAGGGAGGCTGACGTCGGGCTGCAGCGAATGCGAAACGGCACCTTCGTCATCCCCAGCACTGGTGAACGCTCCAAACGCCAGGTCACGCTACGCGCCTCGGCCGGTGATGGACCCTGGGGCTATGGCTCCTCGTCGTCTAACGATACGGCTGATGGCTCGCCCGCCGCCGTCGAGGGTCCCGTAACGGCCTCCGTCCTGGCCCTGTGGCGATGGCTGGGCTCCGATGAGGGCCACCAGGTGCTCAAATGCACTCTCGCCTATCTCCTAGGCAGTCTGGGCACCTTGTGGCCGTTGCTGTCCGACTTCTTGGGCCATCGCGATGGCAAGCACATCGTGGCCACCATCACCGTCTACTTCCATCCAGCCCGCACCGTCGGCTCCATGCTCGAGGCCGTCTTCGTCGCCATCGTCGCCGTCGCGTATGCCGAAGCCGTCAGTCTCTTGTCCATGGCGGCGGCCATCGCCTCACGCACCAGCATGGGCTCCGTCGTCCCGGCTCACGCCATCGTCCTCGTCGTCTTCGTCGGCGGCGGCTTGGGCTTCGTCGGCTGGGTGAAGCAGAAGATGAATCATCCGCTCGTCAACGTCGCCTCCACCTTGGCCTCCATCGCCATCATATCCGTCGTCACCAAGGAGCAGTCTATCCAGGATGGCTACTTCTCGGGAGGCAAGATCTTTCAGGTCTTCAAGATGCTCGTCGTCGGCATCTCCTTTACCGTCGCCGTCAACCTCGTCGTCTGGCGTGAGTCGGCCAGGCATGTGTTGCGCAGCTCCATCGCCTCCGCCATGGCGTGTCTGGGCGACAAGCTGTGTATCATCGCAAAGAGCTTCCTGGATGGGTCCGAGGAGGAGATCAACTCTCCCGCCTACCTCGCCATCACCTCTCAGTACGCTTCCGTCTTTGAGGAGATGAACCGGACGATTCGCGAGGCCAAGCTTGAATACTATTTTCTCGGCCATGAAGCCATATACCGCCTAGACAAGCGCATGCGCAAGTCCGTCGAGGCCACGTCCCAGGCCATTGGCGGCTTGCGGAGCGCCCTCGACACTCAGATGGCGCTCCTCCGGGAGGAGCCCTCGGCTGCGTCGCAGACGGCGCCTTCGTCGTCGGCAACGTCGTCGCCCGCTCCGCCCTTGGCCTCTCCCAGGCTGGTGCGAGCCTCGTCGAGCCTCACCGGGGAGATGAGAGGACCGCTGTCCATCATCCGAGAGATGGACGACGAATCGAGGCTGGCGATGCTGTCGCGATCCGACCCTTCGCTTGATCGGTCGGCCTTTTTCCGAACGCCTTCCGACATCGTCGCCCTGTTCATGGCGCTCCTGGGACCATCGATGAAGTCGTTGGTCTTTTCGCTGGCCGAGATTCTGCGCGAGTGTCCTTTCGACCACGAGTCGATGAAACACGTCACAATCAACGACCGGCTCAGGAGGAGCCTCGGTGACGCCCTCAGCCTCTACAATGGGGCCAAGGCCGACGCCTTACGAGAGCTCTACCGCAGCATGGAGCTGGGAAGATCCAGCTCCGAAAAGGTCAAGGCCGACATTGAGGAGGTGGCGGCCGCCTGTGGGCACTTCTCCTTTACCCTCCAGGCCGTGGCCGAGGAACTGGACTCGTATCTGGACATTCTGGAAGAGCTGAAGCAGACGTCGGCCAACACCAGCCGGAGCTGGGGCTGGTTAACCTTCTGGACCTACTGGACGCCCTTTGACAGGTGGCCAAGGGCTTCGGTCGACGCTGAGCGCCAACCCCTACTACCTAAGCCGTCGATCAAGAAGACGGCGCTTCCCAGGGGGATGCCGACGTCCATGGTCAAGCGGAGGGACGCCTTCAGCTGGAACGCGGCACCGCAGTCCAGCGCCTTTGTGCGCAGGATGTCGCAGTCGATGCTGACGGTGCTTCGCTTCCTGGACCGCGAGGACGTTGCCTTTGGCATCAAGGTCGGTATCGGAGCTGTCCTTTGGGCCATGTTCGCCTTCATCCCGAGCACGCGGCCCATGTATCAGCACTGGAGAGGCGAATGGGGTCTCCTGTCGTACATGATTGTCGTCGGCATGACGACGGGTGCCTCCAACACGACATCGACTTCGCGCTTCATCGGCACCATGATTGGGGCCACCTGCGCGTGTCTGTCGTGGCTGGCCTGTGACGACAATCCCTATCTGCTGGCCCTCTTCGGCTGGCTCGTCGCCTTCTGGAACTTTTACCTGATCCTGGTCAAGAAGAAGGCTCCGCTGGGCCGGATATCGCTGCTGGCCTACAACGTCATCGTCCTCTACGCCTACAGCCTGTCGCTGGACGTTGATGACGATGACGATGACGAGGGAGGCACGACGCCTCTCATCTTCAACATTACCTACCATCGCGTCGTGGCCGTCACGCTCGGCATCTTGTGGGGGATGATCGTCTGCAGGCTGCTGTGGCCCATATCTGGCCGGCGCAAGTTCCGCGAAGGCCTCTCGGTGCTTTACCTTCAGCTGGGCCTCATCTGGAAGCGAGGTTCGCTCAAGGTCCTCGTCGACGGCCAAGGATCACTCAACTATATGCAAGAGGGTGAACAGATGGCGCTGCAACGATACGGTGAGTCTTGTCACGCAAACCCCCCCGTTGTCCATATTCACCCCCGGCTGAACGCCCTCGAAAAAGCCTTCAAGCTCGACTCCCTCCGCGAGGCGGCCAAGTCCGAGTTCGAGCTCCGAGGCCCGTTCCCGCACGAAGCCTATGGTCGTATCATGCGATCGACGCGTCACATCCTCGACGGCTTCTACGCCATGCGCCTCATCACCCAGCGACGCTTTACCCTCTCCGGCGGTGAACGGGCCCTCCTCGCCGCCACGGTCGATGAACGCGCCCGCCTCTGTCAGCGTACGAGCCACGTATTTCAGGTGCTGGCGTCGAGCATCATGCTCGAGATCCCGCTCACCGACGCCATCCCCACCATCGACGGCATCAAGGACCTTCTCCTCGGGCGCATCCATCTCTTCCGCGGCCAGTGCATGGCTGCTGGCCTCGACGGTGGCGCTGTCGTTGCGCAAGAGCGGGATTTCGCCCTGTTGTATGCTTATACCCTCGTCACCGCACAGGTCGCCGACGAGCTCAAGAAGGTGCGGGCTGAGATTGAACATCTTTTTGGCGTTTTGAACCAGGAGGACTTGCTGCTTGAGTATACTTGAGATTGTGGTGGTGGTGGTGGTGTGATGACTGCACGGAGCATGATACCCAGAAGGGCCGAGTTTATAGATGCGGCCATCTGATTATACGTATGTACAAAGACACGAGGAATGAGTGAAGCGACTCTCGAATTCGTGAATCTGACGTGGGAATCCTTGCCTCCCGTCACAGACATATACATACCACCATCAACTCGGACGTGAGCTGCCAACTTAGAAGGCACATTCTCGCAGCGTGCCGGCGCGACCAAGCTCATACTCAACCCACCTAGCGACACCCCTCTTGCCGGGAACGAGAAGACTGCCGGGGTTCATGACGTGGCAGCCTTCGTAGGAGAGGGCAAAGGGCGGAGCCGTGGCGTCGACGAGGATCATGGCCGAGGGGAGCGGGTACAGATGCAGCGTCGAGGCGAAGTCCCAGTGAACGGGACGGACCGAGGGGCGGAAGGGCGCGAGGAAGCCTTGATCTAGAAGCGTCTTGACGAGCTTTTGCGCCGTGCGGATGTCGTCGTCGGTCGTGGATGCCGTCGTAGGGGCGTCGTTGTCGTCGTCGACCTTCATGGCGTCGGAGGACGGGACGGCGCCGTCGTCGTCGTCGTCGTCGGTTGGTTTCAGGGAGACGCAGTTGCGGCGCAGACGGGCGGAGAGATCATCGCGGAAGAGGACAATCTCGTGATTGGGGCCGAAGAGCGCGACGCGACTTGGGTTGGAGGTCCAGACTGCCGATCCGGGGACGGCGTTGCGGGGGCCGGCGGCGTTGGCAGTCGTAAAGGCGCGGCGGACGCGGGAGGTGAACATTTCCGGCACGGGCCTTCGGGGCAGAGGCGTTGAGGCGCCGGCTGTTGAGGCGGAGACCCAGCCGTCGTTGTCGCCGGGGACGAAGATGAAGGTTGCGGTGCGGAGGAGGGTCGGGAATTCGGTGAGGGTGGAGGCTAGGAGGTCGAAGTGTTCTTTGTATTCTATGCCATCGCCGCTTCCGCCGCTGCCGGCCATGACGGCGTGTTGGACGAAGTTGCCTGTGAGGATGAAGCAGATGGGGGTGGTGTTGTTGGTTGTGGTTGTGGTTGTGGTTGTGGTTGTGGTTGTGGTTGATGATGAGGAAGAGGAGGAGTCGTAGAGCGATAGGATCTTGCGTAGAGCTTGTAGGGTGCGTCGACGGTCGAGGTTGAGCTCGCCTAGGATGATGACGCGGTTGCGGCCCGGCGAAGAGGACGTGGATGACAGTAGCGACGCGTCGATTGAGGCCGAAGGGGGAGGCGCTTCCAGGAGACGACGCTCGAGGCGACGCATCTTGGCGCCCACGGCTCGCTCACTGCCAACGCCGAGGAAGTCGATCCAGCCGAAGCCGCCGCCGATGGTGTGATCCTGTCCGCCATCGAGGCCGCTGACTCCCAGCGTCGCCGCCCGCTTCTCACACGGCGGCTGGCCGATGAAGAAGGCGCGGAAGCAGCCTCCGAGAGTGCCGCCGACGCCGATGCCGCCCCCGAGGACGCTGCCTGTCGACTCGGCCTTTTCCTCGTAGAGACCGTCGACGAGGACGATCATGCCGGGACAGAACCAAGCTGAGTCTTCGGGGATGGCGACGGCTTGTCCGAGGTCGAGGGCGATGGTGCCGCTGAGGTCGCTGATCGCCAGGTCGCTTGTTGGCAGGAGGACGAGCTGTCCGAGGAGCATGTGGTTGCTGCCGTGGCGGCCGAGCATGTTGGCTATTGGCGTGAGCTTGAGCGACTGGCGGGCTCCGGAGAGGGAGGGACGGAGGGAGCGGTTGCGGGACGAGGAGACGGTTGAGGTTTGGAAGGCTTCGTTGCGGAGGAGGCGTTGGTGGATGACGTGGTAGCGGTTGCGGAAGGCGGTTGTTCTGTGGGAGATTGGTGGGAATAACGACGGTTTGGTTGTCTCTCTGTATGATGACATGTGAGCTGCTGTTACGGTGGAGGATGGCGGGCTCCCGTTACCTCTCGAAATGCTTCTTGTTCACGTTGAAGATGAGTCTTGGCTGATGGTAGGCGTTGATGACGGTGAGCCATGCGCGGGCGTCGCTCGCGTCGTCGTCGTCGTCGTCTTCATCAATCCCCTGCTGTCCGATTCGGGAAAAGCTGAGATTGCTATCTTCCCTCGAGAGCGTCGTCGGGCGTAGACCTAGCATCGCGTTGACGACGTCTCCATCCCGGATGTCCAGCATGCTGTCTCCGCGCGGGAGGCCTCGCCCCGTCGGACCAACCATCTTGCCGCCGGCCATGTTGCCCTCCAACGTCTTTAGAATCTCACGAAGCTCCTTGCTAGAGCCGTCGACGATGACGCCGCCATTTCGATTCTTCCAGCTCCGAGCTGCCTCCTCCAGCACCCGGTCCGCCAATCCGTCCTCGCGCCATCCCGAGCCACAGTGACGGCCGATGAACGAGGCCAATTCCTGCAGGGCCGAAGACGTGAGCGTCAGGGCGTGCTTCTTGGTAAAGGTCCGGAAGGCGACGGGTCGGAGCGTGGCGGGCGGAAGGATGATGGGAAGGATGGCTGCCTTGCTGACGGCGACGTTGAAGGGTTTGAGTGGGTGGACGGGCGTGCCGAAGGCGGGGGAGGACGAGGGCAGCGCTGACGAGGCTGGGACGGGTCTTTGCTTGCGGAAGATGGGGGCGGGAGTCGTGTCCATGGTGAGGGGGCGTGGCTCGAGGACGTGTGCATGGCAGCCGGTTGCTGCTGATTTCGATGTTGTCGGATATCAAGGCTGGCCAGACGCGTAAATGGATTTTGTGTCGACGCGTCTGAATAAGGTTATGTTTAGATGCATACCTGTGCCTGACGTGATGTGTGTGCTAGTATGCGACTAACCCAGGTATCAACTTACCTAAGGCGGGTAGCTCCAGCACCCCCTTGATTGCATAAGCCCCTTGTACCCAAATGATGTCGATGCCCTCTTCGTTGACACCCTTCATCGTCAGATCCCCGCCCACTCACCAAAGATGCTGTCAGCCGCCGCGCGCTTCACTATCCGAAGCGTTAGGATCCCTCACAGGGAATTCAAGACGCTGCAAATCAATCCTCACATCGTCAGTCTCCGCCCGACCAGACGCTCGATAGGGCTTTGCCTGCTCACCTGGCCTCGAGAATGTGTTTGATAGCCAGCCCTCGCCGGCGACGTACACGCTCACCTATCTCGACTCGGATCCGCCGTCGCAGAAGCTTGCTATCGGGACGTGCACCTCCATCCCTCCATCTCCGCGGACCTTTTCCGAGAACCCCCGTTTCCTGACCATACTCCAAGAGGTGGTAACCGAGTATGGACACGAGGACGACAACGTCATCAGCCAGGCTAAAGCCCTTGCCAGCCCTGGAGGTCTCAGCCTGAGGCCCGGAGACCCCTCTTCTTCACACCAGCACGTCGACCGAAGCCTATCGCGCAAGAAGGGCGGCGGGGGCGTCACAGGCGAGACCGGGGCCGGGGGAGCCAGCGCCCAGGGAGGTGCCGGAGGAGGGGCAGGGAGGATGGGTCCACCTCAGCGACGAGAGAAATCCCCCGGACTTTGGCAGGATAGCCTGGCCCGAAGACATCTTGGGCAGCGTCGAGGTGGACGAGGAGGGCCGGGTGGTGGGAAGGGTACAGTCCAGCGGAACGTACAGGCTGCTCACCAACGAGGGAATGTGAGTGACGATGACGATGGAGGGGCACAATGGACGAGACGGCTTGCTAATGGATCGTATACACAGCCTGGGTTTGAGCTCCTTTCTCAGAGGCAAGCTCGTAGAGAGACTCAAGAAGGAGGAGGTGCAAGATAAGGCATGACGACGTCGCAGAGTCGAGCAGCTGGTGATGGGATGAGTTGCTGCATGCCAAGCGGATGGTGTGATGTGATGTATCGACAGAGCCGGCATCCGACGCCGTCGTCAGCTGGCGGGAGCTCTAGGCTTTGCTGTCCGTCAGGGATCCGGGAGCCGAGGAGAAGGGCGCGTGAGACGGCGAACCAGGTCGCATCCGGTGCTAGGTAGGCAGGACCGCGCGAAGAGCAGCAGCCGGCGAGAGTGCTGCGAATACGGACACGAGGAGGGAGTGTGCGAGGGAGAGAGTCGAGACGAGGGCTCAATGTAGAGTGTGACGGGGGGGGGGTTGAATTCATTGCTCAGGAGAGCTGTTATCTATGTACGAATATATTCGTAGGTAGGCATGGAAGATGATTCCGCAGCAGAGGGTAGGATGTCGGTGGTGGCCGAGGTAAAGTCGCGGTGTTTTGACGATGGACACCTATGTACATAGGTAGGTATATATGGGAAGCATGAGAACGAAGTCGGAAAGATGATTGGTTTGCCGTACGTAAACTGATGATGCTGAGGAACTAAAGCTGCTTAGAGTCAAGGCCTAAAGCGGCTGGATTCCGACCACGGTTGAGATTTGAAAATATGTAAGTAGTAGGTATTATGTAGGTTTGTAGAGCAAGGCCGTGACGAGTGCAGATGCGGGGTAGGGGCTCGGAGCTCGCGTGCGGCGCGCTATCATGAAGAGGCTAAATGTACTTCTCTCACCACGTTATCGTGGCGGTGCGCCAATGTACTTCACCCTCATACCCCAATAGCGCGCCACCCTCGCGCAGGTAGCCGGTACCACGCGCCCGTTACCCCTCCACTCTCAGGCGCAGCCCGACCTACTGCCTGCCTGCGACCTCATCCCTTCCATCTAGGTTCCTCCAGCCATCGGCCCTCCATCCTTCTTCCTCGTCCTACCACCTACCCGATCCTCTCCAACGCGCTTCATGGCAGCAGCTGGACTCGGCAACGCTCCAGAACTCATCGAATACTTGTCGTCCTCATGTCTCCTCGTGGTGGCTTCGAGGACGAGGAGCTGACCATCTCCTTGTCCTCGTCCCACGTTCGACGTCCTCGCCAGCACCCTTCGTCTTCGTCTTCTTCCAGACCTCCTGCTTCCGCTCGAGCCGGCGTCATGAATCAGCCCACGCGAGACCGGTCCAAGGCCGAACAGCGCATCGGCGCCTACAAAATCGTTCGCACCCTCGGCGAGGGCTCCTTCGGCAAGGTCAAGCTGGCTATTCACCACGGCACCGGCCAGCAGGTGGCCCTCAAAATCATCGCCCGAAAGAAGCTCATCAGTCGCGACATGGCCGGTCGCGTCGAGAGAGAAATTGAGTATCTGCAGCTGCTGCGTCACCCACACATCATCAAGCTGTGAGTCGACTTATCCCCGAATCCCCCCCCCCCCCCCCCCCCCTTTGCCCCATTGACTGACACCCCCTCGCCAGCTACACCGTCATCAAGACGCAGACGGAAATCATCATGGTTCTCGAGTACGCCGGCGGTGAGCTCTTCGACCACATCGTTCAGCACGGTCGCATGAGCGAGTCCAAGGCCCGTCGCTTCTTCCAGCAGATGCTGTGTGCCGTCGAATACTGCCACCGACACAAGATTGTCCACCGCGACCTCAAGCCCGAAAACCTACTCCTCGACGATCACCTCAATGTCAAGATTGCCGATTTCGGTCTGAGCAACATCATGACGGACGGCAACTTCCTCAAGACGAGCTGCGGGAGCCCCAACTACGCCGCGCCCGAGGTCATCGGCGGCAAGCTCTATGCCGGCCCCGAGGTCGATGTCTGGAGCTGCGGCGTCATTCTCTACGTTCTCCTCGTCGGCAGGCTGCCCTTTGACGACGAGCACATCCCGAGCCTTTTTGCTAAGATTGCCCGGGGGACCTACAGCATCCCACCATGGATGCCCGCCGGCGCCGCCTCGCTCATCAAGAGGATGCTGGTGGTGAATCCCGTCCAGCGGGCGACGATTGAGGAGATTCGGCAGGACGCCTGGTTCGTCACCGACTTGCCCGCCTACCTGCAGCCTCCCGTCGAGGAGTTCTTCAACACCGGTGTCGACCCCAACAAGGCCATTGAGAAGCGAGACATTGCGCCCAACGCGCCCGTCCAGGTACAGGAGAAGCTGCACAACGAGGTGACGGATAAGATTAGCAAGACCATGGGCTATGGCAAGAACGACGTCGAAGAGGCTCTTCAGTCGGAGGAGCCGTCGGCCATCAAGGACGCCTATATGATTGTGCGGGAGAATAAGATGATGCAAGGTCATCGTGAGTCTTGACTAAATTTTTTTTTGTTTTTTTTTTCTTTCCTCCCCCTACGGGACTTTGATGGCGTGGCTAATACCGTCCATAGAATCCGGAGATGCGCAGGCGGCCGATACGGAAGAGGCTTCGAGCCCGATGATGAGCATGTCGTCAGCCCGGTCGGCCCTCTCGCAGAGCAGTATCGTGCCTCGACCCTACGTCAGCAAGGTCGGCATCCTACCCAGCAGCCTGCCCGCTTATCACAAGGACTTTATGGAGAGGAAACTGGCCGCGGGCGGCGACGGCGAGGCGGCGACGGCGACGGATCAGGACGAACCGACCTCGGCGCGGACGGACGCGGAGAAGGAAGAAGCTGTGCGGCGGCTCAACCCACACGCGCGATCACCGCTACGGCTCGAAGAGGGAGCGAAGCGGCCGTCCGGCATGACGCCGATGAACCCTATCAAGAAGCCCAAGCCGGTGCGTTGGCAGTTTGGCATCCGGTCGCGCAACGCGCCGTGGGAGGCGCTGCTCTGCATACACAAGGCGCTGCACAAGCTGGGAGCGACATACCTACCGGACGAAGACTACGCGGAGACGCAGACCAAGAGCAGCAGCGAGGCAGTCGTGAGTGGCGGCAGTGACAGCTTCACGGCCCAAGACCTGGACGACGACAACGACGGGTCACGGCTGCAGCGCGAGACGGAGGTGGATCCGGCGCAGAGATACAGACTGCCGGCGGATCCCTGGCACATCAAGGTGCGGTGGGAGTCGTCCGGTACGTTTGTTGGGTGCTTGCGCCTTTTACCGGGACTGACATTTCGAGTAGCCATGGAGCGCAAGACGAGGGACACTACGCACAAGGCGTTTGTGGCGCTCCACCTGGACATTCAGATATACGAAATGGAGCAGGGTGTCTACTTGGTGGATTTCAAGTGCTCAGGCTACGAGACGGCAGAAGGGATACTGCTGGACGAGAAGGAGGTCACGAGCCCGTTTCCATTCCTCGACATGGCGGCCCGGCTGATTATGCAGCTGGCGGATTCGGACTGAGTGTTGTTTGAAGGAGGACAAGGACGTCGACGGAGACGGAGGACGAAGACGAGATGACATGACGATGGATGGAGCAGATATGTACGTGTATAACGCTGAGCTGGAGGGCTTGATACAACGATGCTCAGTGGAACTGGTCCTCGGTAACGCCCTTGCCCATGGCCGAGGTAGAGCTGAGGCCGCCGGTGACCATCTTTTGCAGCTCGTCGACGTAGTTTGCGCCGCTCCATTTCTGGTGCTTGACGACGTCGACGCCGAGCTCCATCTCGGGCTCCTGGACGAGCTCACCGTAGGCACGCATGCCGTGCTGGCTGAAGGCCCGGGCGAAGCGGTCACTGATGAGGGCGGTGGTGTGAAGGCCGGCGAGGGTGATGAACTGCCAGCAATAGCCGAGGGCAGCGAGACGGCGGATGTAGGTCTCTTGCTGGTCGGGGGGCATGGCCGACTTCCAGTTGAAGGAGGGGGAGAGGTTATATGCCAGTCTATTGTACAGGCGGTTAGTTGACAAGAGAAGAGAAGAGGGAAGATGGAAGAGAAAGTGAAGAGAAATCAAGAAGAACGGACTTTTGATGGGGCAGCACTGCGTGGACGCCGTCGGCAAACTCCTTGGCTTGGGCAAAGTCGGGCAGCTTGCTCTCCATCCAGACAGCGTCTGCGTAAGGCCCATAAGCGACGGCACGGTTGATGGCGCAGTCACAACCGCCCTGAAGACGATAGTAACCCTCCCTAGTACGAGGCGCATCCCAATCGAAGAAGACGGAAGACCCATGGCCAAGAATCTCAGCGGCGAGGGCCCGAGCCTCTGCGTTTGACCGACCGGCACAGCGGGAGCGATACCGTTCGGCCAGACGGGATCCATCCGGACGGGAGTTGCAGGCGGCGATGACGGCTTCGTCGAAGCGCATCAGCTTGGCGGCCGTGAGCCAGTCTTGCTCTATGCGTTCGAGGTCGGAGCCGGTTTTGCCGGATTGTTCGGCCGAGGTCATGAGGTCGTTTAGGGGGGGGAGGTTGGGGTTTGTGCTGCCGAGGATGAAGGCGTGGTCGCGGGCGTCGATGGTGGTTGTTATTAGGGTTGCGGCTTCGGCGTCGGTTCGGGCTATGGCTATGAGGTTTGAGCCTTTTTTGGGGGGGGGGAAGTTGTTGGTCAACGTTGATTTTATTGTTGTCAGATGAGATGTTGGGCATGATTCCTCACCCATGATGTCGGCTTGCGCGCGGATGGCCACCAGCCTGTTTATATGCTCGCTGATGGGAACGAGCACCTTGCCAGCCATATGACCACACTTCTTGGTCCCCGGCGCCTGATCCTCGATATGAATCCCCGCAGCACCCTTCTCGACGAACAGCTTGGTGAGCTTCATGACGGCCGTGAGACCTCCGTGACCGGTATCAGCGTCGGCGATGATGGGACGCAGGTAATCGATAAAGGGGAGGGCGGAACGCTGTGCTCGAGGCGTGGAGAGGCGCTCTTGGCGTTGTTTGCGGTCGTGGAAGAGTTGAGCGGTGAAGAGGTGGCTTACTTTATTGGGGACTGTTGTCTATGGGATTTTGCCGGCTTGTTAGGATTGGGGAAGAAAGGGGTTCAAAACATAAAAAAATGGGTGGTGAGGACGTACGTAGGGGTAATCTGCTAGATCCGGGCCTGGTTCATCGGAGGAAGAGGCCGTGGACGAGGATTGCCAGCCGGAGACGTAGACGGTGTCTAGATATTTGGCCATCTGCGTCACCATAGTCGGCTCGAGGCATCCATACGTATAACTCGCATCCCCAGTCTAGAAGCGCGGGCAAACCGCGTCAGCAACCCTCCCACCACCCCAAAAAAAAACCCCAGCCGAAAAAAAAAACACACGACAAACCTCAAAGCGCCCCTCGAGAATCCCCCACAGCTTCTTGGCCTGCACGTCGCTCGCGTACTCGACGGCCAACGACCCGCGCTTGTTGACAATCTGCTCGGCGGTGAAGGGCCGACGCGTGAACCTCCAGCGGGCATCGCGCCACCAGCTTTCCACGCGGGCGACTTCCGCCGCGAAGGCCGCGTCTTCGGCGGTGCCGTCCGGTGGAGTGCTGAGCATGTTGTTGGCTGCCATTTTAGGGTCTCGTTCGTCTTGCTTTGCTTTGCCTTGCTTTGCCTTGCCTTGTTTGCCTTGCCTTGAGGAGCAATGGATGCTTCTGCTGTCAGTTAAGGGAGAGGGAGGGAGGTTAGAAGGGGAAAGGGGGAGGAATGACTTCTCCCTGATGGCGACTCTTAGATACTACTACTACTACTACTACTACTACTACTACTACTATTACTACTTTCACCTCGGTCGGAACTCGGCCGGCCTCGTGTCTGGGAGGTGGAGACGATCAACCGGGCGAAGCCGGCCAACGCAGCCAAAGCACATGCAAATGCCACCACGGTCCACGGTTCCGGCTGTGACCCTGGCCATCGGTTGTTCCTGTTTATTCCGTGGTTTTCTATCGATACCGATCTATGCATAGTAATCTATTCTCTCTTCTGTCTAGGTGAAGAAACACTTCCTTCTCCCTTCTCCTTTCTTCTAACCCTTCCTCCTCCTCCTCCTCCTCCTCATCCTCCAAAGCCGGCATTTCGGTGACACAGTGCGCGGCCCCTCCCCCGCATCCGGCGTCGCTCGGGCCCGGCCCACCGGTGCCCCACAAGTCGCGGCGTTTCACATGTGAGAGCCCCGCAGGAACGCCGTGCTCCATTTTTTTTAATACTGTGAGCTGACCAAGACAGATTTCTTCACCGAGACTCACCGCGACACAACTAAGAACATCAACACATCAACCATTAGTATGACCGCATCACCACGTGCGTGAAACCAAGTCTCCATCTATCTCCCCCCCTATCTTTTAAGCCATCTATCCGCAAATACCACAATATTCCCTCTAGTTTTTCTCAAACCTGACGGCATGGTCCGTCTCTTCCTCAACGTACGAATGCATCTCCGCGGACACTCATCAGGCCTCGGCACCGGCTCCCGTCAGCGACAGCTCGGCCAGCGCCCGTTCGTTGGTCTGTTCCACCGCCTTGACAAACGTCGGATACGGCGTCAACGTGCCCAGGGCGCGCCGCATGTGTGCGTTGATAATCTCCAGTCCGTATACGTAGCTCGAGTTGACCCAGCCGAAGCTGCGTTCCGTCAGTAACTCATTCGATGAAAAAGGAGGGGAACATGATGTTTAATGAAAGAGATGGCTCACCCCTCCTTGGCCACGCCCTCAAAGTCCAACCCCTGGTTCCCGTACTCGGCGTCAACCCGGTGCGGATCAGCCGGCCGCGTCACGTCGTACTTTTCCACCACGACGCCGTTGAAGTCGACAAAGGCTCGGGTAATCATCAGGAGCCACTTGTAGGCCAATCTCTCCGCCTCTTCGCTGAATCCGTATCGCAATAGACCCGTCCAGGCAAGCATCTGCTGCGGCGCCCATCCGTACGGAAAGTCCCACTGCCGGTTCGGCCGCTCCAAACCGACTTCGCCTCTCGACTTCTCCGTGCCCGCCAGCAGGCCTCCGTGGGCTTCGAACCGCGGTAGGGCCCCTTTGACCATGGCGGCCGCCTGCTTGGGCGTCGCGATGCCGGCCCACATGGCCCAAAACGTCGTCGAGCTCTCGTACGTACGCCGTTCCTGCTTGGCAGTGTCGTAGTCGAAGAACATGCCCTCGGAATCGTTCCACATCAGCCGGTCCACCATCAGCTTGCGCCGCTTGGCCCTCCGATCCCAGGCCGCTGACGAGAGCACGTCACCGGGCCTGTAGGGCGTGCCGCCGCAAAACTCGGCCGGCATCACCAGCCGATCGTTGAAGACGGCACGGATGGTGCGTGCAATGTCCGTCTCGTACTTGAACAGCAGCGAGTTGAGGTCGATGGTGGCCAAATCGGCACAGATGCCCTCGAAGCGGTACGTCGTGTCGTGACCCGATTCGCGCACCGCCCGGTCGTGCAAGAAGTACTCATCAAGGGCGGGCTCCTTGACGTCGCCGTGATTGTAGGCACGCACCAGCTCCTCGAACGGCATGCCGTATTTGGCCAGGTACGGCTCCAGGATGTGCACAAAGTGGCCGGCCTCGGTCTCCGGTGGCACGCCGAGACCCTCGGGACGGTACCGCGACAGACCCGTGACGGGATCTAGACGCGGCTCGCACGTCCAGACGCTATGATACTCCTTGATGGCGGCCAGCATGGCGCGCCTGAGAAATTCTTGCGCGCCGGGCTCGTGCTTGATGCGCTCGTAGACGCGGAGGGCCATGTCCGTCAGGAAGGGCGGCTGGGAACGGCCCAGGTAGTAAGATCTAGTGGCGTTGAGAATCTTGCCGTAGTGCTGGATGCAGAAGCAAAAGTTGAGCACCATCGACTTGGCCAGGTCGACGCGACCATCGATGAGAAGGCCGAGCGACTCCATGTAGCTGTCCCAGCCATAGAGCTCGTTGAAGCGACCACCGGGGACGACAAAAGGCAGACCACGGAGAGTCCCCCGTCCATCGGCGTCTCTTTCCTCCTCGACGGCAACGGCCAGCAGACCCGGCTTCTCGTTCATGTCACGGATCAGCTCGGGCGTGATGCGTTCGGGCAGCAGGCGGACGTCGAGGCGGATGTCTGGCCGATCGGCGGCGACGCGCTTGTAATATTCGTACTGATCCGGGGCGCCGACGGGGACGTAGATGCGCGGGCGAGGGTCATCGGTCCAATCCTTGGGGTCGCGGGCGGCCAGCTCGATGGAGGAGGCGTCGATGCGCCTGGTGAGGCCCTCCCAGAAGTGGTCGCGGATCATGCGGGACAGGCGGTCGACGGGGTTCTCGTTGAGACGGCCTTCGTCGAGGATGATTTGCTTGCGGCCGTACTCCTTGGCCAGCGTCAACTCCTGCAACAGGTTGGACAGCATGTAGGTGCCGCGGACGTCGAAGCGGTTGTTGCCGGCGGTACGCAGAGCCAGGACCTTGGGGCCGTTGTCCTCGACCGTTATCTGCATGTTGCCGTCGGTGTCCTCCTGAGCGCGGAGGCTCTCGAGAGTGGCGTCGACCTGGATCAGGAAGCGTCGGCCATGCAGCATCGTCGTCTCGTCTGCCGTCCATCAGCGTCCATCAGCGTCCATCATCGTCCATCAGCGTCCACCAGTCGCAGCGAGCAGAGACGGGACGGACCATGGCTGCTACGGCGGAAGGGCTCGTGAGCCTCCGGGTGCCGATGCAGGCTGGTCTGTTTCCGGCCGTCAGTCTCGGCCAAGAGCGTCGGACCGAACGGGAGAGACGGACGTGGGAGTGGGTTCGGGAGCCGATGCCGGAGTGCCGTTCTTCGGAAGCGTAATACGTCTTTGCGTCATCGTAGATGCCACAGCCGTCATGTGCCATGATGGCTGATGGGCTGTGGGATGGATGAGGATTTTTGTAGGGGAATAGCCTATGGGTAGTAGGTCGGTAGGTATTCGTAGGTAGGTACAGGTAGGTAGGTGGTCGCGAGGTCCAATCGTTATCAGACTTTCGGTACCCGGTACCTACCTAGCCTGTACATAGAAGGCTCAGAAGGGAAGGCTTCTGGAATGGCAGATGGCACGTGGGGTAGGTAGGTAGTGGGGATGGTGTCTTTTTTTTTTTTTTTTTTTTTTTTTTTTTTCCCATCCGATGCTTCACGACGTATCCGTACATGAATATGTATGTATGTATGTATGTACGAATATTCGTACGAGGACTTCATACCTCTCTATATTCTTTTCTACTCCGTCATCCCCTCCACTAAGCCATTTTCAGCAGACAAAAGAAAAAGGTCACGTTCTGAGCCGGATATTATATTTCATCTCCTTCTGAAGTCGACGCTCGCCATCCAAGTTTTTCGTGAGGCAGCCGCACACGTCGCGCCTCTCGTCTATGGAAAACTCGACCATCTTCAGGCCGCAGGTGGGCGTGAAGGGAAACATGTGGTGAGGAAATGAGTTGGCCATGCGGGAGCCCATCGATCTGCCTTTACACTGTCTCTTCAGCTCCTCCCTGTCATTCTTGGCCACGGTGATGAGCTCCTCGTAGCAGCTCATGTTGGCGCAGTTCAAAACGTCGCTTGATCCAAGCACGCAATCGCATAGGCTCCGGATTTCCCTGTCCAAGAGCACCAGCTTCGGCTTCCCGCACTCGGTTGGCTGGGAAAAGGTGTCGGCGCGGACGAACCAAGACAGCTCGTGCTCCAGGTGATGGGCGTTGCAGAAATCGGATCCTGCCCTCGAGGCCATTTGAAAGTCGGAATAGCATGCCCTTCGCTGGCAGCGGGGATAGAGCATGTTGGGAGCGTTCATTTCCGTCACGCCCGCGGCGAAGATGACGGCTGATCTGGGCATGGGCAGCACCCCGTCGAAGGCAAGACACACCATTGCTTTTCTATCGTCAAAGACACTCCGAATCGTTCCCAAGAATCCTTTGAACGAATTCGCGACGTAAGGGCTTCCGAGCCAGAGTCCTTCAGCCGTGCATCCTTTCTGGTATGGGCAACGATACGTCTCCCGCGCTGCGTGGAACAGGGCTCGTCCGAAGGGATGGGCCACCTTGTCGGCCTCTTTGCGAAACTTTTCCAGCTGTGTACTTTCCGACCACACGATCATGGAGCTGTGCAGGAGCCTGGTCATCTGACCATATACGCCGGCATTGGGATGCAGGCAGTGCAGCTTGGTCGTGTCGAGATACAAGGGTGGCAAGTCCATGGGTCGACGCGCGTACTGCTCACCCTTCTTGAGAGACTCGGGATCGACGAAGAGACTGTTGAGGGCCCCGAGCACGTTCTCGTATCGGTCCAGAGCCGTTTTATAGTGTGTCTGCCAGCATACCTTGGAATCCGACTCGGCCGACTTGGAATACCACCTCAGGATCGTATACATGGTCTTCTCTTCCTTGATGGACGCCAGGTTCAGATTGAGCTCGTCGGCAAGGTCCACCCACGATCCGCGATAGGCCTCGGTGAAGGACTCGTTGAGCTTGGGGGGCAAGACGCTCAGAAGCCAGGTCCCACGGTCGACGGTGCGCCATCCGCTTGCAGAGAAAGGCTCCAGTCTAGTGGGCGTGAAGCTCGACGGATGAAGAAAGGGCTCCCAACCAGTGTTCATGTACTGGCACTCGAAATGGTGGCTGCTGAGCAAACTCATCGTGTCCGGCTTTCCTTGGTGAAGGACTTGGTGAAGGACTTGGTGAAGGACACGCGGAGATCTAGACTGCAGAGGTCGCCGTACAACGCCAGAAACAACAAAATGAGAGCCGGAATGACAGTGACAGCAACGGCGCAGGGACGGGATATAAGTAATCTTTACTCGGTTCAGACTGTCTGTGAGTGTATATAAAGACTCACTCATCCACACGCGTCTTGATTTTACTCACTAGCTCGCTAGAAATTGGATATCAGCCATATCATGGTGTCAACGCATGCATACGTGGATGATATATGTACACGCAGGTAAATTACTCTCTCCTTGACTTCATCTGCATTTGGTCTAGGCCTCTGGGTCCAGACCTTTGACTTGACACTCTCCAGACCCTCGGCTTCTGCACCTCCCTGTCCATTTGACTTGAAGACTGCTGCTCGAGAGGTCTTGACGGCGGGGGTATTATGAGTGGCGACATCTTCTGAAAGGCAATCGAGCACGCTTCGGGCCGGCACAACTCTTACCGAGCGAGAGCTACTGAACTGCAACTGACAGGCCAAGCCACGACAAGATATCCCCCGATTTGGTAGCGAGTGCGACCTTGATCCGACTTCCGGCCTCTGGACGCGGCCCCTTTCGGAACTGGTCTGCCAGTCTGCATCAGCACAAACTGTTGCCATGACGTCCTTGGACTGTCTCCCGACCTTGTTCTCGACGTCTTTTTGCGAAAGGTTAAAGGTGCTCTATAGACTCTATATATACCGCAAGACGTCTGGGTCTATCTTGACTTGGACGGTGAGATTGGAGCCATGTCGCCGTCTCAGTGCAGATTGGGAGACTGACTCAACATCTCCTTCAGTATTCGGTAGACTGCTCCCGACATGAGATCTATTTCACATCAATTGAGTAATTCTCTGGAATAGCCAAGCAGTGTGGAGGTTTCGTTGGCGGATGATTGAAGTACTGACAAGTAGCACCAAAGAGACAGGAGCCCTTCCTGTTTCGGTCATAAAAGGCCTTTTGAGGCTTCCTTCGGGGCTTGAAAGCGCCGCGAGCCCCTTTCCTCATTCCGAGCACGTCTATCCGTACTTGGTACAGCCTCGGTGAAGCGACAAGGGCAATAGACGACAAGACGGACGCGAGGCATATCCCAAGTGACCGCAGTCATGAGCTATATCATATATGTATGCAACTGAACATGCTCTGCACGCTGACCTCGGTGCATATTCAAGGGTCCATGGCCCAAGACGCCTTCTCCCGACTGCCTTGAGGGCGTCTGTCTGCAAGAAGCCGAATTTGTCACCAGCAGCAGGGATGGTAAGCACATCAGACGACATAGAAGACTCAGCCCTCACGAGGAGAGCCGAGCCACCGTCATCAAACCGGCTTTTTCCCATTCCCCCCCCCCCCGGTCTGGTGGTCGTGTCACGGCGTTGGGCGGCCGATGGACTTTGTTCCGTCTTGATTGACAGACGCCTTCATGCAGCCTCTGCCCGATGCCGTCATGGCTTCGTGTATGGATATGTCTGTATGCTGGCCCGTCGGGATCCGGGTGGGTTGCACCGAGGCACGGCACTTGTTTCTCCCATCTTGATCTCCTGTTGGCGGTTGCAGCCCGTTGGTTGGCCTTTACTCTACTCAGTCCATTACGCAGATGGGCCGAATAGCCAGACACGTCACGGCTACTAGCACTCCCGTTGTCGCCTTCAGCCCCGGCAGCCATGGCTCGATTATTGTCACGCGCTGACGTGGTTCCCCTCGTGCACACCAGCCCTCCTCTCTCCGACGGCGGTGACGGACCAACCGCATGCGCAAGATGGTTATGCCGGCTGTTGACCAACCTACGAAGACGGGCGCGAGGCGATTGGACCCCAGCTGGGATAAAAATACGACGCCTGGGATGCACCAGGCCCGAAGCGTGGTTGTCGCCTGAGGCAACTCTGTCTGACGGGCGTCGACTGTGGACTCGAGAGGCGGAGCAGGTCATCCATCATTCTTCACGCTCCTCAGATCTTGCCGTTCGTCTACGGAGCTTTGGCCATTTCAACCCGATGACGCGGAAGCTGAGAAGATTTTCGCCTGCTCTGGAAGGAATGTAGAGATGAGAATCTATATAAACCTCGAGTCCGTCCGTCCAGACTGAAGGACCCTCCTCAGCAGCAACAGCAACCTCGACCACATTAACTCATCAAACAACAACAACAACAACAAAAGTCCACCAACAAACCATAACAACCCCCCCCCCCCCCCTTTCAAAAATGAAGTTCCTCGCCATCACCATCGCCGCCCTGGCCTCCGTCGTCGCCGCCGGCGAGTACGAAAAGGAGTGCAAGCCCGCCACCTACTCCTGCACCCTCGAGTACGGCAAGCCAGGCTGGCAGGTCTGCAACACGAGCGGAAAGTGGGAGGTGAGTCTTTTCTCTTTTCTCTTCTCTTCTTCTGCTCCTTCTTCTTCTACTTCTTTTTCTTCTTCTTCTTCTTCTGCTATCTGCCCTCTCCTCGCATCCACATGAACCGTGTCTGACTCACCTGCCTCGATCAGTTCGCCGGCTTCTGCCCGCCCAAGACGCACTGCAAGTTCAACAAGGTGAACGGCAGCCCCTACTGCATCCCCAGCGACTGGAAGAAGGAGTAAAGTGCCCCCCGCAGTTCCCATGGGTGTTTATGGAAGCGGTGAGCAGGGTGAGACGGACACTTCACTTCAGTACATAGTTTTCACTCCTTGACTACTAGCGAGAGGTAACCGAGGAGCAGTCTGTGCCTATCCCCCATTCAGGCTGCTGAAACCTCTCTTCTATTCAATTTACTCACGTACATAGTTCACTCCTTTACTATTAGCTAGCAATTAGAAGCAGAGCCGGAGTTTATATCTAGGTAACCTACAACGAGAGTTGAGTTGTTGAGGTCTGTCTCTTACGCGCACCTATGCGAGACGCAACTGAACCCAGCATCAATGCAAAGTTCCCCCCCGATGACTCCCAGTATATATTATTATTTATTTCTCATCCAGCTGTAGATAGGTGTAAGCGCATCTCCCACTCCACCCCCCCTCCCCCATCCTCAATACAACCTTGCCATCCGTCGCATCCTAGGGTTAGGGTTCCCACTCCTAGCATCCCGCTGACTAACCCACCTCTTCCAACCTCAACGCTCAACGAGTAGAACCTCAACAGCAAATCAACCCATCGCCACATCCTCGCCACATCCTCGCCACATCCGCCCATCACCAGCCCTGAAACCTCGAGGCTCCAGCCGCCATGACAACGGCAACCACCGCCATCGTATCACCAGACGACGCCCTAGAGCCGACGCTGAAATCACTACTCGACCAGCGGTCCCTACGCTGGATCTTCGTCGGCGGCAAGGGAGGCGTGGGCAAGACGACGACGTCATGCTCTCTGGCCATCCAGCTAGCGCGCGTGCGGCGATCCGTCCTACTCATCAGTACGGATCCGGCTCATAACCTCTCGGACGCCTTCTCGCAAAAGTTTGGAAAGGACGCTCGTCTCGTCAACGGGTTCGATAACCTCAGCGCCATGGAGATCGATCCCAACGGGAGCATGCAGGATTTGCTGGCTGGACAGGCGGATGGGGCCAACGCCGGTGCTGGGGAGGATATGAGTTCCGGGATCGGGGGGATGATGCAGGACCTGGCCTTTGCCGTGAGCGGCGCAAACTCGTCCTCCCTTGATGGCATGCACATTCGTTGACGCCCGTCTACAGATCCCCGGCATCGACGAAGCCATGTCCTTCGCAGAGGTCCTCAAGCAGGTCAAATCCCTCTCGTACGAAACCATCATCTTCGACACCGCCCCGACAGGCCACACCCTCCGCTTCCTGCAATTCCCCTCAGTCCTCGAAAAGGCACTGGCCAAGGTCTCCCAGCTCTCCTCCCAATACGGCCCCCTACTCAACGGCTTCCTCGGCGCCGGAGGCTCCCTCCCCAACGGCCAGAACCTAGACGACATGATGGAGAAGCTCGAGACGCTGCGCGAAACCATCTCGGACGTAAACACCCAGTTCAAGGACGCCGACCTCACGACCTTTGTCTGCGTCTGCATCGCAGAGTTCCTCTCCCTGTACGAGACGGAGCGCATGATCCAGGAACTCGCGGGATACGGCATCGACTCCCACTGCATCGTCGTCAATCAGCTGCTCTTCCCCAAAAAGACGAGCGACTGCGACCAGTGCAACGCCCGCAGGAAGATGCAGACCAAGTACCTCGACCAGTACGAGGAGCTCTACGCCGAGGACTTCAACGTCGTCAAGATGCCGCTTCTCGTCGACGAGGTTCGTGGGAAGGAGAAGCTCGAGAAGTTTAGCGAGCTGTTGATTCACCCTTACGTCCCGCCCGAGTAACGTGGTATATCATGTATATCACCGGCCAGATGGAGTTTCACGCATGTTGCATCATGGAGATGAGCCTCGTTGGAAAGCTTGGTGATTGGAGAGACGGTCTTCTATATAGATTGCTGTATACTAACTAGCACGCCCTGAAATGAGAGCCCGTCATCATGAATTTCTTTCTTTCTTTCTTTCTTTCTGCCTGCCTGCCTCCCCCTCTCCTACCGGAATGACCGGGCCCAGCCAGCCCCTTGGAGCAGCAATTCCCCTTTCCCCTGTACGCCACGCGGCCCCAGAGGAACCATATCCTCGTGAATCCCAAGCAGAACAGTTCTCTCCCCGTAACGCCTGTCCCAATGGCTGCAGAATAAGGGGCATCCTCCCATGACGCAAGCACAACCAGACCACCGCACCTCCGAGAGGCCGTCACAGCTCGCGATAGTCGCTCGGGCGTACCCTCCTCTGTTTGTTCTGGTGTCTATGAGGGTTGACAGGCTTGCGGAAGTAGGCATCGTCATCGCCATCGCCGGCCTGCATGTTGAAGCCCCCGTTTGGGAAGCCGTTCATCATGGCTTCTGGACCGTTGCCCATCGGGCCGCCCATGTGACCGACTTGGCCCATGTTGAGGCCGTTCATGTTGTTCATGCCGTTCAAGCCGTTCATGCCGTTCATGCCGTTCATGCCGTTCATGCCGTTCATGCCGTTCATGCCGTTCATGCCCCAGCCGCCGCCGTTCATGGCGCCGAAGCCCGGTCCGTTCATGGCCGGGAAGCCGGGCATACCCATCATTGGCATACCCATCATCGACATTCCCATGTTCATGTTCATATTCGGCATGCCCATCATGTTGGGCATCATGTTCATTCCCATGCCGTTAAACATCATGTTATTCATGCCCATGTTGGGCATGCCGCTCATCAAACTGGTCGGCACCGGGTTTACTGTCTGCTGCTGCTGGTTTTGCATCGCCTTTGGACCTTTGGGGATCCTGGGATTCTCCAGGAACTCGTCAGCCGGCCGCTTCTTGCCGTTGCTTCCGACTTGTGCGTCTTGCTTGACGTCTTCCATCTGGCTTTTGGTGCCATTAGGGGATGAGCCGGGGGCAGCTTGAGGTGAGTCCGTCTTGTCGACGTCGTCTTTGCTACTGCTGCCGGCCGCTGCAGCCTCGTTCGAAGCACCATGTTCGCTCTTGACGGCCTCCGTCTGATGCTCCGCTCCGTCATCCGGCTTGGTGTTCGGTGACGGCGGCGGCGGCGTCTTGATGGCCTCCTTTTCCCGAAGGTACCCCTGGATCCTCTTGGACGTCTCGTCATCTGGTGTCAGGTCATCGATCAAGACGGCCTCGGTTTGGCACGCAGGACAGATGAAGTCGCTTTCGATGAGAGCATTCGTTATGCAGTCATTACAAAACGTCTTCTGACAGCACGGCGTCATCATTGGCTCTATGAACATCTTCTTGTCAATCGAGCACTCAAGGCCGCGCTCTTGCACCTCCTTGCTCTCAACCTGCGCCTCCTTGTTGACCGACGAGGACTTGGTCTTGGCCTGGAACTGCTCCCACGACGCCTTGTCTGGCTCAGCAATGACAAAGTCTCCCTCAGCGTTGACCATTATTCCGGAGGGCCTCTTGTTGTCGTCACCGTCCGACTGCGCCAGAATGAGCGACTTGTCGACCTTTTGTAGAAACGAGCGAGGGATTCCCGTCGTCCGCTTGACCCGAGGACGGTTGTCAAAGTCCGGATCGTCGTTTGTCGGGCACAGCTGAATCCAGTGGCCCTTGTTGCCGCAGCGGTAGCAGATATAACCGTTGGGCGGATCGTGATCAGGTACGTTGGCCGGTCTCTTGGCTCCACCCTTGTAGACAGGAGCTTGGCTGCGAGGAAGCCGTCAGCTGGGTATCCTAGGAACGGAACTTCGGTTCACTTACTGAGATAGCTCTTCCTGCTGGGCGGACCACTGCTCGCTCTGGGCGGCGAACATGGCTGCCATCTTCTCTTCCTCGGTCGAGGCGCTATTCATCTGGCTCACTGCGTTAGAAGTCGACTTGGCCGCCGCGGCCTTGACAGCGTGTTCTCTGCGGCCGGCGTTCTTGGCCGATACGGGCATCTTGCCCGACACATAGCGGGCGGCGCGGCCAGCTCCGGATTTCATGGCCGGTTGCCGGCGAGCAATAACGGTAGTTGATCGAGGGACGATTGTCGTATCGTCGTCGTACTCTGACATTCAAAGTCAACAACGCAACGTAACAAAGGGGGCAGCAGCTATCGTCACGTACCATCAGAGTTATCATCGGTATATATGTGGAGGTCGAAATCAGTACCGTCACCGAGTCCACTCCTGACGATGATCTCGCGCTTCAGTTCAAAGACGGAGATGCCTGTGCCGTCAAACTCGACCCTCGTCGGCTCCTTCTGGGACTTGAATTTGAAAAATACAGACGACGCCATGGCTGCTGACGGTTGTCGTCCTTACGGCGATTCGAAGCCGGCAATATTAGAGACGGCGACAGAAGACACCGAATATGAGAGAGATCCAAGTCGCACTGAAAAAGGCAAAAATAGTGACGAAGGCGCCTCGCTTTGCAGACCCCGGCGTGTGCTTTGTGATGGTAGGGTTAGAGTCAATGCAAGAAATTTTCAATTCTTCTTTGATTGTTCTCGAGAAGACAGGGACAAAGGGCTTGTGAATAAGGAATACAGATGGCCGAAGCCGAGGAAAATGAGATTTTTGTCCTCCGGTCCACCTCGCTACCAGAAACACCACATCAATCACCGCTGCGCTCGAGGGCGCCTTGGATCAGCAAAGCGTCAGGCAGGCGTCGTCACAGTTTTGCGGACTGGATGAGCGGAAATGTGTGGGCCTGCAGCCGACGACACGTGCCGCTGAGAAGGGGCGAAAGGGAAACGAAGAATAGGCAACGATCAATCTAGGCTGACGAGTTTTTCGGGCGGCACTTGGGAAGAGACGAGGAAGATGGTGGAGGCTCCAACGTGGCGAGATTTCGATGGACCTAAGCCGAGTCGAAGCGATGGCAAGCGATCGTGAGTTTGCTCTCGTCGAAGGCGGCGACGACGAAGGCGGTCGTCAGAATGAATGAGAGGGGAGGTTGGTGGAAGAGGGGAGAAGGAATGCAGTCGGCCAGGGAATACGCGGCTCATTAATAATAGTGCAGCGGGGGCGGATTAACCCTCGCCGTGTTTGGTACAGTGGGTTACCACTCAATTCGAGCTTATCTTAACTGAGTGTCTTACTGAAGGGCAGTGATGGTGTTAAGATTTGCCCGTTTTGAGTGGCAGCCCACTATAGGCTCAGAGGCTGGTAGCCGAGAACGCCGGGAAGCGGATCATCCGACGGTCCGAAGAGCCTTTGTCAAGTGGAAATTACCTCTGTCGCTTTGGAAATGTCGAGCCAAAGAGACGGTCCTTTTTGTGGGGGATCGGCTGTCTAAAAGCAGGCAGCTGGCGTCGGATTGCTGAAAGCAGGTGGTTGGTTATTGGACTGGCGAGTGTGTACATACGAAGTATTCGTACATACCTATGTGTCAGTGCTGTGAAAAAGGCCGACGATGATTCGATGGCCCGGCCTCAGATAAGAGACGGCCCAGGACAGCAAACTTGACAGGTAGAAACGTCGTCCGGTAATATATATAGTTTTCGATCACTGAGACTCAAAAGATCTTTCTCCGCACCAGCATCGCCTGAGATTCGTCGTGTCGTGTCGGGGAGGCAAGTGGCAGGTGGCAGGTGGCAAGTGGCAAGTGGCAGTCGCAGATGTAAGCAAACATCGGGTCGTGATGCTGCCCCGCTTCACAACTTCCTGCAACATCACGAGACAAGTGTGCCTTGGCTCGATTATAACAAGACCAAGACCGTCCAGCTTCATTGCCGCCAGGCTCAGCAGTAGCAGCTTCAGCAGCACCTCGCTTCGAACTCGCACCATGGACGCCCAGCTCAACGCATACTTCAAACAGGTCGACTCGTCGGCCACGGCCTTCATCGACCGCCTCCGCACGGCCGTGGCCATTCCCTCCATCTCGGCCGAGGACCAACGCCGCCCGGACGTGGTCCGTATGGGCGAATGGCTCGCCGGACAGCTCAAGGCGCTCGGCGCCCAGGTCGAGCTGCGACCCATGGGCAAGCAGCCGCCCAAGAACGAGGTCGACCTGCCGCCCGTCGTACTCGCCCGCTACGGAAATGACAAGAAGAAGCGCACCGTCCTCGTCTACGGTCACTACGACGTTCAGCCGGCAGAAAAGTCGGACGGCTGGGCCACGGATCCATTCAAGCTGACGGTCGACGACAAGGGCCGCATGTTTGGCCGTGGCGCCACCGACGACAAGGGACCCGTCCTCGGCTGGCTCAACGCCATAGACGCCCATCAGCGGGCCGGTGTTGAAATTCCCGTCAATATGCTCATGTGCTTCGAGGGCATGGAGGAGTACGGCTCCGAGGGGCTTGACGACCTCATCATGGCCGAGGCTAAGAAGTTCTTCGCCGACGCCGACGCCGTCTGCATATCCGACAACTACTGGCTCGGCACGGAGAAGCCGTGTCTGACGTACGGCCTCCGCGGCATCAACTACTACTCGATTGAAGTGTCGGGCCCGGCCGCCGACCTCCACAGCGGCGTCTTCGGCGGCACCGTCCAGGAGCCCATGACGGACCTGACCCGTCTTCTGGGCTCTCTAGTCGATAGCAATGGCAAGATTCAGATACCCGGCATCTCGGAGCAGGTGGCACCCGTCACCGCCCAAGAGGAGAGCCTATACGACGCCATATCCTTCTCCATGGACGACATCTACCAGGCCGTGGGAAGCAAGACGACAATCTACGATGACAAGAAGCAGACGCTCATGGCTCGATGGCGATACCCCTCACTCTCGGTTCACGGCATCGAGGGCGCCTTTGGTAGCGCCGGAGCCAAGACGGTGATTCCCGCCAAGGTGGTGGGCAAGTTCTCCATCCGGACGGTGCCCAATATGGACATTGAGAAGACCAACAACTGCGTCTACATGTACGTGCAGGAGCAGTTCGCCAAGCTCAAGAGCAAGAACTCGATGAACGTCTTTGCCCAGCACTCGGGCAAGTGGTGGGTGGCGTCACCTAAGCACTGGAACTTTTCGGCGGCCGCCAAGGCGACGGAGCGAGTCTGGGGCGTCGAGCCCGACTTTACACGCGAAGGCGGGAGGTGAGTACATACATAGGGGCGAGGCTGAAGAGGTAGGTAGAGAGATGTGGCTGACAAGGACGCAATTACAGTATCCCAGTGACATTGACGTTTGAGAAGGCGACGGGCAAGAACGTGCTTCTCCTGCCCATGGGCAGTTCTACCGACGGCGCACATTCCATCAACGAGAAGCTGGACAGGCGTAACTATATTGAGGGGACCAAGCTGCTCGGGGCCTATCTGCACTACTTTGCCGCGGAGCCGCAGACGTAGACGAGCTTACCTATACCTAGGTATATATGCAGTTAGTACATAGTGAGTGCTGAGTGCTAGGAATCAATGATGATTTTCTGATTGCGGGCCTTTGTTGCAAATCCGGAGCTCTTTGCTGTTGCCAGTTGGGCATCGGCGACGGAAGATGTTAGGGACCGAGACCCGGCCTGATACCAGGTATTCCACCCTCTTCCACGTCCGGTACATATCTATCTAATCCGTCCCATCGCCATGTCTTCGACGGCTCTTCAACGCGCGGCGCCCATGGTCTTTCCGGCTGTGGGCAGACACACGGCCACTGTCCTGTTTGCTCATGGCCTGGGAGACACGGCGGCCGGCTGGGCGCACGCCGTTCAGTTCTGGCGTCGAGACCGGAGGCTGGACGAGGTCAAGTTTGTGCTCCCCAATGCGCCAGTCCGGCCCATCACCTTGGTGAGAACCATTCTCAGGATCCGGCGCCAGAGGATTCGCTGACGTATCGGTTAGAATGGAGGTCTACGGATGCCGGGCTGGTTCGACATGGTGAGCTCGGCTCCCAACGCAAAGGACGACTCTGGCTGATGTGGCTCAACGCAGCATGGTCTTCTTCCCTCGCCTCAATGCAAGGCGTCAGACGCCTCCAAGGACCACGACGGAATCCTCGAGTCCCGCGACTACATCGAGACGATTATCAAGGACGAGGTCTCGGCCGGCATCCCTGGCGACCGTATCGTCATCGGTGGCTTCTCCCAGGGGGCACTCATCAGCGTATTTGCGACGCTTGCTTCGCCCGTCAAGCTTGCGGGCGCCGTCTGTCTCTCTTCTTTCTTCTCCAACGAGTTCAATCATTGGGGGCTCGTCGCGGATAACGGCGTGAATAAGACGACGCCCGTCTTTATGGGGCATGGCGACGAGGACGATATTATTTGCCTTGACTTTGGGAAGAGGACTGAGTCGTTGCTCAAGGAGCACGGCTTCTCTGTCACGTTCAAGACGTACAAGTCAGTTCTTCCCGCTCTCTTGCGCGTGGTCACTACTCTTGTACGAATACTGACGCTGATGTCGGCCAGGGGCGTCGCTCACTCGGCGAGTTTGGAGGAAATTCAAGACGTGGCCGCCTTCCTAGCCGAGAGATTGCCGCGGCAGACTTCATGATGGATCGGCCACAGCTGCTACGCACAAGGATCAATGGGTATATTTATGTACTGCTATAGAGATATTATGGGGAATCAAGAATTATCACGAGAGTTTGTCCGCCTCTGAGCCGAAACCCTCCTATTCCAACCGAACCAAGGCTTATTAAATTCCATCACACGGCCATGGGCGGCACCCGTCGGGCGACGGACTGATTTCTCCGCTTGGCCACCGCGGCCGCGTTCCAGACGCCATTGAAGAGATCCTCGCATTCATCGTCATCGTCCGAATCAAAGACGACGTCATCAGCAGCAGGAACTCGAGCGACTGAACCGCGGGAGACCGGTCTATCCTCCCAACGACGATGCGTCACCACCCGCTCGACCTCGAGTATATACTTGCCAATCTTGTACTTTTGTGCCGGCTCCTTGGCATCGACGTACTTCCAGCCCAGCTTGCGCGAGCAGGTAGCGCAAAAGATGTCGGCGACGACGTGCCAGCCCGTAACGAGCTGGCGGTCCTCACTATGGCCAACGCGAATATTGGCCAGCGTCTGTTCAGCCGGCGGCGGCGAAGCGGGCGCAACGAGAAAGGCGCGCCCGTGTCGGCCCGTGAAGCCCTTGGAGATAATATCGGACGCCAGCGCAACGTCGGTAGAGCAATTCATGCAGCGGAGCGTGTCGGGCGAAGCACGTAGCAGCCGTGGCGGAGGGAGATGAGGGGGTGAGTTCGGGGAGGAGAGCGCCGACGTCGGAGGTGGAGAAGCCGGCGCGGCGTCGGCGGAGGAGCGGCGACGGCGTAGACCGAAGCCGATGCTCGGGAGCAGGAAGCTGGGGAAGATGGGTCGCGTGGCGGAGATGCGGCTTTCCCGCGGCATCGTGATCTGTTGCTGCTTGGGGGGAGAGGAGAGAGTAGGTTGAGAAGGGAGCTTTTCGGGTGGATGGATGGCTGCTGCTGTGAAAAAGAGGAGCTTGGAGGGGATCGATCTGAGACGCCGGTGCGTCTGTGGGTTCGACTAGTGGCTTGCCGTCGGATCGTCGTCTAGGTTGGGCGACGACATGGTGTGCCACAGCCTTGGTGATGATGGGAATGCTTCATTCTGTGCGGCTGAAGCATAGGGCTATGGTTCGATTTATTCGACGGCACATGCGTGATGGAGCTGGTGCAGGGTAGGCTACGAAGTACGCACAGGTAGGTAGGATAACATGACCATCGCCACCCCCCCTCTTTTGACTCATCCACGCTTCATTCTCAACGCCACTCACCGAACCAACACTCTAAACCACTCACAATGCCCACCAAAGACGCCATAACCTGCCACGTTCTCGACACCGCAGCCGGTCATCCGGCAAAGGGAATCCGCGTCAGGCTCGAGCACGCGGCAGTAGCCTTCGAATCCCTTACAGACGACGACGGCCGCATCGTCGCCTGGCTACCTTACAGCTCCGCCGGCGAAGTCCCCGTCTACACGCTCGACGACGTCCTCGGCTCCGTCGAGGAGCCTTCCAACTGGACCCTACGATTCGACACCGAGGGATATTTTGGCAGCGGCAATACCTTCTTCCCGGAGGCTGTCGTCGTCTTCCGCGTCGTGCCTGGCCAGCGATATCACGTTCCCTTGCTGCTGAGCCCTTTCGGCTACACAACCTACCGGGGAAGTTGAGCGCGTTGGACGGAGAGCGAGGCTGTCGAAGAAAAAGAAAGAAAAAAGTAGTTTTCTTATCTCGACTTGAGCCCACTCTCCTTCCTCCCTCCCCCTCCCCTTTTCCCCCTTATCATTTGGTCTCTATGCATTCCCGCTTACGGCTTACACCATGCCCAATGGCTCACATGATCACATCAAAGACATGAAACTAGCCGGCTCGCAATTGTAGACGTGATATCGTAACAAAACTCTTGACTTTTAAATCTTGCGTCGGAGCTTGCGGAACAGACCCTTGTTGCGATTGGGTTCCGACACGTCGGGCGATGTCGGGGGCGTGTCATCGTCGCCACCGCCGTCATGGTGGGATTCGGCGCCGTCGCCGTCGGCGGCCTTGGAGAAGTGCAGACTCGACGTCGAGCGGGTTACCAACTGCGCCTTGTCATCTTTGGGAACGGGCACCGTAAGAGACAAGGAGCTGTCGAGGGCCCCCGACTGGAGGCGGACCGAGCTGTGACCTGTATTCTTCCTGTGCTTGTGAAGGAACGACAGCTTGTGATGCTTCAGGCCTCGGTCCATGGCCGCTTCGTCTTGAGAGATGCAGGCGCCGGGCGAGAGATCGGCATCGGGGTGCGGCAGCGTAGTATTGCGATCTGACCTCATGATGAGTCGAGTGCACGCGGCGGCGGCGACGACGACAACAACAACAAACTCACCTTCATCTAGAGGCTCGGGAAAGCCCGTCTCACGGCGCGGCTGGCGGGATTTAATGGAGGCGAGCGTCTGGTTCGTCGTCCTCCGCGAGGGACTGCGTCTCTGCATGGTGAACGGTCAAGATGCGCCGAGTAACTCAACAGTTTCTGTCTTACGAATACAGACCAAGCGATTGATGAGGAAAGGAGGCAGGAAAAAAGGAGAGGGGGAGATGATGGGAGATGATGGGAGACGGATAACAAAAGGTAACTCACCAGTTGGAGGTGCCGCCGCTGCAACTGGGATTCGACGATGCGCTGCTGCGCCTCGTTCGGAGCGGGATGTCGGCCTTGTTAGCGCCAAAGGTCCAGCCTCTTGAGCCTGCCTAGGTAGAGCTGTAGAGGTGGCACCGGCCAGGGGGGCCTGGGATTCAAGGGATCTGAAGCGCAATCCTTCTGGAAAGGAGAGGAGAGACTTGTACGGATGTCTCAGCCTAGGTGAGCGCTGAGCTCCCTACGTCCTACAAGATCATGGCCAAGAGGTAGACGACTTTCGTAGGGAGGAAGCTGGAGTTTTTCGAGGCTCTTTCTTGATACTTGGCACAGTGAAAAGGTAGGTAGGTAGTAGGTATGTTCATGTAGATGCTTGCAGCGGCGTGGTCGAGTTGAGCAAAGGCCAGAGACTAGCAACATCAGAAAGGGGGTGAACAACAAACAGTGAGAGTCCCCTGATGTGTATTCGTGTCTGTGAATTGCTTTTCTTCCGGAATATTTGGTGTCTCGGTGGACCATCGGGCTGCATCAGACTTTCTGTTGCTCATCGAGGCGTCCAAGGTGCGTGAGATGAGGTCAACGGAGGAAGCCAACCGTGAGATGCATGGAGAGAGACGAACCTGCAGCAAGCCTCGGCCAAATGCCGTTGTCGAGCATGTTTCCAAAACTGCACCTAGTCATACATGACCTTGCGTCAGTCACCACCAGTAAGCTTCGACTCAGTGGTTCGTTTCTGCGTTGCCTACCTACCGCCTAGGTAGGTAGGTAGGTAGGTAGGTAGGTAGGTAGGTATCTGTCTATTCGTACGAATAGATACTTCGCACTTCGTACTTGGTCGAGATGGCCGTTCGTGGCGGTGCATCGGATCATCTTTCCTCCGACCCGCATTGCGTCTCACATCTCCCGCTCCCCCGTTCGCGTTCGCTTTGACCGTTGAGACCGACCTCCTCTCACCTGGCAGCCGTTCCGTCTTTGCCTCTACCGCCTTGGCCTTTGCCTCTCCTTCGCATCCCAACGTCTACCGTCCCGTCTTGCGCGCGGGAATCCCTCGGGAATCCCTCTCGCCATGTCCGACTCGCCTCCGGACGCCGGCCAAGCCGACTCCATCAACTCGCACGAGTCAAGTCCCAAGCACTCGGAGAAGAAGAAGAGCCGGCGGCCAGCGAGTGCGTGTTCTGCGTGGTCTGCTGTGCGGTTCCTGGCGCTGACGGCGTTGTGACCAGATACCGCTTTTCGTCAGCAGCGTCTCAAGGCTTGGCAGTGAGTCCGCCTTCCGGTTGCTGGATCTGGGAGGCATTGCTGAGTTGCGCCAACAGGCCCATCCTGACGCCCAAGACGGTGCTACCTTTGTTCTTCACCATCGGCATCATATTCGCTCCTATCGGCGGCCTGCTTCTCTACGCCAGCGCCAAGGTCCAGGAGATCATCATCGATTACTCAAAGTGCATACAAGAAGCACAGCAAGGTGTCTTCACCGAGATTCCCAGCGATAGGGTATACGCCGCCTTCAAGAGCAGCAACAGAACCATCGACGCCAAATGGTCTCGAACCGACAACGTCGAAGTCTTTGTGGAAAACACGGGCGTCAGGATTCAGACCCAACAATGCATCCTCGAATTCGAGATTCCCGACAGGATGAAACCGCCCGTTCTATTCTACTACAAGCTCACAAACTTCCACCAGAACCATCGTCGCTACGTTGAATCGTTCGATCAGGATCAGCTCAAAGGAGAGGCTGTCCCATTCGACAAGATCAAGACGTCCAAGTGCAATCCGCTCTACGGCGAAGACGATAAACCATACTATCCCTGCGGACTCATCGCCAACTCCATCTTCAACGATACCTTTAGCTCGCCCGTCATGCTCAACCCCCCCGGAGCTATAGGCAACCAGACTCGCACCTATGACATGACGCAAGAGGGCATCGCCTGGAGCAGCGACAAGGCCCTCTACGGCAAGACGACGTACCAATTCGACCAGATCCTTCCTCCACCGAACTGGCAGAAGCGATATCCGGATGGCTACACGGATAAGAATCCTCCTCCCGATCTCAAGACGGACGAGGTCTTTCAGAACTGGATGCGAACAGCCGCTCTGCCGTCCTTTAGCAAATTATACCAGAGGAACGACACCGCAAGCATGGACAAGGGCCGATACCGAGTCACCATCAACGACTGTGAGTCAAGCCGACCGAGCCCGACATGTTCGTCTGCTAATCCATCCCTCATCAGATTTCCCCACGTCGGAATACAAGGGCACCAAGTCCGTCGTCATCACGACCCGCACCGTCATGGGAGGCCGCAATCCATTCCTGGGAATAGCCTACCTCGTAGTCGGAGGTCTCTGCATCCTCCTCGGTACCGTCTTCACCGCCACCCATCTAATCAAGCCCAGGTCAGACCAACCTCTTGAAACTCCCCATTCCACCCATCACCTTTCCCGCAGCTGACTCTGGCGGACAGAAAACTGGGCGATCACACGTACCTCTCTTGGAACAAGGTTCCCACCGCCCCGAGAAGCGCCGGTGCTTCGGCTGCCATCGCATCGGGCCGTGAGATTCGCCCCAGCGAAGCCTAGGTCGCTCGTGGAGGCCTCCTCGTCGGATCCTCTCTTTCCTGAGCTGTGTCTTCTTACCTACTTTCACTGCATCGAGGCTCTTTACTTACGGATCTCACCATCATCCCACCATCAACGCATGCGGGAAACATCATGCCCGATGAAAGCCCTACGGAAACCCCCCCCCCCCCCTTCCCCCCCCCTTGCCGTCCACCTTGCATCGCCCCCTATATCCCACTTAGATGTTCTGTTCTCCATGAGGGGGTGAATCCCTTTCTCTCGTTGGCTGTTCACCCCCCCTTCCCCATCCCCCATCCCCCCCGTCTCTTGTTATCTAGTATCTTCATGCCTGGGTCCCAGCGGCGTTTGGGGCGTCACCGGCCGCGGGCTCTGGCGGTGTCCACGGAACTTGTGTCTCTCGTATCAACGCACGCTGCTTTGACGCCTGTCGTCTCCGTGGTGTTGTCGTCTGTGTTTTCTTTTGTGATTTGTTTCCGGTTCGAAAATGGATGCGTGGTGGTGGTGGTGGTGGTGGTGGTGGAGCCTATCCCGTCTTGCGGTCGAGGTTGAGAATCTTGTTGGTGTGCTTCACGGGCTTCTCCGTCTCTGACGCTTTACAAGTAATGACCAGGCGCGAATCAAGATTTCCTTTCTCGGCTAATCGACCATCTCTGTTTCACAAACCAAGTCAAGAATTTCCCCTTCCCCAGTTCCCCTGGCGCATGATACGACGGACAGTGATTCGTACCAAAGAATATCCATTTCCTCCCCTTTTTTTTTCTTATCCGCTCCCGTCCCCTACGTCAACCCGTCGGTGAGTCTCAATGGACAGCTAGGCTCCCTCAGAGGCATCTGCTTCAGCGTCTCCGCTTCTTCTTGCTGGCGCGGTCCTCGTCGTCCAGCCCGCTCTCGCGATCGCGCTTCTTGGCCTTCTTCTCGAGCTGGTCCCAGTCCTCGCCCTCGTCGTCCGAGTCGAGCTCAGCGTCGTCGTCGTCGTCATCGTCGCTGGCGTTGCTGCCAAAGTCGGACCCTTCCTCGCTCGACTCGCTGACCTCGTCGAGCTCGTCGTCGTCCATCTCAAAGGCAGACTCCTCGTCCGATTCCTGCTCGGCGCCGGACTCGTCCGAATCGGGCTGCAGGAAGACCCAGCCGCCGTCGGCGAAGAACTGGTGCGTGTCGGCCGTCACTGTCTTCATGATGGCCGCCCAGTTGAGGTTGAGGGGTCCCTCGGTGTAGGCGATGTCGGACGAGTCGAGAAAGTCCTTGACCTGGTCGAGGAACTCGACGGGGATCGTGTTGATGTGATACGGCGCCCGGGCAAAGTCCTTGAAGACAAAGACCATGTCGAAATTCTTGAGACCGAACTGGACACGCTCCAGGTGAGCCAGCTCGACGTCCTCAATGGTCAGCACCATGAAGGGCGGCTCAACCACCTGGATCAGGCAGTCCGTCGTCGGCTGAACGAAGACGTTGGACCGGAAGGGGACGCCGTGGAAGCCGAGGTCGCGGATCGGCATGTCGACCTCGATGCCCTCGTTGCGTCCGGCCTCGGCAATCTTCTGCGCGAAGCCCTGGAAGAGGCGGTCGAGGTCGGCCCGACGGCGCCTCTCCTCCTGCTCGGCCTCGAACTCGTCCTCGTCGCCGTACCGATATTTGCGCTTCCGATTGCCCGTCTCGTCGAACTGGATGTCAATAGCCTCCCGGTAGAACTGCACGTCCTTGGTCTTCTTCTTGTTGCCCACGATGATGGGGGTCTTGAGGTGGATGTGGATGATGACAATCATCTCGTGCTGGCACGGCTGGAAGAAGAGGTGACGGACGTTGGAGAAGAGCACGTCGACGCGGTGCTGCGCGTTGAGCGGAGACTGATATCGGATACCATTCTGATGGATCTCGACCTTTCCGGGCACTCGCTTTCCCTCCATGGCCGGCCGGATATAGACATTATCCAAAACGGCCGGGCGTCGGTCTGCGATTCCCTCTGTCAGTCTTTGGCCATTGCCCCCTTAGTGGTTACCGGCTTACTGCGAATCTCGGTGAGCTTGTCTTGCTCGACGACATCCTCCATGTCCTTCTTCTCCTGTTCTCTCTTGACTGCGTCGCGCTTCATGTTAGATATTTGAGACGCTATCTCACTATATCTGTCGCCGTCTGTAGACCGAAAGGTCAGACTGCGCACGAAGTGGGCGGACGCGTCCTCGAACGGCTGATCATCCTTCCTGCCGACGCCTTGACCGGGCGAGAGGAAGTTGATGCGCAAAAAGGCAAAGTCGTTCTCGTCGCTTTTGCTGGCATTCTTGATGGTGTTGATGTGAAAGGGCACGGGTCTGCCCATGATGGGCACCACGACGGTGTTGTTCTTGGTGTCGACGACGACCTCGAGGTTCTTGATCTTGGACGGGAACTGGTCGTCGCGTTTGTACGAGTCGAACCGCTTAAACTTCTTCACCTCGCCTCCGTTCTGGCCTCCCGTCGCCTCGGCGAACCTGGCGAGTCCCTCCTTTTGCTTCTTCGCCGCGAGCTCCTTTTGGTGCTCGCGTCGCTTCTTCTCGGCGTCCTCGTCCACCTGCGTGGCCCGCTCGGACCGAAGCCGGGTGCTCGTGATGTTCTTGGTGGCCACGGCGCCGACTCGAGAGTCCTTCTTCTCCTTCTTGGGCGTCGGCTCCGCTTCTTCGTCGTCCTTAAAGAAGAAGGAATTGGCGTCGGCGCTGGTCGGCGCCTCGGCAGTGAAGACGACGGGCTCGCTGTTGGTCACGCGGACCGTGTCGGTGAGGACGAGCGAGTAGACCTTGCTGCTCTTGTCCTGAGGCTGCGGGTTCTCCATGTCCTGGAAGCCCGTCTGGATGACGAGCGTCATTCCGTCCTTGAGCGTCCGCGTGTTCTTTGCGTTGAGGATGAGCGTCGGGTCCTTCTTTTCCAGTCCGACGCCCCAGCCGACATTCTTGAGAAAGTGCTTCTCCATGTCCGGCTTCTTGCTCCTGACGATCCCGACAGCCTTGGCATACACGTCTTTGGCCGCCATGCCGTCGCGAATCTCCTTGAGGATGGTGTTGTGGATCATGTAAAGCAGCTTGTAGTTGCTCTCTTGCGACTTGTTGGGGTCCACGAGGTAGGTGCGGGCGATGGTAGAGCAGTAAGACTTGTAACGAAGGCCGAGGGCGGCGATGATGATGCCGGCATGAAGGTTGTCGTTGTTAGGGTCGGCTGCGAATCTGAGATCGTATTTGCCGCCACTCTGGATGGAGGGACCGAGAATCCAGTCGAGCTGGGCGGCATCGAAATCACTGGGCAGCTTGCCTTTGCTGGGCAGCTGAACCGTTTGCCAGAACTTTTCGTCGTCGAGCTTCTTGTCGACGCGCTCTGCGAGTGTGGCATGAGTCACCTTCTTCTCGGCATCCAGTATGTTGGACATTTCGTCGAGGAAGTATGGCGTCATGAGAGCGACGCAAGCCTTGGACGCCGTTCGCATCGCTCGGAGTTCGTTTTCGTCCTTGACGGAGAAGGCGTGCATGGAGAGCGCCGGGGAGATGTCGACTTCTTCGACGTCCTTGCACTGCTCACTCCAGACCTTTTTCCACTCGTCGACAAAGGGCCCTTTGCAGGTGTCTTTGCCGATGATGCCGACTTTGTCCTGTACGTGCGAGAGTCAGCAGGGGAAGTCAATCGTCGGCGCAGTGCGCGGCACTCACTCCAGCCTCCTTGATCTTGTCGGCGATGCTGATGAAGAGCTTCTCGTTCTCGGCAGCATCCTTACCTCGGACGAGGACCTGGATGGGAAAACGGCCGCCTTTGAGCTGGTCGAGATGCTTGACTGCAGAAGGATCAGCAGGATTCCAGGGCCTTTGATGGGTGCGGATTCAACAGACCTTTCTTCTGCGTCGTGAGGATGAACAAGGTGTCGACCGTGAACAGCATCAGCGTCGTGGGAAACTCGTAACCAAGCAGCCAAAACTGCAACAGATACGGTCAGCATGTCGTCAACCGGCAGGGGAAGGAAAGCAAGGCAAGGCGATGGGTATCTTCTCACGTGCAACGCGTTGTTCTTGTGCAGCTCAGGAATCTCCTCGACCTTGCCCATCATGACGACGATGGAAGTCGCTCCGCCGAAGAGACCATCCTTGGAGCGCAGGTCATTCTTCCAGGCAGTCGCAAAGTGCGAGATGCGCTCCTGGAAGAGCTTGCTGTCGATCTTGATCTCGGGCATGATGGCAGCCGAGGGCGATGACAGGCCTCGAGAGACGGGGTTTGTTGAAGGCCTGGCCTGAAAAGCGAGGCGTTGGCAGCCGACGCGAAGAAAAGCGGCCGTCGTCGCGTAGATGGCGAGGCTGAGAGATTGCGTCACGTGACGCGCTCACGGAAGCTTTTGTCTCCGCCCAACCGACAAGAAGTCAAACAACAAACGCTTCACCCGTTGCCAGCTGGCAGTTGGTCTGGGCTTCCAGTCTTCTTTCATTACGAATACATACACCAAACACGACATCAGACCGCTACTCGAGCCATTGAATATAGACGGGCGGTGTGACAAGCGCATTCGGATTGACTCCGACATACGAACATCAGTCACCAGTCCGCCCTCGCCGCCAGCGCCATATCTACTTTCTGAAGCTCTTTCACGAGCTCTCTACGGCGGGCTTGTAGGGCCTCAATTATATCCGTCATAATAAACGGAGCGTCTGTCTCCTCGGCCGCCGTTTCTTTCATTGCTGTCTTCTCCTCCATCACCGTCGTCGTCGTCGTCGCCACGGGGCAATCCCTCTTTACATCTTCGGACTTGCCACACTGGAGTCGACAGTCAGTGATTGTCAGACATTGGATCCAGAGGGTACATGCACTGGCCTCAAAGCAGCTCCGGTTTTGCTGCTGTCTAGGTCCGTCACTTTGCCAATGCCAGTATCCATGACCATTGTCACAGTAAACGTAGTTCAACCGCGGCCTATTCTGTCCTTAGGTCTATTTGGAAGCGGAGGGAGAACACAAGAAACGGGCGACAGCTGAAGGCTCGGGACGACGAAGTGTGAAAGACAGGGCGAAGACAAGACAGATGGTGGGATGGAGAACACTCACATGCTCGTGCTTTCGTCTCGCCTGGTCCTGATTTAACTACTGTCCTGGTACTGCTCCTGCTGCTGCAGTCGGGCCGTTCGAGATGAAGGTGAAGGTCGCCTTTAAAGAGAGCAGAAGCTAAAGCAGCAGTTTTGAGGGGGTGGACGAGTCGACAGAGGGCAGAAGAAGCGAGACAGCCGGAGCGGATGAGTAATAGCTGAAGAGTCGGCAGATAGCAGAAGAAGAGAGAATGCTGGAGAGGAGGTGGAAGAGCTGACGGAGCAGAAGAATAGGGACCCAGAGGAGAAGAGAGCAGGAGCTTGGCGCCGCAGTCGAGAGGAGGAGGAGAGTGGGCAGAGGACAGTGGAAGGATGATATACATGAGGAGAGAGCAGAACCTCCCTCCAGTGCTCTTCCCACAAGCTACGAGGCCGCATGTGATTACACCGACTGCGATCAAGACTTGCGCTTTGGCACTGGAAAGCGGCAATTTTGACCGCCAGGGCGAAGCTGGTTAATGGAGGAAAGAATTACGAAACCTGCATAGGTAGGTATCTTGGTTGAAGTTGCCTGCTCTTGGGCCGGGGCTCCGGTATGTCCATGTTGATGAGCAACAGCTACGAATCACTTCTGACCGATAAATGACCGAAATTCTCCGATTTTCAACGAGTCTTGCACGGGCAGCTTTCGAAACCTCACTTTGAGACTGCTCTTGATATCCTTGTCTTCTCAGGGGGAAAGGTCGCTGAACGTGTTGAGCCTATGTGTTGAGGAGGCCGTTGCCGAGTTTCGAAAGTCAGCAGCGCGTCTCGTCGTCCAAGTATAAGACTCACTCCATCTTTGCTACTTCTCTGGCGAAACAAGCCAACTATTCGGTACGAGTCCAGCTAGAGACTCTCTCCCCCGCGAGGCAAATCAGCTGTCTCTGATCGAGCCCTGCAGGGATGCTCCCCGACTCGGGTCACGAATTTCATCGACGTCAATCACAACCGGATGTCTCAGATAAAGCTGCGGTCCACAAAGAAACAGCGTTTTAAGGCATGCGTGCTTCGTACAAACGTCGCTCGACCTCACAGATTGTCTCGCCCGCGACGGTCTCTTCCCCATGATGCACCATGTTTTGCTTTTGTACCCTACATATATAGCTGTAGCTGATTTTCACGCCCGGGGACACAGTATAAACCTTCCCACGGCCACGACGGACCTCATGCCATAGAGCTGTGACGAGACGATGACGACAAGGCGAGCTCCAAGGCATCAGGCTTCACCGTCGCACAGTCCTGCGCGGAAAGACGAGGCAAACATGGAAGCCACGGCTTCTCCCCCTTCCGAAGCAACCCAGAGAGCCAGCATGCCTCCCGAGTACCTGGAGAGACTCGGACGCGAGCGGCCAGCCTTCTTCGCCAACTGGCTTACAGAAGTCTTGTTCGTGGCCTCTGTCGTCATGAGCATTGTCATGAGCGAGTACTTCATCGCCGGCTTCAACATCATTCTGCCCGTCGTCTCCGATGCCCTCACGATTCCTACCAGAGCACGGACCTGGCCCGCCGGTGTCATGAACCTGACCACGGCCGCGCTGTTGTTACCGTCTTCCCGTCTCTGCGATCTGTACGGAAGTCGGCGAGTCTTCTTCTGCGGGCACGCTTGGCTCATCATCTGGTCTCTTGCCGGAGGCTTCAGCGGAAGCACCACGATGCTGATATTCTGCCGTGCCATGCAGGGCATCGGAGCCGCCGCCTTTCTCCCGTCTAGCCTGGCTCTTCTTGCGAGGATATACCGCCCCGGTCCTCGTAAGAACATCATCTTCTCTATATACGGCGCTTTTAGTTGCATCGGCTTCATCATCGGAATTGTTGTTGGCGGTCTTGTTTCCGAGTTTCTTCGCTGGCCCTGGTATTTCTGGATCGGCGCCATCATCGGCGCCTTCACGGCTCTCTGCGGTGCCCTCTCTATCCCGGCCTTGGACGACACGACTCCCGGGGCCCGGATGGACTGGCTAGGGGTCGTGACCATTGTCCCAGGCCTGGTGCTCGTCATATTCGCCTTGACGGATGGGGGCCACGCTCCTGACGGATGGCGTACGCCTTACATATACACCACTCTCTGCCTCGGCATCGTCTTTCTGGCTGCTGCCGTCTACAGCCAGGGTTGGGCGGCTTCCAAGCCGCTATTGCCGGGAGATATCTTTAAGCATCGGTATATCAAGCGGCTCGTCGCTGTATTGTTTCTGTCATACGGAATCTGTGGACTCTGTCTGTTTTACGCCAGCTTCTAGTGAGTGCCTTTCCAACTCCGGTCTGCAACTGCTAGCCACTCTGACCGGCCGTCTCTTTATAGCATCGAAACCGTCATGCAGGCAAGCCCTCTCCTCACGGCAGCCTACTTCTTACCCATGGCTATCGGGGGCATTGTGCTCGCCGTCGGGGGAGGCTTCATCCTCCACATCATTCCCAACCGCTTCATGATGTTGGTATCATCACTCGGCTTCATGCTTCAGACCCTTCTCTGGGCTTTGATCCCCGTCGACCCCAGCAAGTCGACAACCTTTCTCTACTGGGCCTACGTAATGCCGGCCATGTTGGCTGGCACCATTGGCGTTGACATTGCCTTTAACGTCGGAAACATATACATAACCACGGCGGTGCCGAAGCGACACCAAGCAGCCGCCAGCGGACTGAGCAACAGTCTGGTCTACCTCGGCATCGCTTTCTGGCTCGGCGTCACCGAGCTGGCAGTTTCCACCGCGGTTCGGCATCGAGGAGACGGCAAGGTCGGGCTCGGCGAGCAGTATAAGATTGCCTTCTATGTCGGTGTCGGCTTGTCTGCTCTGTCTCTGGCCTTGACTTTGACCATCAAGATTGGGCAGGCTGAGTCGGCGTTGACGGCAGATGAGAAAGCTGAGCGGGAGCTGGAGATGACAGAATAAACACGTAATCATGGAGGTGCAGACGGCTTTCTGCGTCGTGTACGTACGTGGATATCATCTTGTTGAAGTCGTGCTTCACGTAGGTTCTGTCGCGTACACGTGCGTACAAGATATCCATGTCTATCGACGACCGGGAAAACTACGGCAAGCAAGGTTGTGTTTTTACAGCTGGCAGCCCCTATATATGGTCAGTCTTCACTTCGGCATCGTCAGATGACGCATAGTGAAAGTTTCTTCCTCGAAATCATGACTATAAAAGACCCAATTAGCCGGGACGAGGTTGGGGGCTAGAATAGCCCTCTCCGGTGGAAACGAGCTGCCATGCAATTGTAGAGGCACCCGTCTACAAGAAAGAATCCGAATTCCTCCCCTCAGATAACATGGCACAACAAGATGACTGCTCTCTCCTTGATTCTCTACAACACTCTGCTCTGTGACACACAACTTGTCATCACCCCGCCACAACTTCCACCGGATCTGCTCGTACCAGCTTGACAATTGCTACTGAGAAATGCGAATGTCCTCAACCGCCCCCCCTGAGTACTCTTTGATATGTTGGAACACATCGTCTAGGGGAGTGACGAGAGTGAAAGGTTGAGTAGACTGGTTCACGGCTTTGCCGCCCCAAAGAAGTCCGACAGCCTCTCCGGAGCCCGTGAAGACAATGGAACCGGAGTCCCCGGGCTTACCAAAATCTTGATTGTTTCCTATCATGGTGCACTCCTCGCTCCGTCGGTCGGGAAGATGGGCGCAGAAATCGGAGCCAAGGGAGGTTTTGAACTTGCTGAAAGCTCCTTCCGTTGCGCCAGTGACCGTGCCGACCTTGTAGAGAGGCTCTTTGTCCACGATCATGGCTAGAGTCGTGGGCGACCCCTCGACGGAGCTTCGAAGTCACATGCTCGGTTGTTCGGCGCACATCCCTTTTCATCAGCAATTCCAAGGTCGGATCCGAGCCTGGGCTCCCCGTACGTGCTGGTCCCGTCGCCCTCGACTCGATCTAACATGAAGCCGTCCAGGGCAGGGCGGACCACGTGGTGGTTGGTTATGGCGTACTTCTCCCACTTTCCGCGCCGAAGAAGGTCGACGTAACACGCCAATGTCCCGGACACGGGGCTTCGCCAGACGCCGTCGTTCCGGGGCACGTAACGCCTGGCTCCGATACAAGCGCCCATATTGAGCTTGTCGTCGTAAGGGAACTCCATTTCCCTCGAGGGATATGGGGCACGATTCATCTCTCCGGCCGTTGGCTCCAAAAGGTCGAAGCCAGCTAAGTGGTAGACGTTTCCGTGCTCCATGTGGACACCGAGGTCATGGCCCGTGGCGTCTAGCTGCTGCTGGATGGCGGACACGACAGGTCCCCACGTTTCTTCATGACAAGTGTAGTCGACGGAGACGGAAGTCGGTGGCCTCCGGGAAAGGGGATCATGTTTACTTATCGATCATGTTGAGTGAGGTAAGAGGAGTCAATCGGCGGGAGCGGGTGAGGGAGAGAATTCAAAGATGGATGGTTCAGGTGGCAGAGGCGGAGGTTATTTTTATAGGATGGCCTCAACAGACCCTGCGGCTGGGGGAAGGTTTGCGAGAGGTACTAGATGGAAGGAAAGAAATCCTTGTCATGCTTCTACTTTGTCTTCAAAAAGCTCGCAGCCTCCGTCACTCATCACTCCGACTGCGAACGCCAACCTTGCTGCGAGAGCACAGTCGGGACGGCATTCGTCACACCGCTACTAGCGGAATCCTGATTCACGAGAGCTACCAACAACCTTGACGGTAGACGGGCGTGTACGTGTGCGAGAGCGTGTCTAAGGGCCATCGTAATCGTAAAGAAAGAAGGAATCGAGTATAAGAGTGGACGGATCAATCACTATAAGATGCTTTGCTTCACAACAGGAACCAACCCGAACACCCGCAATTCGTCTTCACCCAGATCGTGTCGCCCAGCGCTCCTCCAAGCCAAACAAGACCTGCCAGCTACCGATTCCGCCGCGTCGCAAACGGCGGCTCCGGCGATCCCGGTCGAAGCGGCTCACTCTCCGATATAACCAGCTCGTCGGCCGAGCGCACACCTGCCCTGCTGCTGCTGCTGCTGCCACCACCGCCGCCAGCAGGCTCGTGCTGCCTTGACCGAGTCCTTTCTCCGGCTGGCGGCCTCCCGGACATGACAAGACTTTTGCCGGATCGGACCGGCGGGTTGTACGGCCAGCCGAGAGGCATACTGGATAGCCGCTGATGCTGCTGATGACCACTGCCTAGGGGATCAGGCGACAAGAGGCCGCCTTCACCCGCTTCGGCCCCCTTGTCGTCGTGAAAGAGGCCGACACGAGCTCCGGCGGCCAGCAAGGCCACAAGCAATCTGAAGCTCGCCCAAATCTGCTGCAGAGGCCCCTTCTCCGACGCCTCGTCGAGAAGGATCCAGAAGACGCCAGCCGACAGCCAAAAGACGATGACGGCCGTTGCCGCGACGGCGCCGATCCTTTGAGCAAGGGTCATGGGCGCATACGGAGGGCCAGGAGGCTGTTCTCGACCGATATCGTCTCCGCCCGCGTCCGGCTTGCCAACGCTGGTGCCGCCCGTCGATCCGGTGACGGGACCGGCCCGCTTCTTGACCATGCACGAGAGCGTCACCTCCATGGCGGCCATCTGCTGGCCGATGCCGGACGAGCCGTCGTATCGGTCTTGGTTCCACTTGAGACCGCACATGCGGCCGTTGGCTCCGCCCGTGCACTGCTTGGCCGCGGCAATGGCCGAGGCCCGGAGGTAGGGCATGACGACGTCGTACGTGTGAGGCGCCCACTTGGTAATGGCCGCCAGCCAGCGACTGAGGTAGGCCTTGAACGACTGCTGATCGAGGTTACAGCGGTTGACGGGCTCACACGCCACCTCGGTCATGATGTTCTTCCGCGGGCCAGTGAAGAAGACCTTGCTGGCCCCCAGCAGCTTGTCGAGCCGGTCCTTCCACTTGGCCTCCTGCGTCAGGTTGTACATTGCCGCGGCGCCGAGGATGAAACCACCCGAGTTGTAAGTGAACTGGTAGGGCACGATGTCAGTGCAGTTGACGCCCGTGTGGGCGCCGTCGAGCACGCGCCAGTGCTTGTCGATGAAGTCCACGGCCACCATCCAGTCCCAGGTGCGATCTGCCCACCGGGCGTACGAGTCGTTGCCCGTGTACAGCGCCAGCCGGGCGCCGAGGGCGAAGAAGCAGGCCTGCGAGATGGAGTTCTTGTAGTCGAAGCCCTTGTTCCAGTGAAAGATCTGCCATCGCAGCCCTCCTCCACAGTGCTCCTCGTCCCAACGAGCTGCCTGAGTGTTGAAGACAGCCTGAGCGAGGCCCAACCACTGCGGCTTGTCGGCCGGCGGGTTGGGAAAGTTGTTCTCGGCCGCCGACATGACAGCCAGGCCCCAGAAGCCCTGGTCGTCGTTGCCCTCTGTGAGCGTCTGGTTGCGAGGCATATAGTCGTCGTGATCGCCAACCTGGTGGAGGAGCCCCTGCGTGACGAGTCTGTTGTAGGAGCTGTCTCCTGTGTAGTACCAGTAGTCAATGAGGGCGCCCATCATGGCGCCTCCCTCCCACCCTGTGGCCAATGGGTTAGACACCGAGAATCACCACGTAGGCGGCGTGGGCACATGCAGTAATATGGCCGTGGCAAGAGGCCAGGCGTGCCGCCCGGCTTGTCGCCGTTGTAAAAGGATAGCATGTCATCGGCCATGGTCTTGGCCACGGACTTGATTGACTCTGGATCCCCGTCAGACGGCATGCGGAGACGACCAGCCGGGAATCCCCTACCTTCCGAGTCTGGGTTCAGCTTGTAGGCTACGGCCCCGAGGAAGCTGGGCAGCAGCAGAGCGGCCACGGCCCCGGTGCAGAGACGCCAAGAACTTGGAGCCATGGCCGAGGCGTCTGTCTTCAGCGAAAGGGCGAAAGGCTCAGGGACGTCAGGCGATGAGGCCAGACGAACATGACGACAAGAGACCTGGAACAGTAGAGCAGAAGCTATACCATGCAGCACACCAAGTGGGGATGACGATTGAACCAGCACAGATGCAAGCCAGCCAACATGTCGATGCCGAGTTTAATATTCTGCACGCGCGGGTAGAAGAGTTGCTCTGGTGTGTTGACAGGCCATCTTTCTTCTGCCTCTTGTCTGTTGAAAAAGATACTGGCGTTGTACGAATGTTGAGGCGAGCATAGACTTCGAAATAGAAGTCGCGGTGCAATGGAAATCATCACGATGGCCAGATGGAGAGTTGAGTTGAGAGATTGGCTGAGAGAAGAGCAATGTACCCGACAAGATGTCGAGGTAGCGGGTCCTGCCAAACGCTGTGCAGCGGTACTCCGTCCGGCGAGGAGAGTACTTACTCGCGCTGACGTCTAGACATGGCCTGGCGTCCAGACGATGCGTTTCTGTGGCTGGAATGGCTGGAGATGCCCTTTGAGGATCAGCAGCTTCTTAACTTGTCAGAGATTTCATTGTTCTCAGGCTCCTAGGCTCCCAGCACATGGAGAAAGCGTGGCCGTGCCTGTCCAACCCGGAATCCTCTCCATTCGGCGGACACGATGCGCTGCCTGTTGCCGTGACACCGTCCGTACGGGCCGGGAGGGTTCGAGGCGGTCGAAGCTTGAAGAGGTTATTGGCAGAAGCAACGATTTAGTATCTCGAGTGACGAGGACCGAGTCATCCATTCACTCCCACGACCACGACGTTCAAGGCAGATCCGGAGCAGTACACGGCGAGTGATGTTCAAGATTCCACCTCTGCTGGACCGATGCCACGCTGTCGACAACCGAGCCGTCAATCCGGTCTATTAGCTCCTGCTATCAACGCCGTCGGCGGCAGGCGTCGGAGGCTCCCGCTGCTGGAGGCTCCCGCTGCTGGATCCCTCGCCCAAGGTTTCGCCCTAGAAGCCGTCGTCTCGTCCGGTTGCGGCCACGGGCCCAAGACTGAAACCGTCGTGCAACGGGAGAGACTCATGCCGTTTCGCTGTTTGCCCGCTGCCGAGGCACCTGATGCAAGCCTCCGCTCCCCCAGCCTCTCTCTCCGGGGAGACATCCTGGAAGAATCACCGCCAAGAGAGAGAGAGACTAGCTGCACAGCCACGAGGCAGGATGACAGGACACGTGACGAGCTAAAATAAGCAACACTTAGGCAACTCGCAACCGAGACAACAAAAGACCTACCCAGACCTTGTGTCAGTGTCCCTTGAACGGTATAATTTACTCGACGCCAAGGGACGTCGCAGGGAGCCGCGCGTCGCCAACAGTCCAGTCCGTCCGGACTCTTTGATTAAGCCTGTCCCGCAGCAATTCGCCTGCCTGGACCTGAGCCGCCCGCATTGCCTCTAGTCTCTAGATCCAGCCCGGAGGTTTCACTTCCGGCCCCTCCGTGCGGCTCCGGTACGTACCGCTAGTTTTTCCCCCTTTTAGCCGGTGGTCCTCTGCCTCGCCAACCAGCCCCAAAGGGGGGTTGGCTCTCTCTCTCTCACTCTCTCTCTCTCTCTCTCTCTCTCTCCTCTCCCCTCTTCTCTTCCAGCCCTCAACAGTCCATCTCCTCTCGCAAAACATCACCACCACCATTCCGCCAAACCCCCTCCTGCCTCACTCTCGCGCCGCTCAATCCTCGTCTCGCCTTTGCGCCCCTGCGACTTCTTTCTTTCCACAGCCATCTCGCCACGATGCCCGAGGACGCCCCTTATGACCCGTACATCCCCAGCGGCCAGGCCGCCGCCACTCAGCAGGGCGCCGGCGGCAATGCGAGGACTCAGGCTCTGCAAGAGGTAGGCATCCCGTCGCTTTGCATATCTGCCGCCTGTCTTTGGCACCGATCCGACGCCGTCCGCGATGCCGACCGTGTTGCGCAACGCTCGGCCGACCCGACAACGACGAACAAAGGGCATCGAGCCATGGCGACCCGACGATGCTGCAGTCGCCCGCTATTTTGTCGCAGCGTCTAAACTCACCGTTCTCACTCAATCAAACACGGCAACATCTCAGCACTATCCGGCTTTCGCGTGCGACGGATTAGTGGATAAGAGCCATCGCTGACGTGGGCATCGACAGCAAATCAACGACACCGTCGGCGTGATGCGCGATAACATCAACAAAGTCTCTCAGCGTGGCGAGCGTCTCGATGCCCTGCAGGACAAGACGGACAACCTGGCCGTGTCGGCGCAAGGGTTCCGACGGGGCGCCAACCGGGTCCGCAAGCAGATGTGGTGGAAGGACATGAAGATGCGCATGTGTCTGATTGTCGGCATCATCATTCTCCTGCTCATCATCATTATTCCCACTGGTAAGCTTTATTGGTTATTGGAATGACGGGCTGTCACTGACAGGCTACCTACCCTACAGTTGTTGCCACTCGTTGATTGTGCAAATACTACTCTATAAAATTCTAGACATGACGTCGGTGAAGTGAAACTCGGAGTGATTTGAAGCGGCAGCGAGTCCGCACGGGAGGTTTAGTGGGAGGTTTCTTTGGGGCCTCTTTTTTTGTTTCGACACGCGACGCTGCCGAGGACGAGAGAGGCCTTTGATGTGTATGATTGAGAGCCCAGGACGTTTTCCCTCGTCGTATAGTAATTGACATGTTTCGTCGGCTGGGCCGCGGGCCTCGGCTGAGGCAATTTTGCCGTGTTTACGGTTTTCGCTGTTATCATGTTGGATTGTGACACGAGGAGTCAAGAAGGCGTGATTCATCAGCGGCAACAAAGCAACCCTCAGCGCGTACAACGTACATACATACACATAAATCTTTATGATGCCATGTACCTACTCCGGTTGATGCCCGAACAGCGTCTATTCCCTGGTCCAGGTCGTCAGCAGTCGTCAGCGAGCGGCAGAGATTCCCGGTCGCTAGCCGCTGTCGCAGCGCCCTGAAGGCTGAAGCGGCGGGCGGCTTCTTTAGGGGCTGAGAGACCCGCTCTTTTCCCCGCCAGGGCTCCATGCCCCTCCCCCACAGCCATTGAACTTCCCGCCCGCCATCCAGTGCCTCCGCTTAGGTATCCAGGCTTTTATAGCAGAGACAAAAAAGGAATCACATTCCCCAGCTTCTCTCTCTCTCTCTCTCTCTCTCTCTCTCTCTCTCTCCATCGGCCATCCAGCCCGCGCTGCTGCCCACGATGCTGCTGTCCGCCGCTATCTTGCGGGCCGGCGCTCGCCGTGCCGCGGCCGTGAGGCTCTGTGCCGTCTCGTCCCGGCTCTCCCTCCGGACTCGGGCCCTTTCGACGACGACGGCCAGAAACCCCGACTGGCCTCCCCCTCAGGACGGGACGCGAGAGATTGTGACGCAGATGATTAGCAACATTGGCAGCAAGCGGGAGGTTCAGCAGTATCTCAAGCTGTTCACGTCGGTGTCTTCGCAAAAGTTCGCCGTCATCAAGGTCGGCGGCGCCATCCTGACTCACCATCTCGGCGAGCTGTGTCGAAGCCTACTGCTCCTCTATAAGCTCGGTCTTTATCCCATCATCGTCCACGGCGCTGGGCCTCAGCTTAACCAGCTACTCGAGGAGGCTGGCGTTGAGCCTCAATTCGAAGAGGGCATCCGCGTCACCGATGCCAAGACGCTCGTCGTCGCCCGCAAGCTCTTCCTCGACGAGAATCTGCGGCTGCTGGAACGGCTCGACGACCTCGGAATCCAGACGCGCTCCCTCGGCGGGGTCCTCATCGCCGACTACCTCGACAAGGAAAAGTGGCAGAACGTCGGCAAGATCACGCGCGTCAACAAGGCCGCCATCGAACAGTCCATCGCCGCCGGCTACATCCCCGTCCTGACGTCGCTGGCCGAGACGGAAGACGGCCAGCTGCTCAACGTCAACGCCGACGTGGCCGCGGCCGAGCTCGCCCGTGCCCTCGAACCGCTCAAGGTCGTTTACCTGTCGGAAAAGGGCGGCCTGCTCGACGGCGACAAGAACAAGATCTCGCAGATCAACCTCGACGAGGAGTACGGCCATCTCATGTCGCAGCCCTGGTGCCAGTATGGCACGCGTCTCAAGATCCGCCAGAGCAAGGAACTACTCGATACGCTGCCGCGCACCTCGAGCGTCGCCATCATCCACCCGAGCAACCTCCTCAAGGAGCTCTTCACCGACTCAGGCGCCGGCACCCTGATCCGCCGCGGCTTCAAGATCCAAAAGGCCACGTCCCTGGCCGACTTCGGCGACGCGGCCCGCCTCAAGGCGACGCTGATCCGCGACCGCGAGGGCTTCGACGCAGAGGCTACTGTCGACCGCTGGGTCGACTTCCTGGCCGAAAACCCGTTCACAGCCTACTATGACGAATCCATGCAGTGCCTGGCCATCGTCATGCCCCATGGCAACGGCCGCGCCATGTCGACGCTCGCCACGCTGACCATCACCAAGCCGGGCTGGCTGACCAACATTGCCGAGAACGTCTTCGCAGCCATCAAGAAGGACTATCCAAGCCTAGTGTGGACCGTCAACGAGGACGACGAGAACCTGACGTGGTTCTTCGACAAGGCCGACGGCAGCTACAAGATCAATGGCAGTGTCCTCTTCTACTACGGCTGCGACGTCCAGTCCGAGGCCCTGAGCCCCGTCTACCGCGAATTCGTCGCTCACGGTCGCGCCATGCTGGGCGGTTCCAACCTCGAGTCCCGGCTCCGGCAGGCGGCCCAGGCGGCGTCCGGCAGCGGCGGCGGCGGCGGCGGGTCGGCCCGGATCGCTCAGCAGGCCAGGGCCTTTTCGAGTCTCTCCCGGAAGTCCCCGATGGTGATGCAGCAGCGACGCGGCCTCGCCACCACGACCAACCCTAACCCACCGCTGGGCAGCAAGAACGCCAGCAACGGGACGCCGGCTCGCGTCGGCCTGGTGGGAGCCCGCGGATACACGGGTCAGGCGCTGATCGAGCTGCTCAACGGCCACCCCTACATGGACCTTCGGCACGTGTCGTCGCGCGAGCTGGCGGGTCAGAAGCTGCAGGGCTACTCCAAGCGCGACATCACGTACGAGAAGCTCGGCCCCAGCGACGTCGGCAAGCTGGACCGAGAAGGCGCCGTCGACTGCTGGGTCATGGCGCTGCCCAACGGCGTGTGTGGCCAGTACGTCGAGGCCATCAACGAGTCGGGCAACACCAAGAGCGTCATCGTCGACCTCTCAGCCGACTACCGCTTCGACAAGTCGTGGACGTACGGCCTCCCGGAGCTGACGAAGCGATGCGACATCACCAGCTCAAACCGCATCTCCAACCCAGGCTGCTACGCGACAGCCGCCCAGCTCGGCATCGCCCCTATCCTCGACCACCTCGGCGGCGAACCCACCGTCTTCGGCGTCTCGGGCTACTCGGGCGCCGGAACGAAACCCTCGCCCAAGAACGACGTCAACGCCCTACGCGATAACCTCATGCCCTACAGCCTGACGGGCCACATCCACGAGCGCGAGATAAGCAACCACCTCGGCCACCCCGTCGCCTTCATCCCCCACGTAGCCTCGTGGTTCCGCGGCATCCATCACACCATCAACATCCCGCTCGACAAGACGATGACGTCTCGCGACATCCGCCAGATCTATCAAGATCGGTACGCGGGCGAGCAGCTCGTCAAGGTCGTCGGCGAAGCGCCCCTCGTCAAAAGCATCATGGATCGCCACGGCGTCGAGATTGGCGGTTTCGCAGTTCATAGCAGCGGGAAGAGGGTCGTCGTCTGCGCCAGCATCGATAATCTTCTCAAGGGCGCGGCATCGCAGTGCCTACGTGAGTTTTCCTCGTCCTCTCTTCCTCCCTTGCCCCCTTCCACTCTCGTGGATATATCCCCCGTTCACCATCACCCCCTTCACTAACACCCAACGCAGAAAACATGAACCTCGCCCTCGGATACGCCGAGTTCGAAGGCATCCCCATAATGTAGACCGTCATGAAAACCCCCACCTACATACCGCCGAAGCCCCCCCTCATCATATATTCATCTTCCCCCATCCCCAAGCCAACCATCATGTTCCTCATGCCCCGATTCTGGGGGATTCCCTTTTTTTTTTCCTTTTTTTTCCTTTTTTTTTTTTAGTCTTGGCTAATGTTCTTTCTTCCTTTCCCTCCTTCATGCTGGCGGAGTTGATGACGGGTTCACGCGCGCATTCCTTCTTGTGTGATTTTAGGAACGGGGTTTTTCAAACGTTTGTCATTGCCAGAGAAAGAATGAAACCAACCCCTCCCCCCCCCCCCCCAAAAAAAAAAAGAAGATGTTGGTTGCATCGTCTTGTTGCTGAAGGCTTATCGCATGATTGAGGGAGGGTGTCTGATAATTTGCAATGGCTGATTCGGCGTCTTGTCGCTCTCGTCTTGAAAGCCCATGCTGTTGTCGATGAGGCGACGACTCCGTGGTTCATACATACGATCTACTCATTGACTACCTACCTACGAAGTAATAGGTAAATCACAAGTCTGGTAACTGGCAGAATATCCTCCCTCCCTACCAGTTACGGACGACTCAACCATCCCTCCCAATCACCAGTATCCCAACAAGGCACTCGTCAAATAATCAAGATGCTCCTACATCCCCAATCTCTCCAACCCCCCCACCAAGTCATCCATCTCAGTCGCGCGCCTGACACCCTCGAAAAGACGATGCTGAATGCCGCCGATAGCCGCTCCGCACTCCGGACACGACGCCCGCTCCATGGGCATGCCGCACTCGCCGAGGGTAAAGGGGTGGCCGTTGGCGCACATGTACCAGTGTCCCGTGCCGCGCAGCTCTGCCGCCATGGCGCTCGTCACGGACCGGAGCTCCGAGGCGGTGACGGGGCGGTAGATGCCGTGGTTGAGTCTCGTCTCGGCCGCGTCGATGGCGGGCTTGAGCATCTCGGCGGCTGAAGGGAGTGCGGAGACGAGGGTGCGTGCTCGGTGGATGTGATACAGGCCCTCGGCTCTCGCCTGCTCGGCCGTCGCGACGATGGAAAAGGGGTCAAAAGCACCGCGAACTGGAGGGTAAGAGTCCAGCGCGAGACTGAGACCGCTCAGGCGAGCTGCGAAGATGTGTCCCCTAACCTCCTCCCTGGGATGCTTGGAAACAGATGTCAAGTCGATCAAGTAGCGACACGCGTTGAAGCAGGTCGACAAATCGACCTCGACCTCGATTTGGTTCCAAGGCGTCTTCTTCCGCAGCTGGGAAAAGTCGTCGAGCACGACGAGCTCACACTCGAGAAGCAGCGTCTCAGCCGAGAGCCAGCCCTTGAGCTGAATGACGGACTCGTCAAAGACGAACTCATGCGACGTGTGCTTCAAGCGGTTGCCGTGTCGCACAAGATCCGCGACCCGCTGGAAGGGCTGTTCTTCTTCCCGGACCCGGGCGGCGTGTTGATGCAGAGTGCGCCACAGGACGAGGATTGAGTCGTAGCGCTGGTGACCGACGAGCTTCGAAAGGAGCAGCAGCGGTCGGAGGCGCGGCGTGATGTGGTGTAGAGCCCCTTTTGCCTTTTCGCCGTCGTCGTCGTCGTCGTCGTCGTCGTCCTTGTCGTCCTCATCGTCGTGAGACAGAGGAACGGTCTCAGGAACAGGTCTTTCAGCCAACTTGTCGACCTCGCTCCCGAGCTTTTCTGCCAGAGACAGATGCTCGTCGGCGCACCAGGTAATGAGCTTTTTGGTCGCCTCATCCAGTAGGGCCCGTCTCACAATGCGGCCGTATCTGGCGATGCTGCGAAGGGAGCCGCGACATGAGCCGCACACTGGGATGGACTTCCCGGCGAGCGTCATAGGCTCCGACGGGCGTGAGATGGCCGTCGGGCGGCCGTCTCGATCCAGTTCATAGTGAGCCTGCATGTCCATCTGGCCGTCCATGGAGGTGACGGTGAGAAAGTGTCCGCACTGGGGGAAGATGCACGGCTCGACATCGAGGTTGATATCTTTGTACTCCCTCATCTTGATAACGTCGACCTGCATCGACTTGATCTCCTGTGGCCCGCACTGCTGACAGAATCCTTCATCGGGACACTGCTCTCCGCAGAGCGAGGGGCCTTGAAAAAGTATGTCTTGTTAGTCGGAGTCAGGATGACAGGAATCGAAGCATTTACACTGATGTCCACAAGCCAATCGCTCCAAGCACCGCTTCGTGCAGGGCACCCAGTTGCAAGGAGCGGCGCACGGCATCGTACACTGCGAGTGAGGGCATCGTGAAAGGCACGTCGCCTCGGCACAGGGCCCGCAGGGCTCGCTGCAGGCCTTTTCGCAGCGGGAGTGGCCGCACGAGGCCTGGCAAGTCTCTTTGCAGGGCGGACAGGGCGAGTCGCCGTGGCACTTAAGCGAGCAACTGTGCGGACACGTCGTGAAGTTGCGGCCGCACTTGACCTGGCAGATACCATGGTTCCTCTCCGTCACCTTGCCGTCTTGACGCGTGTTGCAGCGTGAGCAAGGTCTCCTGCATTTGTGTCCGCAGGCTCGGACGTGGCCGCACGGGGATGAGCAGTTGAATGATGTGCTTGCCACGTCTTGGTAGCAGAGCATCAAGACTCGGTGCTGGCATCCGGGAACCGTTCGCATTACCATGGTCTTGCACCTGACCGAGTTCGGATGCCGCACCTCCCAGCAACTGGCCGGGGCATGACGATGACCGCAGGGGAGCTCGACGCCCTCTTCCATCTGTACCTGACATCTTCCATGGCAGACCTCTCCGCAGAGCAGCGGACACGGGTGATTACAGCCCTTTTTGGGTCGGGGGCAGGCCTCCAGGCACTTGACGGCCTGGTGCAGCATGTCGGAGTGGCATCTGCCCGTGCACGCGTGGCCGCAGTCGAGCCTCCTGTCGCACGGCAGATTGCAGCCGCTCTCGGGAGACATCTGAAGGAAATCATCCGGCTTAGAGACGGTGAGACGATCCTTGGGGTGACGAGGGCATTGCAGCTCCAGGCTCGTGCCGAAGCGGGAGGATGCCTTGAGCATGGCAATGACTTCTGCCCACATCGGGACGTGCTCGTACGTTTTGGCGTTGCCGATGATGTACATGCCGTCTCTGGCACGCGATAGCAAGACGTTGATCCTGTTGGAGGTGCTGAGGAAGCCGCATCTGTTCTGTTGGTTGCTGCGAACCAGGGATATGACCACCACCTTGGCCTCCTCGCCCTGGAAATTGTCGACGGTCGCGGCTCGGACACTTTTGAGGAGCGTCGATCGGTTCAGCAGCGCCCTGGAAATTGGTGGCACAGTCTTGCCATCGCCCTCAACCGCTTCGAGCGCTTCGAGATCGCGGTCGCCGACACTAATTTCAAACATGGTTTGCATCCGTCGTCGCAGCTGATGGAGCTGGCTGAGGTAGGGCGTCAAGACGGCAATGTCGCCATGAGAGTACTTTCCCTGCCGGAACAGATGGGATACCAGAGAGACCGTCATCTCGACCTCGTAGTCGTTGCGGTGTGATGTGCCGTATGCATCGTAGTTTGCGGCCGCCGCCTCTTGCTTCTCATGATGGAGCCAGAACAACCGCTCGCGGAGGCCGACAACTTCCGGATGCTGCGTAACCGCCTCGGAGTTCTTCAGATTCGGATAGAGCGTCGAGCGAATGAGCTCGGCCATGTCGGGGTGCATACGTCTCTGCGTCTCCAGCACGCTCAGGGGTAAGCGCCTCTCGCCGCCATCGTCCGGCTTCACAAGCCGCTCAAACAGTGAGACATCGAGAGAGTACTCGCGTCCGCGCGGGTTCGTGCTCTGCAGCTCGTAATTTTGAATTTGCGGCCGGAGCTGGAGATGGTCGCCGATCAGGATGGCATGCTCTACCGTCGGGAGGAGGGCGGTGAGAATGTGTGCTTCGAGGACTTCTCCCGCCTCCTCGCACACCACCACTTTGCATCGGACCTTGCGGAGAAGGTCCAAGCATCTGGCCAGTCCGGTCGTGGTGACGCCTACCACCTGGGCATTCTGAAGACAGCGCAGATCCACGTCGTGGCGCGCGCGAGCCCGCGTCTCGGCCGCCTCGTTAAAGTCGTCGTATAGGTTTTGGACAACGGTGGTGGCCTCGTCGCGGATGTTGTGAAGCCAATGATTGTATAGTTCCCTTCGCTCTGCGTGGTTCATACTGGCGAGCTCAGCGCCCAGGAGCTCCTCGACATGTCGTTGCCCCTCGACGTGTCGTTGCCCCTCCTCTTCGCGTAGTTCCCCATGCAACCACCTTTCAAGCGATCGGTCTTGCGAAGAATGCACCACACGTGTCCATCCCGGCTCGCCTTTCTTCTTTTTGCCGAACAACTCGTCGTGGTGTTTACGATTCGCCGTAAAGAGGTGAGCTTTCAGCGTTGACCAGGAATTCATCGTCTTGAGCTTGTCGAGTTCTTGGTCTACCTGCTTCTTGATAAACCGGACTGACGCCTCGACTTCATATAGCCTGTACTTTTCTGCCTTCGTCCGGCTGCATGCTTTGGCCACCTCCACCAGGTTCAACTTGCCCAGCCTGTCGGATTTCGACCGCGAGCCTATGCGTATAATGTTTTCGATGCCTTCATCGAGCAAGTGCTCGAGCACCTGATCCAGCGCGTGGTTGGTGTAGCAGACGCAAAGAATGGGCCCCAGCTTGGCTTGCTTTCTGTTCTCCAGCAAGACTTTGATAATCTTCTCCCCGGTGTAGCTCTTGCCGGTGCCAGGAGGGCCCTGGATGAGGGAGACTTCGCGCGATAAAGTGTTCAATAGGGCCGCAGCCTGGGTGGGATCAAGGCAAGACCGGGACGCGAGCTGGCTAGGCGTAAGAGGGGCGCGAAGCGAAGATACCAGCTCCCTGTCGTCGTTGCTCAGGCATCTCATGCTAAAGGCAAAGCCAGGCGCTCTGGCGTAGAGCGGAGGATCCATGACGGCAGGGCCGGACGTGGACTCTGACGGCGCCAAGATCTTGCAAAACGGAATGTCCAGCTTCTGGTACATGCGCTGCAAGGCTTCAAGCGTATACTTGAACGACGCAAGGAGGATGCCGGGGAATTCGACCAAGCACCAAGCAGGCCCGGACTCTATGGTTCGATACCATCGCAAAGCCAGGGCGACCTCTTGTTCATTGGTGCTAGCCAGCTGGAGCTTGACGAAGAGAAACTTGGCATCGTCAGAGAGGGTCAGGTGCTCGACCGGTGCGTCATCATCCTCGGTGGATTTCGTCTGGCGAGTGTGTTTGATATCGGCTTTACTTCTCATGGTCGAGTTGGAAACAACGAAAAATAGAACAGAGCCCGTTGGATTCACGGCACAAACCAAGGCTCCCACCTGAAGGCGCTTGCTCTGCATCCACCAGGCTTCCCGATCCGTGGCCTTTATTCTCTGGGCCGCAAGAGGTTGCATGCAACGAATGGTCATCTCCAAGCCGGAGAACCTGTCAAAGTAAGCGTCTATGGCCGTCGGTTTGCTGTAGGTGTATGTAGGCGCGCTATTCTTGAGCCCGCGCGCCTCTCCCACGCCTGTCGGGTTGCGCATCTTTTGGAGAGCTTGAAACACGGCGTCTCTGACCTGGCCCACGGTGTCCTCGCGCAAGAGGCGGAACTCGCGATCTAAGCGTCCGTGAATGCCCTTGACGTGCCACTGAGAGCTGTCTGCAAGGGGCAAGTATTCGGCCCTCGCAGACATGATCTCTTCCCACGTCGGCAAAATCTTGATTTTTGGAATCTCTGCATGGTCGTTGTCGTGACGTGGGCCTTGGGCTGATAGGTGACCGGGGAGCTCCCTCCGCAGGACAAACTGTTGGCGAACCGGTTTTGCTTTCGACCTCGAGGTCAATTTCCGAATCTCGTTGCCAGAGTCAAGCCGGAGTCGCATGTAGTCGAGATATTTGCTGGCCTGCAAGCGAGAGAGTGCCTGCTCCGGCTCATTACTGTTGCTCACTTGGTGGGAGAAGAGCGCAACAAAGGTGGAGAAGCTCTCGTTGACAATATTGGTCGTATTGCAGTCAAGAATCTTGGAGAGAACAGCGAGGGACAGCTCAACGACAGGCATGGGATCCGTCGGCCAGCTTTTGAGCAGGCGACCGATGTAGTCGAAGATTCTTGTCATGCGGACGCCTCCTACTCCGAGGAGGTAGTTGTAGATGAGGGCCACCTGCTGCTCCAGTACGGCAGAGTCGATGAGACGGGGGTGCGTTAACAGCTGGAACAACGGCTCCAGCTGCGAGGTCCAGATTGCAACGTAGGGGGAGGGATATCCTTGAATGCTGTTCTCGGCGACCGTATTGATGAGCAGCAGGCCGGGATCAGTGGCCAACTGCTTCACCACCTCCTGGGAAACGCCAACGTCACTGTCCATCAACTCAAGGCCCAGCCGAAAGAAGTCGGTGGTTGCCATCGCGGAAGGGCATGAAGTGATGGAACTCTGTCGCAGGATGCGCTTCCACTGCTGGTATTTGCCGTCGAGAAGCGGTCGGGATGGAGGAGGAGAGTCAGATGCCGCCTCTTGTACCAGACCATGGTCGGCGGAGACATCATGGGAGAATTTGCAATGCTGGCCGAACTTGCAGATTCCGTGCCGTTTAAAATGCAAGCATGGCTGCGGCTGGTTCGTGATATCGGGGGAATCGCTGTGAGGGGACATAGCATGCACTTTTAGCAAGATTCTGCGAATCTTCCGACTCGAGCTCCCGAGAAACCAACCCTTTTCCCGCCATGGCTGGAGCCTTTGAGCCCAGCCCAGCCTAGGCGAAGGCAAAGGCGAAAGGAGAGTGTGCGTCGATATTCAGTGGTGAGACTGAATGAAAATGAGAATGAATGAAAAGACGATGGGACTGAAAGACGATGAGACTGAAGAAAGGCACGACTTGATAAATGATGATAGGCTCGAATCGAGAAGACTGGCTTGGCTCATGTGAAGTGCAGAATTCTCGCCCGTGCACGAAAGGAAGGTGCGGTGGGAAAGCAGGGGGCAGCTGGCAAATATTACATGGAAAGTGCGAGGCACCTGACGTTTGCCAGGCTCTTACCACAGGCTCTTTCCAGGCTGCTGCCTACTATAAAGGAAAGACTGTGTTATCTAATCGACCAGAAATGATTCTTTGCCCTTCCATTGCCTGCCATTATTCGGCGTTGGCTGGAGCAGGGAGAGCCTTCAGTTGCCATCAGCTAGAGAGCTTTCAGAGAGCTTCTAGGGTCCTTAGACGCTGATTTTCAGCGGCAGCGGAGATGTTTGTGCTTTTCAAATGGCGCCTAAAGAGTTTCGTTCGTCGCAACAGGTACGTCGCTATAGCGATATGTAGCCTCGCGGTAGCCTCACTCGGTCCGTTTGACAGACTCGCAAGGCTCGAAGGAATCACAAGGCTATTTGCCCGGAGTAAGTCTTGCTAATTCTTAAGCACAAACTCGTAACACGTCAGCCTCGCCGGGTTCCAACCGTTGAAGGGCACCTGATCCACATTCACGACGCCTTCATCAGGAGCTTGTTCCGACTACACAACTCGTTCTCGCACCCGACTTCTCTGTTTCAAGCAAACAGAACTGGTATGAAGATCCGAGAATGGCGTCATGGAGTGAATGAAGCCTACATACATAGGATGTGGCTCATGTCAGTGTGGCGTGTCAGTCGTTGCAGTCGGTGATCGACGCCTATATTAAATTGATGACTCGTTGGCGTTTATCTCTGCCTCACCTGCGCCTTGCCCCGGCTCATGTCTCTGTGCGCCTCGCCTAGATCCATCGAGGCTGTTCTTACAGAGAACTGACTCTTTATAAGCACCATGGATTCCTTATTCTACGGCTTGCCAGAATACAGCCACGAGTTCGCCTCGATCCATCATCAAGGCTGATTTTTCAGAGAACTAACTGACTCTTTATAAGCACCATGGATTCCTTCTTCTACGTCCTGCCAGATCACAATCACGAGTTTCATTTAGGTCTTTGCTCATTCTACTCCGGCAAATGCTGCCTACAGTCGCGTCTGCGTATTCTGATTCCTGCTACACAGAGATTGAGCCACCGCGATCATGTCCTTTTCGCTATTTTCGCTCCTTTTTCTGCTCCTCAGTACGGCATCCTTCTTGTCAGGAGAACAATTAGCACATGAGCAGCCGTCGATATCCGGGAGTCAAGCTATCAAACACTGGGATGCATGGAACTCCGTCAATAAAGGGTAAGTTTTGTAAATGTATAGTCCTTCTCTGCTTACATGCTTACCTTGAATCTTGTTGTAATACAGCCTAAGCCATATAACCAGGCGTCAAAGCCCAGGGCTTGGTCTTGATCTGGACCGGGTTGAAGTGAAGCACATCTTCCTTGGACTTTATGTACGCACAGAGTATCCACACCCGGAAGTTGCCCTCAAAGAAAAGGACCACAAGCTGTTCCACTGGGCGATTCTTAGTGGCAACGAGAAGTCGCCCACTGCTCGTATGGACGCTTTTGATGTGTCCAATGGTGCACAGATAAAAAGAGGCAGTGACCTATTCGACAATCAAGCCTCAGACGCAGGAGGTCATCGAAAATTTCTGTTCCAATACAAGACCAACGTCGACCCGACAAAGGCGGACACTCTGTTGGCCAGAATTCACGTGGGCAGCATCCAGGCGTCTACGAATCAGATCAAGAGCAAACTCGAAGGGGTAGAGATACCCGCGACATGCGACAAGACGAGTTGCGTCGACTGGCAGCGAGGAGCCTTGAAGAAGTTGCAAGACCAAGCTGGTCTCAGGAAGTTCGACATGGACAAAACATTGGACGACGCTTTTGAATACGGGGGCAAGAGGCTCGCAAAAGTTCGCGCGGCAGAGTCTGTAGAGAAATGGCAACGTGTCAAGCAGAAACTAGCCGAAGTGAACCACCGCGGAGAGGTGAAAGGGCTGAGAAGAGGACTTCCGGGTGAGACTCGCAACTAGAAGGCACCCACGAGTTCCAAACCACGCATGCTGACGGTGATGTTAGTGACGCCAGAACTTCAGAGAAGGATTGCTTCAATCTGTGGGATTCCCGGCACTGTCAGGGTGGCGAAAAGAGACAATCTGGGTTGTCAAAGCACGGTAAGTGGCTTTGCGACTGGGTTGCCGACTTGGGGAAGAGGTCTTTTGCCTTCCGATGCTAACAAACATATTTCTTGCAGCTTGAGGAGCTAGCCGAGGAAATCGGGAGAAAGCAATTCGAAGTGATGGCGGCCAAGCTCCAGCTCGATCCGTCCGATGCCCTCGACGTGGACCCCAGGAAAACCAGGTTGCTATCTGTGCCGAAGATATGGCAGAAGACGACGTCTTTAATCAAGGAGCGGACCAAGATATTCATGAAAGACGCACTGACGTTGAAGGGAGGGTTCAGACTAGCACTTGACCTTGGTCCGTACTCCTACAAAGTATACAACGCCTTCTCACAAGAAACATCTACGCTCACACGGGCGGCTGCTTTGACGTACATCGTGCCCGGCGTCAACTGCGTGACCGAGCACGAAGCCCGGAAGGCGAAGAACGAGGGCAGTCCGCCCGATTTCGTCGTCTGCGTTTTCGCCGACACTCTGCTTTTCACCCCTTTGTTTCCGCTAGGCATCGCCCTGCACTTTGGTCGATTTGCTGCTCAACTCCTACGGGGTGATTGGATTGACGTCGATCTGATGGATCCCCAAGTCATACACAGTAACCGATCGAACGGATGGTACAGTTACTACACAAAGACGGAGGAATACTTCCGATCGAGAGACTTCCAGGAGCAGATACAGATGCAATTTACGGCTGAACTCGCCCAGCTCGGGGCGGCGGCTTCTATGACCATCGGTACCTTGACCACCGTCCAGGCACTGAAGATGACCATTGCCGAGACGGATGATGAGCGGCGGGAGATTCGCACCATCATGGATCCCCTGGCACACAGGGTGTGGAATGACATGTGCGGCCAGATTCCCATGAAGAAGGCTAGGTTCCTGAACGAAACATCCGCCACATGGATGAGATGGATGGAGAACGAAATGGTCCAGTTTGATGACGAGTTCTTTCCGGCTTACATGGCCAAGATGAAGAAGCGACAGGATCAACGGTTGCAAAATGCAATACAAGGGTGGACTTCACTGCGCTCGTCCACAGAGCTCGAAAAGGCCTACGCGGATAACTTGGCGAGAAATCTAAAAGCCAAGCTGAATAAAGAGCTCGAAGCGGCTTCGGGTCTGTTGGACAAGGAAAGGGCAGAGTTCAAACTGGAGTTCCCGTATACGACGCGCAAGGTCATCGAGAACATGCTGGTGTTTGTACCGGACGAGATAAAGACCATGTGCGAATCCATCGAAGAAGACAAGCTTGACTGTCGTCAGGACCCGAGCAAGCATTGGAACGAAGAAAAGCAGTTGTGCGAGCCCGACTGCGGAACAGGACACCCGCCGAAGCATCTGGATGACCAGCCCGGAGCCACCGAGTGTTACAAAGGGGATTCCCCCTTGTTCATCGACTGTGATGAGGAGTTTAGAAACTCGACCCAAAAAGACGTCGGAATTGCACGGAAGCTCTGGTCCGGTCAGATCAGGTGCCGCGGTGTCGAGAACTGCCGAGCCGAAGGCTTCTGGTCGGATGGCTCCAGATTGCAAAAGCTCGTCAGGGGCGAGTTCAGGTGCAAGCTCGGCGGTAAGATGGAGGCCGTTGGACTGACTGACACGTACTTGGAGCATTGTAAGCTCGAGGCAGACCAGAGCGTGCATCTCTGTACGGTAGAAGCGACTGTGAGCTTGGGAGAGCAAGACATGAAACTGGCCAGGGAGTCGGGGATCGGGGAAGCAGACGTCGCCCGTCTGATTGAACAGGCCAAGGTGCGGTGAGGAAGATTCATCAGATGTTGCAGCCAAGGACTACACCTACTATGCAGAAGTGTTGGTACGAAGTCGTCTGACTCGACCCCTTCCGCGGCTAAGTGTCTCGGGACGGGCAGCTTGAGGCATCGAGAGCCGTCGGCGGTCTGGACTGATGAGACATTCACCTCGGTCAAGGTTCAGTCGATGGGTGTATTCGATGAGATGCCATCAAAGACACCCAAGATACATGTATGGCCAAGCAAAGCAACGCTCCCACATGCATTCATACATACTATCATCGTATTGATCCTTGTATGGGAGTCGCTGCAGGAATGCGGTGCGTCGACTGCGAACTTTTGTCTTGGGTTTCCGATGACGGCTTAAACATGTCCATAGAACCTCTAGGGCTGGCTGATCGGATCATGGTTCCTTTTCCGAGGTCGTTTTCCCCCTTGATAGCGCTTAACATCGGTCATAGTGTCACATATTGCGTAGAATTATGGCTACCGGGGTCAGAGTGTTGTCGGCGTATCCCAGCTGATGATCTATCCATTCCAGACCGTAATTGAAACATGGTCGCATCGAGAGCTAGCGATGCTCCTGCATATGTATGACTCTGATTGTGATGGAATGCAAAGAACAACAACCAGGTGGCGCGTCTTCAAACTATTAAAGCTCGAGATGCTGCCCGTCTTTCTGCTGCTTCCATAACGGTGTCCCTCGAACCCTTACAAGTGCCCGTTTTTCTCCCAGTGTCCTTGCTCTATTTGAGAAGATGAAGGTCTCGCTGCTTGTCGCCGCCGTCTTCGCGGGCCTCGCGTCTGCCAACTCGCACAACCATGGCAAGACGAGGAAATGCGGCCCGGGCGAGAGGCTTGAACCCAACGTCTGGAACGTGAGTCGAGTCCTGAGAGGAATGACTTGTATGTTTGCTTTGCTGACATGAATGGGACGGGTAGCCACAGGGCCCATACGTCTGCATCCCCAACGGGGCCGTGCAGTAGTTGACGTCTCTGGAAGCCGGTGAGGTGGAAGTCAGCTTGAGGTTTGAAGCCATACGGGGGCTGAAGGGTCGGTTGAGAAGACTACATGTATCTCTGTAGGGCTGGTTTGAAGGAGACATGAATACAGGCCCGACGTTCCATGAGACTCGGCCAGTGATACCGTCAACATACATGTAGTAGTATTCGTGGGCTCGCGTCTTGTTGGTCATTTTGAAGATGTACGGCCAGAAACGTCAGCAGTCTTTACCGCAATCAGCAAGGATCTTCCCCAAGGCAAGCCTCAAGGCGAGAGCAGAGGGACGGCTGCTTAGAACGGTAACCCGAAGCAGTCGGCCTCAGCGACGACGTGACGGAGTGGCTTTTATACATATGTACGATATGAATATGACGCATGCAGAGCCGATATACACAACGTCCCGCATCGCTGACGGGCATTTCTCGATGCCGCGGGCCAACAGCCTTTCTGTCCACGGATGTAAGACCAGGGTTGCAGAAGAGGATTAGCCCTGCATCCATGTTACGTCGTCAGTCCTTTCCCCTACCCAATCGTCTTTCTTCCTCGCCCATGAAGCCTTCGTCTACGCTCATACATGTATCTTCCCCTCTCTCTCTCATATCTGTCCCTCCCCATCTTCGTATCCTCCTCATTCAGCTATGTCTCGGGAAGCACTGTATCTCGGTCTTTCCATCGCTACGACTTGCTGTCTGGCCTACTCCGTGATCCAACACTTTTCCGTCCGCGTGGCCGGTCCGACTCTTGTACGTTCGCCATGGCAGATGCTAATTCTCGTCATCGTCCTGTACTTCGCTCGCTCTCGCCATCATGAGCTGCGTCAGATGCGTCTCCGGGGCGCGGCACCCGGCAAGATATATCCTCATCGCGATCCGATCTTTGGCATCGACTGGTTCCGGCTCGTGCTCCGGGCTCAGGCCAATGACAAGTTGATACAGATCTGGCACAGCCTCTTGACCGAGAAGATTGGCAAGACCTTTTGGGTAAACGCCATGGGCAACTGGCTTCTCATGACTTGCGAGCCAGAAAACGTCCGAGCCATCCTGCAGGGCCAATTCAAGTCGTGGCCCATCGAGGGCCCGCGGAAACGGACCACGATAGGTGAGCCCCAATCAACCTACCAATACTTCAAGTTAGATAGTCCTTTGGCCAAGGCCATACTCACAATCAAGTCCAGCCGTCATCGGATCCAAGTCCATCTTCAGTAGCAACGGGTCTCAATGGGCTCACGCTCGTGCCATGATGCGTCCGACCTTTGTTCGAAACCAGATCGCTGACCTCGAATGCCTGGACCGCCATGCCGACAACTTTCTGGCCCGTCTGCGGCTAGAGGGTTCCAGGATTGATCTTCAGCATCTCTTTTACTTGTTCACCATGGACACGTCGACCGATTTCATGTCAGCTGCGCCTCGGCCCTCGGCTATCGGAACGACGCTGACGTCTGCTGCCCCTTTTCAGGTTCGGTCGCTCGACTGAGATGCTGCTACGGCCATCGGACGATGCCGTCGAGTTCACAGAGGCCTTTGACTATGCCTTACGGGCCAGCACCAACCGCGGCCGTGCAGGTTGGCTGGCGTTCATGATGCCAGATAAGAAATTTGATGCCTCCGTTGCCATCTTTCGAGCCTTCATCGATCGTTATATCGCTGCGGCTCTCAAGGAGGATAGGCCAAAGGAGAGATCCTACGTATTCATGCACGAGCTGATCGATTCGGGCGCCACCCATCAAGAGATCTCGGATCAGCTTCTATCCATGATTCTCGGCGGTCGTGACACGAGCGCAAGCACCCTCAGCTCCTTGTTCTGGATGCTGGCCCGTCGGCCTGATGTGGTGCGTGCCATCCGGAACGAAGTACTCCAACTGCAGGGAAAGCGTCCGACATGGGAGCAGCTCAAGGAGCTCAAGTACTTGAACAACGCGCTCAAGGAAGGCGAGTTTACGAATACTCACTGCATGAGCCTCACTTGGAGCACGCAGTCAGTCGGCTGACCGTACACCACAGCTCTGAGACTCTGGCCCCCAGTCATGAACAACATGAGGACCGCTTCCGAAGACCTTGTGCTCCCCAAGGGCGGCGGTTCCGATGGCCAGTCGCCCCTGTTCGTTCCCAAGGGAACGGATTGCCGCTACTCCATCTACAGCATGCAGCGCCGCAAGGATATATACGGCGAGGACGCGGACGAGTTCCGGCCGGAGCGGTGGAATTCTCTTCGAACGAGGCACGTTCTTCTCTTCCCCTGGCGATGGGACGATGCTGACCCGAGTTGCAGCTGGGAATATATCCCCTTTAGCGGCGGGCCTCGTATCTGCATTGGCCAGCAGTTTGCACTCACCATGATGCTGTATCTGTTGACGCGCATCTTTCAGAATTTCGACAGGATAGAGGCCCGAGACGACAAGCCCATGACGGTGAAGATGGGAGCTACAAGCTCCTTGGTGAACGGCTGTTGGGTGGCTTTGACTCCGGCTTGAGGATGCCGGGTGATGGGACGACTGCAGCGTTTCTGGTTGGGTATCGTCGGGGCGAGTATATGGCCTTGATGTTGGTCTTTGTCTGGTAGAGCTCTCTCTTTGCCTCGTGCCCCGGATATTGTAATCAGCGGCGGTGATCAAGTTTGAGACTGACGATGACGATGGAGCATCGTAGCAGGAGATGTACATTTAGCACGTCACGTGATGATTTATCTAGTCTACATTATCCCATCCTACCTCCTGCGAGGCTACGGACCATACATATTCGCACATACATATGTAGGTTACCAAAGGCAAAAAAAAAAAAAGAAGCCAGTGGAGAAATTTCTCGACTCCCCATCCTCTCTACAGCTCGCCTTCGCCATGGCTTCGCGCTCGTACCGCTCCGTGACGCGCTCGCCGACGCCGCCGCCCGTCGATTCTCGCTCTGGTCACCGGCGTCGGCTCGGCTCACCCTCGCAGTCGCGTTCGCCGACGCCTCCTCCGCGTCGTCCCCGAGCCGACAGCCGGAGCTGGAGCCGCGGCCGAGCGAGGGACAGCCGTGAGCCGAGCGAGACTTCGCATCCGTCTGGGACCAAGGTTCGTCTTATCTTCTCGTCTGTCTGCTTGCTCACTGCTGATGCATCTCAGGTTGTGGTCGAGCGGCTGTCGAAGAACGTGCGGGAGTCTCATCTTCGCGAGATTTTCGGTCATTACGGCCCGATTCAGGATCTCGACCTCCCCTTCAATAGAGCTTGTGAGCTTATTCTTTTCCATACTCACATACTCGACGACAGATTCTGACGATTATTACCAGTTGGTACGAACCGCGGCACCGCCTATATCCTCTACGAGCATCGCGAAGACGCCGAGGAGGCCGTCGCCAACATGCACGAGGGCCACATCGACGGCGCCACCGTCAACGTCTCCATCGTCCTGCCGCGACGCATCTTCTCGCCCGAACCACCTCTGGCCCGACGAGGCGCCAATATCGATCCTCGCGTTCCGATGCCCAACTCACGCGGCGGGCGTGGCTACCGCGGCCATCCTGCGCCTGTTGGTCATCGTCGAGCCTCCTCTCCCAGCCGCTACGGTCATCGGACAAACAACGCCTTTGCGCCTCCCTCGCGCTCCCGCTCCCGTTCACCTTATAGGACGCCTCCGAAGCCGTCTCGTGCTTCTCGCGGTGGTGGCGGGCCGCGCCGCTCGTTTGACTCTTATTCGTCCCGCTCAAGGTCCAAGTCGCCTCCCCCGCGGCGGAGCGGAGGAGGAAGTGGCGGACGCTTTGCCAATGATGGCTTCCGTCGCCGCAGCCGTAGCGTCGACAGTTACGGAGGTGGAGGCCGCAACCGATCCCCCAGCCCGGTGCGGAACAACTACTGGTAGCGACACACCAGGGATTCAATCAAGGTCAGATATGAGCCTTGTCATCCTAGGTTTCATAAGGGCCTTTTGGTCTTTTTCATTGGGATGGCGGCGTGCGGTTGGTACGAATGATTTCTATTTCTTTCGCAGAGGGGCACGTTTTCTAACACGCCACAGCCTATCCGTACAGGCCACGTGTGTATATACGGGTTGAACGCGATGGAGGAAGGCACCAGACGTTGTCTATCCGACATATCTGGTGCCGGATGCTTTTTTCTGGTCTTGATGGAGCAGAGGGGAATCAGTTGTCCAGCCAGCACCAGTGACTTGTCGAGCAATTTACAGTCTTTGCCAACTTCTACTGGAATCGTGATCTGGAAGACTCTTGAAAGTGCAGCGAGCTGACAAGAATACGAATACATGCACGGATGGCACCCACGTCGTACATGAAATAGCTCACGGCGTGGCGGCCGCTGGATGGGCAGCTGGGTTGCATCGCCGGTTTCACCGCAAAGAGGCCGGTTGTATGTATGCTGCAAAGTGAGGTTCCATCTCAGTCCGATTTTTCCGTGTCACTACTGACGACCGAAAGACGGCGGACGAGGCGTTCGGGACAGCGGCTGGCAAGCAGCTGAGTGTCTGACAATAACAGATGGATGGTGTTGATTCAGTAAAGGCTGGATTCGATGGATGCCCAATTACCTACGTACATACGCTCCTCGACGCAGGAACAGCAAGCCACAACGGTTCAAGAGCAGGGGGTCCCTTAACAGGGGGTCCGTTTCTACTGCACACCTCCACCTGGTATCCATGTATGTGGTTACCCCGTCGTACGGATACAGGCTTACCGGGATCCTTTGAAGACCCAGCTTCTTCTTCAGGGGACGTCGGCTTAACCGAACAATCCGACTCCTGAATCCGCCGACCCTTGTCCGTGGCAAGAGAGAAATCCGGGGCATCTGGCGACCTTCCACGGCGCTTAGATCCGCACTCGAATGCTTTTTTCCCAGTCCTCGCCATGGATCAGGACCAACTCACTGGTCGGTCGGGTGCCGCCACGACGCCTCTCCGGCCGGGGACGCCCAACAGCGATGCGGCATCATGGCAGCGGCCGAACCCGTTTGGCAGCCCCATGGGCTCGAGTTACGGCTCATCGAGTGCTGTGGGAAACCGGTTCGAGGAGCGAGCGCCACTATACTTTCACTCGCGGCGCATCGGCAAGGATGAGGTCGAGAAGCCGTGGCTCGAGCGACGAGACGCAAAGGAGAAGTGGGTGACGATTTTGCCCGTCATGGGCATCGTTCTTGGACTGGCCATCTCGGGCTTGCTGGTCTGGGACGGTCTCCGGAGCGTGGTTCGGCACAAGTACTGCCCTGTTCTGGACGACGGGTTCGAACACGGGCTCGATGGCGGCGTGTGGACGAAGGAGGTGACTGTGGGCGGCTTTGGGTGAGCCTCTTGTCCCCCTTGTCTAGCTCTATATCCTCGTTTCTGACTCGAGCAGCAACGGCGAGTTCCAGCAGACGACGGGGGGCGACGAAAACGTCTTCGTCGACAACGGCAGGCTCGTGATTCGCGCAACTCTACAAGACCAAGACAAGATGAACAAAGACACCGTCATCAACCTGCTGGCGGATGGAAGCTGCACGGCGACGGAATGGACCAACTGTGTGGCGGCAACCAACACAACAGCCGGCAACTCGTCGGTCGTTCCGCCGACCAAGTCGGGCCGGATCAACAGCCGCAAGGGCGCGAGGCTACGGTACGGACGGGTCGAGGTGACGGCCAAGCTTCCCGAGGGCGACTGGCTGTGGCCGGCCATCTGGATGATGCCTGTGCGCGACACGTACGGCGGCTGGCCTGCCTCGGGCGAGATCGATATCGTCGAGAGTCGGGGCAACGGCTGGGAGTACGGACAGGGCGGCAACGATGTCGTCTCGTCCGCCCTGCACTGGGGCCCGAATCCGGCCAACGACGGATGGTGGAAGACGAACAACAAGCGAAGGGCTCTCCGCAAGGACTGGAGCGCCGACTTCAACACCTTTGGTCTCGAGTGGTCGCAGAAGTATCTCTTCACCTACGTCAACAGCAGGCTCCTACAAGTTCTCTACACCAACTTTGATCAACCCATGTGGCGCCGGGGCAACTTCCCAGAGACGAGCAGCAACGGAACGCGGCTGACGGACGTATGGAGCCGAACGGGCCGCGACAACACGCCCTTTGATGGCGAGTTCTACCTGGTGATGAACCTGGCCGTCGGGGGCACCAACGGCTGGTTCGAGGATGGGAAATCGGGGAAGCCCTGGGCCGACCGGTCGCCGAGCGCAAAGAAGGACTTTTGGGAGGCGAGGGATGTCTGGAGCAGGACTTGGAGACGGCCGCAGATGGAGGTGAAGAGGGTGGTGATGCTACAGCAGTGCGACGGGAATGAGCTTTGAGCAGACAGACAGAGAGACGGACGGACGGACGGACGGACGGAGAGACGGACGGACGGACGGAGAGACGGACGGAGAGACAGACGGACAGACAGACGGACAGACAGACGGACAGACAGACAGACAGACAGACCGTCGAATGTCGCCACGAGTCGATATCGACGCAATCTCTTAGCCGGCATGTAACGTGTGTCTCACGGGCAGACGAAATAAACTATAGACGGGCCGAGACATTGGCTCCTACGGTTGGGCTGTCAAAAGGGTCAGGCGCAAGATGCAGGAATACGAGGCCGGACCAGGATAGCTAGAGGGCAGGACACCCCCCTTTTTTTCTTTCAAATATTTATTTTTTTTGTGTTTTTTTTTTCTCCGAAGCCCCTGCTAGGATAGCCCTACTGCGGTTACGTCTCGGTAAGGGTTGCTGTGGAGGTGTCTGCGATGGGAAGCTGGAGACGAGGTCAGCTTGGTGTTGATGGGAGCTGAGAGGACGTGTGGATGGATTCGTACGATAGATGTATCATGTATGTATGAACGGCTAACGGGTAGATATCTATGTTGGTCGTGCATTTGGGTGGCCAGCCTTTGAAGACCGAGTACATGGCAGTAGTTCGTACGGACATACTTGTATGTAGGTATGCTTCAAGTATGAAGTCTCCGTAGGCACTCAACACCACCCTCAACACCACCCTCAACACCACACTCAACACCACCCTCAACGGTAGCTTACATGCTCGTCCATACCAAATACATGTGGCAGCATCAGCAACCATCCCCCAGCGCCTCCAGACGCCACCGGGCCCGCGCGCTACGCCCGCCCTGCCAAGGGCTGCCTCGCGATGCAACCTCAGCGGCGAGACACCACCACTCGAAGCTGTGTGCCGCCCAGCCGTGCCCTCTTTCATGGGAAAGAAAGATGGGGCTTGATAGTGGAACCGTACTACGATTTACCTCGCCAAATTCGGGCTGGTTTATTGTGGTTTATCGTGCATGCTTCATCAAGCTAGGACTGACTGGCTGTACTACGATACGGTAGATGGTTTTTGTCTGCAAGACACCTATTTATAACCGTCGATACAGAGACATACATACATACATACATACATACATTGATGATATTGATACCCGCACGCCCCTATCTCGGACCTGGCCGTGGCTTTGAACCGTGGGAGGGAAAAGGGACGGGGGGCGCGTCTATCGGCGACTCTGCATGCTCTTGGATGGGGGAGGGGGTGCTTTGTTGGGTTATCAATGGCTGACGCTTTAACAGGGCTTGCCGCCATGGCCTCTGTCTTTTCATCTCGTCTTGTGGTTTCTTGTTGATGGATGTTGTTGGGGTTACTGACCTTGTGGTTCATGCTGCTCGGCTGTCCTTTCTCGTGACCTTGTCTACAGCTTCACACAAACTTCCTTCACTCTACCACCATCATGGGCCTCGCTTCCTACTTCACGCCGAACAAGGCCGAACCCCCTCCGGCCTCACCGGACAAGCAGCCGGACACGGCCCCCACCACCGACCGGCTCATGCCTCCGACCCCCCGCTATCAGTCCCGGCCATCCAGCTCGGGCCGGAGCACGCCGTCGACCCGCAGCTCCGTCTTCCTCGACGACATCAAGCACGAGGTCATGGTCAACTACCTGTATCAGCAGCAGTGCTCTCAGCTATGGGTGAGCGACGGCTCGGGCGAGGTCGAGGGCGTGCTGCTGCGCAAGACGCGAGGCTGCTACATGGCCTGTCCGCCGCGGCTGGGCAGCTCGCCTTTCGCCATTGCCTGCGCGGCCATGAATCTTCAGTGCGCCATGACGGTCAACTCGCGCGTCATCAAGTCCTTCTTACAGTGGTCTCCCGATGCCGTCGACGTGCCGCTCATGGGCGGTCTCCGGATTCAGATATTGCCGACGCTTGATGATCTCGCCCGCGCTCGGAAGCATCAGTTTGCTGCCTTTGTCGCCTCGGAAGGCTTACTGGTCGTCTGGGACGATGATCCCTTGCATCTGGTGCAGCGGGCGAGGGCCATAGAGTCGGAGCTCATGGAACTGGTCTGGAAAGCCGGTCCGGACGCAGAGGCCGATGCCGAGGCCGAGAAGCGGGTCGAGACGGACGAGGAGAGCGGCGAGACGCGGCCCGAGAAGCGGCCCGTTCATCTACAGAACTCGATACTGGTCAGCCTGACGCTCGCCCTCGTCGTCACTTCGCTCGGCGCTGCTTGGAGACAACTGGCCATCGAGGTCTCGGTCGATGGCAACTACACGCGTCTGGCACTCGTCGCCCTCTGTCCGTTGCAAATCTTCTTTTCCCTCTTCTTCGCCCAGGTCATCGTCGGTTGTCTGGCTCAGATACTCGGTCCCATTCGGCAACTGTCGGTCAACTCCAAGTTCTTCTCGGCTCGGCCTCCGTCCCGGCTTCGGACTGCGGTGCTGCCGCACGTGACGATCCAGTGTCCCGTCTACAAGGAGGGTCTGCATGCTGTCATTGCGCCCACTGTCAGGTCGGTCAAGCAGGCCATGTCGACCTATGAGCTTCAGGGCGGCTCGGCCAACATCTTCATCAACGACGATGGGCTGCAGCTCATGAACGAGGTCGATCGTTCGGCTAGGATCGACTTTTACGCCGATAATAATATTGGTTGGGTCGCCCGTCCGGCTCATCGGAAAGACGGCTTCCAGCGAAAGGGCAAGTTCAAGAAGGCCTCCAACATGAACTACGGCCTCAAGATCTCGTGCGCCGTCGAGGACCGGCTCAAGGCGCTCGACCGTCCGGCTGAGTGGTCACAACATCACGAGGCTCTGACGTACGAGGAGGTCCTCAAGGATGTCCTGGACGAGGATGGGTTGGCATGGGCAGACGGAAATGTGAGGATGGGCGATTATATCCTCCTCATCGACAGTGACACTCGCGTACCGCCAGACTGCCTCCTCGATGCCGTCTCCGAGATGGAGCAGTCGCCGGACGTGGCAATCTTGCAGTTCTCGTCGGGCGTCATGCAAGTCGTCCACACCTACTTCGAAAACGGCATCCGCTTCTTCACCGACCTCATCTATACCGCCATCTCTTACACCGTTTCCTCGGGAGACGTCGCTCCCTTTGTCGGTCACAACGCCTGTCTCCGCTGGACGGCCATCCAGCAGGTCTCGTATCGCGACGAAGACGGCTACGACAAGTTCTGGTCCGAGAGCCACGTGTCCGAGGACTTTGACATGTCTCTTCGTCTGCAAACCATGGGATACGTCATTCGACTGGCGACTTGGGCTGGCGACGGCTTCAGAGAGGGCGTCTCGCTGACTGTCTACGATGAGCTGGCTCGTTGGGAAAAGTATGCTTATGGCTGTAATGAGCTGCTCTTCAACCCGATTCGCACCTGGCTTTGGCGTGGACCCTTTACGCCTCTCTTCCGCCGCTTTCTGGGCTCTAATATCCGCTTCACCTCTAAGATCACCGTCCTCTCTTACATAGGCACCTACTACGCCATCGGCGCGGCCTGGATCATGACCGTCGTCAACTACTTCCTCGTCGGCTGGTTCAACGGCTATCTCGACAAGTACTACGTCGATTCTTGGAGGGTCTGGTTCTCCATCGTCATCGTCTTCAACGGGCTGGGCAACGTCGCCCTGGCCGTGATGCGCTACCGAGCCGGCGAGCGGACCCTCATGGGCCTATTCGAGAACTTCAAGTGGACCCTGATGCTGGCCATCTTCCTCGGTGGCCTCTCTCTGCACATCAGCCAAGCCCTGCTTGCTCACATGTTCGAGGTCGACATCAGCTGGGGCGCTACCAGCAAGGAGGCCGAGTTCGCAAACTTCTTCACCGAGATTCCCAAGGTTCTGAAGAAGTTCTCCATGTCGATGCTCTTCTCCATTGTGTCCGTCGCCGTCATGGTTGTGCTCGCCGTCGGGCCTGTGCCGAGAGACTGGCGCATCGACGACTTTACCGCCATTCTGCCGCTCTCGACTGTTGTTGCTAGTCATTTCTTGCTGCCGCTGGCTTTGAATCCGGCACTGATGACGTTTTCTTTTTGATCGCGTAAAAGAAGGATGGAGTTGAACGTTATACAAGTACGGCGGTGAAGAGCTTACTTTCTTATGTTGTCATAGAGCGTGGTTGGCATGTCTCGAGTACATGGTGCGTCATGAATGATGGAGTGGCGAAATACATGTAAAGGTGTCTGTGAGGATTGAAGTTTTGAGGAGGTAATCATACTTGAATATCATACTTGAATCTGTCCGTCCGTATTGACTGTATAGGGTAGGCTTGAGAAGCGCCGTTCATGAGGTCGGAGAATTGGCGACGTTGAGTATTGTGGGGCCGAGCTCCTCTAAATTCAAACTAAAAATAGCAATCAGCCAATTGCTATGTCGTGAAATCTGGATGACGATCTTCACGTGATCTTTCAAAAAAAAAAAAGATATCTGCTATCGTCCAGAAGCTATCGATCATCAGGCAAATACATCAGAGCCCATCTTGCTCTCCGCCCCCCCAAGGATGCTTTCACTGGCGAGCGCTCGCAGAGCCCAGCAGGGGGGGCCTTGCGGTCGTTCATCACTGCTGGTATGGTGTCGAAGCACACGACAGCCAGCTCCTGTCGTCCTTGGACGGTTCCACTCCTTTGACAGACGATGCTACCACGCGGACAAACCGAATGATGATGGAGACGCCAAGGGACGGTACACGGAAAAGGTGGTGCGCGAAGCTGCTCAGCGATTCCGTGGCACGCTGCCCAAAGGCTACCTCAACGACGAAGAGTACGCCCTCTATAAGCGACTGTACGGCGCGCCACAGCGGGAGACGGAGCCAGACGATGTCGGAATCCCTACGCACGCCGACCTGGCGAATAACACGGATGATTCTCCGACGCCGATGCCGAGGGAGAGAAATCTGGGGGACCACGACGCTAACAGCGACGAGTGCCAGACGGCGTCGTCTTCCGGTGAAAACAAAGATCCGAGGGACGAGCTCAAGATGTCCAAATTGGAGAGTGTCGAACGGGAGGCAGACTACTACGTCGATACCGTGGCGAGGAATGAGCGCGAGTTCAAGGCGCTGCTGCGTCTGGCCGAAGACTTTAAGACGTCGCGGAGGGAACATCAAAAGGAGATGGACGAGGAGCAGAAGGCGGAGGAAGAGGCTCGGCGGAAAAAGAAGCTGGCCATCGAAGCAGAGGAGAAGATTTTGCGCGACTACCTGAAAATGGAGGTGAGGAATGTGATGAAAAGGAAGGAAACCCAGGGTCTCGTCGACAAAGCGAAAGGCCGCGAGGCGATTGACAAGGTCACCAAAGAGGAGGCGGCTGACGAGGAGGCTGAGGAGGAGGAGGCCGACCAAGTTAACCCGGCAGATGCGGAGGGAGCGAAACCACCTCGTCAGGGCCGAAAATGGAAATCGGATCCGAACGGGCCACCGAAGGAGCGGATTCGTCCTCGAAAATGGCATGCAGCCAAGGAACGAGAGATAGAGGACCAAACCGAGGATCCGCCTGATCGATACCATCCCTGGACGCTGCTGGGGAGATTCCACGAAAGACCGATGCCCATTCAGCTGCCGCTACAGGAGCTCGACGGGCCGGTCCGCCTCTTGCTTTCGCGGACGCACATTGACCACATCAGGAATGCTGCCAGACTCATCTTTTCCGCTCAAGCGTTCGCCAACTCGCCGGGGACTGTTGTTGGCTCGCGGAACTCGACGATGGAGGGACTGGCCCTGATGCCCGACCAGCGAAGCATGAGCAATATCGAGGCCGATACGTTCCTGGCCTTTTTCCTGCCGCCCATGTACGCGTCGGTACTGAGCGTGCTCCGCGAGGTGCGTCGACGGTGCGGCGCCGACTGGCTGCAGTCACGGCTGAAGAAAGGCGAGAAAGGCGCCATGAGCCTCCTCGACGCCGGCTCGGGCGGCGCCGCCCTGGTCGCGTGGGACATGATTGTCAAGGCCGAATGGGAGATGCTCCTGGACACGGGAAAGATCCGGAGGGGATATCCGACACCGTCAAAGAAGACGGCGCTCGTGGCGTCGGAACGTCTGCGGGACCGGGTGCGGACTTTCCTGCCCGACACGACGTTTATCACGGAGCTGCCCGACTACCGCCACTCGGGCGAGACCCGGGGCGAGCACATCGAGGCCGGGAAGAACATGCAGCCGCGGAAGCAGTACGACGTGGTGTTCGCCTCACACCTGCTGCTGAAAGAAGAAGTCGGTCACCGGCGACAGGCGGTGCTGGAGAGGCTCTGGAGCATGGTGAGCCCGGATGGCGGCATCCTCGTCATAATCGAAAAGGGCCACCCGCGGGGATTCGAGGCCATGGCGCACGCGCGGGACACGGTGCTCAACGAGTTCCTGAAGCCGCAGTCGGGATACGAGCTGATTGACACGCACAACGAGTCGGTGGGCAGGGGAAACGAAGACGACGATTCCAGAGAGTCGGGACACGTCATCGCGCCCTGTCCGACGCAGGGAACGTGTCCCATGTACCGAGTGGCGGGACTCGGGCAGGGACGCAGGGACTTTTGCCATTTTGACCAGAAGTTCATAGAGCCGCCATACTACAAGGCGACGCTGGGGCCGCTGGGCAAGAACCTGGGTCGGGTCGAGTTCAGCTATGTGGCGATCCGGCGCGGAGTGGCGCGGACGGAGGGATCGCCGAGCGGGATACAGGCCACGCGGGACGCCTTCGCCGGGTACGAGGAGTCGAATTCGAAGCCGGACATGCAGACGGTACCGCGACAGATCCTACGACCGCTCAAGAAGACGCGACACGTCATCATGGACATGTGCACGCCCGACGGCTCGCTGGAGCGGTGGACGGTCCCCAAGAGCTACGGCCGGCTGGCGTACCACGACGCGCGCAAGTCGAGATGGGGTGATCTCTGGGCACTCGGGGCCAAGACGCGGGTGAAGCGGCACGTCCGGGCGGGGACGGTCGAGGTGACGCACAAGATGCGGCACCGGTTCCGCAAGCAGCTGTCGGATCAAGTCGAGGAGAAGAAGAGGGCCAACCGGGCGGCGGGAGAGGCGGAAGACGAGGGAGCGGGCGGGAAACTCAAGAAGAAGAGGCTGACAAAGACGCAGAAGAACTTGATGAAGAGTGAGAAGCGGAGGCAGAAGCAGGCTCAGAAGCGGATCATGAAGGAGTTGGCTAAGAAGGTGGATGGCAGTGGGGTTGGCAAGGCGAGCGGCAACAATGATGACGAGGAGGATGGGGATGAGTAGGTGGGTGGGGTTGATAAGTTTAGATGTCTACATAGAAACGGAGTCAATACCAGGCGAATCTCAATTGTTATCCGAAACCATGAATGACTCTTGAAGTGGTGAAGAGTTGCATCATGGCACCTGCATCTATCTCATCAAGTTCTCATGAAGTCTTCCGGAACGGAGAAATCCTTTCTTCCGACGTCGGTGAAGAGGAGGTGAGGGTCCCCCACCCCCACGATACGATGGCGTCAGCAGCCCATCCGATGACACACACACGAGAGGAAACAAGACCAAAGATGAAGATTTAAACATCGACCAACCATGACTCTCCCACCTCTTCTTTCCCCAACAGCTTCAATCACCACAAACCATCACCACAAACCTCTCACCCCAGCAATGACGTCGAGACCCCTCCTCGCAGCCCTCTCCTGCAAAGGAAACACGCACCTCATCATCGGCGACAACAACCCCCTCGCCGCCTCACGATGCACAGCAAGTCTCTCAGCAGGCGCCCACCCCATCCTCGTGACGGAGACGCCTCCCCCAACAAACCTACTCCCCTCCATCGAATCGCAAGAGATCCAATGGGAAAACTCCGTCTTCCAAGAAGAAATGCTCTTCCGCCTCGGCAGAAAAGAAGTAAACCACACCGTCGACGCCGTCTTCTTCACCGCCCGCACCCCTTCGACCCCCGCCGCCGTCAAGACCTGTCTCCGCCACCGCATCCCCGTCAACGTCGTCGACGCGCCCGACCTCTGCACCTTCAGCCTCCTCTCCGTCCACGCCGACGGGCCGCTGCAGGTGGGCGTCTCCACGGGCGGGCACGGCTGCGGCCTGGCGGTGAGGGTCCGCAGACATGTCGCTGCTCAGCTTCCTCGCGGCTTCGGGCTCGCGGTCGAGAGGTTGGGGAGGTTGAGGAGGGGGTTCTTGATGGGGAGGAGGGGGAGGAGAGGGAGAGGAGGTTGAGATGGATCGCTCAGGTTTGCGAATATTGGCCTCTCACCGCTCTATCGACCATGAAGGACCACGACCTCGAAAACCTCCTCTCCTCGACACCCCCTCCCCCCCCCCCTCCCAACAACAACAACAACAACAACAACCAACAACCCTCTCCCCATCTCAGGGCCTCCTCATCCTCGCAGGCAGCGGCCCAGGCCACCCTTCCCTCCTGACCATAGCCACCCTCTCGGCCCTCCGAACGGCAGACATAGTCCTGGCCGACAAGCTCATCCCCTCAGCCATCCTCGGCCTCATCCCCCGTCGAACCCCCCTCCAGATAGCCCGCAAGTTCCCCGGCCACGCCGACGCCGCGCAATCGGAGCTCCTCGACGCCGCCCTCGACGCCGTCTCGGCCGGTAAGACGGTCGTCCGTCTCAAACAGGGCGATCCTTTCGTCTACGGCAGGGGAGGCGAGGAAGTCTCCTTCTTTCGACATCGCGGCCTCGCCCATCGCGTCCGCGTCCTCCCGGGCCTCTCCTCCGCCCTCACTGCCCCCTTGCTGGCAAACCTCCCCGTCACGCAACGCGACATCGCAGACCAGATCCTCATCTGCACCGCCACCGGCAAACAAGGCAGACCCCCCAACCACCACCCCCCTACTCCCCCTCCCGAACAACAATCTTCCTCATGGCCCTCCACCGCATCCAGGCCCTCACCCAAGACCTCCTCACAGCAGGCTGGCCCCCAACACCCCCGCCGCCGTCATCGAACGCGCCAGCTGTCCCGATCAGCGCGTCATCCGCTGCCCCCTACGACACGTCCCCGATGCTCTCGCCCATCACGCCCCTCGTCCGCCGGGGCTGCTCGTCGTCGGTCGCGCCTGTGATGCCCTCTGCGATGCCGTGCCTGATGACGGACGCTTGCCCTGGCGTGTCGAAGACGAGGGTTTTCGCGTCCTGGACGATTACGACTTTTTAGATTATGGCCGCCCTGCTTTTGTCGACGATGGGGAGCAAGGGCACGACCAACGGCGAGACCAACGGCGAGACCAACGGCACGACGAACGGCACGACGACCGGCACGACGACAACCCTAACCCCAACTCCCCCGTTGGGAGTGAATAAAAACTAATGCATAAAAAGATGCATAAAAAGACCCAACTCGAATATCTACATGCATATGTTCGTTCCCAAGTTGTCTGATTATACATGAAAAGACAAGGAAAAGAAAACAAATCATAAAAATAAGGGGAAAAAAAAAAAAAAAAAAAAAAAAAAAAAACGGCTCCGCCTCTCGTCTCACCACTCACATGCCGTCCCTACTCAAGACACACACACTTCACCTGACGCCGCCCCTGTTTCATCTCCTGCAGGGCGAGCAAGGCTGGGCAAAAACAGATTAATACACATCTCCATGGCTTTTTAACATGAGATGAGCCCGACGCTTGCCGTCATCCAAACCTCTATGTCTGTCCCCTACAACAACGAACCCATGCCCATTACGGATATCCATCATTTCCTCTCTTCTGGTGTCCGTCCGTCTCCTCTTGCTCCGCCTCCTCGCTCCTCTAGTGCACTCCGGGAAACCGGTTGGGAAACCGCCCATGTCCCCATCAAACAACGCGCCTCAAATCGTTCCGTCGTACAAAATGCTGGCCATGCTCTTCGTCGCTATGCCCTGGCTGAATAGGCCGTCTTTTGTACACTTCATCATCCCCCCGAGTCCTGCTCCCCCATTCAGACCCCATCCCGCCTCCGTACCGAGCCTTTTTGTAAATGACGATGCCCGGGAGGGGGAAAAGACGTCCTGAGGGACGCACAGCTGTGCCAGTTCCCGCCTGCAGAGTATATGTATGTACAAGACAGATGTCGGGGGCACCAACAAGCCCAAGATGAAAAGAAGTAGAGAGAGAAAACCAAAGGGGGTAAATGAGTTCCGAAGATTGGGATCAAAAGAGAGAAGAAAAAAAGAAAAGAAACAGAAACAGAAACAAAACTCCCCATCACCAGGTAAAACTCTCCTCGATGAAGTCAATGACGCTGTCGCCCTGTACCGCCCTCACCGCCCCCCGGACGTCGTCGGCCAGACCTCCGGGCCCGCACACGCTCACCGACATGGCGCCGATCTGGTCCTGAACCTCCTTGACCAGCAGTAGCGGAATGTTGGGCCGGCCGGGGAACATCTTGACCGTCGAGCTGGCGCTGACGATGTCACGTGGGTTCTGAGGCCGCGTGACGAAGACTTGGATCCGGAGCACGTCTTTGCGGTTCGGGATCCGCAGGATCATGTCCATGTAGGGACGCACCCACTCGAGCGTCTCGTACGTGCGGATGATCCAGACCAGCGTCAGCCTCCGCGTCGCCACCATGCCTTCGTTGTAGCCCTCGAGCAGATGGCGCACGTGCGAGATTTGGTGCGTGATGCCCGTCGAGCCGGCGAACAAGACGACGTGACCGTACGAGTCGAGATTGTGATGTCCCGCATAGGGGCCTTCCATGGCTGCCCGGACGCGGATGCCCGACGACGACTTGCTGGCCTGGTTATAGAGGAGACGCGTCATGCCCGTCTGGGCGCCGATGATGAACGACACCGACGTCGTCGCCGTCTTGCGGTCCAGGGCCGTCAAGGGCTCCTTCTCCGACACCGGCAACGAGTTGGCCGCGTCATATTCGACCCAGGCGACCGAGAACGGATGGCTCTCCCACGGCCGGATGCCCCAGAAGCGCAGGTAGGCGTGCGTGCCGGGATGAATCTTGACGTAACGTGGCAGGTAGAGCGTGACGCGGCTGACGTCGCCCGGGAGCGCCTCGACGAGGGCGTCGGTGAAGCCGCGACTGGACCAGTTAGCGAAGACGAGGCGGAACAGACGGGCCAGCCGATCGGCTATCCATAGCCCGACGACGGCCACGATCCACGGCAGCGCGGGTAGGTCGCCGGCGGCACAGTGAATCCAGGTTCCGATAAAGGCCACCACAGCGAGCAGGATGTGCAAGTTGAGGAACGTCTCGTAAAAGGCGTGGCGGAAGGGAGACGACGAGACGAGCAGCAGCAGCAGCATGGCGACGCCGGCCCAGAAGCCGGATCCGATAAAGAGGCTCTTGACTGCCTTGGCGCCGGCGGCGGACCAGCCCGAACTGGCGACGGCGGGAATGGCCCAGGCGACGGTATGGACGACGACCTCGGCGACGACGATGCGGCCCATCCAGCGGTGTAGCAGGTTGTACGTGTCGAAGCTGACCTTGAGCAGCGGGATCAAGGGACTGTTGCGACCGGCCAGGATGATGAGCGGCACCATGTTGACGACGGCCAGGGTTCCGGAGCGGCCTCGAAGCTCGGCGCAGACGGCAAACTTGTTGGCGACGGTCCAGTTGAGGGCGAACATGTAGGCGATGTTGCTGCCGACGTAGAGCAGCAGCAGCATCGAATGCAGACGCGAGGGCAGGGTGCCGACGTTGACGGCCGTCGAGAGCCGAAACTCTCTGTTGTGACGCTTGTGAAGGAGGGGAGCGTAGATGAGGTGCTTCTTGAGCGGCGGCATCCAGTCCCATTGCGACACCTTCCAGTAGGCCTGCTTGTCGCGCGGTTGCGACATGGCCGAAACCTGACGCAGCTTCGCCCATAGAATCTCCAGGATCCTGACGACGAGCACCGTCAAGGCGACGATTCCCAGAGTCCACCAGATGATGTCCTTGAATATCATATTCAGGGGCTGGTTCACGCCATTTAGCGCCGTGGAATACGGGGCAATGGTCGAGCTAGGCTGTACCTTATCCTCGGTCGCGTCGGCCTGCCGTATTTGCAGCGACGGTGAGGGATCCATGGCGGCGGTATTGATGATGGCGAACCGGCGCCACCGCAGAGGATCGGAGGGTAGGGAGGAAGAGGCGGCTAGAGATATCTCGCGGCCGACGAGATGAGGTTGGCCGAGAGTTGACGCCTCGAGATTGAACGAGTATCGTACGTGTCGAGGAAAGAGGACGGGGGGAAAACAGTCCCCCAACTTTCCTTAGTCCCGGCTGGCCTTGGTCTGGGACGAGTGCGGACGAAGGGCTTTTTGACTGAACTGTGCTTGAAACAGCGGCGCGGGAAGAAAGAAACATGGGCTTTCCAGGGATCCGCTAAGAATTCGCGCTGTCCGTCATCACGGTTCTGTGACGAAGGAGGGTCCGACCATGGCAGGTTGTTTTAGAAAGAAAAGTCCGAAGGCTCAGAGACGGGGGTCTTGGTAATGATGGTGTTGCTTGTTGGTTGCCGACATGCAAGTTCAGTGACAGGGAGGCCCGGACACGAGACGGGGGGGGGGAAGAAGAAGGATGAGTCCAAGGCTGTTTGACTGGCCAGCGGCTGTACCAGGGCTTTCTTCTGAGATGGGCGCACCGACCAGCTTCGAGGGGCTGATTGCGGCAGGTGACAGAGCTGAGCAGACGCTGATGACTGGTAGAAAGAGGGATTGCTTGGCAGCGCCTGGGGTTATTGGGCCGGGATCAACCAAGCAGATGCCAGGACGAGCCGTTGATGAAACTGAGGCGTTGAAAGTCGACCAGGAGAGCGGGTCGAATCGGAGTTGATGACGTTGTGTTTTTTTTTTCCTTCCCTTTTTCCTCGACTGTGCCTTTACCCGTTCTCTTTTTCTTTTTTGTCTCTTGGGTTGCAGGCGAAAGGAAGAACGTTGGCCGGCGAGTCAGACGTGTGTCGAAGCCGATGGTGAATCAGGATGGCTCTGGGTTGGTTGAACGAGTGTTTGTTTACAGAGTCCAGCCGCGGCGAGAAATGCCCAGGCACCGGGGCCCTCGTGGGGACGAGACGGGCGGTAGATGGACCAAGGAATGTAGGCGATGCTCCAGGCGCGCAACACACACACACACACGGAGCCGAAGAAGAGCGGGAGAGAGAGGGGGCGGGGGGGGGTATTGCGTAGTAGAAGAAGTCGACGAACGAGGGAGAAGCGGAAGAGGAGACGCGTGTCGAGCGGTCAAGGAGGGACGGAAGAGAGAGGTAGGGGAGAGGAGGAGGAATGCTGAGGAGAGAGAGAGAGAGAGAGAGAGCGGACAGCGGACCGAAGGGAGACAGGGCAAATTCGAACACCCCCCAAATCCACCCCTGGCGTTGCCGCGGAAAAGGGATGGATGGTGGGAGAGACGGGAGGGGAGAGAGGAGGAGGGGAGGGGGGGGGGGTACAGGCACGGCCGCGGTTACGACGGTGACGGAGCAAGTACCTCGGCCATCACTCGACCTGCAGCGAGCTTGTGTGCCTCGCAGCTGTATGCAGGAACGGGCCAATCATAACTCACGATGCAGACACCAGAGGGTGGTGAACAGGCGCTAACACCGCTGCCGCCATCCACGGGCACGGCTGGCCTGCTGCTAGAAGAGCGCTACCACCTCCCGCCATCTCACCATCTCGCACTAGCAGACGACAAGTCGGCATGACCTGGCTGACAGCGGTTCGGCGCGGCAGAGTGGCTGTGTCGAGCGACTTCTTCCGGGATAGCAGACGCCGCCGTCTCCTCCACTCTCATGTCCGTTCTCCAGCCACTCCCCGGGGGCCATCCGTGCCGGGCTCGGGCATCCACGGGTGCGAGTCTCGCCGTTCGGCACCGCGCGAGCAAGCAGAGAAGACGTACGAGTCTTGCAGCAGCATCTGTCACCTCGTCATGGCAACGCCCATGAATCCATACACAAAAGGTCTTGCCCTGCGCAAGGGAGGCCAGGCCACCTCCAGGGAGAAAGGGCAGATGAGGCCAGCGCCAGAGAAAAAGAAAAAGGAAAAAGGAAAAAAAAAAGGCAGAAAAACCGATCGACAAAAAGGAATCACACGCTTGTATTCTATACATGTATTCAGGTATGTACATATCAATGTATGTATGTATGAAGTACGTATGTATCTATGCAACTAGACGCCGTTCCGTGAGAGGCCGACGTTGCGCCCGCTCGACTTACCCCGGCCGCTAGCCGCAGATCAGGGGCAAAGCCAAGATCAGGGCGGGAAAAACCAAACAAGCCTGTGGTCCGGTGAAGTGGAGTCGAGTCCGACCATCCTATCCATCCGTCCATGTCCCCTTTTCCACCAAGAGCTACCTAGGTACGTACTTCGTACTTCGTACCATGTTTCAATCGTCTCTTCAACCATCTCGACTCGGCGTCTCTCGCCGGCCACCGCTCGGCTCGTGGATCCCCTTCTCCCGCGTGACGCCTCGCAAACGCTGACCGCCTTCTGTGCAAGCTCCGGCGAAGCCCCTGACGTCAGTGACGTGCGACTTTGTGGTCGTGTCAGTCGACAGCGTGGGCGCGACCTGAGACGGAAGCCCGCGTCTTCTTCTTCCATCTGTATTCGTACTTCCCCCCCTCTCCCCCCCCCCCGGGGGAGCAAACGCGGTGTGGAATGCCGTCGTGTGCCACACGAGGACGGAAGACTGTCTGCACCTCGAGCGGTGATGGCGAATATACATACGACTACATAGATGTATGTAACAATAGCACTGTTCCCTGGCGTCTCATGCCGTGCTGGGCTGCTGCTTCAGCTACCAAACCAAGTTGAACTAGGTAGCTATCCAATTACATCTGCTTTGTTTCGTCTCAAGTGACTGCTAGCAAACCGACAATGGATCCCTCAATTGTAGGGAGCCTGCCTAGACTGTCGATGGTGTCATCTCAAGTTGTCAAGCAAGGCTGTGGCGCAGCACCTGCACCCACACATACTCTCCACTCGGAAACCGTGGCGCAAAGTCTAAATTCAACAGGCTAACAAGAATAGCCCAATCCCGCTGTGGCTGACGCTTCTGCCTCAGGCAACAGCCGCAACACCCTGGCAAACATCTCCAACCTCGGCACAGCTCACGATCAAGGCCGCACAGCAGCTCCCCAGCACAGCAATCGAGGCCCGCCATGGGTGCCGGCAACTCCAAACCAGAAGACAAGGGTCATCAGTTCTGGAAGAGGTACGAAGTACACACATACTATTGCGCACCAGCCGTGACTCGTCGCAGAAAAATTCGCTAACGATGATGGGGGAGGGAAACAGCTCCGGTCCCCCATCCCTCTCCCTCGACGTCCTCGACTCCCTGAATTCGGACCCTGAAGTAATTCCCCCCCCCTTTGCGGATCGTCGCCGCTTGCTTACCCACTCGGGCAACGACTGACTCGCCCGAGCAGACCAACTCGTCGCGAGCCAAGCAGACGGAGCTGCAGGTCCAAGCCCGGGTCGCCGAGGAGCTCAAGAAGCTGGCGGCCCGCGAGGACGAGAACATACGGCGCGCAAGCTCCATGGTAGAAGCCGAGGCCGCAAACGACGCCAAAGCCGCCGCGGGCTCCGAACGCTCAGCCGTCAGAAACGAGATTGAGGGTCTGCGGCGGAAGCTCGAGCAGCGCAAACAGTTGCGCGACCTGCCCGATTCGGTCCACAAGACTCGCAACGAGGTCGTGCGTTGTCTGCGCGACAACGATCGTAGGCCGCTGGATTGCTGGCAAGAGGTGCAGGCCTTTAAGGCTGAGGTCAAGAAGATGGAGGATGGGTGGGTGGACAGGATCGTGTCATGAACAGTGTCGGGCATCGGGTGGCGTCGGGTGGCAGAGTAGAGCAGGCTCGTGAGGCTCTCTTTACGTATTGTGAGTTGAAGAGGGGAATTGCTCGGAGACGATGGCTGGGCGAGGACTTTGCTGGGCTGGTCTTGATGAATCGCGGGACCTAGAATAGACAGCCGATTCGCGGCCGGGGAGTTCAACCGAAAGCCGTACAAGCTTCTGAGAGGTCGTGTGCGATGTTGAGATGGCATCACTCATCCTCCATCAGCCAGCTCACATCATGGCCATCTAAACCGGCGTCGTTACCACAAAAAGACTCATGACCGTCCCTCGCCTCCGCCAAGGCCCCTCGCCTCCGCAAACCCTCCTCCCGCATCCTCTTCCGCCTCGTCGCCGCATCCTCCCACCCGACAGCCGCTACAGAGGGTCCTCCGACGGCGCCAAGAAACGCGGCACGAAACCTGTCGATGCGGCTGGCGTTGTCGACGAAGCGCTCGGCGGCGATGGCGCGCAGAGTCTCGAGGTAATCGGTCGACACGAGGCGGCGTCGCGACCCGTCTTGAGCCTGACTGCCAATGAGAGACTCGAGAGCCAAGCCTTGCGAGCGGATGGCTACCGTGGGCGTGGCGGGCTGCTCGTCGTCGTGCGCAGGCTCTATGTTGATTGCGCCGGACTCGCGGAAGCCTGCTTGTAAGCCCGCGCGTAGGAGTAGCTGAGCGTGTGCTGGAGAGGTGGTTAGGACGTGGAGGATCTTGTTTGTCCGCGTCAGTCGACAAACGGATGGATGCTGCCAGCCGACTCGCGCCTCACCATGGGCTCGAACTTGAAGTGTATCAGCCTGTCCCCGCGCCCGACCCCAGCGGCATCTTCAGCGAATCCCAAGGCATCAACCCAGGCTTCTTGGCGGGCTACCGTCTCGTGGGATACAAACAGCCACTTCCCGCCCGCCCCCTTGCCGCCGACGCCGGCCGTCTGCGCCCTGGGTTCATCTCCCGCGGCCGGAGGAGCCTTGCAGCCCTCAAGGAAGACGCTGATGCGCCCCGCGCAGCTACTGGTCGTGACGAAGCCTTCGACGCGGTTAATGTCGTCGATGAGTGGACGGATGGCCTCGTCGACGGAGCCTTTGGGCGAGGCGTCGGTGTATTCGCCGTCGGGGACCGCGAGCTGCTGCAGGATCCGCGTCTTCTTCTCACGAAAGGATCTGGTTGGGTCTGGGAGGTGGCGCTGAGAGTGTGGCCGCATCGCCGGTGCTGAGCTAGATGCTCTCTTTGAGGTTGGAGGTTGGGAGTCACGGGATTCGTCATCACGTGTGGAGTTGGAAGTTGGTTCTTGGCGGATGACGTGATGAAGATTTGAAGCTTCGATGGCGTCATGGTGCCTGTCTCAATTTTGTTGATGTTCTACCTATTGCTTGCAGACGGCGTGCTTGGTTCTTCCGAGTCTTCCATACATACACGGGTATATTGATCAACCCAAGATCTGACTATGCAGGATATGGAAGAAAGGCAAGTGTTGAATGTGTGCATGTGTGTATGTGTGTGTGTACATACTGATGATGCGGTGCAGATGTTGTCCTTGTGAATACTTGTAGGTGCCATATAAATGCTGCATGTACGTCGTAACGGTTGAAGATGGAGAAGACAAGAGCGGCTTTGAGAGAAACATCAACCTATCGAGTCTAAAGGAACGAAATGATAATACTATCTAATCAAATACATATCCTCTCCGACGTTGCAGACTTGTAAGAATACTGCGAATTGGAGCATATACCATGTAATATGTAATGGCTGCTATCAAGCGTACATGCATCATACATGTAAGAGACGCATCGACCAGACGGCCAAGATAAGCTTGCCAGCCGTTTGCCCGCCTCGTTTGCAGCCGTTGATGCCAACCTGATACTCGAGGCGCAAACCTCGCCCAGTTTTCTGCAACCATCAATCAACATTGACACGCCCTTGAACAAATGTCCGTCTCCTCGAATACTGTTGTGAACAGTGGCACTCAGTCTTCTTCTCAGGAAGACATGTCCTTGTTCATTTTGACAATTGGCTCCTACGACGACCGAGAAGATGTGTTTTATTCCACCACGGCATCTCACCACATCTTCAACGATCTCAAGTGGTTCTCCTCCTTCGATCGCATCCAAGGTCAGCGCACCTTCAAGACGGCCACCCGCACAGATCTCCGCACCCTCGCAAGGGGGACGGTCAAGATGACTGTCGGACCAGACACCTGGACCCTATCCGACGCCTACTATGTCCCTGGAGCACCGGCTAACTTCCTTTCCGCCTGGAAGCTGAACATCAAAGGAGGCGTCATCTTTGAGAGCAGTCACGACAGACTGGTGTATAAGAAGTCGGGCGATGTCGTGTGCAGGCTGGTCAGGGGGGCGAAATCATGTGGCCGCGTGCCGGAAGCTCAGCCTTTTGGACACGAGTTTTACTTTTGACGCTGCAAGGGAGACGAACCGGAATAGATGATGGGAATTTCAAATGCAGGCCACGATGGGGATTCACCAATGTAGTCGTCGAGAGTCAGTGACGGAGATTGGGGGACGAGTTGAAGGCTTGAGGGCGTCGTCAAGGCGAAAGCTCAACAAGTACCGCGGCATAGTTCAGTCAAGCAACCACTACAACGAATAGGTGTTACCACATGTACAGGTATGATGGGAGTGATGCCTCAGGCACAACGTACGTGCTGGTGGTGGGCAGAGCTCGAAAGGCCCCCCTGAGTGCTGTTGGTTGCCTGTTCGACAGTGACCTGGAGCCCCTGCAAGGATTTAAGCCACAAAATTTCTCCTGGATTTTCCCTCGCTCAACCCTACATCACAATTCACAGGGGCGTGCGAAGAAAAAGGCAAAAATCACCACAGTCCAGCACGAGTCCAGGATCGAAGCAACTCCCCTACGAGCCGCAGGAGGATCAAAAGACCAGGTAACATAACCGTTTCTTACCATGTCTTCTATTCCAAACATGTCTACCACGTCTGGTTCCGCCCATCAGGAGGCAGCTAAAAACAAAGACGAGAATATGAAGGCGGGAGAAAGGACCAAACCCTGGAACGAAGTCCTCGTCAGCCCCTGGGCTTCCCATCATGCGTTCAACAATCCCGTGTGGTTCACCAGGCTCAATTTCGTCGAAACCCCCTTCTATACCACGGGCGCCTTTGGAGAAGCGATCCGCGTCGTTGCAATTGGTATGGCCCTCATTCATTGCGACGATGAAGAGGGAAGAAGCTGCCTGGACTTCACAGCTTTTCTGTCTCCCGATATGCCGACCAGCGTCCTCTCGCTCACGCAGTTACGCGACGGGAAAATCTACGCTGTTGATATTTTCTCCGAGAAGATTTTTCGTCGGGGCTCGACGTTGCCTTCGTTCTGCTACCTCAGGTGGCAGGCCGGTTATCTGGTTCTGGCTAATGCCGTGCCTGGAACGCTCAAGCCTGCCTTGAAGGATGGCCGGGAGAAAGAAGCCTTGGGAGAGTAAGGAAGGGCTTTGGCATACAGTCCCATGTCATGTTGGTGAGAATCGGGTTTGTGGTTTTGTGTGCATGGTCCTGGAGCGTCAAGGTAAAGGCCGGGTTGAGCATCGTGATTCCATAGATACCCATAGATACGTAGGTAGACGTCTGATGACAGCATGACATTGAGAAGAGCGGACAGGTAGACGCGTAGGTATGTTGTGTAGAGGTGCGTCGTAGGTTCATGAATCATAGCACACGCGTCGTCCTCGCATAGGAGCTCCCGACTCTTGTCTCTTAAAATTCGAAACTAGCAACATCAAGAAAACGTACATGTACGCACCCGTACATACATACATACTATGCCTGACAACCAGGTTAATCCCCAAGCGCCCGCTCACGGCGCAATCAACACCAAACGCCATCAACAAGACAAACCTCGTCAACCTCCAACCACTAGACAATAGACCGTATCATCGTCGACGCCTCATCATTTACACGGGCGACACCACCTTCTGGTGGCTCTCCTGCTCCTTTTCCGCAGCGGCGAGGAACTGAGCATATCTCGACTTCTTGTTGTGAATGCCGCACTCGGTCTTGGCCTGTCCCTTCCACCGCCCAGCTCGCTCGTCTTCGCCGTCCTGGACGGGGCTGGTCGAGTGCCAGTCGCCTACAGATTTGTATCCGCGATCCAGAAGAGCGTTGTAGGGCACGTCGTTGTCCCTGACGTATTGATCAACCTGTTCAAAGGTCCAGGTAGCCATGGGGTTGATCTTGATGATGTTGCGCTCGTCGTCGAACTCGATGATGGGGATGGAGCCGCGGGCAGCCCCCTGGGAGCGACGACGACCATTGAGCACGGCAGCAACCCGGAGCTCGTCGTAGGCCCGCTGCAGGGGCTCGACCTTTGCCACCCAGTCGTAGCTTTCGGGCGAGTCGTTGTACAAGGCCTTGCCAAAGATGTCCTCGAACTCTCGGACCGTGTCGACGCCGTCAGGCTTGAAGGTGTGGATGTTGACGTCGGGATAGCGTTGTCGGACGCGAGTTATCAGCTCGTACGTCTCGGGGAAGTGGTAGAGCGTGTCGAGGAAGATGAGGTCGACGGGCTTGACGGCGCCCCTCTCCCGCTGAATCTTGGACAGCATGTCGAGGGTAACAAGACCCGTCAGACCAAAGGCCGTCGATTGGTACAGGTTTGGGAACATGATGGTGCAGAAGCGGAGGATGTCCATGGGACCCATGGGTTCCATCTGCTGGTTGAGAAAGTCGACGTGCTCTCGAGTGAGTGAGACGTTGGGTCGGGATTTGGCGGGCCGCGGCGACGAGTCTGAATGGGCCGAGACGTAGCCGGACTCGGGGTCGTGATCATCGTTGAAGTGAGCCATGCCGTGTTCGAGAAGGGGGTTGAGAGAGAGTCGGAGCGTGATGAGAGCGTAGGGGAGCGTGAGGAAGATGTAGGAGAGCGTGATGGACAAGGTAGAAGAGCGAGAGGGAAACCAACAATTCCGGCGAGGGAATGCTTTAAAAAGGCCCCGAGGTGTCGAGTCCCAAGTTTATGCGAGGAATTCTATCAGCGTCTCAAGCCAACTCTCTATAACCGACTAACACCGGCCAAAGAAGAAGAAAACAAGGCGAACAAGAAGAGAGAAGAAAAAAAAAAAAACAGTTCACCCTGGAAAATGGAGGGAGAGACTGCACCAGAAGCAACATCTGACTAATTTGCTTGATACCGGTCCGGAGCTGGACTGGGTCGGGGAGTAAGAGGTAAAGGGTCGATCACGACATCGACGCCATTGCTTCCGCGATGGCGCGACCGAGGCTGTGATTGGCTGGTGTGGCTCCGCCTGGTGTTTAGACCAGGACGTGCAAAGGTCGGCACCGATGGCGAGCAACAAAGCGGAAGGAATGACGGCTTCCATGTTTCCATGTTTAGCGTCTTCGGAATCGACGGCGTTGGTGAGACTGTCACTGGTGAGTGATGACCATGACAGACTGACAGTCTGTGAGAGGCTTGTTGAGCCTTGCCCTGGACGGATTCCACATCAAGGATTCCTTCCACCTGTTCTCCCTGCCTACCCTAGGCTGGCTACCTAGGTAAGTAAGTACATACATAGATACCTACCCACCTAGTCCCAGACTCGGGTTAGTCATCAATCATCATCCATCTTCAGCACCGCACTCCAGTATTCGTGGGTTCCCTCCAACTGCACCGCAGCACCAGGCAGACGTGAGACGACATCTTCCTCACTGACTCGAACCCCGTCTTCCTCCCGAAAATGTCTCGTCGTGCCTTCGTTTCACCTCTTCGTCGCCGTCCGCCGCCTCAGCCAGCTTAGGCAGCAAGCCAGCCCTACCTACGAGCACCTACCAACCTATAACCTATACCTACTACCTTACCTACCTTACCTGGCCAACGTCCCCCATCGGCACAACGTATTTCCCCGCCTCACAACCCCTGTCCCCAGCCCAACCCCGAACCCAACTCATCAGTCAAGTCAGTTCTCGTTCCAACGTCGCTTCATCTTCCATGGCCGAAGCCCAGCATCGACCGCAGCTCGCGGCCACGACCCGCAGCAGCTCCTATCTCAGCGACCTTCAGCAGTATCGTCCCCCCAAGACCGCTCATCCGGGCATCGACGCCGTCGTCGCCGACAAATCTTCTTCCTCTCCGCCGCCTTTCAACGGCATCCCGTCGGATGACAACCCGCCCGTCATCGTCGAGAGCGGCCTGAGCCATGCCCTCTCCCACGCCAGTTGCGCACCCGCTCCCGGACGTCGCTCCGATCGTCTCGTCGCAACCATCTTCTATAAGCGCTCCGTTGTCCAAGACGTGGCTCCCGCCCACTCCCTCGATGACTTCCCCCTCGAACCCCCAGCCGCGTCCGAAGCCGAACAGCTCGACCACCTCTACGGCTCTTACGTTTCGCCCCTATGTGTCGCCTCCTTTTTACACCTCATGTCCACCTTTCCCCAACCGCGCGACGATGCCGACGAACCGCACTCGTCCCACCGCTGCCTCGATAGCCAGCATCAGCCGCGCGTCGTCGAGCTGACGCTGGGTCCCGCCCCGTCGCCTCGCTACCTAAACCTCGATGAACTTCGTCGTCACGAGTCCATCTACCGTTTCGAGCGCGAGTGGAACGTCTACATCGCTCTACAGCGCGACCTCGTCTGGCGCCGCCATCCGCGTCTCGTCGTCTTTGACATGGACAGCACGCTAATCACCCAGGAAGTCATCGAACTACTCGCCGACACGGTCAAGAACCCGCCCGACATAGCCGACCGCGTCGCCTCCATCACCGAGCGCGCCATGCGAGGCGAACTCGAATTCGACGCCTCCTTTCGCGAACGCCTCGCTCTCCTCAAAGGCCTCGACGCTTCCCTATTCGACGACCTGCGTCCCGTCCTCCAACTCTCCCCCGGCGCCGCCGACCTCGTCCGCGCCCTGAAGCGCCTGGGCGTCAAGACGGCCATCCTCTCCGGCGGCTTCCAGCCCCTGACAGAATGGCTCGCCGGCCAGTTAGGCATCGATCACGCCCACGCCAACCGCATCGTCGTCGACGACGGTAAAATCACCGGCCGAGTCCAAGGCACCATCGTCGGCAAGGAGCGCAAACGCGACCTCCTCGTCGAGATCGCCGCCAAGGAGAAGATCGACCTAGCCCAGGTCGTGGCCGTCGGCGACGGCGCGAATGACCTGCTCATGCTGGAGGCTGCAGGACTGGGCGTCGCCTGGAACGCCAAGCCGCGCGTCCAGCTCGAGGCCGACGCTCGTCTCAACGGGGAGAGCTTGCTGGACCTTCTCTTCCTGTTTGGCTTCACGGCCGAGGAGATTCAGATGCTCGTCGAGTAGAGCGAGTTTGGAATCAGACAGACGCTAGAGACTGGGATGGAGAGCATCGGCCCTCTTCTTCTGCTGTTGGGAGCGAGCTGGCAGCATGGCAGCTTCAACAGTGCACCCAGGGCGCGCGCAGGTGAGACGTCATTACCTAGGAATCATTCATCAGCCAAGTTGGATATCTTTTTCGTCTCTCTTCATCAAGCCGTCCCGCTTTGCCCTGGTGTCTCGTAGCTCCCTACATCATGGTAAAAGTCGGGAGTAGTAAGTAACCCGAGGAGCACAAGGGAGAGACAAGCGTGGAGGCTCGCGAGTTTGTCTTGGTTTGCTGCAGATGGAGTTGCTTCTTCTGCGCCGCTACTTCTTGCTTGCATCTTGCGGCCTCGGTGCAGGACTAGAGTCTCTGGAATTGCAAGTCTGCGTTTGTCATGCCAGCCAATGCCGCGTGCGAAGCATTCAAAGCACTCACTACCTCTTAAACCCAAGACTCAAGAGAGAACAGCACAGAAGGGGAAACCAATCAAGACAAACAGCAACCCGACTGTCAAAAACCAGCCCATCTATCCTTCTCTCTATGCCGCGCATCTTCGGCGACCATATCCTCCATCTCGAGCAGCACCCCTTCTAGCTCGCGGTGAACTTTGTCAAGCCGCCGTAGCAGCTCCTTCCGATGGGCTGTCCGGCTGAAGTGTTTGGTGCTAGCCGGCTGGACGACGGCGGTTTGTTCCCCCTCTGTCTTGACACCGCTCGACGAGGAAGCCGGTATTGACGTCTCCGTTTCTGTCGACCGGTCAGGTGGCCCGTGGGCGGCGATGCGTCCTCGTGGGCAGGTCTTTGCTCGGTGACCGAGCTGCCCGCAGGCGTTGCATTTCAATCGGAAAGGCCTCCAGGACCTTTTGCCCCGGATGTTGTCGTCTGCTTGATCTCTGCTAGCCGATGATCGGGAGCCGCGCTTGGAGTGTATGTAACTGAGGATGGTCCTATTCGCCGGGGTTGGCAAGTTCAGTTAGCTGGTGACAAGCAGCAGAGAGCTAGCAGAGCGGCGATGACGTGAAGTGATTAAGGAGCAGCTAGAGGGGAAGAGCATGAAGCCAGAAGTTGCGAGGCGAGTTGGAAGGGCAGTGAAGCGTTGAGAGAGACTTGCGAAGCTTGCATCGTAGCCGTCTTCCGCCGACCTTGCTGCTTCTGCTGGTTGAGGTTGCCCTATGTTGCTTGTCTTTCTGCTGCTAGCGCTGCTGCTTTGCTCTGCTCGTACTTCTCTGCTGTGTATGTGTTTTTCTGCTGCTGCTGCTGCTGCTGCTGCTGCTGCTGCTGTTCTACGAGCTGTTGCTTCGGGCCCCGACCATCCAAAGACGAGAACCTCGCCCCCAGAGGTTCGCGGCACTTCTTCTGCGCGCCTTCCCGACTTCGAGCTGCAGCTTCCGCCAGCTTGCGCCCGTGGCCACCTTCGGCCCCAGTGTGCCTGGACAGCACTACCTAGGTAGTAGAGAAACGTAACGAGCTTGTAGATCAGAGGGCCTGTTGCTAGCGAGCTTCACGCCGTAAGAGACGTCAGTAAAGCTTGAATGGGTTTCACAGGTGAAAGACTGCACAGGTTTCGCGGATAGCTGGGTAGACGTCACAGCTAGGTAGAAGGCCATATCGAGAGAAATTGTCAGACTCACGAGCAATCTTGCCAAGTCATGTAAGTCAACAAATCACAAAGACGAGGCTCACCAGCAAAGAGATACACAACACCAAGCGAAACAACTTCTAGTTCTTTTCATCTTTCATGACCGGAGAGACAACTGCCTGCGGTGGGCAAGTCAGCGACGGCAACCGAGCCGACTTCCGCAGCAGCGATTTTTCACTTCTTCGACCGGCCGTCTGTGTGAATAATCGCTTTGAGCGTACGGGTAGCTATACCGTCATCAAAGAAACTCATGTCAAAGTGCATGTCTTTGTGGAACCTAATCGAAATGCTCCCGTCGTCATCGGCTCTCATAGAGTCATAGTGATAGTAACAACTGACACGCGGCCTATTAGTCTAGTTGGATAATTCGATGAAGCTATAACGAAGAAACGGGAAGCCAGAAATGCTGACAAGAAGGCAAAGTTACCGAGAAACACAAATCGCGAGTCGGAAATGCAAAGACCAAGTGTCTTGAACCCACAAGATGGAAGAAGCGCGCAAGGCAGAAGAACCATGACATTACGGAGATACTCACATCGTGACAAAGCTCGTCCCGCTTCTGTAGTGACCGTCATGACTCTCCGGTGATTGAAGTCTCGAGTTTCAGACTCGACCATGGTTCGAGAAGAAAAAAGAGAGAGGATTTTTTCAGAGGTGATGATAGGGGAGCGGCTAGCTACCTGCCACCTTCCTCGCGCCTCGTAGCAGGCACGGTCGCACGTGACCATGTGCAGACCTCTGTCCGGCTGGCTTCCTAGAAGCAGGTATGGAGACATGAAATATGTGTCCTGTTGACTATAGAGCCACCGGTATGCTTTTGTCGCGGCTCGCTGCTCGCCTCTACATCATCGTGAGACGAGAACAAGCGTGATGCTGATGCCGTCAGCACATACAAACGGCCTTGATTTCACGACTACCCCCGTGTGAGTGCAGCGCAGACTCCAGCCGAGGCAAACAAAACATGTCTACTTGAACCGAGTCCATCTATCGTCAATCTATCCTTTTCCTCCATCTGAAAGACGCCTCTATAACCCAGCGATATCCAATCCAGTGAACGCAACAAGCACAAGCAAAAGCCCAAACAGTCACAGTAACCACACACGCAACCCAGCATTCAGCTCTCGTCGTCCGTATCTGGCGGCTTGGGCGTCCCCTTGGGGCTATTCAGCCACTCAATGTGCCTCAACCTCCTACGCACCTCCCTCTCCTTAATCTCCTTCTTCGTCATCTTCTTCTTCTTGCGCGCGCGGAACGCCATGTCTCCGCTAGCGTTATCCTCCACGCCCGACGTGACGGCCGAGCTGGGGCGCGACGAGGCGGGCGTGACGGCCGAGCTGGACGCGACCGAGTCGTCGAAGCGGTCGAGGCTGATGGCCGACGCACCGCGGAGGGCGACACGACCGTCGTGGACGTGCCACTGCTCGGAGCAGAGGGCGCCGACGAACTCCTCGTTGTGAGAGATGAGAATGACGCCCCCCTTGAAATCGCGAATGGCAACGGCGAGGCCGCCGAGGGAGTCGCGGTCAAGGAAGTTGGTAGGCTCGTCGAGTACCAGCAGATGGGGGTTGTTCCACATGGCACCGGCGATGACCACCTTGACTTTTTGTCCGCCGGAGAGGGAGCCGATCTCGTTGTGGTTGGCGATATCAGGATCAAGGCCGAGATCATCGAAATGCCTCGATATCACCGATGGCTGGAGCTCGCGGTAGCCGAGGCCCTCGCGCGAGGCCTCGTGGTCGTCAAACTCCTGCACCAGCTTATCGAAGCCGAGCCCGGTGAGCGTCTCGCGCGAGACCATGGTGTTGTGCTTGGGCAAGAGGCCGCGCCACTTGACCTCGTACTGGAACGATTTCTTGTACTTCTGCCGTCCGACGAGGGCCTCGACCTGGCGCGGGGATTTGCCGTCGAGCTCAACCCAGCGGTCCATCTGCTCACGATCGCGGTCCGAGAGGAGGCGCGTCTGCTTCATGTGGACTTCACGGTCGTCACCGTTGGCGTAGCGCCACTGCAGGTACTGGTTGGGTGTCTTTTCGAGGTGCATCTCGACGTGCTCAAGCGCGTGCTGCTTGATGTAGCCGATGCGCAGGTTAGGGTGCTTCTCGACCCTGCCCAACGACGGCACCACCTCGCCCGTCAGCAGCTTGATGAGCGTCGACTTTCCCGCACCGTTGGGGCCAATGATGGCGACGCGCGACGAGAGCGACAATTGACACGAGACGTCTGACAGGGAAGGCTTGGCGGCGTTGGGATACGTGTAAGAGACGGCCGACATGCGGATGATGGCCCGCGTCTGCGACTTGACGCCCGTCAGGATGCCGGGGGGCGGAAACTTGAACTGCACATTCGACGCCGACAGCGTGTAGTAGCTCTTGGCCTCGGGCCGGACCTTGACGAAGCTGGCCAGGTTGCCGCGGTAGCACGCCAGCTTCTTGTTGGGCTCGTAATGGTAGATGTCGGTCGTGACGTTGTCGAGGAAGCCCGAGTCGTGGGAGACGATGAGGCTGGTGATGTCGGGGTGCGACTTGAGATAGCTCTCGAGCCAGGCGATGTTTGTCACGTCCAAGTGGTTCGTCGGCTCGTCCAGCAGTAGCACGTCGGCCTTCTGCAGCATGGCCCTCGCCAGCGCCAGCTTCATCTTCCAGCCGCCCGAGAGCGAGCCGACCCTTTGGGCCTGACGGCCGTCGGGTCCGGTCGTGAAGCCAAACTCGGCCAGCACCTCGGCGATTCGCTCCCGGCCTTGTGGTGCGATGGTCGGGTCCTTGGAGACGAACTCGAGGATACTCATGTCGGCGTCCTCGCCCTGGTTATGCTCAACGTAGCAGGTCCGCAGCACGTCCTGAGGCGGGAAGCCCTCGAGTTTGCCGTTGGCGATGCTGCGCATCAGCGTCGACTTGCCTGCGCCGTTGCGGCCGCAGAGCCCATAACGGTGCCCCTTGAGGAGCCGCAAGTTGGTGTGGGACAGCAGCAGCATGCCGCCGTAGGCCAGCGAGAAGTCGGCGTTGACAATCTCAACCTCGCCGTCGTCTTCCTTTTCCGGCACTCCGTAGCGGCGATGGTCCTCGTCAACGTAGTGACGCTGCAACGTCTCGGCCACCTTGTCGTGCGCGCCGGACTCCTTCATCAGCGGCTGCAGATAAGGGGCGACGCGGGCGGCGACGCGGTCGACGTAGCGGTTGTTGACGTCAATGGCCACCATCTCACCCATGTATGGGCGTACGAGCTTGTAGAGATCGCCGCCACCGCTGGAGAGGCCGCCGGACTTGTTGACCTCTTCCTCGAGAAGCCTGACCACATCGTCGGCCGTGGTGCGGGCAATGATATCCTTGTCCTCGCCCATGGCCCTCTCCATCGTGGCCAGCGCGCGGTTGGCCAGCTCGCGCACCTCGGGCAGCGAGGCGCGGTCGCAGACGGCCTTGACGCCGGGCATCAGCTTGGGCAAAAAGGTTCGCGCCTCGATCGGGTCGTGGACGAGCTTGGTCAGGTTCTCGACAATGACAACCGTCTGACGCAGCACCTCTTGCGCCGTGTTGGGCGAGTTGAGGGAACGCTCGAGAAACGGCGTCAGGAGGGCAAGAACGGGTGAAGTGACGACGGCGACAAACGTCGTCTGCGATAGGGCGTGAATGGCCTTCTGCAGTGTCTGCGCCGAAGGATGCTGCATCGTGTCGACGAGCAGCGGGATGCGCGGCGCCACGTCGTCATTGGATAACAGCGTCGTCAACGACGTCATGGTTCGAACCGCCTGCTTCTCTACCTCGTTCTTGAGGTCGTGCATGCCGCCCTCGACGAGCGGGATGAGGCCAGCGAGCTTGGCACCCATGGCATCGCGCAGCACGTCCTTGTCGGCCGCCTCGGCTTTTGTAGCACCCACGGCCACTTGCGCCCTGTCGGCCATGGTCTGCAGCATCTTGAAGGCGCCGACGGTCCCCTGCCACTTGCCTGTCTTGCGACCCAGATAGCAAGTCAGAGCGGGAAGCAGACCGGCGACGAGAGCCTCGGGGCAGAGGTTGGCCACGAGGGCGTCGAGCCCATACTGCGCCGCGTCACGGACCACGGTGCCCTTGTCCGCGAGAGCATCGAGAGCGCAGGGCAGCGGGCTGTCGTCACCGCACAGCAGAGCCACCTCGCTGACGGGCTGCCGGGGTGGGAAGCGCTCGAAGACGGCGCCCAGCAGGTTCTGGGCGCTCTCCCGGCGAAGCCCGTTCTTCTTGTCAGAAGCCGCCTTGCGCACCTCGGCGAGAATCCCATGACGCTGCAGGCCATCGACATCTCCAGAGCGGAGCAGCAGATCGCAGAGGCTGTAGCTGGCCTCGACCGAGGCGGCTGACGTCTTGGCCGTGAAGATGGTTTCGATCAAAGCCGCCACATCTTCGGACGAGGGAGAGGACGCCATATTGGGCGGCGTGACCGGATGAGGCATCTCGTCGCCACGAGCCCCTCTCGAGGCTCTGAAGTTATTGCGGTGTGACGATTGATGACGCGAGGACAAGAACAACGAAGGGAGGGAAAGATAGGAGGTGAGGCTCTTCCAGGGAGAGAACGTCTGAGTGATTATGTATGTTGGGGCTGGCGTAAATTCTGGCTGACTCAAATTTTTTTTTTTTTTCCCCCCCTCAATTTCTCCGCTCCACCCCCTTTTGCGGCTGACCAATAGCCAGGTGGCTTCCACTCTGACCCTACCCTATACCTCCGCTAAACTCGGCATTCACCAGCCGACCCGATCAGACACTACCGTCGTTTCGCAACACGTTGCCCCTCTACGGCTGCTTCAACCGCCTACATTCCTCTTCAAAGCCGTTGATGGACGGCTAGATTGGCACGGAGACCATCAGTCGCTTAGCACGACTGTATATTCGTACAGATATAGATAGACCTTCTAGGGACGGGACAATAGTTCATATCCGCTGAAAGGCAGCTTGTAAAGAGACGGGTGAAATGGATAAGATGGGTGGGTAGATGGAAAGACTGAGACTAGAAAGACAGATAGACAGACGGTGAATGAAAGAGCAAGAGTACTTGCGGGTATAGACAAGACGCATTAATAAGTCTCGAGACCACAAAGACGACACCTCCTAGGCAGTGAGACCTCGTGCTTGAAAGAAAAGACAGATGAAGAGAAAGGATTAAGGGCGAGTTTAAAAAGACCGTCAAGTACAACAGCCGCACACGGCTAAGATGGGCAATATAACCAAGAAGAGAAAGTGGGAAGATGAAAAGATAATGAAAAAGACCATCAGCACACCTACACCATATTATCTCCCCTCAAAGCCATGGGGCCCTGAAATCCCGCCGCTTGAACCGAGTCCATCTCGACGCCCTGAGAGTTTTTGCGACTGCGACTCCGTAAATGATCGCCCAATCGCTGGTCTCCGTGTTGATACTTCTTCTTGAAGCCATAGTAGGTCGGCGGTCGGGGACGGCACAACACGGCCATTAGATTCCTGGCGATACTGCCCTGGCTAAAGGCGCGGTATCGCTCCTTCTTGGCAAACTTGTGCGAGTTCATGTACTCCCGCGTCGTCTCGCCCCGCGCCATGAGGAAGACGTGATAGCCCATCAAGGCAGCCGGGTAGAGAAACTCGATGAATCCAATGATGGCGAGGGCAAACGGGACGCGAAAGTGGTCGATGGATTCGACAAAGGTTATATTTTGGCGGCTCATAAACACCAGCACTTGGGTCAGGCTGGCGCCGACGAGGTAGAGGCCCAGCAGCATTGCCGACGTGACAAATGTGAAGAAGAAACGATAATTCCGCTTTCCGACGCAGTTGTTGAGCCAGACGCAGTGGTGGTCGTGCCCCTCGATGCAATTATCGCAGAGACGGCAGTGGTGGGCGCGGGGAGGTCGCCAGATGTTACACGTGCGGCAGTGCTTGACGGGCACCTCCATGGCGGCCGCCGTGCCCTCGGCCGACTTTGTCAAAGTCCAGTCGTTGGTGGGCGGCCCGACGCGCAGGGGGTCATCGGACTCGAGCATGGGCGGGAAGCGGTGCAGGTTGCGAGGGAGGATCTAGACGGTTGTTAGCCGAGCGCAGCCCTCAGTTGGGCCTGACGTGACTCACGCCCGGGTCCGACACGGAGGCGTGCACAAAGGACGAGAAGCAGATGTAGGCGAGATAAGCAAAGGTAACGGGTATGGCGGGTGACAGCTGATGCCAGAGCCATGAGGCCTCGAAGACGAAGAACAGCACGCATGGCACGACAACCAAAAGGCCCGTGGCGACATTGATGGGTGTGTGTTTGGTGTTCTGCCAGCGGCCGCCGAGACAAAAGACGGTATTTCCGTTGAAATATTGGTAGACGCGGCCTTTACTCTTCTTGGCGGAGGGCGTTGACAATGCCCGGGCTTCTTTCTGAATCGTGACGGACCGCAGACGAGGCGACGAGTTATTACTCGACGACAGCTTCTCGGCGCCCTCGATGCTCCTCCGATCATGGCTGGCGCCGCCGAGATCGCTGCGTGCTGAGAGGCGGAAACTCGAGCGGAAGGAGCGCGGCGACTTGACGGGGCTGGGCAGGCGTCCGAGGTCGGCGTGGGCGTCGTCTTCGGCGCGGGGGTGGGGTTGGTTGCTGCGTAGCGGGCGGACGCTCTCGGTCTGGCTGCCATTGGGGTGACGACCGGACGAAGGACTCGCGTTGACGCGGTCCGCGACGTCTGGCTCAGTCACCTCGGTGCCCCTTGAAGGCGGCACGACGGGTGTGGGAATGACAGCGTCATCGATGACGCTGCCACAGACGTCGGTGGCATCATCGTCTAGGTGGGTGATTCGAGGCTGAGGCGTCGAGGTGACTGACTTGGAGCCGATGGCCCGCTGAGCCTGCAGCTTCTGAGAGCTCATAGGACGGAAGAAGGCGGGCGAGGTGAGGGAGGGGACGTGCGTCTTGGCCGTGATGCTGGTGGCGCGCGACGAGTTGGATACGCTGGCGATGCTGCCCCGCTTACTGGAGCCGTAAGCCTTCCGCATGGGCCAGGGCGCCGTCGACGAGGTTCCGGTGCGGGCCGTTTCCGGACGATGGAGGTCGGTCCTATCGGCGGCCTTGTCGTCGTTGGCCATGTCGACGAGACGCATTGGACGCATTGCCGGGGTGCTGACGTCTGGCGCAGCAGAGGAGGAGGCCTGCTTCTCGTCCATGTTGACTTGAGCAGCCGTGAAAGATGGCCGATGGGCTATAACATAGTCTCTGCGGACGCTGGACGAGGCCACTGACGAGGTGATGGAGGATGGTCAGACAGGGCGATGTAGAGAGAGAGCCGCGCGTTCAGGGGATCGACGAGGGAGACGGAAGAGACAGAGTGGCAAGGGAAGATCAGGGCGACGTCGAGGAGGCCCCCTCTTGGGAATGGGAATGGTTAGGTAGGTAGGTAGGTAGTTACCTAGGTAGGTGGGTGGTAGGCAGTGTAGCTTAGGGACAGCTTACCTACTACCTACCTTGCCTACATGGAGGTAGGCAGCATCCGTAGATAGTAGTTAGGAAGATAGGTCAGGCGCTTAGGAGGTGGAAAAAAGGGCAGCAAGAAACGGACGGAGCGAGAGTGTGAAGCCTGTTTCCTTCTCCTCTCGTCAATTTTTCACTTCATTTACTTGCTTCTTCCGAATCCGGTTACTGTACGAGTCCCTCGGCTGCTGACAGGTACTTTTTCGGACAGTCCTGAACGCGACGGGAGACGCTCGGAGGATCCCCCAAGTACAGGTACCAGCTCGTGCCGAGCCGACCCATGTAAGGGGGTAATTGGCTGCTGCACCTTGCACGCCTCCAACTAAGTATCAACGTCTGTATCCTCGACCCTCGCCTTGGGTCCGTCGCCAGTCTTGCTGGTAGGGGCCTCCCTGTCCGCTCAATGCTTTCCCGGGCACCGGGAGACGCGCCGGGGAACGCGCCGGGGGACGCGCCGGGGGACGCCATGCTGCTGCAGTGTGCGGCCCGCTGCCTCTGTCCTGGACTCCTGGTGGTACATACATAGGTACAGCGCGGGCTACTCCTCAATCCGAGCTTATCTTAACTAAGTGTCTTACTGTAGGGCAGTGATGGTGTTAAGATTTGCTCGTTTTGAGTGGCAGCCCACTATGCATATGTACCTACCTATGTACATGCGCTTTGGGTTGCGGGTAGATACCTAGGTCACCTCCGGGCAGGTCCAGGTCTTCCGTTTCCCCGCTTCAGCACCTTCCTTCAACTGATCAGGTCGTAGGTGGGGATGCCCCGCTGAGACGTGACTGCGCACGTGACGCGCGACATCAAACTTGTCAACGTCAGGCCGTCGAAGGGCTTCAATATCTCGTCGCCTCATCAGCCTTTCCGCTCCCTCAAACAACAGACCTGGCATCAAGATGGCCTCCATAACCGCTCGTCGTCTCTTCTCCACCACAATCCGTCGTCTTGAGGGGGCCATCCCCAAGGAGGAGCTCAAGCAAGAGTCGAAGCGCAACCCGGAGCTAATGGTGCGTCGGCCGCGCGTAGCAACGACAATGCTGCTTCTCTGACGCGCAAGCATGGATGATAATCTTGCGGGTCGCTTAGATTCTCGGAGGTGTCATGGCCGCTGCCATTGGAGGCGCTGGCTTCTACTTTGGTACGTTGAACGGATGGCCGTTGACGTACCGGTGGAACTGACCTTTTCTCAGCCCGGAGCCCGACAACGACCACCTCGGAGGCGCCAGTGAGCATCGCAAAGAGCGGCATGCCCTGGGAGTCTGGAATGGATGGTAAATACCACTACCACCCCGGCGGCGATCCCAAAAAGGACCCCAAGCAGGCGCCCAGCGCTTTGAACGTCGTCATCGTGCCCGATGTCACCCTTCCAAAGGAGTTGCACGACAAGTTTAACAAATGGGGCAAAGATGGTTATCCCTGAGAATTTTTGGCGTGTCTCGTCGTGGTATCGCGGATGGTAACGCCTAGGAAAACCATTGTCTGCCGGAGTTTAGAACATTATAACCGTTTTCATATTATGCAGTCACCGACGCCAACTGTCACTGCTTCTTCGAGCTTCTTCATGGTGATCAAAGGATCGGCAGAGGATGCGAACAGAGGCAGCCAAGTCCTTCTAGTAGATTGAGAGAAACTCTCTTTGATGTCTACTTACTTATCGTCTTGGTAGGCACATTGGCAAGCACGCCAGTCTCTTCACCGGCAAGGTTGGCACGATACACTGGAAGTAGCGGGGAGAATACACATGAACTTTGATGTTCAGCAGATGCATCAAGGCTACTCCTGTTGCAGTTGTTAGAGATGGCAAAGCAGAGCTGGAATTGACGCGCATGCGATGTCCCTGCCTCGCTGCATATCACAGCTTAACAGCCTACGAGTGTTTCCGAACCTTCTGACGATGCCTGACGATGACGGTCAATGCCAAAGATGTCTCCGGAAAACTCTGCGAGCCGAAAATGACAGCAGGAGCCTACTCCCAGCCCTGCGACATGGTCCGAGCTCACAGGAGATCCCAGAAGGCGGCGCCTACCCTAACACATCCCAGAGATGGCGGAGGCTCCATTGTGATGCAGTACATTGCATTTCCCCCGGCGGTTCGTCCGTCGTTTCCGGATTGAGGCGCGTGTGTCAATCAGTAAGACATAACCTCATTGATGACTAGGGCTTCGGCGAGGTCGGTAACTTGCAGAAGACAGGGGTGTTTGTTGGTGTTAGACCCCAGCTCGTTGCTTCTGGTCCCGGACAGACGATATGGTCGAGTGACGGTCAGTGTTGTCTTTTGATGGAGATTGTCTGTTCCTGATGGAACCTGACGGAAGCCCTGCTGGCAGATATTCACGACCTGAGCACCGGTACACGGCGGCCTTCTGGGTACATGCTGTCGTGTCTCAGAACGTCAGCCTGGACCATAAGCGACAATGGGCTCCTTCACACTTCAACCCCCTGTACCTGATGTCACACAGCCGTTCCATTGAAACGAACGGCAGGCCAACCTCACGTCCAAGCCAGCTCGGCCTGCTGAGCGCTGCAAGAATGCAGAGGACAGGGCATTGCCTTGACGGCCAATGCTGCTCATCCTCATGACCGTTCCTCAACCGCCACCTCTGACCGAGTGCCCCGGTTCCGGTGAGGTTCCGGGCTCAGCCGTTGAGATGGAGCGAGCCGGACGGGGGGCCTTGTGAAGTCTTGTCCGTTCGTGTTCGGGCGGTGGTTGAACCTTGCAGATGCATCTCTCGTCGCCTTCTTCACGCATGGGCTCGCTAAAGAACAGCAGTGAGGCTTTCAGGGTTGCTGTCTCTTGTCGATGCATCCAGGTGTATTTATACCAAGCCGACTCCCCTGTTTGCATGCACGTCTTCAGCTCAAAACACATCATCGTTCTCCCGACAAGGCTTCCAATCATAGTGACCGTTGCAGTCATCATGACCCGTCTGCTGTCCCTCCTCCTGCTGGCCTCTCCGTTGCTGGCCTTGTCGAACAAAGTGCAGACTTCGGATTGCAACGACTTTGGAGCCCATTGCAACATTACCCCGGGCGACAGAATCGTCGACGGCTACAGGCTCTATCCTGAGAATGCCAGCTTCGACTCTAAGACATGTCTGGTGTATTTCAGGTAACATGGATGACGGCATCAATGGTGCTTACATTGTACATGTGAGGCTGACGGTAATACCCACGAATAGCTCTCTTTGGAACAACACCATCGCCATCTATGACGCTGTACACAACAAGATTGTCGGGTCCATCGACTACCCCTTCGGAGGACGGCAAGACCTTCACGCCAATGCCGTCCTGGTCGACTCGTGCAATAGAGAGTTGACAGCCGGCTTCACATCGGCCTATCCGTGGGATACCCAAGGAGCCAGGGTCGACGGGCCCAACTTCATCGCCCAATATGATCTCGATACTCACGAGTTGCTCTGGACCGTCGATCTCTCCAAGCCGACCAACTACCGGTACGGAGGCTTCCAGGACGTGGCGCAAGACAGATACGGCAACCTGTTTGTCGCTGGGACTTACCCGGCCGCTCTGGTGCGGATAGATGCCAAAACCCGGGCAGTCGAGCCTTGGTATCTGTCATCGGCCAATTCGACTACCGCGGGATACTCAGGTCTAGCCATGTTCGAGTTCCGAAAGCTCCTGGTCTCGGACCAGTCAGCCGAGACGGGGAGCAACCTCGTCTCCTTCGACGTCGACGTCAAGAGACCATCGCGTCCGAGGCCGATACCGGTGACTTGGGCTTCGAACGGAACTCTGACGGGCATATCGATTGAGCCCGATGCCATCGTGCTGGCCCCCAAGTATCGGGGCAAGGTTCTCCTGGTTGCAGACAACTCCCTCGGCACCGTCGTTCTGTACTCGGACGATGGCTGGGTGACAGCCAAGAAGCTCGGAGTCGTCCCGAGTCTGTTCTTCGGGACTACGGCGAACCCTGGCGATGCCGAGGGCCAAGTTGTTGTTTCGCTTCAGATCGGACAGCGCCTTTTCGCAGTGTACGAGTTCTTTCCCGATGGTGTTTACCTGTTCCCCGGGGCTCATAAGACGGCCGGTGAGAGGACATGCTTCCCGTTGCAAGATATCACGGACGACGTGGAGAGGCTAGTGCAACAATATGTCAATAGGGGCAGGACCATTGGCCGGGGGAGACCGACGTATCATTACTGAGAAGAGCGAGTATGAGTTAGTATAGACCATTCTTAATGTGACTGATGATAGGCAACGCTCTGCCGAAACCAACTCCGGGGCAGCTCTCAAGGCTCTCGACGTCGTAGAGACTCTTCTCCGTGACCGGGAGAACCGGCTGCTCTTGAGCAAGTCTCACAGAGCAAGTCACTTGGGCCATGTCGAAGTTCATCTGTTGACTAAAGAGCCTCGTGACCGGCTTATTGACATAACATTCCGAAGACGACGACTGAAAGACAGAGCAGGTCGGCTTTGGCGTGAAGCAGCGTTTTATCCTTGCCCTTCAGCTTATACGAAGACATTCATCATCACTCGAACAACCTCATGAGGGACGTCGCCTAGGCTGGAGGCAACCAAGGTGAGAATGAGGTCAACGACACTCGTTTCAGTACACAAGACCAACACCGTCTGTACTGAGCGAAACAACATGATGAAAGGCGTCCCCGCGCCACCAAGACTACATGTCGAAAGCCAAGGCTCCAATGAGACGACGGCGAGGTGTATCCACGACGGACTCGTTCGACGCTTTAAACTCTCTTGATGTTGAGCTCCAATCGTCGATGGAACTCCGTCATCGATGGTCATGAGACCGACGCCAAGCGCAACTTGCCGTCCAGGCTGACATCAAGTTCGGCTTAGAGCATCAAGCTCCTCTACTTTTAGCTGACTGATGGCGACGTACGGGTCACATCCCCTCGTGTCTTCGTTGAGAATCGATATCGCCGACGTCGTCTTGTCGTGTCCCGTCGTCGATCGATGCCGTTGAATCAGCATCCGAGTTTCCTATAACTTCAATGAACTGCTACTTCAACCCCCTGAGGCAGTCTTGCATGCCATGTCTACTTCCCGAATCGAGTTTCCCGATATCAACGTCATGGTCATAGGACAAATCGAGGATGCGGCTTTCTCTGGCACTCTTTCTCGCCGCGCTAGTTGTTGAGACTTATGCTCAGAGAACTGTATGCTGGGGGATGAAGGCGAATTGGTGCATTGAACCCTTGACCATGGGCCAGTCGTCCTCAGCAGTCTCAGACAAATCACCAGGACTGCTCGCCCTTGTTTACGAAACAGTCTTCTCGACAGCTTCGACCATCTCGGACACGGCGTCACGTACATCAACACCGACATTACATGTATCGTCATCAACATCTCCATCAGGAACCGCACCTCTCTCAAAACGTCCTTGTTCAAGAGTTACTGCAAAACCAAGGCCCTCAACATTAAAACTCCAATCACGCCCAACGCCATCGTCAATCACAGCGTCTGGGAAACTCGCAGGATCTAGTGTAATCGGGGTTACATCGGGCACGAAGACGGGTCCGTGTTCTTTGTGAGACTCTTTTCTCCACTGGATACTAACAGAAGCAGGACTCCAGCTCAATTCGTCCAAGTTTATCCCCAGAATTGGGTGACAGTCAACGGCTGCATACGTGCGTTTCCCTACTACTGTTTTATGCCAAATGAAGACGTCGTCGACCATCATTTCTTACAGGGCCTGACCGAGGACGCGGATTATACACGGGACATGGTAAACAACCAAGTGCTCGGGTGCATCTTTGCCGTATTCTCCTCAGCTATCAACAGACCATGTCATATCTAACAGGCTAGCAACAGCATATACATGTATGTACCACTGCTCGGGAGCATCAACTCTCTTACAATGCTATACACAAGATGCCTCGAAAGAATGAAACGAAGCAGCACGTGAGCGAGTCAAGCAGAAACCCCTAGTACTTAACATGGAGACAATCCTCCCACATCTTGATAAACTCCTTCTGAAGATTATCCCACCTCTTGACGTACCACGCAAAGTCGTGTTTGCTGTCCAAGGAAGCCCATAGCTCCTCGTCAATCTTGGGACGGAGAGTCTTGACCCATCGATCCTTTGCTTCGCCGTTCATCTTGGCCATCTGAAGATAGTAGCGACACTCGCCTTTCTGCTTGACGTAGCGGACCAGCTTGGAATAATCGTGTTCAATCAAATGGCCCCCGTCGGTGGTGACGTCGGCTATGGCCTTTATGGCTGCCTCCATGGCTGCCTTTGTGTCGACCTTGTCGGCCTTTGCAATCTCGTCGATGCCCATGTAGATGTTCTTAAAGTATCTCTCCCAAGTCGGTTTCCAGGGCTTCCAGGTCGGCACCCTTTTCCAGATGACCCTCATGGAGTTGATGAACTCGCCATCAACCACCTCAGCACCATGCTGGACGGTGTTGGGGTTTTTGTAGCCATAACCGGAGCAGACGCCGGCGGAGAGGCACAAGACGGAAAAGGTAGCGGAGAAGCGCATCTTGTCAAGAGGGAAGTGTGAATGAGGCTGGGAGTCTGGCGAGATGGATGGCGGTCGACGGCTGCTACTTATACCAGGCCGGGTGCAAGGTGAAGAGGCATACAAGCACAGGATCGACTCGTCTACGAATATCTAATCATTGTCTGAAACTTGCAGGAGCTTGCAGACGAGAGAAGGTATCGTCCCGGAGTAGCAGATGATATTCATGCTGGAGGTTGAGACGATGAGACTCGGAGACGACGCACGGCACCTCGTATTCAAACATTGTGGCTTGTGCGATGGCATCACAAGTTATCGGTCCCGAACTGCTTCCGCTATCCCGTTCCGATTGAACCGTCTTCGGCTTTCCGTCGTGGGGGGTCAGACAGCAAATGGATTAGATACAATGTCAAGAGAGAGTCATGACGATGTCCCAAGTTGGTGAGCCACTGCAAGGGCAAAGAAAGGGTCCCTCGATGACCGGCTCAAGTCTTTGGCAAGGGCCAATAAGTCTCGTTGTCAATCTAGCAACTCACTGGTATGTATGTCTTCGTACGAGTAAGTGCTGGGAGATATAAGAGCGAGATGGCCGTCTGAATGCGCGCCTAAAGCAAGCCCTCAACTCACCTGCTAATGTCGTCAGCAATCTTCCCATGTAGGTCGTGCGAGTATTCGTACTTGGCCTGCCATATGCCAGAAGAATCGGACTTTTTGTGAATTCAGTGATAGATGCCCTTGCTACTGCATATGCCCCGATCTCTCGGAGATGTAGGCATGAAGAAGCAGGGCTAGGAAATACAACGACAGGCAGGCCATCTACGAATAGATCTAAGAGATCCTGATGGTGAGACTTTTACTACTGAGACTAGCTCGAGGTAAGATATGCAATCTGTTGTCTGTACGAATTCTTGGTAGGACACATGCAATCCACAAGACCCCAATACAGATTTCGTAAGTGGCCCCGACCTTCGGGTACGCAAGTTCCTCGTCAATGCGGGAGGCAGCGTGGAGGCGTTGAATCACGTGTGAAACCTGTACTGACTATCAAGACATGCAGAGACAAACGCCTGGGGCAAAGACTCCGTAAACACTTCGAGGCGCCGTGCTGCACCACCTCATTCCGAGCCCAGGTCTGCCAGTGTTTTGAAGCTAGACTTTTGCTGCGGGCGGGCGGACGCCTTGTTCGTCGGACGCGATGGGTTGGCGCGCTGCGAAGGGGGGTTCTTGTGGATATTGAACGGCGAGTCCTCTGCCGCCTTGCGGGCGTCAAACTGCGGCCTCGCAGTCAGCACAGACCCCAGCATGTCTTCACTCTGACGCACCGAGAAGAGCGAGACCAAGTACAGCCCCAGGAAAAGATATAGAGACTGGAAAAGGGTAGCCGTGTCCCAGGAACGGGAGAAACCGCGGCCGCCAATCGACGTCCGCGCAGGGGTCGTGCCGCCCAGCGTACGGCCCGGTGTCTTAAACACGTCACCGGAGGGGCCGGAATCAGCCAGCCGGAGCGCCTTTGTTACCACGTCGGTGAGGGCGGGCATGTTGGCGCCCTTTACCGTATCGATGCACTGGCCGCGGTGAAATATCTTGAAGGTCGGCATGGCTGAGACGCCCTGGGCGCGGGCAATGGCCGACTGGTTGTCGACGTTGACCTTGGCAAAGGCCACCTTTCCCGGGCGCGAGTGCTGAGCTGCGAGCCGCTCGAAGTGCGGTGCCACCATCTTGCAGGGGCCACACCAGTCGGCGTAGACTGAAGAGACATTCTTGTCAGCCGGTCCGCAGACTTGAGTAGTAAACTGTGTAGGAGATGGGTGAGAGAGGACACACAGTCTGCAACGACGACGCTGGTCTTGGAGAGCAGCGACTGCCACTCCGTCGTGGATCCTATGCTTACCGGACCGCTCATGACGCTGACGGGATGCGACTGGCGAGGCTGAAGGTGATGGAGAGCCTCGCTGAGAGCCTAGAGGACAGCTTTTTGGATTTGGACGGCTGAAGTCGCACGGATGGCGGCGAGACCGAGAAGGGCAGGCGGTGAAGTCGGGCGGTGAAGGTGGGCGGTGAAGGTGGGCGGTGAAGGTGGGCGGTGAAGGTACCTCTAGGTAGGTACTCAGGTACTCCGCATTTCGTATTTCGTGAGCGCTTTCTGCCGCCCTGCCTCGGTCAAACAAGGGCTTTGTTCATCACCTCAGGGACAGGCGTTTAGTTCTAACAAGACACAGCTTGCATGATCGGCTTGGATCGTGCCGTCATCCACCAGCTAGAGGCATGATGTCGGTCATGGAGGCGCTGGTCAATCAATGCTGAGGCAAATATTGTCAACTCAACTGTTCGTTCCATGACGGGATGGAAACCCACGGATTGACTACAGCCGCGGACTCGAATCTTACACCAGAGGCCTCGAACCTTGTGCCCCAGACCTCGAACCCTACAGGCTACACCTGAGGCCTCGAATGTGACGGTAATTCAGAAGGGCATCCCGACGATTCCCACATGGATAACATTATGCAAAGTCGAGTCTTTTTGACCAAAATCCGGTCTATGAGTATATGACGATGTGGGCGATGCGTGGACGAAGCCTATGGAGATGTTTTGGTCCCGGTTGGTGGCGGTTCTGATGTCTTGAGAGGCGTCAAGGAGACGAGCAAAAGGAAATTTGTGGTTCAATGGGAGCGAAAAGCACGTCGACTATCACGTACGACTCCGCAGAAGGCATGAGAACAGCTCATCAAGCAGAATCTTGAGCATCTTGCCTAATATACATACATAGGCAATCTGCAACTCATAACAATAGATGGAGCACTGCTAAGCCTCGGGCGTGGCTGTGTCTTGACGCGGGTGTGCTGATAGCACCATCGGTGTACCAGTAGACACCAAAACACCAATGCGGAACATCCACTGCGGAGCATCCACTGCGGAGCATCCACATCAGCCGAAAGCGGATTGGCCATTAGTCACCTCGACCGACTCCCATTTCTTCCCCCCCCCCCTGAACCCTCGCGAGGCTGAAGGATTTATTACCTGCATACGAATTTACCTGCGCATATCCGGTCGCTCAACGGCTTCGCTCCACGGCTTCGCTCCATCTCCCCAATCTCCACAGGCACGGGCGCGTCGCGAGGAGAGACAACCTGGGGAGAAGCGGGAGAGAATGTCGGATAAGAAGAGCGACGATTTCGTCGTTCGCGTGCCGGAAATCAGCCTTTCGCGCGCCGACGAGAAGCTGCCGCTGGCTGCCGATGGCCGGTCCATGTCGATGCTTTCGTCGGTTGAGAGCAGCGGCGGCATCTCCGTCGCTGCCTACTGCCTGTCGTCCATCAGCATGACGCTCGTCAACAAGTACGTCGTGTCGGGGAACCAGTGGAATCTGCATCTGCTGTACCTGGCCATCCAGGTGAGTTGTCCGGCTCCCATCGCTGGCCCACGCTGGCTAACGCCTTGCGCTTTTCAGTCTGTCGTTGGTACTGTCACTATCCTCGTCTGCAAGCAGGCCGGCCTCATCAAGGATCTCGACCCCTTTGACACGAGGAGAGCCAAAAAGTGTAGGCATCAATGATTCGCCCTTTTCGATCCCTCGATCCCCCGCTGACCCGGAACGCAGGGTTCCCCATCTCGCTGCTGCTAGTCGGCATGATCTTCACGGGCAACAAGGCGCTGCAGTTTCTGTCAGTGCCCGTCTACACCATCTTCAAGAACCTGACCATCATCGTCATCGCATACGGGGAGATGCTGTGGTTCGGCGGCAGCGTCAGCCCGCTGAGCCTCGTCTCCTTTGTGTTGATGGTCTCGAGCTCGATGCTGGCGGCCTGGGCCGACTTTCACAGCGTCCGGACCGATTCTTCGGGCGCTGCTCACAGGGCCGCCACTGCCGCCGCCACGGCGACGCTGAGCACGGGCTACGCCTGGATGGGCCTCAACGTCATGTGCTCGGCGCTGTACGTTCTGAGTATGCGCAAGGCCATCAAGATAACCAACCTCAAGAACTGGGACGGTAAGCCGGGCCCGCCCTGGTGGACGGCTGCGCGCTGACGACGGAGAATATAGTCATGTTCTACAACAACCTGCTGACCATTCCGGTCCTGGTCCTCTCGTCTCTCATGATAGAGGACTGGTCCGGCGCCAACCTGGCGCGCAACTTCCCCCCGGCGACGCGCCAGAACCTGATGGTCGGCATGGTCTACTCGGGCCTGGCTGCCATCTTCATCTCGTACTGCACGGCCTGGTGCATCCGCGCCACATCGTCGACGACGTACGCCATGGCCGGCGCCCTCAACAAGCTGCCCATGGCCGTCGCCGGCCTCGTCTTCTTCTCCGACCCCGTCACGTTCGGCAGCGTGTCGGCCATCTTCCTCGGCTTCGTCAGCGGTCTCATCTACACGTGGGCCAAGAACAGAAAGTCGCGACAGGCCGGTCTGCCGACGGCCGTCAGCCGCGCGGCGTCGGGGACGCTGTCGCCGCATGAAAAGGCCGAGGCAGCCAAGGACTGACGCAGGCGTGAGAGGGGACAGACAAAGAGAAGGAAAGGACGAGAGAGAGAGAGAGAGAGAGAGAGAGAGAGAGAGAGGTCATGATGGGGCAGAGAAGAGGCGCCATGAAGGAGGTGGGAAAGGGCCATTTTGTCGCTTACGCTGTATATAATACGTGGCATGAATGCGTCGCACGCATACTAACCGTGATCGGAGCGAAGCATCCGGCAACGTGGTGCTTGAGGTTGGGTGGATAGACTTGTCAATGTCACGGCCTGTTTCACACGAATCCCTTCGCCCCGACTTTGTCCTGCTGATTGATACCTTGGGGAGGGAGGAAGGTCCTGTAAGTTGAGGGGATGCTTCTCGGCTTCACGCCTCCCAACCAAGAGCAAACGTCTGGGGGGACACCCTTCCCGAGGCAATTAGCCCATGCCCCCGACACACGATCCCCTTTTAAGGAGGAGGGAAAGGGTAACGAGGCAGGTTGAAAGAAGGCGAGACGCTGCCTCGGCGGATTCGCCCTCGACAGGGTTCCTGAGAGGGCGTAGGGCGTAGTTACAATCTCCATCCCTCGTCTTGTCTAAAGCAACGACAAGTCAGTCCAACGTTCATCCAACTTGCAAGAAGCTCTCAAGTCATAACGCTAGAGAAGCCGCTGCAGAGGGATAGACATCATCAGGACAGCCCAAGACATGGTTGCAAAGAACAACGACGGCACTGCATTGATGTATCGCGACGAAAAAAAAGACGCTCCCTTTCCCCAACCCTTCCCAGGTAGCGCAAGCCCGTTTGTTTCCCCCCCCCCCCCCCCCATGCTCCGCCCGTCTAGCCCGCCAGAAGATTCTATCCCTCAAGTCAGCCTGCCCGAGCAAACGGGCGAAACAGAGAGGCCTTGGTAAGTGCGTCGTCGTCGTCGTCGTTCGCTTACGACTCCTTTTTGAGGGCGGCGCGCTTGTTGGCTAATTGTTGCTCTCGCGGGATCGTCAGGGCGTTGATGTCGAGGAAGTTGCAGATGCTGGTGACGACGAGGAAGGCCCAGCGGAAGTAGACTACTAGGGCGAAGACGAAGTAGGCGCGCAGGTAGAGGAGTTCGACAGATGCGGCGACGGCTGGGAGGCCGAGTAGCGGCAGGTTGCCTAGAAGAGCGCCGCCGACGAGGGGGAACAGCATGACGGTCCAGTATGGGAAGGGCTGACGCGTCAGATGTGCCAGAATCATCTTGGTCGTCATGCGGCCAAAAACAAAGGACATGGTCAAACAGAAGAGGACGAGGTGGTTGTCGCGCATGAGGGTGCTGTGCGGTGAGAGAACCCAGGCGCCGATGGAAAAGGTGTATACGGCCATGGGCGTCCACTCGAGGAAGACGGGCGCGATGGGCAGCCCCTTGCTGCGGCGGGCGACGACGACGTGGTAGACGCAAAAAGGCACGTGCAACACCAGCAGCGATGAGATGATGAGGCTGATCCAGATGTCGCGAAACGTCGTCTCGCCAAGCAGCTGCGCCACGCCGGGAAAGCTGCTTCCTAGGGCCAGAGCGATAGGCTTTGTCCACATGCCGGGTCCATAGACGCCAGACAGGGCCATGATGGCCGACGCGATGAGCAGACCCTCGGTCGGCCCGTTGAAGAAGCCGAGGTAGAGAGTGTGGGTGTGGTACGTCTCCCACGTCGAGAAGAACATGGGCAGACAAGGACATAGAGCGGTGAAGACGCCGGCGCGCGAGGGGCCGAAACCCATGGCTGCCGTCTCGAGCAGGCTGGCTAGCGTGCAGTTGAGCGAGTCGATGCCGTGGTCGAAGAGCTCACCGAGGCCGCTCGACGTGCCGGTGCGCCGCGCTTGCTTGCCATCGACGTTGTCCATGGTCTGATACATGAAGAGACCCAAGGAAAAACTAAAGTACAACCAAGCCGGGCCCTGAATGTCCATGTCCGTCAGTTCGGGGGGCCGAAGAGGGGGGTGAAAGGGGAGGGCTTCAGGACCGACTCACGGGCCCGACCAGGTCCGGCATGAATAGCACGAGCAGGCCGACGTTGCCGAGGATGAAGAAGAAGCCTAGGAGGGTGACCATGTTGGGAGCCAGCCACATGGGCAGCACCCGGACGAAGGCGTTCCACTGACAACCATCAGCGAGCGTGTCCGAGGTAAGATGAAGATGACAGACGACAGCCATACCCAAGGACCCAGCACATATTTCGACACGGGAGACTCGTCGACGCTCGAGTATTTGTACGTCTTGAGGTGCGTCAGCGCCTCCTCCGAGATGCACTCGGCAGCCGCCGTGCCTGTTGCCATGAACGTCAGTCGCAGTCTGGAGCGGGATAGAGGGTGTGACGGACGGCTGTTGATCGGCATGGCGAATCGTCGGCGGGTTTCGAGGGCAATCGGCCCAGTGGCCGGGGCCCTTCAGGGAGCAGGTCGTCAGGGGGAAAGGGGACCGGGAGTCGGCGGCCGGAGGCGAGGCCGAGGATAGGAGTTTTTAATGGTTTTTTTTTTTTTTTCGGCGGGAGGGGGGGAGATTTGCCGTGAACGGCCAGCTCGGGCGGTCCCCAGGTACAGGTTGGCTCGACAGGGCAACCTGGAGTCGCGTTAGGGATGTGGCTGGGTCTGCACGGTGACACTAACACACTCAGCCCGGCCCGGTAGCGGCGCTCGTGGGCAGCCGAGGGAGAAGTGGGCTTGTAGCCTCGGGTATTCGCGGCATTTGAGAAGGCGCCGAGCTACCCGCAAGTACTTCCTTACCTTTAGTCTCTTCAGCCTCTCTTCAGCCTCATCCACGCAGTCAAGGAGGGATGCCGTCATCTTCCATCCTGTCGTCCGAACATCACATCAGAATCGGCAATCCGACTGCAAAAGCACTTGTGGCTGGCTTCTTTTCCAAATGCTACCTGCCTGCCTGACCTGCTCCCAGTATGTATTTATCCCGCACCCGGCGCAGCGGCCCATCAACTCCCGACCGTATCTGATCCCATTACAAAATTAGGTACCGCACCTCGACTCCTCCACAGCCCTCATAGCAGGGCGAAGCCGGCAAACAGACCCGTCAGCACCAGCGCCATTGCGTAGGTGCGCCCCACCTGAGGCGTCATGCCGGCACCCTTGCTATCGATCCTGGAGCCGGGTCCGTCCGTGAAGATGGCGTTGGGGTCGCCGGTGGCGCTCGGCAGCATCGTCGTCGTTGACGTGTTGTACTTCTTGGGCGACTGGGCTCCGCAGGGGTGGTCCTGACGACACTTGCCTTGGCACTCGTTGTCGCCTGAGCAGGCTTTGACGCACTGGTTGCCCCATTCCTGGCAGATGAAGTAGGGGAGCGTCAAGGTGTACTCCGTCACGTTGGGGCGCTGATTGTTGCCACACACGCAGTTGAATGTGAGTGTTTTCTGTTCCGACTGTTAGCGAGGGGGTTACCAAGCCGCGTCCGAGCCGACGACATACAGGATCGCAGTCGTTCATGATCGTTGTTCCGTTGTCTAACTGCTGGCATATTAAGGGGCAGGTATTCCTCTCGTCGGCACACCACGCATCTGGCCGACGCTGTGTCAGCTCTCCGTCGTCGGCAAGCGCAAGGCGGCAAGAGGCTCACGTCTAGTGCCGATGGGTACGCTTGAAGGCTCGATAACGAGGTCTGCGCGGGCGACTGCCGAAAAGACGGTCATGACGGCCAGGGCGGCGGACCGCAACGACGGCATTGTGATGATGGGGGGAATGGACGTGGATGTTGGTATAAGCAGAGGGTCAATCCCGTCGTCAGACCTCGTCAGCGAGGGAAAGCGGCCGAATAAGGCAAGAAATAAAAAAGGAGACAGATAGACTGCAGCTGTACCAATAAACGGTGTGGTTAGCGTTATGATGATGCTTGATTGAAAGTCAAAAATTTTCGTTGAAAGAAGCAAAAAGCCATGGGTTGTCTCTTCAAGCCGGGAGAAGGGGAGGGCAGTGTTCAGGAATCCGTGGCAACCTGGCAAGCCACCTATTCGGCCCGGGCGTCGGTAAAACAGGGGAGGAACAAGCGGCAAGAGACTCACCAAGCAGGAGGGAGGCTGAGAGAAAGCGAACGACTTCCCAAGGTAGAGGGGAGGATGAGAGGGGAGGATGAGAGGGGGGGTTGAGAGGGGAGGAGAGTAGAGGAGAGGTGAAGAGGTGAAGAGGCAAAGAGGAAGGTAGCGATGCAAACGGAGATGAGATGAATGACGGCCGAGATGGAAGGTATGTAGGTGTCAGGTCGGGGTAGATGTGCAGATGAAGTCGGCACCAGTCGACAGCAGACACCCTTGACCGGCACGAAATGAGCGGGCGGGACGCAAAAGGAAGACGATGGTGAACACAAAGGGCGAGACAGACAGACGAGCTGGATATAACGAAAGCAAGCCGTTGCTGGGGGCCGCGGGACTTGCCTGGTCGGGTGGCACCGCCAAGGGAGGGTTGATAGCGTTATTGTTATTGTAGCGGATGGATACCTGAACCGAACCTAACGGGGAACGCTGACGAGAAGCGCAGCAGCTCGTCGACGACGGCCTGTAAGCGGGCGGGCGCGCTTGATGCCGTGCCGCGCGTCCATGTGCATACCCGGAGCTTGTCTGCCTTACCACCACTACCACTACCACCACCACCATAACCACCACCACCACCAGCAGGACCACCACCTAGATGCCACCTACCTACCTGCGAACAGGTGGTATGTATTCGTACGAATACCTAAGGTAGGTGTGTAGGTATGCATGTATGAATGTAGGGCCCCGGAGCCTTCAACACAAACAGTCGATCCGCTATGCCATTCTAAATGTAGGTAGCCCGCGGAGCCTCTCTAGGTCATCCAGCGCCCCTTGGCGGCTGCTAACGGGCGCACGTGTTCGCGAATGATGGCGGGATCGCGGCGATTGTCGGATTAGACACCAAGGGCGCTCGTTTCGTATCGGATTGCAGCGAGGCTGGGTGCGTCATGCGCCGGCATCGTCGCACACGGCATTCCTGCTGTCGATCCTCAGCACCTTCAGCCCGTTTCCTCCCTCCCGGAGTTGTGGGCCGCAGACGATACGGGCGCCAGGGGCCGCAGAAGCCCCAACCTAAACGCTGGAGCCCTAAGTAGGTAGGTACCTAAGGTAGAGGCTAATCTTAGGTATGTGCATAGGTACCTGCCTACCTACCTAGGTAGAGCCCTCGCCGGAGTCTGGAGAGCTCCATCCATCCATCCCTCGGGGGTACCTACGTGGCGCTAAAACGGGAAGCCCACGGAGAAATTGCTGCCCCGCCCCGAATAAACAATCTGAATCATCCTCACGATCATCAAGGGCAGCAAAACTTTTGCGCGCTTCTGCGTCTCATCGTCCCTGATTTTCTGCCACGCTGCTACTCCCTCCTCTTCCATCAGACGCCACGCCCTTGACCCTCACTCCTCGCTCCTCGCTCCAGACCCTTCTGATCCGTACCGAACCGAACCAAACCTCTTCTCGCCTCGCCCAGCCTCTCCCTCCAAACCCCGATGGGCTCATGGCGTCGGCGATAGCAACGCTCTCATCCGGCCCCATCACTCCCCCCGCCGACGATGCCGACGACGTCTGCGAAACCCAGCAGCCCTACTGGCCCCTCGCCCCAGGCCGCAACACCTCCAGCCTCTCCGTCGACTCGCTGCCGCCCGCCATCACACTGCGAGATAACGATACTGTCGAGCACAACGACCGCAACGCCGCCTGCTGGGCACGGGCCGTTGACGTCGTCGACTACACCATTGTCAACGCCGGCGCCACAAACATTGGCGCATTTGTCGTCTGGACTGTCCGCGTTCAGACCGTCACCGTGAGCCACCCGCGCCAGATTCTCATGGCCCCCTTTGCTGATGACACCAGGGCGGCCACATCAACATCCGCAAACGCTACTCCGAGTTCGAGGACCTGCGCGCTCAGCTGATACAGTCGTTTCCCGGCTTCGGGGCCGCCGTTCCCGTCTTGCCGCCCAAGAGCTTCATCTCCAGGTTTCGGCCCGCTTTTCTCGACAAAAGACGAGCCGGTCTGCAATATTTCCTTCAGTGCGCCGCTGCGCCCCTTCCGCTCATTTGAGCGCTGCTGATCCGTGGCAGCTGTATCATTCTCAACCCCGACTTCTCCGCCTCGCCCGTTCTCAGGGCCTTTCTCTTTTCCTGATGGCACCAAGTGGCTCCATCTCGGAGACCAGGGACGTCCTAATAAACATGAGAAGCTTAAACAAAGAAAGACGGGGAGAGGCCATGCGCCCCGATTTATCGACACCGCTGACTCGACCTAGCCTGGGCCCAATTTAAAAAAAAAAAAAAAAAGACGACAAGACCACGCGTCAGTGTCGAGACACAGGCCGAGTCAGCGATGCGAATAGTAAAAGCCGATGACAGGTGTCTGCCTTGACGCACCCTTAGGGCTACTTTGTTCTACCTACTGATGTTATCATTCTTCGGGGTCCAAGTGGCGAGATGCGCCTCATCCGTTCCATTTCCAGCGCAAATTGATGAGCCCCGCAGCTAGCACAGCCGGGCAATATAGAAGCACCCAAAGCGGTGGGTGGGCTGCACCTACATACAGGCCCAACAACGCGCAAAGTCATCATGAGCTTCTCCGACGGCGGCGCCATCGCCGTACCCAAAAGCAAGGCCTACATGGACTCGCTCGTGCCGCCGGACAGGGATCGCTTCGAGCGCATTGCCCGTGTTCAGGAGGAGAAGGAGATGGAGGCTCGGAGGCGCGCTCGTCAGTATCGCAAGTCGCTCCACCCGTCGCTATCGCCATCGCCGCAACGGAGCGACGATGACCGGAACGACGCCGCGCGCGTCATCCAGAAGACGTTCCGCGGCTATCGAACCCGCCGCGAGATGGACGGCTTCGGACTCGACGCCAGCACCCGATGGGTCGCCGCCATCCGCGAGGCCCAGTTTCGCCAGTCCATCAAGCCGCGCGCCGCACCCAGTTCTGGCCTGCCCGCTCCAGCCCTGCCGACGCTCGACGATCCCATAGACGTCAAGCCGTTGGATGCGCGGCGCAAGTGGAAAAAGGCCAGTCGCGTCGTCCGCCACGCCGGCCACGACGATGACGAACATGACCTCGACGACAGCGGCAGCCATGACGATGACGACGATGACGTTTCCGCGACGACCGGATCTTCCAGCCAACGGGCCGAGGCGCGGCGGAGGCGTGAACAGGCAAACCGCGAGCGTCGCCAGGCCGCGCGCATGATGGGCCTGCAGTATTTTCTCGAGATGGTCGACGTAAAGCACCGTTACGGCAGCAATCTGCGCATGTATCACGAGGAGTGGAAGAAGTCGGACACGACCGACAACTTCTTCTTCTGGCTCGACTACGGCCAAGGGCGCATCATCGAGCTCGACGCCTGTCCTCGCGACCGGCTCGAGCGAGAGCAGGTCCGCTACCTGTCGCGCGAAGAGCGGCAGTACTACTTAGTCGTCGTCGACGCCGACGGCCGCCTCTGCTGGGCGCGAAACGGCGACCACATCGACACGACGGAGCGCTTCAAGGACAGCGCCCATGGCATCGTCCCGGCCGACGATCCTACGCCCGCCTATAGCCCGCCGCATTCTCCATCGCATCAGGCCGGCCAAGGACACGCGTCTGACAGCGAGTCCTCGTCCGACGATGAGGACGAGGACGAAGAAGAGGAAGCCAGTGGCCAAGACGGCCATCGCCACCACCTTGGCCGTCACCATCACCATCATCGCCAACACCGCCACCATCAGTCCGAAGAGGACGACCAGTCGGAAGAGGACCGCCGATGTAAAGAAGAGGCCGACAGAGAGGCCGACAGAGAGGCCAAGTATATGGACCCCGGATTCGATGAGGCGCAAGGGCTCAAGAAGGTGACGCACGTGTCGGCATCGACCATCTTCAACAAGCTGCTGCGCAAGTCGGTTCGCAAGAACACGTGGATCTTCGTGGCCGACACGTCGTTCCGCCTCTATGTCGGCATCAAGGAATCGGGTCTCTTTCAGCACTCGTCATTTCTGCAGGGCGGCCGCATCTCGGCCGCGGGCCTCATCAAGATCAAGGACGGACGGCTGTCGTCGCTGTCGCCTCTGAGCGGGCACTACCGGCCGCCAGCGTCCAACTTTCGAGCATTTGTGCACAGCCTACGAGACACGGGCGTAGACATGAGCCACGTGTCCATTTCCAAATCGTACGCGGTTCTCGTCGGGCTGGAGACGTACGTCAAGACGCGGCGCAAGGGCAAGCATCTTGTGGACAAGTTAGTGCGGCGGAAGGAAAGGATCATGGCGCCCGAAGAGTTCCGCAGGCGACAGGAGGCAGAGAAGGACAAGAGCGAGAGCGCCCAAAAGGAGAGGCTCTTTCTCCAGAGGCAACGGGAGGAGGAGAAGACAGGCAGCGTGGCCGAGAGGCTGATGGCGATGGGAGGGCTGCGAGGCGGCAATGATGACGATGGCGATGACGACCAGGCCAACGGCACGCGGCAACACTTGGAGGGCGCCGATGCTACGGCCACGGCCACGGCCACGGGCGAGGTGGCCGAGGCCGAGGCCGTGGGACGACGCTGAGGACGATGTGACGAGATGACGATTCACTGACGACGAGATGCCTTGGTCGCTGGGGATGGCTGATGGATAAGTGTATCTATGTAGTGTTTCAGCCCGTCTATAATCCTTGTCTGAGGTAAGTAACTTGTCTTGTGCTGTTCTAGGCTCATGACCGAGATCTGTTGGATGAGGATAATCGATGGTCGAGTCGAGTTCTGCAAACCTCCATCCATCGACACCACAACCAACCTACGAAGGCACTAGTACCTAGGTATCTACCCTAGAGCCGATCTGCCAAGCCTTACGTACCGTCCCTGCCAAGTGTGCAGAGAAAATACAGCCCCCCTCCAGAGCCACTGACAGCTGCCCGCTGTATCGCCGCCCGTCAGCCCAAGCGCGTCCATTCATCGCGACCGGTGAGCGCCAGTCTGATAAGAGGAAGAAAACACGGCCCGCCCAAAAAAAAAAAAAAAAAAAAAAACTCAACCCAAAAAGCCCCGTGCAGCTCCCAGGCAGAGCAAAAGAAAAACCTTGCAATCCCCCCCCCCCCCCCCTTCTTTCCTAAAATCCAGGCAGGACGGCAGAAATGCCCGGCTTCGCCAATGGCCCCCGTCTCTCGCTCCGCCCGGCTCGGAGCTGAAGGCCCGCATCATCGGGCTCGGAATCGCGGCGCCGCCGTCGCGTCGCGTCACGAGAAGCGGCGGCGGCGCGTGACGGCGGCGGCGTCGGAGGATGACGACGGTGAGGGCGACGTCGTGGCGCCGCGACGGTCGAGGAAGAAGTTGCGACTCGGCGACGGACTTTTGGCCAGGCACGCATTAGGCGAGGGAGGGGCCGCCGAGGTCAAGGCGACATCCGACCTGATGGACACGCACACACTGGCTGGGGGCGCCATGGCCGATGACGATGACGGCGTCGACGACAAGGAGAAGCGCGTCAAGGGCGGCAATGGCACTGAAACGGAGCTCGATAGCCTGCGGACGACCGCCAGGAGCAGCAGCCAGGGCCGTAAGCTGCGGTCGCAGGAGGCAACGCGCTTCAAGAGCGAACTGTCGGCCTACTTTGCCGACTATGACGAGGTCATTGGCAACGACGCCAAGGAACAGCGTTGGTGACACACGCTCGCCCGCTATTTTACTCTTCTGTCTGACGCGCTCTCTTCTATTCAAATGGCGGCAGACGTCTTAAATCTCGACACGCCCATCGTCGTCTTTGATTCCGTCGCCCGCGACGACCATGTCCCGCCACACGCGCCCGAGTATCCTGTCCGAACCTACGGCGACGCCCTCTTCACCGAGATTCTCGACGCCCAGCGCATCGACTTTGGCTTCCTCGAGGCGCAAGACAGCAACGCGGCCGAGGACCCCCTCCCCGATAGCCTATACGAGCCCATTCATAGGAAGGCTAAGCGGCTCGAGCGGTCGATTCGCAACACGGAAAAGGGGCGCGCCCAGCACGAAAAGGATCAGATCATTCGCCTGCTCGACGGCCTCCAGGGTCACGACTGGCTTCGGGTCATGGGCGTTAGCGGTATCACCGAGACGAAGAAGAAGGCGTTTGAGCCCGCGCGCGAGCACTTTATCCGTGGCTGCCAGGCCATACTCGACAAGTTCCACAACTGGAGCCAGGCCGAGAAGCGGCGCAAGCAGAAGAGGCAGAGGGCGACGACCGGAGGCGACGACAAGCGCCGGAAGACGATCGGCCATGGGCAGAGTCGGGGCCGCATCCGCGATCTGCAGGCGACGGCCCGCCGAGATGGGGAGGATTCGTCGGCGGCGGTAGCGGACGACTCGGATGACGCCAGTGAAGCGTCGTCGGCGGCGGCGCAACAGCTCCGACAAGAGGCCATGGCGCGAACGTCACGAACGGCCAGCACCGGCGCCGCTCCCGGACCAGCGCGTCCCCCTTCATCATCATCGTCGCCATCATCGTCTTCATCGTCAAACTCGCCACCACCGGCAGCGCCGCCCTCACCGCGGCCGTTTACGTCCTTCTTTAGTAAGGGCTACGAGCGCGAGGCTGCCGTGAACCGACACCGTCGCAAGGGGCGAAAGGTGCTCGCCTGGGGCCATCCAATCCCCGACATGACCGAGGGCGACTTTATGCTGCCGGAAGAGTTCCGAGACGAGGACACGCTCAAGGTGCGGGCGAGGAAAAAACGACGCGATAAGCGCAGCAGACGGTCTGACTGAAGGAGACATGGCGTGCTTCTCAACTTTTATTTTTATTTTTTTTCTTTATTCAAAGGTGTTCTTTCAGCCTGTGGTGGCGCGGCGTTGGGAGGCGGAGAAGACCATTCTGAGCCTATCAGTGTACATAGGCACATACATACCTACATAGGCTCCATCGGTTCGAAGTACTTCGTAGGTAGGTTTGCTTTGCTACGAGGCTGGGCAGGGCATCTCAAGACAGAGCCTTTGCCGTCATTGCGTCAATGGAAGAGGAATGGATGGGAGGGAGTGAAACTGTCGACGCCTCGTAGCGCCACTGGTCAGGGGCGATTCAGGGACTCCTCAGGGGTGAGTGGCCCGCTATTGGCCAACCTCCCTAGGTAGGTAACCCCGGATCCTTTGTCAGCGCTCAGCGACCACGTTGAAGCACGGGTGACATCAGGGCCATCAGCCCATGACCAAGCTCACGACACACTTCTTAAGGGAGGGCGAGGCCATGAGGTGAGCCCGTGAGGTGAGTAACGCCACTTCCAGCCGCCAGAGAGAACTCCCATCTTCGATGGACACGGTCCGCTACCTCGGAAAGGTCTACGAACCGGACACGCTCGACACTCGCTTCACGACTTCGTCTTCGGTCCCGTACGAGACTGTCGTCGATGGCCGTCGTCGAGAGCGCGATGGCAAGGCGTCGGCGTCGGCTAAGCAATTACTGACGCCCGAGTTTTGCCTGTATTATCTCATCATTTGGACGGTTGTGCCTTGGATGTTCTGGATCGCCTATGATGTCTCTAGGCGTTGGTCTCTTCCTTCCTCCCTCTCTCTCTCTCTCCGTCTCTCGTCATGGTCTGGCTGACGTCCCGATAGCTTCCGATCCCCGGTATGCCAAGTACGAGCGCTATCTATCTCCCGGATGGATCCCCGGACGCAAGGTCGACGTCTCGGACTCTCAATATCACACCTTTCGGCAGAACGTGCCCTTCATGGCTGGCTTCCTCGTCTGCCATCCGCTGCTGAGGCTGGCCTGGAACGCCTTTTACCGGAAACCCGGAACGTCTTCGCTTGCTTCGGGCGGTACGCCGCGGCTGCTAGAGCGCGTCTCGTTTGATTACTACTTTGCCATCCTGTTCCTCGTCATTCTGCACGGCGTTTCGGCCCTCAAGGTGCTGGCCATTCTGCACATCAACTACCGCATCGCAAAGGGCCTGCCTAGGCGCTTCGTGCCGGCCGCTACTTGGGTCTTCAACATCGGCATTCTCTTCGCCAACGACATCTACCAGGGGTATCATCTCAAGCCCATGGCCGCCCGGTTCGCGCCGGGCGACTCGAATCTCGTCCGCTGGGCTGGCTGGCTCGACGGCCACGGTGGGCTCATGGCCCGGTGGGAGGTGCTGTTCAACATCAGCGTCTTGCGTCTCATAAGCTTCAACATGGACTACTACTGGAGCTTCGACGGCCGCCACGCCGAATCCCTCGAGGTACGCTCCGCCAAGCCCTCTACCCCTTTCGCCTCTTCCGGCGCCCCGGCTCAAAGTCGCAAAAAGAAGCAGCTGGACCGGGCCAGCCTGTCGGAAAAGGAGCGCATCTCGACCGGGGCCGAGCCCGGCGACTATAGCTTCCGCAACTACGTCGCCTACGCCGTCTACGCGCCCCTATACCTGGCCGGGCCGATCCTGACTTTCAACGACTACGTGGCCCAGTCGAGGCATCGGGCGGCCAGCATCGAGTCGGCTCGCACGCTGCGGTACGGCCTGCGTCTCCTACTGGCCCTGCTGGCCATGGAGGTGGTGCTTCATATCGACTACGTGGGAGCCATCGCAAAGGCCAGCCCGGACTGGGGCAGCTACACGCCCGCGCAGCTGAGCCTACTATCACTCTTCAACCTGCACGTCATCTGGCTCAAGCTGCTGCTGCCATGGCGCCTCTTCCGCCTCTGGGCCCTCGTCGACGGCATCGACCCGCCCGAGAACATGGTGCGGTGCGTCAGCAACAACTACAGCACCCAGCTCTTCTGGCGCGCCTGGCACCGCTCCTACAACCGCTGGCTGATCCGCTACCTGTACGGGCCCCTCATCGGCTACCCCATGGCCGTCAAGGGGGGAGGAGGACGGTGGCGCTCGCTGGCCCGCGCTGTCCTGACCTACCTGACCGTCTTCACCTTTGTCGCCCTCTGGCACGATATCCAGATGCGACTGCTCATCTGGGGCTGGCTGATTGTCGTCTTTATGCTACCCGAGTGGACGGCCGTGTGGCTGTTTCCACGCCGGCAGTGGGAGTCGCGTCCGGTGGCCTATCGTCTTTTGTGCGGCGTCGGGGGCGTCATGAACGTGCTTCTCATGATGTCGGCCAACCTCGTCGGCTTTGCTGTTGGGCTGGACGGGCTGCAGAGTATCATCCGCGGGATATTCCGTGATTGGTCTGGTGAGGACGACATCTATTTACTACCCTCGGTCCCAGGTTGAAGAAAGACCGTTTGCTAACTTTGGCAGGCTTCGTCTTCCTCTTCACCGCTTGCTCGTGCCTCTTCGTCGGGGTGCAGGTCATGTTCCGGTTGCGCGAGTCGGAGAGGAAAAGGGGCGTGACGCTCAGGTGCTGAGGCGTTCCTTTGGCAAATACCTAGGTATTCATCGTCACTCGGATTTAATGACACCATGTATCATTTTAGTTTTCCCAGAATACCTATCTGTTCGAACATCATCCAGGCTTGCGATGTCCGAGTTATCGCTTGAGCGTCTATCCCTAGTTGGACTCTATATCTATGCATAAGAGATGTCTGGTTTCGTTCCTTGTGAAATCCCATTCGTTGGTCTTGTCTTATTCATGAGCCCGTTGTCCAATTACATGACGACAGTAATGGCCGATGCTTTCCCTTCCCTTGCAAATGCTTCCGTTGACATGCTATTCCCACGCAAGGCGGGCTCCCTCTTCTCATCCCGATGCCTTGGCCTCAACGTCGGCACTCTCCATGTCGGCAACCGGGACCGGAGGGCGGGCGTGCTGGGCGTCGAGGCCGAGCTTGGTCTCGGTCAGCCATCTTCGGAAGCGGATGAGGAAGTGAACGGCGCAGAAGATGATGACGAGGGCGGCGGTGATGCCCAGGATATAGCCTGCGACTTGACCGCGGCCGCCGACGCGATGGTAGTCGAGAAAAGCGTAGGTGTAGAAGCCCTGATGAGCCAGAGTGATGAATGCGAGGGCGAGGTAAGCGAGGAGGATGACGGCGAGCCAGAGAAGATGTGACCAGGGCAAGGGCTCGGTACGGGGCACGATGATCTCGAAAAGGGCAAAGGCCGAGTTGAGGGCGTGTTGGCTGATGTTGCGCCAGGCGTCGAAGGCGGAGGAGAACCAGCCGCGGTGAAGGACGGCCCAGAAGACGATGGAGACGACCAGTGGGAAGACGACGACGGACGAGTAGAAGAGAGAGTGTAGGGCCTGTAGCGGTCGAGGGAGGCGGGCGAGGAGCGACTGTTGAGCTGAGCGGGCGTAGGACAGGGAGTGGAGGGCGGCGACGAGGAAGTAAAAGGCGAGGCCCCAGTAGGAGAGGACGGTGAAGTAGGAAAAGGAGTGGGCGACCGAGGTGCAGCCGGTGGTGGCGGAGTCTAGGGTTGACGGTTGAGAGGGAGTTGTGGTATTGGTGGTGGTGATGCTGGATTCGGGGGGCGTGGACCGAGGCAAGGCGCAAGAGTATCCGATGACGAAGATGACGGTGACAAAGGCGTAGAGGGACTGCGTAGGGCCGTCAGCTGGTAACACCAAGGTGGGTTTCGGTCTCGATAGACGGAAGCTTCTGTATACGGACCATGACAGCTCGACAGACGGATAGTAGAAGCGGCCCCATCAGGCACGAAGTCTCTAACCGACGATCCGGGTCCCAAGGGCCGGGTCCGGGGCCGAAGGAGCAGCCATGGCGACCCATGATGTCACGATCAGACGCGCATGAAGATGAAGAAGAGTCAAATATGTGTATGTATCAGTAGGTAGTAGGCAATGCGACGGGGGTCGGTTAGAAGGGAGGGAGGTGATGGGATGAAACTGGGAAATGAAAGTGCGCTGGGGTTGGGTAAGATGACGGAGTATGTATGTATGTATGTATGTATTTAAAGTAAATGATAGAAAGAAAGGCAAGAGATGTTGGTGGTGATGGGAACAGCCGCCGATCGAAAAGCGTTGAATGAGTCAGATTCGCATTTTATCTTCTTTTTCTTTTTCTTTTTCTTTTTCTTTCTCTTTTTCTTTCTCTTTTTCTTCTTCTTCTTCTCCTTCTTTTTGCTAATCTTCGTCGATGCTTGGCTGCAGAATGTGCGGCTGTCTGTCTGTCCTCGACACGTGCGGATCCTCACAAGCCCCCGTGTGGATCTTCCCCATTCGGATTATCCCCCTCCTGGCGGCTGAGGCGATGCTACGTACGGGCGGGAGGGAGGGAGACTCGAGATTGTCTCGGGCCCGCCGCTAGGCTATTCTCGGATTGGCGGTGGAAACGGGCTGTTCTGGAAGCACGTGCAGATTTTCACCTCCCTCTACCACAATTTAGGTAGGTGATTATAGGTACCTAGATATCAAGTGTCATGTTGTACCAGCAACATAAAGCAGAGCACTGAAGCCGGCATCAAAGCGACGGTAACCAATCGACATTCCCCTCAAGATCCAAGGTCCATCCGTACGACCGTGTGAAAACATTCGTCGAAAAAGGTCCCTGGCCACGTTTCCTGAACCCCCCCCCCTGTCTCCCCTTGTCCCTCCGTCAGGCCACCACGCTCAGAGGTACCTGTACCTCATACCCTTGTCTTGGTCAGCTGCCAATCACGGCCTAGTCTCGATATGCAGCTACCAGGTAGGACGAATCGATAATGACCCTCGTCCCAACTCCAAACTCTGCCACCTCGCGTCTGTTGCTTCTCGCGAAGCTCTTCTGTCACTCGCTTCTCTTCTGCGCTTCTCTTCTCTTCTCTTCTTGTCATTGCTTTCCTTGCTCGTCGTCAAGCTCTCCCAAGACTTACATATCTACATCCATTCTCTTGTCCACAACCACCTTCTCTCTTTGTCGTCTTCGCCCAACTCCTCACCAGTCTGGCCTCCTTCATCGAGCTTCCTTTCAACCACATCATCCTTCCGACGCCTTCTCTCGCCTCGGCCTCGTCCCTCCGCCTCCTGACTGGCCGCCTTGCTTCTCTACCCGGAACCAATCTTTCTTCCTCCCTTCCTTCCATCCCCCCCCCCCCCCCCCCCTTCTCCACCCCTGTCGGCCACCGGCAGGGACCCCCGCGCCCCTTGTCTCACCCTCGCAGTCTACAACAATCGGCTTGGGCGCTTACATTGGCGCGCCGAACGACTCGTCCTCGCTCGCTTTCACGCAATGCCGGCCTGAGCCCTCCCCGTCCGTCCCAACAACACGTCTTCGTTGGCCATGACGTCCGTTGCGCTTCAGGCCGACGCTGCCACCACCACCACCTCCGTGGTCTTCTCCTCTTCGGAGCCGAGGCACAGCATTCCAGTCCATCCCATCGAGTTGCTGCAGGTCGCCTTCACCGAGTCCCTCGAAGAGGTCACCAATGGCTCCATCGCCGACAAGCCCAAGCTGGCCCGTCTCGACGCCCACAGTCGTAGGGCCGAGCTGCTCACCCAGGCCAGAGACGCTTCCCCCCCGGACGCTCTATGGCGCTACCGCCCCGGCCAGACGCAGCATGAGCTCTTCAAGCTTCTCGCCCAGATGGCCTTTGGCGTCTATCTCCTGCTCGACGGCATGGCCAACAGCAACGATCAGGTCATCGCCATCATGCAGAGCCACGTCGACGACATTGACGAGTATCTCGAGGTCACGCTCGAAGACGTCGCTCAGGCAGCGGCCGACATTAACACTCGCATCGACCATCTCAAGATGCCCCTCTCAAATCTCGTCGCCTTCGAGAAGCTCCTAGAGGACCGCAACTTTCGCCGCGACATACTCGAAGCCAACGCCAAGATCGACCACGTCCTCTGCCGCACCGCCGTTGCCACCCGCCAGTGGGAGGACGACGTCGACGCCGGTACCAAGTCCACCTCGGCTTTTACCGCCTGGCTTGCAGACCAGGACAAGGCCGGCTGGCGCGCCCAGCGCCCAGACGTGGCCGACGTCTTTGATGCCATGAGAGGCAACGCCGACGGCTGGTTGCTGGCCTTTGAGGACGTCAAGCGGCGCGTCGACGACGTCAACGGTCTCGTCGTTCGTCTGACTACCGTCATCGCCGAGATGGAGAAGAAGGCGGGCGAGGTCAGCCGAAGGACCTGGGTGAGTCTGCTCTTCCAGTCCTCCATCTATGGTGGTTCTCATTCCGAGACGTCTGTTTGCGTACACGTGGCAGGCATCCATACCGCCATTCACTCCGCCCACTCCCCCCGCCCGGCCAGCCTCGTCTCTCCGCTTCGGCCCTTCGGCGAGGCAGTCGGACCACAGCGAGGCGTCGGCGTTGGCTCCGGCTCCCGGCTTGGCCGACGCGTCGAGCGATGAGTCCTTGTACGTGCTTCAGCCGCGCATCTACTCGCCGCGCATGCCTGGTGAGTCGACGACGACGACGACGACGACGACGACGATGACGACGACGAATAAGCCCATCTCTTTCGGCGAGGGCTCTCGTGCCTCGCTGGGATCCGTCTTGACGGACGCCAGTAACCGGCGGTCAGGCTCCAGCACGCCGATGCCCAGGCCGTCTTCCAAGTACGCGACGCCCCGGTCGGCCCTCATGGACTCAGTCTACGGCACCGATGACGTCCACTCGCGGCCCGGCTCTGTGTCGCCGCCGGTGCGCCCTCACATGATACACTCGCCGCGCTCGGAACAGAACCAGTTCTACCGCCCCGTCCGGGCCTCGCCTCACTCGCCTCTCCAGCAGAGACCGCACACGGCGACGGGCCCGCCGCTGCAACTGCAGCAGGCCATGCTTCGCAAGCAGCCGTCACAACCCAGCAGCTTGAGCACGCTCGCCACCGACGGCGGACGCGAACTCACGCCGAGACCCGACACCCACCACCACCACCACCACCACCAGCCGCAGCAGCCGCTCAAGAAGAAGAAGAGCGCGTTCGGTTGGCTGAAGCAGGCCTTTAGCCTAGACGACGAGGAGAGGGCCCAGTTCCAGGCGAGGAGAGCAATGGCCCAGCCCGATCGCTACTACGACGCCAACAGTCCCCGCTTCCTCGACGGCCGTAGGATTCGGTGATGCCGGGTAGCCAAATGTTGTTTTACATGCTCCCACGACGTCGATAACTCCCCGCATGGGAAGCTGTGTCTCGACGAGGCTTATGCATATTTCCATTTTTTTTTCCCAGCAGGTATTTAATTGCTTCTCTGTTTTGTTTCGTCTTCTCTTGTAGGTAGGTTGGGATTGGCAGCGATATGTGCCTCAGCGAGCGGCTTTCCCCAAATGGTTTTTTATATTCATATTTCCCCTTCTCGTTTCCTGTTTGCGTTTCATGCGGGATGGCATCTCACTCTGCTCTAAATCTTGAACAATGTGAGTAAAGGAACGAAGAGCGTATGTGATGGTCGTTGGAAAGAAGAATGAACGAGGTCGATCGCCTCCACATGGGTCATGTAGGGCGGACCACGGGCGTGTCGAATAGCAGCTCTACTCACTGCCCCATGCCGTAGCTCCTCACGCGGCTAAAGACAAAGGGCTTGTCGTTCTTGAGACCGAACTCGGCCCAGTCGTCAGTCAGCTTGTTATAGCTGTGAAAGGTCCTCCAGACGAGTTTGTTGTTGCAGGCGGCGCGTCCGGCTCGGCGAAGGAGCAGGTGCATGCGATAGACATACTTTGGGCCAACGCCTTCGGTTTCAACTACGAGGGAGCCCGCGTCGTCGTCGTCGTCGTCGTCCTGACGTTGGAGGTCATGATCGGGCGCGAGATGCCACCGGCCGCGGAGGGCAAGACGCATGGGAGAGTGACCGCCGTGATCGAGGCCATGGTGACGACCGGACGAAGAGTCCCGGTGCAGACGCAGCTGGTCGGCCGTCAGCTGGTGAACGACATCGGCCGGATGAACAGTCGTTAACAGGCTGATGGCGGAGCCGTCGCGGAAGAAGCGAAGGTAGCGGTAGTAGGTGACGATGTGGACGGGGCCGGAGCCAGCCCAGGCGGCGGGCGCGGCGGCGTGGTGACCGGGTCGGATGTAGTTTACCGTGCTGATGTAGCAGCCGTTGAAGCGGATCCGTGGCCGGCGGCGGAACATGTCGCTCCATGATGTGTAGACGGAGGGGATGAGCGCTGCTGAGGCGAGGGGATCGCCGGGGTGAATCTCGTTCGGGTCCGGCATGTCCAGGCCGTTCAATTCATCCCAGTCGGGTCCGAGGCCGAAGCGGTAATGCATCGCCGGGAAGCCGTAGAGGGGGGAGAGCGCAACGGGCTTCCAGATGCGCTGCTCCGTACCGACCAGGTAGGCAAGCCGTTTGCAGACGACGGCCACGTCAGCCGCCACCGAACCCGGGTCCGCGACCGCCACCTCGCTGAGGATAAGAACGACGAGTTCCTCCGGCAGCGTCGATAGCGGACACGGACCTGCGTCGGAGCCGATCATGGCGACGCCCGTGAGCGATCGTACCAGCTCGGCGGCTGAGTTGTACTGTCGGGGAGTCGGGGGAGGCGGCGCGGAGGCGGGTTGGTCGACGGGGGTTGGAGCCGAGGGGGGGATGCTTCTCGCGGTAGCGGCGGTCTACTCTGGCGTCGAGCTTTCATCGTCGGCTGCGTGTCAGCGGGGAGGGGGGGAGGAGGGAGTGGTGGCGCGGGAAAGGGGGATGATGTCTGTCGTTTACCCGGTATGCTTGGCGGTACAGCTTGACGCTATCGCCCATATTCCCCTCAGCCTCCTTATCCATGGCAGCTTCGTAGAAGTCGAGGGCGGAGACGAGAGCCGAGGCGAGGATGCCGCCGTCGGGATCGTGGTCGGGATCCGAACCGTCGTCTGATGGAGCTGCCGGCTCTTCCGTCTTGGTGGGCGGCGGTGCCGGGGCCGGGGCCGGTTGGGAATCGGCTGGACGGCGGACGCGGAGGTCGGAGAGCCATTGCTGGCGGAAGGACTCGAGTTCTGTGTCGAGGCTTCTTTGCGAAGACATGGGGGGTTTGGAGGGTATGGGGGAGACTGGGATGAGAATTTGAGGGTTTGGTTTCTGTCTGGGTGGCCATGACGCTAGAGGATTGGGTTGGTTAAGGACCGTGTGGCGGAGGGAGATGTGTCTAGGGTAGCCGGGAGACGACTTGGGTCGTAAAACATCAACATGACAAGAGTACGAATAAATCCCCGTGCAACGCCAGCAAAAGCAGCCGTCAATCAACATCCATCTGCCCCCCATCATCCACACCGCCATCCACCCGCATCCTAGCCCTCCGCTTCTCGCCGCCAAAGACCGTCTTGGAAGTAGACGCCAGCATAGCAGCCTCCTCATCCGCCACCAACTCCTCGGCATCGACGCCCGTCTCCCTGGCCTGCTCCTCAAGCCTCTTCCTGACACTGCCGCGAAGACGAGGCAGAAGATGCGCATTCTTCGCCACGAGCTCCCTAGCAGCCAGAACCTCACGCTGCCTCTTACCGGCCATGCGACGCTTGTAGAAGACGCGCTCGCGGCGGGCCCGCACCTCTGCGACGCGCTGCATCGCCGCCAGCGTGCGCTGGACGAGATCGCGGTCGTAGCGGACTGGTTCGTTGCGTCGGGCGCCGAATTGGAGCGTGCTGTCGACTGTCATCTCCTTGCCGGCTTTGCGGCGGTAGGCTTTTGTCCACTTTAGCTTGCGTGGGTTGCGCTTCATCTTGAAGTTGCGGTGGCATTTCGATCGACAGAAGCGGAATGCTTTGGCTGGATTTTGAACTCGTTAGCTTAGGGGATTAGATGGAGCATCGCGTGAGGGAGGGCGAACCGTCGTTTCGTACAAAGGTGATGCCTTTGGAAGGGTAGGACGGCCGCCCGCAAAAGTAGCAGGGCTCGATGCTGGACTGTGCTTAGCAGGGATGTGTCTGCCGGGGAGAGAAAAGTATGTACCGCATCTTGAGACCCGGAGGCGTAGCGTCGTTGTCAGGTCTGGAAGCTGCTGTGGAATCAGAGCTGGCTGATTGATGCTGGTCGTCTGCTTCCCAACGATGGAGTCTTCTTCTACAAATTCTTTTTTTGTCGCTTTGTCAGCCGTATCTTATCTCCGAGTCCCCGCCCGATCGCCGACTCAACCAATCATCACCGAGTCTGACATCATCGATCTCCATACATACCTATACCAAAAAAAAAAAAAAAAAAAAAAAAAAGTCGCCGCAACGGAGTCATGAAAATTCTCCAAGCTCAGTCGAGTCAAGAACTTCGTCATCGGATCAGCACCGCGCTTCTGTCTCGCTGGCTGTGCGAAATCGTCCTTTGGGAAGCGCCTTAGTCCCCGAGGGCAAAGGGCCCGCCCGCGAGGCGGGACTGGCCATGGCGGCTGCTGAGCGCAACTCTGACAGTCAGGATCACGATAGGTTACTGCCGGTCATGACTCGACTCGTCGACGACTCGGATGACGGCGGTGCGCCTGAGATTACGGCGACGCAGAAGATGATTTCTGCCATGTCGGGCAGTTTACTGACTTCTCTGCTGGGTGAGTAGGCGCCTGTTGCTCTGAGGGTTCGGTCGACTTCGGCGCTAATCGTTTTCTCCTTTCTCCCTTTCTCGCAGTTACGCCTCTCGACGTCGTCCGCGTTCGTCTTCAAGCCCAATCGCCTGCTACAAAGATATCCACCAATGTCTCCCGCGCCGCTATCCTCCCCACGAACCACCTCTCGAAGGTCAAGACGGCCGACCTCGGCGTCACGGCATGCTGTCGTGACGTATTCTTCGTCGGAAACCAGGCCAGCCTGTGTCTCAGCTCTCCTCGCATGGGAAGCGGTTCCGAACCTCCTGTCGATTGTGCCGTGCAGGAAACGCGACGCAAAACATACAATTCTACCCTGGACGGGCTACGTAAGATTGCCCGCAACGAGGGCTTCACGACGCTATGGCGAGGACTATCCCCCACTCTCGTCATGACCATCCCGGCCAACATCATCTACTTTACGGGCTACGATTGGCTTCGCTACAATTCCATGAGCCCCCTGTCGCGGCTGTCACCCGACAATGCGCCCTTGGTGTCCGGGTCAGTGGCGCGCGTGCTGGCAGCCACGGCCGTGGGCCCTGTCGAGCTCGTCCGCACCAGAATGCAGGCCGCGTCGAGCTCGTCGGCAACCAACCATCTCAAGGATACCTTTGAGGGCATCAAGCACATGGTCGGCATCCACGGCTACACCTCGCTCTGGAGAGGGCTGTCTCTGACGCTCTGGCGGGACGTGCCTTTCTCCGGGCTCTACTGGTGGGGGTACGAGTCGATCCGCGCCGGGTTGACGGACTTGCGAGAGTCGCAGCGTCGTCCCTCGACGACCTCTGAGTCGCGATACGAGGCTCGGCTGCACTTCCAGCAGCGCGAAAACCATGCCGACACCTTTGTCGACAGCTTCGTCGCCGGTGCCCTCTCCGGAACGCTGGCCTCGATCGTCACGACGCCCTTTGATGTGGGAAAGACGCGGACGCAGGTCTATCGCGACGCCCCGCGGGCTCCAGGCTCTGCGCCGGCGCCAGAGTCCGGCAATATAGTCAAGTTGCTGTGGCACATCTTCAAGACGGAGGGCGTACAGGGGCTGTGGAAGGGCTGGATCCCACGGACGCTCAAGGTCGCCCCGGCCTGTGCCATCATGATCAGCAGCTACGAGGTTGGCAAGCGAGCTTTCCGAAGCGTCAACGAGCGAGCCATCAAGGGGAGCCACGTTGAGGCCTAACGGTCCTTTGCCCATCTATGGCCGAGGTACGGCGACTTTTTTACTATTCTTTCTAACACAGCTGATACTTTCATCGTTGTACTTTGTTGGTCATTAGAGACTTGTCGAGTGGAAGAGAGGACACATAGAAGGAGGAGATGTACGATAGACACCGGCAACATGTGTATGTAAGTGGTTGCTGCTTCGAGTCGGAGTCGGCCTTGACAGTTTTGGAGTGGACAAACATCAGTGCAGAGAGCAATGACAAGACGATACCAGCGTCCCCATCGATCCGCACCCCTCAGACAACAGCATTGGTCGAGAGCATCGCCACAATCCCATCTCAGGGGGGGCATCTATGAGACCCCGTCCGATCATCGGAAATCGTCACAATATCGGGCTGACTTTATTTAGATGAACTAGGACCTAAACAAGCTTTCTGAGCAATTCAGCGGTCGACGCTAATGAGAAGCTATTGAGAAGAGATTTTGCTCCGATGAATTGTCAAAGACGTCAACTCCAAGACGAGATGCTGGAAAGATCTAAAGCTAACGAGAGATGACGACGGACAAGGGCAAGGCCTAACCAATAATATCGGCGACGAAAAATAGCGGTGGCTAACGCTTGCTTCTGCTTGACTAGGGTACGAAGGACAAGGGTGATAAGCTTGGCCGTATCAGGGGAAGCTGGACTATATCTCGTCCGTGCGCTTGACCGGTTCTTCCCGCGAACGACGGTTGACGCAGGATACGAAGAGGCGGTACATGGAACGACCTTGTCGGCCGGACCTGTTTGCCGGATCCCTTTGATTGATTCACGTCGACCCTTAAAGTCCGATGGACGAGCGAGTGCAAACAATGTCTGTGACGACGGCTCAGGACTGGCCCAGAAGACTCCAGAGGCCAGTCCTGGACAACCCGGTATGAGGCGAGGGCAGCCAGAAGCAAAGACAAGGCTGGATAATCCAACAACCCTGATGCCCGCCGGCTGAATGGAGCAGAAGCAACGACGAAGGGACCGATGTGGGAAAAGAGCTACAAAATAGATTTCGACGTGCTCAAGCGTACCTGCTTCTCCGGGACTAGGTGGAAGGCTGCAGGAAATGAGGCGAGATGGTTGTGACGATGCGATCTGGGCTTTGACCGTTGTCTGTTCGCTTCCTGATGGTTGCGAAAAGGGGGAGTCCGCGGCTGCTGCGCTAACGCCTATGCGAGAGAAACATTCTCAGCCGTTGCGACGGGATGGCATCTCCCTTGGGATAGATCGGCCTCTCGTGAGAACGAGGAGAGTTGGATGCGGGTATATAAAGAAGGCTCGAACCGACCGTCTTCTCACTCTCAGACACGCTCTCATCACTCGCACTTCACTTCAACACCATTCGTTATCTTTCCTATTCCACTCATCTCCCAACTTACACGAACACCACTACCACCAGTCTTACCATCCCACCGCCTCCAAACACCATGAAGGTCCTCGCCCCCATCGTCATGGCAACCTCGGCCATTGCCGCCCCCGCCGGCATCCTCGACGGCCTCCTTGGAGGCGGCTCCTCCGGTGACCCCGGCCGCGGCGCCCCCGGCGGTGCCCTCGGCGGTCTTGGCAATCTCCTCACCGGCAGCGGCGGCGCTGCGGCTCCCGCTACCGGTGCTTTGGCTCCCGCTACCGGTGCTTTGGCTCCCGCTACCGGTGCTTTGGCTCCCGCTACCGGTGCTGCGGCTCCCGTTACCGGTGCTCTGAATCCCAACGGTGGTCTCCTCGGCGGACTGGGTGATCTTCTCGGCGGAAGCGGTGCCCCTGCCAGCGGCTCGGCCAACACCGGGACCGGCGCCACGGGTAACACCGGCGGCACGGGCACCAACGCCGGCACGGGCACCAACGCCGGCACGGGCACCAACGTCGGAACCGGCACCAACGCCGGCACGGGCAACAACGGCGGCGGCAACGTCGACGTCCGTCCCGGAAACGGCGGCTTCCAGGGCGGTCACGGCGGCCACGGCTACCCCGCTGGCGACAATTACCATGGCGACGACGGTGGCTACCAGGACGGCAGCGGCGTCGGTAGCCACTACTACCCTTACCAGGGCGAGGAGCACAACTGGGATTGGTTCCAGCACAACAAGATCTCTTGCCACGAGAACAAGGTCTGCTGCGACGGCGGCAACAAGGTCCTCGGCTACGGATTCGGATCTTGCAGCGGCCGGAAGATGTGCTGCACCAAGAAGTTCAGCTACGTGAGTTGCCCCTGGTCGTCCCAGCTCGTGAAATTTCTTACCTTGTGACTGACGCTTCTCAGGGCGACTACGTCTCTGCCGGCCATTGCTTCCCTGCCTACAACTAAGAGGCGACCCTGTCCATTTTCGCGGGAGGTGCCTCGACGCTCCTCTCCGTCACCCTTTATACACTCAGGCTTCGTTCGTGTGAGCGATGGGGGCTCTGGGTAACAGTGAATAAGTCTTATCTTGCATGGAACATAGTTTTCTCTTATCTTGTCAGACTTTTTTTTTTTGTTTTGGGCATAGTTCTCCTTGACTGGACGTGTCAAGAGAGACGCTCCGGTGTCTGTGGACCGGCATTGAAGGTAAAGCGTTTCTTGGGACATACAATTTAACCTCGTGAAGGTCCATGGAATATATCTGCTCATTTTTGGAACCGTGCTTGATGGTCGCTGTGATGATGTTATTGACAGTAATGGTGAGGTGAGGTTCAATCTGCTTACAAAGACGGACGCTTATCTTTAATCTTGTCACGTGCCCATCTATACTACACTGAAAATCATCGTCAAATCCCACTTGAGGGCATCGTCTTGGTGTCGCGGCCAACCTGGCAATCAACAACCAACCTCTCCACTCGTGAACCCCGGAGATCGCCCGATACATGGCGCAGTACAGTCTCGTCAACGTCGCGCAGCAAAGTCTCGCCAGTGACGCCTATGTCCTCGACCTGCGGCGAACGACAGCGGGCCTCGCAGCAACGGTCTCGGACCGGCGCCTAACGCTGCTGGATCCGCACCGCCTGGCGACTACGCACAGCTGGGCGACGGCGCAGGGGGATCTGAAGGCCGTGGCGCTGATGGGTGCCTCGTTGTGCACTGCGGGCGAGGATGGCTCCGTCGCCGTGTGGGATCTGCGTCTGGCGGGGGAAAGGGCACGGGTTGGGGGCTTTCAGGGTGCGGACGGATGGAGTCTTTGAGTGGTGTATTGGCGGCTGACGGATTGCAGCGAGTGCGTCGCCGGTTCTGGCGCTGGCTTGCAGCGAGGGCACGCAGACCATTGCTGTTGGGACGGAGCTGCACGCACATACAGCCTCCATCCTCCTCTGGTGAGTTCTTCCATCAGTATCGTGAGTATATCCGCCGCTATGTACGTAGTCTTACCGTCCACCGATTCAGGGACGTCCGTGCCGGTCCGGTGACGCGCGCGCACTATCAAGAAGTGCATAGTGATGACGTGACGACGCTGGCATATCATCCGTCGTCGCCTGATCTGTTGATAAGCGGCTCCACCGACGGTCTCGTCAATGTTCTCGATACGCGCGTTACCGACGAAGACGAAGTGACGCTGCAGACACTCAATCATGACGCCTCAATCCACCACGCCGGTTTCGTCTCGGATGATGTCGTCTTCGCCCTGTCGCATGACGAGCGCTTCTCTCTTTACGACGGCGTCGCCTTGGATCCGCAGGATGATTCCGTCACCACCACGATCCCTTTCGGTGACGTCCGTGGTCTTCTCGACTGTCGGTACGTGGCCGACGTGACGCCCAAGACGGATGGGACAGGTGCCGTGCTCGGTGCAGGGTCGCAAGAGTCGGTCTACCCTTCCCCCCCTCCTCCTCCTCCTCCCCCGCCTGTTCATACTCACTCGAGGCTGACGGTTTGCGCGCAGGCGACAATCATTCGAGCTCGTATTCCTCACAAGGGACCCGGTCAAGTCGTCGTGGATGCTGGACCGGGCCAACGGCGTCGCACTGCCAGGTGCTCACGGGGACGAAATCGTGCGAGCCTTTTGCTTCTTCGACGACGAGCAGCTCGTCTTCACGGCGGGCGAAGACGGTAACGTCAAGGCCTGGAGACCCAATGGCTAAGAGGTTCGCTTGCTATCATGTCATGCTCCTTTTCACGCCACATACTAGACAATACCCGAAGCCATCTGCTTGCCACACCGTCCACCAGGTCGATGGGCTCAGGCAAATTTGTCGTGCTTGCCCTTGACCTTGATGTCGAGTAACTTTTCGTGATAGTCGCCTTCCCTCCTGGCGCGCTTCAGCAGCTTGACCTCGTCCTCGGACAGCCTGCGACCAGCAGCCTCCTCTAGCTCCTTGCGGGAGATTTTGGCCAGAGCGCGCTCCTCCTTAGACGCCCTCAGTCTCGGTTTGAAGCGGGCCTGCAGGCGGATGCGGAAAGTAGTGTCAAAGGCGATGACGTCTGCATCGCCGCGCACCTCGGCGCCGACGCTAGCCTTGGGCGCGGGCCTGAGAGTGAGGAGCGTGTCGCGCAGCGTCTGCAGCTGGAAAGTACCCGGGGTATCAGCGGTGGCGATGACATTGAAGCTCTCAAGCGGCGAGACGGCCTCGGACATAGCCGACAGGCGACCGGTGACATCGCACGAGAGATAGCGACCGTGATGGCTCTTGAAGCGGAAGCTCTCGGTGCCCGACACGCGGTTGGCGACCCAAACCTGGCGCACATCGTGGGGCTCGGCGGTGGCGGGATTGCCGTCGACCACGTTCTCGAGACCCATGGCGAAGACGGCGCCGCCAGCATCGCAGGCTAAAGCCGATGGCGTGTCTGTAGGGAGGACGATGATGACGGGGCCGATGACGTCGGTTACGGCTTCGGCTGAGACCCAGCTGTCGTCGTCGAGGGCGGCCTCTTCGTCAGACTGATTGTGGTGGTGGTGTTTGGCGGCGCGGGGGGTATCTTTGTCGTCGACGCGTTTCCGCTTCTTGGGCTTTTTATCGCCTTTGAATGTCAGCGGCTTCACCATGGCTTAGATGGTTTTGATGGTGGTTTTCGGGGGCTTCGACGTCGTCGCTTCTCCTGGCTCGAGGATCGTCGTTGACGAGTGGAGTGCGGACACCACATATGTAAGCGATTACATAATACTCTCCTCCTCCTCCCCGCAGCACCTCCTCCCCGTTTCACGACAAAGCAAGCAGGCTGCTGCTCGACTGTAAAACGACGACCACTACAAAGGGCGAAGCATTTGGTTCATCGCCTCACTCTCCTCACTCTCGTTCGTACTCTTTCCATCACTGTCATAAGGATCTTTCTTCCATCAGAACCTCTGAATCGTCACTCTGTTTCGTTTCTTCAGCCGCTCACCCTCTCCTCCAATAGCAACCAGCCTCATGGTCCTCATGGTCGCTCAGGCGCAAGCCATCACCGCGTCCCTCGAGGACCTGACCAATGGTAAACCCTACAATCCAGCCAAATGCTGCAGGTGACGACCAGAGAGATGGGAAATTGTCTAGGGAAGCGGACGAATAAACCAGACGCTTGACTAACCACTTCCTCCTCGCTCTCATCATCTGCTTCCTTCGTCTTACAAGGCACCGTCTCCTTTGAGACATTGCAGAAAGCCTTCGGACCGGATTCGCTCGGAATCCTCATCGTCAAGGGCGTACCACAGCAGTTTTCTGTGCTGCGACGTAATGTTCTCTCCTACGCCTCCTATCTCGGCAACTTGCCCGCAGCCGAGCTCGGTGCGTGCTCTTGTTGATCACATAACCGTTAATGCAGCTAAACTTTCCCGCAGAGCAGCTGGAGAATGCAAAGGCGAAATATCTCACTGGCTGGTCTCGTGGAAAGGAGACGCTCAAGAACGGCCAGGTCGATACCTTGAAAGGCTCTTATTATGCCAACTGCGCTTTCTACGTCGATCCGGCTCTCGAAGGCGCCGCTCCAATAGCTGGCTTTTCGCCCGAGACCTTTCCAGAGTATCTGTCTCCTAATATCTGGCCGTCTGACGTTTCCCTGCCAGGATTTCGCTCTGCCTTGACCTCTCTCTGCTGTCTCATCATCGACGTCGCCGTCCTCGTCGCCCGCGCCTGTGACCGCTTCGCCGAGAAGGATATACCCGGATATCCGCGGGGCTATCTCGAGCACGTTGTCCGCACGTCCAACACGACCAAAGCCAGGCTGCTGCACTATTTTCCTAGAGAAGGCGATGTTGACGACGACGACGACGACGACGACGACGACGACGACGACTGGTGCGCCACTCACCTCGATCACGGTTGTCTCACCGGCCTGACGTCGGCCATGTTTGTCGATGAAGAGGCCCAAAGCCCCAGGGTGCCCTCGGCCGTATCTCTCGGGTCCGCTGCCGCCATTCCTCCCTTGAAAGAGCTTGCGACGTCGCCTGACCCATCCGCCGGGCTCTACATCAAGTCTCGAAAAGGGGATACGGTCCAGGTGCGGATCCCCCGCGACTGCATCGCCTTTCAGACAGGCGAGGCTCTCGAGCGCATCACCGCAGGCAAATTCAAAGCCGTCCCTCACTTCGTCCGCGGTCCGCGAGCCGGTGGCCGCATCGCCCGCAACACCCTCGCCGTCTTTACGCAGCCTAACCTGGGCGAGATTGTCGATCGGGAGCAGCAAATGTCGTTTGGCGAGTTTGCGAAGGGTGTCGTGGCTCAGAACACGGTGGCTTAGGTGCCTATGACGGTGCTTATGTCTGAATCACCGAGGGTTGAGACGGGGATTTTCTTTGCTTGGCTGCTTTGTGCTGTCGTCTCTTTGGTGTTGCACGTCTTGACCCAGAAGACAGTTATCAAAGCCAGAAACGTTGGCAAGACGATACACAGACGGGTAAACTTCACAATGAAGGACGTTGTGACTGTTTCCCACACTCAAGTGCACACAACATACTTTCCCCTTTTTCTAGGTCCTCTCCCTCTTCTCTTCCTCCCATTCAAAGGTATTAACTATCTGACTGAACTCTTTCAAGCCGGACAACGCGGAATCGCCACGTTTGACCCCCCTCGTCAAACTCTACACCAATCCGCCAGCACCGACGATTTTGAGCGTACTTTTGGGCTTTTGGGACAACAAAGCGCTTTCGACCGTTGCCGATCTACGCCCAGGCACCGACTAGACTCATAAAAAAGGCGCCAAAGAAGACGAGGACGCAGGCAATGACGCGTTGCCTCCCTCGCAAGATGCGCCAGCTGTGGTCGCTGAGAAAATCTTCAGATAGCAGCTCGACGAGCGAGGCAAAGGTCAAGAGACCGGCTGAGATGGCATTCATGACGCCGACGACGATGAGCCCAACCTCGGAGTCCGGGCTGTAGAGGGTGTGAGTGGCCAAACCGATAGCCTGGCCAAGGGGAGTGGTGCAGCCGTAGGCGAGGGCCATGCACCAGGGCTGCCAGCTCTTGGAGCCCCATTCAATGGCCGAGATGCGGGCTCCCAGGGCGAGGCCCTCGAAGGTTTGGTGGAAGACGATGGCGATGAGCAGGACGACGAAGTCGGCGCCGACGGAGACGCTGACGGCCATGCCGATGAAGACGCTGTGGAAGAGGATGCCCATCTCGAGCAGGATACACTGGAGACGTTCCTTGCGACGGGCCAGCTCGGGCGAGGTCTGCCGGCTCTCGGTCGAGACGGCCACGTCTGTCTCCGACTTGTGCTCCGAGACGGCGGGCAGGTGACCGACTTCTTCTTGGGCGCCCTCGACGACGGGGCTGTTCTTGAGCTGCGTCAGGCCGAGGGCCAAGGTCGTGGAGCGGGCGCTCCGTGAGCCCATCAGATCGCCAAAAGGGAGGCCGGCGGTGCTACTGCAGAGATGGTGAGAGGGGCCAGAGGAGCCAGAGGCGGCGGCATCGGAGCCGGAGCTGTGGCCGATGACGGAGGCGGAAGAGGGCACGTGGCGCGAAGGGTGAAGCATCATCTCAATGACCATGACGAGAAAGATGGAGGCCAAGGCGATGGCACCTGGCATGGCCTGATACTGGGTGGTCCAGAAGCTACCGAGGCAGGGGTTTCCGAGAGAGACGAAGGCGGTGGGAAGCAGATGGACGAAGGCGGTGGCGATGAGGACACCGGTGCCGAAGTGACGGACGGCGAAGAAGAAGCGGCGCGGGATGCGAAGCCAGGGCAGCTTGGCGGCCATGATGGGGAACGAGCAGCCGAGCGTCGAGACGGTCCAGATGATGAGCAGGGCGCCGACGTGAAGGGGCGTGTTGTAGTCGACGGTGTGATCGAGGCCACCGACGCGACAGGTCGCTCGCTTGAGAATCGGAGCCGGAGCCGGAGTCGGGGCCGGAATCGGGACCGGAGTCGGGGCCGGAGCCGAAGTCGGAGCGGCGGCCCTCCACCGGCCGATCTCTGCCGCCACGACCGGAACGACACGGACCAGCAGGACGAGCGACAGGACCCAGGCGGTCAGGGTCCATAGCCGCTCCGGCTGCGACGACAGCCAGGAAAGACGGAAGCGGCCCTCACCGCCGGCTCCCGTCTGGTGCGAGGCCGGCGACGAAGAGGCGCAGCAGCACGGCCCCGGAGCGCCCGCCTCGACGGCCAATGGCTCTGGGCGCGAATCATGGTGATCGGTATCGGGTCGGGCCCGGGACGAGCCGACGAAGGGGTCCTGATCCGGGCCGAGGTCCTGACCGGCGGCGACGTACTGGCGCAGGTTGGAGATGCCGTTGAGGTCCTGACGGGTTGTTCGATTGGGGGCCAGGGCGGGAGGGCTCTGATTGAAGGCTAGATGGCGTGAAAAGGCTTCGTCGGCCTTGTTGAGGCAGATCATGGCGGAATGTCTGTAGGTATGTATTCGTATGTATGTATGTATGTGTGTATATGTAAGACGGTCGATTCTTTTGTCTTTCTCGACGACGTATGTATGTAGGCTGTGAGTATTAGGGAGCTGCGGGCGGGTGAGTCTCGCTGGTCTCGTCCTCTGTCCGAAATGTCTCTGGAAAGCCTGCCTGCCTGCCCTGCCCCTTTATCTCCCAATCTGCCCTCCTGCCCTTTTTCTGTCTCGATGGTGAATGGCAAAGGGAAAGGGAAGCAAAGGGAGAGTTCAAGGCGCGATATGATGGAGATGAGCAAATGTCCAGTCAGTCGCTTTTGCTCGCCAAGACACTAAATTGGCGGGGCGGCGACGCTGGGCAGGGAGGAGCAGAAGGCATGCAAACCATCCAGGTTCTAGATAGGGCGTGACTTGAGGATTGGTGGTGTTTTCGGGGGAGGGGGTGGGTATCGTGGTATCGCGGAAGGATTGTCGGTCGGTGTCCGACCGGCTGATGGGGTGCTGGTGAGCGGGGATTGAAGCTTCCATGACGGATGCATTGAGGCCCGAGAGGGGGTCGTGATGGGCTTTGTCTGTTGTTGTGGGCGTTGGTTCGGTGGTTTGCTTGTTGAGGTTTGCGGTACAGTCTGTGCAACACTGTGATAGACGCGGTAATCGGGTGCGTCAGGACAGTGCTCATGACATCCGCCAACACGCACCAACGTCATTAGGCCCGTCATCCTCCTTCTCGACATGGAGCATAAACGTCTTACAGGCCGATAGCCGTTCTTCTTTTCTTCTTTCCCCGGTCTTGTTCCCCGTTTACGTCTGGTGCGAAAGGGGATTGGAAGTATGTAGGAATCAGCTGGTACGAAAGACTTGGTACTGGTTTCGTCGATCCGGGAGCGGGATGGGGAGAGATCCGCTGACGTTTTCCTTTTTGGCCGAGATAGATTGGCCATGTGTGTGTGGGTGAGATTTGCCTTGGCGGGCTTGACTTGCTCTTCTGGCGAGACGGATGTGGTGATGTGCGTGACTCGAGTCGCACTTGTTAGCCACGAGCCAACCGCGACAACAACGAAGCTCTTACTTACACATATGAACATACTTGTCCGAAGATGACCATCAATGCACCCGGGCCAAAGCACACTCGTATGTATTGTATGTATGTACGCATCATACAATCCAACCATGAAGAAACACCCACTCCCCATCTAGCACCAAGCATTCAGCCTATGTTTGTATGCATGTATGTATGTATGTATGTATGTATGTATGTACATATGTAAGCCTCCCCCTCCTCCCCATCGTCGAGGCAGCCCGTCCTCCCTCCCCGCCCCGAAAAGTCACGCGTCAAGACCAGTCAGACCGGTAGCAGTGGGCGCAGTTCCACTTCGGCCAACGGACGGCGCCTTTTCTTTTCTTTTCTTTTTTCTTTTTCTTTCCTTCTTCGCCCCCCACCCCCCCCTCGCAGGGGAGGAAAGAGTCACCACTGGTTCCTGACAGGCTGTTGCCTGCTCCTCGGTGACGGGTGAATCTGGAGAAGGACATGGACGGGCGGAAGGGGAGTACATACATACATAGATTCGGAGGCAGCCGGACGTGGCCGAGTCCGGCCCGTGCTCCGGTCCGCGCCCCATCGGCAACAGGCTCCATCGAAGACCGAAAGGCAAACTCCCCCAAGTGGGAAAGATGATAATAAAAATCTCTATAATCTGTATGTATGTATGTATGTATGTATGTATGGATGAATGGATGGATGAACCGGCCGGGTCGAGGCTCAATCTGTGGCCACGGAGCCTCATGACGTCTCCAGGCGAAAGCCGGTCGTCGGTGCCGCCGCGCTTATCCTCGCACCTTGTTGTTGTCTCTCGTCTCCTCTAAGACGTCAGTGTCGGTATATGTATGTATGCATGTATGTATGTACCAAGCGCGCTCGCCACGATGCAGCCGGCGCATCCAAGCGGCCAAGTAATAAAATTGGCACGAGGGCAATCACGGCGAGATGAATTATCGACGCCAGCCTCCATCGTCGCATTCATTGTTTCGTACGAATACCATCCTTTCGACTCTGCCTACCTACCCAGGTATTCCACCCCTCCCATCCATTATGTATGTATGTCTTCCCGTCCACTTCGTATATATGTATGTACATACAGACATATTCGTGCATTGTCTATAAACAAACACAAAAAATTTAAAACAATATAATCTCCAACCCGCTGCTGCTTACTCCGAAGCCAAGAAACACACTGACCGACCACGCTGCTATTTTCTCCTCGTCGTTTTCCCAATCCGGCAACCGCCCCTCCCGCCCTCGCCCTTTCTTCTAGAAGGCGGATAGAAGCGCTCGGCAGCGCCGCCGCATGTGGGGCCGGGAAGGAAGGAAGGACCTAGGGATGGGGGGGAAGGAGGGGGCTGGAACCCGAAAATAACACACGCCCCCTCCTCCTCCTCCTCCTCCTCCTCCTCCTCCTCCTCCTCCATCCTCCTCCTCAGCATCATCATCATCCTCGTCGTCTCCAAGGGTCCGTCATTCAAGGGTCCGTCTTCAAGGGTCCGTCTTCAGGGGTCCGCCATCGAGGGTCCTCCCACACAAACAAGAACAGACAGCAACTGCTTCTTGCCCATTTTCGTCTGCGCGAAACACACCCGTCAGATCCAACCATCTCATCTCATCGCGTCACTGCCACATGGCGCCCCTCCGGCTCGTGCCTCTTTCTGACGGAGCTGAGGACCGACGGGACGACAAGGACCGCGTCTGCGCCTTGCCTTGCCTTGAGTCACTCTTCTCCCTCTCCCTCTCCCTCCTCCTCCTCCTCCTCCTCTACCTACTACTATTCGTACCCAGTCTCCTTCAGCTTTCCTTTTTCTTAGTTCTCTTCTCTCCCCCGGCCAACTCGACTCGGCCCTACACGACTCCCCTACACACACTTGCATACATACGTCTTACACCTGGCTTACTCGCCAAACGGTTTCCGATCAGACGTGCTCCCATCCGGCCTTGCAGATTCAACTGTCCAACGCTAGCCGCATGATCCCCTGCAGCCCTTTGTTTCTTCTTCCCCATGCTGCTTATTTTGGCTTGCCTCCTCCACCATGTCTTTCCCGCCCCACCGACCATGATGACGATGTCGTCGCTGATGATGAGCCCGCCAATCGCTCGGCTGCGGCCCCCAATAAAAGGCTCCAATTGCAGAACAGACGGCGACCAGATTGACCAACCCAGACCCGAGCCCGAGCCCCGGTCTGCCCCCCGGTCCCGGGCGTGTCACCAGGCTTCCTGACCTGCGGTGCGGCTGATGCAAGGGCCAGACTGGACCCCTTCACCACTTCCTCTCAATGGTGGCGTGGCTAAGGCTGAGGCTGGCGTCAGAAAGACCACTGGGGCAGGCTCCCTCGTGCGTCGACGAGGGGAGCGGCGGCCTCTCTTTGATCGGGGCTGTACCATTCGTCCACGGATTCCACCATGACGATCCTTCTCCTTGGAAACACCCCCCCCCGGGTGGCGGAGACGACGTCGGCGGCGCGTCACCAGCCACGGCGAGACACGGCAAGGCCGGATGAGTCCACTTCTCACATCCGCTGTCAAAGAGGAAAGCGACACGGGGTTCAAGGGTGCAAAGGCCAAGTAAAAATAACCGCAACGTGGCCGGGACGAGGCAGTGTGCCGCGAACCTCGTCCCCTTTCGCTCCCCTCCCGACGACGGGTAATACGAAGTTGGAGTCAGAAGGCTGGCGGCGCAGGCGAGGCTGGCCCTGGCTGGGGGCGATGGCTCGTCTAGGCATCTGTCTGCTCGATGTCGTCGGTGTGTGTTGCTTGGTCATGGCTGAGCCCTATATATACGGCGTCTTTCGAGGCCGTCGTCCGTCTTTCGTTTTGTTGATTCAAGCAGTGATATCAAGAGAAGCAATAAGAGCTAGCAGCAGCAGCAGAAGCAGCAGCAGCAGCAGCAGCAAGACCAGTATTGTTAGCAACACCACTTTCGACGAGGCCAACCGCGAGGCAGTCCACATTGGAGATCAAGACTTACACCCACACACCCACACCCACGCGCGGCATGGCGGTCCAATGCTTGCCCCAGGGTCTTTTTGACGAGGCCGTCATCTCCTTTGAACTGCGTCTCGTCACCATCCTCGTCACCCTCTTCACCCTCTTCAGCTTCGCCCGCAGGGTACTGGGTCAGATAAGGGGCCTGTCCGGCTCGGCATTGGCACGGCCGTGGCCGACGACAACGACGACAGAGCAGGTGCCGTCCGTGCCGTCGACCTTGCCGTGGATCGGGCACGCCTTGGGCCTGCGGCGGAGCGGGGCGCGGTACATCCAGCAACTGATGGCCAAGGCGCCGGCGGCCGTCTTCAGTATCAACCTGCTGTCGAGACGGGTGTTGGTGGTGCACCCTTCGCTGGAGAGGGCGCTGGCCAGGCACGTCGACGACACCAGCTTGGCTCGTATCATCTCCCTCATCGGGAGCCGGTCTCTCGGGCTGAGCGAGGCTGGTGTCGACGTCATCGGCTCCTACAACCCGCGTCCCATCCACGCGCAGCTGTTTACCGCCTCCGACGGCTCGGCCCGGCTGGCGGCCGAGTCAGCCCGCTATGTGGAGGGGCATTCGCTCCGGCAGCCGGACGAGCAGAGGGTCCTCATCGGCCGCTGGCTGTTCGATGCCGTTGTGGGCGCAACGGCACATGCGCTATGGGGGGAGCGGAACCCCTGGAACGAAGACGGCGAGTTTATGAGGCAATTCATGTGAGTTTTCGTGCCCGCCAATTCCGAACTTGATGCTGACTCGTGGGATTAAACAGAATCCTCAGTGATGGACTCGAGTCTCTCTCGCAGCCCTTTCCCCGGTTGACGGCCAGGGCGCCGTACCAGGCCCGGAGTTTCCTGCTGGACCGGCTACGGGCCTTCCACCGTCAGCACCGCGAGAGCCGGGCGCTGAGCGTGGCGCACCGCATCAACGCCGTCGCCATGACGGATGCCCACTGGGAAGACAACGACGACTACTACCGCTGCGAGCTGCTCGAGGCTCTGGGCCTGCTCGCCACGGCCAGCACCCTGTCCGTCTGGCTGATACGTCATTTGCTGGCCGATGAGGAGCTGCTGCGGGCCGTCGTGGCCGAAGTTCGCCGCGCTGCCGAATCGACGCAAGATGTGCGGACGGGGTGCCCACTGCTGGTGGCCGCCTGGTACGAGACGCTGCGGCTTCACGTCACGGCCGTTCCCCGCGTGGCGACGCGTGACCTGGACCTGGCTGGCACGCCCGTCTCCCGCGGCGACGTGCTCGTTCTGTCAATGATGTCCTTCAACCTCGACCCCTCGACCTGGGGACCGGACGCCGACGTCTTCTCGGCCCGGCGCTTCCTCGACGCTGGTGGCCGGCTGCGATCGGCGCGCACTCGCAAGGTCCGTGGCTTCGGTGTCGCCGGTAACCTGTGTCCCGGACGGAGCTTCGGCTTCGATACGGCCATGGCGGCCGTATCGACGTTGCTGCGGGACTTTGACGTGGAGACGAGTGCCGTTGCCCCGCTGCCTAGGGCCAAGGGCGGCATCGCTGTCGGCTTCGAGAGGCTAGGGGATGATGTCGAGGTGAGGCTCGTTCGGCGGGCTTGAAGAGCTGCTGACTGGTGGGGATCTTGTTTGAATATGTGGGTGTGTGTGTGTGATTGTATCTTCCTCCTTTCTCTTGTTTTTCGCTTTGTTTCCCCGAGGCTTCGCTGTCTCGTTGTCTGCTTTTCTGGCGAGAGAGCCAGTGTACGACTGCCTGTTAGCATGAGCGGTGTATGTTTGTATGATCTGTCTATGCGCCATGAAGAGATTCGGCTCGATGGAAGGATGGAATAGAATAGAATAGGTAGAATAGGTAGAATAGGTAGAATAGGTAGAATAGGTAGAATAGGTAGAATAGCCAGATGGCAAGACGAGTCTGTCCATCCCCGCATTCGAGACTCTCTTCCCCTCTCCGACTCTCGTGATCCTTCTCCATCACGTGCCCTTCACCCAATCACCCAACGCACGTGACCCCATCCTCCAACCTCACCCTGTCGCTCCTCAGCTCCCAACAGCGACGATGGCTTGCCTCGGACCGGTCTCCTTTCGTGCCATGGCATCCCGTCGACTGCTACGACAGCTGGTGAGCCGTCTAGTGCGCCGATCAGCTTCCACCACCAGCGGTGCGAAGCTACTGGCGGCTAAGCAGCAGACGTTTCGTGCGTTTATATCAACAACCCGTGTGTCGAAACCGCGGATGAGGAGTTGATGAGAGCTGATGATGATGGGGGTGGATTGAATAGGTATACCGGCTCAGGTTCTCATCTACCACGCTGGATCAGGTCGAACGGCTTTTCTCGGCGTCGTTCGTCTTACGAGCCTATTCGTTGCCGTCTTTTTCGTCTTCCTTATAGGGCCGGCCTACATTCGAGCTGAGAAGGACGTGCTCTCAACCGCAGCCAGTTCGTCCCATACCCAAGCCCTTTCAAGATGAAACGAAAAAAAAAAAAAAATTCAAAAAATTAATAGAAGAGTGCTGATGAGTAAAAGTAGTGGTGGCAGGCGGCATCATCCCCCTCACCCTCGTCACAATAACATCCTCCCCCTTCGTAACGCAAATGCACATGCACCTCCCCAACAGCGCGCGGCTCTCCCGGCGAACGCTAGAGCGATTCGTTCGGGACCTACCCAGCGAGACGATGGTGACGCTCACGACGATGAATTTCTACACGGCGGCGAGGGCGGCGAGGTTACGCGCCGGGGATCTACGCCCTGCGGCGGGGACGGCGAGGGCGAGGCTCGGGCTCGTCAATTACGTGAGGAGGAGGCCTGTCGCCGGGCTGAGGGGGGTGAATGCGTTCTTCGTGCAGCCTAGGGGTAAGGCTTTGAGGCCTGTTGATGGGGTGATGAGGAGGGATTTGGTCGAGGGTTGGATATGGGAAGCCGTGCAGTCTCGCATCTCGCATTCTTCAAGGCGGTAGATTTATAGGACTATACATATGTGCAACAAAATCAAGAAACCAAGACAAAACAAGGAGACAAAAACATGCATTGATACAGTCATGCATTGATGCATTCGTACGAATACATATACATACATACATACATACATACATACACTCATACACTCATACATCCATACATTCATACCTTTGTGCACTCATACTAATACATACATACATACATGTTGACATGCATATTTACAAACTCTCTCATCCTTACACCCACCCCCCCCCCAATCACCCCCATCGACACCCGCCACCTCCCAGCCGGCCGTTCCCGACCACGTAAACTCCATCTTCGTGTAGTGGGGAACTACTGCCTTTGCTGCTGGGGCGGACGGGGCGTCAAGGGAAGATGGAAAAAAAAATAAAAATTAATAAAAAAATTAAAAAAAAACAATAAATAAGATAATAAGAATAAAAATGAAATGAAATGGAAAAACCTTGGACAAAGGCCCCGTCCGTGATGGGAAACGAGAATCAGAGTCTTGGTTGTGCGACCTGCCCTCTCTTTTCGAGAGTGTGTGTGTGTGTGTGTGTGTGTGTGTGAGGAGTGAGTGGGTGAGTGAGAGAGAGTGTGTGCGTGTCTCTGCTCGTCTGCTTTCCTACCTAACCATCAAGTCTCTTTCGTACGACGTATTGGCCGTCTTCATTCCCACTCAGCTCGTATCCTCCAATGTTTTTCTTGCTCTTCGTACATGTACGCCTTCGTATCATCTTCAACTACACCGTCACGCTCCACAACTACAACGGTAGACTCTGATTCCGACTTGATCAATTTTGGCTACAGACTCCCCGTCCGCCCCTTCTCCTACCTCCGGCATGGGTATCTCGCATCAGTCGTCGCCTGTTTTGGTTTTGTTTTGGTTTTTATATTCGTCTCCTCGATCTCGGTCCTCGTCTTTCCCGAAGCCGTGGAGCTTCTCCTCTAACCTTGTCCAACAGAGACGCAGAGGCAGAAGAGATGTAGTATGGAGAAAAAACAGTAAATCGGCAAATCAACGCTTGATGGCCTGCATCGCGTCGTAGCCCCAGCATCGCTTCAGCCCCCCCTCGTAAACACTCGCCACCGATTCCTGCCACATGGCGGGAGTGATGAAGTTGGTCATGGAGCCGACGGGCGGAAACGGCTGCGTCGTCGCTGTCGTCGTCGTCGTCGTCGTCGTCGGCGTCTGCTGCGGGTCGCCCGTCGTCATGGCAGTGCCGACTCCGTGCACCGCCTGCATGACCGAAAAGTCCGGCGCCGGCACCAGGCCGAGCGGACCGGCCTGAACCGATGCCTCGGTCTGGGCCGGTGAGCCGAAGGTAGTGTGCCACTGTCTGCCATCTTTTGTCAGCCGCTGGATGGCCTCGTCACGCCCAAATCACACGCACTCAAAGATTCGTGTCGGGTTCCACGTCGACTGGCTGGTCATGTCCGCCGTCTGGCCGTCCTGCGGCATCATGACGAGCGGTGATTTGCCGCCGTCTCCCGGACCGGCGGACACCGGCGGCGAGACGGGATGACTTGTCTGGCTGGCCGGCTGGCTCCCCGATGCTGGTCCCGGTCCCGGTCCCGGTCCTCCTCCTCCTCCCCCTCCCCCGGGGGGCGTGTCCAGCTGCCGACCTCCGTGGAGACCCCGTGGCGGGCTCGAATGGCTCGACGGGTGAGGGCTCGCATACGGAAACGACGGCTTGAGGACAAAGGGCCGGCGCACGTCGGCCGAAAAGGCCTCGCGGACGGCGTCAATCTGCTTCTGCAGCTCTGGCATGGGCCAGGCCTCCATGACCTTTTCCATGATTCTCATGTGTCGAGTAAAGTAGGCCCGCGCGTCCGAGTTGAGCTCCGGATCGGGGGAGACGATGGCCACCTGGTCGTCCGTCAGCTTGAGCAGAGACGGAGAAACTCTGAAGACGCACGAGATGCAGGACGATGCAGGAGAGTCCCGCGTAGACGGTGAAGCTGAAACCGCGCTGCATCGCCTGCAGCCCATTGAGACCGTAGCCACGTACGATGGCCTCCTGCAGACGGCAGAGGGCCCTGGCTGCGTTGTAGCAGATCAACATGTGATGCTTCCACTGCGACTCGTTGGCCGTCGCGTCTAGGCAGGATAGCACCGGTCGGTGAAAGAGAATCAGCGTCAGGTAATAGTACGAGTGCAGGTTGCCGAGGAACGACGAAGGCAGCCAGGGGGGCGAGCTGTCTGGCGGAAACGTGACCGTCAGATCGGCCGGCAGCTCCGTCTGAAAGGCGCTGATGCTCTCGCTGAGCTGGAGGAACTCGGGATCCATGCCCCAGTCCTTCTTGTTGCGGATGCGAGCGTACGCGTTGCTCATCCGGCCAATGTTGCGCACGAGCCGGGCAAAATAGGCAAAGTTGCGCGACACGAGATACTCGTCGCCGTCAGTTCCTGGGATGTGCGTGGGAACGCCAAAGTCGACGGAATCGATGTTGACGGACAAGTCGTACCGGCCTGTTCGGCCAGTCAGAGGCCCTGCTCCCTTCCGAGGACTCACACAGACGGCACAGGACACCTACCTTGGGGAGTGCCGACCATGACCTCGCAGACGAAGATGGTCTGCCAGATCCGAGTGCGCAGCTGACAATCGTCGGGGGTCGAGTTGCAGGGGCGGCCAGCGCGGTGGTCGTCGTAGTGCTCGTCGAGGCCCAGGTCTTTGGCGATCTGGACGCACTGGACAACCGTCATCCACGAGCGGTAGTAGTAGCCGCGCTTGGGAGCGGCCTCGCGGGCCTTGAGGATCATGAGGAGCGCCTGCAGCGTGCTTAGACGGGGCACGTCCATGAAGGCGTCGGCATGGCCTGCGGGTTCCGGGCGTCAGCGCGGGCAACTGGCGAGGGTGAGCACGCCGTCACGTACGAGAGGCCAGCGCAAGCCACTGCTGCCCCTGGGCGGGATCCTCAGCCAGACGACCTCCGATGGCGAAGAGCGCCTCGAGGATCAGGGGCGATATGTTCTCCCGGGACGAGGTCCACTGGTTGTAGAAGAGGACCTTGTCGAGGACCGGGACGTAAGGGTGGACGTGGGCGAAGTAGAGGTCAAAGTATTGCAGGGCCGAGGCCTCGTCTGGCATGAGCTCCGGCGGGATGCGGACCTTGTGGCCCGGGCCCGCCGTCATCGGGGGCAGGAAGTCATCGTCGTCCTCGACAGCAGGCTGCTCCTCGAGCCGAAAGGAGGCCTTGTTGCGGAGATAGGGGGCTAGAGGCGGAAAGGAACGGCGTGTCAGCGGGAAAGGGGGGCAAAGCGGCCAAAGGGGGTGGCTCGGAGAGCCGGGCAGTACCTGTGCCGAGCTCGTTTACCTTGAGCGTGCCCAGTAAGTCGGCCAGATCCTGGTGCTGGTACGAGTCGGTGGAGCAGGCCTCGGACGAGTCGTCGAGACGGGAGCTCTGCTGCAAGGGAGGCGTGGGAAAGGCGTCCTGGTGGTGCGAGTAGGAGGAAGGCTGCGGGCGGCGGCGGTGGTCGACTACGGGCGGCGGCACCGTGGTGTAGTGCAAGTTGTGATGGTCAAAGGGCATCGACTGGAGGCCCGAAGTAACATCTGGATCCGAGTAAGGACCGTAAGAATCGGCCTGCTTGGAAGTGAGGGGCGGCGGCATGGAGAGATTTTGAAATGAGGCCGAGGCGTCGAGAATGGCCTCGTAGGTGGTGGCCGTGGGTGTCGAATCGGCAGCGCCATCGTAGCCGTTGGGACGAACGCAGTGAAGCTTGAGGCGGATACAGGCCGAGCAGGGCCAGGTATTCGTCGTGGCGGCGTCGCACTTGATCTTGCGTCTCCGACAGCCTTCACAGGCCCTCATGACTTTTGTCGACGATCAACGACAGGCTGTGTTTGATTTGTTTAGGGGGGGAAAAACTCACCCTTGAGTCGCTTGTGTCGATTGTGCTCGTCGACAAAGACATAATCTGTCATGCAAGGCGTCAGGGCCGGTGGAGAAAATGAGAGTCTATCAACCAACTCTTGTGCGTCTCCCTCTGCTGATACTGATGCGGTATGAAGGGAAAGGAGCTCATGAGGGCGGTCGGGGCACTCGAGAGATGATGAGGGAAGAGGCGGCGCACGGCAGATTCGTTTGACATGGCGGACGGGCCTGACGATGGACCGTCGACATAGAGCCGACCCAGAAGGAAGGCTGAAGGGCTGGCTGGACAAGGCGAATGGGATGACGGTTGATGGATGGCTGATGCAGTGATGGTGATGGGAAGCGAAGAGGGGGAAATCCCGTTTGCTGACGATGTGCTGCTCTCGTGATGACTGATGAGTGATGATGACTGATGGCGAACCGGGGGTCTGGCTGCCGTTAGGTAAGATGGGAAACCAACAGCCTCCCTACAAGCCAAACAGCGCCTCTGACGTTGAGGAGGAAGTCGATGGAGGTAGAAGGTAGAAGGGGGTGGGGGGGGGGGGGGGGGGGGGTATAGATACTCGAGCGTCGTGGTACAAAAACGAACACAGAGATTGGTAGGTACGGATGCAACGACGACGATAGGTACCTACCTACCTAGGTATTTATGGGGAGGAAAAAGCAAGTAAGCACTGGCAAAGTACCTAGGCATCTAGGTAGGTACCTAGGTGGGTAGATAGGTAGGTAGGTACCTACAGAGAGAGATGGAGTGAGAGAGACAAGAGAGAGACCGAGAAAGAGAGGAGAGAGAGAGAGAGAACGAAAGAGAGAAAACTCGTACCTACCTACCTACCCATGGAGGAGGATCGTCAATGAAAAGACGTACGACGTCGTTTACGCTGCAGCCAAGGCACTACCGACTCCTCTATCCCGGCGGACGGATTAGGGCCGAGGGCGAATGGCCAGACCAGACCTTTTTTTACCTACGTATGTACTAGGCTACTACATACAAGGCCGAACCGCATCCTGGCACGCGGGGGGACGTGGAGAAGCGCGGATTGATTGCGGGTGAAGCCCAGGGCTTCGGGGAACCGCTGGAGATTGTGTGTCGCCGCTGCAGCCCAGTGGAGCGCCATGGCCTTGAGGAGGGGGGGGGAGGGGGGAGGGGGGAACGGATGGAAGGATTTCACGACGAATACATAGGCCTACGGCGGGCGTACATACATACATACCTACATGCATGCATAGACGATGGATCCATAACGGCTACCAACGAAGAATCAACTGTTGTGATTGATTGATCAGTCGAGGCGTCTGCTACATCATCGTACGAAGTACGGAGTACATACATACATGCCTGCATACATACATACCTACATACACACAACACACACATACACACACACACACACACACACACACACACACACACCACAGGGCCTTCCATTCGTGGGGGCAGCCTCGACTTGGATGCCACGGTGCTGTCGACCAAAAATCATCCGATCATGACGGCAAAATTCCATTCCACGCCTTCTTGGCTTTCTCGTCTTTTTAACCTTTTTTGCCCACGATCCATACATACATATATGTACATTATATGTACATACATATATGTATGTATGTATGCCCACATGCCAGGGAGACATGTGAAGGCTATCACTCCGTCAGCTTTCACTCTGAACCCCCCTTGCCCCCGTCACGGCCCGTCGCGGCCCGCAACGGCCTGCCACGGCCAGCCAGCCCGTCTGTCGTCAAAGTTTATCGGCCGCCGTCCGTCTAGCACGTCGGTGCTTGCCGCGAGAGCTGCCGACCTCGTCGACACCTCCGTGAGCCGCCGGTAAGCTTATCTGTGTCTCCCGCAGGGGGGCGGGGAAGGGGAGAGGGACTCGAAGTCGGAGCAGAATGCTCTTCGTATTTCCTGCTCGCGAAGCCGTTCTCTTGGAAATTCTGACCACGTCCGCTTCAGGGTGCAGAGGTCCGTGGCCGGAGCCCCTCTCCGTCTCGAATCGATCTCTGCCGGGCACATCCCATATCAGCGTGTCCGACAGTGAACGGGCTTGACGGGCCGCGGGGTGGGCCGCTCAGATGCCGTCCTGCGTGCGGCACGGGCTCCGGTGCCGATGGGGACCCCCGAATCGCATCGAGGCCCCCCCCCCCCCCCCCCTCCCCCATGAAACCGCGTCATCTATTATGTATGTTTTCCATGTCTTTCCATTCCTTGCTTGGGGCGGTTGCAATCGTCGCTGCAACTTGCATGTACTCGGCTGTCGCCTAGAAGTCGCTCGCAAGTTGGATTCGACAGCGACAGGCGAGAACGACGCTGCGAACATGTCTCATGCACAGTCGTGCATTGGGTCCAAAAAGGGGGACCGTCAGCTTTTGTGTCTTTGAAGCGACGGAGCTCGCCGCGTTCCGTATTCGACCGCCGGTAGCAGCACTTCGTATCAAGGCTCTCCATATACCTCCCCGTACATCCATACCGAGGTAAGCTGCCACCAATTCAAAAGACGGACCTCGTCAGCACCGCTCTGTCCATGTTGCAATGAACAGCCCCTGTTGGCATCGGACCGACACACCGGTGGCAGCGTCGAGCTGGGTCGTGCATTTCACATGTCGCCAACCAGACTGTGACGCGACCTGACCGACCCGGCGAAGAGACGACCAGGAATATGCCGAGGCAAGACGTGCATGGCAAGGGGGGGGGGCGAAGAGGAGGAGGAGAAGGAGGACGAGGAGGACGAGGAGGAGAAGGGGGCGAGAAGGGGGGGGGTGTTTGTATGGAAATGGCGAAAGAATGTGCAAGCAGTTTTCGTTTCATTGATGTCGACGGGTCGAGACATGAACGCATATCGGCAATGCATCCAAAGGAGCGGCAACTGCCGGCTAAAAGCTCCCTCCGTGTCGTCAAGAGAGTTCACAAAAAAAAAAAAAAAAAGAGAAAAAAAAAGACCAATTGAAAAGAAGGGGTAAAAAGAGTTGGTGTTGCGGCTGGGCCCATTCGGCCCTTCGCCTTTGGCCAGCCTCGCCTTCCAGGGTTCGTGTGGGTGAGTTTCTTACCCGGTAAAGGCACTGCACCACAGCAGCCGCATGCAGCAGGAGATGGCGACGGTCGGCAGCGTAGCAACGGCCAGTGCCGGCTACGACTGCTTATCTCGAGGGACTGAACGCTGCTCCTCCCGTCGGATACTAGGCACGGGAAGCTCTCGAGAGTCGCCCTGCTGCTCGTGGCAGCGAGTCGTAGGTAGTCGCACCGGAGGACTTTGACGGGCCGACGATGCGGCTGCTGATGGAGACTTTGTGGTCCATCGGTCCACCTTGACGTGACACTTTGGGAGTCGCTTTGTGAGAGAGTCACTTTGTGAGAGAGTCGCTTTGCGAGAGAGTCGCTTTGCGAGAGAGTCGCTTTGTGAAAGAGTCGCTCTGTGAGAGTTGCTCTGTGAGAGTCGCACTCTGAGAGTCGTACTCTGAGAGTCGTACTTTGAGAGTCGTACTCTGCGAGGTTAGGTAGGTAGTTGCGAATCCAGTTGCGACTTGCGTTGCATGTAGCGTACCGTCTTCCGCACGGCTTCGTGCACCGTCTGTGCGGGCCGTCCGTGCCGTCCCTGCTTACGAATACAGCAAGCGGGCGGAGAGCTCCGACCCCTCAGCTGTACCTAGCCTCAGGTAGGTCCCCATCCGCTCGCTGCCCGGGGGGGGAAATCTCCGGCACATGCGACACTGTGTCTCCACCGCCCACCTGCTCCCAACCCACGTCCAGGTCGGTATCGCTATCGCCCCACCTCACCTCACAGTCTCTTCAGTCTCTTCCGTTCCATCTTTCGCTTGCTGACTTTTCGCCCTTGATGGATGGAACTCTGTTGTCAACTTGATGATTGGATCCGCGGGCCCCCCCCTGCACTCTGATTCTGACTCTGGCGGTAGAGACACAAGTTTTCCACATCTCCGGACCAGACGACGTCGAGACAGAGTCACAGAGCCTCTCCCTCCGTCACATCCCCTCGCCCATCTTGCCCAATACCTACCTACCCTACCTACCTACCTACCATCACGACATGGCCCTCGACAACGCCAATCCTACCGTCCTCAGCGCCTCGCAGCTGCCCACGCGCCACAAGGCTCCCGGCCCTCGTAACGGGCCCGATACCAGGTACGATGGCCTCGTCCTCGCCGCCCCGCCCTACCTGTGCCGCCCCTGGACCGGCCGCCGCCTGGCCGCCTGGCCGCCTATCGTCGATCAAGGTCACTGCACCGCCGATCCCATCGACGAGCAGGAAGTCTACGGTGAGTCGTCAACGTCTTACTCTTTGGTCGTTCCGGCTCCTGATTAGCTGCAAGATCTCGTCTCTACCATATCAGATCCCGAGCACCCCGTCTCACTCGGCCAGCTCTCCGTCATCAACCTGTCCGACATCCACATCACTCCGTCGCCGGCACTCGGCCTACCGTCCCCCAACACCATTGTCCGTGTCAGCGTCGACATAACGCCCACCATCACCCACTGTTCTCTCGCCACCGTCATCGGCCTGGCCGTACGTGTCCGTCTCGAGCAAGCCCTGCCCCCCAACTACCGCGTCCAGGTACGGTGCAAGGAAAACAGCCACAGCCAGGACGAGCAGGTGAATAAGCAGCTCCAAGATAAGGAGAGGGTCGCGGCCGCTCTCGAAAACGACACCCTACGCGGCGTCCTCGACAAGATGCTCGAGACGTGCGCCTGACCGGTGACATGCAATAGCGTATGTACTCACGGGAAGTCGCACCAGTGGGAGTTAAAGAAGAAAAACCTGACGCAAGACCTGCGCCGTCCTTCCATCTCGGCAATGCACTCAAGATTCGTCAGCCGGTCTCGTCGAAGCGGTTTGGTAGGATTGCATCGGACGACGCTCATGCCGACAAGGCCTACCGAGAGTGGCACACACCAAGCGGAAAAACTCATCTCGGCACCAGAGCCACGGCGTCGAGACGACAATAACCCCCGACGAGCGTCCAATGTCTCCTTTTCCGTGCGTCCAGCTCGGCACCAGCGGCCCTACCAGCCGGATTTGGGCCACGATCCCGAAGAAAGATGTGTATACATACACACATACGTATCCAGCCGTGAAGCAATCAACCTCGTGCCCGAGAACCTACATACACAACAGACACAATCCAACGTCTCGCCCACCCCCTCCAGCACAATCCGATCCCCACCGACGCAGGGGCCACCAACTCCTAGCCCGCGACGCATCGCAGCCCACATCTGCAGCGCACCTCTGCATCCCCTACGGCGAGCCTCGATGCTGCAACCCCCATCGTCGTACGCGAGGACTGGCAGCGTGGTCGTGAGAGGGGGGCGCATGCGGGTCGTGCATGAAGCGCGTGCTGGAGGAATGACTTGCATACATTCATTGTATCATCTGGTGCGCAATGTCGCCATGTGAGGATTTGCTAGACCGTTGTGACCCTGTACGCGCATGATCTTTACATACCTACATACTACATACACATTCTGCTCACGGCCTACCTATCAAGTCGGAGCAGTATCTATCTCTGCCTAGGCATGAATATGTAAAGACATACATAGATGGCTACATCCACAAGACAGTAGTAGTAGCAATGGCCAGACGACGTAGAGCCTATTCAAAGGCATCCGTATAGCTAATCCTACATACGCCACACCCCCCATCTCAACCTACCTCCTACCTACCAAGCCTGACATCCATTCCCCCCTGCCTCGACGTGCTATTTCCCCGCCAGGATAACATCAGCAGCCTTCTCGGCAACCATGTAGATGGCCAAAGTCGGAAACGTGCCCGGGATGAGGGGAAAAACCGAAGCATCGACGACGCGAAGACCCTTGACGCCCCTGACGCGAAAGTTGGAGTCCAGCACGGCCATCGGGTCGTCATCCGCGCCGATGGCGCACGTCGACGTCGCGTGGTGGCCAAAGACGTTATCCCGGATGTACCCATCCAGCGATTCTTTCGACTGGGCTTTCTCGCCGGGCACCTTCTCGGTCATGGGCACGAGTTGGCGACGGAAGGCATCGCGGGCGACGGAGATGCCCTCACGGACGGCTCCCAGGTCCGTACTTCCGTCTTCGTCGTCGCCGAAGGAGTTGAAGATGACGTCGGGCACGTCGAGCGGGTCGGAGGATCGCAACGTCACGGTGCCGGCTGAGTTGAGCGGGTGAGCCTTGAGGACGATCCAGGACCATAGGTCGGAAGAGGCGACGAGATCACGGCTGAAGCCCGGATAGTAGCCGCGGAAGTCGAAGGGTCCTCCAAAAATGAAGATGTCGTACTCGCTCGCCGCCGCCGTTCTCACCAGCATGGAAGAGAGGGCGCCGCTGGACGAGTAGACGCCGCGGGGGCCCGTGAGCGAGAGCCGGTTGGGAGTCTGCCACCGGCTCAGGCACGGATCGTCGGCGGCGTCGTCGGAAAAGGTACAGCCGTGTAAGAGGTTGAAATTAGTGGGCGCCCTGCCCTGAACCGCCACCTCGTAATGGTCCTGCAGCTTGGAGCCCACGCCCGGCGCGTCGTGGACGAGGCTGATGTTGAAGCGCGCCAGTTCAGCCGCAGGGCCGACGCCGCTGAGCTTGAGCAGCTGAGGCGTGTTAAAGGTTCCGGCCGAGAGGATGACCTCCCGCGAGGCTGTGGCTGAGCCGAGTTCGCCGCCGCTTCCAGAAGAGCGTGGGCTGGCGCGATAGAGGTGAGCGCCGTCGAGGAACTCTACCCCCGTGGCCCGAGGCGGCTGTTCCTTATCGAAGATGACGCGAGTGACCTGACAGTTGGTGCGGACGTCGAGCGGAAAGCGTTGCGAGCCTTCAGCCGTCTTAGCATCGCGTACGGCCACGACAAAGTCCCGCGCCGACATGCGTTTTCCTTCGTGAGCGGCCAGTGGCGTCTGATAGTAACCACCTTCACGATCGCGCTTGGCTGAGTTCTCATTTGCGTCGCCCGTGAGTAAGGTTCCGATGGTGTTTACCGCGCCCGTCCGGTTCCCCATGGCAAAGGCGCCGCCGAAGAGGATGCTGGCCGACAGAGGGTCCCGTGCGAGGATGCCAATGGGAGCCTTCTCAATCGATAGCCATCCGACGCCTTCGATAGGGGAATCCTGCGGTGGCGGACGGAACAAGCTTGGACGCTGCTCGCGATTCACTCGTCGGAAGTATACGTGCATGCGATCCGACGTCCACGACAAGTCTCCCGTCAGTCTCGCAATATCGTCCCAGTCGGACCGGTGCGGCGTGACAGAAATGAGCGCGTTGTGCACGGAGCAACCTCCGAGCGCGGCCGCCCTTGGATACAGCACGCCCAGCATCTTGGCCCCAGGAGGCGGCTTCAGACCCGTGTAGCGCTGGCCATCGGCCGTGCGGTACGTCGTCTTCGGGTCCCTAGCCTGCTGTTCATCGTCGCTATAGTGCCGTACAAAGAAGTCCCATGACATGTCCGGGTCCTCGTTGGAGCGAGTTGCGTAGGCTGGTACTGTCGTGTTGACATTCTCGCCTTGATCCGTACCGGCTTCGATTAGCAGCGTCCGCCGGCCGGCCATCGCCAGCCGTGCCGCGAGAGGACCGCCGCCGGCGCCGGAGCCGACCACGATGTATTCATAGCCCGATAGTTCAACGGCCGAGGCGGTGACGGCGAAGAGGAGGAGGATCACGAGGACGAGGGGCGAGAGCAGAGGCGATGGAGTTGGCATCTTGACGGATGTCCACGTGACAAAGACTCGGTTCACGTGACCGCAAGTCTGTTTCGATCTTCAGTACGAAGACAAGGCCTCGAGCTCGTGAACTGATAACTCACAAAACGAGATAATAAAATCCCGTCGACCGGAGTTTGAAGCCAGACTGACCCGAGGTTTATATCTTCAATCTTTTAAGCTGAACCATTTGCCACACACATCTTAATCACGACGTCGCAGTTCATGTGAAGAGGAATAAGTGTCAGGCTGCAGCTGCATCTCCTTTCGGCCGTAAGTAATCACTTTGCCGACCTATATTTACAGGTAGGTAGCGGCACGTCTCTCTTTAGCCTGTCCCTGGTTCCAGGTGTCAGCTTTCTCTCCGTCTTCCCCTCATATTACCTACCTATTTTGTTTGATCTTGCATAGGGGGTCGTGTCACGTACTTGTACTGTTAATTCGCATTTCCATGGCTTGCCCCCCGACCAGCTTTGCCTGCCTGTGCCATGCCCAATGTGTAAGTACATAGTAGTAGTGCTGGTCTGGTGCCTCATGTCCCTCTCACTGTCTTCGCTGGTAGTCTTGAATGGTCAGTTGACCACAGAAGTTTTGATGATTCTTGGCTGAAATATCACACGTCACAATTGTCACCTATACCCCTCGGTCGTATGCGAGGGTGTAAAGCTCTTCGCCTTCGCCTACAGAAGGAAAAGACACATGCGAACTGAGCTTGTTGCTGAGATACCTATTATCTGGCTTTCACCAACACAAAGGGCGTCTCCGCTACTGCTCAGAACTCGAGATAGAAAACACAAAGCCGCCTCTGCCAGACGCCTGCCGGAAAACCTCTGCGCCATTCCGAGGACCCCCTAATCTTTGCTGGCTCTGCTGGAGTTTAGCGGAAAGATCAAAAACATAAGACCCGGACAAAAATCATATCATCAAGTGGAAATCGGATCATCAAGGGGAAAGGGGGGGAAGGGGGGGGGGGAGAGAGAAAAAAAGAAACGGCAAATTTGGTGGTCTCACGCATCTCCCAGCAGGCCGCTCTCCATCAGGTTCGCATAAAACTCGGGCTCCAGGAACGTCTTGACGCTCACGTCCTCGCTCAGGCCCTTGCGCCGCCTCGTCTTGAGCATAAAATCGCGAGCGGTGGCCTGCGTCGAGGCCGGCTGCAGAGGCCGGAGCGTGACCTCGCTGTCCAGGGGATCCCCCGGCACGATGCTCCAACTGTCAAACACCATGCTCACCATGGAGCTGCCCTGAGTCTTGATCCGCAAGTCCGATTCGAAACCGAGGCTGTCGATGACCGGCAGCAGGCCGTTGACTCGGTACAGCGGCGTCCCGGCAACGGGACCGTCCGAGAGAACGTGGCCTCGCCGCCGCGCCAGCACATTGTACACCTCCATGTACGAGTCTTCAGGTCCGGTAACCGACACGGCGTACATGGGCTCCATCAGCCGCGGAGACGCCATCAGAAACGATGAATAGCAAGCCCGTCGTGACGTGGGGATGATCTGTCCACCGCCCCGGTAAATTGCTTCGCTGGCCAGCATAACATCTGTCACCTTGAATCTGGCATTGCGGATCGCTGCAGAAACCGTCAGCAAATCAAGGTCTCATGCGAAGGACAGCCAGAGAAACAAATAGGAGTGAGGGGGGAGGGAAACGTACGCTCTTCGCACAGAGGGCCCTCGCGTGTAGCCCAGCTGAATCCCTGACGTATGGACTCCCTGACGGACCGCAGCAACTTCTTATCAACCTGTTGCGACGTCAGCGATATATTTCTCAAGTCTCACAGCGCGGCGTGCTCACCTCGGACGGAAGCGTGTCGTCCTGCAGCACGTTGGGCCCCTTTTCGTCCGGCCCGAACGCCCAGACGCTCCTCGCAGCGAGCTTGTCCCATCCGTGATTCTGTTCAAAGTAACTGGCCGTCTTGCGAACCGGGTCCCGGATCTTGACCACGCCCGCCTCAATGTCCGAAGCTACACCTTTGTCGAGCTGTTCGGCAATCATGGTGACGCGGTTCTTCTTGTTGGGAGTAATGGCATAGCACTTGGTGGCCGACGTCTCGACCACCGTCTCGCAGAAGCGCGTCACCGGGTCAGACACTTTGACGTCCATGTCGGCGTACAGACGCCTCAAATCGTGCAACACGCAGTCCATATAGAGCTCGCCCGTGCCGACGATGACGTGCTCGCCAGACTCCTCCACCTTGGTGTCGATGAGCGGGTACGACTTTTGCACCTTTCGAAGCCCGTCCAGCATCTTGGGGAGCTCCGACGGGTTGACGGGCTCGACGGCCACCTTGAGCACCGACTGCGTGAAATGCGTCACCGGCTGAAAGATGTGCGCATCCTCGTCGTCTGCCAGCTTCGGCGACACGATGGTGGCCGACTTGACAATGGAGTTGTCGACGCCGCTCAGTAGCACCATGTTACCGGCCGGCACTCCGTTGGTCACAATGTTGTATCTCGTCTCGGCGATGAGCACCTGGCCGATGGACGCCATAGTCATATCCTCTTCGTCGTCGACCGAGTAGCCCTCGCCGAGGACGCGGACGGCCATGCCCGGACGCGCCGTGCCGCTGAGCACGCGACCAAATGAGAGGAAGCTTTTGGCGTCCGTAGTGCTGAATAGCTTGGTGATGTGCACCACCAGGGGGCCCGCCTGATCGCAAGACCTCATCGAGGCCGCAACCTTGGTGTCGAGGGGGCCGGTGTAGTGGCGCTCCAACAGACGCTCCGCCCCTTGACCGGGAGACGGCACATGCTCAAGAATCATGTCGACAAAGCTCTTGCATGGGCCAAAGAATTGCTCGCAGACGAGCTTCAGTATGACGTTCGCGTCGGCCTTGTACTGCTTTGGCTTCAGCTGAATGCCCAGCGAGGCCAAGACCTTTTTCAGCTTGGTCGGGCCGTCGGTGATGGAGTGCGTAAAGATCTTGTAGACAGGCTCCAAGACGAAATGGACAAAGGCCCTCGGCGTGCTGCTATCAGTAGGCTTCCGAGTGAAGTTGCGCTTTCCAGGATTGAAATAGACGTCCCCCCAGAGCCGTTTAGCCAAGTCACCGGCGTTGATTCCACCGTATTTGTCGGCGTACATCTGGGCAAAGGACTGGAGAGTAAAGCACCAGCCCAGGTCGGTGCAGGCGAACAGCACGTTGCCCATCTCCGGACTCACACGCCTCGAAACAGCCGTCGCGCCTGGAGCGGCGTTGGTAATGACCGTGTTTACCTCCTCAATGACATGCTTGAGCTTGAAATAGGCGTCCTTGGGAGGCAGTCTGAGCTCGAGGATGAGACGATCGATCTTGTTGATGATGAGCGTCATGGGCAGGCCTTCGAGCACGGCGTGCTTGATAATCTGTTCCGTGTTGACCTGAACGCCCTCTACCACGTCGACAACGAGACACAGACCGTCGACCAGCCGAAACGAAGCTGCTATCTCGTCGGCGAAGTTGACGTGTCCGGGAGTGTCGATAATGTTGACGAGATGCGACTTGCCCTTGGTGCTCTGCAGAACCAAGCTCATGGGAGCTGCCTTGATGGAAATTCCGCGCTCGCGCTCCATAACGTGGACATCGGTGTAACGAAGCTGCTCGTCACGCTTGCGACCGGTCCTCTTTTCGAGGCGGTTCGAGATATCGTGCGTCTCCAAGACGAGCATGTCCATGAAGGAAGTCTTACCGTGGTGCAGATGACCCGCGAGGGCAACGTTGCGTGCCTGATCCGGGAAGTTCATCAGGTCCGTCATGAAGGTGCGGCTGAAGAAAACGGGCGGTAAGTCGGCCTCCTCGATCTTGAACTTCTTGACCTCGACGGGCGCAATGATGGGCTTGGAAAGAGGCAAGGCGTCCTCCTCCTCGACGCGCGTATCCACATCGGGCCCGTAGACCTGCTCTGCAGTCGGGTAGTACTGCTTGTCTTCGTGGAGAACGACGGCGTTGGAAGGGCCATCTGCAGCCGGTGCGAGAGTCAACGAGGCTGCCATGCCTGTAACGCGAGAGACCTTCGTACCGTCCACTTCCATGAGCTCTAGGCCCAAAGTCCCCGGATCCTCGTTCTGCTCCTCGATTTCGTCTTGGGCGGCTTCGTTGGCGCCCGCCTCGGAAGCTTCCTCAGAGGCAGCCTCTTCGCCGATGAAGTTGCCGAACCTAAGACGCGTCAGCTCGGCCTCCTGGTTATTGCTGGAGACAGAGTCTGCATACTCATCGTAGAGATCATCCATTATGGCGGTGAGCTCTCACGAGAGGCTGGTTGAGAAGAATTAATTTCTGGCGAAGATTTTTTTTGTTCGCAAATCTTCCAGCTTTTTTTTTTTTTCCCTCTCGAGGTGAAGATGATGTTGGCAGTCGTTGTCACGTGACCTCGCACCTGTCCTGCTTCCCAGCGTCAAAGCGGATGGTGAAGAGTGTGTTTTTCCATATCTTTCTTCTTTTTTTGTTCATGGTATCTTTTGTATTCTCGTCGATTCTAGCAAAAACCATTGTCTAGATACTACCGCGGTTCAACCCTGCTGTGTCTCCCGACTGCAACTCCGTCTTTTCGCTCTCTTCACCTGGCATATAGCGCAAAGCTCTTGCTCGTGCCCTCGATGGGCTGAAGTCCTTGAAACCTCGTCTTCGCATCGCCGTAATACTTGAGCCGATAGATTCCCGGCTTCGCGTTTCCCTTTGTTTCCCACGTGATGTCGACCTCTTCGCCACGCTTCAGGAAGCGACCTGTTCTTCGCCATGTGAAAACTAGGAACCAGTCCTCATCATCGCGTACGCGCGTCCAATTACCATCTTTACTGAGCTGCTCGACGGCGGCATATGTGTCTTCTAAACGTAGGTTGTTACGAGGATTGGCCCCTTGGAACGTGGCTTGCACGTTTTGTCCGATGACGTATCTGGATTTGGGCTGGCTCAGGACCGCTCCATAGCCCGGTGTCCGCGATTCGAGGTCCGGGGGAACGGGGTTGTTGCTGTTGAATGATTTCCTCCGGTTATCGGGAGGCAGCGTGCCTTGCTCCGGAAGATCCTGGTTGCCCGGCACCAGATAGTGCATGCTACTGACACTTAGGTTCATGTAAGCGTCCAGCTGCCAGCGGCCGAACAACGTCGAGGCCCCTTCGTACCGCTGAATGTCGTACTCTTCCTTGGTCGCGAGGTAATGGGAATAAGAGTTAACCGGGCTGGCAGTGACGACGATTGGGCGGACACGTTTCATAAACTTGTCGGCTTCCTTTCTGATGGCTTCTCTCCATCGTCGACCGCTCATGGTGGTCAGTTCGCTCGGGCTAAGAATAATGAATAGTTGGCCGATCCGAAACATGGCGACGTCGACAATATTTGGTGACCAATCGTAAGGAGCCGTCAACTGGCCGCCGTTGAATAAGATGGGTTTGGGCACTTGACAGATTTTCTGTCGGCGGCTGGCAGCCTTGACCAAGCCAAAGGCGAATGTCCATAGCGGATTCTTGGGCACCGGATTAGCGTCCCCCTGAACAAAGTCGAATAGCCCTGGGCCATCAGTCGTGCCAGCGGCAAAGGAGAATCCCAGGGCGGCGGGACACGTCATGGCCTCGCGACCTTCCAGTGTCTTGAATCTCCAAAAGGCCATGTCATGATAAAAGTGGTAGCCTTTGACACCGAGTTGCGCCTCTATCGGGGTCCAACGCGTGCGAGGCGAAACCTGAATTTAAAAAAAAAAAAAAAGAAAAGAAAAGAAACGCAACAACGGTCAGATAGACGATCGGGGTGGATGACAAGGGGCGTCTCACTCACCAACAATTCCTCGGCTTTGACGGCCTGTCGCCGGGCGATCTCGTGGCAGCTGCTGACGCCCAAGTCCATGGCTCGAAACATGGGACCTCTGCCGTGGCATTTTGTCACCAGGCCGTCAGGACATGAAGAGTCGGTGAAGTTGCACTGCTGTCCGGAGCCGTCCTCGCACCAGGCCCCATCGGTGTTGGGAGAGACATCGGCCTCATTTGCTTGGCCGAAAGCACCGATAAAGTCCTTTGTGAACGCGGGAGATTGTCGCAACTTTTGCTCGAGCATCCAAGAAGCCAGACCCTTGTTGTCGCCTGTTATATGCGTGTTATTACCGTAGAGAGAGGTGCCATGGACGGGAAACCAGGTCAAGATGCCTTTGATCTTGCCATCCGACGCCTGTCTGAAACGAAGTCCTGTCATTGTTGTGTCTATCTCTCGCGCATATTTGGCCCTCTCTTCGACCGGGTTGGCAAGATAGGCCCATAGAGAACGACTGACGCTGGCGTCGGGGATGTCGATTTCAGCGAGATCGAGATAACCCTATGCGAGTTGATGAACGTCAAGACAAAGCGCAAAACACCCCGTAAAGGATGAGACTCACCTCTTGCAGACCGCTTTGGGCTCGCTTAATGGAAAGAAGCGCGCCATCAATGACGGCTTGCTGACCCTGGCGATCGAATCCGGACTGTGGGACCTGAGCCAAGAAGTAATTCCAGCCTGTTGAGGGACCAGAGTGGCTGTGAACAGACGAGACGGCAAGGTTGTGTTGATTGTAGTAGGACAGGTCGTCGTCGCTGTTGGCAAGTGCTTCGAGGAGACCGGTACGAATGGACGTGTCACTGTTGATATTGTCAAGCACCAAGTACAGTAGACGCTCTTCCGGCCTGTTGATATCGGCAATGATGAAAGCTCGACAGTACATACGCTGTCGAAGCCCCGATGCTATTTGGTCGTCATGCGCATAGCCAGCCATGACGAGCTCGGAGACGGGTCCAGTGATGTCGGCTTTGCCGATGCCGATGAGGAACTTGTTGCGCCTAGAAGGTTGAGGCCTTGGTTGCTGCTGCTTAAAGGTGCGCTCCTGAGGCCGTCGACTGGAGCCGGTGCCCGCGAAGCCATCCGGGACGACAGACGACCGAGCGAAAATCGACTCAGCGTTGAGCGGTGTTACTGATTGGAAATTACCCGGGACAGAAGACGGCTTAGATTGGGGCGGCAAGCCATTTGGAAGACGGCCTCTTTGGTCGTTCCGAGGAGACTGGTCAGAAAGAGCGAATGCATCACCAAGACACAGCACGAGCAACAGCCAGACGAGCGAGCAAGGCCGCAGAGCCGTCGAAGCAGGACGCAAGGAAACCATCTCGACTGGACTTCCACAAGTTGCCCTCACAGGAACTTGGCGGACTGGGAGCGGAGCGGCTTTTTACTGACATGACGTCCCATCAGCCGGCCTTGTCTGACCAGTCCGGCTAATTCCACGGTTTGGCGAGGCAGCATGAATCTCGACATTCCTCAGGAACGCAACGTCATTTAGCTTTGCAGACGATAGATCAGCAGCCCAGCCAGGCCCTGGCATAGTCAGGAAGCATCCAAGACAGAAGAGCCAGTCCCAGACAAGGGCACGGAATGCTCGAATCAGCTCATGGTGGGGGCTAAGCCCAGACACGTTGGAGAGAGAGGCAAGACAAGCAGCATAGCAGAAGATTACGGGGCGAGCTTCTCGTCGGTGTGGCGGAAGACAAGGTTGGATAAAGGACGCTGTGGGGAGAGGAGTTGATGATTTTACGGGCCGGAGTTGAACCCGGGGATGTATGTTGTGCGGATAGGAGATCGTTAGCGTCAGGTTGCCTTTGTCAGAAGCTGGCGCCTCAGATGTCAGGCAGCGACAGCTGCAACGTGGGCCAGCCCTGCCCCTCAGAAAAGAACCAGCCCGTCCTCGGGCTAGACCGGGTGCTTCAGTAGCCGGGATTTTTACCCAAGCGAAGTAATCGCCAACCTGCGTTCCTGCAAACGCAGACGATAGCAAACCAGAAGCGCCCGCATCTCTGCTCATCTCGTTGTTCCTGATTTCTGCTTATTCATCCACCTGTTGAGCCGTTCCTATCTAGCTCTTTTCCTCCGCCTCGAAGCCCTTCATCGCCGGCTCCCAGCCGCTTACGCTTGCACCTCCGCAGTCCGCGCCAAACGCAGCAGAAACCTGAGGCGCGAGAGGCCCAACAAAAAGATGGCGGCCATGACGATGGAAGTTTCCAACCCTGACCAGCAGGTCGATCTATCCACCATCCCCATCTCCCCCGGCGGCAAGGACGACGGCGCTGAGGAGCGTGCTGCCGACGACAAGCCCGTCACCGTCTTCCACGACAAGGACAACTTTAATGTCAAACACCCCCTCCAGAACAAGTGGACCCTTTGGTTCACCAAGCCCCCGAGTGGCAAGGTGCGGCCAGCTCTCGACCCGATAGTTAAACCGACCCCGCTGATTTTTCCCTAGGGTGATAACTGGAATGACCTGCTCAAGGAGGTCATCACCTTTAACTCGGTAGAGGAGTTCTGGGGCGTCTACGTGAGTTGTCTTCTATCCCTGTGTTTGGAGAACATTTATCTTGACACTGCCCATGTAGAACAATGTGGCACCCGTCTCTGAGCTGCCGCAAAAGGCCGACTACCACCTCTTCAAGGCGGGCGTGCGGCCCGAGTGGGAGGATCCCCAGAACAAGCATGGAGGCAAATGGTCTTATCAGTACAAGGACAAGCGCATCATCGATATCGACCGCCTCTGGCTGCAGGTCATGATGGGCGCCATCGGCGAGACGCTCGAGAACGAGGAGGATGGCGAGGTCATGGGCGTCGTTGTCAACGTCCGCAAAGCATTTTACCGCATCGGAATCTGGACTCGCACCATCGGTGGCAACCGTATCGCCGGTCGCGGTGACGGTGACGTCGCTGGCGGCAAGGGCCGTACCATGGAAAAGGGCAAAGAGATTCTCATGTCCATCGGCCGACGCTTCAAGGACGTCTTGGAGCTTCCAAGCAACGAGCAGGTCGAGTTCTCGGGCCATACTGAGAGCGCCGTAACGGGTAGCACCAGAGCCAAGGCCAAGTATACTGCATGAGGAGAGGACCGGCGTTGGAGCAGACCAGGCGAGGCGAGCATGAACCGTGACGCCGCATATCGATTATTCATGCCTACCTAATCCTTGGACGTTTTCTTCCTCTTTTCTTTTCTTTTCTTTTCTTTTTTTTTGGTTTGTTCTCGCCCTCCCGGCTCCCAAGGATGGCCTCTCGCGCCATGGGCATCAAACAGTCGGATCCACGGGCCTGGCCGACTGTTGATGGATGGAAATGGTTTTGAGTGGCGGGAGGGGAGAAGAACCATGCATCAGGCGTTGCTGGGAGGAGAGAACTTGACTTCCTCCTCTATCTCGTTTTTCTTTGCATCTTGTGATTTCGTGGACAAAAGCAGTCGAGGTCTGATGCGGAGTTGCGGTGAGGGCGAAGAGAGCAAATAGACTATCCGTTCGAGACTTCAAAAGGGGAGAAAAGTTACGAGGGCCAACATGAATATCTCCAGTGCACCAACGTCTATGTCGCTCAGTCTATGATCTACTATGAATCATGATGCTTTGCAGCGGAGAGCTTTACAGCGGAGACAGTAGGTAGCCGGTAGGTACAGGAGGATGCTGACCTCGAACGTCGAAGCCAGGCAGCGGCAGCATCTACCTACCTACGTCTCATCACCGCTAAACTCGTCGACGAAGACGGCGCGAACGAGCTCCTTCTTGTTTACCTTGCCCATAGCGTTGCGAGGAATCTGTGGCACGACCTTGAGAGCCTGAGGAATCTTAAAGGCAGCGAGACGACCCTTGAGAGCGCGACGCATCTCGAGAGGCGTCCACTTGTGCGCCACATGCTGGTCGAGGACGACGACGGCGCCCACCTTTTGGCCCCAGTTACCGCTCGGCACGGCCACGACTGCGGCCTCTGCTACCTCGGGTAGGGACAGTAGCTCGCGCTCGACCTCGAGGGCGCTGACCTTTTCGCCGCCCGTCTTGATGATGTCGGCGCTGACGCGGCCCTGGACGAAGAAGACGGGGCCATGCGCCCAATCCCGCTGCGTCGGGTTGAGGCCAGCTGTCGGAACGGCGCGACGGAGAGCGACGTCGCCGGTGCGGAACCAGGGCTGGCCGCCGTTCGGGTCGTTGACAAAGGCTTGGGCCGTGGCGTCCGGGTTTTGCCAGTACTGGCTGAAGATGGTTGGACCGCGCAGCTGAATCTCGCCGGGCTGATCGAGGGTGTCGTCGGCGATGACACGACCGGAGTCGAGATCGACGAGACGGACCTGGACCGACGGCAGCGGCCATCCAACACTGGCGTCGATCCGGTCTGCCGGATCGAGGCCGCAGCTGAGGGCCATGCCGACTTCGGTCATGCCATAGCGCTCGAGTAAGACGTTTCCGCCGCTCAGGTCGCGCCATGCCGTCTTTACGGGCGTCGGCAGCGAGGCCGAACCGGAGATGGCCAGCCGCATGTTGGCGGGCGAGATGGCGGTGCGGGCGGCGTCGGCCACGTGGCGAGGGAGGGATTCGTAGGAGGTCATCAGACGACTGTAGACGGTGGGGACAACGGTGAAGAGGGTGACGGGATGCTGTCTTTTGCTGCTGCTGCTGCTGCTGCTGCTGCTGCTATTGTCGTCATTAACCGAGGTAAAGGGCGCCGCCAGTCGGTTCCACACGGCATCTGCGTTGAAGGGGAACATGAACTCGACCGAGGAGCCGGCCACGAGAGGCGTGATGAGGGCGTTGACCACGCCGTGGATATGATTCAGAGGCAAGACGTGGAGGAGGCGGTCTGAGGGTGTGTAGCGCCAGGCCTCGATGAGGGACCGGGATTGGGCCTCGAGGGCTGAGCGTGGCAGGACGACGCCCTTCTGTAGACAGGCGGTCAGTATATCATCTCTCAATCCATCTCGTCTCCTCTTACCGGACGGCTCGTCGTCCCGGACGTGTATAGCATGAGACTGGCGCCGGCGACATCGGGCTCGTCGAGCAATACGGTCTTCTCGGGCGCTTCGCCATCAAGGTGCTTGTCCAGCCGCAGACGGACGGGCTTCGACGCCAGCTCCGTGGCCAGCAGCTCGTCGGCCTTGGCAGCGAGCTTGGCCGAGGTGACGAGCAGAGAGGCCTCGCTGTGGCTGAGGATGTACTGCAGCTCGGGGGCCGGAAAGGCGGCTGACAGGGGCACGGCCACGGAGCCGGCGGCCAGAGAAGCCAGTAGAGTTACTGGGTGAGAGCCGTCAGTCAGCCGGGGACAAAGAGATGTCAAAGTCGGCGTACGTACCGACAAAGTCATAGCCGTTTTCTAGCAGGAAAGCAACCCGACGGCCTGACATGTCCCGTCCGGGCGCCGCGCCTCGTAGCCGGTCCCGAGTGCGGATGACATCGGCGAGCAGACGGCCGTAGGTAAAGGCGCGGCCCGATGGCCAGTGCAGGACGGCGGTAGAGGCGGGATCGTGCTGGGCGACGGCCCGGAGGATGGAGGAGGTGGCGGAGGCGGAGGCGGAGGCGGAGGCGGAGGCGGAGGAGAAGAAGTGGGAGGAAGAGGAAGAGGAAGAGGAGGCCATTCTGGCGCCGAGGACGCGCCGGAGGGTCAGGCAGCGGGCCAGCATAGGGGATGACGACGGGGCGGATGGCGGGAGAGGCAGGGTGGTATCGGGCGTCTGACGTTGGCCATGGCTGGCATGCGCGCGGTGGAGGAGCAGCGGAGGCTCGGCTGCGGCGGCAACGTTGATGGGATGGGGGAGCACGAGCTTACCTACCACATACCTTCCGTATGTACAATTGGCAACGGGATGGGATGTATGTATGAGGGATGAAGACGATGATGGCCAGCTGCGGTTTGCTGGCGTTATTCGGTGGATTAAAAAAAAAAAAAAAAAAAAAAAAAAAAAACTCAACCCCCAATATTGCCATGTATCCATCTCGCTCTCGGGTAAGCAACGACGCGTCTCCAGGCGACGACAGCGTGCAGACGCCTCGACCACATCATCACCACTTCCGGCCATCCTCGTCTGACCCCGACAAACGAACCACCCATCTATCCGTTTCGTCCAGCGCCGTGCCACGACGCACCAGGGCCCTTGCCCGACAACCACCCCCCCCCAGTCACCGCTCCTCGGATCGAGCCTCCCATTGGAGCGTGTCCGCATCCATCTCACCGACTTCACCGAACCGGGGGCCTGCGAGCACAGAGAGATACGACGCGGGACTCGGATTCGATATCATATATAACTTGTCATCAGCTCGCCTTGCTTCTTCTACTTCTTGTTCTTCTGTTCTTCTTGTTGTTCTTCTTCTTCTCCTTCCCTTTGCCCTTCTGCCGCCCTGTCAGCACCAAAGTTGTCTCGTGCCCGGACACGTGCTCCACCAACAAGCTTTTTTCTCCTCCGCCATCGACTCTTCCTCGTCCAACTCGTCACCGAGTATCTGGCCGTCATCTCGCCCCCAATGCTGCGACGTTACGCCCTCGGCTTTTCCAGCGTCGGTCGCCAGTTCTCTACCATGGGCTCCGCTACGCCCGTCGAGGACGCTATCCGCGCAAAGGTCAGCGAGGTTGTCGGCCCTCGACTCACTCGAAAGGCGACTCACAAGAGACTCTAGATTACCGATGCCCTGAACCCTAAGAAGCTGGAAATCTACAACGACTCCCATCTTCACGCCAGCCACAAGGCCATGCAGGGCTCGACATCCCGCGAGACTCATTTCAGGTAACAAACAGACTCGTCCGACTCCTGGCCTGCTATCCTCATGGTAACCCGTTCGCTATCAAAGACTAGTCATCATCTCCGAAGCCTTCCAGTCCAAAATGCCGCAATCTCGCCACCGCATGATCTACGCCCTGCTGCGTGACGAGATGGCGCAGGAAGGCGGCATACACGCCATTCAGCTCAAGACCATGACCCCTGAAGAAGAGGCCAACTTGGCGCAAAAAAAAGCGAGAAGAGAGCGGCCAGAAACCCCTGCAGCCGCCCGCTGATGCACACTGAAGACAGGGTACCTTTTGGAAACACTACCGCTGTCTCGCCGTCACAGAAGAAACGAGTCAAGACCCAAAGGGGGCCCGAGCGAGAGGTACAAACGAGGGGAGCTAAAACGGTAAGCGTCGCCGCTTTCTCAGCCGGTTCTTAAGTCGACGACGCTGGCTGGTGCCGTGGGTTTGCCGCGCCGCTGGGAGGCCGCTTAGATATAGTGCAGCTCCTCACGGAGCCTTCTGGCTAGCATTGCTCCAAATAGCAGGTACATACATTACTGTGGCCCATCATTTCCGAGTTGGATGCCGGTCTGAGAGCTCGGTCCAACAAGTGCCGTGGCACTCTCACCGAGAGCTTCAGCTTCCCGAGACAGCAAATAGCCAGCAAACATTGCTCAGGTAGCAAGTCAAGATGAAACCTGGTTTCATCTGGTCGCTTGCCTTGATGGACATTTGTTTGCCCGCCGCTGCAGGGACGCGTCGAGTCATGGTCCGCCGGTGTCCGGTCAGCTTATGACTCTGACCGGATGATGGCGACGTCGTGCCGATGTTGCTGATCAGCACACCGATGTGCCAACGCCGCGTTTCCTGCTTCTGAGGTGCTGGAGGCTTGACTTTCTGCTTGTACGTACGAGCCTGCGCTGTTCTTCAAGCTCGGTGCAACCATGGTTGTTAGTATTGACTCTCGTGAGATTCGAGACGTTGCTTCCTTTGTGAAGTAGAGCATCACGACTCTTCTTCGTCTGTAGATGGAGTATGGCTGAGGCTCGTTGGATCAACCACCAGGTATGAAACATTCTCGCGAGAAACACAGTCATGGAGCTACGGCTAGCAGATCGGACAACAAGTCATGACGTTCCCAGACTAGAGATCGCCCGACAACAGTCAGTATCAGATGGACGATACCCGACCTTGTCTCGCCGATTCAAGAGGCTAGAACCCTCTGCACAGCCTTGCGACGCCTGTCATGCCAGCAAGGCAGACCGATAAAGGGACGGCGAGGAAGCCACTTTCAAATCAGCCTTCTCAGCGACGTAATCTGGCTTGCGCCAACTTGGTGGTTTGTTCCCTTCACATGGACAGGTTCCGTCTAAGCTTCATTTTCTTGGGCTGAGAGACCGGTTTCTCCCCACCCCTGACGCCATGCTTCCATCCGCCGTCGTGGTGTTCCTCATCTGGTCTTGTGCCGCGCCCTCGACGGCCAAGCCCGCGCCGAATCCACAGTTGGGAGGACCTGCTGTTGGTCCTCCTTCACGCGCGGGCGGTAAACCTCCTTCCTCTGCTCCCCGTTCGCCTCCACCCTCTGCTCCTCGTCAGGCCCCGGGTCGCCCAGCACAAGCTCCGGGTCGCCCAGCACAAGCTCCGAGTCGCCCAGCACAAGCTCCGAGTCGCCCAGCACAACCTCCCAAGCGCCCAGCACAACCTCCCAAGCGCCCAGCACAACCTTCCAAGCGCCCAGCACAAGCTCCAAGTCGCCCAGCACAGCCTCCCAATCGCCCAGCACAACCTACCAAGCGCCCAGCACAACCTCCGAGTCGCCCATCACGGCCAGCAACTCCGAAAGTTAGTCCGGTCAACCAGGGCAGAGTTCGTTCGACACCTACGCCCCAAAAACCAGCCAATTCAGCCCTGCCGAACGGGAAGTCGAAGTCGTCACCCGGAGCAACGAACTCAAGGGGGAATAGAAGCCAGCGAGGTGTCAACGCCGGCCCTACCAACACAAATCCTCAATCCAAAGTCAATCGGCAGGGATCTGGAGGTCAAGTGTCATCGCCGCCTTCGAAGCCGAACAACAATGCGAATCGTAATTTCGGCCAGGTCCAAGCAAATCCTCGACCGAAAGCCAGCAATCAGGGATCTGGAAGTCAAGTCTCATCGCCGCCTCCGAAGCCGAACAACAATGCGAATCGTAATTTCGGCCAGGTCCAAGCAAATCCTCCATCGAAAGCCAGTAATCAGGGATCCCCAACCCCATCGTTATCAAAGGCTTCGGCGCAGATCAGCCGGCCAACGAACAACGCCGCCCGAGGCAAGGCCAATAATCAGTTATCTGCGACTCAAGTGTCGTCGCCGACTCCGAAGCAAATCAGCCGGCCAACGAATAACGCCAACCGGGGGAACGCAAACGCTCAACGCGGAGGTTCATCGTCATCACCGACTCTAAAGCCCGTCATCTCCTCGAGCAGTCAGCCACCGGGCAGCCAGCCCACAAACACTCAAAGCCCAGGCTTCCAGGCAAACCCGGCAAATAACCAGATAGATATCACAAATCCAAAACCAATCCGAAACTCGCCACCGCAGAAAGATCAAAACAGGGGCAACCAGCAAACAAACCTTGGCGGATTTAACAGTCAGCAACCGAATACAGATAGTAACGAGATCGGAACGGGGGGATTCCGCCAAGGAAACACGCAAGGGAATGATGGCTTCGTTAGAGACCGTTTCGAAAGTCAGACCCGCACTATCGAGAGGAACAGGAACACAAACTTCAGATCCGGCAACAACCAGGGATTCAACCAGGGCTTTGCGAACAACCAGGGCTTCGCGAACAACCAGGGCTTTGCGAATAACCAGGGCAACACGGGCCAGAGCAACCAAGCGCCAGCAAACAACGACAACAATAACGACAACAACAACAACAACAACAACAGCAACAATGACAACAACAACAACAATAACAACAACGATGACCTCGTCGACAGTTCCAAGTTTGGAAAATGCAGAATCTTCAACGAGGACTTGAACAAGTCGTGCGACCAAGACTTTGCCGACGATGTGGACAACTGCAATGCCTGTCGCCAGTGCTCCATCTTCGTCCTGAACCAGGGCGAGGGCGTTTGCGATACGCAGGACCAGGATCAGATACAGGACTGCAAGAAGTGCGTGCAGGATTTCGGACAACCAGCGCAGGTACCCCAGGAGGAATTTTGAAAGAGAGTTTCGTGCTCACTGTTCGGCTTCTATTCTATACTACGAATTGTACTTGTGTGAAGTGAAGACTTTAATGCATCTCTTTGCCTAGATCATCGTTTATGTGAGTCTTCTCTTCTCCAGTACAACCTGCGTCTGCACAGGTGCCCATCATGTACACGTTCGTACCCTCTAGAGCTCTCCCACCGTCAGATTTGGCACTTGCAGGTCGATCATGAGCGGTGTGATTTGAAACACTGGCGCTAGTCTTTATCAGACCCTGAACCGGGCCCGCCCCGGACCGGCCCGCCGGATCGGTAAGTACATAAGCGTCTATGTACATAGTAGGTACGTACTTACGACGGTATGTACTTCGTACGAAGATGTTGAGCGGAGCATTAGCCCTGAACCTTGAAGCACGTGATTCCATCACGTGATTTTACGGAGCTCGCAATCAGCTCTAGTAGGCAGGCAAACGACATAGGTACGGGAATATCATCTCTCCCTTCACAGATCACTGTGCACCCACCTTTTGTGCTTTCAATAGAAGACCAACGGGTCTCATCGATATCAGGTCCCACCCTCAACTTGTCCCCGATTTGTGGTTGGAAATCGTCGAGGCAGCAGCTTTCTTAGGCAACAAGACCCCAAAGCCTCCCAGGAATTCCGGCCAGAAGGACGACAATTAGCTGCTGACCCCGTCAGAAAGGTGGCAAGGCAAAGAAGAACCCCATATGCACGACCATTTGAAGGCATATGGGTCCAGAGCGTACGCCATGACGAGGGATGCAATGAGAAGGACGACTCGGTCAGAGAAACTGAAACCCAGAGCGTGGATAGGGTATCTCGTGGGATATACCTCCACGAAATACCTTTCGGATCTGGGTTCCTCAGCTCGGAAAAGTCAGCTCTACCAGAGACGTCACCTTCGACGAGTCCTTGAAATATGACCCGGACAACCTTCCGAAGAAGCTGCCAGAGACGGTAGCCGAGGTCGTCAGAGCGGTGACAATAGCGGACGACCAGGTGAGCGCCCATGAGGCCCTGGCGGAAGAAACAGAGGAAACGGACCTTGAGAACCCCGCAGAAGACAGCGCGGAGGATGAGATTGTTGTCGCAATGGACACAGAAACGCACGTCATCGGCGCCGCACCTCCACCGTACGATCCGTACCTCTGCCGTGCCTCTGCTACTCTGCATTGCATCAACGCCAGCCGCCGCCATGAAGCTGATTGTTTCTGGATGAACGGATTCGTCGACAGCGAGGTCATCCGTCAAGCGCTGTCGCCTCCGGCTGTCACGTCCGTCGTCGCTCTCTCTCGTCGGAAGATGCCTGTGCCGCCAGATACGCCGTCCGGCAAGTTCACGTCGGTTGTCTGCTCCGACTTTGAGGACTATCCCGATGGTGTCAAGCGGGAGCTTTCTGGTGTTGATGCCTGTATCTGGTATGATCGACGATATTCCCGTCACATCGGTGGGCCTATCGTCGTCAAGTCCGGCCTAATCCAAGGAACCAGACAGCTCGGTGCACTTACGCGAACAGCCCAGGACATCGCATGTGCTCTCATAAGTCTACCCAAGATTGGCGTTGCCGATATCGCGGCCGCTTTACTGGATCAAGCTGTCAATGGCATAGACGCTGCTTCGACTCTTGGAAAACACAACGCCCGTGATTTTGGGTACATGACTTGTAGCCGTCTAACTTGAGAATTCTCTTTGCGTGTTTTTGATTGTAACCTTGTGTGAGACATCGACTGCGTACATATTGACTCTTCGACTGAAGACGGCGAAAATACCAAGGTGTGATACGTCGTTCAACTATGAAATAAGTCACCAACAGACTGGTCATCACAATTAGAATTCCGTCTTGATAGCTACAGGTTAACCGATAAGATGCTCCGTCTTCAAGCCTGGTCAAACGAGCGGTGGGAGCTATCTTATCTCGATGGAAGTCACAGTGTCTCCCCGGTTTCATCTGCCAAGCCCCTGATATCACAATGAATCCCAACCTAACTGTTACTGTCCAACCGCAAACTATCAATGTGCCCCGAATGAAACGCTCGATTGCAGAGAAACGACGCGTTGATTCAAAACGGTGTTTCTCTCAGACTTCCTGTAATGACGCGCAGGGTTCCTGGTTCAAAGGAGCGCTCCTGTCACAACACCGTCGACCGTTTCCGGAGACTGGCTCTCTACAAACGGACAAGCTTATTGATATTGATATGTTTCTCTGGTACTCGACATCTCATTCTTGCATAGCCTCTTTCATTGTTTAAATCAACTCAACTCCGAGGACTCGCTCGGTGAAGAAGCTTTACTATGGCATTGTATCATTAGCAAAGCCCAGACCGTATCTGGCGCCGTCACCATCGACTTATATGTTAAATGGACGAGTCGTAGATGAGGTCGAGTCTAGCGTTCCACGCGATTGAGTTCCTGAACGGTCCCATCACCATTTCTTGCCAAGATCGGTCTTCACCCTTGAGAGGCCCCCCTATTCACTTTCCCGTCCTTCGACTGCAGCCATCTAAACACTATAAGTTAGACCGTCTCCAGCCCGAGAAATTAATCAAACTAGTCCCAAGTCCATTCCCGCCCTTCATGCAGCAACTCTCATACAAGCCCACGCGGCCCATCTTCACTCCCCCAGGCCTTACCGATGGCCAACGGGTGGAAGACTATACAGCCATAATGAGCAAACTGTCTCTGGGTCCGCAAAACGCAACAGTACAGCGGATCCGGAAAATCGCAAAGTTCAGGAGAGAAAGTCTGCTATCGAAAACGAGCTACATCAAGGAATCGCCTTCTCCTGATGTCGTCGAGCCCATTGATCCTTATGCCAAGTTTCCCTCAGTGGCTAGCATCGATCACGAGCTCGCTCGACCGTGTGATACCATCGAACTATCACCTTCCACTGTCAGCTGGATGGACAGCTTTCTCGAGTATAAGCGCATCCCCGACACGCAAAGAATCTTTCCAGCCTGGTACTCTGCCGCATCGTACTACCTCTCCTCAGAATATCTGACTTCAAGGCCCGAGGCACCTCCCCGACACTCCCCGGAAAAGGAAGCCATAGGTCGAGATGTACTCAAGTGCAATCGCTTCGACTTCAAACAGCTGGCGTTGGAAGGCATCACCGGCTCATGGATCCGGCTTCTCTGTCCCGAGGGCGGCGGGACCTGTTGCAATGCCGCCGAGGCGTGGAGCTGGGCCATGATCCTTGCGGATGAATCGACTGACACCAGCGGGACATGGGTCTCTGAGGCTGCTGCCGACACGCTCCTCGTGGAAACCATATTAGGGGCCATGACGGGGGGCTTCGCCGAGGCTGCGCTGTGGACGACGGACATGGTAGCCTGGAAGTGCCGAGCGATGAAGAAGCCAGCCGGGTTTCCCTCAGATGCCGAAGCCATGGCCTGCCGTCTGTTGAATGCTGGACTCTACCTGAGCTACTATAGCCTGAGACACAGCAGCCTGCCGCCTGACGAGCTGGCTGCTTATATCCGGAGCACGCGTGCCAGCGTCTTGATCAACGACCTGTTGGACTATAGCTCTGACGTAGCTCATGGAGAGGCAAACCTCCTGGCTCACGGATACGCCGCGGGACGTCACGACTTTGACTTGTTCGTATACTCTTGCTTTCTTGGTGATTTTCATGAGCTCTTCATCACGGCCGAGTCGTCCTTGCGGAGACCTCTAGCCGCTTACCTCTATATCTGGGCCACGCATCTTGGATCGCCGCGGTATCCTCAATTTCACGATAGGACCGTCCCTCCACGCTCGGAAACACCCACCATGCGGCTATGCCGTGGAACCAGCCTGGGAGATTTCTCCTGGGATGACGTCGTCCCGCTCGGGCGCTGGCATCGGTCGAGATATACAAATCGTCCGCTTGGTCACTGGGATATGGCGTCGTGGCAGGATGCCGTCACCAGCGTCTATTTCACGGCTGTTGGAGCGGGCCATGGACGTCTGACAGGCGACTGGCCCGCTTGGGCGGACAGGATGCTTCACTTATTTGTCGATAGCGTGGATCTCGGCTTCATGGTTGCTGCCTTTACGCCCGTCATTGATGGGTTACCTTCAAAGCAGCTGTGTGAGTGACTGGCTTGACTATTAAGGAAGAGACATACATACTTTGAGCTGGTGACACGTTCCGTCTTCTCTCGATCGGTCGTTATTCCGGTATCACGATCGACGCCTCAGAACATTGACTTCATGACCTTCATTTTGTACATGTAGCATCATCTTGGATTAGCGATATGTGAGAAACCGAGTACTGAATCTCCATCGTCGTTCGTCTTTTGCCCCCTACTCCCCTTTCTAACACGCCGTTCAACTAAGTTTCATCAACGACAGGCTACAGCCCGTTGCAATTGTCATGACTGTCAGGATCATGTTCGGCTCCTGGCACGTGCATGACTTGCTCGTGTTTAGTTGGCCCGACCATCTCATCACTCCAACGCACTGCGGTGTCTCCTCCAGCTGGTTTCTAGTTACTCGATTTCCTGAAGCTCCGGGCCGCGTTTCGCAGATACTCGGCTTCATCGTCGCGTTGTCTTTTCCTCTTGGACCCATTCGATCTTGCCATGGCCAGCTCTTTGCGTTGCTGAGGTCTCAGCGCCGCGGACTTGGACAATGCCGGTAATGTGCTCGAAGGGATAAACTCCGAGCCCAGCTCTAGAGAAGGCCGAGAGGCGAGCGGAGACGACTGGAGGCTCCGGATCCGCCGTAGAGATCGTGGCGAAGACTTCACGTCAGTCGTCGTCTCAAGGCCGCTGCTTTCCCGGCGAAAGGCATATCTCTGAGGCAAAAAGTCCACGGTTCGTCTCAAAGCCGGTTTCCGTAGACGAGTTTCCTCTATATTGGCCGGTTCCTCGTCTGTTGCAGACTCCGCGTCGTCAGCCGCCACCAAGCTGCGCGCTGCCATTGTGTCTTCCGGATAGGCTTCGAAGACGGCGTCCAAGTCCTTGCCCGACAGCACCATCCTGTTGTACAAGGGAGCACCGCGCTGCATGTTAAACCGCTCAATGGCCGGAAGAGCTTCTCGACCTGGCCCAGCTCGAGCAACGTACGCCAGGTACTCAGCGGAGAAGAACCTGACGAAGTCGTCGAACAAGTAGTCGCGTAGCAGCCTTTTCTCCCTGAGATACAGCAGGCACACGCATGCTCTGACAAAATTCTGCAAGCTTCCACCGTGAGAGATGACGTAGTCGGGGTAGGCAGCGAGGAATGCCTCACAAGGAGTCTGAGGAGGCTTCACGTGCCCCGAATCCCATATCGAAGCTGATGGCTGACTTTGGAGCAGAACAGACGGTGTCGTGCATGTTGGCGGTGGTGGGCTTGCGGTGGTCGTGCCCATGTCTAGGGCCATCGGGGCAGCTTTTTGAACTAAGTGCTGAGACACACCCTTTGTCTCGGCCACGACTGATGACGGAGATGTCTCCGTCATGGCCCTTGAAGTCTGGAGGGCTGGTTTCTGTGCAGGTGGAGGTGCTGAAGTCTCGACAGATGCCATGACGCCATGCCTCGCACCAAGGCGAGGCGAGATGGAGCTGGATGACGACGCATCAGAGCTGAGGGCATCATCGACCAAATTCTTTGTCGTCGGCATCCGATTCGGACCCGTCGAGGCAGTAGACTTTCTGCTCGCAACGAGATCCCACGTTATAAGCTTGTGCCGATGTTTTCGCCCTCCGTACGCCGACGCAGTGCTTTTGACTGTTGGAGAGACAGTCCGGTCTGTCGGCTCGACAATTGGCGTAGATGTAGCTTCTGCTATTGCTTCTGCTATTGCTTCTGATATCGGGCGAGCCGCGACACGGTTGATGGGTGCCTCGATATCGGCCTCGGCCTGCGGCAACAACATTTCTAAGTCGTCGACATCGCTGCCATCCCTCAGACTGTTCGCCTTTGGTTGGGACTGTTGGAACCGAGGCGTCGTCTTGATACTCTTTGGTGTTTCGTGCACAATCGAAGAACCAATATGAGCGGCCTGCAGGTCTCGTAAAGGAGGCAGTTCGCGGTCTGGAGAATCTGGCGAGGAACAGATGGGCTTCTCTGGGGAAGTCAACGATGGGACGGGACAGCTTGGCTCGGGCCCGGTAATGGTCTGTTCCGCTGTGCCAGTGTGTTGCTCCGGAGGCAATTCGAGAATATGGGATTCGCGAGGACGAGGCGAGATGCCATCTTGCAACGAGACTTTGGGTGTGGCTGTCGGCGACTCAGTCCCGGAGTTGACTCTGTTCTTAGCCTTGAAGGCTTGCTTGGTTGTCTCAAGAACGTGACTCGGGACGTTGACAAAGGCGTGGGGTCCGTGGCCAAAGTCGACAGCCCACGATGCTGAGCTGGATAGAAGCTTCTGTTGGTCTCGAGGGATGTTGGAGAGGCCTCGCCATCTCAGCGGCGACGTGGACGACATGACGCGATGGGTGATGGAAAGATAAGGATGTGTTCGTACGATCGACGCATCTGCAAGCAGGGATCCGTGAGTGTCTGTGTATCTCCGTCTTGCTCGTTCTCGCCATGCCCGATGAGAGTATGGACTACTCTAGTAGCAGGAGAACAAGGTGATGCAGCAAGCCGGTTGGCTCACATTTGGGTGCTCTCACATCGTCCGCGTCCCGCTGCAACGATGTCGCGTCGCGACTTTCCGCATTCTGCAGCGGGGCGTCCAGCTGTAAGAGGCTTGGCGGTACTCGGTACTCTGATGCAGATGCTGTAGACGCGAATTCTGCCCGCGGGTGAAAGGCGGTGGACAGTATCGGCTACTTGGCTTCCTCACGTCATCAATGGGGCATTGCCACCGGCGGACAGTCAGGCAGAATCCCCTACCGAGGGTCGGACAGACCAACCCGTGAGGCTTGAGTGTTCCATGTTGTTGAGGCTCGATGAACCTCGGATGGTCCAAGAATGGATTTATTGCCTTCGCAGTAGCAAGCGCATGGTGCAGGAAGACAGGCACACGTACATACATAGGTACCTAGGTAGCCAAGTATGTACACGCAGCCAAGCAAACGCAACTCGGCATGGCGTGAACCTGCAGTCTACTTCAACCGCACCGCAGTCCGTTGCTAGCCGTTGCAGTACCCCTCCGGTATCGATCCGCGCCAACCGTCCGCCTCGAGCCCGTCCCAACTCCGGGCCCATCCATCCTTCTTCCCTCCTGCCCTTGACCTCCGTCAGCCTCTTCCTCCTTCAGCCTCTTCCTCCTCCAACCGACGACAAAGACTCTTCGGGGCTCGAGCACCCGAACATCGTCACCTCGAGTGCCGCTAACGGAGCTGTACCCCTCTGCCTGCTAAACTGCCTGCCTCCCTCTCCCTCTCTCCCTCCACCTCTCCCTCCCTCCCCTTCTGCGAATCCCAACCGCAGCCATCTTGGCCTCCACCTACATACACCATCATGGTAGCGTCGCGCCGCGTCTCCTGCCCCGTCCCGTACTCTTCTCCGACTTGACCAACTGTCCATGGGCCGCCTCGAACGCGGCCAACCGTCTACGCTGCTACTGCTTGTCCTACCTACATCATCTCCCCGCTACTGCCGATCCCATCCGCCTAAGCCATGTCGAGCACCGCAACCTCCAAGGCTCTTCGGGACCCGTCTCCTCCCTTGGTCTCGCACCACTCGTCTGCCAGCGCCCGCGCCTCCGCCGATTCCATGTCGACGTCGTCGGCTGTCGACAAGGAGCAGCTCGCTCACGCTCTCGACAAGATCCACATCACGGCCAGCCGCTGCGACTCCCTCACCACCTTCAACGACTTTGCGCCCCCTCCCGAACGGACCTTTACTTCCGAAGGTCGTGGATCGGCTGGAGATCTGATGCAGCATGGCCTTAGTGGTCTCTACAGTCGCTTCCGGGAAGTCGTCGGCGGCGGAACCGGCGGTAGTCCCACCAGGTCGACGCCCAAGGACACCGACGCCGACGACGACGCCGACGCCGTTTCCTCGAGGCAGCAGGGCCACTCAACCAAGCCTTCTGTATCGTCTCTCAGCCGCAACGACACTGTTAATACGGCCACCAACTCTCTCTCCATGTCCCAGCCGACTCCCATGACTGAACCCTCTACATCGTCCATCACCGCTGCAACCTCGGACATGAGCCGTTCGCAGACGTCGCAGGCTTCCAAGCCGACGAGCATGAGTCTCATGTCTACTCAGAAGCTGCTGTCTACGTCGGCTCGCCAGAGTCTCCCGACAAAGGCTACCAGCGCAGTCGTTGCCGGTCCCACAATCGCCCCTCCCGTCCCGCGTGAGGCCAGCCTCGGTACCGTCCGCACCGATGACGGCCAGGGCCCAGGTCGTAGGAGCATAGGCAGACCTGACCTTCACACCCAACTGTCGACAGCCGACTCGTCCTCTCTCGCTAGCGGCTTCGACGCCAACGATGCCGGCAAGCTCCCGCCCCGCGCTGCCCGAGAGGACAGCTCTAGTGTCGAGGGCAGCGTCGATTCGCCCCTGAGTCCACCAAAGACTGCCGCTGTACCTAACGTCCTGGCAGCCCAACGTCGACACGTCCGCAGCCTTTCCAATAGCTCCTCGATGCTCTCGCCCGACGGTATGCGCAGAAAGCCGGTCGTGATAGACAGGATAAGTCGACCCAGGTCACCCGGCAACGTGGGATCGCGGGAATCCTCTCTCGATCGCGGAACTGCCGAGGTCAGTCCCGTCACCATGTCTGCCTTCAACTCCGGCTCCCATGGATCCTTCGGCCATCATGCCGTTCCGCACCGCCTCCGTCCTGTGCGTTTCCCCGGGATCGCGGCCGGCAGAGAGAGAGCCTCGAACCGGATGGCCGCCCAGCTGGACAGGATGCGTAGACAGGTGCTGAGCAAGGAGTTTTGGATGAAGGACGACACCGTCAAGGAGTGTTTTCTGTGCCAGACGCCCTTCACCGCGTTCCGCAGGAAGCATCATTGCCGCACCTGCGGCTGCATCTTCGATTCCAAGTGCACCACGGTCGTGCCGGGCCACAAGTTTGGCGTGCAGGGCTCGCTGCGCGTCTGCAAAAACTGCCTCGATGTCATCAGTCGCCGCTTCGACGGCAGCGGATCCGACGACTCGGGCGACGAGCGCTCCTTTATGCCGCGAATCTTTGGTCCCAATCACCCCAAGCACCCGAGTGGTAGCTCCCCTGGCAACAAGGTCAAGGAGACACAGGACCTGGCGCTCGCTTCGGAGGGCTCCGAGGACTCACGAACCATGGCGACGCCCATGATGGCCATCCCTGCCACCCGTCGAGTGCGGGGGGAGTCGAATCGCTCATCTGCTGTCCTGGAGATTGACGCACCGCAGCTCAGTCGCCCTGGCTCGTCTCGATCCCTAAGGTCCCTGAACTCGGGTCGTCCGCAGTCCTCCGCGGGTCACAAGAGACACCACTCAAAGCACGGCTTCCTCGGCCGCTTCAAAGCCCCTCCGCCGACGCCTCCCTTTCTCCCGACGAGCATGCAGTCGCCTGCCGCCAGCGACGACCGAGCGCCTTTCCGCAAGGGCATCGATGACGACAACGTCAAGAAATCCAAACTCCCGGCTTTCCACGACGATAACATCATCGATCCCGACTTGGCTGATTACATGTCCGACGATTCGAGTGGCGACGAGCAGCTGAGCATATTCGCCACCATGGGGACGTCGAGCTTGCAGTCTGGAAGCTACGAAATCGAAAAATCGGGTTTCGCGCCCTTCATAAACGCAGCCAGGAAGCATCGCCATAGAAACGGCGAAAAGAGCATCAGCGGCATAAGCTTCGTTAGCAGAGGTGTGTTCGACGACTTCAGCGGCCCTGCGAACCTTATCAGCCACCGGCGGACTGCACGGCGACGGAATCTCAGCAACGTGTCCGGCAGCGTCCATCACTTCGGCTCCCCGCGGCCCAAGTCGGCCATATACAAGGGCGCCTCGGCATCGACTGAGATGCTCCTGTCTCTCGATAACCCGGGCCAGTCCGGATCGCCCATGACCGGCAACGAATCCTTCCGGAATCTCCAGCCGTCGCTCCCTAAGCAGGAGCTAAACCGATCGAGCCTCAGACACGTGGACAAGCTTCTTCGCCAGCTCCTGACAGATGCCCGAATATCATCCCCCGCGGCATGGCAGAGGGCACTCGTCCCGATCCTTCTGCAGCTGACCGACGATGTGACCCCGGACGTGGCCAAGGGCGAGGACATGGACATTAGACACTACGTCAAGCTCAAGCGCATCCCTGGCGGCAAGCCCTCCGGCACTACCTACGTCTCCGGCGTCGTCTTCACCAAGAACCTGGCGCTCAAGAGCATGCCGCGAAGGATCATGAACCCGAGGATCGTTCTCGTCACTTTTGCCATCGAGTACCAGCGCCATCAGCAACACTTTATGAGCCTGCAGCCCGTCATCGAGCAGGAAAAGGAGTATCTGAGAGTCGTGGTCCAGCGCATCACCAATCTGAGACCCCACGTGCTGCTGGCGCAGAAGAGCGTCTCGGGCGTCGCCTTGCAATATCTCTCCGAGGCCAACATCTCGGTGGCGTACAATGTCAAGGACACCGTCATCGAGGCCGTCGCTCGCTGCGCCGAGGCCGAGATCATCGAGTCTCTAGACATGCTGGCGCTGCCTGTGCGCGTCGGCCGGTGCTCTACCTTTGAAGTGAGGACTTTTGTCAACAACGATCACCCAGGCCGAAAGAAATCCTACATCTTTCTGTCTGGATGCCGGGCCGATCTGGGCTGTACCATCGCCCTTCGAGGCGCCGACAGCAAGACTCTCGGCCGGCTGAAGCAGATCATGGAGTTCATGGTCTACGTCGTCTACAATCTGAAGCTCGAGACGAGCCTCTTGCGAGACGAGTGCATCCAACCTCCCGATGCCGGCGAAGCGTCCATGTCGAGCTCCGTCCAGGCTTTGAACGATAGCACGAGGTCTCTGAGCTCAACGAGCATCACGGAACCTGCCCGAACCGATGTTGCCGTCGTTGTGAACCAACCGTCCAGCGAGAGCGAGCTGCCGTCGCAAACCACCGTGGACAGTCTCGGCCCGGGAGGCGGTGGCGTCAGCGGCGGGCTCGACGAAGCCGACGCCTCGAGTCAAGCAAAGCCAGTGTCCCTCCATGAGCAACACAGTCACGCGTCTCACGACGGTCAGGTGCCGGATGACGTCCCGATGCCGACCTTTTACAGCGATATGGTGGCCAAGTACGAGACCAAGATCCTGTCGGCCTCGCCGTACGTGAAATTTAAGCAGCCTTACCTCCTTATGAGGGCGCGCGAGCAGGAGAGGCGCCTCCTGTATCTCCGACGGCTCAGAGACCAAGATCTGCTCGATCTGGACTCCGACAAGGCGGGCCGGCAAAAATTTCAGCTCATCAAGCCGGAAATGGTTGAGAAGATTGGCCAAAAGGCCCCCCGGCAGGTCATGGAGGTCCTCCACGCGGTGCACGACGCCGAGTACGACAAGGCCTTGTTCAACTACCAGACCCAGACGCGGCAGTGGGAGACGTACATACAAGGGAACCTGGATCTCTTCGACCCTTACTCGCACCAGAACATCGTCGTGCTGTATTCCGTCATCTGCTCCGAGACTAAGATCCCCTGCATCGAACCCAGCCTTGTCGCCATCAACTTCTACGACGAGCACGTAGACACGGGCATGGATCCGGACTGCACGCTCGGCCAGTACATCGAAGACCTGGCATATGGTAAGGAAGACGTCTGCAACTCGAACGGGTGCGAAAAGATGATGCTGGAGCACCACCGGACATACGTGCACGATCAATACCGCATCACTGTCTTCGTGGAGCGCATGCAGACGAGCGGCCCGAGGCGTCCAGAGCTCGGCGACGGCATCACCATGTGGACCTACTGCAAACTGTGCAAGAAGGACTCTACAGAGAAGGCCATGTCGGACGCTACGTTCAAGTACTCGTTTGGCAAGTATCTCGAGCTGCTCTATTGGGGCCGTGGCCTGCGGATCAAGAGCATCGCGGGATGCCCTCACGACCACTACTCGGAACACGTTCGATACTTTTGCTTAGGCGACTCGCGCATCCGCATCCACTGGGACCCCATCGATCTGCTCGAGATTGTCGTGCCTCGAGCGAGGATCACGTGGAAAGTGGTCAATGACTTGAGGCTGAAGAATGAGATCTTCACCAAAATGGAGGAGCGTTGGAGCAAGTTCATGGCTTCGGTGAGGGCAAGACTGAAGAGCATCCGCATCGACAGTGTTCTGCCCGAAAAGGCCGTCTGCTGCAAGGCCGAGGTGGAGCGGCTGATGAAGAGAGCGCAAGAGGAGCAGCCGGCCATGGTTCGCCAGATGCAGAGTATCTACGCCAAGTCCAAGTACTACGAGGTGGTCCCGTTCAACAGCCTGGTGCGCGAGATGCTCGAGAAGGCGGGCGAGTGGGATCAGGTCTTTGCCAAGTTCGAGGCAGACTTTCTGGGAGACAAAGACATGCGACAGCTGACGATAATGCAACTGAGGAAGATGTTTACGGACAACGAGTCCAAGGAATCGCTGGTTTCGACCGAAGCCAACGGGTCGACTGTTGACGGAGATGAAAGACCATCCCAGACACTTTCGGAGGCGGACGAGAAGAGCACCCAGCTCTCGGACCAAACCATGGCCGATTCGGGTCTCGCTGCTAGATGCAGGGACGACGGGTCAATCGACGAAAAGGCAATGGCTGAAGAAGACGGCAAAGCCAGAGTCCCTGTTGAGAGCTTCATGGAACGAGTCGAGCCGCTAGACCTCGCAGCTTCACCTCTGTCCGTCAAGAGTCCTCAACAGCCGGCGACTCAGCAGAAGACCTTTTTCACAGACGAGAGCACGCCGCACAGCCCTACGTCGGGCCAAGTCTCTCCCGTGCCTCCTCAGGCTGTTCCCGCACCATCTTCGCCGTTGACGTCTCCGTCACGGCTGTGCCGCAGTCCCACAGACGCATCCTTCTTCGGCTCGTCTCTGACAGAAAAGATGGACCAGATGCGTCACGACCAGCCAGCCCCGGCCCCTCCCTTGCGGACATCGACGACGAGCGTCGGAGCTCCTTCGCTAATACCCAAGCCGACGCCCGACCGCACGGGCCGACCGTCCGGATCGAACGTTTCGCCGCCTATGATTCGGGCCTCGTCGCATCCGGCACGAGCAACGCCTCGATCCCAGTCATTGGTTGCGATGAAGACGCCCGGAGTTAGGGACACCAAGAGCGCCGTCAGCCAGTTGGATCCGCATGCCGAACAGCCGCTGCCCGAGGCTCCTATCAAAGTGGATAAGAAACTCTCTGATAGGCTTGGCCTATCTGGTCTGAAGCATCGCTCCAAAGGAACCTCATCCAGCATCCCGCGGCTGGTTCACAAAAAGAGGGAGTCAAAAGTGTCTACTTTAGCCAGACACTTTGAGCAGCTCAGCCGCGAGTTCGAGAGAGAGCGTATCCGTGATCGCAAACAGAGGGCTGCCAGTTTTCGGCAGCCCAAAGCGAGGTTGCCGAGGACATCGACCAAAGCCATCGTACACGTGTACGATGATGTCAATCAGGCTTTCGAAGAGCCTGCCGTGGTAACGGAGCCCGTAACGGACGGACCGGGCGAGCAGAAGCCGGCCGGCGCGGCATCAAGCATCAAACCCGAACCGCCGACGTCGGTGGGACCGCCGACAGAGGCTATCACGGAACCGCCCCCGCCGATGGTGGAAATCAAGGCCGAGAGAAGGCTCGGGGAAGATGCCAAAGAAGAGAACCAGAGGGCGCCATCGCCGCCACCCGCGGCCGAGGGCAGCGGTGGTGAAGGCCAAGTTCAGCAAGAAATCAACCAAGCATCTTCGCCACCAACTGCGCCGGCGCCTCCAGTCGCTGAAGAGAACGACGATGTCAGCAATGCCAACACCAGCCAAGCCGTCTCGGAAGACGAGGGCGGCGTCAGCGATCCGGAGACTGCCGTCGCCGACGACTTCCTCCCAGGTATCAAAGAACTTGCCGACGCCTTGGAGCCAAGCTCCGAAATTCCGCTGGAGCTCCCCAAGCATCAAAAGACCAGTCTCATGAAGTACTTGACCAACTTTTGGGCGGAGAGATCGGCCAGTGGGTGGTCGCCTCTCGAGTACCCCGTCAACTCGACGGATCACATCTTTGTCGATTCCGACATCATCGTGCGAGAGGACGAGCCGAGCTCAGTCATCGCGCTGGCTCTCAACAGTGAGGACTACAAAGAGAAGCTGGTCAACCTCAGACGCGAGGCGCAGGGAGTCCTGATGCACCGGGAGGGCGACAGCACAGGCGAGGCGGTGTCGAGCACCCGTCCGGCGTCCGAGGGCACGGACATGATGGTGGATGAGACGGAGCAGGAGAAGAGCCTCCTTCGCGCCACCGGCACGCATCTCAAGTACCAGTTCAAGGAGGGCGCGGCCGTCATGACGTGCAAGATCTTTTACGCAGAGCAGTTTGACGCACTCCGTCGAAAGTGCGGCGTGGCCGAGCGCATTGTCGAATCCTTGTCTCGCTGTCTCAAATGGGACTCTAGAGGTGGAAAGACGAAGTCTGTTTTCCTAAAGACGCTGGACGACAGGCTGGTGCTCAAGGTAAGCTCCCCCCCCCCCCCCCCCCCCCTTTTTTATTTTATTTTCTTTCTGTGTGGCCAGAAGTATCAGAGCTGATGAGTAGCAGTCTCTCTCGCCTGTCGAGACGTCAGCATTCCTGCGATTCGCGCCGGGATACTTTAGCATCATGGCAGAAGCTCTCTTTCATGATCTTCCTTCTGTCATCGCCAAGATGCTGGGCTTTTTCCAGGTCATCATCAAGAACCCGACGACAGGCACCGATACTAAGCTCGACCTGCTCATCACCGAGAATCTTTTTTACGATAGGTCGCCCTCGAGGATTTTTGACCTCAAGGGCTCGATGCGCAACCGCAGGATTCAGTCGACGGGCGAGCAGAACGAGGTTCTTCTCGACGAGAATATGGTTGAGTACATCTACGAATCACCCTTATTTGCCCGGGAGCATTCCAAAAAGCTTCTGCGGGCGTCGGTGTGGAACGACACGCTGTTTCTTGCGCGCCAGAATGTGATGGACTACTCGCTCATGATTGCCGTCGACGAGGAGAGAAAGGAGCTCGTGGTCGGCATCATCGACTGCATCAGAACATACACGTGGGACAAGAAGCTTGAGAGCTGGATAAAGGACCGCGGATTCGCTGGCGGAGGCAGGAATAGACCTACGGTGACGAGCCCCAAGGAGTACAAGTCGCGGTTCCGAGAGGCCATGGCGAGGTCTGTCTACCCAGTCACCGTGATGCTGGCTCGTGCTGACTTATTGAACACAGGTATATTCTGCAAGCTCCCAACTGCTGGCATCTGTTTAACGGCCTACACTACCCGTCTAATCACGGGAGAGCGAGGTTCGAAGACCCTGAGGCTCTGTCGCTCTAGGGGCAACGGATTCTATACGGGGCGGGTAAAAAGGGTCATGGAAGCAAAAGTACGGCGTCGGGGGTCTTGATGAAGTATGAATCCAGAATGAGTTACGAATGCATGATGGAACATCTTATAGTCTAGGCTGGTAGGTAGGAAGCCATCAAATTTCTGCTGGCTCTCTGATGTCACAAGCGTGTCCGTACGATGATGTCATAAAGCCGAAACGGTGAAGCGCGACGAGGCTGTCGCATTATTAATGGCTCGCGACGCAAGGCTGACACTCACGCAAACCACGTCAACGGTTGAGACTCAGGCTTGAACGGCCAGCCTTGCCCCTGCGGCCCATGCCGCAATGTCCATCGACCTCAACTGGGAAGCGCTGACGACTGGTCCTGACGGTGAGGCCCTCGCCGAGCGGATCCGCAGCTTCATCCACGACAAGTTTCAGACGGTGCCGCTTCCGCGCTTCATCCGGTCTGTAAACGTCCGCGGCTTCGATTTTGGCACGATTCCGCCGGAGCTGGAGCTCAAGGATGTCACGGACCCGCTGCCGGATTTTTATGAGCAGCAGTTGAGCGATTCTGAAAGTGAGCACGAGGGTAGCGGATCGGTGTCCCCTGCTGCTGCTGCTGCTGCTGCTGCCGCCGCCGCCGCCGCCGCCGCCGCCACCGCTGCTGCCGAGGCGGCGGTGAGGGCTTCTCCGGCCACGACTCCGACCCCGACGACGACTTCGACGACCGGGGTCCGAGCCCGGAGGCGTCCGGCTGGCTTGAAGACGGCGATGCTCCCGCGGGGCGAGTTTGCGAGTCAGGATCTTGGCAGCCCGTTTCTCGGTACGTCGACGCCTGGAATCCTCGGAGGGCCGGGGGGGCGAGGCTACTTCCAGGGCCATCTCGGGACGGGCGCGCAGACGCCGCTGGCTGCCGTGGCTGGTGCGCAGCTTGGTGGCGGAGGGTGGATCGGTGGTTCTACGCGTCCTTCGCACGGCAGACAGCCATCACAAGGCAGCGATTGGGTCGAGGATCAGAGGCTGAGGGAGAAATCGAGCGTGTCGACTTTGGCGGCTACGTCGGTGGGTGAGTCGCGGCCGCCGACTAGGGATACGCATGACGACGCGGCTCGTCCGGAAGGGGGACGTGAGGGGAAGCATCAGCATCAGCGGGCGAGGAGAGAGCCTGGCGTCAATGACGTCCAGGCTGTCTTCCGGATTCGCTACGGCGGGGATGTGAGGCTGAACCTGACGGCTGAGATACTGCTCGACTATCCGATGCCCAGCTTCGTCGGCATCCCCATCAAGCTTAACATCACGGGCTTGTCCTTTGACGGCGTGGGGGTACTGGCCCATATTCGAAAGCGTGTGCATTTTTGCTTCCTTAACCCCGACGATGCGTTGATGGTCGTGGGGCCTGATTGCGAAGACGGCCAAGGTGATGGTGAGCACGATGACGATGGCGGAAATGATGATGACGACGATGACCATCGTCACGACACCGGTGGGCTTGACGCTGGCGAAGAGGCAGATGCGGGGGCGAAGAGGCGCGGCGGCAGGTTTGCTGGCCTGCTGCAGGAAGTCAAGGTCGAGAGCGAGATCGGTGAGCGGGATGGAGGCAGACAGAGCTTGAAGAACGTGGGCAAGGTGGAGCGATTTGTGCTCGAACAGGTGAGGAGGATCTTTGAGGAGGAGTTTGTTTATCCCAGCTTCTGGACCTTTTTGGTCTAAAGTAAAGTGGCCAGAGGTGATGGCGATGTAGTACGAAAAACGGAGCTCGAGGCTGCGGAGCCTCACTCAGCGTGTTCAGGCACGATCCGTCATCAGGTCAGCGTCCGGCGGAAGCCTTGATAGGCTTGCTGTATATCCATCTCCAGCTCCCTTGCCTGCTGCTCGCTCAGCTCCTCGGCCGCCTTCATCTGGTTGAGGGTGATGAGCCACTGGACTATCTTGCCCCTGCTGTCGAAGTCTTGATCGGTGACGCGGTTGACCGATTGTATGACGTCGGACAACAAGGGGTGCAGCTGATCCTTGGAAAGCATGCCGAGTTTGACGGCGTCGAGAAAGGTGATGAACTCTTGCGTTGCTTCGAGTATGAGGACGCCGCTTGTGTTGTTGGCTGAGGCGGTGGTCTGGGGAAGGCCCGAGGAGGAGGCCGTCACTGTGGTGGAGGGCATGCCGACGCGGAGGCGCTCGGTTGCGCGGGGGGCTTCTATCTGGCATGGGGGTTAGCGGAGGGCTTCGGGACCGTCGCTTAAGGTCGGGAACGGGCGGCGAGACGGAACCTCCCACTTTGCCTTGAATTCGTCGAGGCCCTGGAACTCGCGGGCTATGGTGTCGTCTGCCAGCAGCGCTTTGTATTGGCGGAGAGAGCGCTCGCAGATCTCGGTGTACTCGGCCTCCGGGATGGCATCTTTGAGAAAGGCCTTTTCGAGCTCGTCGAGGGTGACGATGATGCTGAACAGCTCAGCGAGGGAGTCTTGCAGGTCGCGCTCGGCACGCGTCTCGGTGAGCTTGACCTCCTGACGGGAGAGGCCGTACGGGTCAGCGAGACCCGCAGCTAGGAGGATGAGCACCGCACCTCGTCGAGATTGATGGTAGCTGAGAGGGTTGTGTTGGGGACGTAGCTGTGCGGTGTAGGCGCGTAGCCTTGTCTTGGGATCATGGTGGCGGGCTGTGAGGCTGCATCGAGTGTGATGTTGCGTTTGGCCTTGGGGTTTAAAGCTGCGATGTTGACCAGATCTGTGAAGACGTCATGGTGAGGCGGACGGAGGCTGGTGACGGCTCGTTGCGGCGGCGGCAGAATTGGACTGACCGCCCGGCAGAGAGTGGGTGTGCTTATCGATAAGGGGAGCTGAAAAAAGAAAAAAAAAGAAAAAAAAAGAAGCCTCGAAGAAGATTCGCACCTCAGCATCCATCCATCATCCATTCCATCGCCACGATTATAGCGACGCAAATTCGCCATGGGTGCCGCAAAGAAGAACCTAAAGGCGACGAAGAAGTTTGAGAAGAAGCACTTGAGAGGCGTTCTGGACAAGAGAAAGGAAACGGCGAAGATAAAGCAGCGGCACCAGATCAAAGACAAGAAGAAGGCGAGACGCGCAAAAGACGCCGATTTTTACAAGGGACCGGAAAAGGACGGACAGAATGGCGCCGCGGAAAAGTCGAATGGCGCGCCGGCGTCACGGAAGGTTGGCGAGATGAGCGTCGACGACTTCTTTCAGGGCGGCTTCCAAGACATCATCGATGGCCAGGTTGCCAAGCCACGCAAGCGGAAGCGTGGCGAGCCGGCTGCCGATGCGGGCGAGGATTCGGCCTCTTCGGTCAATGAGCAGCCGGTGGCGAGTGACAGCGACGATGAAGATGATGGCGACGAAGCCGATGAAGATATCGGTATGAGCAAGGAGGCCATGGACGCGCTGGCGGAAAAAGACCCCGAGTTTCACCGGTTCCTCAAGGAAAACGATCCCGAAGCCTTGGACTTTGATCAGGATGCGGACTTGGCTGAGGTGGATGAGCTCAGCGCCGGCGAAGAAGAGTCTGAGGTCGAAGAGGAAGAGAAGAAGAAGGAGAAGAAGAAGAGAAAAAAGACCAAGGCAGTGGCAACAGATGAAGACAAGGAGGGGACTGCTGCTGAGGATAACAGACTTACACGCGCCACGGTTGACAAATGGAGCAAGGCCCTGGTAGACAAGAAGTCGCTTCGTGCGGCCCGTCAGGTGGTGCTGGCGTTCCGTTGCGCCGCTCACGTCAACGAGGACGCGGGCGCGGAGAAGCAGGGGCATGAGCAGCCGCGGTGGACGATAGACAGCCCGGACGTCTTCAACGGCATCGTGGTGCTTGCGCTCAAGGAGATACCGGCGGTGATGAACCACCATCTCCCGGTCAAGGAGTCGGCAGCCGGAAGAGTGTACGTGCAGACGGAGTCCAACAAGTTCAAGACGCTCTCGATGCTCCTCAAGTCGTTTACCTCGTCGGTCATGCACCTTCTCGGCACGCTCTCGGACGAAAAGACGGTCAAGCTGACGCTCTCGTCGCTGACGCCGGTGCTGCCATACCTCCTCTCCTTCAAGAAGCTGGTGCGAGCACTCACCAAGGCCGTCGTCAACTTTTGGGCACAGCCGGCCAGCAGCGAGACGACACGCATCACGGCCTTTTTGGTCCTGCGCCGTCTCGTCGTCATCGGCGACAAGGGCATCCGCGAGGGCGCGCTCAAGGCCACGTACCAAGGCCTCGTCCAGGGTTGTCGAGTGACGAACCACACGACGATGCAGGGCATCAACCTGATGAAGAACTCGGCGGCCGAGCTCTGGGGCATCGACGCTTCCGTCGGCTACACGACGGCTTTTACCCTGATCAGGCAGCTGGCGATTCACCTGCGCAACAGCATCGTGCACAACAAGAACGAGTCGTTCCGGATGGTCTACAACTGGCAGTTCACCCACTCGCTCGACTTCTGGTCCTGCGTCCTGGCCCAACACTGCAGTCCCCTCAAGGAGGCAGAGGCCGGCAAGGAGAGCCAGCTACGGCTGCTCATCTACCCGCTCGTCCAGGTGACGCTGGGCGCGATGCGACTGATGCCGACGGCCCTCTACTTTCCCCTTCGCTTCCACCTCGTCCGTTCCCTGCTGCGGACGTGTCGCGCGACGAGCACGTATATCCCTCTGGCGTCCCCGCTGCTCGAAGTCCTCTCATCAGCCGAGATGCGGAAACCGCCCAAGGCGTCGACTCTCCGACCGCTCGACTTCGCCGTCGCCTACAAGACCACCAAGGCACACCTCGGCACGCGCGTCTACCAGGACGGCGTGGGCGATCAAGTCGTCGAGCTGCTGGGCGAGCACATGCTCCTATGGGCCAAATCCATCGCCTTCCCCGAACTGGCCCTCCCCATCACCATCCAGCTCAAACGCTGGCTCAAGCAAGCCCGCGACCGTCAAACGGGAAACCGCAACGCCAAGCTGGCCAGCCAACTGACGCTCCTGGCGCACAAGCTAGAAGCCAACGCGAGCTTCATCCAAGACAGCCGCGCAAAAGTCGACTTCGCGCCCCGGGACCGCGCCCAGGTCGCGGCCTTCCTCGCCGACCTCGACGTCGCCTCTACGCCGCTGGGGGCGTACGTGCTCGGGCAGCGGAGGGCTCGGGCCGAGAGGGAGGCTGTGTTGGAGGAGGCTAGGAGGGAGGATGAGCGGAAGAGGAGGGAGGAGGAGGGGAGAGGGTGGGTGGTGGTGAGAGTGAGGAAGAGGATTTGGCTTTGGGCATGGAGAGTGAGGGTGAGGACGAGGGTGAGGATGAGCATCAGTCGTGAGGGTTATTCATGGTTGCGGTTGGCATTCAACAACACCATCATTTTTCTTTCATCGTCACCTCGACGGCTACCAAGACAGGCAAGACAGACTCGTCAACGCGAAAGTCTACTCACCCAACATCCAACACTGGCATCAACAACGATTCTCCCTCCCGTCCGCATCCAAAGTCCCTCAGTCTCCTCTCCATCCATCCTCAATCGTGTCTCCCCCCCCCCCCCCCTTTCCTCAGTCTCAGTCGATACCATCCCCCATCCCGAACGACTGCTTCCCATAAGCCAAAGGGAAAGAAAAAAAAAAGGGAATCAAGGCAAGTAAAAGTGCAAAGCAAAGAACAAGCTCGACGACCATACGAGCGCGGGTGCTGTCTTTTGAGGAAACCTGCCCCGTCAGAGACGCAATGAAAACAACAAAAGCCAAAGCCAAAAGAAAAAAATCACCAAAAACAACAACAACAACAACAACAACAAAAACTTGCACACACGCTCCTTTACTGCTGCTGCTGCTGCTACGGCTGCTGCTGCTGCTGCCACTGCCGCTTGCCGCCCCCCCCCCTTCACGAGGCGAGCAGCTCGGCGGCCGCACCGCCGGTGAGATGGCGGACGGTAAAGCCCGTGATGCTCAGGACCGTCAGCTCGACTTCGTCCTCGGTCATGGCCTGGCCAGCGGCCTTTTGACCCTCGAGAACGTCGAAGAGGCTGTAGATCTGATCGTTCTTCGCCTCGAGTCTTCCGAGTAGGGAGCGGATTTCGTCGGCGAGGGAGACGCGCTGGCGACGCCCGAGGGACTTGTCGGTCGCCTCGTAGCGGGACTGCAGGTCGGAGAGCTCGAGTTGCATGTGCTGCGCCTCGTCTTCCAGGCCTTTGATGACGAGAGCTAGGGCTCGGCCGGGGGGTTGGCTGGGGCGTGTCGTCACGTCGTCTTGGTCTCGGGTGGCTTCTTGACGGTCTGTTACGGGCACGGGGCGTGATACCGAGACGCGCTTCTTGCCGGCCGACACGTCGGCTGCTGTCACGACGCCGGCGTGGGAGGAGATGCGAGTGCAGACGATGCAGTTGCGGCAGTTGTGCTGACAGAGGCCATCGAGAACGCGTCGTGCGTCGGGGGAGAGGGCCGCTGGACAGGTCGAGGACGGGTCTATCCATGTCGTCGTCGTCTTCCGCTTGCTCGTCATCTGGGAGGCGACGTCCAGCTTGGGCAACTCGCACGTGTCCACGGAAAGGACATCGGTCGTGTCGTCGGCATCGCGAGCCGGCGGCTTCCGGGCCGGGTTACGGCGCTTGCTGCCCTTGTTGGCCACGTTCTTGTCGCCCTGCTCCGTCTGGTCCTTGTCTGGAACGGCAAAGGCCACCTTGGGCTGGGAAGACGGACCCCCCGGTCTGGTCGAGCCGCTGCCTCTCCTCTTGCCGGTCCGGTCCGTTTCCTTGGCCGTCGTATGGCTTCGAGACGTCAGCTCGACAGCCACCTCTGCCGTCTCCGTAGCCTCGTCGTTGGTGTTGATGGTTATGTCCGGCACGAAAAAGGCAGACGTCATGTTCTCCTCCGTCTCGTCGTCTAGACGGGCCGAGAAGTCGTCTTCCCGGGCCGCCAGCGGACGACAGTGATCCGGCTGCTGCTTCAAGAAGTCGACTTCGTCCCTCAGCTTGTCCATCATGTCTCGGAGCTCGTGCGTGCTTCGCTCCTGGTTCGACTTTTCTCGTCGGAGCGTCTTGTTATCGTTAAAGTACTTTTCCTTGTGCTGAACCAGCTTCTCCTTGTCATTCTCCAACGTCGTCTTGTCCCGGCTCAGGCAATCGACTCGTCTCTCGAGCCTCTCGACTTGCTCGTGACACGCGTCGAGTTCGTGCTGGACGCCGTCTAGACTGTCGCGGAGTTGTTCGTTCTCGGCCGTGAGCGACTTGTTGCTGCATCGGAGCGACCTGTTCTCGCCTACAAGAGACTCGTCTCCGCGTCGAAGGCTTTTGTTGTCCGCCCGCAGTGACTCCATCTCCTGCTTCAGCTGCTTAATCTCCCTGCGCAAGTCTTCGTTCTCGGCCCGGAGCGCGGCATTGTCGGTCCGTAGCGACGCATTCTCCCGCTCCAAACCGTCGCGACCGTGCTTGAGAGACAGGAGATCGCGGCGGAGGGTGTCGTTGTCTTGCCGAACCTGGTCCGTCGTCTCTAGTTCCCTGTTCTTGATGCTGAGCTTCCGCGTGAGCTTGCTGATGTCGTCGCAGGCGCTCTGAAGCCTGCTGACGGCACGATCTTTCTCATGGGCCAGCGTCATCTTCTCCATCTCGTGGTCGGTCGCCTTACGCTGGGAAGCATCCAGCTTGGCCTTGAGCGAGGCAACTTCCTGCTCGAGTTCTGCGTCTCATCAGCACAGCCCATCACGAATTCGGGTACAGGGGTCCTACCGCTGTTCCTCGTGACAAGCCTGCTGTCGGTCTGCTTCTCGCCTTGAGTCTCCCGCAGATGCTTCCCAGACCTGACCTGGGCCTCGAGGCTCTGCACTTGTTTCTGAAGAGTCTCGGCGTACTGTTGAACCTGATCATGATGTTTCTGCAGTGACACGATTTCGTTGCGGATCATATCCATGGAGACAAAGATCTTTTCCTCGACCTGGGGCACCTCAATGCTATCGACGGCGGCATGGGCGTCGGTATAGGGCCTCTCCCGACGATCGTGAACCCTACCATTCTTGACGAAGATGGGCACGCCGTTCTTCATCGAGCCGCTGAACTTGAGGGTTCCAGTGACGAAGTCGCCCAGATGAGAGACATCGGGCATGAGGAAGGATCGGACAAAGGACGATGAGCTATGGTCGTCTGCCGGGGCGGGCGAAGGAGCCACGGCAGTCAGGCTGGACTTGGCCGACGGAGACGTGCTCTCGCGCGCGGGCAAACGGGGCTCGACATCGGCCGGAGGGCTCAGCGAGGCCCTGCGCAGGCGGTCGATGGCCTCGGTGATGGAAGAGCGGCGCTGAGGCTTTTGAGGGGGAAAGGTCAGGTGCTGAGCCTGGGTCTTGGGCTGCGAGTTGGCCATCTTGGATCCGAGGGCAGGCGATAGGTCAGACTCGTTCTCGACGCGAGGCTGCATGTCGGCACGCGTCGGATGCCGGAGAGGATCGGTGGTGGAGTCGTTTGCCTCCTTGGACGGCGCGGAGAAGAACTCGGGCCATTTGCGATGAGCGGCCTCCCAGTTAACGGGCAGCTTCCGCGGGGCCGTGACGCGGGCGATGTCGGCATGGAGTCGGCGCGTCGACTCTCCGTCCGGGTCGGAGAAGACGGAGGAGAGGGTCGGACTGTTGGAGCCGCGGGAGCCGGTGGACGAGGGCGGCGAGTTGAAAGGGTTGACGCGGTTGGCCTGCACTTCTCTAAGGATGCGCGAACGATATCTGTCCGTCTCCATGACGCTGGCGACGCGTCGCTCGACGCGGGACTCAGGGCCGAGAGGATCAGCGATGGGTGGTGAATACGAGGGTCGAGAGGCTGAGCTGAGTGCTGCTGAGTGTGAGCCGATGAGGGCTGCTTCGAAGGCTGCTCCTCTGAAGATGGAACAAGGTAGAAAAGTAGTGTGTAGTTGGTAGAGGTATGTATTTGATGGCTTCTTCGTCGCGAGGTAAGCTGGGGCCCGGGGGTAATGTAAACAAACCGGGCAGAATCACACCGCCTTTCTGTTTTCGCTCGGGTCGCTTTCTTACGTAATCGTGCATATAGCCGTTGACTTTTATAGCACGATGCCTCATGAGTCATCTCCCAGGCCTTTCACGTTTACATACATTCTCAGCGTCGTTCAGATTCCATACTACGTCTTCAGAGGCTGATCTGTCAATCTGGCTTTCATCAGTCAGCCTCCATCGTTTCCTCAGTGTCACCCCTGGAACAGGCCACGTAGCAGCCATCGTGGGTATACGAACACAAGCAGCACGGTTCCCCGGTTGAGGCACCGGCTATTGAACCTATCGACCAGCGCTCTACAAGGGTTACCACGGAACTATATTCCTATGGACTTGCTGAAAACCCGTCAATCCATGTATGTACATGCCATTCATCTGCTTCCCTTTTCAGCTTCAACCGTCGACTCGGAAGCTCCATCTTGTGCTATGGGGTTGTTTATCACACTTCAATGAGAATGACTACAACTTCATGACATGTGTGATAACTCCCTCGACCCTGAAAGCACGACCCTTGAGCCCTCCACGGGCTCGTAGCGGTAAGCACCTCGTTCTGCCGTACTTCATGCCGCCTCTCCACCATTGATCGGACAGACACATCCAAGGAGAAACGGCCATGCTCGCTTCCCTTGCCGTGACAAATAATTTCATTTCAGATAAGAGCTGGAACACACCGGGTCGAAAGCTGTTCCGTCGGAAGCTGTTCCGCACGTGCTTTATGCTCCAAGGCCTTGACATCTCAAGTCCGTGACTGCCAACGAACACGCCAGGACAGTTTGGAAAAAAAGTCCTGGGTTTCCAAAGAAACTCCCTCTCGCTCTATTCAGCTTTTATGGAGCGGTTTCAGAAACGGCACGGACTTTGGTCCCACCCACTTGGGCAGTAACATCCGAACTTCGTACCTAAAGGGGGCCCTGATCACGCAGATTGGCAGATACGAGACACGGAGTCCAACTGTGTGAACATGAAGATGAAGCCCTGGTTGAGCTTTTATTTGTGCTCTACATGCAGTTCACCATGTTCTTTAACAACACCTATGTTATCAAGGTTAGCCCACGTCATCTGGCTAGCATCACTCGTGATGATCCAGGTACCAGCCCTCGTGCATCCTTCACAGGCTTGTTTGTAAAAGTTCCTGCGTTATGGCTCAAACTCCCCATAGCTGAATGGACAAGAGGGCTAGGCCAGGTGCCACGCCAGCTGACTCAAAGTTACGTGACGAAATTGAAGCAAGAGATCAAGATCTGAAGAAGAGATATAATAGTTGCGCGAGACCCTGGTTCTAGCTTGCCGGCTCTTGATCAGTAGGTATAACAGCCTTTGAGAGGTAAGTCGGGTCCAAGTTGCAAAAGGGCATTCATCATAGGTGGTGGTCGAGTTGGGCGATAGTAGCCCGACTACTTGGTTATTCTCAGCTGCTGCCGTCAACTATCGCGAGCGAGATGGTCCTTGTCGTCTATCGTTGATGGCATTCGCAGTTGGCCCGAGGAAGAACAATGAAAAAAAAAAAAAAAAAAAAAAAAAAAAAACCTTCATTCACGACATTCAAGTCCAAGAGGCGCTGTAGCTCGGTTACCGTTTAAACCCCTACATTAACAAATGTACATCCGAAAAAAGGTGCCATTCGGCGACGATGAACAAGATGGAGCCTAAAGGGCAAAGAGTTGTCCATATCCCAAGGTCACCATCCACTCTGCTCCAGACCGCTTTATCCTTCGAGTGCCCCTATACCCTCGACCTCGACCTCTGTATTCGTAATGAACCCGTCGTTTTCAATGTCTTTCGGGGCTGCACGGGCAAGTATAAACAGTCTCTTTCTGGCATACAGCACTGGAGCTATAGGCTGAACCCCATCCATGACTTCATCAATTACATGTAGCAATGGTTCGTGCTGGATCTGCTCACTTCAGGTCCTTGGACTCTATCACAGCCCGTTTCCAAGTCCCGCGCGATTCGTCGATTGCATCCTATATCAGAATTGCCGCATCGCGAGCCGTATAACCAACGACTAAGAGTAAGATGGTGTGATAGCAGAGGTTTGCCAGCGGATGCCCGTATCGAAAGAATCACCGACCGACGGCGTCCATAATCACGGAAGAAAACTCTCCGAGTTTTCTTCATACCGCATCGTCGATGCCATGGCCTCTGTGCAGGGTCCTTTTCTCGTCTCACTATAAGTAGCAACGGGAACCAGGAGTCTAACCTTGGATTCTCCATCTTTGGTGCAGCGGCAAAGCCGGGATAACTATCATTCCCTGTCTTTTCTCTACATGTCAGCTTGACTGCCTACTCTCTCGTTTTACCTTGCTGCTTTCATTTGTTGGGGAACCTCTTCAGCTCAACCGCTGCAGAATCCGAATATGATGCTCACCAAGCTCGTGATCAGCCTGGCAGGCCTGGCTCTCGTTTCTGCCCGATCGACACCCATCAGCCGACAAGCCATCAGATACAGTCAATCCCAGCCAACCTCGGACATGATCCCGCTCGAACTGGTTAAAGAAAAGACACCACTCAGGGAAAAGACGGTGGAGAGCTTGGTCGACGACTCCCCAAGCACTACCGATATGATCAAAGCCTTCATAAGAGCCTACTTTCCCTCTATGAGTATCGAGCGCCTCAACCATACAGCATTCATCCTGGAAGACGTCTTCCAAGACATCATCATGGGTCCGGAAACTACCTGCTTGACTTGCATCATTAAGAACAAATGCGAAATGGGAGGCTTCCATGACCCTCCGGGGTCCTTCAGAAAGGCCACCAGTCAGTTCCAGACAAGATGCGGCCAGAAGAGCGGCAAATGCAGTGCCAGAGAGATTTACAAGGCAGTCGATAAGAGTGAAGGCTTCATACATGTAGAGCCGCTGAAGTTGTTGGATGCGAAATTTCCAGTCGTCGCTGAGGTTGTGAAATCTCGGGAGAGCCTCGCCCCTGCGAAGCGAAGGGAACATCTCCCGGGAACATTAGTCTAGGGGTTTTTGTCAGACAGCTATGAGCAGATGCGGTAGGTATTGTAGCGGAGTGAAATAGTGATTGTGTGGCATAGAGCAGAGAGATGCAGAGAAGCACGAAGAGAGTTATGATCTTGATTGTCCTGTCTATCTAAGGGGGGGAATCTGATCCTTTCTTATAGCCTAGTTCTTCTATAGGCATATTCCTAATCATTTCTACTAGGGAGGGCTATCCTAGCTATTGTCTCGCGCTAGCTAATTTCCCTAACACGAGGGAGGGCTATCCTAGCCTATGCCTCGTAATAGGTAATTGCTCTTTATACCCTATAGCTACCAATATACCCCCCTAGCTAAGGCACTCTACTTAGCTACCCTTTATAATAGCTTTACTTCGCTTCTATCGAGATCGCTTAATTATTCTAGTTACTTCTTCCCGCTTCGAATACTACGGAGTAAATAGACCTAAATAGGCCTATTGTTCTCTAGCCTTAAATAGCGTAGCTAGCTACTTATTATTGCCTAAGGTATTACTTCCTCTTAAGATAAAAATAGTAGAGGGCTTAAGATCTTTTCTCTTCTTACCTTCCTTAAGCTCCTATCTATCGTAAGTAACTCTTTTTCGCTTCTTAGGCTCCTATACCTATTTATTAGATTAACGCTAACCCTATCGTACTATAGATAAGCTACTCCCTGCCTTTTTCGTAGGAGGAATTAAACTAGCTAGACATTTCCCTTAGTATTACTATTAGTACTACCTCTGTTACTAGCGACGACGTCGACGACATAGATAATAGTAAGACAGCTTAGCCTATTATACCTTCTATAGCTCTAGCTAAGGTTCGTTAGCCCTATAAATTGTTAGATATAGTTAGTGTTAGTAGGAGTAAGGTGTAGTTAGCACGCGTAGTTAGTACGCGCAGTTACGAGCGCGGGCGGACGGAGGTAGGTCTAAGTTACGGGCGCTTACTAGTACACACCTATACGGGGTTAGGGCCTACTCCGGGGCTATGTAGGGCTAATGTAGGGCTAACTCCGGGGCTATGTAGGGCTAATGTAGGCCCTACTCTAGCCCCTCTAGAGCATATATGTAATGCTATTACTACTGCCGTAGCGGGTGCCTAACGCCTATATCTTACCCTCTTTCCCTCTCTCTATAGATCGGTAGAAAGGAATAAGTCTAATAATTAATTAATTGTTCTCTTACGTCCTTTCGAAGGATTACTAGCCTTCGACACTAATTAGTCTTACTAGCTCGTTAAGATAGACAGTAAGAAGAAGAGACTTAGTTTATATTCCGTCTAACCTCTCTAGTAGTCGGAACTTACTAAGTACTACGACGATCTCTACTTCCTTTACCTTTTCGATAAGCTCGAAGGGATTCGATATCGTATCTATAGAGGATTTCTAGAGAAAATAGGTTCCTAAAGAGTCTACTATAAGGAGTGTTATATTACGTAGATAATATAGCATTATCCTTACGATAAGGTACCTCTAATAACGAAGCTCTTAGCTAAAGGTATTATATAATCCTTAATAGCATAAACATTACTAGCTGCCTAAGTAATCTTAATAACATCGCTATAATAGCGGATCTTACGTAGCTAATAGAGGAGACAATAGATATAGAGCTTAACTCTTATGTCGTTAGTAAGCTATAAGATTACACTTTTTACGATAATAATTTAGTACTATATAAGACGTACTAATACGACTTTAAGGGATAGAATAACGCCTTATTCTATTAGGTATTACGGCCGCTAGTATAATAGCTTCGACGCTTACTTTAGTCGAAAGGTATCTACGCTAGCTATCGAAACGCTAGAATCGCGGAATCCCTTACTGCCCTCGTAGAGTTAGAAGATATACTAGAATAGAACAGAAACGACCTACTAACATCGCGCGTAGCCTATAGATCTACCGCCTACTAACTCTAATAACGACTCGTCTAAGGAGACGAAGATCCGTTTAATAAGGGCAAGTAACTATCGGTAGGTAGGTTAACGGCTCCTTAGACCCTCCTAGATCCTATTCCTCCTATAGCTATATCCGTACCTAATCCTATACCTAAGTCTATCCGCTAGATACCTACGTTATACCCTACTCCCTTAGGTTATAACCCTAGCCGTATAGCTCTACGTTAACTAACGCGCTCTAAGAAGGACGATAAGGCTAAGGTATCGTAACCTCTAGTATGTCTATTCTCTCTACCGCTTCCTAACCGATCCCTATACGAGTTACTACTACCTAACGTCCTAAATAAGCACCCTAACTCCCGTCGTATAGCTACCTTCGCGAAGGGATAGGATAAGGGTAACCGCTTTAGTAGTAAACGATTTAAGCTATTCGATAACACGATAAATACATTTATATAGACGTACTAGCGGTATAAGATTAGGCCTAAAGAGGCGTATACTGTTTTTCCCCTTACCCTTACCTTATATAGATATACCTAGAAGCATTTTAACGCATATATAGACTAGAAGGGCTATACGATTAGAGAACTATACTAACTTATAAAGGCCTAGTTCTCCTTAGACGAAGATCGCGTTATATACTATAATAAGTACTAGATCGTCTTATTTACCTAGATATAACGCGATAACCCTAATAAGACGAAGCTTAAGGTTCTTAATCTACTATAGAAGAGACTTCTCGACTACTAACGTACCCTATTACTATATCTAAATAACTACTCGTTATAGTTAACGTTAACCTATGCCTATTACAGTGTCCCTAGGTTCGAGCTTACTCTTAAAGGACGTAAAGATTCCTCGTAGGCGCTAATCGTAGCCCTATGAGTAGCTATTATAAAAGGTAACTTAGAGCCTCCTACGATCGCGACGATAAAGATTATAGATACGTTAACGCTAGCGCTAGCGCGTACGACTACTTTCTTCCTTACGGATAGGAAGTATAACTACGCTAGCGCTTCGTTAAGTTAAAGTAGTCCCCGTCGCTAGAAAGGAGCGGTACCCCCCCTCGATACTATCGTTATAGGCTAAGAAGTATTACGTCTACGGTAAGTCTAGCTACTTCTCGATAAAGCATTCCGACAAAGAACGCCGTAAAGCTCGCTATAAATACCTCCTATAGTAGTAGGTTAACGGTAAGGCAGTAAGTAACGCTATATACGCTTTCTAGCTCGTAGTATATAAGGGTAATTCCTATAACGACGATAACGAGTATAAGGCTAAGGCATATATTATAGAGGAGGCCTCTAAGGACGAAGACGCTAACGAAGGCATTAACCTTAACTTCTTTATAATAGCTACCGCGTTCCTTAGTAACGAATACGCCCGTTACTAGCTTAGGCTCCTAATAGTAGCCTTAATAGCCTCTTCCCCTATCTCTTTCTCCTCCTTATTAGCTAGATTAACGGCTATAGCTTCTTTCCTTCTTAACTAGTATTCCTTATAGGCCTTTTAGGGTATTATCCTAGACATAGGTACTGCCTAGGACTCGACGGCTAGTAAGGCTTAACTCCTCGCTTTATAGCGCGAGGAGCCTAGCATCGTACTCGACGAATCTACTAAGGGTGCGGTTATAATTACGTTCGGCGGTATAAAGCCTATCTTATCTATCGGCTCTACCTTAGTACTAATACTAGTCGGCTAGGTTAAATTCTATATCCTAGATACCCCTACGCCCTTCCTTCTTTACCTCTAAGATATATAGCGGCTCTCCTACTATCTAAACGTCCCTTGTAGTTATATAGTATACTTAGACGGTTATAAGATCCCTATAATCGTCCGCTAGGGCTACCCCTAGATGTTCCTTAACCGATACTAGTAAGTAGCGGTAGCCTCCTTTCTCTTAGATATTAAGCTACGTCGTCTATATAGTCGATTTAGTTACCCTTCTATCTAGCGCCTTTACGATCTACTTATAAAGGCTAGCTATAAGGTTAAGTAAGACGACCTCGCTAAGATTAGTAAACTCTACTACTACTACTAGGTTAAGGGCCCCTCGCTAAGAAGGTTTAAGTTTACGTTACGAGACAATTATAACTTTAACTACGAAGTAATCGTAGACGTAATATACCTTAATAGCCGCCTAGTCCTATACGTTATTAACTCTACTACGTCGTTCTAGGTAGCCCGATTCCTCCGTAAGATAACTACCTAGCACGCCTAGGAGATAGTTAAAGCCTACTAGGTAGATACCTATCTCGGTCTACTAGATATCCTTACTTATAATGCTAGCACGAACTTTACTACTACTGAATTCCGTTCTAAGGCATAGCTATACGGTATCTCGTGCTAATAGATCCCTATAGAGGTATATTAGAGTATTAGGAAGGTTAAGAGATATTACGCCCTACTCTACTATACGTACGAGATCTTTAGGGTAGAAGTAAAGGACGCCTCTGTAGATTCGATCCTTTAGATAGCTATTAAAGCTATTAATGATACGGCTAGCCCTAACAGCCTTGTCCTAACGTTATTAGTATTTAGTGCCTACCTATAACTTACGACGGAAAGCCCTCCTTCTACTACGACGATATAATGTACTAAGGTATTAGTAAAAGCTATAGCTAAGCTACGACGGATTATAGCTTCGCGTCGTGTTAACGAGGGCCTCTAGCTCTAAGGGTTAACGTAAGGGACTACGTCGCTTCTATCCTCCCTCGCCCTTAGTAGTAAAGTTCTCGTCTACTAGGAAAAAGAAGGGATAGTAAGGACTGCACTAGGTCCTCGCTATAGATAATTACGAGGTTACTATTAGACTCGCCCGCGGTCCTACGACTTTCCGGTCTACGTACGTTAAGCTATACGTACGTAACGTTATTACTAGCGAGCATAAGTTAACTCCGTGGTAATTAGGCCGCTAGAGTAACTAATACCGTGTTATTATAGGTATCCCTATAGGGATCTATAATAACGACAACGATTTCGAAACCTTCCTTATTACCCGCGAAACGTTAGATAAGGAGCTATCCCTACGTCTCTACTAGGAAGGGAAGATTACTATACTAGGCGCCCCTTTTAAAGTATCTAACGAGGTTAAGATTAACGCCCTACTAACTTCTAGCACGATTGTCCCTACTATATATAATGTACGAAGACACTAATGCGTCTTTAAGTTACGGCTCGTTTGTGTTACAGGCTAAGCTAGTTTAGTTACCTAAGTGATGCCTAGGTACTTACGAGCACGTAACATCTTACGTGCCCTAGAAACACCCCTAAAGACCCTAGGAACAACGCCGGGATTGCCTAGCTATATCCTAGGAGTAGCGCTAGCTTCGCCCTAGAATAGTCTAACTATAGATTAGTATTAATAGAGATTAGTAATACGTATTAGAATACATTAGACCGTATAGCCGCTAGCTAGGCGCTAGGAACGCTACACGTAAGATAGTATGCTTGCTATCTAAAAGCGCCGAGATAGAGACGATCCTATAGGTATATAAGTTAACTAGAGATCCGGCTAAAAGATACCTCTCTAGTTCTAAATAGACATTTATCGATTATCTATTTAACTAAAATACCGTCTTAGTACGATCCTTAACATATTTAGAACTCCTTCTTAAACCTTACACTTCTTCTATACCTTAAGATAACTTCCCCTACCTCTAATACCCTAATGAACGACGGAACTCTAGACCCCTTAGCTAACATAGACCCCTTCCTTCGCTAAACCCTTAAACGATAGGTAACTAGGGAATAGGCAGATTAGAAATAACAACTAAACTAAATGTTAAGCGGTATGCTAGAGGAGCTAAAAACCACAATAAATAAGCGACTCGAGTAGAGACTACCTACGCTATAGCTAATACTGCCTAGATCGAGTAATGTAAAGACTAAACCCTCCGTACGCCGTAAACCGCTACTAAGGCTAGACAAGTTTAACGGACAGAGACGTTACTACCCCTCCTAGGCGCACTTAATTAGGGAAAAGATATTCATTAACGTAGACTTCTTCGATACGAACCGAGAGATATTTTACTATATCTACTCTTGCTTAGACTCTAGGCTATAATAGACGGTCTCGACATACTTTTAGAATAGAAGCAACGTTAATTACGATCCGGATAAATTCATAAGCTACTATACATCGATAAGGAGAAGAGACCCCTATCCCCCTTTTCGACAGACGCTCTGCCTGTCTTTTTATATAGGATCGTAACGTTCTAAATAGACATTAACGGATAGACGGAACGGGTATTTACCGATGTAATCGAGAACCTTAGACAACCTCTATACCTAGGAAGACCTTAGATAGTTAAGAATAAGGTTACCTACTTCGCCGCTAAGGAATTAATTTAGTACGGAACTAGGAAAATTAAAGTCCCTCTTTCCCCGATAGGACATTCTACACGAATCCGACAAATCCTCTAAGCTTAATTAGTCTCTAGGTCGGTCTTTAGAGCGGAATGTCGACGAGAAATTACTATATAAGGCCGCGAGGCACTTAACATTCGGGCGGTTTCTTTACGAGACATCGAGAAAGCCTTATAAAAGAAGACACTAGTGAACCTAGCCGACTATATCCCGAAGGAGGTATTAGAGGAATTCCTAGACCTTTTTACACTAGAAAAATCCATAGAACTGCTACCCCTTCGACCGGAGATCGATTACGAAATACACCTAGTACCTAACAAGGATAGAACGTAACCCCCCCTTCCCTAGGGGCTACTCTACGATATGTTACGAGAGGAACTCCTTATCCTACGAAAAGTCTTATGCGAACTCCTTAATTAAGGGATAATCCGAGCTAGTAGCTCCTCTATAGTAGCCCTTGTCTTGTTTGTTAGAAAAGCCGATAGCTAACTCTAGTTCTACTATAACTATCGAGCTCTAAACGCTATTATAAAGAAGGATAGGTATAGTCTACTATTTATTAGAGAAACGCTTTAGGCGCTTTAATAGGCTAAGTAGTTTACGAAGTTAGATATCGTTTCTACGTTCTATAAGATCCGTATAGTAGCTAGACATAAATATAAAACGGCTTTCTAGACACGCTTCGGCCTCTTCGAATAGCTAGTCTATCCGTTTAGGTTAATAGGGTTACTAGCGACGTTTTAACGATACATAAACATAACCCTTTAGGAGTTTCTAGACGACTTTGTAACCGCCTATCTCGACGACGTGTTAATCTACACTTCGGGATCCTAGGCCGAACATATAGAAAAGGTAAGGCTAGTCTTAGCACGACTAGCTAAGGCTAGATTATATCTAGACCTAAAGAAATACACCTTCTATACCTAAGAAGTAAAGTATCTAGGGTTTATCGTTAAGGCTAAATAGGGGCTCTATTACGACCTAGAGAAGCTTCGAGCGATTTAGGAGTAGGAGGTACCTTATACGGTTAAGGGAGTTAAAAGCTTTTTAGGATTCGCGAACTACTACCGGATTTTTATCTATAATTACTCGAGATTAACGTAACCCCTCGACTCCCTAATAAAGAAGAATACGCTATTCGTCTAGGGAAAGGAGTAAGATATAGCCTTCTACTAACTTAAGGAAGCGTTTTATAAAGCCCTAATTTTAGTAGCCTAGGACCTAGAACGATAGTCTATCCTAGAAACCGACTATTCTAGGTTTACTATAGGGGGTGTCCTTACCTAACTTAACGCTAAAGGGCGTAAGTATACGATTAGCTTCTTCTTAAAGAGATTGTCTCTAGTAGAGTATAATTATCCTATTTATAATAAGGAGATACTTACTATTATCCGCTACTTAGACTTCTAGTGGCTAGAGCTACGGAACGGGCTACCCTTTAGGATATAAACGGACTATAATAACCTCCGATACTTTATATAACGTAGACGGTTAAATAAACGGTAGAGTCGCTAGGTAGCTAACCTAGTAGGATACAATTACTCTCTTGAGTACTAACTAGGAGAATAAGTAGTAGTCCTAGACGCACTTTCGAGGTAGGAATAAGATATGCTAGCAGGAATTAACAATAAGAGAGAATAAGGACGTATTATCTAGTTAATTACCCTAGAACGTGTCTAGGAGTGCCCTAGAGCAGCCTAGGAATATGCCTAGGATAGCCTAGGAGTTGCCCTAGAAAAGGCCTAAGTCGACCTTAGACTTAACCTAGCGGGTCGAGTAATAACCGTTCGTGTCCTAGGAGAAGGCCGCCTAATTCGGCTTAACGAGGAGTTATAACGACTTTAGGAAGACACATTAACAACTAATACTAAGTACTAGCTCGTCCTTAGAGCTATATAAAGTAGAGATCGTAAACTTCTACTAGACGCCCTAAAGATATAACTATCGGAATACACGGTTAATAGAGCTAGGTAGCTTCTTTTTAGAGATTACCTTTAGGTCTTAGGGAAACCTACGTTAATAACCGAGGGAGGTAACTAGCTAGATACCTTACGAACATAGCTAATCTAGTAAGCGCACGAGTCTCTAATCGTCGGACACCTAGGTAGGAACGGTACCTATAATATCGTGTTACGATAATTCTTCTAGCTAGGAATTGCGTAAGTAATCTAGCGTTTCGTACGTAATTATAGACTATATAGTTAGGGCTATATCTAGCGTAAGGTAAGGAGGACTCTCTTATAACCTCTCCTAGTACTAGACTAACCCTATGCTTATCTATCTATAGACTTTATTACCTCGCTCCCGCTAATAAAGGGTAATTAATGTAAGTTCCTCTAGGTAATCACGGACCGTATAACGAAGGCCTTAACCCTAGAAGCTATAATAACGATAGACGCTATTACTTATATATAACGATTCCTAACCGTATACTTCTGTTTTTATAGTATATCGATATCGATTATCTCTAACCGAGGGTTAAACTAGATAGGCGACTTCTAGCGTAAGCTTTGTCGATTAACCGGAATAGAGTAATAGCTAAGCACTAGCTATTATCCGGAGATAGACGGGGCGATAGAACGAGCTAACTAGGAGATATAATAATATCTCTAAGCCTATACCTACTTCGCCTAAGATAATTAGGGTACTCTCTTACCCGCTATATAACTCGCACTTAATAATTAAACGTCCTCTATTACTAGTATTAGCCCCTTCTTTATAGAACATAGTTACTATATAAACCTAATCGAACTCCGCGAAGAGAAGGAAGAATGCGTTTCTATCGAAGCACGTAAAGCATAGCTCTTTATAGATTAACTTAAGGATACTATAGATTTTATCTACGCTAAAGCTACTACTATATAGGCGCGAATAGAAGAAATAGTAAATCGACGTTAACGCCTCGCTAATCGATTTAAGGTTAGTAATAAGGTCTAGCTACATATAAGGAACTACCGTTCGCCGAGACTAAATTAGAAGCTCGATTAGCTCTATTATAAGTATACTATTACCCGCGTTATTAGTCTATATAATGTCGAACTTAATGTCTAGGGAAACATCTATCCTATATTCTATGTCGATCTCCTCTATCTAGCGGCTAACGATCTACTTCTAAGATAAAGGGTAGACGACTCGTAACCGCTACTAATTATAAACGAGGACGGTAAGGCTAAATAGAAAATCGCGGAAGTAGTAGCCGCCCGTTAGAAGAAGGTCGGACGTAGACGTCGACGTAAGGTGTTAGTCCGATAGGACGGGTATACTAAGTTAACCTAGGAGCTATTAGAATACTTAAAGGACACGGAAGCACTAGAAGAGTACGAACGTCGATAGGGACCTATCGACTAGCACGATAGTAATCTATAGTACGCTTAACGTTTACGACAATTACGTAACTAAGAACGCGGACAGGATAGTAACTAAGTGAGCATTAGCACGACTAACGGCTATAGAGCTATATCGCCTCTTAGGCGATGCGCTAGAATTAGACGTCGTCCTCTCCTAGCGCCTTGTCTAACCCTTAGTAATAGGTCTCTAAAAAGTTAGCTAAGGTATAGGCTACCGCTACCCCCTCTAGCTTTACCTATACTATCTATAACCTATTAGCAATCTGTTCTCTAGTGAAATCGATAGATAAGGGTTAAACTTACGGGCTAGTACCGTAAGCCTAGGCGGGCGTAATTATAATAGGCCTAGGCGCGGACGGAGGCCTACTCCTAGTAGGCCTTCGCCTCGCCCTAGGCTATCCGACCTACGCACACCGCGTAGGGCGGCCGGCGGCGCCGCGTGCCTACCTTAGGAGCTAGTTTTGCTAGCGTAGCTAGGGGCGGCCGAGGAGCTTTTTTCCTAGACGGCGTAACGGGGTTACGCACGGGCGATAGCTCGAGATCCGTTAGATCACTTATGCTAGCTTAGTTCGACGATTAGGCCTCGCTCTATATGTTACGTAGGGCTGTAGTCTTACCTTACTACTATTGTTGTTACTACTACTACTGTTACTACTACTACTACTAACGCTACTAATGTTGTTGTTACTGTTCTTGTTACTACTACTACTGTTGTGATTATTGTTGTTATAGTTGTTTTCGTAGTAATGATAAAAGACGTAAAAAGTAGGACCGTTAGCCTAATCCGCTACCTACTAATTTAATAGGTAGGGCCCCTACTAGGGCATACCGCCCTAATAACATAAGAAGGGGGGGGGTAATGTTACGGGCTAAGCCGGTTTAGTTACCTAAGCGATACCTAGGTACTCACGAGCACGTAATATCTTACGTGCCCTAGAAACACCCCTAAAGACCCTAGGAACAACGCCGGGATCGCCTAGCTATATCCTAGGAGTAGCGCTAGCTTCGCCCTAGAATAGTCTAACTATAGATTAGTATTAATAGAGATTAGCAATACGTATTAGAATGCATTAGACCGCATAGCCGCTAGCTAGGCGCTAGGAACGCTATACGTAAGATAGCATGCCTACTATCTAAAAGCGCCGAGATAGAGACGATCCTATAGGTATATAAGTTAACTAGAGATCTAGCTAAAAGATACCTCTCTAGTTCTAAATAGACATTTATCGATTATCTATTTAACTAAAATACCGTCTTAGTACGATCCTTAACAGTTCGAGAGGTTAAGGGTAAGATAATAAATACCCTATACGAGAAATTACGTCTTATCGTATAGGGGTATAATAATTATAAGAAGGCTACGCTATTAACGTAGTTACTAACGATATAGCGTAGTAGTTAACGTCTCGTCCTTACCCTCGTACCCTCTCTTCGTTAACGAAGCTTTATACTAGCCTTCTAGGACATTATATAGGCCTACCTATAGTCTAAGTCTAAGCTATAACGAGAGGTTATCGCTAAGCTACCCCGCGAGCTCGAAATAAAGTTCTCTAAGGGGACGGTCTTAAGGATCGTTAAGCCCTTATATAGGATCGCGGAAAGTAGTGTTTACTAGTTTAAGACATACTAGGGTTACCTTCGTAGTAACCTCTTAATAATACTAACGTTTAACCCGTACTTGTTAATATTTAACGATAAGTCTAAGATAGGTTTATGCGCTCTATAGATAGATAATATAATATTCCTTATAAGTAGAGAATTCCTCGATATTAAGGCTTATAAGCTTCTTAACATAAGTATTAAGGCTAAGGACCGGAAGGAGCTCCGCGCTAGCTAAAACGAGGACTTTAACGGATATAGGATTACAATATACGATAACAAGCATATCTACATAGGTTAGAAGGGCTAAGCTAGTAAGATCGTAAGCGTACTAAATAAAGATCTTATAGTATATGTCTAATAACGAGCTTAGGGCATATATATCGTAAGTATCTGTTAGCCTAAAGCATTATACGATCTCGCCGTTACTGCCTAGACATAGGATCTGTTAGATACTAACATCGCCTACCTAAACCGTCGGCTCCTATAGTAGTAATAGAACCTAGATCGTAGCCTTACGTTCGCGCTAATAAACCTACATTAAGTAAAGCTATTTATCTTTACCGACGCCTCCTTCGCGAATAATAGGGACCTCTCCTTATAGATAGGGTTTATTATCGTTTTAGCTAAAGACGACGCGAGCGAGGATAAGAACAGATACGCCTTTATAATAACTAGTAACATCCTCTACTAGGCCTTAACGAAGAGTAAGAGGGTTACCTAGAGCGTACTTACTTTAGAGATCTACGCCCTCGTCGCTAGATACGACTTAGCCTTTATCCTCTCCGACGCCCTATGTATTGTTTTTACGCGACTTAGTCTCCTAGCGCTACCTATTATTATATGTACTAACTCGTACTCTCTATACGAGTGCTTAGTTAAGATAGGCACGACTATAGAGAAGCGGTTAATAATTAACCTTACCGCCCTACGTTAGTTATACGAGAGGTATAAGATTAAGGAGGTTCGATAGATTAATAGTCGCGATAACCCTACTAATAGCTTAACAAAGTAAGTAGGGAACGAGGCTCTAATAAGGCTAGTAGATAAAGGTAAGTTACGAGTGCGAATAGAGGCTTAGGTCGATAGGAAAAGGGATACGTATTAATGTAGATTAGGAACTAATCTAATAGGCTCTCTTTCTCTAATACGCGTACCTTCGCGATTAGAAAGAGAGTCTAGTGTTAGTAGAAGTAAGGTATAGTTAGCACGCGTAGTTAGCACGCGTAGTTATGAGCGCGGGCGGACGGAGGTAGGTCTAAGTTATAGGCGCTTACTAGCATACACCTATGTAGGGTTAGGGCCTACTCTGGGGCTATATAGGGCTAATGTAGGGCTAACTCTAGGGCTATGTAGGGCTAATGTAGGCCCTACTCTAGCCCCTCTAGAGCATATATGTAATGCTATTACTACCGCTATAGTAGGTGCCTAACGCCTATATCTTACCCTCTTTCCCCCTCTCTATAGATCGGTAGAAAGGAATAAGTCTAATAATTAATTAATTGTTCTCTTACGTCCTTTTAAAGGATTACTAGCCTTCGACAGTTAGCTTACCTATCTATAGACTGTTAAGAACCCTATCGTCCCTAGGGATTATCGCGTAGAGCCCTATTCCCTATGCCTTGTTAATAACGAGGAATGTTATAACTAGCTTAGGAAGCCCTACGCGAAGTTATATACCTCGTACGCTTTAAACCGCTAGCGGTATACGTAGCCTACCCCTATCCTTACGAACGTTACGGTCGCCTAGTAGGCAGCCCTTTACCGTAAGGGTAGGGAGGTAGAGGCGACGATAAAGGCGAGGGACTTAGTTTTTTTAGCTAAGTAAGTAGCGCACTACCTTAGTATGCTAGAGAAGGTAGGGAAAATCCTAAAGTAAGTTAATTCCTTCTATCTCTTTAGAGGATACTTATTATTTATAGGGGGACCGCTAATATTATTCTATCTAGTGCTTACCTAACCGCTAGATCGGTCTCGACTGAGTCTACTACCCCCCTAGCCGACGAGATATTAGCTAAAGAAGAAGACGAAGAAGAAGATAATAATAAGGGAAAGGAGGGTAGTCTAGCCGCCGCACTATCTATAGTGTCCTAGGCCGTCGCTAGGTTTAATCGCTAGCTAACGGTAGTAGAGGGATTAGAGGGGAGGATTAGGGTAATAGAGGAGGGGGTTCGGCGGTTAAAGTCCGCTACGAAGGGCCTAGAGAGGGGGAAACGGGCGGCATCTAGTAGTATAGGGTCTAGAGGAAAGCGTTAGAGGCTACCTAATAGCTAAGGTAGTACTAAGTCTAAAACCTAGAATTAACTTTTATCCGCGCTAACTAGCTATTAACTACTTCTTCTATTCGTAGCCCTACTTACCTCTACCTTTTATGCCTTTATCCTTTCCTTTACTTCTTCCTCCTAAATTAGGCCTTCTATATTATAGATCGCGTTAAGGGCCCTAAACTCCTTTAGCTTCTAAAGCGGGAGAGCCTTCGTTATCCTATCTACCCTTATCGCGTTTATAAGTACCTAGTCTACCTTAATCTAGCTAGCCTAGACCTCTTACTAAAGCTAGTATTAATAGATATCGACGTACTATAGTCTCGTAGTAAGCTTTACGCTAGGCTCTATTAATAATCTAATAGTCTATCTATTATTATATTCTAGGTAAAGTCCCCTTTCTAGCTAAATATCTAAGGATCTAAGTAACCTACTAATAAAGATCGCTTCTTTTACTATAGATAAAATAGCTAGTAGCTTAGCTTCTATACTTAAAGTAGTTACTATATCTTACTTTGTCGCTTTCTAGGTAATTAGGCCTCTATATAGCGTTATTATAAATCCGCTTAAGCTCTTCCGGTCTTCTATATTATCCGTAAATAAAGTATCGCTTAAACTAAGGAACCTTAGCATATCTTTTATTCCGCTACTTCCTAGCTAAATCCCCTACGAGCGAGTCCCCTTTAGGTATTTAAGAACCTAGTCTATTACTACCTTATAAGATCGGTTAGGGTTTAAATTAAACTATAAAAGCTTAGACATAGCGAAGCTAATGTCTAGTCTAGTTAAGGTAGCCGTAAAGATAAGTAATCCTACCTTTTACTAATACTACGTAATATCCTCTAGATAGGCCGTCTCTATTAACCTTTCTAGCTAAACCTACTCTATAGGAATCTATAGTATCCTTTTACTAGATGCGTTAAGTCTAGGGAAAAAACAGTAGGCTATCTTATCGACATACGCCTCCTAGGTAAGGTATATATAACGCTTTACTTAATCCTAGATAATATAGATACCTAGGAACTACTTTAAGTCGCTAACTATTGTTAGCTTAAATAGCTTCTTTAGTTCCTCTACGATCTACTCCTTAAGTCCTCTATTCTTCTCTATAAAGGCCTAGATAAAGTCGTCTATAAAGAAGAAGGTAATAAGCTACCTAATTATTATTACGTATAGTTCCTACGGTATCCTATATATGCCTTAAGCCTTAAGCTTCTCTATAAGGAATTTCTACTATAATAAAAGTAAGTAGCGGAGTTCGTATAATACTTTATAGAGCTATAGGACTATTCCTTACTTTTTATATCCTAGAGGCATTTATATATATATAACCTTGTCTTCTAATAGGGTATTAACGAATATATTAACGACGTCTATCTACTTAAGCTTAAGATTATATTTAGCTACTATCGCTAATAACGCCCTTATAGACATCCTAGCTAGGGTCGTAGCTCTCGTTAGAAGATTATACTTAGATTACTAGTTCCTATAAACTACGAGCTAGGCTTTATATTTAGCTAGAGTACCTTCCTTATTAGCCTTATAAGTGTATACTTACTTATAGTATAGGATCTACGCTCTAATAGCTCTTCGTATAGGGATTTCTTCCTATAACTTTAAGTCTACGTAAGATTTAAGGTAAGTCTTCTATGCCTTACGGAAGTCGTTCTTTAATAAGTACTAGGCTAATTCTTTCTTATTCTAGGGTACTAACGGTAAATCCTATATTATCTTCTTCGGCTTAGGCTTTACCTTAAATTATCTACCTACGAGAAAAACCCTATAGATTAGTAACTCGATCCTCTACGATATAAAGTCGTCGAATCGTCTAACTTCTTCTAATAGCTTCCTACTCGTTATAGTTATCTAGCGACTTCCTCCTCTACCTTCCGTAGATCCTTGTTTAGAGGAATGCCTAGTCTCCTACCTTACTTATCGCCTAGTCCTATCTATACTACTCTCCGTAATATTAGCATTAGAGGGCCCCTTAGCTATTTACTTCTTTAGGTAGACTAGTAGCTAAACCGATAAGACTATATTCGGATCGTTATCCGTTATTAGGGGAGATAGTATACTTACTAGGCTCTTATCGTATCCCTAATTAGAAGCTTTAGGGTCCTCCCTTAGCTCTAAGTCTTCTATGTCTAGCTTATTATCTATAGGAACGTCTATATCTATTACGACTACGATCTTATCCTCCGCGCTATCTTCTATAGGGTTCTTAAGGTCTAATTCCTCTATTTCCTCCGCTAGGGCCTTATAAGCGCTTACCTAGTCGTTTAGTATTATAATTACTCTAACGACCTTAGCTACTATCTCTAGTAGCTCCTTCGGTAGGTTATCTAGATTATACCTTAAAGACTCGTCGAAGGTAACGTCTCTAGTAGAGTTTACTTTTCCGAGCTAAGGGACCTAGATCTAAAAGATGTTCGTAGAGGTATATCTAATAAGGTACCCTATCTACGCTCTAGGTTTTAGCTTCTCTAACTAAGTCGTCCTTCTTATTATATCCCTCATTATAGCATACGCTCTAGACCTATATGCCTTTAAATAGTTATATATATAGGGTTCTTCTTTACCTTACTACCTTTCTAATAGGGTTTACTAATTATCGTCCTTCTAGCTAGAGTTCCTAGGAGGCTTTAGGGTCTTATTACCTAAGAAAGCTACTACTTTAACGATTTCTAACTATAAATTATATAGAAGATTAGCTATAATTCGTATCTTTCTCGCCCTCTCTATTACTATACCCCCTAAGCGTTTAGCTCCTCCGTTCTAGGTAGGTATATAAGGCGCGGAGGGTTCTCTATCGATACCCTTACCCCTTAGCTAGTCTCTAATGTTCTTAGTAAAGAGCTCTCTATTAGACTAGACGACCTTTACCTTCTTATCCTAGTAGTGTTTAACCTATCGAATATAGTTATAGAGGGTAGCCTAATTATGTTTCTTAAGGTAAGTCTATATAAAATATAGCGTAACTATACCTAATACCGTATCCGTTATAAACATAACCCTAATAAACTTATTATAGTCTAGGGTAAGATTAGTCTAGTTAATCTAGAGCTCTTCTCTAGGAATTCTTATCTAGATTAGTAGTCTTCTTAATACCTACCTTTTAGCTACGCCCTAGGTATAGGCTTCGTATTTAACTATCTTTAGTCCCTTAATTTTAACGTAGAGTCGCTATCCTAGTTTCTCTAGTGCCTAGCTTCCTAGGTGTCTAAGTCTCTTATACTATAGCCTAGCTTTAGCTTCTAGGATCTTTTTCGCTATCGATCTCTTAACTTATACTATTATAGCTACTTCTAGTATATCTTCGTTAGGTCTAAGTACGTATTATAGGACGAACTAAGAGTACTAGCGCGTAACTATATAGATCGGTTCGTTATCCCTTCTTTAAATAATTACTAATAGATTTAGTAGTACTAGGGTCGTGTCCTAGCGAAGTCCCTAAAGCTTAAGTAGGTAGTATAATACTACTATTATTATAAAGGTTAGGTAAAAGGCGATGTTTTTTAAGCGGAGGACCCTCTACCCTCCTTATAGAGATTTTACTAAGAGTTTAATAGTCCTATATCCTTTAATATTAACCTTACTATCTCTAGTCTATACTAAATCTATCGAACTTAGTTTAAATAACGTAAAGCGTAAGAGGTTATTATATACGTAAATAGAGGTACTATAGTTAAGGATCGAAGAGTTAACTAGAGGATAGTCTATAGATTTATTTCTACTACTATAAACGTTTACTTCTCTAGCTATTCTCTGTTCCCTAGCCTATAGCCTCCCTAACTATTAATTTACTTTCTTTACCTTCTCTCTAACCTCTAGAACCTTCTTCTTAATCTTAGGATAGGTCTTTATAGTATGCTCGACTCTTACTTTTACCTTATCTACCTCTTACGATAACTACTACTTAGGAGCTATAGTATCGTTAACTCCCTAGTACTTCTTAAGTTTATACTAGAACTTTCCGTAGGCCTTATACCGTAGGGGTTAATTACGGTTTCCGCGGTCCTAGTTACGGTCTTCGTTATCCTTCTTCCTACCCCCCTAGGATCGAGAGCGGGATAACTAGGTTCTAGTCCTTCTATAAGAGTTATTACTATCCTTCTCTTTCTCTTCCCCTTTCCTTATCCTCTTCGCTAGTAATTCTAAGCGGTTCGAATCTACGACTAGGGCTATTCCCCTCTTTACCCCTTATCTCCCCCTCTTATCCTATAGGAGTAGTTTACGAATTCTCCTTACGATCGCTAATATAGTCTAGATGCCCTCTTTTATTACTAATACTACTACTATAACCGTTACTAAAGGGTTATTTAAAGATAATACTATTACCCTAAATAGCTCTCCTAACTTTCTCTCCTAGACTAGGGCCTCTTCTCAGATAGCTATAGCTAGCCTATTACTAAGCTACTTAACTATATCCGCGATATCTCGTAGCTATACTCTAGAGTATAGCTAAGGGAGTCTATACCTCTTAGCGTCCGTTATAGTCCTCTCCTACCGATTAACCTAATCCCTAGGCTCGTACTTAAAGGAGCGGACGTTAGCTATTAGGGCTATATAGTCTATACTTATAATATAGGCTATATAACCCTCCGATAGTACTAATAATACTTTAAGGATTTTAAACTAGTCTCTTATCCTATCTTACTAATTAAGGGAGGTAGCCTTATCTTCGCTAATCGATCTGAGTATAATTACTTAGGCCTTCGTAAGGAGCGACGAGATATACTAGTACTCCTTTCTTTCTAACTTATATAGCTTATAGGCGAACTAATAGTCTACCTTCCCTTATATTATTAATATAGCGAAGGTAACTAGATCGTTATTATTAAATTAGCTTCCCCTAGGATAGTCGCGAAGGATAGAGGGAATCGGTTTTCCTAGTTCTTTCTTATAGTCTAAGAAAATCATATTATATACTTAGGGGTCGATCCTACTTATTACCTCTCTCTCCTACGTATCCTAGTCCTTAAGGTTAGTAAGCTTAACTTGTATAGTACTTAATTCTATCGATATTCTTATAGATGTTTATATTAATAAGAAAAGGTTCATTATTAATTTAATAATTAGTAGTAATTTATTATAGAGAAGTTATAGGTCGTTATATTTATTCTAATAGCCTCCTAGGCTTATAACTATTAAATAGCTATAAGTAGATATAGTAGGTATTATAGCGGAGTAAAATAGTAATTATATAGTATAGAGTAGAGAGATATAGAGAAACATAAAGAGAGTTATAATCTTAATTGTCCTATCTATCTAAGGGGGGGAATCTAATCCTTTCTTATAGCCTAGTTCTTCTATAGGCATATTCCTAATCATTTCTACCGGGGAGGGCTATCCTAGCCATTGTCTCGCGCTAGCTAATTTCCCTAACACGAGGGAGGGCTATCCTAGCCTATGCCTCGTAATGGGTAATTGCTCTTTATGCCCTGTAGCCACCGACAGTTTTCCGTCGTGGGATTCTGGTCGTGAGATGTATAGGTGTGATTCTGACGTCTGAGAAGACGGACATGACCAAAGACTATGAGAGGGTATTCGCCTAGCATTGACGGCAAATAGTATTCTGCTGAGTGGTATCTTTGTTTGAGATAGGAGATGAGAGTGAATGGTCAAAGTTGTGCCTTGCAGATAAGAACTGTGGTGACGTCCAACAACAAGATGACCTCCATGAAAGTAAAAGAAGCTCTACCTGATGTTAATCTCAACATAGTTAGGCAAGACATGTACTCAGTCAACCAGAAAAAGACGACATACTGCTAGCATATCTCTGAAAGTTGACACGACCCGTCTTTCAGCGTTGGCCGCGGCCTCGTCTCACAGTAGGTTCTCTGAATCCTCCTTACCAGAGTCAAAGCCACCATGTATCCTACAGAATTGAAGCCGAGCCCCTTTCAAGGTCTCAAAGAAGGGTCGCAGGGATCATATCCTTACCGCATGTTCCCTTCTTATTCTCCAGCAAATCTTATAAGTTTGTAGTGACAGAAGAGCTGTCGAAGAAATGGCTCAGTCCCTACATCCTCTTGTACATACTTACCCATTTCTTTTGCGGCAGCTTAGCGTTTCCCATTGCAGAACACCACGATATAGGCACAAGACTTTTAGATAGAAGGACACGTGGCAGATGCAGAAGCAGACGCAGATGCAGAGAAATATCCCACTTCTCATCTCCCGACTGCTGCACGCTCGGGAGGAAGCGCTGAGCCGGCTCGCATGCCACTAGCCAGGAGTCATTAGCCGATGACGCAACCGGCGGGAAGTCCAGGTCATCCAGCTGCTTGAGGCCTCTGCTCGTGAGGTTGAAGGATCATTGTCTCGAGTCACGGGAATTCTGAGACAACGGGGGCAGGCTGGTAAGGGAGAAGAGCGCACAGGTGGCGGGAGGGTTGAGAGGACATGAAATGAGGCAGAGACGGTAGACTCAGCTGACACGTTGGGGCCTCAGTCTGGACTCAGCCGCGTGACGACATGCAGAGCTTCGACTCGTCATGCCGAGTGCCGAGTGACTGACTGTTGTTCAAAAGGCTAGAAGCCGTGAAAGTTGAAGACGAGGCTATGGGCCACGCTGCAGAATGTTCCATGTATTATGTAGGCATCTCCAGCTGCGTGCACATCTCGTGCCGTCTCCCATCGTCCCTGCAGTGAGACCGTCGTCAATCAACCAAAGGTAACACGTCAACAAGGCAAGCAGTCAGCTGTTCAACGCCGCATTGACCCTTGGCCAGCCATATTGAAGCCGAGAACCCCGTTCACAGGACGTCACTTCTCCGGCCGACCCGGAGCCGCGCGGGCGGACTAGCGGACGGTCCCCCGACGGCGCCGGAGCCTCTTGCCGGAGCACTACCGTAGACCCTCGAGCCCCGAGCCATCGTTCTGTCTCTTCTGACTGTCGACTCGTGATATCCTCGTAGATACCGGTCCGTCCGGTCACATCCGCGGCCCTTTCCCAAGCTGCACCGGGTCTCGAGTTTGCTTCTTCGTCGCATGACCGAGTCGTCATTTCGTAGTCTTCTATGCCATGGGAAACTTTGACTTCTCAACAACTCGGCTCACGCTAAGCTCAACATCAGAGGTCCGTTTATACTTAATAGGGTCCGGGTCAGAGACTCTCTTCTCGTCTAGCTCCCGTGCGCTTGACCCCAGAATTTCCGTGATGCGGCCCTAGAAGAAAGACAAGGAGACGAGGCCCCTACTGTTCCGACTTATCCTTTTCACTTCCCATCGAGTCCCTCGCAAAGGGCTCAGGCACGTCAGGATGCATCGTGCCGCGCTCGCCGGCTGGATCGCCGGCGTGTTCACGGTCAAGCTCCTGGCCCCCCTGATCGACGTGCCGGTGTCGGTGAGTTGGATATGGAAGCCCGAGGTGGCTTCAGGGACGATGCCGGAGGTGGTTTCGGCCCACGGCGGAGAGATGGCCTCATTCGACGGCACCCGAGACCAAGTAGAGGCGGTTTCGTTCCGCAGCAGCCTGAAGAAACGAGAGGCGGAGTCGATCAACGGCAGCCTGAAGAAACGAGAGACGACCTCGATCAACGGCACCGTCAACCAACAAGAGAAAGCAACGGATCGTCAAGTCCTCAAGGACATGTACTCGGCCCTCTCCGCCATGCAAAACAACTATTACGAAGGCTCCAACGCCGACTGGCCGGCGGCCATCGACTGGACAAACGCCGTGGTCCAGACGGTCGTGACGGCTTCCATATCGACCTTGTCCAAGTCTTTCGACTCTTCAAGTTACGGCGGCGCAGCAGAGAACCTGATATCAACGCTATACTCGCAAATGGCGCAGTCGTTCATGTCGCAGAATGCCGGAGGCCTCAGAGGCCAGGTTCGCTTCACCCTGCCGCCAGAGAGATAGATATACTGACGTAGCTCAACAGGCAAACGACGATATACTCTGGGTCGTGCTCGGTTGGCTCGAGGCCATCAAGTTCTTCCGCTTGCAGAGTAATCTTCACTTTCACGTCTTGCCGGACAAGTTCCAAGACTGCGACAGGCTGCCCGACGACTTGGACGCGGCACTGCACACGCTTCCCTGGCACGGATTCCGCTGGATGTGCCGCTTTGCCGAGCGCGCTCGCGAGTTCTGGGTCATCGCCTCCAAGGGCTGGGGCACCAGCGTCTGCAGCGGCGGTATGAATTGGGACGGGCGCCGCTCAATGTACAAGAACGCCATCACCAACGAGCTGTGGATCGCGGCGTCCGTCGCCCTTCACGAGCAGGTGCCTGACATGAGCGTCAACGGAAGTATCGCCGATTTAGTCGAAGAAGTCTGGCCCAAGGGTAACCCCGTCTGGCTGACAGCGGCCATGGAGGGCTACAAGTGGCTCAAGGCCGTCAACATGACCAACGACCTGGGGCTCTTTGTCGATGGCTACCACATCAGTGCGTGGAGCTGGATGAATGACCGAAAGTGCGACATGAGGAACGATGCCGTCTACACTTACAATCAAGGCGTCCTTCTGTCTGGCCTGCGCGGTCTGTGGGCCGCCAAGGGGAACGGCATCTTTCTCGACGACGGCCACGCGCTGCTCAAGTCCGTCATGGTCGCCACCGGCTGGGACGCGGGCAGAGACAGACCGTGGGATGTCAAGTCGGGCCAACTGCCGCCGTGGCAAGGCATCGGCCGCGGTGGATTCCTCGAGGAAGCGTGCGACGCTCATGGCGACTGCGGTCAGGACGCCCAGACCTTCAAGGGCATCTTCTTCCACCACCTGACCGCCTTTTGCGCTCCCATCAACTCTGAAACCCTGGCGGCAGCCACCCGACGCTCCGAGATGGAGAAGCAGGCGAGAGATCATATGCGACAATGCCGCGGCTACCTCCCCTGGATAAAGTACAACATGGAGGGAGCCTTGGCTGCGCGAGATGATCAAGGCCGCTTCGGCACGTGGTGGGGAGCCAGCGGGTATGGCATCAACGCCTCGCGGCGTCAGTTCTCCAAAGACGACGATCCCAATTCACGCGGCAGAGGGAGGACTGTCGAGACACAGGTCGGAGGCCTCGCCTTGCTGAGGGCATACTGGGAAATACGCCAGGCGACTCGATGACGAAGCAGACGGCATCTGATGATCTGACCTTTCTATCCCATCATGACCATGAATGTTTAATCTGTATTGGCAGGCGGGGTTATGCTTACTTGGATATCCTTGACGCGGGTGGCATCTGCTTCTAGATGGCTCATAGATGAAAAGCGGGAGAGACAATCAACTGTATTGGCTGAAATGTCGATCTATCATGAATAGAGTCTGTGATAGATTGAGTCGGCGTCATTGTCGAGCCATCTGGAGCCATCGTGCATCTGCTCGAGTCAAATTTCTGCAGCGGTAGCGGAAAAACAATGACCCGCGTAGATCCTATCCACCTCCGAGCACCGGACCAAGCCTCGTCTCTCCCCCTCCCCCCCACTGTATGTAGAACGACGATAAGAAGAACGGCAGACAGAAATGAGCCACATGCATCTCGTCCCCCCGGCTTCTCCGCACGCGGTCGACTCATCGAGATGCCCTCACTCAATGGGTCGCTCCCCAACGGCGGCCCTTTCCATGGCGGTTCTTCCCCTTCCCACGGCGGCCCTCCTCATGACGACGCTTCCCATCGGGAACCTCCCCAGTCCGAGACGACGGACCGTCTTGACAACGGAGATGTCCTCGCTCCGCCGCAATCCCTCGACTCGTCGCGGCTGCAAATGTCGAGCGGGCAGATGGCCCTGACCGAATATAGCGCCAAGCCGTCGCCGCCATCCGATTCTTCTCCGAGCTTTGCGAGCGTCGTGCCTCCAGATCTGCTGCTACCCAGCGGCTACCCAGATGTACGTTGACGGGAAATGTTGGTGCGTTTGCTCGGACGCTGACACTCTATAACAATGACAGTATCTTCGTCTCATCGCCAGCGCTACCTCGCGAGTCTACGAGGCTTGCCGCGTTACGCCGCTGACGCAGGCCGTCAACCTCAGCAACCGTCTCGAGTGCACCGTCTTTCTCAAGCGCGAAGACACGCAACCCGTCTTCAGCTTCAAGCTACGCGGCGCCTACAACAAGATGGCGCACCTCGACCCGGCCGTCAGCTGGCGAGGCGTCGTCTGCTGCTCGGCCGGTAACCACGCGCAAGGCGTGGCCTATTCGGCACGGAAGCTCAAGATCCCGGCCACCATCATCATGCCCGAGGGTACGCCGAGCATCAAGCACACAAACGTGGCTCGCCTCGGCGGTCACGTCGTCTTACACGGCGCCGACTTTGATGCTGCCAAGGAGGAGTGCGCGCGGCGCGAGAAGCAGGACGGGCTCATAAATATCCCGCCCTTTAACGATCCCTACGTCATTGCCGGCCAGGGCACCATTGGCAACGAGCTTTTTGGTCAGGTCAACATGTCCAAGGTTGAGGCAGTCTTTTGCTGCTGTGGCGGCGGCGGTCTCATCGCTGGAATCGGTCTCTACATCAAGCGCATGGCGCCCCAAGTCAAGGTCATCGGCGTCGAGGCCCGCGACGCAAACGCCATGGCTCAGTCCCTCGCCAAGGGTCAGAGGGTGGTACTTGACAATGTCGGCCTCTTCGCCGATGGTGCGGCCGTGAAGACGCTGGGCGAGGAGACGTTTCGCATCGCGCGCGAAGTCGTCGACGATGTGGTTGAGGTCACCACCGACGAGATCTGCGCCGCCATTCGTGACATGTACGACGACACGCGCAGCGGACTCGAGCCCGCCGGAGCGCTGTCCATTGCCGGTCTCAAGAAATACGTGGCACAGAACCCGTCGTCGCGCCCGGACCGCACCCTCATCGCCGTCACGTCCGGCGCCAACATGGACTTTGATCGGCTTCGCTTTGTCGCCGAGCGCGCATCGTTGGGCGAAGGCAAGGAAGTCCTCTTGGCCGTGACCATCCCCGAGAGGCCCGGGGCCTTTGCCCGGCTTGTCGACAACGTGGTGCCGCACGCCGTGACCGAGTTCTCGTACCGGTTCAAGTCGGGCGCGCAGGCCAATGTCCTCATCGGCTTGTCGCTCACGGCGCCGGCGGCCCAGCGCGAGGATGAGCTGCGCTCGCTGCTACAACGCATCCGGAGCGAGGACATGATGGTGACGGATCTGTCTGGCGACGAGCTTGCCAAGAGCCACGTGCGTTACCTGGTCGGCGGCCAGCCCAACGTGCCCAACGAGAGGCTATTCCAGTTCAGCTTCCCGGAGCGGCCCCGCGCGCTGGAGAAGTTCCTGATGGCGCTGCGTCCCAAGTTTAACATTACGCTCTTCCACTATCGCAACTACGGAGGCAACATCGGCAAGGTGCTGGCTGGCATCTCTTGCCCGGCGGACGAGACGGATGTGCTGGCGCAGTTTCTGGTTGATGTGGGATACCCGGTGGAGGAATGCACAGATTCGGACGTCTACCGGACCTTTTTACGTGCCGAACCGGAGCGGACGTGATGATTGTGGGCAAGATTCGGGAGGGTGAGATTTGGATCTGCGTTGACGCCATGGAAACTTGGATAGCTGGAGCTCGTCGTCGGATGCGGCTGAAGCGAGATATGGTCTTTAAAATATAGATATCAATGTAAAGGGAGAGAGGAAATGGTGATTTGGCACTCGAGCAGCAGACTTGAGGTTGTCGTGGGCTTCGTCGTTGAAGTGTTGGATATCCAGACTCTTGTAATTCCGTCTATAGGCATTGGGGAGAATCGATGTTTCCCTTTCCTGTATGTATGCGTATCCGTCCTTCGTGCCTACATAGATACCTACCTGCCTACCTATCTTACTCTTCTTCATATTTCTAGGTACAGGTAGGTAGGCATGTAGGTATCTAGTATTGTTCCAGAAGATGGAAGCATCTCTCCCAATCTCCCTCCATCTCAACAACACAAGCGCCGTTCTCGGGTGACTGGACCGCAGAGGTACCACCCCGCAGCCGAGGAGATACATGGCTCAGCGCGCGTTCCTACACAGCCACCAGAAGTACCCCGGCTGGGGTGACAAAGTATCTCCGCCGGATGCGCCGGAGTTGGCCGCGCTCAGTGGGTGCTTGGCAGCGAAGCCGCTCCAAGTCTCTCCGCCTCCCGCCTTGTGCCGCGCGCTGCTTCCATCCATCCTGGTAGGTGTGCGTCAGCTGCCTCTCCCCCCACCTCCATCCCCCCCCACGCTGACTCTCTACAGCGAGCTCGATCCATCCTCCTGATCCTTTCCATCGCTCGATTGCGAGCCGCCCGTTATCTTCTCCCGCTCTTCTCTCTTCCTCGCTCATCTTTGTTCGTTACGCGATCCCAAGCTTCGAAGTCGCCTCCTTCCAAAGTCCCGCCCTAAGCCGTCGCCTCCAGCTCGGACCCTGCGCATGCTCCAACCCCGTCGCCTTTCAGCCAACAGACGACCGTGCGTGGCTGGTGCCTCGTCGCGAGAGCTTCATGGCCTGGGGACGCTGAGGGCGGAAGAAAGATCAGGCAATAAGAAACAAAACAGACGACAATAAAAGACCTGTTTCCTGTCTCTACGCGCGTCGGGACGAGCATCGCAGGCGTCTCATCACTACGACATCTCCCGCTGAGCGTGTGACAAGCAGCCAGCTCGTTCAACAGCCGGACTTGACGCGCTCTCGGCAGCTTCGTTCACCGCCGCCATGAGGCGCGGCCGCTCCGCCGGTGCCGCATCGCCCTACAGAGCGCTGGCCCATCATCACCACAATCAGCAGCAGCAGGTTCCGTCAGACTCTACCCTCATCCGCTCCTTCGATGTCGACGCGAATCCGGCTCGTCCGGTCCGACCATCTCCTTTGGCGACGTCGGTGATTCGCGACATGCCGCTCGACCTCGTCGATCGCATTCGTTCGTTCCCGCTCTTCCAGTCGGCGCCCGGCGACTTCCTCATCGCCATAGGCAATCATCTCAAGCCTCAGATACACGCGCCCAACGATCACGTCGTCACGGAGGGTGATGACGCAAGGGCCATGTATTGGCTCGTGCGCGGCGTCGTCGCCGTCACCTCGCGTGATGGAGAGGCAGTCTACGCTGAACTCAAGCCCGGTGCTTTTTTCGGTGAGATTGGCGTCCTCATGAATATGCCGCGTACCGCCACCATCGTCGCCCGGACCAAGTGCCTCCTGCTTGTTCTCAAAAAGGAAGATCTGCAGCTGGTGCTTCCTCGCTTCCCCGACATGGAGCAGGCCATCTTGGAGGAGGCCCAGGAGCGGCTCAGCCTGCTCAAAAAGAAGAAGAGGATAGAGAGACCCGCCGCCCAGTCTTGTCCGCCGAAATGGCCCGTCGCCGCAGAGGCTGGAGGAAGCGAGAGTGGCGCCATCTTGGACGGCGCCGTCGTCAAGAACCCCAAGAAGCGCAAGTCCCCGAGTCCCGGCATCATCCAAGACCCGGCTTCCGGCGGTAGCGCCATCGGCAGCGGCCTCGTCAGTATCCGGAAGACGCTCAAGGAGCTCCCCCTCTTCTCCACACTACCCCCAGACATCCTCCACTTCCTGGGTCTCAGCGTGGCACCAAAGTCATTCCCTCCCTTTACCGACATTATTCGCCAGGGCAGCTCCGGCAACGAGATCTACTTTATCGTACAGGGCGAGGCCGAGGTTGTTTATCGCGATCAGCCAGAGCGAACGCAAGACGACGCTGCCGCCATCAGCCCCATCCAACCCCGTCCGCGGCTTCGGGCCGGCCAGTACTTTGGCGAGGTGGCGAGCCTCGGCCTCTCCCCCGGCCGGACGGCCACGGTGCGGTCGATAACGACTGTGGAATGTCTGGTCGTCCCGGGGGAGACGCTAGAGGAGCTGTGGCGACGATGCCCGCCCAGCATCAGGTCTCAAGTGGAGGAGACGGCGCGGGAGCGCTACAGCGAAGTCAGGCAGTCCGACGGCCCCTGGGACATAGACATGGCCGACACAGCCAAGGCCGCCGACGCGGACTCTGGCTTATCGGATACGCCCAAGACGCCGCCCAAGACACCTTCGCCGGCCAAGGGGAGGGGATACGTGGCGGCCTCCATGTTCACCGTACCTTCGAGTCCACGGCCCAGCAGTCCGATTTCCAAGGATGACCAGGCGGACATGATGATGGGGCCCCGGGATCCGGATCCCTTCCGCAGCGTCGACATGGAAAACCTGAGAAACCGCCGGCGGCAATCGCTCGTCCCGCTGACGACTACGACGACGACGACGATGACGACGATGACGACGACGACGACGGCGCCGCTGACGGAGAGTCCGACCTCGACGGCGTCCGGCCGACCCAATGGCGGCGTCTCCCGCCCCCTCCGCGTCCTCACCGCAGACGCGACGTCGCAGCCCACCAAAGCCGAGGAGTCATCCCCGGATGGTGGCCCGGCGGCCGCACGCGTCAAAAGGGCCAAGACGCTGCCGTCACAAGAACAGTCTCGAGACGAGAGCTGCGAAGGCGAGTGCTCGGCCGCTGCCGTCGTCGCTGCGCGGTCGGACGATGTTCTCGTGCGCATCTTCAGCCATCTCGATGTCGGGCATCTCGTCAGGCTTCGCATCGTGAGCAGGCGTTGGCGCCAGATCCTCGAGACGTCGCCGCTGGTCTGCAACGACGTCGACCTGTCTGGATACAGCCGTCGGGTCAACGACGACGTCATCGTCAGCGTCATCGGACCCTTCATCGGCACTCGCGCCGAGAGCGTGGATCTCAACGGCTGCTACCACATCTCCGACAGGGGCTTCTCGGCCCTCTGGAGCAGTTGCGGAAAGAACGTCAAGAGGTGGAAGATGCGCTCCGTCTGGGATGTCTCGGCGACGCAGATACTCGAGATGAGCGTGAACGCGAAAAGCCTGGAGGAGCTGGACTGGAGCAACTGCCGCAAGGTGGGAGACAATCTACTGGCCCGCGTCGTTGGATGGGTCGTTATCCCCAAGAAGGAAAACGCGGCGCAGCAGTTGCTCCCCAACCAGGCAAGCCAGCCATGGGATGGCAAGAAAAAGGCCGGCATCAAGACGAGGAGCCGGACTCCGGACGCTCCGGCACGGGGACTCGAAGACGACGGCGACGGCGAGCCCAAGACGGGATCCGCGGAAGCGCCCAGCAACATGGTCATCGGATGCCCCCGGCTCAGCAAGCTCGACCTGTCGTACTGCAAGCACGTCACGGACCGGTCCATGGCTCACCTGGCAGCGCACGCCTCGAACCGGCTGCGTTGGCTCTCGCTGACCAGATGCACCTCGATCACGGACGCCGGCTTTCAGGCTTGGGCTCATCACAAGTTCGAAAGGCTGACGCACCTGTACCTCGCCGACTGCACTTATCTGTCGGACAGCGCCATCGTCTCGCTCGCCTCGGCCGCCAAGCAGTTGACGCACCTGGACCTTTCGTTCTGCTGCGCCCTGTCGGACACGGCGACAGAGGTCCTCGCCCTGAGGCTGCCCAAGCTGCGGGAGCTCAGGCTCGCCTTTTGCGGCAGCGCCGTCAGCGATATGAGCCTGCAGAGCATCGCGCTACATCTAGGCCAGCTGGAGGGTCTCAGCGTGCGCGGCTGCGTCAGGGTCACTGGACGGGGCCTAGAGAGCGTGCTCGAGGGGTGCGCGCGACTCGTATGGGTGGATGTGAGCCAGTGTCGCAACCTCGAGGCCTGGCTGCGGTCTGGCAGCGTCGCCAAATGGGGGTTCGATGACCGGGCAAAGAAGCCGCCGCCGCCGCAGTCGCCACAGATAGCCTCGGGCGATCAAAGAATGGGGGGACAGGGGGCTGATGTGCCGCTGCACACGCCGTTGAGCGTGGCGACGATGCTGGCGACGCCGGGGTTCTTTCCGCGCTCGCATCTCGGCGGCTTCTTCCTCGGGCGAAGGGTCAAGAGGCAACCGGTCAGATTCATCGTGCAAAAGAGCATGCAGGGGTTGAGATAGGTAAGGGGGGAAATGGCGTTGCTAAGGATCTGGTTTGGGGATGGATTTAGAATCGGTTGCTCTGGACGAACTCGTGATACCCTAGTCGTTGAATATAGACTTGTTTCTTTGTTTCTTTTTTGACCTTTATCTTTTATAATGCTGACTCGTCCGTCGTTGAACTCGGGAATGGTGAAGAGGACACCGACCACCCTCAACCCAGCCCTCTATAATCTCCTTGCTCTTAGCCTCTTAGGTTAGCTCGTCGCTCGTGGTTGACCGTTAAAGATTCCATCGGCTTCCAGTGGCGGTGACGTCACGTGATCTCGGACCCTTGTTATTCCCGGCCCCGACGTCCGGAATCACATCATTAACCTCCAGCTAAGTTTCACCCATGTCCACTCCTCTCTCCTCTGCTGTCCTCCTCCTTCGCCCAACCTTACAAACAACGCATCTGGCAAGAAGCTCTACGAAACCTACGGAATCTAAGAGATCCATCACTGGCCATGTTTCTCGTGGCCGGCATCCGTCAGGGCCCCGCGCGGCTCACGCAGCTGTCCAAGACTGCAGTCAGGACCTTGCAGAGGCCATCTTCGACCTCGGCCACGGTCCGCCCTCGAATCGCCTTCCAGGCCGCGTCTCGCAACGCCTTCTCCCGCGCGGGCGCTGGCAAGCGTGCCTACCACGATGATGCGCTCAGCCGGCAGCAGTTTGGGGCCGACGGCTCCGGTATGCGCAAGCTGCTGATCGGCGGTGCCATCTTCGGAGGCACACTGCTGGCCGTCAACGCCGTTTTCAACCGCGAGACGCGCGACGATGGAGGCATGCCTCACTACGAGCGCGAGTACCTCAACAGCACTTTTCTCCATACGGGCCTCGGCATCGGCATCATCGGCTTGACGGCGAGGCAGATGGTTAGGACGGGCTTCGTCTATAGACTGATGGTCACGAATCCTTGGGTGGTCTGCATCGGTGGTCTCGCCCTCAGCTTCGGCACCATGATTGGAACCAGGTCCATCAGCCCTGACAAGTAGGTGGTTACCGGGGGAGAGCAGGGGAGAGTTGAGAGAGGTCGCTGACGAGCCTTGCAGCTACATCCCCAAATACGCCTGCTGGGTGGCCTTTAACGCGACGCAAGCTGCTTTCGTCGCTCCGCTGCTCGCCTTTGTGCCAATGCCGTTGTTGGCCCGCGCCGGCCTCTACACCGTCGGCGTCATGGGAGCCCTGTCGGTGGTGGGCGCGACGGCCAAGCAGGAGAAGTACCTCTACATCGGCGGTCCTCTCTTGGCGGGAGCCGCCGTTGTAGCCCTGTCTGGTCTGGCGCCCATGGTGCTGCCCGTGACGGCGGTGCGCACGCTGGCCTTCACCGACAAGCTGTGGCTGTACGGCGGGCTGGCCGTCTTTGGCGGCTTCACGCTGTACGATGTGCAGAAGGTGCTGCACCACGCGCGACTGGCGCAGGCCGGCATGATGAGACGCGATGCCGTCAACGAGAGCATCTCTCTGGAGCTGGACTTTTTGAACATTTTCATTCGCCTTGTACAGATCTTGATGATGAATCAGGGCAGGAAGTAGTAGTAGGTGATGAGTTTCAGACAGGCCACGGGCCGATCAACCCCTCTCTTTTGTTGCCGCTTCCTCTGTGATGAGGGTTTTGCCGTGGATGGAATCGGTGGAGGAGACGGGTGTGATGGAATCAAGTCAGGTAGCAGGGTATAAACAGTATTTCGAGACCCGTCTCATTTGATTGACCATTTGTCTGGTGAAGGATTCTCTTACGATGCAAGAGAGGGTGACGGATGAAGAAAGGATTCGGATGACGCGTCTTTCAGACAGACCCATTCTGCCTAGATGGGTGGTCTCTTGGCCCTCCCCTAGAGCACGTAAATACATACATGTATGTATGGATGTATGGATGTATAGCACGCATTTGCATGTTACGAGCGACGTGATTGCGCAATGGCCGATTCAATTTCGTCATCTCCCTCGTTCCAACTCAAGCCAAGCAGGTCCCATCATTCCGGCAACGGCGGAAAGTCGCGAACAATATGGCTCGGACACTCATACCCGCCAGGGTTACGCTGCAGATACAGCTGATGGTACTCCTCAGCCGACCACCAACGACGGGCGGGCAGTATCTGGGTGACTACGGCGGCGCGCCACCAGCTTTCGGAAGCGAGGGCGGCTACGCGGCGGGCCGTCGTCTCCTGCTCGGGAGAGTGGTAGAAGATGGCGGAGCGGTACTGGGATCCTGTGTCTGGGCCTTGGCGGTTGGGGGTTGTGGGGTCGTGGATGCGGAAGAAGAATTCGAGGAGTTGGCGGTAGGAGACTTTTTGGGGGTCGAAGTCGATTTGCGTGGCCTCGGCGTCTGTTGAGTTTTTTTTTTCTCGTGAGGATTCATCAGTAGAGTAGACGCTTATACATGGATAGAGTGGTAGGGGAAGGAGGTTGATATGAAAAAAGACTGAAGAGAGCAACGTACGGCCCGTGTCACCGCCGCAGACGGCCCGATACGAGGGCTTCTCGAGCGCACCGCCCGTGTATCCAACGCGAAGACCGAAGAGGGCCTCTCCAAAGTGGCGGCGGTAGAGATGCTCGACGCCCCAGAAGCAGCCGGCGGCGACGGTGCAGCGCTCGGCTCCCTCGGGGAGGGGCGGGTCCGGGTCTGATGGGCCGGTGGCGGCGGCGGCGGCGGCGGCGGTGGAGGCCGGCATGACGAGACGGGTTATGGACGGGGAGAGGAGCTGGGAGAGACGAGAGAGGAGGGGCATCGTGAGGTGAGGTGGGTGAGGTGAGGTGAGGTGAGATGGCCCGATGGGGGATGCGGGTGGATGGACTCCGCTTTCGGGGTGACGTCATGGATGAGAGCTGGATGTGTGATTAGGGTTCTGGTGTGCGGTTACCGATGCCTTGGATGCTGGACTCTGCTGCCTAAGTATGTAATGTATTCGTGTGCATGTATGTATGTACGATGTTTAGATGGCTTTATGCGGGTGTAAAGAACAATGTATGAGTTGACGGGGGTATGGGTGTTAATAGTCTCCGTGATACGAAATGTATGTCTTGAGTCGTAATATCACGGTTGTATTACAAAGAGGCAAGAAAGGACCTACTCAAAGGCCATAAAGCATCGGCTTCCTCTTCACCCATGTTTAACGTCAACTAAACGTACATGTGCACGAATACATCTGTATCTATCTCCTTGGGTGATCCGTCTTCAATCAATACATTTACTTCCATGAAACCCCGTAGACCCCTTCTTTAGAGAATGAGAGTCCTGGTCAACATTCTCCCCCTTCTCTGCGCCACCGCCGCAGCTCTCGAGTGCGCGGAGAACCGTTACTACTGCGGGACCAGCCTGAAACGTCTTCAAAGTAAGTCAGCTTCCCCCCCTACTCCTTTCCAAGCAGCTTGGGACAATGAGTAGACGGGATTTTCTCACATTCACATATCCAGTGCGCCAACACGAGGCTCTCCTCGAGTGGCTGGAACAACACGACGATCACGACAACTACATATTCGAATGAATCGGGGGCGAAATCCATTTGATCCGAGCTCTCTATCATTGCAAAAACGGCTGTCAAGATAACGGGTGGCGAAGGAACGATTACTGCTGTCGAAAGCCCAGGTGTGAACGGGAGGAAGACACGTGCTACGAGTGAAGTCTTGCTCTGTCGTTTGCCTACATGTAGCGGGATCAGATTGTAAGGGCTTCTCTGCTGCGGCTGAGAGGATTCAATGGATGGCAGGGATGTCTTTCGTTGTCGAAGACTATGCCAGCCTCGAGTATGTACTCTGAATCCTTTAACATCCATTACTGGAACCATCCAAGGCACTGCCCTTGCAGGAACTCGTGTGCCTTTTCAACTAGGTAAGAGCTTGTCAACGACATGGTTGAACGAATGTCAGCCAATTCGTATTGCAACTCAATCCTGGCGAAAGGATACTAGAGATGATTAATGATGAGAACACAACTGAGTGTAAATGGAGGCTTTATTTTTAGCTTTCAAACCTTCCAACTTGCACGCGTCTTGACTGTGAGTTTGAAGTCTCTGTATCGCTTGGCTACAATGATGGGATTTCGCGAGCGAGTCTCCCTCGTTCGTGTTTTCGATGAAATGACCATACATAATACCAAATCAGGCTTGGCATGCGAGGATATGCGAGGACCTTGATTAGCATCCCGAGTCAGAGATCATTCCACCTATCCGTCTGCGTTGCGTTCAATTACGAGCTCCTCAAGCAGCCACGTAGAATGCTTGGAAAGGAATATGTGATGTGTTTCGACAAAGTATAAAAGCAGCCTTACTATGTTATGTATAAGCCGCTCGATTGTAGTATACGACAGATTGCTATATAGTTTTATCATACTGGTCAAACTCTGGCCTACCCGTCTACAAACACCATGAAAGTCTTTGCCATTCTCGCCCTTTTCTGCGCCTCTGCTGCGGCGGGAGAATGCAAAAAAGGCCTCCTATATTGCGGACACACGTTGGAATTCCTCGGGAGTGAGCGGTTCACGTACGTATGAGGTGCGAGTCGATGATGGCTAACGAAGCGATTAGTTTCTGACCAGTGCGCACTGAATGCGAAGCTGAAGCGAATCACCGATTACGAAAATCATCTCTTCGAGTGTAGAGGCCCCGGAAGCGCCAAGTTGATTCGACTCCTCGACTACTGTGAGAACGGGTGTCAGGATAACGGGGTGGGGAGACGGGATTACTGCTGTTCGCAGCCTAGGTCTAAGCAGACGGGTGGTTTTTGTATTTGAGATTTGGTTGGCCATGTTATGTACGTATGTCGTTGACGGGGTGTGGTCTTGTGAGGGCTCGGGGTTGTATGTATTTAGGTGGGAGTTGCTCATGACATTGATGCCTTCGTGTACAGAGCAGCAAGTGGGAACCTGGTCGAGTATGTGTATATGTATGCTGCGAGTTCTAAGAGGAACAAAAGAAAGAGAAGAGCGTATCACAAATCACTCCCAGCAAGAAAGAAAAGAGATGAACGGGCTCAGCGACCCCCAGCCTTGTTCTTCCCAGCAGCCGATTCCACCACCGACGAACCAACCCCAAGACCCGAACCGAACCTTTGCGAATCAGCCCTCCATCCAAGATACCAAGGCCCATCAAACAAAGCCGCCATATTCTCGATAGCCACCCCCTTCGTCTCAGGCGCCCACAAGCCGAGCACAACCAAACCAACAGCACAGACAGCAGCCCAGAAGACGAAGGCCCCCCAGACGCCCAGACGGGCCAGCATGGCAGGCATGACGGCCACGACGGCGAACTGGAAGAGCCAGTGAGCCGTCATGTTGACCGCGTAACAGACTCCCCGGACGCGCGTGGGCAGTATCTCGGTGCCGTAGAGATACTGAACGGTGCAGAGCCCGACGGACCATCCAACGGCGTAGACGAAGACCGAGGCAACAGCCGCGTGAGAGGCTGAGCCGTCGGATCCTCGCCAGACCGACATGTAAACAGCCAAGTAAGAGTGAGCAACCCCCTGCATCGCCAACCCGACCAGCATACACCTTCGACGACCGAGATAATCGATGAGACCCCAAGCGAAAACAACAGTAAAGACAAGCTTGGTCGCTCCGTACGATCCAGCCGTCAACAAAGAGTGCCGCCTAGTGGCCACGCCCGCGAGCCGAAAGATGTCAGCGATGTAGTAAGTAATGGCATTGCCACCACTCCACTGGGCAACCGTCTGAACCGCCAACCCTAGAAAGAACCGCCGCCGATACGAGGCAACGGAGATGACCTCCCGGACAACAGCCCACGTAGATTCAGCCCTGTGCTTCTCCTCGTCCGCAAGCCGGCGCCGCATCTCGCCCCATTCCGACACCACGGCGGCGTCGACCTCGGATCGGCCCCGTAGCCGGGCCAGAGCCGTGAGCGCCGCGTCGGCTCCGCGTGAAGCCGCGAGCCAGCGGGGCGTGTCGTCGAGGAAGAGCGAGCAGACGAGGGCTAGACCGACGGGCATTTGCGGGACGGCCAGGACGAGACGGTATTGCGAGCGGGAGGGGGGCATGGTCTTGAGGACGGCGTAGTTGACGAAGAAGCCTTTTTGTCATTTCAAGTTGAGAACGACGGGAACAGCAGCGGCGACGATGACGACGACGACGACGACGACGACGACGACGACGACGACGACAACAGCAAGAACGGCAACAACAGCAAGAAGAAGAGGAAGAAGAAGAAGAACAACAACAACAACAACAACGACAAAAACAGATAAAGAAGCATCAAGGACAAGAGGGATAACTCACCAGCCATCAGAAACCAAAGCAACACAACCATATAAACCGAAACAACCATCCCCCTCCTCCTCGCCGTCGCAACCTCGGCAAGATAAAGCGGCGCAACGACCGTCAACCCGCCGGCCCCGACCCCCCCCAAACCCTAGCAACAAGCAGCAAGCCAAGCCTCCCAGAAGCCATGGTGACGGCCAGGAAGCCCGTCATCCAGACGGCCGCAAACGCCTGCCACGCCCGGAGCCTCCCGACGCGGTCCGTCAGCGCCACCGCCGCTCCCGCCCCCGCCGCCGCGCCCAGGACGCCCAGCGAGGTGACGACGGCTCGGCGGGAGGCCAGCTGCGAGCCCGTGCCGTTCCAGCGACCGGCCGTGAGCTGGAAGTCGGACATGAAGGATTCGAGGCTCGAGGCGGCGGCGAAACCACCCTCGTCGTAGCCTGATGGTGATCCGTATCAGCAACCGGGTTATACACTTACGAGCGAGCACACACACGTTCTCACACACAAACACACACACACAAACGCACACGCACACGCACACACACGCAAGCACACAGGCAGAAACTCACCCTTCGGAATAGAGCCGCAGGCAATCACACCGACAGTAAACACAAAATACCAGCCCATGGCCAAACTCGCCCTCGGGCAAAGTCTTCGTTGGCTGACGATTTCATCTCCTCTTCCGCCCCCAAACGTCGGTCAGAGAGGGGGCGCGGCTTTTTTTTTTTTTTTTTTTTTTTTTTTTTTTTTTTTTTTATTTAATAACAGCCCGGCGGGGGCAGAAACAATCAAGGCCGTAATCACAGCTGTTATTCGGTACGTATCTCCTGCCCTCTCCCGCACTCTTTGCCATGTAGCCGTCATCTTGATGCATCCTCGACCGCCGCCTCCCGCCTCCCTCTCCGGTCCGCTTTGTCGCCCGTCTCCTCCGTGCCCCGGCCCCGCTCTCTCGGCTGCGGCCCGGCCCGGCCCGACCCGACTCCGGACGACGCGCCAGCATGGTGGCCGCTCATGGGATGGGTTATGCAGGGGCGCGCCAGATCCCCGATCTCCTCCCATCTCCATGTGCGGAACTTGGCCGAGACAAGCAAGTCATGTACGAATACACATGTATGTTCGTTCCAATTCCCCATCGCTGCCCATGCCCCGGCCCAACGCCCCGTGTACACGTCTGCCTACATTTACAGCAGACCTGGCAGCCTTTTGTCCGCTTGAAAACGCTTCCGGAACGCGCCTGGTCCGACTTCAGCCCGCCGACGCCGCATTCTCCGTCCCTGGCATCGCTCCCACTCGGACGCTGAGCGGCTCCAGATTCGACATGGTCTCGAATACGCCCGGGTGCAGCGCCATCGAGTCCGGACCCGGCACGTGGTCCATCGCCGGCTGGAACAGCGGATGCGACGGCAAAGGCAGCTGTCGCGACGTGTCGACCGGATTCTGATACATGTCCGTCTTGTCGGCCGGACGCGCCGGACCGGACGAGACGCCATCGAGGGCGCTTTGGATCAGGTCCAGGGCACTGTTGATGACTGCAGTGGGAGGAGCGTCAGCCCGGCACGCCGTGGGACGGCAGCGACGTGTCTGTCTACCTGGACTCATGGTCTTGACCTGCGACAGGCACTGGCAGCAATACTCGAGCCGGCGCGTCGCCTGCTGCTCCCCGGGACTCGCCTGCACCTGGAGTAGGAAGACGGAGGCGGCCGTGTAGACGCTGTAAGCCAGCGACAGCACGCAGTAGTTCATGGTAAAGGTCCGGCAGAAGAGGTCGAAGATGGTGATGATGGCGTTGGCCGACGTCACGCACTCGACCAGCTGGCTCTTGGCCGGCGAGGTTCCGTCGCCGTCGCCGTCACGCTTGCCGCCGCGCCCCGTAAGCATGGGTCGGTACAGGAGGATCTTGAAGGTGTGATAGAGGCAGCTAAACCCAGTCAGCGGCGGCCCGAGGAGGCCGAACGGGTTCCAACGTCGCGGGGCCGACCCAACTTGAGAGTCACGATGTGAGACGGCGGCGCCAACGCCGGCAGCGCGGCCGGATCGAGCCGGAGGTGCGCCGGCAGCTGGTCCCACCACTCGTGTAGTGCCGGCTCCTGCGTCCGGAGGCACTCGCGCACCTCGGCGTCGGTATTTTGCGACAGCGGATCGTACATGTGAATCAGCATCTCGTTGAAGATGACCGACAGTCGGCACATGCTGAGGAAGCACGAGGCCGAGTGCGCCGTCGTCGGCGGGTACTTCCAGGTGACGCCGACCTGCTGAGCGCCAAAGGGCACCCAGAGGTCATCCTCGGCCGAGTCGTCGACTGCTCTCTCGTGTCAGCAACACCCTGTCGCGGATCCCTCTCGCGGATCCCTCTCGCGGATCCCTCTCGCGGATCCCTCTCGCGGAATGGGGCCGACCTACACATGATCTGCGGCGGCGACAGGCTAGACTGCTGCAGCGACGGCGATCGGCCGAGGTAGAGGCTGATGAGCTTGTCCCAAAAGTAGCAGCTCCAGAAGACGCGGTGGCGGATCTCGAGCTCTTCGTCCGTCAGGGACACCGAACCCGGGAATCGGCGGCCGTCGACGCAGATGCCGAGGTGGTCGATGAGGCGAAAGGCCAGGCCGCTGTAGGTCCAGGCCTGAGTCGAGTTGCCGAGGCTACACTCCTGGGCGCTCAGCAGGAGGAGCGTCTGGACGGTGGGGATGGTGCAGACGCCGCGGCTCAGCTCGTCAAAGACCATGCTGCGCGTGTGCTGGGCGAAGACGGCGCCTCCCTCGTAAGACTCGTCCAACAGGCGCTTGGTCGAAGGGTCGCTCTGGCCCCAGCGGATCGAGTGGGAGATGACGGCGTTGAGGAGCGTGTGCGAGTAGTAGGGACCGAGCGACTGCATGTCACCTGCGACGCGGGCACGTCAGCTCCGAGGATGTGCGTCGGAGAGAAGAGGAGGGAGGAGGAGGGACGTGATTCATCGCACGCGTAAAGGCCGGGCGGTAAATGAAGCCAAACATGGGCTGGATCCAGCACCAGTGGACGTGGAGGAGATATTGGAAGGGTTCCTGTGAGACGATGTGCGTCGGCGATTAGAGCTTCGACGACGGACCGAGGAGGAGGGAAAAGAGGTAACGCACGGGAATTTCCGACATGTTCTCGAGGGCTCGTTGCTGCCAGGCATTGTTGACGAGTCGCTCGCGGCGGCGGACATCAACATCAGCCGGAGCTGACAGATCCGAGGCCGACGGAAAGCGGTCGCTTGGAAGGTTGAAGAAGCTGGTGGTGCCGTGGTAGGTGATGCCGCCCTTGTCGTCGACCTTGAGGCCGCGAAAACTGCGGGCGATGGCGGGCGAGGGACCATCGTTGGAGTCGACGGGACTCGGCTGGGACGAGGACGAGGCCAGTACGGGAGAGCGGGCTACGCCTGCGAGCTGATCCTCGAGCTCCTTGATGCGCTCCTCGAGGCGCTGAGTGTAGGAGAGGGTCGGGTTGCTGGGGGTGTGAGGGGAGGGGGGGGTGTCAGTTAGAGATTCTGTCTGCAGACTACCTACATATAGGTAGAGTAGACGGAACGGAGATGAATCCATGGATGCTCACAGCTTGTAGACGCAATGGTCGTTGCGCGCGGCACAGCGCTGGCAGACGGGCTGCTCGCCGCCGCACTTGACCTGACGCAGGTGTGAGCGAGATTAAATTACCTCTGGGGTATGAAGTACGAATAGGTAGGTCGGTAGGTGAGTCGGTAGGTGAGTCGGTAGGACGGTCCAAGGTCGGTAGGTCGGTAGGTCGGTAGGTAGGTAGGTAGGTAGGTAGGCAAGGTAGGAGGTGAGAAGCAACCAACTGACCTTGCGTCTTCGGCACGGATCGCAGCTAAAGGCCGACTTCTTCTTCGTCTTGACCGACGACGACGACGACATGCTGGGCGACGATCCACGAGCAGAGCGAGAAAAAGGCAGAGGAGAGAAGGGGGGGGGGGGGGGGGTTCCTAGTTTGGTGGTGGAGGGCGGAGGAGATAGCGCGGTACGGGACGGGCCGGCTGATGGGTCGGCTGTCGCTTGTATCCGTCTAGCAGCGTCCATATCTTCAAGCTTGTCCGCCTCCGCGATAAGCGCGCAGCGGCCCGGTGACGGGGGCGGGGCTGAGCCGCTGCCCAATCGGGCCTGAAGGGCCAACATTGTATTCGTACATGGATACATATTCTTACATACTCTTTCTTACATAAAGGGATGTCTATTCGTAGTAGACATTTCTTACCTATTCGAAGAAGGCCATCTTGTTCATTATAATACAGGCGAGTACGAATACCTACAGACATTATATTCGTACATACATACATATGTACATATGTACGTTCATCATCAGCTTCCATCTATCCAGCTATCCACCGCTGACTCATTCACCGTCCGGGCCACCGCTCGACCCCGGCTCTCGCCCGGCTATCGTGCCGACCGGCCTCCCCGAGCCAGAGCCCGAGCCCACCTCCTCATCACCGACTCATCCCGCACCTCACCTCGCATTCATCTTCCGTCAACGCTCCGTCCCTCCGTCCCGCCGTCCCTCCGGACCGCTAGCCCCGACTCCACTCTCGACGACGACGGTCCGCATCGGGCAACAAACCAACTGAAGTCAACGACTTCGTCATGTCTCATCCCACTGTAAGCGCCATCGCATAGTCCATCCGCTCCAGGTGCATCTTCCTCAGAGGAGCGCTAAACACCTCGTCCGCCGCAATCTCCTCCCTAAGCTTCGTCAGCCTGTCCTGAACCGACGCCCTCATCGCCCCATCCTGGTTGCGGATCAAGACCCGATCCCGTATCTCCATCAGCAACTCCCTCTCCCGAGTCACGTATCCTCCCACTTGCTGCTTCAGCAACGCCCACACCTTGCCCGATGATAGCTTGTTGATCTCATCTTCTTCAATCTCCACCACGCTGAGCAGTTCTTTGGCGTCTTCCTTGCGGCTCTGTAGCCTCTCCATGACCTCCTTTCGTTTCTTCTTCTTGTTCTCCTTCTTGCGACTCTTTTCCTTCATCTTCTTCTCGTGCGCCGCCTGCACGCGTCGGACGAGAGCTTTGATCTCTCGCAAGGGTATCGTGTTCTCCCGTAGCTGGTCGAGCGCCGGCGAGCAGGGCTCGCTGAAGTAGGCTTCTTCGTCCGTCGCGCTCCTGCTGTCGTCCAGCGAAGGGTTGGAAGCGCTAAACTCCCGCCAAGGGCCTGCCTCGCTATAAACCGGAATTCTGTTTGCATTTGCTGCCATGGCAGTTGCCCTTGCTCGCTTGTGCGACGAATCGACGCGTAGGAAGCCGCTCGCGCTGAATGCGTCTAGTCAGAGCGTTGTCGAGCTCATTGTATCCCGGGAGGGGTTCGCTTCCTTTATAAATGATGATGGCGATGCTCGTCACGATGATGAATGCCATCTTCTGCTTCATCGGATGCTGTTTTCCTGCTGAGGCGAGCCTGGTGACACATGGCCTTGTTCTATCGCTGCTTCGTCGACCAATAGGAACGGCTGCGCCTCCCGATGAATTTCTTGCTTGAGTCAGAGGCCGACTGAAGTGACGCTGGATCGTTCGCCGGCTTGGCGCGACACAAAGGCTCCTGTGCAACGACAGCACCTGAGCTGCTGATGCTCAGCTTCTTCTCGGGCAGGTATGTATGTTCTCGATGATCGAAAAGTCTCAGGAAAGCCGCAGCAGACACAAAGACACGAGAGGAGCGAACTTGTTCAAGGCCATCTATTGTGCATTCTTCTGGTCATTCTTTCTCTTCATCGACCCTGTCAATCGAGCATGTCGAAACAAACACGTTCACGCGCACGCGCACACGGAAGAGACGTCGAGAAGCCGTCCCTTCATTCAATCATTCCATGAGCGCGGACCCTGCAGAGATGCAGCAAGACAGAGACACAGACATTAAAGAGCATCATAGAGAGCATGACAGAAAGAAAGGGGGGGGGGGGCGATAATCAGAAGCACAGAGACGCAGGTAAACAGAGAGCGGAAGACGCGCGTATGTGCGTGTGTGTGTGTGTGTGTAGGAGAGGAGTGCAATGCTCATCATCGAGTGCCCCAACTCAGGCACGCGACCTCCCCGATCTGCTGTTCTCTCCATGCAGTGATGATGAAGACTTGCGCCTCTTTCCGCTCACCTCTGGGCTGCCAGAACGACGCCGGTTTTTGGCCGCAGCAGAGGCAGCCTTCCGATTCTCCTCGAGGATAATGTCCAGAGCGTCTCGAATCTGCCTGAGACGCGTGTCCCTTCCCCAGTCGAGAATGTAGCGGACACGACATCGGAAGTCCTGAAACTCTCGAGGGCGACTGAGAAGAAAGGAATCGACCTCTTGAAGGCGATATTGCGCACCATCCTCTATCCATGATATATAAATTTCGGCCATCTTCTCGTCTACTGCAATAGCATAGGACACGTCATCGACACGATGAGCGCTCTAATCGTCCCGTTACAATCCAGCAATAAGAATTGTCCAGAATCGAGGGTGACGAACCTGACATGCCTCGAGTGCAATGTTGAGCTGATTGACGGCATTGAGACAGGCTGCAGAAGCACCTGCGCATTGGTTGGCGGCGACCCAAAGGCTGCCGCCCGAACAAGAAGACTTTATCTCAATGGCAAGGAAAGGAAAGCGGAGACCACGCGATGTTGCAACTGCATAGTCGGGATTGTCATGGATCTTGGTCTGGGCCAGGAGCTGGGGTTGGGTAAAGGCCTGCCCTGCGTTGCCCGAATAGCCGTACAGCATGTCTGGCTTTGGTTGAGAGATTCGGTAAGGGCTTTCACGGTTGGCCGGGACCAGATGTCTGGAAATGGGCGCGTCGACGGCGCGTTCCAAGCCTGGACTGGTTTCCTGGGTTCGATGGGTCTTGGAGTAGGCAAAAACCGAATAATCAAGGAATTTGGACACTTCTTGCTCGTCACATCCCTCCGTCAGGTTCTGCAAGTGGCGCATGGTATCGTTCAGTTCCGTTGTTGAGAGAGGTACCGAGTTTCGCGACGCGAGAAGTGAGCCGACATGAGATGAGACATGATTCCGTAGTGGCGCACTGGGGACATTGAAAGAAACGTTGTTGAGCTGCAGATTGTGTTGGCGGTAAACTGGACGGCGAACGGTGGATGAGGTGGCCGAGGTCCGGTTCTGATACTGATATGAACGAGAGGTTACTGAGGATGGCGCAAGAGGTACCGGAATCCCGTCGGCGTCACGTCTGTATTCCGTTCCGGATGTGAGTCTATAAGCCATGCCAGGGTCTGACTTTGGGTTCCTGACGACCGGATCGTCGTTGGGTCGATGGATGTGGCTGGCCGAGAGGCGTCGTCTCTTCTGCCTATCTGATCCGACTGACTCGAGCCACTCAAAGACGAAGGACTGAAGAGACTCGGGACGATTTGTTGGCTCGATAGGATCTTTGAGCAACGAGAGATGGTTACTGGATGTCACACGGGCTCTCTTGCTCGGAGTGTCAAGATCGGACGCCTCATCGAGTAGTCTCTTCACCTTTTGTACGTCCGAACCGGAGTGATGGCCTTCCAGGAGGCCTCGTGAAAGTCCTGCGCCTGCCTGATGTGTCAACAGCCCAAGGCTTCCACTGAGTCCTGAAGGGGTCCTCAGGGGGGATCCTGAAGAGGTCCTGAAGGGGTCCTGAAGGGGTCATTCATACCTTCGCTTGGGCCAGGTTGAGCGGCATCCCTTGACGGGCGCTTCATGATGCTGCAGAGAAATTCTGGAAGGGAGACGCGCGCCTCCATTTCAGGCAGCGGAGTAGAAGCGAGGGTCAAAGGACGAGGTTGCAAAAGTAGTCATGCAGGGTAGGTAGATAGGCGCTACGAATACGACACGACGCGTCCATTATCTGCACGCGGTATTCTACGGGCAGGTTTGGGTCAGTGCCTCAACGACGTGTCTCTAAGACGTGCCCCTACGAGTACGACGTTCGGTAAGAATCTCCTGTCAGTGTCCCATCAGGCAAATGGGTTCGTCTGTACGAATATAGGGAGGGAGTCCAGGGACACGACCAACCGGGAATAGGCGCCAACTAAATACAAGCGCTGGGGGCCACGACTTGGTAGCCTGCTGGAGAGAGGCAAAGCGCGGAAGAAAGGATGGGAAGGGAAGAGGAAGGGTGAGAGTGAGTGAGAGATTGAAGAGGAGAAGAGCAGATTGAAGAGGAGATTGAAGAGGAGATTGAAGAGGAGATGACGAGTGGTATGAGAAGCAGATGCCCAGGAACTCCCAGCAGAAGTCATCACAACTCAATTGTTGCTTGGCGGATGCAAACCTAAACAGAGAGAAACGGGACCATTTTCCTCGGGGACATTGTCTACTACTACATGTATGTATGTATGTATTTGCCATGGCGGGATTGAAGCTTCAACAGCAAACCCATTGGATTCTTGTGTACACCATAGAAAGGCCAACGGAATGCAATTGAAGTCGGCAATGGTTCCACGGCTACGTCTTTAACGTCATCCGAGCTTCTCGACAATGGATGCTCAATGTCAAGTTGCCGCAGGATCACCGTCAGTAGGTGGTTGCTGTAGATCCCCTTACCCTCAGCGGCCTGCCAGCTGCACGCTAAGTTGAAGATTCCACGAGAAACCATCAAATGGGCTCAACGGCGATACATGTATGTACACATGTAGACAGTCGTATAGACTCTTGCTCCTGCAAGTCTAGAACCTTTGCCCGTACGAGCCATCTAACGCCTAGAACATGTCAGGAACATGCGCGCGAAACCTACAGATTAGTCTTTCCCTTTGACTTTATCTTCCCTCACGCTCTAAACCCTATAAGACTGCGATTTCGCGCCCACTTCAATACTCTTCCAAGACCTCAACGCAGCCGCCCCATCACCTTGTACAAAACTGGCATCTCTCGCAGGGATGAACAGCCTCCCATCTCGGTTTCACAGCTGCCTTGCGACCCGGAGCAGCTCCATCCGGACAACCTGACTCGATCGTCGGATGACACAGGATGCAACCAAGATCCTTCTGGCTCTTATAGCTTTACGACATGTAAACCATCGCTATAGTTTCTTGGTCGGATTCCTGACGCCTAGGCTTCGCTGATTGCAGCGTGATCCCATAGTCTGTAGCTGGTCTGCAAGACTATGTGTATGTAGACATAACAAGCCGGGCTGACGGAGACGCGAAACTACAATGTTCCGAGGGCGCCGCTTGACCACGTCTCATATGTATGTATGTATGTACGTATGTGTAGACTGGCATATGTATGTATGTCAAGTAGCTATGAGCAGATCCGGTGGAAAAGTGTAGCGGAGTGATAACAAGTGTGTGTCACAGAGCGGAGCGTTGTAGAGAGGCACAAAGAGAGTAGTCGTCTTGTTGCCCGATGCTATCTAGGGGGAGGACTCTGATCCTATTTATAGCCGGGCTCCTCTACATACAACTGCATAGCGGCTCGTTTCTACCGGAGAGGGCTAATCCTAGCTACAACTTCGTACCGGCTGCTTGAAATACTCCCCCGTAGCCACCGTCCACCGACAACATAAAAGAGTGTCAACTCCTCTTGGCCGTGTTTACCTTCAAGCTGAGTGCCATCTGAACATCTCGCCCTTCGTCGGCTGTCCTCCATCTATCGAACACAGCAAACCACGGCTCTCGAGAGGACGCTTCGAGACAGCCATGACAGTCTCCGGCCTGTTTCGGATAGGAATCCTGCTCATCCCATTGGCTCTGGCTGCAGACAACGACTGCCTCCAGAAATGCCTGCAGTCGGCAGGAATCCCTTCCTTCTTCCAAGACCAGGCCCAATTTGCAAACTTGTCGAGCCCTTACAACGTCCGACTGCCGTTCACCCCCGCGGCCGTCGTCACAGCTGAGAAGGCCGAGGACGTCTCCGAAGCTGTCAAGTGCGCGTCAAGTTGTGGGGGGTTCAAGGTACATAAACGCTGCTTTATCCTCTCGCAAGCTTGCTGAGAGACTCACCGGTTTACAGGTCCAAGCCAGAAGCGGCGGCAACTCGTATGCTTCCCACAGCCTGGGCGGCCAGAATGGAAGCATCGTCATCGACTTGTCTTCGATGAACCAGGTCACGGTAAACAAAGACACGTCAGCCGAGATCGGCGGCGGCGTGCGTCTGGGCAATCTCGACAAAGCCCTCTTTGATCAGGGAAAGCGTGCCATGAGCCACGGAACCTGTGCCAACGTTGGCTTCGGCGGTCATAGCCTTCACGGGGGTTACGGCTACGAATCGCGACTCTGGGGGCTGTCTCTGGATCATATTCAGTCGCTGGAGGTTGTGCTCGCCAACGGAACCGTTGCTGAAGCTTCACCCACCAAGAACGAGGATTTGTTCTGGGCAGTTCGCGGAGCTGGCGAGTCATTCGGCGTCGTCACCAAGTTCAACATCCGTACCGAGGCCGCACCCGATTCTCTCGTCTACTGGACCTTTAACCTCAGCGATATCCTCAAGGATATCTCGACTTCAGTCGCCGCTCTGGAACATGTCCAAGATTTTGCTCTGAACAAGACGGTCCAGGATCGCCGTCTGACTTGGGGCTGGTACTTGGATGATAAGACTTTCTTGCTTCGGGGCAAGTTTCACGGGCCAATGGATGAGTTCAACCAGCGGATCGCACCCGAGATGCTGCGTGGTCTTCCGGACCCTACCGGGGATGCTCGGGATGTCAGAGAAGTCGGTTGGCTTCAAAGCCAAGCACTCTATAATCATGGCTCGGACAACATCTCGGAGCTCGTTCAACCGTCCCAGCCTGGAGAGTACTCGGAGCATGAGAACTTCTATGCAATGTCACTCACTTCCCCGGATCCCCTGACCAAGGAGGCTATAACGGCCTATCTCAAGTATGCCGTCAACCAAGGGGCCAAGGTGAAGAGCCCGTCCAGCTGGTACAGCATTGTCAACCTCTACGGCGGCCCAGATAGTCAGATCGACGTTTACAACAGCTCGTGGTCCGCGTACGGGAACCGCGATTCGCTGTGGGTGTTTCAGAACCACGCCACCGTCGACCTGGGGGAACCCTTTGACAACTCCCTGCCCGACTTCATTTCCGGTCTGAACAAAGCCGTGACGAAAAGTATGCCCATGACTTCTTTCGGGGCGTACACGAACTATATTGATCCGGGGCTGAGCGCCAAAGATGCGCATCGACTTTACTACGGGGAGCTGTATCCTCGGCTTCTAGATGTCAAGAAGAGAGTTGATCCCGATCAGACCTTTTCTAATCCTCTAGCTATTGGGGTGGGTGATTTTAACAAGACAACTGAGCGCATGTAGTTGAAGACGTTGATCTTATGTATGTACGGTTGCGTTAGAGCAGCATATTGTCAAACAGCTATGAGCAGATCCGGCAGGAATTGTAGACTGCCTCGTACTGGCTAATTGCTCTTCATGCCCTGTAGCCACCGACAGTTACCCTTGATCCAGAGAAAGCCATGGTGATGCACGGCTTTGTCAGGGTCGAGCCAGTCCAGGTAATGAGGATGATGGAGAAGCCAACGACAGGTTGACTTGTAGCTCGGCTTGATGTTTAATCGGCGAGAGTCGATCTGGTCAAACTTGAGAGACTCGAGCAGGAGAATCCGGGTTTCTATGTCATGTACAAGTCAGTATCGTCGTTGATAGAAGACAGTCGTTGCTTAGAGCCAACCAGCTTCATCCGGAGGATTGATCATCATAGTCCTTGACGGCCGTAGTGAATGTAGGGGTCCGTGCTATCCCGCAATTCCACTGCTGACGACGACATCGCCGAGCCTCAAGTCGGCCATGGAGGGAACTCCTCCGCCGATGCCCACCATCAAGCCGACACGGATACCGGGGAAGCTCCGGCGCATATCGCTGGCTACCATTGCAGCATTGTTGGTTCCGTACTGACCGGAGGGGAGACTGGCTACGACGACGTTGTGCGAGCCTATGCTCCCGACGGCGTAGGTGTTTCGACAGTAGATATGTCTGTATGGTTGGGCAAGTTGAGACGACAGTGCCCAAGACTCGTACGAATGATTCTCGTACGACATGGAACAAGGCGTGCGTGCCGCGGGGAACCCTGGAAACTCTGGATACGTGCAACGGCTGACTGTCATTGTGGCTTCATGTCCTCAGCCGGCCGTCGCAGGTATCCAGGGTTGCTGACCTACGTATAGATGATGCTGGCAGCTTCATGTTCGGGCTGGCATTTACAGGTTGATGCTTTCAATCGAGTTGATGGAGACATAGACCTAGCGGAAGCATTGAAGAGAGAAGTCGTTGTTGACAAACTCGAGTCAATGATTGCACTTGAAAGAAGGTGTTGAATGCTATCTACGAATACATGTACATGTATGTAGTATCAGGTCTGAGGTTGAAGTCTTTCACACGATCCGTCCCATCTCCTCCACAGCCCTTTCCCTCACAGCCCTTTCCCTCACATCTCCATCAACGTTCAGCAGCGCTTCCAGCGGTGGACGATCTTGGACTTGCGCCAGCATCCCTTGTGGTGAGCCCGACGCGTGCACTTGACGGGGCAAGCACCCCCGTTGTACTTCTTCTTGGCCTCGGCCTCGACGGCTCGAGCGACGAGGTCGTTGTCGAGCTTGACGCTCCTCGGGTCCATCTCGACGGCCTCGACGTTTCGGGCGTCAATCTCGAGGCCTTCGGGGTTGGCGATGGGGTTGGCCGTGACCGAGCCCAAGGCAAGGACGGAGGCGACGACGAGTTGTTTGAGGAGCATGTTGAAGAAGACTGGATTGATAGATGTAGTTGTTTGAGTCGAAGTGCTGATGCTGCTGAGAGGAGAAGAGCGCCTCCCGCCTGGGTTTTTATACGTGTAAATCGCTCTTCTCGAAGCAATGGTGACGTCGTCAAGAGGACGTGGCTTGCCAGACCGGGATCCCACCCATGTCTTAGGCAGCGATACGCTCCCAGCCAGTAGTAGTAGCTGGCCAGTCATCTAGGGCTTACTTGCCCGACAGGGAGCGAACCAGAAGCTCTTGAATCGCCATCTGCCGTCGATCTTGATCAATCGACGGATAAAGCCGGTTTGACGATGCATTAGCGGTCCGGCTTTGGTCGATGAGGGTGACACTACTGCCATTCAGCCCCGGGGGCTGACGACTGTTGACCTTGTCTCGCCTTGACAGAGTGTACGGATAGAGTGTTTAACTGGAAGTTGCTGTTGTAGAACGAAAACCGGATTCAATATGCGTATATGCATGTTCCATGAAAGACGCCGTGTACCTACAATCATACATGCATCCGGCTGTGTGTATCCGTACATACGTATGCGTTGAGAACCTCGATGACTTTGAAAAGTTGTGATTAATCAAGACATATTGGAACATCACCACGGGGAATGATGCAGACGCCCTTCAATGGCTCCCGTCCAGCAAGCTCCGTCCAGCAACGGCCGAAAGGGTGCCGATCATAAGCCTGGATCTCGGGGGGCTCGAACCGTCCTGGGTTTGACTCGTGTGTTGGTGTTGTCATGTTGTAGCTGGGGGGGGGGGAGGCGACTTGTGCGCTCTGACTCTGAGAGAGAGTTCAGCCATTGGGGATACCTTTGCGAGCTGGAAGCTTCCTTCGTCCATCTGTTGACTCGAGTTGGCCCCAAAGTTTCGAGCCGTCAAGATGGCAGCGGCATGACCAACAAGACAGGTGGTAAAAGCCGTTGGTCTAGGGTAGGCAGTCTTCGATTGAACATGAAGCCATCGCGACCACCTGTAAACGGGCCGAAGACGGATATGAGGTGTTTTTTTTTTTTTTTTTCTCATGTCCGAAGGGACGCAGATGAAACACATCGACTTTTCAAAGACAGGGAAGGAGCCGGTAGTTTCTGCAAGAGGCGTTTCCATGCAGGGTGCGGCGTCTGTCTAGACCAACCTACACGAACGAACTTCATGTATGTATGGGACCAACATGACAAGACGAACTGCGGGCATCCAACATGAGAATAGGCTTCTCGTTGGGATCCTACAGATCAAGCTCAACCAGACGGACAGAAACCACGGCCGATGCAACCCTTCCGCACGTGGCATCCACCCACTCTCACTGCCTTTATCACTCAGGAGTCAGCCCTGGTTACGACCTGCCGTGTAACGCAAGCTCCGCTCATGCAACTCGCCAGAGCTTATCGAGACATGCCTCCCCCTTGACGTAGAGTAAGCACGGAGATTTCCCTACAACGGTCGGGGCACAGCCCTGCGCGTGGGCCATGGGATGGCAGTGACCCGGGTCTCCTTATGATGGACCGGCCGAGACTGGCGACATTGATTGAGTGGGAGTGGCCTGTTGGAGGCTGTGAGATGGGTAGCGCCGCTGCTGTTATTGGCTGGTCGGCGTTGCCGAGGGTTGTCTGAGGATGTGTATACGTCAATGCTGCCCCGTGTAAGGCAAACCACATAGATGTATGTGTTCTATTCAATCGTACGAATACAGGAGAGCTTGCCCATGCTCGTTCTATCCCGAGAGTATTCGTAAAGAGGAGGAGAAGAAGACGAAGCCAGTGCAACGTCACCAGCTCACAGCGTATCATAGCCCGTCTGACTGCCTAAACCCTGCCTTGAATCCCGCTGACCAGCAGATGGCAAGCCACCGTCCCTCTCACTCCCTGCATACGAAGTACATGTAAGCCCTTTCTTTCTCTTCTCAACGCAGGCACCTTGAGCTAAGCAGGAATGAGAAGCAGGCAAACCATCCGCATCCGGGCTCGCGCTGTCCAGTCGGTGAGTCAACAAAACAAAACAACGACAAACCTCCCTGGCTGGTGGCAACGTCCGGGTCCGTCATCGGGAGACCCCCCCCTGGTCCCTTCGTTCCTTTGTTCGGATATAATAAGCCCGTAGACGACTTACATAGCTGCTTTTTCTTGCCGATTTCAGGGTTCCTTACCTCTCTGCCCTTCTCGTCGTTCCTTGTCTCGCCTCGGAAGCTGTCCTCTCACGCCATGACGACCGACAAGGCGGCAGCGGATCGGATCCGTTGGGGTGACGTCGAGCAAGGCCGTTCACGGTCTCGTCACCGGTCGTCGAGGCCGTTGAGCCGGACCAACTCGGTCGAGTCGCTGGCCATCCGGAGCATCCATTCCCGCGGCCAGGTCGATCCGGCCTTGACACTTCCGATCCAGTACCGGACCGTGTAAGCCGTTCCGTAACGTGTCTGTCTACGAATAGAGAGCCGGCATCAGTCTGATAGCCTCCGCAGCTCCTTTCAGATCGAAGAGTCCAGGGGTAAAGAACGCGTTGAACTCGTCCGGGCCGCTGACACGGCGGCCAAAGACCTCGGCCATCTGGAATGGCACACGCTCCCTGCCCGTGATGTTGCTCAGCGGCTGTTGACTTCGCCGCGGGAAGGCCTCTCGGAGGAGCAGGGCCGGCGTCGATTGACCGAGTATGGACGGAACGCGCCGTCTCCGCCCAAGACGAACCGGTTGTTGGCCATGTTTGGATACTTCTTCAAGGGCTTCGGTGGGATCCTTCTGATTGGTAGCGTGTTGGTGTTTGTGTCGTGGAAGCCGTTGGGGAACCCGCCGGCTCTGGCTAACCTGGTGAACATGATCCATCACCTTTTCTTTTCTCCTCTTGATGATGCCGAAGCTGATGGGGTACGAAACATGTCTCTAGGCCCTCGCCGTCGTCCTCCTCGCCGTCTTCTTCATCCAAGCCGGATTCGCCATGTTCCAAGACTGGTCGACATCTCGCGTCATGGCCTCGATCAAGGATATGCTCCCCGAACACTGCCAGGTGACTCGAGACGGCCAGCTCGTCCAGCTCCCCGCAGAAGTCCTCGTCCCCGGAGACGTCGTCTCCATCAAAGCCGGAAACAAACTCCCCGCTGACGTCCGCTTCATCACCATGTCCTCTGACGCAAAGTTCGACCGGTCCGTCTTGACCGGCGAGTCGCGTCCCGTGGCCGCCACCGTCGATCACACCGACGACAACTATCTCGAGACGCTCAATATAGGCCTTCAGGGGACTCACTGCATCGTCGGTTCGGGCATTGGCATCGTCGTCGCTACCGGGGATGGCACCGTCTTTGGTAGGATAGCTTCTCTGACCAACGAGCCCAAGGGTAAGATGACGACGCTGGAAAGAGAGGTGCTTTACTTTGTCCTCTTCATCTGCGCCATCATGTTCACCATGATTGCCCTCGTCTTGATACTCTGGGGAGCCTGGCTTCGACGAGATCATCCCAACTGGATCGATGTACCGACCCTCATCGTCGATTGCGTCAGTGTTGCCGTCGCCTTCATCCCCGAAGGCCTTCCCATTGCCATCACGGCTGGACTCACCATCACGGCAAACATGATGCGGAAGCACAAGGTGCTGTGCAAGTCGCTCAAGACGGTCGAGACTCTGGGCTCCGTGTCCGTCATCTGCTCGGACAAGACGGGAACTCTTACGCAGGTAAGCCCCTGAGCCCCTATTCTCCATGTACATACATACACAGTCGACCCCGGTCACCACGACCCCCTTCACCATCAAGACTCGTCCCATATACTAACATTGACCATCCAGGGCAAAATGTCCCTCACAGATTGCTCCATCGGCGCCGCCAACACCACCGTCCAAGCCCTCCACGACGAAATCTCCCAGCCCAAACAAGCCTCCTCGCTAACCCCCTTCCTCCAGCTCGGCGCCCTGGCCGCCCTCTGCAACGCGGCCGAGATGGACGTCGCCCAGTCCGACGTCCCCCTCGATCAGCGAGCCGTCTTCGGAGACGCCACCGACACCGCCATCCTGCGCTTCTCCGAGTCTCTGGCCGAGAACAACGTTGGCTTCTACCGCTCGAGCTGGCAGCGTGTCTTTGAGCTTGCCTTTAACAGCAAGAATAAGTTTATGATTCGTTGCTTTGCCTTGACGAGGAGGGATGCCCTGGGATCGACTCTGGATCGTGCTTCGGCAGATGGCTTTGCCGAGGGAGACTTGTAAAGTGCCCTTGCTTGACCAGCACTTTACACACTACAATCTGGGGCTTACACGTTCAAACAGACTGTTGACCATAAAGGGCGCTCCTGATGTCCTCCTCGGCCGCTGCTCCCACTACGTCTCCCCCTCGGGCGACCTTGTCCCTCTCGATGCCGAAGCGGCCGCCAACCTGGAGCGTATCAAGGACATCTACTCCTCCCAGGGCAAGCGATGTCTCCTCATAGCCCGCAAGACAGTCCCCGCCGCCACCGTGGCCGCCGGTCCGGAACCCGGGACGGCAAAGTACGAGGCGGCCATGACGGACGAGGCCAGGGCCGGACTGACGCTGGTTGGATTGGTGGCCATTGTTGATCCGCTTCGGCCTGAGATCCGAGAGGTGGTTTCTACGCTGCGAGGTGCGGGTGTGAGGATTGCCATGGTGAGTCCACATCGTTTCATATGAAGGGAGTCGAAGGGAGTTGAGGGGAGTTGAGGGGAGTTGAAGAGAGTTGAAGAGAGTCGAAGAGAGTCGAAGAGAGTTGAAGAGAGTTGAAAAGAGTTGAAGAGAGTTGAAGAGAGTTGAAGAGAGTTGAAGAGAGAGTTGAAGAGAGTTGAAGAGAGTTGAAGAGAGTTGAAGAGACAAGAGACAGAGACAAACAGGTCCTAACAAAACACATCAAGGTCACCGGCGACTTCGCCCTCACAGCCCTCGCCATCGCCCGCGAAGCCGGCATCGTAACCAGCCCCCAAGTCGACACAGCCGAGAACCTCGACACAACGCCCCGCCTCCCAGACTCTGGCTCAGGCTCGGAAGACGCAGACGAGAAGAAAGGCGGCACGACCGTCATCACCGGCCGCGACGCCCTCGTCATCAGCGGCCCCCAACTCACCCGTCTCAGCGACGGTCAGTGGCGTCTCCTCACCGAGTACGACGAGATCGTCTTCGCCCGCACGACGCCGGAGCAGAAGCTGCGCATCGTTCGAGAGTTTCAGCGTGAGAGCGTCGTGGCCATGACGGGTGATGGCGTGAATGACGCGCCTTCTCTCAAGGCTGCTGACGTTGGTATCGCCCTGGGCAGCGGATCTGATATCGCCATGGAGGCTGCGGATATGATTCTGCTCGAGTCGTTTTCCTCCGTTGTCGTGGCTGTGCAATACGGCCGTGTTGTCTTTGACAATCTCAAAAAGGTTGGTTGTGCTTGCGATTGATCTGTGCGGCGTGTGTTTGAGTTGAGTGTCTGTGGCTCACTCCATCGTCCCTCCCAGGTCATCGCCTATCTACTACCGGCCGGCAGTTTCTCCGAGTTCTGGCCCGTCATGACATCCGTCATCTTTGGCCTGCCGCAGATTCTGTCGTCGTTTCTCATGATTATCATCTGGTACGTTGAAAAGCAGCAACTCGCACTCGCTCACAACCCTTTCCCCCTTTCCCCCTTTCCCTATCCATCCCCTTCATCCCACTCTCCAACCCCCCCATCTCCTCTCAACTAACCAAACCAGCTGCTTCACCGACTGCGCCGCCGCAACGATCCTCTCCTTCGAAAAGCCCGAAGCCGACGTCCTCACCCGCCCCCCCCGCAACGTCAAGAAGGACAGGCTCGTCAACTGGCAGCTTGTCCTACACGCCTACGGCATCGTCGGCATGACCGAGACAATCGCCTCCTTCGCCATGTCCTTCTGGTACCTGCAACGCAACGGCATCGCCTTCCGAGACCTGTGGTTCAGCTTCGGCCAGCTGCCTCCCGGCATTGAGAAGCCCTACTACGATCAGAAGCTGGCCGAGGCGTCGTCCATCTACTTCGTCAACCTCGTCGTCATGCAGTGGTTCAACCTCATGGCTACCCGAACCCGACGGCTTTCCATCTTCCAGCATCCGCCCATGTTCAATAAGGAGACGCAGAATCTGTACCTCTTCCCGTCCATTCTGTTTGCCCTGGGCATGGCCCTGCTTTGGATCTACCCGCCTTCCATTCAGAGCGTCCTGGGAACGGCCAGCATCCCCGTCGAATACTGGTTCCTCCCCTTTAGCTTCGGTCTGTTCATCATCCTGCTGGACGAGGCGAGGAGATATTGGGTCCGGAGACGGCCCGACAGCTGGGTGGCGAGGGCTGCATGGTGATGGTACGTTGGATTTGCTTGTTGGATATACTTCAAAAAAAAAAAAAAGAAAAAAAGGAGAGGATAGCTGTAGATACCACCCCGAGGGCAGATGTATTTTCTTGTTTGATGAACTCTCGAGTCTTGAGCTTCGCCATGTTCTTCTTCATACGTATACACTTCATCTTAAAAGCCTCTCTCTACATGTAGTCGCCCTATCCATTGATGTAACATGTCAAAGACCACCTAGAAACTCCCCTTCTAATAACCTGGAGACGGATCCCTCGGCCTTCAACGGCTTCACATGCTATCCCCGCATGACGATATTCCCCTCATTGGACGCCGAGTCCAGCGTCGCATGGCGCCATGATACCTCGTCCATCACCTCCGTCGGGAGGGGGTATGTATGAGGGATATTTCCCTTGACCTTGTTCGACCTTGGCTCTCTATCTATCCATCTCTCTCTTTGTCTCTCTCTCTCTCTCTCTCTCTTTATCTCCCTCTCTCTCCCTCCCTCTCTCCCTCCCTCCCTCCTGCTATACGGTCCATCTTAACTACAACACACACCTCTTACACAAACCCCCCCCCATAACCGGTACGCCAGCACGAGAATCCGAAGAAGCCTCCACGCAATGGCACTATCCGCAGATCAAGGTAAAGTAGGAAAAACAAGAAAGCAATCCGGGTGTACGACCAGAGCTCCCGCCCACGACGGCCCAAGACTCTGTCGTTCTGAGAGATACCGGTGAAGTTGATCTGGATAATACCAGCGAAAGGAGTTGCTTCTTGGAGACCTCTTCCCCTTTCCCTTCGTCTCCGGGTGGGAAGAGGAAATACCTGTAGCTAACGTCGAGTTCGATAAAGACTCGGCTATCGAATCAGCAACATGTCGACGGAGAAGATTACCTTTTTGACCAACTGGTGAGCGGTCACATGTTCACGCTCTTCAAAGACTCTCCTCTTCAAAGACTCTCCTCCCCATCGACAGTACGCGACACTTGAGCAGATCAGTTGCTGAACCGCATCCAAGGCATGCGACTGCCTACCACGCGCCGCTCTACCTGGCACAGGCCAAGGGCTTCTTCCGCGACGAAGGCATCCAAGTGGCCATTCTCGAACCCAACGATCCGAGCGTACGTTCCGTCATGCCACATACGTCTTCAACAACATACATACTCATCAAGATTGGTAAAAGGACGTAACCGAGATCATCGGCAGCGGCAAAGCAGACCTCGGCTTCAAAGCCATGATTCACACCCTGGCAGTTACGCTCCCCCTCTTCCAACCCTTTCAACCCTTTCAACCCTTTCAACCCTTTCAACCCTTCCAACCCTTCCAACCCCAACTTCAACCTACCTAACATGACCCGTCCAGGCCAAAGCCCGCCGCTTCCCCATCCTCTCCATCGGCAGCCTCCTAGACGAGCCCTTCACAGGCCTGATCCACCTCACGGGCTCCGGAATCGACGACACGCTCGCCTCCCTGGCAGGCAAACGCATCGGCTACGTCGGCGAATTCGGCAAGCTACAGATGGACGACCTCATGTCACGTCACGGCCTCTCTCCCGACGATTACACGGCCGTCCGGTGCGGCATGAAGGTCTCAAACGCCCTCATCTCGGGCGATATCGACGCCGGCATCGGCCTCGATAACATCCAGATGGTCGAGCTCGAAGACTGGCTCGCGTCGTGTGGTAGGCATCGGTCTGAGGCGAAGATGCTTCGTATCGACGAACTAGCCGAGCTCGGATGCTGCTGCTTCTGCTCCGTCCTCTACATCGGCAACGAGAACTTCGTGGCCCGGAACCCGGACCGGGTTCGGAGCTTCATGCGGGCCGTCAAGCGAGCCACCGATCTGGTCCTGGCCGATCCCCAGGCAGCATGGGAGCAATACGTGGCCTTCAAACCCGTCATGGCCGGCCATCTTCACCGGACCATGTTCGAACGCAGCTTCGCCTTCTTCTCACCCGATCTCAAGAACGTTCCACGCGACTGGGCCAAGGTGACGAGCTACGGTCGACGTCTCGGCCTTCTCGGTCAGGACTTTACCCCCAACTACACAAACGACTTCCTCGCCTGGACGCTCGAGCCCGATTCCCGCGACCCCGTCGGAGATCAGAGGCGGATGGCTGAGCTGCAGAGGGACGTTGCCTGCCGAGGAGGCTTCCGCAGGCTCCCTGCTCCCGTCGTCAGTGTGTAGCCATGGTGCAATTATTCATGTACATACCTACAGGTAGGTATGTGCCGAGTAAAAGGGGGGAAAAGGAGAATGGGTTCGAAGCTAGGCAACAACAGTCTCGTCATCAAGTTTCGAAACCGTCTTGTCGGTCGTGTGACTGTTCTAAACGAGCCCCTGCATTATCCCCCACACACGTGTGACATGTATAGGTGACAGACAGGTGTATACGAATATGCCTGCCTGTCTGCACAAGGTTGACTGACAGCTTGACTTGGCTTCTTAAGTTCTTCGTCACATCCTTGGCGCAAGCACCATGTGGACCTTTGGTTGAGGCTTGGAAGTCAGTCTAGAAGGATCCATAACAGTAAACTCGTGGCTTCCATCGGGCATTTACCGCTCCATCGGACGATGGATGGATATCATCGGGAATGGCATGAATGCTCACATACATACGTACGATACCAACTCTGACGTTTCGCCCTGCCCTCGTCTCGCCTGAGCCGCTATGAAACACGAGTATTCGTATGTATCTATATAGGTATGGCGTAAGATGGAATACAGAAGAAACTTGGCTTTCGTTAGAAATCGCTCCCCGATGGGCAATCGTACACACATACATACGTCGACTCCCTGTTGCGAGCCCCCTCATGCGAGCCCATTCCGAATGGACAGATCCCTGGCCGTCTCGCTCATCAGCCTCCGTCTCCTCGCCTGCTCCTCACCGCTCCTGTAGTCCTTGAAGACCTCGTCCATCTCCTCCAACGTCTTGCCGCTCGTCTCGGGGACGCAGTAAAAGACCCAGAGGAAGGAACCAAAGCAAAAGGCGGCAAAGAAGACGTAGGCGCCGAAACCCGTCCCCTGCACCAGCGGCGGCGTGACGAGACCGACGATGAAATTGTTGATCCAGTTGGAGCACGTCGAGATGGACACGCCCTTGGCTCGCAGCGACGAGGGGAAGATCTCTGCCGGCATCGCCCAGGGAACAGGACCCCAAGTGGCGCCAAAGATGAGCATGTAGAAGAGTAGGAAGAAGACGCTCGCCCAGGCCTTTTCCATGTGAGCCGGCCAGTTGCTAGAGTAGAGGCCGACGAGGAAGGAGATGACGAAATGCGAGAGGAACATGCCGACGCTGCCTGCCAGCAGCATCTTGCGACGCCCGAAATGATCGAGCGTCCAGAGACTGGAGACGACGCCAGCAAGCTGGACGATGTTGAGGACGCCCGACATGACGAGCTGCATGTTGCTGTCGAGTCCCATGGTGCTGCCAAGAGAAAAAAGGGTCAGCGGACGAGCAGGGAGCGGAGTGGTCAATGTCCTTCCTTACCCAAAGAGTTCAGGCGAGTAGTAAATCAGGGCATTGATGCCGACGAACTGTTGAAAGAACATGAGGACGGCGCCAACATGTGTCCTCCGCCAGCAGCCACTCTTGAAGCAGTCCATCCACGAGGCCACCTCGAGCTTGAGCTTCATGGTGCGCGTTCCGCCGACCAAGTCCGGATGCCGCTCGGCCAGCATGCTCGCCTGGAACTTGGCCTCGGTGACAATCTCCAGCCACTCGCGCTGCACCTTGGAGTCCGACGTCGGAAGGCTCCTGAGTTTGGCCAGGTTGGAGAGGGCATCCTGCTCACGCCCCTTGCTGGCCAGCCAACGAGGCGAGAAGGGTAAGAAGTAGGCGCCCACGCCGAGCAGAATGCCGGGGAAGATTTGCAGGAGAAAGGGCAGCTGCCAGGACCAGTTTGAATTGATGAAGCGCGTGCCGTACGTGATCCAAAAGGCGACGACGATGCCGACGACGATGCTGAGCTCCTCGAGAACCAGCAGCGTGCCGCGAATCTCGGGGGGCGAGATCTCCGAGATGTAGAGCGGCACAACCATGCTCAGTCTACAGACGAAGCGTCAGCCGAGAACTCGAAAGGACGAAGAAACAAGAAACTCACTGGCCGATGCCGATGCCGCCGATGAAGCGGGCAAAGACGAGCATGGAGTAGTTGACTGCCGACACCTGAATGGTGGATCCGACGGTGAAGATGACGACGGCCAGGATGATGGAGTACTTGCGGGAGTAGGCGTCGGCTATCCAGCCTTGGTTCAAGGCGCCTGTGTAGCGACGCGTGAGTAGACGTTTGACGGTGACCGGGCTGGGGCTCACGTACCGACAAAGGCACCAAAGGTAATCATGGCCGTCATGAGACCCTTCATGAGGCCCGATCCCTCGGCCTTGTCTGAGACTTCGGGGAAGCGGCCGAGGAACTCGTCCATGACGAGGATGACGGAGATTACTCCTTGGCTGTGTACGGGCCGTTATTAGCCTCGGGATCGATGAGAGGAAGGCAGGAAGAACCATACTCATAACCAAAGAGGAGACCGCCGATGGCGCTGAAGCACGCGCACAAGGCCACATACTGAGAGGAGAAGATGCCCTTGATGCCTGGGAGCGGAGAGACGTCAGGGGCTGTCAAGGTCGGGGCAGAGAGGAGGAGGGACAAACCTGCGGGTCCGTAGGGCTCCTGGTCCAAGTCGGCGAGGGAGCTGGACTCTTGGTGTTGGACGTTGATGTCGTCGGATAGGCTTCGTTTCGATTCCTCCATGTCGAGGAGAGCAGTCCGAGGTCGAGCGATGGGAAAAGACGGTGGCATCCGAGCCGGGTCTAGCGGGACGAGACGGGACGAAGGGAGGCCACGATGCTTTTATGCTTATGATTCGGCTGTCGACGACAGGGCCGGATCCTGGTCGACCGACGGCCAGCTGTGGGCTTGGACGATCCACAATTGCGGTGATTTAGGCGGACGAGAACCCCGTGGGGGAAGAAGAGGGCAGGCCGGCCGCGGGAGCCGTGGGCGGAGGGGAAGACGTCTCGCCGCCTGTCAGGCCTGGTTGAGAGTAGCGCGCATCGGGAGAAGCATGGGGAGGAAATGCAACGTCGAGTTTCAAGGGTTTCAGCGTTGCCGCCAGCGCCTCCATACCGGTCTTGACTCTCGGTCCATGATTCACACGGGGCCAGACGGGAGGCGACGAGGGGAGGGTTGAGAGTCGATCATGGCTCGTGAAGAAGAAGAAGAAGAAGAAGAAGAAGACGACAAGGCCGAAGACTGCTGAGTCGTAAACAGAGCGAGGGCCGGGGGGGCGCAGTTGATCACGTTGGATATGACAGGATACTGCATCGAGTTAGATCCGCCGAGACGCTAGACCAGGGACACGATGTCGAGAAGCATGAAGCTGCATATTTTCGTACAGGCTCGGACCGCGCAGAAGAAGTGGAGAGGGCAATGAAAGGGGCGGATGGATGACATTAACCGGTGGTTGCCGAAGCATGAAGAAGAAGACGATGATGATGACGGCGATGACGGTGATGATCATGGATGGAATCTGATGGAAGACGAGTTTTGTGGGTTACGAACCATGATGGAGAACGACGACACGAGTCTTGAGCCTTGGTCATGAATCGCTAACGTTGGTCGTTTCCTCCTTGGACTCGAGCAACATGGTGTTGTGTGTCCCGTGTCCCGTGTCCCGTGTCCCGGGCCAGCAGCCGTCTCCGGTCGGCAGAAGCAGACAACGGCGGAAAGCCCTACCGGACTGGGCCGAGTGCGTTCGAATGGCATCCCCGACGGCACCCCCCCCCCGACGGCTCATATCCTCGACTCATATCAAGCCGTCCGTCGCCTCCAGTCAAACGAGTCGTCGAGGCGGCCCGCTGCGACACGTCGTCGACTATGACGTAGCGAGGAGGCGCGCGAGGCTCGGCCAGCGCCTCACCAGCCATCGGCTGAAACAGACGCGACTCGGACCACGATGCACCCTGTTGGAAGACGGTGCGACGCTCGTGAGAGGAGGAGGAGGAGGAGGAGTAGGAGGAAGACGAGGGGCAGGAGCAGGAGGAGTAGGGAATCCATCCCCACGGGGAAGGAGTCGGACCTTTTCTTTTTCCCTGCTCCGGCCGCCTTGCTACCTACCTACCTACCCATCTATAATAGATGGAGACGGGCGACGACGAACACGAGGTAGAGCAGAGCAGATCAGGGCAGAGCAGAGCATAGCAGAGCATAGCAGAGCAGATCAGCCATCACAGCACAGCCAGGCCTCGTCACAGCCAGGCCTCATCTTCACCGCCTTCCCAAGCAGCCTCACCCTCTTGCAGACCCTCCTCACGATGGCCCCCGCCAAGCTCAAGATGGGCGTCGCCGGTCTCGGCCGCATGGGCAAGCGCCACGCCCTCAACTATCTCGAGGCCGTCCCGAGAGCGGAGCTGGTGGCCGTGTCGACGCCCGAGGCCAGTGAGCGCGAGTGGGCTCGTGAGAATCTGCCTGGCGTGGCCGTGTACGAGCACATCAGAGACCTGCTGGCCCATCAGGGGCTTCAGGCTGTCTGTGTCGCCTCGGCTACGGCTGTCCATGCTGAGCAGTCGATGGCTGCCATGGAGGCTGGCAAGCATGTGCTGTGTGAGAAGCCGTTGGCGACGACGGCGGCTGTGGTAGGACCTTGTCCCCTCACCATGGCTTCATTCTATATCCATCTGACTTGGTACTCCAGTCTCAGACAGTCGTCGACGCCGCCGCTCGTCATCCCGACCTCAAGGTCATGTGTGGCTTCTCCCGTCGCTTCGACGATAGCTACCGTGACGCTCATGCCAAGGCTCAGGCCGGTCTCATCGGTCGTCCGTCCGTGTTCCGCAGCCAGACGTGCGACATGCTGGACCCGTCTGGCTTCTTCGTAGCCTATGCCGAGTTCAGCGGCGGCATCTTCGTCGACTGCTCCATTCACGACATTGATCTGGCCCTCTGGTTCTTCGGCGAGGACGGCGACGAAAAGGTCCGTTCCGTCAGCGCCGTCGGCATCACCGCCGTCGAGCCGGGTCTCCGTCAGTTCAACGACCGGGACAACGCCGTCGGCCTGGTCGAGTTCGCTGACGGCCGCATCGCCCACCTGTACTGCTCCCGAATGATGGCCGCCGGTCAGGAGGACACGACGGAGATCATCGGAACAAAGGGCAAGCTGGCCGTCAACTCGCAGCCGACGGTCAACCTGGTACGCATCCACGGCCCGGGAGGTATCCGTCACGAGGTGCCGCAGACGTACTGGGACCGCTTCCGCAAGGCCTTTACCACCGAGGCCGTCGAGTTCGTCGACTGCTGTCTCGATGACAAGCCCGTTCCTGTCAAGCTGGAGACGGCTGTTGCTGCTGTTCGAATCGCTGCCGCTCTGCAGGAGTCGATGATTACGGGCAACAAGATCTTCTTCAACGACAAGGGAGAGAGGACGGACAAGCCGCACATGTAGTCGTATGTGTGTGCGTGTGTGTGCGCATGTGTGCGTATGGGTGTGTGTCATTCTTGCGTGTTATTTCATCATTTATCGATGAGATGGGTCTCTGTTTACATGCAATGCTTGCATTCAATAATTGCAAACAATTGATGGCACAGAAAAAAAAAAAAAACTGAAAAAAGGGGGGAAGATAGTAAAGCTGCGAGCTTCAACTTACACTTCTCCCTATCTATTCAGGTCTTTGTTGTCAATTGCTGATCGACCTGCTTCCCTCTGGACTGTCACGAGCATGGCCTGTGAGAGGCCGAAGGGTCCGCGTAACATTCATCCGTTGGTGGTCGAAAAACACCACGGCTCTATAGATAGAGGCGACCTTCCTTCCTTTCTTCCCGGATCATCAGAATCAGCAGTTAGAATCACGGACTCTTTTTCGATCCGACGTTACTGGCTAACCTCTTCCTCAGCCCCATAACTGGTGCCTTCGACGCTCCTCGGTCAAAGCCTACCCAGCACAGCCCATCAACTCCCCGGGGGAACCAAACATCACTCACTGTTCCACTCAGACCAGCCGCAAAGATGCGCGTCCCATCACTTACCCTTACCGCTGCGGTCCTCTTCGCTCTACCGCTGGCTACGAGCAGGCCAACGCCGGAGCCAACGCCGGGGGAAAATGTTTTCAACATGTTTCGAGACATGGCCATCTCATACATACAAAAAACCTTTAAGCTTCGGGATTCGAAATACACCAACCACAACAAGGGGACTTGGGATCACCCAGACGGGATGTTTGAATGGTTGGTTCATTCTTCCTTGATGGATCCCAGGTGAGCGGCGGGCTACCCGTTTGATCGGATACATGTATGTGCTGTTGGAGGCGGATGAGACTGTTGCTGGTTTTGTCGGTGGAAAGTTGCGAAACGGGACGGTTGTGTCAGTGCTAGCCTTTCTGGTCATGGTTGAAGAAAGGGGGGTTCCGGCTGTGTGTTTGCCTGCTATGAATGGAGGGAGAGGAAGGGGAGGAAGGGGAAGAGGAGAAGAAAAGCTTGGTATGCGGAATGATGTCGGGCTGCATTTACACATGTCTGTGAGACTTGCATAAGCGTCATGTTCGAGAGCATCTACAATCTATGAAGCACACCATATAATATGTCTGCACAGGCAAACCAAGAAACGTGAGTTGACATCAATGCCCGATGCCAAAACCAAGGTCTGACGGGAACCCCCGTTAAAACAACCAGATGTAGAGCAAAGATGCCCCAAGCTCCACAACTAGACAAACACAATGACAATTCATCTTCTCAGCAGCACAAACCTCTCCGTCATCCGCTTCCCGCTTATTCCCGACGGCACTTCAACTTCCTAGCCCCCCCCCCAGACTAGCGGCCAAGCTGGTGCTCAGCAGACCGTCTCCGTTGTTGCCGAGTTGTTCTGGACTGGGAGGGGTTGCTGCTGTCAATGCTGGGGCTATGCAAGGGCATTCGGCTCGACGGCACCACAGTTCCACATGTCCTGGCCTCCAGAGCCGCCTTGGATCTACTGTAGCTCGGGTGGCTCAGCCCGCCTCTACGGCCTAATCTGCGAGCTGATTGGTCCTGTTGAAGCTGGGATCAACGTCACGACCTGGTCTCGACTTCAATGGGTGACGTCCTCATGCCGTACATGCATATAAATCCCTCTCTCGTCCCTGACGGATTCGTATACGAGCTTCACCACATCTTTACTTGAATCAACAAAGCTACAACCCTACTACTCGTCTCTCATCTGACTCTTACTCTAAGTTGCCATGGGTTGGTTCGACGGTCCGTGACAACTCTCCATACAACATCGCACTTCAATCCCATCAACAATCTGCTAACGTCTCCTCACCCACAGACGACTCGGAACAGGCTCGAGCCTATCAAGAGGTAACGCAACGCCCCCACGAAGCCTCTTGGACCCACGAACTCCTCGGCGGAGCAGCCGCATACGAAGCGGCCAAGGCGTACGAGAATCACGTCGAGCGCAACGGCAAGCATCCGCCTCACCCATCGACAGACGTCCTGTGACTCACAGACTGCATAGGCCAGCCTGACGAGCACGCCAAGGCCAAGGAGATTCTCGCCGGTGCCATCGGTGCCTTTGTCGACCGCGAGGTTGAGACTAGGGGTCTCGATTATATTGACGCCGAGGAGGCGAAGCGTCATGCGCAGAGGCAGGCGGAGGAACAGCTTGGCAGTGAGGGACAATGGTAGATGTATGTGTACGTGTACGGTTGCCGAGCCACTGCACAAGTATGGACGAGTTCAATGTTACATACATATCAGAAGGCGAAGACGTGGTCGTATTGAACTGGCTGTTTGCCCGGTCTTTCGTCTATGTTTGATACATGTATCAATGCCAATAATGTATGTGTACATGTAGTCTTAGAAAGAGTCCAGCGTTCGTAGAGAACACAGAGACTTTACAAATGCACATCTCACCTCCCTACATACATAACATACACGACGTCCGCCTCACCCAAGAACAACATCCCCCCCATTCCCCTCCAGCCAGAAGCCGGTCACACACACCTCCCAGCATAGCCCCATGCACAAAGGCATCCCCCATCAAAAGACAAGACTCCCCATCCTCCATCCGCCTCAGCACAAAAGGAAAACGCCCCCCGCCATCAACACAACAAGATCCCCCTCCCTCACACTACCATCTCCTCCCCGATCCGTTCCCACACAGCAGAGGAGTCTCCCGCTGCGTTGCTAAGAGCCGTTCGTCTCCGTACGCTCCGAATACCAGTAGTGAAAGGTCTCGTCTACGGTAGCCGTCCAGTCAGGAACCCAGCTCGGAAGGCCTCCCAACCGCCCCCCGGCACTGGGATACTGGCAGACGTGGCTGAGGACATCCAAGTTGCCCGACTGTTCGATCATGGCACACGCTACACGTGCAAACGGCTCCGCCGGACTGAGAGAATAGTCGATGCTAATCCGTGCCCTGAGATCCTCCAGCTCGCCTCCGAGATGCAAGCCCAGCATGCCGTAGATGTGATCCCTGGCGTCGACACACTGACGCGTACGAAACATGGTCAGCGCCCCGAGGAGACTCCTGGTGCCATACTCGTGGGCACTACGCATGACGTGCAACTGATCCAACCGGAGAGTAGCCTGAAACAGGGTGAGGCCTCCGTGAGGCTCGCTGGGCACGTCGATATACCCCTTGGACTGTCTCCCCGTCCAACAGCAACCGCTCTCATGACGCTTTCAAGCTCGCAAGAGCCGCCAACAGCATCCTCTCGTCCATCTCCAGCCCTCCGAAGCGAAAGACGAGACTCGAAGCGAGTACAAAGTCCTGCACCGTCCAGACACGGGTCCACCAAGGCGCGGCAAAGACGGCAACGACGGAATCCCGAAGCACGTCCGAATCCCGATCCGACGGCGGCAGCGTCATGTGAGACGGCTCGCAATGCCGATCCGGATGCTCGGCCGCCTGCGTGAGGAAGCCGAGGCCGAGCTCGTAAGGGCCGGAGATGGTGGAGAGGAAGACGAGGACGGGGCTGGCTCGCGAGTAGATGTCGCCCATGAGCCGGGCCTGTTGGCTTCTCTCGGCCATGTCTGCTTGGTTGATGCAGAGGGCGTCTATCCAGACGAGCTTCTCTCTGCTTCCTGACGATACGAGGCACTCGAGTATGGCCCGGAGGTTGCGTGTCATGGAAGCTGTGCCACCGGCGTAGCTCAACGTCACCGTGTCTCTGGCGTCTCCCCAGACGTAGGATAAGGCTGTAAAGGACGGCATCTGCTGTCCGAGGAGGGAGTAGATGACGAGGGCGAGGCTCGTCTCTGCCATGGGCATCATGATTGCAGTCTGTCTGTGTCGTCAAACGCAGCAGCCGGATCTGACCACGACGGAGGTGGTCGTATCGAAGGGCCATGGAGAGAAATCTCTGCGTCAGCTACATGCAGCATCGACGTTCTAGACTCTTGGTTATACTTGTAAGCCAGCCAAACCGCCTACCAACCGCCTACTTACATGCATACATACATACATACATACATACATACATACGAACACACACACACACACATACAAGTGCGTCTGCATGACATGATGCCTAGACCGCCAGTCTGTCTCTTTACCGGATAATCCCACGAGCTTCTTCCTCGTCAATAGTACATACGTACGAGTAAACACATGCAACATACTCATATCAGATACGATACCTCGCTCCAACCCTGACATCATGCCCGGAATCTCGTCCCGTTCCGCCCCCCAACCACCAAGCCCGTGACGGGATTGTCTCCAGGCAGCCTATCCAGGGGCCCCCGGAGGCCTACATCTTCCTCGGGCGGCCTGATCTGCGGCGATTGCAGGCTCGGCTGTCCGGGTCCGCCTGATCCGACGTTCAGGCTACAACGGGCATCGTCGACGCCCGACGAGCCGGTGCATGTGTCCATGGCCCGCTCCAGGGCTGCTTGATCGGTCCATCCGTTGATGAAGTCGCCGTGGAGGCCGTAGCCGGTCGGGTCGCCCATGGACCATACCCAGCGGTTGAAGTCCCGGATGGCCGCCGTGTCGTAGAAGAACTCGAGGAAGACGGAGAGGATGGCTATGGGATGGGAGGGAGGACAGACGCCTGTGTTGTAGTCGCCGATGGCTGGGAATGCCATCTAGACGAGATTGATTGAAGCCTTGATATCAGCAGCCCATCTCATCTACATGTCATGTAACCTGAGATTCATCTTCAATCTACTCACATGGCTCTTATGATTCGCGCTGTCCAAGTTGACTCCATCCCAGCACGAGGGGAAAAAGGTCTCGGCTCGGAGACGCTCGCACTGCTTCGTCGGCAGGTGAGCCGTATCATTCGACGTTCCCGGGCCCAAGCAGACGTGAGAGATGGCTCGTTGCTCCGGGTTGGAAGCGTCGTAGGTTCTTTTGCTGTCAGTTCGGAACCGTCTTCGAAGCCGACGAGGTCTCATGACTGACCGAAGATATGGATTCCCTACAACCATCCGAAGTCCTGCAGGCGGTGCTCGACAATGCGGCGTGTTATCGCACTTTCTACGGCCCGCAGCATAATCACAGGCTCTATCAATGTAATAGGCCGCCTGTGATGCAGCCTCGTCAGTCCCTCCCTCCCCCAACAGCGGCGGACCGAGACCCAGACTCACGATCCCCTGCATCTCTACCAGCTCAAACTTCCCATCGCGCCGTTGATGGTAGAGCTGAGGCTGCCAGTAGTTGCTATTGTCCAGGACCTTGTCACAGGTTGTCGCCTTGGAGGCCTTGGCATCGTCGTTGCTTTCCGTCAGGGCAAAGGCGGTGCCTCCGACCACGGTGTGGACGTGCGGAGATGGAATGCCGGGGAAGACGATGGGGTCTCCGCGCTGGATCGTCAGGGCCTTGCAGTTGACGGTAAAGATGTGGCCGAGGGCGTTGGGCAAGAAGAAGGGGGCCAGAGCGGCACACTTGTCGAGCTTCATGATGATGCAAAGTCTGTTCGATGAGACTTGGCCTTGGGGATGCTCTCATCTGCTGTCTCTCGACGACATGGAACGTGTGCAACCTTTATGCCATCCGTTCCGTCGTCACGGTTCCAGCCATGCTGAATCAAGACCGTTCTCGACCGGCCAAGAACTCTGCTGCCTTCCTACCGCGTCAAACCTTGAGCCGAAGAAGGCTCGATATCGGATGCATCTATCCTTACTGTGATGCAACTCCTGCTGTCCCTGAACCGGCAGCTATCATCAACCCAGAGTCGCTGCAATATACAACTCACCGCCTAGAGCCTGCAAAGGGCCGATAGTAAAGACGCGAACCCCCATTCATGCTTCTCATCGGATGGCGAGATGATGGTGTGAAGACGACACACCAACTTTGCTGAGACTTCAATGGCAGCCGGCCCGAGGTCGACAGCTCACCAGTTCAGGGGCAAGGTTCGGACTTCTCAGTGATGAAGACGGCCGGGCTTCTTTCATCTTTCATCTCTCCTCTTTCCCCGCAAGCCAAAGACTCGTTTGGTGGCGTGAAAGCATCCATCTTGCATGATGCCAAGCTTGCAACGACAACGGTATGTGTGTGTGTCTTGTCTCTTCCGACCTGTCCGCTGCAGGCAGATCCTGGCCGTCGAGGTACATGCACAGGCCTTTGAACCATCATCATGTGGAAGAGCGCCGAGACAGGCTGCTGGGCGAAGTTGGTCATGAGCAGCGTGTCTTGTCCAGGTCCTGTAGCCTAAACTCGGCTGCAGTGCAACTCTGCTGGGAAGGGGGACAAACCGAGCCGGGTTCCCTTTTGTCCGCCGTTGTTGAATCACTTGTAGTCTCTTGATTTGTTCATCTTCTTTCTCTGTTTCCGTGTTGGGCTTCGTTCATCGTCTAGAGCATGGTATGTTAGAATAGATACATGTATGTATCTGTCGTGAGAGGCTCCTTCAGTCGTTTCCTCCGACGACATACCTCGATATGTACATCCGCAGCAATAGAATGTCTTGACATCTTTCTTCCCTTTCCACCAGTCCTGCCTAGTAGAAAGTTTCTGTGACGAAATGTGCACTTCATCCCTGTTTGCACCAGCGACTTGCAGGGCTGTCACGGGGACACGACGACTGCAAGCATATTCCGGCCGGCATATAACTCGAGCCCGATTCCCGAACCACAGTTTGGACGAGCAAAACAGGGCTGGGTTGGGGTTGGGAACTTTCCATCTCTTCACGGGAGGAGACGCGTGCTCACAAACAAGCTGGCTCCCTAAACTCCGGGGGCTGTGAGTCTTCCTGGTCCATGAGCCACGATGGGACGCTGATCCGAGTGTGAGCAAGGATTCAGCTCGGCCAGGTCATCCCTTAGCGGCCCCTTTTTCTTCTGTAGAATCGCCGAAGCTCATGCATCAACACCGGATATAGGAGGTCGTCGACAAGGGTCCTCCATCATGGGCTGCCACGAACACACTTGGCTCGAGGAGAGTAGCATTGAATATCGGCCCTTCTCGTCCAAGGCCCCGGTGCAGTCGTCGTGTTTCGCAGCATCCTGATTCGGGTTAGATGCATCGAGGCCTGGCCGCGAGAGAGAAGACGTACATACATAGTGTCGCGTGTCGGATCGCGGATGCCAACGTCTGCGTGCGGAGCTTCTGCAACCTAGGAGCGAGGTTGCTATGCATGAGGGAGGGTAGGTGGTATTTGGGTAGAGCCCGATTCGACTGGATGGCTTTGTCGATCTTGGTTTGGTCACGGGCGCCGTCTGTCTGATTGAAGTTGCATTGCTGGCTTGTTCATCTTTTCGGACTTTTGATACAACCGAGGCATAGTTGGAGACTAGATGCAGCTATTGTGTGCTCGTGCTTTAGTTCCTGCGCTTTGAATACTGGCAGTAGGCTGTTACGCTACTTAAAGATGTAATAAATGTAAAGTATCCCTTTACAAGACGTAATATAAAAGTGACGTGGTGTTGATGTGGATGTGCTCTGTAAACTATTGAGCCTTGCAGGTTCCTCGGGATTTCGTCATGTGTCAAACAGCTATGAGCAGATCCGGTATGTCCGATATGCTAGCAAGCAACTGCATGCACGGGATAGGTATGTCGGCAACTCATTCAGGTGGATAGAAGAAGATGAAGGTGAAATCACGTATGTGGACGACGGGCATCACCTTGATTGCCTGCTCTACCCTACCGGTATGTAAGCTGGTTGTCACCCGGTCGTTACACAGTCAGACGACGAGCGCACTTAGGTCTCCCTATATCACGTACACACGTACACAGGTAAGGCCGCTGCTCCGCCTGCAAGTTTACCAGAGATTGACTTGCCGTTCTGCCTCAAGGATTGCCGTGCAGCCAGTCGAGAGATGGAGAGAGACAGGTGCCCCCCAATTTATCTCTGCAGGATGATACTGTGATACAGCAACTGTCGCTCATACCAGGGAATGATCAATCACACAGATGTCTGCTAGATCCCGTCCGACACCCACGGAAACCCCTACTGGACTCATACAATCGGGAGCCGACTGCTGGTTCAGCTCGAGGGACCTGCCTCTGGTGCGGCAAGGTAATTTCCCGCTCATCGTCTCCCTCGGTCCGGATTCAGGTCCGGGACTCTCTGGAAGGGCCCGATCTCGGCGTCAACAACTCGGAAACCTTGTTTGCCAACATCTTTCGACGTGAGAAAAGGTCGACTACCCGTAACAAAACAAAGGTCCGTCGCATCAAGCTCGTTGCTGTCGTCATCGGTTGGCCACATGTCAAGCAAGCCAGAGTGACGCGCCCTCCAACATTCCAGCGACCAACGGTGCGCCCATGACATCTTTAGCATCATGACGCTGTCTATGTAAGTATGTATGTATGTATGTTTCGGCGTCGCTGGAGGGCGCAGCACTCAAAGGATAGTGACGGACTGCACATGTGGTCGATGTGGCGCGGTCAAGGTTTCAGCCCGTTCCACCGGACGGTCATCTGACGGGGGCCGTCTTGGAGGCTGTTTCCAGGCTTGTCTCTGCCGGTCTGGCGGCCTCGACGGCGATGAGGGAGCACGCTGACAATGCCCACAGGACAGACAACAAGCCCTCTGTGCCTAGACGGGTCTGGATGCTTGCCTGACCTATGTCGGTACCTAGACGATAGGTGCATCTCTACCTACCTACAGATATACTACAGGTATATCATATATGTATGTATTCGTAGATATGAGTGTAGATACCTACCTACAGATGGCTGTGGAGGGGGGGGTCCAGGTCCGGAGCCTTCCCCGGATTTCGGCTCCCTGCCTGGCCCCTGCAAGGGACGTGCCGCTAGCCCGAAGTGGACGAAGACAGCAGGCAGGGAGACAGCAGGGATACCCGTCAGGCTGCAGCGACGTAGGGCGAGCCGCAGGTACCGCTCCCGTCCCCATTCTCGCGCTGGAGGGTCCGGTACGGTTGGACACCAGCCCGATGATGCCGTTCTGGATGTCTCTCTCCCGGAAGTTGAAGGTGATAGCGGGCTACTTGTGTGAAGATAGAGAGTAACGGTGTGGCCACACTAGTATCCTATCGCATCCCCCGTACTTCCCCTCACTCCCCCTACGACACGTTACCTCGGCTCATCATACGAGCTGGACGTCACGCGATCCAGCAGGGACGGTGGACACTTACCACTTACCCCGCCCGGTCTGACCAAGCCAAGGGCCCCTTCTCGCCTCATCTATCGACTTCTTCTTCCCCTCTTCTCCTCTGCTGCTCTCTTCAGCTCCTCCTCTTCCTCCTCCTCTTCCTCCTCTTCACAGCTTCCTTCTCTCTGCAGCACCTCTCTGCAGCACCTCTCTGCAGCACCTCCTCCATTCAGCACCTCTCGTCATCGTCAATACCTCAACGCTCGTCTCCTACCTACCACATCTCCCTCTCTCAGAAGCATCATACACACGAAACTCGAACCATGTCTGAACCGCTCACCAAGGTCGACTCCGCCGTCCAAGGCTTGTCGTCGTCGCCGCCCAAGGAAAAGGGCCATAGGAGGACTAGCTCCAGCGCGGCCGGCGTCATGAACATCAACGATCTAGGTAGGTCATGGGGCTTGTAGTGTCACGCCCGCCGTCTCTCCTCGCTGACGCCTCGGTCCGCCAGAAAAGGATGGGGTTGAGCTGTCACTGCCAGTTGAGACGCAAAAAACGGGCTGGCAAGTCGTCACTTATATAGCTCGGACGTGCTCGTGGGCTGACAGGCCGACTCGCTACAGGAAGATCAACTCGAGTCCGATGACGATTGATGATCCCAGCATCCTCAAGATTCACCTGACAAAGCCGCCCGTCAAGAAGATTGACCTGCATTTCCCGCTGGGCATGGAGGTGACGGCGAGGAATCTCAAGGGCGTAACCATCAAGGACGCCATGGATGCCATCTACAAGGCCTATAAGAAGCGGGTCGGTAGCCGTCCTGATTGGCCATGTATTATTTAACCTTGCTGACGACGGCCAGGCCGACGACGAGCTCGACAACCCGTACCTGGCCGGTTTCGAGTGGGACAAGGAGGAGTCGTGGACGCGGCTGGTGGTGCACCTCCAGAAGCAACCGAGCGCCAGCGGTGTCGGCGGCGGCAAGAAGAAAAAGAACAAGAAGGAGGAAGAGTAAGCCGTTGCCGGTTGGCTTCGCGGGTCGGGAATTGTGCGAATAGATGGTCTCTGTGCCCAGATACTATTTTTGCGAGCCGCGTGAGCTCGACAATACAAGATTTGCTGACGGGGCTCTGGAGCTGGTGACGGACCGTCGAGACCGTTGGTTGTCGACGACCAGACTGACTACCAGTCTAGGTGTCGCCTAGCTGGAGTTAGACGTGAGGCCGGTCATGGACGGTTGGTTGAGCCGGCGTCGGCACTAGGGCGGTAGGGCGATGGAAGTGGTGAAGGCGGTCGATGGAGAGAGGGCAGTTTGTTGTGTAGGTAGGTAGGTAAGTAGGTAGTAGGTAGGTAGGTAGAGGTAGATATCTTGCAAGTGAGTAACTGCGAAAGGTTCCTGGATGGGTAGTTTGGAAGCTAGGTAGGTATGTTCGAGTACGTATTCGTACATGAGCTAGAAGTAGAATGTGTCAAGCAAACACATGGCCTGAGACAACATGGACGACCGGATCCAGAGATTCTGTGGCTGCACCAGCCAAACAGAGTTGGGCGGACCTACATACCGACATACCTACATACATACATACATACATACATACAGGTAGTAGGTACGCTCACGTGCTCCGTAAAGAGCGGAAGCGGCGCCGGCTATCGTCGGCCGAACCGGGAAGCGGAAAGGCGCGCCTCGAGAAGGGAGGGGCTGCCAACGGGCCGCATGACGATGATGGCGATGGATTCAGGTATATAAGAGTGAGAGACTGCTGCCTTCCCCTGCTGCCTTTCCCTCTTCCGGTTGTTCTTGTTTGATAGGTACCTGACTACTACTACTACTACGAATGCGCATCTGAGCTTGTTATTCGTCGCCATGCCTGTGACCGAGTTCGATATCGAGGAGCGGTATCGCTATATGAATGGCTTCGGGAGTCACTTCGAGTTGAGAATCCCCTGCTCACTCTAGGTGCCTTCCATCCCATATCCGGAACATGCTGACTCTTCCCAGGACATCAGCCATCGAGGGCGCGCTGCCCATCGGACAAAACTCCCCCCAGCGACCGGCCCACGGCCTCTACGCCGAGAAGCTCTCCGGCACGTCATTCACGGCGCCGCGGCACAGCAACCAGCAGACGTGGCTGTACCGCAAGCTGCCCAGCTGCTCGCATCCAGCCTACCAGCCTTGCGGAGGCGACGACGACGAGGCGAAGCACATGCACTACCTGCCCAACCAGCTGCGATGGGACCCCTTTGACCACGACGAGGCCCGTCACCTGGACTTCGTCGCCGGGTTGAAGCGCGTGGGCGGCGCGGGAGATGCCGCTCTCAAGCAAGGCTTCGGCCTCTTCGTCTACGCCGCCGGACGGAGCATGGATCGTCGAGGCGCGTTTTACTCTGCCGATGGGGATCTGCTCATCGTTGCTCAGGAGGGGGCGCTGGATATCAGGACGGAACTCGGCTGGCTGCTCGTTCGGCCCATGGAGGTGTGTGTCTTGCCGAGGGGGGTGCGTTACCGGGTCAGGTTGGTGGATGGGAGGCCGGTAAGGGGGTATGCGCTCGAGTTGTATCAGGGGCATTTCACCTTGCCTGAGTTGGGGCCCATCGGATCGAATGGGTTGGCGAACTCGCGGGATTTTCAAGCGCCGGTCGCTTCGTTTGATGACGATGACGATGACGATGACGATGACGATGACGATGACGATGACGGTTATGAACATGGTTTCGAGTCCGACGTCGAGTCCTCGGCTCTCAACTCGTACGCCATCACCGTCAAGTTCAACCACACCCTCTTCACGACCCGACAACCCAACTCACCCTTCGACGTCGTCGCCTGGCAGGGAAACTATTACCCCTACAAGTACGACCTCGGCCGCTTCAACACCATGGGGACCGTCTCCTTCGACCATCCCGACCCGTCCATCTTCACCGTCCTGACAGCCCAGCCCCACGCCTCGCCCGGCACCGCCGTCGCCGACCTCGTCGTCTTCCCTCCCCGCTGGCTGGTGGCGGAAGACACCTTCCGACCGCCCTGGTACCACCGCAACACCATGAGCGAGTTCATGGGCCTCATCCGCGGGGCTTACGATGCGAAGCCGCCGGGGAAGGGGGGCTTCGCTCCCGGGGGCGCGAGTCTTCACAACGTCATGTCGGCGCACGGGCCCGACGCCGAGAGCTTCGAGAGGGCGCGAGGGGCGGGACTCGTGCCGGATAAGGTCGGGGAGGGGAGCTGTGCTTTCATGTTCGAGAGCTGTCTCATGGTCGGCGTCTCCGAGTGGGGGCTTCGTACTTGTAAGAAGGTCCAGGAGGGATACAGCGAGGAGACGTGGGGGGGGTGAGGCAGCATTGGGTCAGGCCTGAGGGGTCAGCGTCGTGAGCCATCGTTTGGGGGGGGGGGAGGCGGGGGAGGTTGCTGTTGAGGGGGGAAAGGGTTGGTGAGGGCTTGGTGAGGGCTTGGTGATGATGGGTTTGTAGGGAATAGGGGTGTAGGATGGGTTTTTACATGTATGCTTAGTTGTACGCAGAAGACACAAGAGGAAAGAGGAAAGGAGGGCTTATTAGTTAGTATCTTCGTAAGGTGGAGGGTACTGTTCAAAGGGGGGGGGGTAGTGAGAGCTTAGTGAAGATGGGTTTATAGGAAATAGGGGTGTTGGATGGGTTTTTACATGTATGCTTAGTTGTATGCATAAAACACGAGGAAAGGAAGGCTTATTAGCCAGCATCTTCGCAAGGGGGTAGATGGTACTGTTCAGGGGGGAGGGGGAGGGTTAGTGAGGGCGTAGTGATGATGGGGTTCATGGGAAATAGGACAAGAAATGGTAGAAATCTAGATTCAATCTCATGGATGCCTATATATACACAGGTATACACATCATGTACACCAACAACCAAGCCAGACATGTTCCATCATCAACACCCTCACTCACCAGTCACCACCAACCCATCTCTTCTCCTCCCTCACCCATCAAACCCCCTTCCCATCATCCTCCCCACCTCCTCATCCCCATCCTCCCCGCCCAATCCCTCCACCCCTCCCCCCTAAGCCAACTCACGCCCTTCCGCCAGCGCGCCTCGCGGATAGCCCTGGCATCACGCTCGTACACCACGCCCGTGAGCATGAGCGCCAGGGCAAACACCCAGACGTCTCCTCCGCGCATGGCCCGCCACCACCGACGCTTGACGCCCACCTTCCACAGCGAGTCGACGCTCGCCCTGGCGCTGTACAGGAAGACGCTTCGGCCGTGTCGGCGCTCGACCCACGCCCAGAGACCTGCCAGGAAGCCGCCGAGGAAGAATCGCCGCGTTGCCAGCACGTGGCGTGGAAGCCAGGTCTGGAACAGGCATATCGACGCCCAGGCCGTCGAGATGGCGCCCGTCGCGAACGTCGACATGCCCAACGCTCGCGCCACGATGCGCTGTGTCGTAGCCAGCGGCCGGTCGTGAAAGGCCCGCGCTCGCGACAGCAACGTCAGCGCCGAGCACAGCGCCAGGAAGAAGCGCGCCATCGGCGGGAACGAGTCGAGCCAAAAGGTGAGGTACGTTCGCAGACACGACGGGTCTGACGGGTGTAGCGTCGCGCACGATAGCGACGACAACAGCGGGTGGGCGCGCCATGTCAGGGGCGCCACCGTCTGTAGCGAGGGGGGGAGGCTCTCCTTTTGCGGGAACAGAGTCGGCGAGATGTAGGCCCTTGGAGTCGCCGTCAGTCTTCTTCTCTCGGACGGAGACGCTGGAAGACGTACGGCCAGTTCAGCCGCGCCATCTCGGCCAGGCTGGTGACAATCTGCGGCGCGTCCGGCCACAGCCTGTGTGAGGGCCAGTCTTTCGGTCGTTGGTGCAAGTAGACGGGCGACTGCTTGAAGATGAAGCTGCCGTACGTCTAAGGGGCAGTCAGTCTCACGCTTGTCATGAGAAGCAGGCGAACAGAGCCCACCTCGGGGAAGCAATCTCGGTCGAAGACGCAGGCGTGCAGCAGCTGGCCAAACGAAAACGGTTGCAACAACCAGCTCCCAAACCACCAAGGCCGCTCCCTCTTCTTCCCGTTCTTCGACCCCCACACGAGCCCATCAGCCTCGCACGAGTTCCAACCAAACTCGAGGGCGCGGAAGAGAGCCCACAGCGCGATGGAGACGCGCAACTGCTGCGCCGGACACCCTCCCAGGGCGAGCCCGGCCAACGATGCGCCAACAGCCGGCGCATAGGTCGACGTCAGGGCCGCTGCCACCCGAGGGTTGCGCTTCCGGAAGGGCTCAGCCTGCGAGTGAAGCAGTTGAGCTCGCAGCCGTGATAAGAACCGGTACAGGAGACGGTATATGAGCAGCACCGCCGAGAGCGAGAGCGAGAGCCGCACCGCCGGCGTCTTTGAGGCTGAGCGCTTTCTGGACCAGACCCATGGTAAGTACGCATATATAAGACGGGAGAAAAGGGAAAAGACAATAGACAGACACCTACCCCCTTGCCCCAATCCTCTTCACCACGGCCTCATACCCCCTCAGCCCCAACCAAGAAGCAGAAAACACTCGCAAGGCATGCCGCACAGCCTTGGCATTATAATCGTGGCCGATTCCGTGGCCCTGCTTCGGCGCCAGCGCCCGCTCGACGCTGGCCGGACCCGGCACGTTTCGACGCACCGCCCGCGCCCGCGAGAGCACATGCCGATGGAGGAGAGCGTACTCTCGCGCCGAGACGGTGTATCTCAGTGCGTTGCGCAGTACCGGGTCCACGCTGGCCGATGGTGAGGACGAGCTGCTGGGGCTTCTTCGCGGTGCGGGGGACGCCGACGAGGGTGCCGCTGCCGGGTCCGGTGATGACATGACGGCTGCCGCTGGCTGCTGCTGAGGGATCGTACTCGAGGATGCGAGTGAGGGTATATAGTGCGCTGACGAGTGGCCTCAGAAGCGCGAGAGGCTATCCCGAGTCCATGACAAATTCACAACAAGGGGGAGTCCCTGTCACGAACCTCGGCTTGAGCTGTTGTGATGCAACCCAATTACGTAAGGCGCCTGGCCAGGTGGTCGCTGCAGCGATGCCCGCCGCTACCAAGGCCTAAAGGCACTAAAAAACTCGTCCAAGGATGGCCCTGCCAGGTAGGTACCTACTTATCCATGGATGAGGCGCGTCTATCGCGTCTCTTACACGTGCACATACATACATCCAGCTACCAGCGCGGCTAGCGCTGCCGACGACAATCCTCAATTCCGATTCCTATCTAGCCATATCCTACCCTCATCAGGCCGGCCATCGTTGCTCAAATCTCCATCCAGCTCTCTATCCGGCTCGGACCAGCCACGTGGTCCTCGGAACCCCCTCTCCACCCCGGACGCTGCCGTCCTCCAGTCCATCGTTATTCACATTGGGCCTGCATCGGCCTTCTCACCGTACCTCGTTGCAGAGCCTCATTCCGCCTGCTTTTAGGAAAAATAGAAAGAAAAACAAAAGGCGGTCAAAAGGGGAATAAATAAGAAGAGGAGAAGGAAAAAAAAAACAGAAGGAGAATGGGGATCACTTTCATCCACCAAACATATTGTACCTCAAAAAGCAAAATGCGACTCGCACGGAACATGCATCACATCGTCAGGCCAGGTGTCTTCATGGGTATTCGGCTGTCACTCCATTGTGCGCGTCCATCAGCGGCACCCATTTCCGAATGAGCGACGTTTCCTCCGGACTGACCGACAACATCATCTCCTCCTGCCAGCCCAGGAGGCTCCATTGCCCTGCATCCTGTGGAGTCGGGCTGCGCAGCGCCGCCTTGACCGCATCCGAGACGGTGACTCGCCCGTCGATGACGGCCTCGACCGACTTCTGGCGTCGAACCTCGCGCTCAACGACCGCCGCCTTGACGGTGTGGGCCATTGCCACCCAGCCGTGTAGGTTGGCTGATGAGGGCGGCAACTCGACGAGCATCTTCAGTTGCGAAAATGGAAGGTTGAGAAGGACGCGCGATAGGATCGCGTGCGATGCCGGCTGAGGAATCCGCGTCGCCTTGGGCGTTTCCGACTCGGACATGGAGAGATCCCCGAATTGAATGTGGGAAATCTGCTGCGGCCGACGACCCTTGCCGAACTGCACCGACGGCACCCTCGTCGTCATCGCAGGCGGGCTGGCCTCGACAGTATTTGCAGACGAGGCCGGTGCCGGAAGTCGGACCGGAAGTCGATGGTAGCTTTCAGAGTCCTCGACAGTCGTGTCGATGCTAAAGGTCGGCGGGAGGTTATGCACGATGAAGCTGATGACGGCCATGAGCAAGGTCCGCGACCCCTCCCCGAGCTTGTACACATCGTGCGAGCCCATGTCGACGAAACCGTCGAGTGCGAAATCGACAGTCGTCTCCAGCGTAGGCCAGCCCAGTAGTTGCATCGCCACTTCGCAGCCACGTCTCGTGACGGGCCACCAGCCGATGAGGTAGCCGGCCGCGGCGTAGCTCAGGCAGAAGTCGAGCTGCTCTTTGACCGGTCCGGCCTCCATCACGTCACCCGGATCCGCACGACCATGCAGCGGCATCTGCAGGAGCGGGAGGCCGTATAATGACTGAGCAGCCGTGTAGAAGGCGTCGGACCGCATCCACCGGCCACAGCCTTCAACGACGACGGTTGGTGGAGCGGCGGCGTCCGAGGCTGTCTGCTGAAGCCTGATGGCGAGATCGGCACTGCGACAGAGAATAAGGCGGTGGGCGGGGATGCGCACAGGCGGCGCCCTGTCGGCGGGATATCGAAGCTCCAGGGTACAATCGGCGGATTCGGGACGGGCGAACTGCTGCTGCAGATATCCAATCAGACCATTCTCCAAGTTGCCGGGCGGCATCGGGGGCGGGATGCCCAAGCCAGGGAACAGTCCCAGGGGACCTAACATGCGTCGCTGGGTGTTGATGTCGTCGCCCATGATGGGTCCTCCGTTGCGATGCGAATAGTGGCCAAACATGGCTCCGTCATCGGGATGACCAGACGACTGCGAATCGTGGAAACTGCGAGGTGTCGAAGGGCCGTAGTTTGCGCCGTAGGCAGGAAAGGGATCGCCATGGCCGTAGCCAGCGGTCGGACGGCCAAAACTGTCCACGTTGTTCATGGGCATGACTTCGCCGGGAAAGGGCATCATGGGCGCAAAGCCGTTGCCAGCAGGGCCCAAGTAGGGCGGTCGACCTTCGGGGCCTGCCATGCCTGGCGGCGGAGGAATGCCCCCCGAGGGTGGCGGCGCAGGAGACGAGCCCTGGGAGTCGTCGAGAGTTCCAAAGTAGATGCTACCGTTGCTCGGATGCTGCTGGTGTACTGGATGCGGTCCGTTGGGCGGGAGGGGGGAGGCCCTCGAGGCATGTCTCCGTTGGCCATAATGGGCATCGGCCGGGCAAAGAGCGCCGGCACATGGTTATGCGTGGGCGAAGCGGCCTGAGGGAGAAAGGGTGGCTCATGAGCCTTGGCGAGCCCGTTGTTGGCTGCTTTACGCTGTCAGTCGGCGCCCAACCCGGACGAGGAGGCTCTTCAACACACCAGTCTCGAGTCCGGGCTCATGCGGAGCAAAGACTCCTCCGTTGGAGACTATGGAAGGCGACGGTTCGGAAACATCGGCAGGGGTGATGGGAGACGCATCATCAACTTTTGAAGCCGAGTTAGTACATGGAAATCCATCAGTGCAGACGAGCGAGGGTTAGCTCACCGTGACCATTGGTGGCCACTCCCGTCCCATGGCAGATAGGCGGCGAAATAACAGCCACAGGAGCCGGCTGACGTTTAATGTAGGGCAGAGGCACGACGGGCTTGACGGCCTGCTTCGAACGAGCAGGAGGCTGAGGCCTGGCCGCGCCGTTGGACGGAGCCATGATTCCAACCTATTTTCGGGGCAACTGGTGGCAGCAGACAGTGCACGATGCGAGCTCTAGAGACCTCGGCAAGGGCGCGTCGGAGCCGTCATCAGAGGCTGCTGTCGACGCTGTGAAGCCGTGGCCGTCGTCGCCGCAAGGCCGAGGCACTGGGGAGGGGGGGGGGGGGGGAGGAAGAAAAGAAGTTGAGCGGCCTGTTTGTCCGAAAGGTTGAAAATGATGACCAAGATTTGGGGGCGGGTCTGCGTCACAATTTTCCCCCCACAGAGGTAATCAGCGTGTGTGTGGGTGTGGGTGTTTTTTTTTTTTTTTTTTTGTGCTTGCGGCTTCGGTATTAATTGGGAGAAATACTGAGAAGAGGTCAAGAAAAATTGGAAGGAAAAACTTGGCCTTGTAGCCGGCAGAAGACTTTAAAAAAGGGTCTCCATGCTATTATTGCATACATATGTATGTATGTATGTATGTATGTATGTATGTATGTATGTATCTACAGGTAATCCTCCAGAATGTGGATAATGAATCCAAGATTATGGCCAGCATCAGTGATGACGAGCCCTGCTTCCGTGGTTTTCGCTGGCAACGATACTCCGACTGACCCGGTCAACGCCATACTCACAAAACTGCCTACCTATCTACCTGCATATCCACAATCGAGCAAATCCTCACAGCATCACAAGTCTGTCGCCCATCCTCATCGTCAACGTCATCTTCATAGGCGCGCAGAAATACAAAGAGCGTACCGCTGGCCTATCGTCACTGTACAGGTGCATCTGCAACGCCGCCTTCGCCGCGCTTCCGGCTTCCGCTGCTTCCACTGTCGCGCTGTCTTCTCCCTCTATCATCATCCCATCGTCGTCGTCATCCTCCTCCTCCCCTGTCCATCCTCAATTCATCACGCCAAGCCGTCGCCGCGGACAAGCCTCGCAATCAACACGTAGAGAAAGACAACTCCGCCCGCGACGAGCACCTTGTTTCGAGATATCCAGCCACGGCCGGCGTCGCGCTGCTGCACCACGACATCCACCACGGCCTGCGTCTGGTTGCTGCTCGTCACGCCGATGCTGAGTTGCGGTCCGCAGGACGAGCCGTTATCGCCATCCAGCCGCTGCCCGGTCGCCGTATCAATCTTGTTCTTTTTCATCCACTCGCCATTTTCCCCATCGACCTCGGGCCATTCTGCTCGGAACTTGGCGCCCCCATCGCCAGCCTTGACATTGCCCCTTTGCGCCGGGTTTGCCTTGGCCAGCGAACCGCCGCCGGTCGAGTTCCACCAACGCGAGCGCGACGCCAGAAACTTCTTCTCGGCCGTAGTCGTCGACACGGACCCCGTAGTCATCTCATCGCTCGTCATAAACGACAGCAGCCCGATGAGAATGGTCGACACCTCCCACGCAGGGTTGAACGACTTGGGATGAAAGTCGGAGATGGACAGACAGAGACGCGTTGACGGCTGGAAGCGGCCCGATGGCGTGTGCATGCGGATCGCCGGGGGCGCGAATGGGTAGTCTGGCGGGAACATAAGCGTGCCCCAGTATTGGCCCCCGTGATAAGGCGTGTCTTCAGGTCCGGTGATGATGTAGTGCCACCTTGAAAGCGCGTCAGTAAGAGAACGAGTCCATCGTGCCTTGAAATCCACCTACTCAAGGATGTTAGACTCGGAGGGATGCGCCACAATGTACGGCGGCGGGTTCTCCGAGATGGACTTGTACTCGCGGGTCAACTGCGCGGCAGTCAGCACGGGATGTAGCTTATTCGCAGATGAGCGAGGATACATGCCCGCTTCTGCGCCGCCTTGGTGGCCATGACAGCGGCGATGACGGGTCGATGATGGAGTCGAGGGAAGAGATGGACGGAAAGGGGGAGCGCGCCGATGGCCCAAGGGCGGTAAAGGAAGGCTTCCGGGGCGACGAAGCAGACGTTGCGCCAACCGGGCGGACAGACAGACGAACGGACACGGAGAGGAGCGGCAGACGGGAGGCGGCAAAGCAGGCGGCAAAGAGGTGATGCAGGAATCAGGTCGGATGTTGTCGTCAGCGTCTTGGATGGAAACGTACGGAATGGGTTGGTTTCGGCTAAGCCTAGCGTGGCTGAGCCTCCTTTGTCAGCCTCAGCCCCCCTCTCCCGCCTTGGCCAGCCGTAGCATCCCCGCCCCGAAAGCCAGCAGACAAAGGACAACTCCGAGCCCGATAGATCACAACCATGGCATCCCCCGGTGCCGGTGCCGGCTCGTCCGTAGCCCCGTCGCCGGACGAGCTGCGTGCCGTCCCGAATCACCTCCGTAATGCGACTCTCACGAATCCCGATCCCCGGGACGCAAAAGAACGCCGCATGGCCCAGATGGTCCGGTCCAGCTCACTCGCGTCCACGCGTTTCCGTCTCCAAGTCTGACGCTGGCAGCAGATGATCGATAACTCGTCGATGCCCCTCGCAATCTACCAAGTCACCATCGCCGGCGCCCACAACTTTCGCCGCGGCTTTCTCGATCCCATCTTCTCTCCTCTGCTCGCCGATAGCCCGGATGCGCCCTCGACCATGGGCGACGTCTTGACCCGGCTACAGATGGTCAGCGCCAAGCTATCAGGACTACGTCCGTCTGCTCATTTGCCTCTCTCCAGAAGAGCCTGCCGCTGATTAAGCGCCAGAGATTCTGCGCGAACCTCCCTCCTTCCATCTCTCGCGCTCTAGTCAGGCCGATGCGGCGACGACGGCTGGCGATGTCGACGTCGCCATCGGCCTCCGCGAGCTGCCTCGATTCAGGTTGCAGTCGGGGACCGATGTCGGCAATGGCGAGGGTTCCGCCTACGGCTCTCTCCTGTGCCGCAACATGTTTGGCGGCGCCGAGATGCTCACGCTCAATGCCAAAACGGGCACGCGTACGAGGTCGGCTTACAGCGCCAATCTGAGCGCGCCAGTCTTGAGCGATCCCGACATGCGCATCTCGATCGAGGGCCTGGCTTCGTCGGCGGAGAAGCCGTGGGCGTCACATGATGAGGTCGTCAAGGGAGCTGCTCTTCGCTTTTCCTGGCTCAACGCACAACGGGACTCGCACTCAGTCGAATGGTCGGGCTCCTGGCGGCAGATCACGGGTCTCTCGGCTACCGCAAGCCCCACTGTCCGCTTCGACGCCGGCGACACGGTCAAGAGCGCCATAAAACACACCTTTTACAGAGAGCGACGGGACAATCCACATCTTCCGCAGGCGGGTCACATGCTTCGATCCTCGTGGGAGGTGGCGGGCATAGGCCCCCTCGGCGGCGACTTGGCTTTTTCCAAGAGCGAGTTCGAGATGAGTGGCGCCCTGCCCGTCTCGCTGCCGGGCATCTCTGGTCGGACGGGCATCTCGGTAGGTGCCGGACTGAGGACGGGCCTGCTCTGGCCTTTGCCCCTCGGCTATCAACTCGGTGGCAGAGCTCTACCCAGCCGCATCAACGACCGCTTCCTGCTCGGAGGCCCGACGGATGTCCGCGGCTTCAAGCTGGCCGGGCTCGGACCGCACGACGGTCGGGATTCGGTCGGCGGGGACATGTTCGCCGCGGGAAGCGTCAATGTCCTGCTCCCGCTGCCGTACAAGGGACCCGAGTCTGGACTACGCTTTCAACTCTTCGCCAACGGGGGACGCCTCGTAACGCTCGGAGACGAGGATCGGGCCAAGGGAGCGAAAACGGCCTCGGATCAGGGCTTGACGGCCCAAGCCGTATGCGACGGCATGCTGCGCGCCGCGTCGAGACTGGTCGACGGCGTCCCCAGTATATCGGCGGGCGTCGGTCTCGTCTACGCTCATCCCGTCGCCAGGTTCGAGCTCAACTTTAGCCTACCGTTGGTGTTGAGGAAGGGAGAGGTGGCGACCAAAGGGCTGCAGATGGGAGTGGGCATCAACTTTTTGTAGCACTAGATTCGTCACGCTTAATCAGGGAGACTTCTGTCTCCGGGCGCTCACGCGACCCATATGTGAGAAGAAGAAGAAGTAGAAGAAGAAGAAGAAGAAGAAGAAGAAGAAGAAGAAGAAGAAGAAGAAGAAGAAGAAAAGGGGTCGGCCCGTATCTCACCCTCTAGCCGCTCAGGCTGACCCAGTACGAAGACCAACTGGGCTTCTCATAGACGGACGACGGGACGGCTCGGAACGCGGTAAAGACGAGGGCGAAAGTAATGAGCCTGGCAATGAGATAGGGCGTCGCAAGGAAGGGAATCAGACGCTTGCCGAAGCTGCCATACCACCCGGGACTGGAATACCACGACACGGGCAGCACCGGATTGAGAACGGGCAAGGAAGCCAGTACCCAAGAGGCGATGACGCTGCCCCTCCACAGCCAGGTCTCGACGACGGATGGGAAGGGATAGTTCCAGGCGGCGAGATGGGTGGCGGAGAAGAGGGCGACGAGGAGGATGCCGGTCGTGAGGCGGGCCACCTGAGCCCGAGACCGAGGGTCGGCGCGTTCCGAAGCCGGCGACTTCGGGCCAGCGGGCATAGAGATGGGCAGGTCGAAGGGCTCCTCGAGGCCCTGGGGCTTGGCGAACCAGAGGATGAAGAGGAAGATGCCGCAGAGGACGTAAGCGACGGTCATGGTCTCGAGAAGGGAGAGGCCGATGCCGACGACGAGACGAAAGATGACATTGGCCGCGAACCAGAGGGCCTGGAGGAGGGCGAGCACCTTGACCATGGCGTCTGTCTTGGCCCTTTGATTGATGTTTCGGGTCGAGGGAAACATGTCGGGGCGAATGTGCTGTAACGGTGGCTGGGTGCTGACGCGGCCGTCGCTTTTATCGACCGCGGGCGTATGGTCGGGCGTATGGTCGGGTTGGGCCTCTTTGATGAGCTGTAAGAGAATGGGTAGCGTCAGATAGTAGGGTTTGGCCTTTTCGTTGTCGTCATCATCATCAGGCGTGCCGGGCCGGTGTTCGGAGCGGGACCCGGAGCCGGGCCCCCGCACGGCCGGATCGGCAAAGACGACGCCGCCCATTCGGACGAGAAAGGAGTGCTTCAGCGACCACGACTCCCAACCGGGAAAGGCACGTATACGATCGCGCCAGTACAGTGCGGTGGCGTACTCGTCCGTGGCCGCGGCGACGCCAGCCTCTGGGATGAGCAGACAGCCGACGAACATGCCGATACGCATCTCGATGCCGGATTCGAGGAGGTCGAGGTGTAGTGACGCCCACATGGACAGCGCGATGGTGGAAAAGCAGCTCCAGAGGATGCCGACGGTGCCGCGGCCGCAGTTGGGCTCTGACCGGAAGCCGACGAGGCCGCCGGTGCCGTGCGTGGCCATGATCTGGGAGGAGTTGGTGATGGAGGAGTACGAGAGAGGGACGGTCGATAAGCGACATGCGAGATGGAAGGGCCTGAAGGGGGCATTGTGCGAGTGATGGTGATTACTGACTACCTGCTCACCAGCCGTACCCTACCTAGGCACCAGCTTATGTATGTACATACATGCATACACACATACATGCATGTCGGTTGGATGCAGTCAGATTGATGAGAAGCGCCTTCAATACCAAGGATCCAAATATCGTCTATTCTCCCAGCCTACCCTATACCGACCATCCATCGCTTAGACCACCGCCCCTGGCCATCGTCCTCGCAGAATCTCAGAATCTCATGCAGAATCCACGCAGACGACTGCAGGTAGGATGCAGACGCGGATGACGCCGCTGACAACGGTCCACGTGTCGCTCTGACCAGCTGTCGATGGCAGAGTGAGAGGTTTTGCGCCACAGATGGGTAGCTAGAATGTGATGACTCTCGGTGGATGGAAGAGTCAAGCTGGCTTCTTGACTCAGACCCCTGTGACTCGGGGCCAAGTCTTCGGGTCGGACTCCTTCAAGACACCGAGATACGGGCCATGGTTCCCTGCATACGGATACATGGATGGTCCTCGTCGCTAGCCTGGTTGGGCTGGCTTGGCTCCCACACCAACTGGCTAGGGAAGACTCGGCGATTTTTGGGGGGGGGGGCCGCATACATACGTTTGTACGAAGTAGATTAATATCTAATCATTGGATGAGCAGCACAGGAATGCGCAATCACTGTGGTGCTGCCTCGACGGATGTTGTGTCTTGTCTGGGGTTGAAACAAAAACAAGACAGTTTAACAGCTTCCCGTGCCGTCCCTCTCCCGGGAGCGTCGATGACAACATGAATGTGCATCCAGGTAATACCTAGGTAGTTAATAAAGAACGCACGACCAGCGGATAGCCTCCCGGTCGATCTCACTGACTCATTCGTAGCCGCACGCCTGTCCATGTTCGTCGTTCACTCGTACCTGACTCCCCCCGTAGGTAAGCACACCAGACGAAAGGGTGTCCCTAACACGGAGGTGCCATCACATCTGCCAGCCTGACAGACGCCTCCGACAGGCCGCAGGGCCGCAGCTGCGGGCTTTCGTAACACCGATGAACTGTTGGTACCGATGAGATGCTGGGGCCCGACGGGCGCTCGGGGTCCCGGGCGTTTGCGCGGCCCTGCTAGTACCTAGGTGGGTAGGTAGGTAGTTAGGTGGATGTATGTATGTATGCATGTTTGTAGCCTGATAAGGCTTCCATCCTTTAAAGAGGATCCTCTCGTCGACTCGGCCGGGGCCAACAAGGTCACCTCTTTCCATTCCTTTCCTTCTTTTCACCTTTCTTCCTCCTCTCCTTTCCTCCCCTCCTCCCCTCCTCCCCTCCTCCCCTCCTCCTCCCCACTTCCCCTCCCCATCCTCTATATACATATACATCTCTTGCCTTAAGGCTGGGAGTCGACAACCGTGTGAGCCGTCGTCATGTACGGCATAAACACAAATTACGACTCGACGGCGGCCTCGAGCGGCGCGCCGGCCGTCGAATGGCCCTTTCGCCCCCAGGAATACCAACAAGAAGATGGAGATGTCGACACCTCTGAGAAACGCATCGACGACGTTCAAGGCTCGACCGGCTCGTCGTCACCGTCCGAAACGCCTCGAAAGTCCCGCGACGCCGAGATGATTCGCCGCTCATCCGTCGTCCAGGCTCTAGCGCGCTCTTATTCGCGCGCATCGACGGTTCCGGGACAGAACCCTTTCCTCGCCGGAAGCGACTCGCCGCTGAACCCGGCGTCTGCAAATTTTAGCGCTCGTCTTTGGGCGCGGGCCGTGGCCGAATTGGTGACGGACAACGGGGGTGCTTTTCGATCAGCTGGCATCTGCTTCCAAGGTCTCAACGTTTACGGATACGGCGAGTCGACGGATTATCAAAAGGACGTGGCCAACACTTGGCTTTCTCTCGCTGGCCTCGGTCGTCGAATGGCCGGTTCGGGAAGGCGACGCATCGACATCTTGCGCCGCTTCGATGGGCTCGTTCGCCGGGGCGAGATGCTCGTCGTTCTGGGCCCGCCCGGCTCAGGATGCTCGACGCTGCTCAAGACAATTGCGGGTGAGATGAACGGCATCTATGTCGATGACGGTTCATACTTCAACTATCAAGGTATGTATGTATGTGTGTGTCTGTTTGTGGTGCGACGTGTGACGGCCTCGGATCTGCGACGCCGAACAAGCTTCTTCTTCCCTCAGAGCAGCTCAACCAACCGTCATGTGACCGACCAACGGGTCACCATCCCGCCGTTGGTCACCTCATCACATGTCTTTTATGTTGTCTTTTGCACAAAACAGCTGCTGCTGAGAATGTGGAGCACAATCGATAGCCCATTGGGTGGCCCCGATCTGATGTGTGTGTGGGGGGTGGGGGGGGGGGCTCACGGCTGACGTAACCCAATACAGGCATGACAGCCGCCGAGATGCACTCGAGGCATCGCGGAGAGGCCATCTATACTGCAGAGATCGACGTCCACTTCCCGCAGTTGACGGTGGGCGATACGCTGACCTTTGCGGCTCGGGCTCGTCAGCCGCGCAAGCTGCCCGAGGGTCTGAGTCGCAATGGCTTCGCCGACCATCTCCGCGATGTCGTCATGGCCATGTTCGGCATCTCCCACACCGTCGACACGCGCGTTGGCAACGAATACGTTCGCGGCGTTTCGGGCGGCGAGCGGAAGCGTGTCACAATCTCCGAGGCGGCTCTTTCTGGCGCGGCCCTGCAATGCTGGGATAACTCGACCCGTGGTCTCGACTCGGCCAACGCCGTCGAGTTCTGCAAGACGCTGCGGCTGCAGACGGAGCTATTCGGCAGCACAGCCTGCGTCTCCATCTATCAGGCGCCGCAGAGTGCCTATGATCTCTTCGACAAGGCCGTCGTTCTTTACGAGGGCCGTCAGATCTTCTTTGGTCGCGCCGACGACGCCAAGCAGTACTTCATCAACCTCGGCTTCGAGTGTCCGCCGCGCCAGACGACGCCCGACTTCCTCACCTCCATGACCTCGCCGTCCGAGCGAATGATCCGGCCAGACTTCAAGGGAAAGACTCCCTGCACGCCCGACGAGTTCGCAGCCGCGTGGAGGGACAGCGCTCAGTTCGCCGCCCTCCAGGCAGAGATTGAAGACTACAAGGAGGCCCATCCCTTCGACGGGCCCGATGCCGAGGCCTTCCGCGCCTCTCGACAGGCTCAGCAGGCCAGGGGTCAGCGCAACAAGTCACCCTTTACCCTGTCGTACCCCCAGCAGGTGCGCCTTTGTCTCTGGCGCGGATGGAAGCGCCTGAGCGGCGACCCGAGCTTGACCATTGGGGCCCTCATCGGTAACTCCGTCATGGCCTTGATCATCGGCAGCGTCTTTTACAACCTCCAGGATACGACGTCGAGCTTCTTCCAGCGCGGTGCACTGCTCTTCTTTGCCTGCCTCATGAATGCGTTCGCGTCGGCTCTCGAGGTCTGCTGCCCCCTTTTCTCAGCCACGGCCCACGGGACAAGATGCAGCTAACCGTTGCGCAGATCCTCACCCTCTACGCGCAGCGGCCCATTGTGGAAAAGCAGAGTCGATACGCTCTCTATCATCCCTCGGCCGAGGCCATTGCCTCGATGCTGTGCGACTTGCCGTACAAGATTGTCAACTCCATAATCTTCAACGTCATCATCTACTTCATGACCAACCTCAGACGAGAACCGGGCGCCTTTTTCTTCTTCCTACTCATCTCATTCTCTACCGTCCTCGTCATGAGCATGGTCTTCCGCTTCATCGGTTCTGCCTCGCGCTCTCTGTTCCAGGCCCTCGTGCCCGCCGCCCTCCTGATCCTCGGTCTCGTCATCTTCACGGGCTTCGTGCTGCCGACACGCTACATGCTCGGCTGGTGCCGCTGGATCGGCTACATCGACCCGCTCGGCTATGCCTTTGAGTCACTCATGGTCAACGAGTTTCACGGCCGCCAGTTCAGATGCACCCAATACGTGCCCTCGGCCGTGGCGCCCAACCCCGGCCTGGCCAGTGTCCTCGCGCAGTACGCCAACGTCGGGCCGAACAACCGCGTGTGCAGTGCCGTCGGCGCCGTCCGGGGTAACGACTTCGTCAGCGGTGATGCCTACGTCAGGTCGAGCTACGGCTACGAATGGGGCAACCGCTGGCGCAACTTTGGCATCGTCATCGCCTTTACCGTCCTCTTCCTCTTCTTCTACATGGTGGCCGCCGAGCTCGTGTCGGAGAAGAAGTCCAAGGGCGAGGTGCTCGTCTACCGGCGCGGTCACAAGCCGGCGGCGGTCCGGCACGCGGAGCGGCGACGCGACGACGCGGAAGCCGCCATGGCCAACATCGGCCCCATCGTGACGGCCCAGAGAAGCCGTACCGAGGCCAAGGAGGGCGGCAGTGGCACGCTGCAGAAGCAAACGTCCGTCTTCCAGTGGCACGATGTCTGCTACGACGTCAAGGTCAAGGGCGATCTCCGTCGCATCCTCGACAACGTCGACGGCTGGGTCAAGCCGGGCACGCTGACGGCCCTCATGGGAGTTTCGGGGGCCGGAAAGACGACGCTGCTCGACTGCCTGGCCGACCGGACCTCGATGGGCGTCATCACGGGCGAGATGCTCGTCGACGGTAGGCCTCGCGACATGTCGTTTCAGCGCAAGACGGGCTACGTCCAGCAGCAGGACCTTCATCTACAGACAACGACGGTTCGAGAGGCCCTCAACTTCAGCGCTCTGCTGCGGCAGCCGGCTCACATCCCCCGGGATGAGAAGCTGGCATACGTCGACGAGGTCATCAAGCTGCTCGACATGGACGAGTACGCCGATGCCGTCGTCGGCGTCCCCGGCGAAGGGCTCAACGTGGAGCAGCGCAAGCGGTTGACGATTGGCGTCGAGCTCGCGGCTAAGCCACCGCTACTACTCTTCGTCGACGAGCCGACTTCGGGCCTCGACTCGCAGACGTCTTGGGCCATCCTCGACCTGCTGGAGAGGCTGACGCAGGCCGGCCAGGCCGTCCTGTGCACCATCCACCAGCCCTCGGCTGTCCTCTTCCAGCGCTTCGATCGTCTCCTCTTCCTGGCCAAGGGCGGCAAGACGGTCTACTTTGGCGATATCGGCGACAGAGCAAAGACCATGATTGACTATTTTGAGCGCAACGGCGGCCATCCCTGTCCGGCCGAGGCCAACCCGGCCGAGTGGATGCTCGAGGTCATCGGGGCCGCGCCGGGATGCTCGACCGATGTCGACTGGTTCGAGACGTGGCGGACGAGCGCCGAGTATCGGGCCGTCCAGGCCGAGCTCGAGACCATGAAGCAGCGGGCATCGCTGTCGTCTTCGCCCAAGGAAACAGGAACGACGGTGGTGCCGGCAGCAGTCGAGGTCGACCCCGGCGAGTATCGCGAGTTCGCTGCCCCCTTCGCCCAGCAGCTTCGCGAGAACGTCTTCCGCGTCTTCCAGCAGTACTGGCGCACGCCCGTCTACATCTACTCCAAGACGGCCCTCTGCACGCTCGTCGCCCTCTTCATCGGCTTCGTCTTCTTCAGGGCGCCCCTCAGCATCCAGGGCCTGCAGAACCAGATGTTCGCCCTGTTCCAGCTGCTGACCGTCTTCGGCCAGATCGTGCAGCAGTCGATGCCGCAGTTCGTCATTCAGCGGTCGCTGTACGAGGCGCGAGAGAGGCCGTCCAAGGTGTACTCGTGGAAGGTCTTTATGCTGTCGCAGATCATGGTCGAGCTGCCGTGGAACAGTCTGATGGCGGCCATCATGTACGTCTGCTTCTATTACCCGGTCGGTCTCTACCGCAACGCCGAACCGACGGGCGCCGTGGCCGAGCGAGGCGCCCTCGTCTTCCTCTACCTGCTGGCCTTTATGCTCTTCACCGGCTCCTTCTCGACCTTTATCATCGCCGGCTTCGAGACGGCCGAGGCCGGCGGTAACATGGCCAACCTCATGTTTACGCTGTGCCTCATCTTCTGCGGCGTCCTGGCCACGCCCGAGACGCTGCCTCGCTTCTGGATCTTTCTCTACCGCGTCTCGCCCTTTACCTACCTCGTCTCCGGCATGCTATCGTCGGGCATCGCAAACGTCGACGTCGTCTGCGCCGACAACGAGATCCTACGCATGGCGCCGCTTGCCAACCGCACGTGTGGCGAGTACCTGAACGCCTTTGCCCGCGTCTCGGGCGGACGAATCCTCAATCCTCAGGCGTCGGGGGGCGCTGAGTGCGAGTATTGTCCCATCGCCAGCACCAACACCTTCCTCGCGGGCGTCAGCAGCAACTATTCCGATCGGTGGCGTAACTTTGGCCTCATGTGGGTGTATATCGGCTTCAATATCGTCGCTGCGCTCGGTGTGTATTGGCTTGCGCGGGTGCCCAAGAAGGGGCTCGGAAGGGGGAAGAAGGCGAAGGCTTGAAATGGTTATACCCGTGGGAGAGGGAGGGCCTCGCCTTGGTACGTTGCTATACCCGTTCTCACGAGGGTACATGTGGGAAATATATGGACGGTATGTATGATAGATCTGCCCTGCTTCTTCCTTTTTTTCTTTCTTTTTTTTTCGTCTTCTTTTACCCCTTCGTTGCTTGAGGGTTAGATGGGGTTTACGACTTGGTGCTTCATTATCTGTGCCTACGAATATCCTGTACCTAAGGCTGGATGGATGACGACGTTCCACCATCTTATTTCGTTAGACGAGGGCTGCATCTATATTCAATACGCAAGGGTTAGATGAGGATGAGACGTCCTCTTCCACTATTAACACCAAGGCTAATAACTGACGATGCCTTTTCTTTCCTTTCTTTTCAATCTTCATATCCCCTCGAGACGAGTGCCGTCAAGGGTCTCCTAGGGACAGCGCCGCCAGGGGGACTCGAAGGGAGAGACAAAACAGACGTGGGTAGGACGTCTTGGACGTGTCACATGAGCTAGATGACATTCGTGAGAGATGAGCGGCTGTTGGTGGACGCAAGGGGCTCTGCGCCGTTGTTTTTCTTTTCTTTTCTTTTCTTTTCTTTTCTTTTTCCTGCTCTTCTTTCACACGTTCGCTGCAGCGGGAGCGAAGACGATGAGGCATGAATGAGTATGACTGACCATGTATGCGAGTGAGTCAGGATAAAAAGAAAGCCGACGTGCTGCTTGCTTGTCAGTTGCTGGACAGCGCGTGAAGCTCAGACATGACGAGCTACCCTAGATAGGTAGAGAGGTAGGTAGGCAGTCGACGGGCGCGTGTGTAAGCCATCCCTCCTTGTAAGTTGTAAGCATGCGACGAGAAATAGCAAGAAACCCTTGACCATATGACATGGCCGAGAGACATTCGTGGTGAGGCTTGCGAGGGTAGAGTCATGCCTCGGCCCGCCAGATGACGCAGTGGCGTAGCTGGGCTCGGCCAAAGGAAGAATGGATGTGGACGTCCGACGCATCACGGGGAGCGCTCTCGTTGGTCGTCGGTGTGGAAGCCACGGGATCCTTGCGGCGTGTTTTCGTATGTACGAATGGGAACGGGATCGCTATGGACTGGGTGAACAGGGGATATGCCCGCTCTGCTGCTCCCCGCGTTTGATACCCCGTTTCGCAACCCGAGAGGACGACGGGTGGGCGACTCGATCTCGGCAGCGTCCCCTTTGTACCACGGGCATCCGATTCTTCGGGGAAAAACAGGCAAAGATTTGGATCCGTCATCATCTTCGTACATACATCATACATGCTGCAAGATGCATGCCAGGCAACTCCGCTCGAGTCCCGTGGCACGTTGGACGCGTCGGGGGTTCATCTCCTCTTGTCTCAGTCTCTTCCTCGCGGGGCAATTTGGCCACCAACGGCCCGAATGTCGGGAGATGGGGGAGGGAAAAGGAACCAAGAGTCTGTGCGGCCGGGGTTTGACTGGACCTTCTTCTTAGCTTGTCCGTATCGTGGGTCAAGGCTGTGACCGGACGAAGCGGATAACGAGCCGGGGGGCGGTAGTGGCCAAGGTTTCATGGAGCGGCCGGATCATCGATGCAGGTCTCGAGAGAGTGCCAGCCGGATTGCTGGAAGAGCCGCGAGGTTGCAAGGGGGGGGGGGGGGGGGTTGTTGTTCAGCAGCGAGTCTTCTCCATGCCCTGGCCTATGTACGTAGTGTAGGGCGAATCGAGGACCATCAGGACGTTTGTTACTCGTCGACGTTTCTTTTGGCCGTCGTCCCAAGGATGCGGCTTGCTCTCAGCCGTAGCGGCGGTAAGTGGAGCTAGCGACGGGTAATCGTCCCGTCTCTGCTTGAATAAGGGCACGCTGGACGAGGCGAGGTCAACTTGAGGGGGGGGGGGGGGAGGAAACGAGGAGAGACGAATAGCGTGTCGTGAGCAGAGCCGGAGCCGAGTTGTTTCAACTTGGAGCTCGGATGGCGTCACGCCCAAAGGGGGGTGAAGGGGGGGGGGGGGGGTGAAGATAGGGCTGCTGCTGGTGCGCGTGGCTCCTCCGTTGGACGAGAAGAGCTTAGCGTCAGGTACCGACGCGTCTTGATTGGCTCGCGGCTGCAGCTGGCCTTGCCGCAGGAACAGGACTTCCATTTCGCTGCATCCCGACAGCGCTGGCTAGGGGCTTGCTGTACATATGTACATACCTAGGTGGGTAGGAACGGAACGGAAACGGATAAGCGCGGGCTTCTTCGTACCGGTACATACTCACTTTGTGGGACGTGAGAGGCAAGAAACTTGGCATCGTCCAGCGAACGACTGTGTGAACGAAACAACATCAGCTCAGAGACCGACAAGGATGGGGACACCTCTCTTCCCGTACGCCCCTGGTGAAACAGGCTGGACGAGCTGACATGGCGTCTCAGCAGTTAGAGAAGCTCGGAGAGGAGTGAGGGGAACCTGATGCGGAACCAGAGACGACCGAGGCAGTGGAAGGGGGAGGGAGACAGACAGTCTAGCCCGGGAGAAAATACAGCAAAAGAAAGACGAGCGAGACAAGAGACAGAGTGGCATGGTAATCAAAGGGCTAGGGAACGCAACACGAGGAAGAGAATCACTGCACGAGGCGGGCCGCTTGAAGCCGTCCGTGCCCGCTATTCTGGAATGTTAACCGACAAATCCGCGAGAGAAGGGAAGCGAAAAGAGCATCCATCGCAGGAAGACTTGTTGGGGAGGTGGCGAGAGAGACGTCATGAAGACGAGAGCGACTTGGGGTTCTCATTCTTTTCGAATAGGGGGCGCGGGGTCCGTCGAGGGAAAACTCCGGAGATGGGGTCCGCCCCGGAGGCTGATGATTCCCATCGACGGAGCACAGCAGAGTTTGAATGGGCGCTGGGCCGGGCGGACGCTCGCACTCTTGGTCGAAGTAATCTGGCGGATGCGTCGTGGCGGCTTGCCCGAGCCCAATCCGCGATCGCAGTGGCCGGCCATGACGCAGCTCTCTGACATTCCCCTGCGCCGCGGACCGTTGCTTACCTACCTATCTATTGGCTATTGGCTACATACCTTACCTACCTTGTATTGCACTGTTCAGGCTATCATACATATGTACGAATACATCTCCGTCCAAGCACCAAAATTCCGTGTCTCGTCCGCTCCGCTCCGAGCCGGCGCCGTTCGGGCGTGGACAGGGTCCTTTCGCGGCTACCGCCCGAACGGTACAAGCGGCGCGTGGCCCACGATGGATGGCACGTGTTGTGAGGTGTTTGTCGATGAGCAGCAAGGAGAGAGCGAGAGAGAGAGAGAGAGAGAGAGAGAGAGACATGTTCGTGGAGCAGCAAGTAGTATGTATGTATGTATTCGTATGTATGTATGTAAGTGTTAGTGAAGCAGCAATGCCATCCATCCTCTTTGGCAGAATGCTGCCGAGGCATGAAGATTTTCCGCCGGCCCGATATGTCAAGGGTCCAAGACGTGGTGGCATGTGGCGGTATTTTATTGCATGCGTGAACCCTCCTGTTTGTTTGTTTAGTCGTACCATTACTTCCCGAGGCAATGAACGGGTCCTCGTGCTTCTGATGTCGGTTGACGATGGCGGGAGATACGTTACCAGCCTGCTGCAGATCTGACCAGATGCCAATCCCTCTGATGAACCTACCTATTGTATGTATGTATGTATGTATGCCCGTCGGCAACGGAGCCCCAGAAGCTGCCGGAGTTGCAGTTGGTCTGTGGTTGGGGAGGACTCGAGGAGAAAGTACATAGTAGCAGCCTGTACGACCCGCTCTACGATGGACGCCAACTTCCATCCCACCCGACAAGTTGGGTACATTCCCACCTACTTTCGACCTACTTCCTCAACCACGTCTCTCTCCCGTTCACTCCGAGTCTCTCGTAGGTAGTAGCCGCTACACCAAACGGCCGCTGGACATGATGATCCTAAAAGGTCGCACGAACCCGCTGCCTCCATACCGGCACCCTCGAGGAGCCCCTTGGGCTGGCTGCAGGCATGTACATAGGTACTACCTACCGTAATGGACCCATCCTTGTTCTGTACACCCGCGGCCAGGTCGCGACCGACACCCCTCCGCGTGGCTGTTAGTTCGCCCTGGACCGCCCGGGCATCCATCCAGCCATGAACCACTACGGGCATCCACTGGAGAGGTCCAATGGACCTTGAGGTGTCCCCTATTCAGACAGCACGGTGCCCCTACGGCTGCCGCTTCGGCGACTGCCAGCGCGCTTCAGAACCCGCAGCTGCCCTGTCCCTGCTGTACCGGAACTGGAGCTTCAGCAGACCTCCCCCGGGCTTACAGCGAGCTTCCTCCAGCTCTACGCACACCCCCTCCCCCCCTTCGCCCCCCGACCTTCTCCTTCTCGTGCCTCCTCCTCCTCCTCCTCCGTATGTATTGATCCCTCCCGTCCCTCCTCCCCTCCTCCCCTCCTGCCCTCCCTGCCACCCCCTGCCACCCCCTCCTCTTCTTGTCCACAATTTTTTTTTGCTCCGCTTCCAGCTTATCAATTTCTTGCACCCTTGTCGCTCTGACATCTTTTTCATTCTCTGCGGTCTTCTGTCTCTCCTCCATATCCGAGAAAACATCGCCCTTCCTCTCCTTTCCCCTCCCTCCCTTCTTGTTTTTTTACCCTCCCTCACCCTTCCGCCAAGTTCTGAAGCACACCCTTCCGCGAACCGAGAAAGAAATGACCTGCTGAGTCGCACCCTCATTCTTCTCCTGGTCGCGTCTGCTTCGTCCTACCTCGACCTCTCCTCTGCCTCGCATCCAGGTCCCGTAATTGGCGAGCTCTTCCTCCCCCCCCCTTCTCACCCGGCTTCGACACTTTCACGCGTCGTGCACAACCGCTTCGGTCTCCCGCTCCTCTCACCTCACGCCTGCCGAACGCTGGCTGGTCGATGCTGTGGATGCCGTCTTGCTCGCCAGCAAGCTTCGCAGCTTCGTGACTGCTCCTCCTGGCCAGGTAGGCTGCCGTTCTCCTTCTCTCCGTCTGTTATATGGTAGAATGGTAGACCTCGTCGCCAAGCATGGGGCCATCGGACTATTATACCGGCTCAAATACATACATACACCGCAAGAGAACTACTTGGCCGACAAAAAGAACCCCCAGGAAAAATTGACAGCTCGTCCGGAGAAGCTTTTTTTTGCTGACAGGCCCCTCTTCCCCTAGTTTCATCAACGTCGAGAAGCATTTGACGACTCTACGATTCATGGAACAAATCTTTCCAATTTCCTAGTCGTCATATCCAATCCTTACTCTCGTTACACCTCTACACCACAGTCACAATGAATCGACTCCGCGGCAAGAAGAAGAACAAGGAAGACGGCTACGCGGGTCGGCCCTCGATGGACGCCGAGTCCTCTGGTCCCTTTCGCATGTTCACCAAGAAGAAGTCCCAGGAGGAGGAGCCCAAAAAGGAGGTCGACCTTACCGCCGCTCTTCCTGCTCAGGATGATTTCCGCACCAGCCTGCTCATGACCGGCTTGTCCGCTCGTTTCTCCATGCTGCGAGAGCAAGACGATCCCAAGTCGAAGCTTGGCAAGGCCAGCGATGACAGCGTTCTCTTCCCGAAAAGGCACTCGAGGCTAGCGGAATACTCTGCCGCGTTGCCCGACATCACCGAGATCGAGTCCATCAAGGCGCGCCACTTTGGTCGCGTCGACTCCTTCGTCTCCAGCGACGATGCCGCGTCCAGCCACGAGAGCATAATGAATCGTGGCAAGCCGTCGGACGGCAACAACCTCTTTGGCGGGCGGCAAAAGATTTACAAGATCCCGGTCGGTAGCACTGCGAAGCATGGTGGCATGGGAGGCAGGGCTCTGTACGAGGACGACGTGGCCCAGTCTGCCTTTCAAAAATGGAGGCAGGCCGAGAGAGACCGCCATTCGTTGGAGCAGGACAGCAGGGACGATGCGGCCGATGCCGACGTCCAGCTCGACTACAGCCGCCGACGCGAGACGAGCTCGACCACGTCGTCGACGGCCGCGCGCAACTCGACTGCTGCTACGTCGGTCGCCTCGTCGCAGCCCGCGTCGGTAAAGGACTGGCCTCCCTCATCGACGACGACGCTCGAGCGCAGCGTCACACGCACGCGCAGGCTGTACGAATCTGGCCTTTCGCATGACCTGCACGAGCAGCAGACGTCGGCCCTGTCTCGCATGGACACTCTGTCGAGGTCTCGGCAGCTGGGGCCTCGAACTCCCGATCCCTCACCGGCTGCTCCATCCCCGACCGGGTTGACCTTCAACGACCGTCCCCACGAGCAGCGGCGACCGATCATGGGCAAGGCTAGTGCCCCCAATCTTCGGTCCTTCAGCCCGCCCACGGCCGCCAACCCCAACTGCATGATGAGCCCGCCAGATTCCAATGGCAAGTTCAACAAGCCCGATCAGAAGCCCAACTACGGCGGCAACCCTCCGCTGAGCCCGCCCATCAGCGAGGCCGAAGACTACTCGGTGCTCCCCATCCAGCCCAACGACCGTGGCAAGGCCACCGCCATGGGTGTCTTCCAGCGGCCCGCTCAGCAGTACGACGAATCCAAGTATGCCCAACGACAGCGCCAATTACAACTGGGCCGCGAGGTGCCGGCTGAATCGAGTCCCCTCGGCGGGGCCGTCAGATCGGCATCGTCGTCTTCACGGGGGGCGCCTCCGCTCAAGTCGGTCGCGTCGACGGACATGTCGGCCCGCAAGGACAGCCGCCCCGCGACCTTTTTCGATGACAGCGATGACGCTTCCTTCGACAACCATTCCAGCTTGCCGGCCATGACGCCGCAGCTTACCATCGATCGCCCGGACGATCACGACCACCCGGCCCTTCGCGGCCCGGCACTGCCGACTCCCGTGTCGTTTGCCTCGCTGGCGCTATCCGACGACGCCGAATCTCTGGCAGAAAGGCCCAGCCCCGATGTGCCGCTCGACTCCCCGACGTTGGGTCCCGCCTCGGGCCTCAGCGGCTTGGTCCGACAGCACCTCAGGCACGACAGCGTCGGATCGTCCGTCTCGGGCGTCACTGATCGGGACTCGATGCCTCTGCCGTCGGGCGCCGGCCGATCTACCAGAAGCTCCGCCAAGGCCAGCCCGACATTCGACCAAGGTCGGGTGCGTGACGCGAAGACGCCGGCGGGGGATCAGGACGACTTCGCTCGCCACCTGGCTGACGGTGCGCGCCGCGTTCGCGAGAGGCTCACGACGTTTGTCGAGACGGATGCACCTTCGACGCCCGTCTCGGCACCCGTCAAGGACAACGGCGCGCTGCGACCGAACGGTCTGGGGATCCTGCGTTCAAAGTCCAGCCGAAGCTCGATTCGGGAGCGGGAAGACCAGGAATCCATCCTGTCCCGGCCGCCAAAGGCTCAGGTACCCAACTCGGTCAGTACGGGCTCATCCTTGTCCGCCTCCGCCTCGCTGTCTGGCTCGTGGCAGCCGGGAGGTCCAGGTGGCAGCCATGAGCAGCCGGCTCGCAAGGAGTCGTCGCCTTCCCTAGGCAAGGAAGACAACTCGCACGCTGGACTCAAGGCCTTTCGCCAGGCGCGTCGAGAACTGCAAAAGATGAAGGAGCTCGAGACGCAGCAGAGGTATCAGATGGGGGGCAAGGCGGCGGCAGAGGTGGAAAGGATTGAGAGCGGCCTTGCCCACCCGGGTTTGACGGATCGCAGGGCCCGTGAAGAGTCGGCCAACAGCAGCCCGTGGTCGAGCGAGTACTCACACGCCACGTCGGAGTCGAGGGACCGGAGCGGCTCCGATGCCAGCACGGTGATGACGGCGTACAGTCGCGGCGGACGGCAACGCAATGGCTCGGCGACTTTTCAGGGCCCCTACGGCCGATCGAGTCCGAGTCGGGGCCTCACGGGTGTCGCTGGCTGGGACACGAGGCCCTCGACCGGTACGGGTATGAGCCCGAGCCACAGCACCGGTGCCCTCAACGAATCTGGTCGTCGGATGGCGCCGAGCAAGCCCGGATCGCCGAACCCTCAAAGACACGGCTTGCTGCACGAAGGGCAGCCGTACCGACAGGGAAGACCCGGAGGCCTGCCGTCGGCAGCCGTGTCGACCCCAAACCTGCACGCGGCAGCTGCGGCGGCACCCCCGCTGCCCCCCATCAACCCGCGACGGAAGAACGTGTTCGGGCCGCCGGGTCGCCCGCCGCTGGACCACGCCTCAGCGTCTTCAGGGTCGCTGGGCGGGGTGAGTGATGCGTACGGAACCTCGGACGATGAGGGGCTGCCCAAGTACGGAGGCGGCGGGCGTCGAGGGATGTTGGGGGCCAAGACGAGCACTCCGCAGCCATCGTCCCGAACCATGGTGTCGCAGGCCAATATGACAAGAGGCGGCCTGCCTGGGGGGATGTTCTGAGCGAAAGGGGGGAGAAGAAGGTGAGGGGGGGGGGAGTGTCGACGAGATGATACTATATACCCGCCTGCGCACGACGAGGGTCGGGTAGCGCACGCATGCTCTTTGAGTTGAGATGGGACAAAATGTGGATGAAGATGAAGGGGGATGAAGAGGCTTTGCTTGGGGGCTTGCTATCATATTTCGACATGCCGAAGGCTCTGTTTCTGTTTCTTTCTTTTTTTTTTTTTTTTTTTTCATTTCTTTCTATTCCGTTTTACCCCGTCGGGTAGAGACTTATTTGTGGCGACAGTAGCCAGGACGCGATTGCATCTTAATCAAAGGTTCCGGTGTCGTTATTCGGAGTCGATGCGGGCGGAAAGGGGGACAGGTCATGTGAGCGGGTAAAGTCGGACGGGCGCGGCATTGAGGCACCGAGACAGACAGTCTAAGAGGACCAAGAAGTCTGAATACATGGTTTCGTACGTGTGTGCCTATGTAAGTATGTACGGGGCACGCGATGATGAATGCTCAGAGAGGCCAAGGTTTCCGCGGGTGTGAAACAATACACACGTACACACGTACATACGTACATACCTACATATTTACACGTGCATCTAATTGCTAGAAACAGAGTCTACATACACAGTGCACAGGCAAGGTTGGGAGGGAGTGGATGGGAAGGACAGAACGGAGCGAGAGGGAGAAGAGGGTAGTTTGATTGAGAAATGGCATATGTAGATATGCTTCGTACATACGTACATACATACATAGGTTTTTCCCTATCCCCTCCGGTATCTAGGCCGAGTGAGCGGGATGGTGGAGAGTGGTGTGATGCAGGTCTAGGTGGGCCGACCATCGGACGGAGGAGGGTGGTGAGGTTCTTTTTTTTTTTTTTTGTTGTTGTTGTTGTTGTGTTTTTCCTTTTTCTGTTGTCGTCGGGTGTCTGTCGGCGGTAGAGAGGAGAAGAGATCAAGGTCGACGCTGGCCAGATAACATGTGAAAGAAATCGAGAGGAACGCAAGCTCGCGTACGTGTCTGGCCTGACCAAGGACAAAGGCGTAGGATGTAGGATTCCGAGATGACGGGCGTTTAGCAGAGGGGGCACTCGTGGCACTGCTTGTGTCCGCACGAGGTGCAGGTGGTGCTGATGACGATCATGCCTCCGCACTGGCAGCAGTATTCGAAGGCGGGCATGGTGGTGGTCGAGTGGTGAGGAGGGGTTCTGGTGCTTGTTTGTTGGAGACGGTGGTGGAGGAGTCCCTGGACGAGAAGGTGTGGTTTGATGGTCGTTGGTGGATGGATGGGTGGTGACGAGAGTCGGGTGAGGAGGAGGAGAGGAGGAGGAGCAGGAGGAGGAGGAGCAGGAGGAGGAGGAGGATGGGGAGGATGACGGAGGAGACGGAGGAGAAGGAGAAAGTTATAGATAGAAGACAAAGGCTGAAATTCTCTAGGGGGGGTGTGTGAGTGTGTGAGTGTGTGTGTGAGATGGGCGCGTGTGGGATGGCTGCGGTCTGCAGGGCGTCGACACAGTACGAATACGGGCCGACGGCGGGTCCCGAAGAGCCGGAGCTAGGACATGGGCGATAAGGATAGGTACATAGATACATGTCTACATATATATGTAGATACCAGGTAGGGAGGTGGGTATTACATACATAGAGGCGGAGAGGAGAGGAGGCGCAAGGTTTAGACAGGCAGGCCGAGAGATAGACCTAGAGTTGAGAGATGGGCAGGTCGGAGAGGATAAGGATAGGAAAGGTGACGCATTTCCGTCTGTCATGGATTAAAGGGTCGAGGTTGACGTCATGGCCTGAGTCGGTGGTGGTGGGCTGGCGGGTAGCGGTAGTGGCGAGGAGGATGGCGTGTGGGTGCGGGTGGTGGTGTGAGGTTGGGTGGTATTTCCGGATGGATCTATTGTCGGGGGCATCCGTCCGTTGAAGCCCCGAGAACCCTTTCTATTCGATCGTGGATATACATAGATATGTATATACGAATATGCATGTATGGGAATGGTGCGAGTCAGGGATCCGGCTTACTATGCACATGCAGGCCCCATACAGTATCCGTCCACGAACCAATGACAACCCCAGGAGGCTGGCGTCTTGGTCGAAAGTCATGAGGAGATGGATGCAAGATGCCATGGTTTCACTCCCGCACGAACAAGGCCGCCATGCCCATACCGGTGCCGACGCACATGGTAACGACGCCCAGATCCCCAGCCTGCAGACCATGAATCAGCGTCGCCGTCAGCCTCGCCCCCGTCGCCCCCAGCGGATGTCCCAGCGCGATGGCTCCCCCGTCGCCGTTGACCCGTCCCTGTTCCCAGGCCGGCTCGAGGCCCAGACGGCGAAGGCAGTGGACGGCCTGCGCGGCGAAGGCCTCGTTGACTTCCCACTTGTTGATGTCGGCTATCGTCAGACCGTGGCGTGAGAGGAGACGGGGGACGGCGACGACGGGGCCTACGCCCATCTCGTCCGGCTGGCAGCCAGCTACCGTCGCAGACACGAAGCGGGCTAGTACATGCTGCCGCAGCCCGAGGCGCGTGGCGGTCGACCGCGTCGTCAGCAGCATGGCCGCCGCTCCGTCCGATACCTGGCTCGAGTTGCCGGCCGTGCAGGTGCCGGTCGAGTCCGGGCCGACAAAGGCCAGCGGGAGACTCCGGAGCTTCTCCGTCGTGGTGGACTCGCGGATGCCGTCGTCGGCCGTCACCGTCTCGCCCGTGGCCGATATCGTCACCGCCACCGTCTCGGCTTCGAACCGGCCCCTGCGCCGGGCCTCGGCCGCCCTTCGATGCGACTCTGCCGCCAAGACGTCCTGCGCCTCGCGCTCGATGCCATACCGCCTCGCCACATTCTCTGCCGTCAGACCCATCGGCATGAGACAATGTCGCGCCCGCGGGACGGAAGAAGCGACGAGCGCAGGCCATGGATCCGTAGGCACGGCCCTAGAAGCGTAGTTGCGCGTCATACTCTCCATGCCCGCGGCGATGCCCACGCCGATATCTCCGGTACGCAATGCGGCCGCCACGCCGGCGATGCCCTGCAGCGACGAGGCGCATGCGCGGTTGACGGTGTATAGGCTTGTGCGCTCCGCGTCGAAGCCGACGTGGTTGAGGGCCATGCGGGCTGCCTTGGAGCCGCCGAGTTCGGAGAGGACGACACCGACGGCGACGTCGTCGACGGGCATGTCCGCGGGGAACCGCCGGCGGGTGGCGTCGAGGACCGTCGCTAGCAGCTCTTCCGGGTAGGCATCTTTGAAGCCGCCCTTGTGGGCCCGGCAGACGGGCGTCCGGAGGGCGGAGAGGAGGACGATGTCGGAGGGGGAGGCGGTTCGGACGGCGGCGAGGCCTCGAGGAGGTGCGAACATGGTGATGTATGTATGTAGATATGTATGTAGACCAGCCCTGACCAGGGAACGGTACGGGACCTGGTGCTTGATGGGGCTTGATGGGAGGGGGTGCTGGGGGCGGACGGAACGCGCCGTGTTTTAGAGAGATGCTAGGAAGGCATCCTCTAGATATGGATGTAGGCTCTAGATGTAGGCTCTAGGTGTAGGCTCTAGGTAGTATCGTAAGTAGGCTCTACCGAGGCTCTATCTATGTAGCCTTTCCATACCATTCATGTCGTTCGTCCGTCCGTCCTCGGCCCGCGGCTGACCTGGGCTCTACGTATAGATAGATATAGTGGGCTGCCGCTTGAAACGAGCAAATCTTAACACCCTCTTTGCCCTACAGTAGGACACTTAGTTAAGATAAGCTCTACCTAGGTATAGATCAATCGCGGTTACGTCCGGTGTCGGGCCAAGGTTGATCCGCGCGACGTCGTTCTTTTCGCATGGAAGATGAGGGTTGTGACGTGGTCACGATAGTCCGAGTCGCTGATTCTCGGCAGTCGTCGTCAACAGTCTTCCAATCGTTCTCGCCGGACCGATGACGTCTCCACCTGTACGAGACGATGGTGCGACTGCTGCCAAGATGTTGCTGGAGGGCGACTGTTCTGCCAGTGCCATGAGCCTGTGTACATACATATGTATGTATATGTAGGTATATGTATGAATGATGGATTGTCCGTCTGATTGAATATGTATCAGACATTCACGGCGGCTCATCGAAGGAAGGACTGGATGGATTCCGGCATCGCGGTCGGGCGGCTAGCCGAAGATTGACGGCAAAGGCATCGACGACACCGGCCCCGCCCCTCACAGAGCAAGCTAAGAAGACGAAGAGGAAGAGGACGGGAAGAAGCATGAATTCTTGGACCGGCGGCCATCTACCGCAAGACCGGCAGGGACGGACCCTGTCTGCCCGCATCTCGGTGCCCTGATGGGCTGGCTTCAGGTTGGGTTCATGCGCTTGTGTGGAGTGAGCTCGTGGCTTTCGTTTGGGAGGGGATGGGGATTGTTGTTTCGGGGGTCGTGGGGTTGGCTGTTGCTTTGGCTTTTGCGTCGCGTTGCTGCTGGTTTCTTGGTTGCTACCCTCTGTTGCGTGAGATGGATGACTTGGTGTTTTGAAGAACCTACATACATACATGCTCCGCTAATCATCAATAGCATGTTCATACACATGTATGTACTGCCTTGTCGATTCTCCTGCGTCGATTCCCGTCTTTAATTGTGGCAATGCGACTCCGCCCACCCAAACCAGACGAGAACCACGCCAATAACCAGCCAAGATGAATCGCAAAGGCAAGAGAAACCCCCCCCCCCCCCTCCGTCTCCGTCGACGGCGAGTCAAGCTCTTCAGCCTCGACGGCGACACTTCAGGCTCACCTGAGAACGAGAAACCCCGTCAACGGCCAAAGCCAAGCCCCAAGACGTTCCGGACCCGTCGCCGTCGTCGCGTCCCGGGGTCTCGGTGGGTTCGGATGGTTATAGTGGATATCGTGGGGGGGGGGGCTCGTTACATTGACTGGCAAAACAGGGAAGAATCGTCGCCGGCGTGGAAGGGGCATGAATTCTCTGTATTACCGTCTGGTTGTCGCTTGTCTTCAATGATGCCCGTCTCTCACCTGCCGGCCATGGGCTGAAATGAAGCGGTGGAGATGCTAGTACTCCAATAACACGTTGAACCGGTATCGTCTCCTCGTGTCGAGATGGTCTGCGAACTGGGCAATTACCAGACCAGGGTTCAAGGCCCTTAAGCTGGGCCGAAGCACAGCGAAGAAAGGGGGTCCAGCATTCTTGTACATACGTCTGTATAATAAGATGGCCTCGCCTTCGCCACGCAACTTGCCGATTCCTTTTCCTCCCGATCGTGTCCCCGCTCGTTTCGAACACATCCATCCTTTCCTCCTCGCTTCTATAGCGAAGTCATTCGTTTCGACTGGGCTTGGACCTCCTTCAAGATGCAGGTTACGCTCCTTCTTTCCGTGGCGCTTTCGCTCGCCAGCGCGAGGCCCTACCCGGCTGGTCCGGAGACGGCGCTGCGTGACCTTGTGAAGCGTGAGCTGGAGGCGCGGAAGGTGGTTGAGGGGGATGCGAGTGGCATCACGGATCAGAACTTGAGGGATATTGATGAGATTATCAAGGCGCGCACCGGGAAGTCGCTCTTTGATGAGGATGTCGAGGTCACCATTTCCGATTTGGATAAGTTGCCTGCCGAGGAAGAGGATGCCATCCTTGAAGTCTTTACGCACCAGGTTCAAGTGCAAGACGACAACCGGGTCGACAACAAGAAGCCATCCGAAGAGACCAAGGTTGCAGCCCAAGATCCCCCGTCCGATCCCGAGCCCAAGCCCAAGCCCGAGCCCGAGCCCGAGCCCGAGCCCAAGCCCGCACCCCCGGCCTCAACACCGCCCAACCGCAAGAACAGACCCGCCGAGCAGGGCCCATCCCCGGAGACGCGCCCGTCAAATCGTGATGACGGAATCCCCGGCGATCCCAAGCCCGGGAAGACGTTCCCCAAGTTCGGGAGGACCGACATGAGTAACTACATGGACGTCGTCAACTACTGGCGCGGAGCCATGGGCTTGAGCAAGCTGTCCAGGTCAAGCGCTCTCGAGAAAGAGGCTCTCGCAGCCTGCATGCAGAGCACGCCCCTCAACCTCCAGCACACGCAGGGCTTAGGAGCGCAGGTCCTGGCCCCGGGCAAGCCGGACAGCTTCGAGTACGTCTTCGTCGGCGGCTGGCTTTGCGAGAGGAACACGCTGCCTGGTATCGGTGCGGCCTGCCAGCTCATCAGTAAGGGCATCCCCGGCGAGACCGGTTGGGATTATCAGGGTCAGACTGGTCATGCGGATATTCTCACGGACAGGACAATTACCGAGATCGGTTGCAACCACGCCAACGGCGTTTGGGGTTGCAACATGACGTGAATGCTTGGGCGAGGGATTCTTTGACTACCTGTTGGTTTCTTCTTCTGCTGTCAATGTCACTCACTTTGTATGTATGTGCTTTTCTTTCCACCCTGCCTACGGGGCTCTCTTTCAATGACGTATGTATGTGTGTTTTATAAATTCCCTCTATGTAGCTGTCGCGAAGCAGACGAGTCGTCCGTCGCGATGCCCTTGTCTTGTCACGTGACAATTCTTGAGGCTGAACGAGTGGCACGTGCACGGTGACGAGACGGACGGATCAACCATGAAGCCGACGTCGTTCACCGTTGGACGACCCAAAACGACACACCTTCACGTGCTCAGTGACAAGCACCGTCGAAGCCGAACACCATGTAGCTCATCTCGACGATATAAGCCGCGAGTGACGCGATAAACCAGCATGTGCATCGTCCTCTTCACTACCGCTCATCCGGGCTACTCGCTCATCCTCATCGACAACCGCGACGAGTACATCCTAAGGCCGACGTCGCGACCGACCTGGTGGAAGCACCCGACAACAGGCGACGACGTCCTCTCGGCCCGGGATCTGCAGCGAGCCGACAAGGGCACCTGGCTCGGCATCACGAGGACCGGCGCGCTGGCAGTCTTGACCAACTACCGCGAAGTCGAGGCCAAGGACGCCAACCGGCCCATACGAGGCATCCAGAGCCGGGGCCGTGTTGTGACGGCCTGGTTGGGTGCGACGGATCGGGACGGACTGGAGGGAAGAGTGAGGCAGCTTGTCGACGGCGAAGGACTGGCGGGCGTCGGTGGCTTCTCTCTCGTCGCCGGACGGCTCCGTAGACGCAACGGCGGCATCGCCATCGTCAGCAACCGTGCTCGAAGAGCCGATGACGTCCCCGTTGTGGGTCGGCGGCGCGGCGAGACGTGGGCCCTAAGCAACACCGTCTTCGACGACCCCAACGAGTGGCCCAAGGTCCGTGACGGCAAGCAGCTACTGGCCAGGGCAGTCAGCGAAGCAACAGCCAACCAAGACGACGAGCGGACGCTGCTGAAGCGCCTCTTCTCCGTTTTGGATACAGACACACTCCCTCCACGTGACCCGCGATGGGGTCTGGAAGAGTACATCACCCGGCTGCGATGCACCATCTTCGTGCCAGCCATCGGCGACGAAACGCACAAGTCAGCCATGCAAGAAGCCATGGCCCGCGGCCGAAGCGACTGGACGACGGTAGGCGACGTCGAGGCCGTGGAGGAGCTCCTTGCGCACCAACGGCCCGAAACGAAGCCCAGCGCCGAAACGATAGCCGCCTTCGCGACGGGCATGTATGGCACGCAGCGACAGACGGTGCTGCTGGTCGACCTCGAGGGCAACGTCACCTTTATCGAGCGGGCGTTATGGGATGGGAACGGACATGTGATTCCCAGGGGGAAGGGCGATGTCGTCTATCGCTTTCGCATCCTAGGCTGGGATGACGAAGACTAGGAGATGGGGGGGTTTATTGAAAGTCGAGGTCGAGGCAGATGGAGAGGTGAGAGATGAGGGATGGGAGATGGGAGATGGGAGATGGGAGATGACGACGATGACGACGATGACGAGATGACGAAAGGATGAATCATCCAAACGCAGAGGCCAACGGAACCCCGGAGTGATGCAGACAGACGATGAAGGAAAACGGCCTCTACCAGCCGTTAGGTACCTACCGCCATGTGATGGAAACCTCAGGCAGGAATCCAGGCAGAAAGAAAAAGACTTGTCCCTCCAATTCTGACCCTCTCAATAAGGTAAAATAAAATAAAAATAAAAAATAAAAAATAAATAAAAACAAAACCAAAACTCCAACCTGCCTGCCTGCCCCCCCCTAAAATAAAGAAAATTTATCAACTTCCCGCAAACACAACTCCTTCCATCGCAACTTTCCTCCCGTTCCAGCCCCAGATTTTGTCTACGCCCTGCCCCGAGTTTTGTTGAGGCGTGCTGCAGGAGCCCAGCTCTTCTGCTTCTTAGGTACATACATACCTACCTGTTCGTTACTGCCGTTGGGGGGGGGGGAAGAAGGGACTTGTTTTTACCTGGAGAGAAGAGATTTTTTTTTTTTTTTTCCTTCGGGGGTTGCTTGTTGTTGACGTCAGCTGAGATGGGCGAGAGAGATCGACCGGTTATCTCTGCGCCTTTTGGTCCGGTGCTGAGCTCGCATCCCTTTGAGATGGTGAGGAACGAGGATGTCGTTGTTGGGGATGGTTTGGGCGGTTGTGGGAAGGGGTTGACTTCCAGTACCAACAAGATGACGATGCCACCTCCGCCATGCTCCTCGTCGAGATTCCTCCGCAGACCATCGTTTCCTTCGTTTGGGAGGGTCAAGGCTGGGAAGGGTCTTGTGCCTTCGAGTTCATCGACGACTCATCTTCTTGACGAGCAGCAGATGCTTCCACCCGTTGAGTCGCAGCAGCAACCGAGACGAAGCAAGCTTCCGAGATCGAGGACGATGAACGTTCTGAACGATATCAAAAAGTCCATCTCGAGATCTAGCTTGACGGCGAGATCGGGCTTCGTTGAGGGGAGTGCTGCTCCGCCTTTACAGCGACTTGCTCCCCCCGTCATGGCTCCCCAGCCGAAGCCTCCAAGACCAACATCGTCAGAAGCAAGCAGGAAAGAAAACATGGCGGTTCGGAAACAAGTCGGATCAACAACGCGTCTCCCACCTCGAACACGAACTTATTCCTCCTTTCGCTCCTTTTCGCCTCCCCCCCCCGTCAAAGCTCCCTCTCCACCGAAACCCCCCTTACCAACGAGACCAGCCTTCCTACCACGACCCATCCGTCTTCCCTCAACAGCAGCCGAATCCGAATCTCCCGAATCCGTAAATGGACTTCGCCGCGTGACGACTGCTCAACCACTGCAATACTGGACCGGTCGCTTCAGCAGACTCAACGACCTACACCTCAGTTCCAACAGCGGACCCGAGTCCCTCCTCGCCCTTCGAAGCGGCCTCGAATCTCAAAAGCGCAATATCGACGCCCAGTCCATCAGCGAAGACGACGCCCGACACCTCCACGTCCTCGCCCACCTCGACTCCCTCTGCGCAACCCCCCAGGCCCGCCAATCCCTCCACGACTTCCAGCTCGTCCTCTCCCGCCGCCTCGACCGCCCCATCCTCAAGCCCGAGCCCGAACCCCCCTCCAAGACGGTACCGCAGCAGCAAGATCGCGGCCTCGTAGCCCGCTTCTTCGGCTCCAGGCCTCAGACGCAACCTCCGCCCTCACCCCGTCCCTCACAGTCGAGTCGTGGCCATCCCCCAGCTCATGCAGGTAGCCCCCGGGCCGGGAAGGCTCAGTCCCCGTCGCTGACGATGCCTTAGCAACGCCAACAGCAGTCGAGTTCCGGATCGTCGGCTCTATTGCGCTGCCTGTACGGCGCGGGCGTGCCGTCGACGACGCTGTGGCGACAGGAACCGCGTCGGTATCGCGGTTGGATTCAGACCATGATCTGACGACGTTTTCTTTTTTTTTTTTTTCCTTTTTGCTTTTCTGTTTGCATCTTTGTGACTTTGTTTATCTCTGTTGGTCTACTTTTTTTTTTCTATTCCTTTTTTTGCCTTGTTCTCCATCTTGTCTATTCGCCAGTGCGAAGAAACGCCTCAGGGGTTTATCCCCGTCCTTTCTTGTGTTTTTTCTTCTTTTTGTGTGTTTTTTTTTGTGTTTTTTTTTTCTTCGCCTTTGGTTGGCAGTTGGTTGGCCCTTGACGATAGACCGGCCGTGGACTGCATCATGATAAGAGTACGACATTGGGGCTGAATTGACAGCTACGTAATTGACTTTTCATTGTATGATGAAAACGGTTAGGATCAAAGGCGTTTTCTCACCTCATGGCTGAGAGAGCCGTCTATCACATCTGTATCGACTGTGTTTGAGTCTCGAAGAAAAAGAAAAGAGAAACCCATCCCCGAATGTGTCCAACGGGCCGATGCAACGTCCAACGTCCAATAACGCCTATCCGTCGCCATTTTATCGCGGCCGCCGAGCAAGAAAAAGCTTGGTGTGTGTGGTGTAGAGGAGAATATCGGCCGAGGAGAAGATGATGAAAAGCGTCATGTGAAGTAATGGGAGGAGCAGACAAAAAACGGGCTGGGCTACTCGGCGCGCTTCCGACTCTTGAGATAATCCCGGATTTGCTCGTGCTTGCTGGCGAAGAACATGCCCGTCTTATCGCTCCGCCAGACGCAGACGCCAATCTCGGACGCGAACCTGGCCGTGTCGAGATATTCCTTTTGATCGTCAAAGTCGCGAAAGAGGAAGCCGCCCGTCGTCTTCATCCGTTCGTTCTCCAGCTGCCAGAGCCGGATCTGATCGACGACGGTGGGCGGGAGCACGGGTTTGCTGGTGACGGCGGCTGAGCGGTGCATCTGCTCGTGGGCGTGGGCGGCGAGGTACGAGACGATCTGGTCGGCCGAGATGCCAAAGTTGATGGCTTGTCGGATGGAGGCGCGGGAGAGGCGGCCGGCCACCATGTCCGGGAAGCGCATGTGAAGCTTTGCGAAGAGGGCGAGGACGGCGATCTGTAGCGTCGACTGCGTGTAGGCGTATAATCGGTAGTTGGTCTCGACGATGACGCTGCCCCTTTGCTCGCCCGCCGCCGCGAGGAGGCCTCCTGATGAGCCCTGCTGTTGTTGTGAGGCCCATGTCGTCGCGGCGGTGACGCCGTCGCTGATGGACCGTAGGCCTCCGGCTCCGTTGGTCAGCGTCGTGGCTAGGCGGGTGGGGAAGAACATGGAGCGTTTGTGCTGGGGGATGTAGATGAGGCCAAAGTCGAGCAGCGAGGGGAGCATGTTCTTGCGCTGCTCCGTCAGAGCGTTGGTGTCGTAGGCCCTGCCCAGCTCGAGCGTGGCGAGGACGAAGAGGAAGGAGAGCATGTCTACCGTCTCGGAGCCGGCCGCTTTGTTGAGGTCGCTGGCCTCGAGCCACAGCAGAAGCAGGGTCCAGACTTGGGCGTTGGCCTCTTGCAGCAGAAAGGTGAAGCCGGCCTGGGTGATGCCGACGCCGCCTCCGGGTCTCCTGTCGACGAGCCGGCCGGCGACGAGCAGTTCCTTGACGCTCTTGTTCGGTCCGGAGACGTCGCCCGCGCTCTTGAAGCCGACGCTGGAGACGACAAAGTGAAGGATGTCGTCCCACTTCTTGCGCGCGTACCGGTCCAAGAACGGCACGTCGATCTCTTGCGGCACCGTCAGCGTGGAGGGGACTCCAAACGAATTGTGCGTCCCGCCTCCAGTAAGGGCGAGACGCATCGACTCCTTGAAGTTGGCCGTCAGGAACATCTCCTGCGGCTTATCCTTGGACGGCGCCGTGATCTGTATGATGTGCAGGCCTCGCAGGATTGAGAGCGCCTGGTCCTTTTCCCTGAGTGGGAATATGGTCAGCTGATTTTTTCTTCCAGAACCCTTTTGGCTCCTCCTTCCATATGCATACCGTTTTGCCTCGGGACGGACCCAGAGATCCAGGTCGCTGAGGAGCATGGGCTTGGGCATATACAAGCAGCGCATCACGAGCGTTTTTGCTGCGAAAGAAAGATCCCACATCAGCAGCCATTCACACATAGACAAAGCTCATACAGAGAGGGAGAGCATACCCAGATGCGGCAGCATGCGTCGGAAAATGGCAAACGCCGTCGAAGGCTGCTGATAGAGCTTCCTAAACGTCGTGCCCGGAAGCCTCTCCAGGTAGTCGGCCAGCTGCATCGTCTTCATCGGACTGGACGCCATTTCGGCGCCGCCTGCGGATTTGATCCGCCCCCTTCCTATCAGAGGGGGAAGATTCCGATCAGAAAGAGACGAACAAAGGAAAAGGAGGCCGTCGCGATATCGCTTCCGGAAGATGTCGTCCAAGAGAAGCTCATCGCTTAGTAAGCCGTCGTCTGCTGAGTAATCGTCCGATTCCCGCTGCTGGATGGAGACGGATCTTGTTCGGCTAACGGTCCGAGACCCGTTCCGCTGCTCCGCTGCTCCGGACTTCGGCGACGATCTTCTTGTAAGGCGAGAAATTCAAGCACACGTAAGAACAAGGTAAAATTGACGAGGGAAGAGCAGCAGCCATGGTTTCAAAAGCGTTGACGCCGACTCAATTCACAAAGGCCGTATGTCAGAGGCACTTCACCTGTCAGTCCAATGTCGCTGACTGGGTGTGCTACAGGTGATGCGCTCCTTCATGGCCGAGTCAGGTCTGGAGCGGAGGTGGGTGAATAGACGTTTTCATTCTGTCTTCTTTTCTTCTCATGGTGAGGGACTCTGGTCAAGAGCAAGAATCTGCATGTAACCCTGTCTCCTACATTCGCTCGAAGCGCTGAGAAAACACCAATCACTCACTTTCTATCCAGGCTGTTCCCTGGAAACCAAGTACGACAGACAAACAGGCCCTTCAACTCCTCAATCGCTGAATCTCTTCCAGTTCAAAGTGCTGAGCGCCTCGGCCGGCCGCGTCGACTTTGAGTTGAGCATCCTCTCGTCACACACCGTAAGCTTCGCTCTTCACAGCCGTTACCGTTGGCTAAGGGAGTCCGAGAACCGACTCAAGTCGCTTCATGGCGGCACGATAGCCTCCATCGTCGACCTCGGCGGCTCTCTCGCCGTCGCTTCCATGGGCCGCTTCTATACCGGTGTCTCGACCGATATCAGCGGTGCGCCACGACCTCCTCGTGTCTCACTTGTTATGCGCTCTGCTCACACCAGGGGTCTCGACCTCCAGTAACGTACATCGCCCCTGGCGGAGAGGCTGGTGATGTGCTCAAGGGCACCGCCATCTGCGACAAGAGTAATGCCAAACCCCTTTTCTCTATCATTCGGTTCCTGACAGGACGGCAGTGGGTGGCAAACTGGCCTACACGAGAGTCACGTTGGTCAACCAAAAGGGACAACTGGCGGCTCATGGCAGCCACACAAAGTATGCTGCCGCGTATAATGACTCCGGGATACGTCGATACGTCCAGCGACGCTGACGACCAGTAGATACGTTGCGAACAAGAATGTCGAGACACCTTACGTACCGCCCCAAGAGTTCTCCGACGTGGAAGACATCGACAAAGTCGACTAGATGGTCGTCGATGGACTTTGTGGCTGGAAACTTGACCCCCCTCTGGACGTGCTGGAATCAACCAAAATAAAAAGTAGCTTTTTCAGGTGACGAGCTCCATGTCTTGAAAGCGTAAGATGAGTCGAGTCTCGAAGCGGGTTCAAACTCGGGCCCCTGAGTCACTTCACCTTGCCTCGCGCCATGACATGCCGGCGGCTGGCTTAATATCCAAGTAGGAAAGATGGGACAAAATAAGAAAAAAGAAAGACAATCCCGCACTTTGAATCCTCGAACCGGCCCAAATATCACGTCTTCTCGTCGTAGGGCAGGGGCACCACTTGCGGAGGCATGCCGTCCGCCTGGTGATACAAGCCCATGGCCTCGGAGTGGGCAGGTGGCGGTGGTGACGGTAGAGAGCCCGTCATGTTATACTGTTGCTGCTGGTGAGGGGGAGACGAGGCGGCGTGCCACTGCGGCGGCGGCGGAGAGGAAGCTCCTTGGCGGAATTGAGCGTATCGGTCATCCGGTGAGTGCTGATGGCCGTAGGTGGCCGGTGGCGTGGGGCCGGTTGGGCAATGAAGCTGCTGCGACCCCGGATGCAGAGGCTGCTGGCTCTGCGGGCTGTAGTTGTAGCCCCAGGGAGTCTGGAGAGGCATATCCGGGCCGGTGCGGAGGGTGAGCGGAGGGTCGGCAGCCCAGAGGCCGCGCTGCTTCTTGACGGACAGGACGAGCAGGGCGACGAGGACAAAGAAGACGGGCCAGATGCTGACAAGGATGTTGACGATGACAAAGTATGGCTTGGGCAGAGACGTCGTCAGGTCGGCATGCTGGTATCGGTCGGGCGGATGGTATTGGCCGTAGAACGCAACGTCGTATGATGTCTTGAGGACGAGCAAGAGGATGCAAAGCCCGAGATATCTGATGGGCTGTGGAAACTTGTGATCAGTCTCTTGGGCGAGTGAGAGGTGAGGAGATGAGCTTACCGTCTTGAGTCTCTGCTTTGACCTTGTACGGAAGGCGACAAAGGTGAATCGAGCGGAGAGGGCCACAGCAAAGATTTGCTGGATGATGAGCATGGGTAGAGTGACGTCGTTGGCGCGCAAGGCCTGCCATATAGACTCGGGAGCGTCGAGGCCCTCCTGGTTCATATCCTGACGGGCGTAGACGACGGCAAAGAACTTTTCACTCAGTGCGAAGCCGACGACATCGAGGATGACGAGCAGGGCACCGACGGCGTACGAGGCCAGGCGTATGATGCTGTCTAGCGATGACGGCTTCCCAGAGTCGGCGACTGCGATGCCGGTGGCCAGGCCAGCGAGAGAGACGAGGCAGAAGATGAGGGCCAGCTCGTGAAAGAGGGCGCCGATGACATTGGTCTCTACCTGGGCCTGCAGGAGGCCGGAGAGAACAGCGTTGGCGTTGGCCTGGATGGAGACGTCATGCAACTCTCTGTAGACGATGGCGAGGAGATGTTTGGCGAAGGAGAGGACAATGGCACTGGACGAAGAGGTAAGACAAGGACCTGAAAAGCAAGAATGGGTCAACCGACGGGAGGAAAAATGCCAAGGCAGCCCTGTAGAAGACGATCCACGACCTGGCAGCATCGCCGCGACGCCTAGCCAGACACAAGGCGCACAAGACGAGGACGAAGGAGGCGACGGCCGTGACGAGCAGGAGAGCGGCGGCGGCAAAGTCGAGGGCCGACGGGTGGCGGCCCATGATGTCAACCGCTGGGAGACAGCGGGAGGATCATGGAAACCAGAGGATGAAGCCCGAGAACTAGGTAGGTAGGTGGTCAGTAGAAGCGGGAGGTGGTTGAAGAGGCTGGGAGGCGGCAGAGGGGAAGAAGAAGAAGAAGAAGAAGAAGAAGAAGAAGAAGAAGAAGGTCGTACCTGCTACGAATATTCGTATGTATGTACATACATACATACCTAGATGGATGACTGGCGACTTGAATGGGAGGCCGGGGAGATGGAGCTGGACTGGGTTTTCCCGGTCCATGGTGTTTAATGATTGGTGGTCGGCTGGTTGGCGATGGTGATTGGTGGTGCACCCGGGGTCTAGGTGTAGGTACATATGTAGGTAGGTAGGAGTGCCCGTGCAGGTGGCAGTGTGATGGTGGTGGTGGTGAGAGACGCGAATACAGGGAATGCCAGCCCCCGGCAGTGCTACGAATACAGGCGGTTGGATGGAAGAGGTACCAGGGCTATAACCTTGATAGTTCAAGGGATTACGACAAGAAGGGTCCTGCAACACAACGACTCTAGCTGGCATCCATGGCGAGCTTAAGCATCATCCATCAGTATCACAGCCCCCGCCATCCATCCATCACCCGCCCGCAGACACCGCCCGAAAACACAGCCCGCCCTCGGATCTACTCGTACCTCGTACCAGCCCATCAAGATACATACACCTCAATGGGTCCCACTCCTTCTATAAATACTGCCATGTATGCGCCTATAAGGTAGGTATGAGGGTAGCCACGTGAGACGGAGGCGCCGTGGCGGGACGGAGCACCAGAGACAGCATCATCGGACAAGGCAAAGCTCGGGTCATTCATCTGCTAATCGATATTTTTAGGTCCGCAACGCCAGCCACTACTACCTAGACAGACGGCATCATCTCACAAACAAAGTACACTGGGTACGATAGGTACGAATCCCCCTATTTCTTAAACCTGTTGTAGTTGTTGTTGTAGACGTAGCCGCCGCCGTTGTAGCCTCCCGGATTGTAGCCGTTGAAGTAACCGTTGTTGTTGTTGTTGTTGTTGTTGTTGTTGCCGTTGGGATAGCCGTTGCCTCGGCCGTTATAATAGCCATTCCCTCTACCATTGTAATACCCGCCGCCGTTGGGACCGTTGTAGTAGCCCCGGCCGTTGGGACCGTTGTAGTAGCCCCCTCCGTTGGGACCGTTGTAGTAGCCCCCGCCGTTATAATACCCGGGTCCGTTGCCGTTGATGACGCGAACGGAGCCGCCGCCGACGTAGGTGGGCTGAGGAGCCGGAGTCGGCGTGGCGGCCGGCAGCTGGGCGGCCAAGCCGGCGGTGTTGCTCTTGCTCCAGGGGCAGCACCTCATAAAGTGCCAGGGATCCCTCGGGTGGAAGATGCCCTGGGGCAGGAAGAAGAGGACGCAGTGGGCGGCGTCGTGGATCTTGGAGACGATGTTGGGGCTGCAGGGATCCAGCTGCGACTCCTGATTGCTGTTCAAGAGGTTGGCCGAGGCGAGGTCCTGGTGCGCTTCCTTGGTCGTGGGCGTCTGCTGGATGGCTGCCGTCTCGTTCAACTTGGCTGCCTGGCTCGTGTGGTTCATCTGAGCCGCATCTTGGACGACGGCTTCCTGTGTCTTCTGCATCACCTCCCTGTCCGCCAGCCCGACGGCCAGCAAGCAGCCGACGATGAGCGAGATGGACTTCATGGCTGAGGTATGACACGAAAGCTGTGCAAGGATATTTCGAGACGAACAAAGAAACGGATGAATGGGAACTTCAAAAGTAGAAAGAAGACGTGATATCCATCCCCTTCTTTATACCGATGAACCCAAGCATCCTCATCCGCTCTCGACGGCTGGACGGCCCCTCCCGTGAGACATCATTCCGAGTCTGCGTTCCTCGCAGCGGCCGCTTCGATCACCGGTCCGTGCCGAGCCGAGCCGCACCCTCTTCCTCACTCTCAGCCAACCTCCCCCATCCCCCATCCCTCATCCCCCAAAACATCATTCACTCGCCCTTGACCCCATCCCCTCCAGCCCCTCGGCCTCGTCCGTACAATGCCACCAGTCGAGAATGCCCAGCCCGCCAAAGTATACGTCGAAGCGCTCATGGTGCCGATCATGTCTCCGCGCCGCGCCTCCGGCAAAGTCGAAGCCGCTGTGAACCAGCGCCGTTTCCACCAGCTGCGCGGCGACGAAGACCCAGGCCGTCAGAACGTGGCAGCCGAGGGCCAGGGGGGGCATGACGATGGGCAGCGCGTTGGCGACGACGTGCTCTACCGGGTGCGCGTACTGCGATGCCAGCGCCACGGGGGCCGTGAACCGGTGATGGGTCTTGTGGATGCGCCGGTATAGAGGCCGAGTGTGAAGCAGCCGGTGAGCGTAGTAGAAGAGAACCTCACGCCCGGCCGCGCAGAGAACCAAGTCGCGAATCATCTCCGTCATCCCCGGGATTCCGGCCTCGACCCGAAGCGCCGGCGGATGATTCCGGGCCCGGGCCGTCCATGCCGAGACCGCGTGAAGGGCCGTCACTAGCAGCTGGTTCGCCGCCGCCGTCCGGGCCGCCCGCCACCAATCGGCCCGCTGCGGCTGCCGGCCCGCCCCCTGTAGCTTGTGACGTGCCGCCAGCGCGGGGGCCAGCGTCTCCAGCAAGGCCAGCGCTAGGCAGGGGGTCCACCAGAAGACGAGCTGGACGAGGAGGCCTCCGACGACGTCGATGACGTGGGCATCGTGCGTCGCCACCGTGCGCTGCCAGAGGTCCATCTGAGTGTATTCGTGCCGAGTATCCTGTAGGGGGTGTAAAAAGATGAATAGTAGGTATCAATGGGCCGGTGGATGGATGGGGAGACCGAGATATCAAGAATGCCAGCATCACCATTCATCTGTTATATCACCGAATAGCCGCTCATCTTGGCGACCTCGGCCCAGCATGTGGCTACCCAAAGGATCCATTTCATCCTGTTTAGATACACATGTACGAATATGAACAATTATACCCTCCTTGCCGTTGCATCGCCCCAAACAGGACCACCACCACCACCACCACCACCACCACCACCACCACCGTCTCATCCACGCATCGTCCACTGCGACCTTGTCCCATCACCCTCCCTCATGGACCTGACGAGCAAGACGTATGGACATACATACATAGGTACCTTCACACACATTCATATCAAAGCACTAAATCACATCATCAAAACAAACATCGCGGCATCAAACAGACGTGCTCGTTGCAACAGACTCGTCAATTGTCCTCTCCAATCCGTGCACCCCTTTGTTCCCTCTCACTCCGTAGCATCCCGTCATTCGTCCCTTCAGGTCAAGGTGCCGAGCATGGCCTTGAGCAGCAGCGGAGGTGGTCCTGTATATGGCACCCGACCCATCAGCGACCATCCCATTGAGAAAAATGATTGCATCACGCCTCGTTGTCTGGACGGTGCGCACCTTCATCGATACTTTGGCACGCTGATGGACATCCTACCTTTCTTGTCCTTTTCGATCCGAGGCGGCTTGGGACCGGCCACCTGCCGCTCCACCCTCTCCTGGTAGACGATGAGCTCGCCGTCTGGAAGCCTCTCGGTCCGGACAATATCGCGCTCGCCCAGCTCGGCGCCCTTGGGTCGGTGAGCCAGCTCCCGCTCGAGAGCGCGAATCTCAGCCCGGATCTCATGACGGGATCGTGATCGGGAACGGGAGCGGTGGATGACGGGACCAACCACCATGTCATCGTGATGGTGGCGATGGCGGTGGTGATGGTGGTGATGAGGCGAGTCCCAGCTGCCACTCGTGGACGTCGTTGTCGTCCGGGCCGGAGACACGTCGCGCACCACCGTCCTCGTCTTGTCGACAACCTCGACGGGAAGACCAGAAGGAGGGGGAGGAGGAGGGGAGGGGAGCCGATCCCTCGTAGGGGGCGCGAGACGCCGCCATCGAAGCAGGAGGCGCTGCCGCCGGAACGACAACGGTGGGTGCGGGTCCGGCGGCAATTGTGGGGGCCCGGGAGGCCGCGTGTGGGGCCGTAATGACGGTAGCCGGCGGTGGCGGATACGCGATCTCCTCCCTGCGCTCCTCCATCACGGTAGCGGCTGAGGATCGGGTAGCGGCTGCTTCACGGTCGGCTGCCGCGCGTCAGGGAAGAGGGATCGGATCGTCTTGCGAAAACAAAAGGCGAGACGAGACAAGCAAGGCAGGACAAGAAAAGAAAAAAAAGAGACAGGAAAAATGAAAAAAAAAAGGCGACTTTTTCACTCACCCTTGCTGTACAGCTCGCTCAGCCTGAGTAGCTCGTCGATATTATCCTGTCCCAGAGCCTGCTGCACAATGACGGTATTGTTCTGCCAAGGTCAACTCATGCCACACTATGGCGACGAGGATGGCGAAGCTCACCTCCTGAATGAAGCGATAGCCGAGTTCATGGAGGGCCCGCTTGGAGACGAGGCGGGCCGGGATGCGGGTCTTGCCTCTCTTGGGATACTCGCTGCGGACGGTGGTGCCGCCGCCGCTGCCGGAGGAGCGGCTGGACTGAGACGAGGAGCGGGAGCTGCTGCGATGAGTTCGGGCGCGCTCTCGGACGAGTTCGCGCTCGCGATAAGGAGGCCTCATGAAGTCTTCGTCGGGATACCGGTCCGGTTCATCGTAGTGGCGGCGAGGAGGAGGCAGGGCGCGCGACTTGGGCAGCGGAATGGGCGTGTAGGCGGGAGCGCGATAGTCGTCGCGGTAGACATCATCGCGATAAACGTCGTCGCGATAGACGTCATCGCGATAGAGATCCTCGCGGTAAATGTCCTCACGGCGCGCAGGCGGTGGATACTCATCGGCATCCAGGAACCTCCGACCTGGGCGACGATCAAAGGTATCGAGAGACGACTGACGACGCAACTGAGAAGGACGGAGACGCGGAGAGGGATCACGTTCCCGTTCCCGTTCCAGCGTGGGCCGATAGTCTCGACGACTGCGAGGCTCGTCGCCCATGAGGTCATCGTGGAACCTGGGACGGTCGAAGCGGTCGTCGGAGTGATCGCGAGGACGCATCCGGGCGCGCTCATCGCGCTCGTACAGGAAACGATTGCGGTCCCAGCGTTCGCCGGCCATGACTGTAGGGACACTCGGTATTCGTACCCAAGTAGGTTGGCGATGATGGTTGGTGGCTGGTGAGAGATGGGATGGATGGATGGTTGGATGGATGGAGGGAGGGGAGGGAGGGAGGGGTAAGCAAGCCGGTCTTTTGTCCGTCCCGTCTTACATATGTTGTTTCCCGCCCGCGTCTTCCTTAGGGATTAATCCGTTGTGCGTTCCGTCGTGCGCCACAAAGCAGAACCGTCGATGCGGGCGGCCGGATGGGAGGCGGTCAGGCGAAGACCAGCATGACGTCGAGCCTCTCAGCTGCCCAGCTTTTCTGCCCGCCGCGTGGCCTGAGGCCGAGGTGCAGCTGGTTAGGTATGTGCCTACCTACCACCTACCACCTGCTGTAGCCCGTCGCTGATTGCCTACATATGTACCTACCTATCTACATACCTGCTGATTACCTGTACGCCCCTAGCGCTGGGTACCCGCCTCGACACGTGCGAACTGCGCCCGACGGAGGTGTCTGATGATAGCTCGCGCCCGTCAGGTACCCGTGGACATGTAGTAGCGCCCATCAGGCCCCCGGGCAGGCCGTCTTCCGCTTAACAAGTTGGGCCCCGGTTGGCTTCATCCATCCATCCATCATGAAGTCTGCCCAAAACTTGTTAGTTTGCGATGCCCAACCGCCGTTGTCTACATCCATCATCCATTGTTCCCTCTCTCGGTATAGCCTATTCGTACATCCATACAAATATTGTACATACATACATACGGCTCTCTGGCCGAGTGAAAGGAGGACGTTGTCGATGTTGCGATGGAGCCTCAAATCGGCTTCGGTGGTCCTCAAAGCTACCAAGGCCGCTTTGACGAGGGCAACGATTACTCCAACAGACGGTGGGATGAGCCCTTTCGCACCAGTCGACACCATGGATAAAATCAAGCTTGTTGACATTGAATTAGAGAAATAAAATGGTGCCAGAAATTGATAAGAACAAGCAGTCTCATCTTGAGCCTGAAGTTTAGGGGGGGAAACACAACCATGATCCCCGGCCTCACGCCAAACACTGCATCCTCGTACTACCTCTCAGACAATCTAGGAAAAAGCAAATGCTTAATCTCAAAACGACGTCGTCGTATCGCCGAATGAGCCGACACCCCCTGACTACAAGTAGGTTGTTGCGCGAAGCTGAGATTCCAAAGGGACCAGAAGCTCGCAGCGGTAGACAAGCGTGAATGAAATCCCAGTCTATACGTTTACATGAAGAATCGTTCAGGTTTTACCCAGGACACCTACTGACGAGATGGAGAAGCCCCTAGACCACGAAGACGAAGAGGGCGAATCAGCAGAAAGCAGAGGCTAGAGCCTGGTCAAAGAGATTTCCTAGCGATCACGGCTTGGGCCCGACATCGACATACATATATATGTATGAATAGGCTACGACGGCATGCCATGCCAGAAGGGAGAGCGGTTCCTAGCCGGGGGGGAAAGGAGACGTACATACATATATTTTGGGAGGAAAGGAGATGGTTTCCCCTGACCAGGGTGTAGAAGACGTCTAGAACATGTTTGTATGTATGTATGTATGTATGTATGTATGTATGTGTGTATTCGTACATGAGAAACACTGTGTCTTGACGCAGGATGTAATGCCATGAGCGAACATGTAGATATATGTGTACGAATACGGACACAAACATTTAAAGACAAATACGCTCATAGAAAACTACCTAATTGTGATGCTTTCCATCCCCAGCTGAAGCTATCACGATGCCAAACGGCTGCTGCATCCAGCACGCTTCACGCCAAAGAATCATAACAAAGCCAGCCGTTGCCACAGCAGCTAGTGGGGTCCCACCCGCGACCCGCGCCTCTTACCTCCCCAGTGCCAGCGCTTGCCTCCCACACACTGTACGGAAGCCCCCATCCGGGGAAGCTTGAACCCCCCTTTCGTCGGCACTTTGTCCATCTTGCCGCTGTCGTGCCACGGTGCCACCCTTCGCTCTCCAAAGCTCTTGACTCGAGATCCGGGCCGGTTCAAGCAACGGAGCTGTCGACGGCATCGCCGAAATGGACAGCCCCCGGGACCGTCCCGGCGTCGTTCCGCGCCTCTCCCGGCTGCCCGTTGCGAGGCCGAGGCTGGCCGTTGACGATGGGCCTCGTGACGATGGGCCTCGTGACGATGGGCCTTCGCGCGAGCTGCAGCCTCGGAAGCTTCGTCAAGCCGGCGCCATATCTTCGTGTGCCGCCGTCAGGTCGAGACCGTCTCTCTCGCAGCGCACCATCGACACCCTGGCCCAGCTTCCCTCGTCACCGGCCATGAGCAAGAAGCCATCTTCTTTCTTCGAGCCGCCGTCCAGGTCCGACAGCCGCGGCTCGGACGTCAGCAACGACTGTGCCGACATCAGGTCTACCTCGCTTGCCACCACGACGCCGAGGAGACGCTCTCACTTTGCTCACAAGACGCCTCGCTCGACTGCGCCTACGGCTCCGGCTCCGGCCCGACGAGCCTCGACAGCGTCTCCTTCCAAACTGCCGAGCTCCGCCGTCACATCGACCAAGAAGACACCGCCAGGTCCGCCCCCGGCCAAAGCGGTGCCGGCCAAGACGCTAAATGCCCGGACAGCGGCCTCGAAGCCGAACCCCAACCGCCTATTCAAGAAGCCATCTCTGCCGGCACTGCACCGGACTGTCGAAAAGCCAAGTCCCACACGGCTCCATCCTCCAACGCCCGTCGCCACCCGCAATGAAACGGTCTCGCCCTTTCGACCGACCGAACAGCCAAGGGGTCCGGCTTCTCTACGCGGTGTCCGATCCTCGGCCGCGCTGCGGGACCAGATCGCCAAGGCCAAGGCGGCTACCAGAGCCGCGACGAAGCAGCAGGGCCGGTCTGCGCCATCCAGCGAAGCCGCTCCTCCAAGCGTCGTCTTCGACCCGGACGCAACATACGATGACCCCTTTAACCTGCGACGAGGAGAGGACGCCAACACAAAGGTCATCAAGCAGCGCTTATCGGCAGCCAGGTGCTCGGGCCGGCTCAACATAGCAGCCCTGGCCCTCAAGGAGATACCTCAACAAGTCATTCACATGTACGACCTGGAAAACACGGGAACGATTGACGGCAGCTGGGCCGAGAGCGTGGACCTCAGGAGGCTCATAGCAGCTGACAATGAGCTAAAGACGCTGGATGACGCCCTTTTCCCTGATGTTGATCCCAACACCCTGATGGACGAGGACGAAGACAGCTCGGGCGGCATCTTTTTTGGCCTGGAGACGCTCGATCTGCACGGAAATGTGCTTTTCGGCGTGCCTCTCGGCTTCCGTCGCCTCGTCCACCTGACGTCTCTCAACTTGGTGAGTGTCGTGGCCGCAGCGGCAGTCGGGGAGCCGAGCTGACAAGGGCAGTCGTCCAATCGACTCAACAATGACTGTCTGGACGTGATTGCTCAAATCCCAGGCCTGAAAGACCTCAGTCTGGCCAAGAATTGTCTCTCGGGCCCGCTGAACCCGGTGCTTTGCCGTCTCGGATCCCTTGAGGCGCTCGACGTGCACGGCAACGACCTCACAGCTCTGCCGGCCGACATGGAGGACCTCTCGCTGTTACGCACCCTGAATCTCAGTGAGAACAAGCTCGGCTTGCTGCGATTCGACAGCCTCGCAAAGCTTCCCCTGACCCAGCTTTTGGTGAGGAGGAATAGGCTGTCCGGCGCCCTCATCCGAGAGCCCATCAGTTCGCTTCCCTTTCTGCAGACGCTCGACGTGTCTGCCAATCAGCTCACGCATCTCGTTCCGCCGGGGGCGTCCATCAGCCTGCCGGTCGTGAACTCTGTCTCGCTCTCGATGAACAGGCTTCAGGGGCTGCCCGACATGGCTACATGGGTGAAGCTCGTCACGCTCGCGGTGCACGACAATAACATCTCGAGCATCCCCGAAAGCTTCGCCAGCCTTGGAAAGCTGCGACACGCCGACTTCTCCAGCAATCACGTCCGGTCGGTGCCGCCGGAGATTGGCAGGATGGGAGAACTGACGACGATGTGGCTCCGGGGCAATCCACTCGTCGACCGCAGGTTTGCCACGATTTCGACGGACCAGCTCAAGGAGGCGCTGGCCGCGAGACTGGAGCCGCCGCCGTATGAGGAGTCCGGGGACGGTCGACCGACGACGGAGGCGGACAAGAGGCAGAAACCGGCGAGCGATTGGGATAGCCGATCGGACGGCGAAGACGACTTTGCCACACCGCCCACGTCAGCGCCGCACTCGCCCGTCAGGTCACCGTCGGCGACCGGTAGCTCTCAGTCGCGGTCGTCGTCGGCGCCGGGGCCCGAGGCGTGGCCGGTCAAGTCCGGGGGCCTGCTGGAGAGGTCTCGGATGGGGTTGACGGACCTGGACGAGGCGGCGTGTCAGGAGGTTGCGAGGCGGCATCGCGTTCGACAGGCGCAACTCCACCACAATCAGCTGGCGTGCATCCCCGTGGCGGTGACGACGTTTGGCACAAGCTTGGTATCGCTCTCGCTGGCGCACAACCTCTTGAGCGGCAGCTCATACCTGACGGTGGAGTTGGAGTTGTCGGCCCTGACGGAGATTAACCTGTCATCCAACACGATTAGCGACCTCGAGCCGCTGACGAGGTTTCTACGCGCGCCGAGCCTGAACAAGATGGACGTGTCGCGGAACCGGGCGGAGCGTCTTCCGGAGAAGCTGAGACGGGCTTTCCCGCGGCTGTCGGTGCTTCTGGCGTCGGACAACAAGCTGGGCGAGCTGGAGCCGGAGTGGATCCAGGGGCTGAAGATGGTGGACGTGTCGAGCAACGAGATTGCGCACCTGAACCCTCGCATCGGGCTGCTGGGCGGACGGGGCGGGCTGCAGAGGCTGGAGCTGTCTGGCAACCGGTTCAGGACTCCTAGATGGACGATCCTGGAGAGGGGAACAGAGGCTACGCTGCGGTGGCTCCGTGGGAGGATGCCGGCCGAGGAGATGGCGCTGTGGAGGGAGGAGAACGGGGTGGGCAGCGATGACGAGTTGGAGTGAGACGGAGGAGGCGGCAGTGATGATTGTATTTCGAGTACGAGCAGTTTGCAGTTTTGTATCAACAGACGATTGTATGACGTGTGTTGACTGTTGAGTTAGGGGAGCAGAGCATGTTGTGGTTCTCTGCCTTGTCGTGTCTGTACATTGTATATGTATCACATGCACAACATGTTATGATGTATGCATGTTGGTGGTCACGATGCTCTGGTTGGTGGATGGCGGACGGGGAGGAGTGCCGAGAGTGGATGGATGATGTTGTTGATTATGCACGGGTAGAACTTGGGGAGCAAAACGGTCAGTTTTGTGACGAGACCCCCTCTTTTGTTGGTGGTAGCAAGCATCGCGAACAGACAGAAATTAACTTGGGAGGATCGACGATGGTGATTGCTGAATGGTGATTGCTGAATGGTGATTGCTGAATGGTGATTGCTGAATGGTGATGCTGAATGGTGATGCTGAAGGGAGGCCGGTGTAAATAAAGTCTGCACTGCGGAGCGAGTCACTGAGCGCGGGAACTGTGCGGGGAAGATACCCCGGAAAGGGTGGGAATTTTCCGCAGATCCTCCTGCGGCGATGAAGCGTTTTGTCATGTGGTGTGAAAGCTGACCTAAGCCAGCATCTTTCAGAGCGGGTACCCGTTGGTATGTATTCTCGCTTGTTGTCCGGTGAAGAGGCGTCGTCGGTGGTTGCGACTCCATCTGCTGAGACTCTACCTGCTGAGACTCTACCTGCTGAGACTCTACCTGCTGAGACTCTACCTACCTGCTGAGGAGACTCGGATTGCCTGGACTCTACCCTAGAAGTCGACTAATCCTCTCAGTCTCTGTTTGCTGGGCACTTTTGTTGGTCCCTAGTCCCTCCATACATACTACATACGCTTGGACCTCGGACGCTTCTCTGTGGGCCGCCAGAAGACGGATTCCCCTCCCCAGCAAACCTCACGATCCCCTTTTTTCGCCCTCATCCGACACCGTGGAACAAGCCCCGACTGCGCGCTACACGCTATATACCTAGGTATCTATCTACCTGTATATCCATATACCTACCTACCTACCTACCTACCTACCTACCAGGCTTACTACTCAAACTCCGACTCTCCTCTGCTTCGGCCCTCACCGCCATGGCCCATCCGCGGCCTTCCACCATGTCGGACGATGACGACGACTTTCCCCTCGCGCCGCCATCGTCTTCGTCACAGACGACGCTTCCTCCGACCGAAGTTCCCGTATCGCCACTCGACTCTCATGTCCCGTTTCAGCCCTCACAGGCGTCTCAGACTGCCGTGATCCCCTCATCGCTGTCACCGCCGCCGTCGGCTCCCCTACCTTCCATCCCCTGCGACTACGAGGCTCCGACGCCGCAGCACGTGCTCGAATCTTCATCCGACGAGCTGCGGACCATGCTTCAGGCGTCTATACTCCAAATCCAGCGGCTCAAGACCGAGGTCGCTCACGAGAGGCTGCAGAAGACGCTGGCGACGATGCGTGCCGACGACGAGTCCAAACGAGCCGCCGTCGAACTCGACATGGTTCGCACCGAGATGCACGCCCTTCGAAGGCCGCGTCAGGCGAAACGCGACGTCAGCGCCGCCAGCTACCTTCAGCTAAGGATGGCCTTTGACGAGGCCTGCAGCGAGGTCCGGAGGCTCAAGCGGGTCGAGGCCAACGCCAAGAGGATGATTTTCTGCATGGACAAGGATAACGTCAAGCTCAAGGAGGAAATCGTCATTCTTCTGACGCGTATACGCGAGAACCGCGAACACTTCAACCTCCTCTGCAGCCCGGGCGGCATCTTCTACAACGCCGTCACGCCCCGTACGCAGCCGCCTCCGACGCCTCGTCAGCAGCGTGTGCCGCCGCCGCCGCCGCCGCCGCCGCCGCCGTCGTCGTCGTCGCAGCAGCAGCAGCAGTCGCGCCTCGAGGGATCAGACTGTATATCCGTCCTGCTCCAGGCGGCGACGGTCGACGGCAATCATCAGCGGCCCGTGGCTGCCAGGCACAGCCGCAACGCCCAGTCCATGTCTTCGCTGCCGACGACGCCTATGAAACGGTCGCGCGACCCGAGTCTGCTTCCTTCGGTCGAGCTCGTGCCGCAGACGGAACCGGCGCGGCAGCGACAGCGCAGGAGCCGAGAGAGCACCATCTCGGCCGGCGACGACGATGACGACGACGACGACGATGACGACGACGATGACGACGACGACGACGACGACGACGAGTTCAAGGCCAACCAGGAGCTCGCCCGCCAGGCGATGCAGACGGTCGAGTCGGCGGCAACGGCGGCGGCGGCGGCACGGTCTGCGGCCTCGCAGGCTCTCCGGAGCTCGGAGCCGAGGTTACGACAGCAGCGGCTTGACGAGGAGAGGAGAGGCCGGCAAGGGGATCGTTTCAATGACGATGACGACGATGAAGACGAGATGCCTCACAGCCGGGGTGGCCTCTCCACCATGGATAAGCTGCGACGGAAGAGCGAGGTGACGATGGCAGCCCGAGAGACGGCCCGGCTGTTGGCGGACGTCACCAGGCTGGGGCTGGATAGACGCAGGCAGCGGGGAGACGGGTCCGAGCTGATGGGTGCGAACAAGAGGGCGAGGAGGACGGGCGAGACGACTGTCGGGCTGGGGATCCAGTATGGCCAGGGAGGGTAGGTAGGCTGTTGAGTCTACGCCGGATGTATGTATGTTTGTGCGACTTGGTGGGAGGGAAAGAGTGAGAGTGTGAGGAATGACGATGAAGCATGTCGTCGTTTCACGGATGGCGGGTAATGAGTCGATGGATCCTGTTCGATTCTAACCTTGAATCCCAATCATACTTTGGACGAACAACTCTGTAACACATGATATTCCACACCGACAACTCTATCGTCTCGACCGTCAACCATCATCGAAGACGTCGACCATCCACAACTCCCTCCTCGTGCCATCCGATGGCAAACAGTCACGATGACTACGGTGTACATGTATCAACAAGACGAGACGACAACAAGACAGACAAGGATCAGAAACCAACTCGTGCAGAAACACTTACTTACTTACTTACTCACATCCGACCAGCCAAGAGCGCCCAAAACCCTCCATCAAAACCACCAACAAGACCCGTACCTCGCGAGGCAAAAGATCCTACACCCATCCTCGCGCCCTCCACTCTCCCCAAGGCAAAATGAGTCTATGTATATATATATATGTATGTATGTATGCATGTCAGTATAAAAGAACGGCACTTTCACACTTCAACCGCAAAACCCACCCCCTTTCCAAAACCAACCCTTCTCCCATCAACACCGCAAAGATGCTCCCCTTGCTCCTCATCCTCTCCCTCCTAAGCAGCCCAGCGAGCAGCACGAACCACGCCCCGACCTACACCTGCCAAGGCGGCCTGGCCAACAACGGCCCTCTCTTCGGAAGGATCACGCACGGAGCTGCCGTGACGACCATCCTGCTGGCCAACACGACCGCCGCGCAAGCGAGCGGCTTCCCGCGCAGGCTGGTCGGGCCGGAAGATCGGGTGGTGCGGACGGGCAGGAAGGGGTGTGAGGGGCCGCTGTGGGAGATTCCTGTTCTGGCGGATGGGCGGGTGTTTAATGTTAGGGGGAAGGGGGGGAGGAGGGGCCCATGAGGGTTGTGTTTAATGGGAGGCTTAGGTTTTGTAATGTCGGGGCTTATATGACGCCGAGGGGGGAGGGGAGGGTTCATGCTTGTGTTGCGGATAATGGGAGGAGGTTGCCGTTGGAAGATTGAGGGGATGGGGGGTTGGAGGGTTGAAGAAGGGTTGAAGGGTTGGAGGGTTGAAGAAGGGTTGAAGGGTTGAGGGTTGAAGAAGGGTTGAAGGGTTGAGGGTTGAAGAAGGGTTGAGGGTTGAGGGTTGAGGGTTGAGGGTTGAGGGTTGAGGGTCGAGGGTTGAGCGTTGAGGGTCGAGGGTTGAGACTCGAGACTCGAGACTTGAGAGATTGAGAGATTGTTGTCGAGAAACAACAAGTTGCCAACCTTGTCAGAGAATGCACAACAGCTCCAACCACGCTTCCCCCATCCCATCTATCCCACAAAACAAACAGCAAAACGCATCCTCCCCCCCCCCCCCCCGCAGATGCCTCATAACCTCCACATAATACTCTCCCCAACTCACAACAAAGAAAAAGAAGCACGTCGCGAGACAAGACCTCTCATCATCTCCAACACTGCCCATCCATCATCTCCTCCCGTACCTTAGATACCGACTCTTGAGAATATCACCCGTCAGCATCCAACGGAAAGCCAACCTTGAGGTTGAACAAAAAAAAAAAAAAAAAAAGAAGAAAAAAAAGAGAAAAGAGAAAATAAAACTCACCGCCGTAAAGATGATGCCCAAATTCGTAACGACAAACACGGCAAAGATGCCTAGATCGCGCCACCGGTTGGCAAACGACATTCCCAGCGGTCCGTAAAACTCATCTCCGACTCTGTAGGCGCAGTACTCGCACACGCCGCCGCCGCCGTCGTCGTCGTCGTCGTCATCACCACCGACGAGATAGCCCCTTCCCCCTCCAGCGAAGAAGTCGGACATGTATGACGCGCACGTCACCCCCTCGGGCGCCGAGAAGCGGCTCAGTTCGTCCGGTCGACACCGCACCGGCAGTCCGTGCAGGGCCGTCGTCACCATGCCGCCGATGAGCCTGGTCAGGGGATCGAGGGGGTAGAGCCAGACACGGAACGGCGCCGGCATCTGTGAAGCCGGCATCGTCACGCCGCAGAAGAGGGCTAGGACGGTGACGAGTAGAGGGTCGAGCTGGGCCGCTACCCGCGATGACGGCGTCAGGGAGGCCACCGCCTGGCCCAGCGACACGGAGAAGAGTTGCGTGACGAGTATCATGAGGAACTGGTAGCCCGCTCGTGATGCTGCCAGCGACAGACCCGGCGCCAGGTAGATGCACGAGAAGAAAAGGCCGGCGCAGAGGATCGAGACGGGCACCTCGGCCGCCGCCATGGCCGCCGCGAATACCCCCGGGGGATACATGCCGGCCGCCGTCTCGCGCTGAGCCACGGCTCGTCTGTCGTGGAAGAGGACTTCGACCTGGCCGATGACGAGGGCCGGCACCACCGTCACCTGGAACATGACGAAGACCGTCTTCTGCAGCGACGCCCGCGAGTCGTCCAGGCCGAGGAACGTCAGTCCGCTGACGAGCGCCACTGCCAGCTGGCCCAGGAGCCGTGTCACCACGTAATCGGGTGATCGCCAGAGGGACCGTACCGCCCGTGTCGTCACCACCCGGAGCTGCCGCCCCACCGACGCCGTTCCGGCTCCGGCCCCACCACCGCCTCCGACCTCGGCCTCTTCCGACCGCAGCAGCCGCCCCACCGTCTCAACCACGGCTGCCCGCTCGGGGCTATCGTCCCACGCCTCGGCCCAATCTCGGTCGCCGAGACGCCGTCCGCTGCCGGCGCCGACGGCCTCGAGCATGAATTCGGCCACGTTATCCGTCGGCTCCGGCTCGGCCCCGTGCCGGGCGAAATAGGCCCTCACCACGGCCGCGTCCGGGCCCGTCTCGCCAAAGTAGGCGACGCGTCCTCCCCGCTGCATCAGTAGCAGCCGGTCGAACAGGCCGAACAAGTCGGCGTCAGGCTGGTGGATGGTGCACACCACCGCCAGGCCCGCCGCCGCCAGCTTCCGTAGCAGCCGGACCGTGTTGAGCGCGCCTCGGCTGTCGAGACCCGACGTCGGCTCGTCGAGGAATAGGAGACGTTCCGGTCGGGCCGCCAGCTCGACTCCGATGGACACCCGTTTGCGCTCCTCCACCGTAAGCCCCTGACCGATGATGCAGTCGGCGAGGGCCTCCATCTCCAGCATGACTAGCACGTGCTCGACGTAGGCGTGCCGCTCCGCCTGTCCGATGCCGTGCCGCTGTCGGAGGTCGGCCGAGAAGCGCAGGGCCTCGCGCACCGTCTGGGTCGGCTCGTCCAGCGGCTGCTGTTCGGCGTAGGCCGTCGTTCGTCCGGACCACTGCCGGATACGGCCGCCGACGACACCGGCCGTCTTCCGGCCCACTAACACGTCCAGCAGCGTCGTCTTGCCCGCGCCAGACGCGCCCATGAGAGCCGTTAGTTCGCCGCGTCGGACGAAGCCGTCGATGCCGGCGAGCAGTCTTCTGGTACGGCCGCACGTCGTCGGCACGTCGTATGTGAGCCCCTGCCACGCAACGACGCTTTCAGGGGCCACGTCCGGTCCGAGCTCCGGGTCCGGCCGGGTTTCCACCGCCGCCCCCCCCTCGTGATCCTCTTCCCGATCCTCCTCCTCGACCGGACCCTGCTGATGCCGCCGGGCCGCCGCTGCCGCTTCTAGCCGCTCGTTCAGTGCACGCCGTTCGCCGTCGCCGTCGTCGGGCCGCAGCGACACTCGCGCAGAGCCGCTAGAGCCGTCGAAGCGCACCATCTCACCCAGAATCACGTTGAGAAGCAAGAAGACGATGGTGATGGCGGCGACGATGCCCCAGTTCCGCCACATATCGCCGGACCGGTACGAAAAGGCCCGGGCGATGTAGTCGCTGCCCCGGACGGACAGCGTTCCCGGCCTCGAGCCCGGCAGCGTACAGACCTGATGACGCGCATCGTCATAGCCCGGGCCCGATGGCACGAGCGAGTCAGCCGCGCAGCTGAGCTCGATCCGGCCAAACTCATTCTCCATCAGGGCGCCAAAGATGAGGCCCAGAACGTTGAGCCACGTCATCCAGCGCAGCCACGGCTTCTCGTCCTCGTACTGCACCATGTAGCCAGACGTCGTGACCAGGAGCGTGATGACGACGACGGCGACGCGGATGGCACGGTCGAAGTCGCGGCTGAGGCAGCCGATGATGCGGAAGACGAGCGTCATGGCCACGTTGCCCGAGAGTAGGAGCAGATAGAAGATGAAGAAGGCAGCGGCGTCACGGACGAGCTCCGTCATGAGGTAGACGACGACGCTAAAGGCTAAGATCTCGGTCGCCGCAAAGGCCTGGTCGACGGCCATCTGGGCGATCCAGAGTGCCGACGGTCGGTGAAAGCCGTAGGCCCGGTGCTTGTCGACGACGGCCCGTCCCAGCATCGTGCCGGCCAGCTCGGAAAAGGCCTGCAGAGCGTTGAAGAATAGGGCGCCGAAGAGCAAGCCGCCGCGACTAAAGGCGCTGGCCGACGTCCGGCCCAGGCTGCGGTACAGCGAGCCGAGGACGAGGGCGATGACGATGCTCCGCACCCACGAGAGCGTCAGGTTGAATCGGTCTTGCAGCTTGAGGGTGAACTGCCGCCTAGCAAGAGCCCACAACTGCAGCCGGAATGACGCCCGGTAGGCGGAGCGCGTCGGCCGCTTTCTGTTATCGTCATCGTCGTTGTCGTCGTCATCATCATCTTGGATATGACACTCGCGGAGATACGTCGTCAGGTCGGTCTCGAGACGAGCACCGGCCGCGGACCGGCCAAAGGATCCACTCAGAGCGTCCGGATCCGGTCCGTCAGCGCAGGCAACCAGGTAGTCGGCCGTCGTCTGCCGCGGACTCGCCGGGACGAAACCAAGACCGTCAAAGTGAGACCGGGCGTCGGCAGCCGGGCCGAAGTAGACCTGGCGGCCCTCGGCGAGGACCAGGACGCGATCGAACAGGCGGTAGATGCTCTCCGAAGCCTGGTATAGCGAAACAATGGTGGCGGTCCGGTAAAGATCCGTCTGGACGCGCAGCGAGCGCACAAAGTCGAGGGCGGTGCTGGCATCGAGGCCGCGCGTGCTATTGTCCCAACACTGAACGCAGGCGCGTGTCACCATCATCTCCGCCATGGACACGCGTCGCCGCTCGCCGCCCGAGAGGTGTCCGACAGCCGTGGTCCGGGCGTGCTCCATGTTAAAGATGCGAAGTAGCATGTCGAGCACGCGCTGACGCGAAGAGGGAGTCGCCCCAGGGACCGTCACGTCGAGGGCAAAGGCCAACGTCTGCTCGACCGTCAGAGTCGCCAGATGGGCGTCCTCTTCGGAGTTGTAGACGGCCTCGGCCCGGCCAAAGTCGGATGCCGGCCACGGCCCGTACCGCACTGAGCCGTCGACGGCCGTGAAGCCGCGCCGCTGGTTGGCCACGACGCGGAGCAGAGTCGAGCAGCCGGCTCCCGGCTTACCCAGTACCAGCACCATCTCTCCCGGCCGGCACACGCCCCGGAGGTCTCGCAGCAGCTTCGCCTCGGCCGGCCGGCTGCAGAGACCCGCTAGCCGCAGTAGGGGTGTGACGGCGTCAACGAGCCGCAAGAGGGCGTCGGGGAGCGTCTTCACGTAGTTGGTCGCCGCCGCCACGCCCAGGACCGTCACTCGATCCCAGCAGACGCCGACGTGCTGTGAGGCGAGGCCGCAGCCGAAAGCCGTCTCGAGATCCAGCTCATCCGAAGCCCCATCGTCCACGGCCCCCTTTTCCACGTCGACATCGGCCTTGATCCGGTGCTTGCGGCTCAGCTCGCGCTCGAGGTCTTCAAACTCGGCCGCCGCCTGCTCCACTGAGACGGCCTCGGCCTGCCGCCCCCTTGCCCTTGGAGTGCCGTCTCTGTACGACCGATGGCGCTCCGTCGACGTCGATCCCCGTCCCGGTTCAACCTTTTCTTCGTGCTTGTGGTCCGGCATGGCTTCGAGTCTTGTTCTGCTGCGCTCTTCCGATGCCTGTGCCTTTCTTCCTCTTTCCGAGCTGAACCTAAATCTAAAGAGAAAGTCACGTCCAGACGAGTTCAATACCAGAAAAGAAAAGTCCCGCGGCAGTGGGAACGGCAAGTGTTGCAAACGGTATGCGTGCGCGAGCTAGAGGCGAAAGACGACAGACGGCCATGGACGAGATGGGAGCGAGAAACGAAGCGGCAATGGCCTTTAATCTTCTCATCGCACACGAGTCCCCAAAAGTCCCCCATTGACGAGACCGAGACTGATGGGGCGTCGGGCAACGTCTCCCTCGCCAAGCCGCGATCCCACCCTTGCCCATTCTGCTTTGTTTCCTTGGGTCTCTTTCCTCCTCGCTGCCGATTCATCTTCTTTCATCCCTCGTCTGCGAGTTTCCGTCTCGAGTCGTTCCTTTCGCTTCAATCGGCAAGGGACGCAGACGGCACGGAGCGGCGCCGCCCGCATCGGCAACCGGGTTCGGCCAAGACGAAACCGCTTTGACTCACCGGGCTGATCGGTGTTGACGCTTGTTTCTGGGTCGGACCAAAGGGGAGAAAACAAAGTTAACAGTCGGCGTCGTGGCTTCAAGCCAACGTGGATGCGCCGGCCCACGCAGGACAAGTAAAGTAGTCTCTTGGTCTGCTGATATCAGACAACCAAGAGACATGATGGAGAGAATCGCATCCCCGTCTGTGATTGAGATTGAAATTGAATCTGGCATAAAGGACCGGGGCTCACGCTGGAAACAAGACATTTCGAGCCTCGAATAATTCGGCGAAAAGATACCAAAACCCACTGTTCGTGTCACACCGAGCACGGTTCTCAGATTGACCAGTTCCAGTCGGGAACCTGCAGGATATGGAAATGGATATCAGATGAGAACCCAGCATCTCCGACCACGGCCAGGAGAAATTGTGTGTGGTCGTCTCGTCTGCGTATGGCCCCGGGGGTTCCCTGGGCATCGAGCGTCTCTGATCCGTCGGGCTGGTATCAGATGGCGGTCGATTCGCCCAAAGAGGAAAATGCCTGGATCCCAGAACGAAGCCCGAGATGCTGGTTCGATGCAGGCTCGGCTCGGGCTGAAACAGCCGAGGGGAGCAGGCAGCTTGCAGCCCTCCTTTCGCCTCTCTCTACTCCTTCTCGAAGAGATACAAGTCGATGGCCTGCTCTTGACCACCCAGGACCGGAAGCGGCAGAGTCGTAGTCGCCACCGTCTGCCATCCGTCGTCGGCTAGCAATCCCAGCACAGCCCGCTCCGACTCGTGGCGCGTCTTGGTCGCCACCCATGTCCTGGAGACGAAGCCGCGACCCGACCAGGCGGCATTATGGTCGTGCAGCGCCGACAGAGTAGACACCAGCGCAGGCAGCGTGTCGGTGTTGTAAGTGCAGTCGCTGAGCATGAAGACGTCCCATTGCCGGCTGCCCACCAGCGGTCCGAAACGCCCGTGCCGACCCTCTTCCCAGTCCAGGCTCTCGTACAGCAGGCTGCGGCCGCCATCCGAGCGCGTGGACCGTAGGAGGCCCATGTTGGCGCGGGCGCGGCTCTCGGCCTCGTCGAGATCCGTCATGAGGACGGTGCCGGCGAAGCCCGGACGGAGGGCACATAGACCGGCGCCGAGAATGCCGACGCCGCAGCCGAGCTCGAGCAGGTTGACAGGTCCAGATCCATCATCGTCAGCAGCTAGCAAGGCCCGCACGGACGGCTCCCGACAGTGGACATCGGCCACGGCGGCGAGCACCACCGGGCTGGAGTCCCAGATGTGACGAGCGATGCTATCACCCAGCTCCTCCTCAAGCTCGAGGTTGCCAGATACCGAGTCTTGGCCGAGGCGGAGCCTCCGGGTGCAGACGTGATCGGGATCGTCGCCGGAGCCGCTCAGCATAAACCAAACCGGCATCACGAGACCGAAAGTCGACGCCCTGATGGCCGGGAGCGTGTCAGCGGCAAAGGGCACCTCCGGACTAACACACAGCTCGACCTTGCGCCTGGCCGTCACAGCCTCAACCACCGACGGCGGCAGATCCAACGTCGGCTTAGAGAGCCGATCCCCAGCCCGCCACTGCAGCTTCCCGCCTGCCGGCTGCAGCTGGCACGAGACGACAGCGCCAGAGGACGAGGTGACGTCGGCCCGGACCACGAGGCTCAGGGCCGCTTCGGGCCGCAGGAAGGCGTCTCCGAGATCGGTTGTGACGGCCAAGACAAGCTCCGCCCGCAGGCCGTGAGGCGATCGGAGTAGCTTTGGTGGGCGCAGGAGGCGGATATAATGCATGACATGGGGCGGCTGGAACTCGGCGAGGCTTGGTTGAAGTTTTTCTTGTGTTTTCGTCGACGATGTCGTCAAGATTGCTTAGTCATTCGAGATGATGTTCGTCTCTTTAACGTAGGTATCTTGAAGACAGAAGAAGATGGATGAGTTCATGAACAAGCCAGGCAAGGAAATGGGTGGCTCGGGAGGATATCGTGATACCACGGTGCCAAGGTCATCATAATCATCGACAATCCCACACCACAGCGTCCGAAGCTTGCTATTCGCCGATCCACGTCACATCCATTCTGACGCCTGGCCACGACGATACCATCCCCGGAGCCGACACACGCTCTGTCATGGATCGGGAAGACGGTTCCATTCGCTTACGGCTGCATTGTTCTCATACATACATACATAGTCCGTCAGTCCGGAGCCGCCCCGGCCCCCACCCGATCCGGCGCCCGGCCACGTGGAAGGCACGTCTGCAACGGCGGTCCCGGGCGGGTCTCTCGGGTCCGGGGCACCGACAACAAAGCAAGCTGACATGGATCAATGATGATAAAACTTGTCTCGATAGCACGAGGTCGCATGATGCAGTTCGACGACGACTACGACGACGACACCAACGTTTGACAGGCGTGATTGGCGACCTGCCGTGGAAGCGTTGCATGCGAGCCCTTGCACGACCCATGCAGCCCAACAAACTTGACGATTGGGCCGCCTCGTTCCCCTCACCAACGGAAGCCCGTTGGTCTGAGCAAGCTGGTTTCACGGTGCGAGGAACGATGACATTATTAAAGGGGAAGGGGGGCAAGACGGGCGAGGGTTTGTATTCGACGCAATCCGCCGTTGCACAAGCTGCTTACAGCTTGCAACCAAGGTTCGGCCCGGATGCCATTCTCCAACAATGGCCTGCCTCGTCGAGCTTGCCGTTCCTGCTCTCGATAAAGGGGGAGAGACGAGAAAGGAGGGAGGGGAGAAAGGATGGAGGGAGGGAGGTTGTTGGGGAGGAGGGCCAGGAGGATGGGAAGAGGGGGGCGTGTCCCGAGCAAGCAGATAGCTTCTTCAGCCCCCGTACAACCTCTCGTCCGACCCAACCACTCCGATGCCTAAAGCACCCAAAGGTAAAAGAGTAAGAGGTGAGGGGAAAAGCCGAGACAGGTCAACCCAGCCCAGCCACCCGCGCTTAAAGCGACGAATGGCCCGGTCCGGGAACTGGCTCGCTGCCCTTTGCCGGCGGGTGAACCATCTCCCTGCGTGTCCCAGCCCCCCCCCCCCATCGGGCCATCTTTTCTTCTTTTGCAGGTCTGTCTGTTCCTTGCTCATCACGACAGCCAGGTGAACAAGGTCACAGAGGGACGGCCCACGAATACCTAGGCAATGGCCATGTCATGCCTCACATCATACATGTCACCGAGAGCGCTTACAGCCGCCGTCGTGATTCGTCGTCAAAAAGCAACACCAAGGTAAGAGACGCTGACTCCCTCGCGCGTCACGGGCTCCGGGCTCCTCAGACAGCCGAGCTCCGATTTGCGTCTGTGCCTCCCCCATCCTTCCCTTTTCCGTCTGTCCGGCTGTCTATCCGTCCGCATGCCGCTGCCCATTGTCAGTTCGCCTACTCGTATGTATGTATGTACATACAGCGCTCTCGCCACCCCCCCCCCCCCCCTTCCCCCCGCTGAGACGGGCAAACAAACAATGATATTCACAGAAAAAGAAAAGATGGGATGGGATTTTTTATTTATTTTTTCCCCTGCGGACACCGGAAGAGAGATTAGCATACGAATTAGCCAGGGGGGTTCGTCCAACGCTGTCCCAGCAGGAAAAAAAAAAGGGGGGGGAGGCGTTCGGACACGAACAAGGGGCGTCGCAGCTGGCAAAAGAAATGCCTTGCACGACTCACCTGCAACTGCAAGTGAGTGCCGGCCAGTCCCGTGGCGTTGTCTTCCCCTCAGGAGGCTCAGGCTCAGGCATCAGCCGCGAGTTCATCTGAGCGGGCGTCTTCACATGACACACCATCTTCAACTCGATTGAGCTCAGTAAATGCCTTCTCGTGATTAAACTAGACTGCCTATCGTACTCGTTACTTTTTCAGCCTAACTAGATAAGAACCAAGAATGAAAATCCAAAGCAATCAAAACTGATGCAAAAAAAGTCCTGTTACACTTCCTCCACACTCTCGTCGTCGTCGGACAGAAGAGCGTTGGGTATCGATAAAACGGAGAATTGCCAATCCAGAAATCCTTGTGCGCGTCTCGCTAGTGATACAGATCTCCTACGGTTCATCTTGGGATGAACCAAGTGAAAGCGCGGTAATGATGATGGTAATAAGACATCGGCCTCTCCTCCGCGGGTCGCGTGCTGGGAAGCCCGGTTCGAAAGAGGTAAGAGATGCGAGAGAATAGAATCGGATCCAAATCGTGTCCATCGGAATCCGCGGGTCGTATTTTACAGTTTCCGTCCGTGTGTAGGCTGTACGTAGGAAGGCGGTCCTGATCCGGGCTCAAGTCCGCCATCCGGGTGTCCGGGAATGAGAGAAGAGGAAATGTCCATTCCAGTGCCAGTCTAAGCCGTCGGCTTATCCAGAATCTCGGAGCAGTTGGCCTCGAACCGAAGATTGAACAGACGGACTCCGGCCATGAACTTCTCCGTCTTGGCCAATTCCCGGTCACGGCCAAAGAGCGTCTCGACGAACTCGACGCCCGAGTTCTTGCCCAAGCTGGATTGCTTCTTGCGAGCCGCCTTGAGCATGGGTGCCTCGCAGGCCTTGAGAAGGCCGCGTAGCTTGTCCATGAGGCGCTCCCCACTATCGATGAAGTCCTGGATCGTCTCTCGCTTGTCGGCACTCCGGACTATTCCCACCTTGAGCTCGGCCTGCTTGACGTGATCCGACAGCTGGATGAGGAGAAGCCACAGTTCGCCGGCCATGTCGGCGATGGGCGCCGACGCTCCCTCGTGGTAAACAGTCCAGTCGTATATCCACTTCCCCAGGCTGTTGGCGTCGAAAACACTGCCCAGCAGGAGGATGGGCTCCTCGGCAGCATCCCAGTTCTTGAGCGAGTAGCCCGGGGGGATCTTATGGCGGCGGGCATCGGCCTCGGTGGCCTTTTTTGTCGGAGTCGGGGGCTTGGGACGAGGCGCACTTACGGGCTTAACGGTGGAGGACCGCTGAGGAACCGTCGTCGACATGCGCCGGCCGTGAGATGTCGGAGGCCGGGCCTGAGCGTGGGGCCGAGGCGGGTCATAATAGTGGGCAGCCCGGGCGCCGGCCGGATCGACGTAGTACGAAGCGCTCTGGTGATTGTCAAGATTAGTGGCGATCCTCTGGTGATATTGGCGTCGTCGTCATGGGCAAACACTCACGTCTACAGTGCAGTATGCGCCGTAGCTGTTGTAGCGCGGAGACTCCATGTGGTAACCGGTCCAAGGCGTGTGCTGGGCATAGCTGCTGGCTCGCGTGTGATGAGCGGCCCTGGTAGCAGGCCGACGAGGCGTCGATCCATCATACCAGTTGGGCCTGGGCGAAGGCGTAGGCGTGGCCGAAGACATTCGAGAGTATTCCCACTCGTGCATAGGCGTCGAGCCAGGCGTTCTCGGAGACGGATAGTTCATGATGGACACCTTGGAGCCCTGAACTTGCAGCAGCCGTCACAGAATTAAATAGCCAAGTGAAGAGGCCGCGCGTTGCGATGACGACGCGAGGAAATGGCAAGTGACGAGAGAAGAGAGCTGGTTATTATGTTATGGGTGATTCGCTCGACGTGTGAAAAGCAAACGTCGCGTCGAGGAAGAGACGCGTCAGAGTTGAGGCCCGTCACCTCGGTATATGATCGGAAGAGTAGGGGTTAGAAAAGACTTCTGCTGCCGCACACATGACCGACGTAGAAAACGGGGTGATTTCCTCGGCCGACAAAGACGAGGAAATTCGAACGAGTCGGGAGGGAAGACTCGAAGATTCTCGCAGCAACTCGATGACAGAGAAGAACCGGTTTGATTCGACCGGATGAAATGCTCTTTTCCTAGAGAGAAGGAAAAGAGAAGAGGGGGGGAAAAATGAGAGACGAATGGTTTATGGGTTGATTGGCAAAAGCCAAGTTCTTGAAGAGGAAAAAAAAAAAAGGGGGGGGGGGGAGGGGGGGGGAAGCACGGAGCTGGAGGTGAGTCGAGGTATAAGTATGTATGCGAAGGCGGGCAGGATTTTATTCGGCCTTGTTTTTTCTTTCTTTTTTTTTCCTGTTCTTCCTTTTCTCGCCCTCCCTTCAGGTTATCGCAGCCCCCCCCCCCCTCCTCTCCCCTGCGGATCTGCTGTTAGAGGAGGGGGCCTGGGCGTGGGGGGGGGGGGAGGGGGTGGGGGTGAGCGCAACCCCAGAGGGGACGTCCAGGCTGGAACGCAGATGATGCGACAGGGGGTTTGCTGCTGGGGGTAGGTTGCTGGTGAGGGCTCATTGCTCAATAATAAATGGATGTCTGTCTGTGGTGGACGCTGGGGGGCCTCGAGCATCATGACCATCCATCCATCCATGGACTGGACAGCTGAAGGGGGCGTGTGATTGTATTCCCATCTTTTTATTCACCCGACACAGTGTCGCCAGAAGATATTTATTGTATGTATAATGTACGTACAACATACCTATGTAAGTACGATCAATATTGGAACGGTGACAGAGATTACTTCGTGGATATCGTACGTCGGCTTCATCTCCGTTGGTTAATGACCGCACGGTTCCGTCGCCAGCCTCACTCTCCCGCCATGTGACGAGCTGAAATCCCGCAGCCGAGAGAGCCATCTCGCCAGCAAACGTCATGCTTCTTTCTGGGCTGGCGGACATGTGCTACTAGGCTAGCCCGTTGGAACACGCCTGAGCGCTTCGTTATTCTTGGCAAGATCCGCTAGCCTCTTCGCCATGGTCTATGAGGTGTAAGCATGGGGGCTTAGACGACGACACATCATGGTCGTGATGGATGAGTCGATACACGAGTGATTGGGTATGAATTGTCATGACAAGATGCTGCAAGAGGACATAGGGGGGGGGGCCATGATACTTGCTTGCTTGCTTCCATGTCCCGGTTCACAGCCTCGGGTCATACACGTACGAGTGCTGGCAGCCAGTTTCTGCACTCGACACGGCCACAGATGATCGAGATATCTGACAGTCGAGTCCAGAACGTGCTGCAAATAGAGGCCGTTGGGTTAGAGCCGTCACGTGGGCTTTGCCGCAGCCCTACCCTCATCGACACACGCCCAGCATCCCTTGTCCGGCATCTATGTAAGATCAAAAGTCTCTCCGGCACACACCTACTCGGCCGTTTGTCTCCCCTCGCCGACGGGACAAGGATGTAAGATGAAGTGCTTTGCGTATATTCGTAGATGCTTGTCCATCTCCACGACGCCTAACCCTGACTCTTATCAGTAGAGACGCGGTGCGGAAGAGAACGTTGCTATTATTACCTGTTGCGGCTGCGACTCTAGGGAGACAACAGAGACACTCCTTTTTTTTTTTTTTTTTTTTTGCGTTTTGAAACAGAGCCGAGCGAATGGGAAGATTTCCAGTCATCAGCTGTATCTCGTCGCGCCTATCCGTACATGTATATCATCACATCATCTTTTCGAGCCTCTAGTCTCTCTGTCCTCCGCGGCCAATGACTCGCCCCAAGTATTCCCACCGGTAGGCATCGGGTCTTGCCGCCGCCACCGCCGCTGCTGGCTGCCCTCGGCGGTCCCGGTGGCGTTTGCCGGTGCTTTGTCTTAGGAAGACGGAAGATGCGGTTTCTGGTCTTTGCCGTATTGCTTCCTGTCTTTGGCTCGTGTTTTCCTTTTTCTCTTTCTTTTTCCTGGATTTGCTCTGGCTGTGTGTTTTCTTTTCTCTTGCTTGATGAGTGTCTCTGGCTTGAGGATTGACGGTCGAAACATGGCCTAGCACAAAGAATTGAAATGAAAATGTATCCGTACATCTTGCTCAGGCCGCCATCTCGGCCTACTTCTACCTCATTCTGATCGTGTGGCCATGCCATCGTACCGTCTCATTCGTGAGCATACCTACCGATGTGACGCGTCGTCCAAAAAGACGGCAGCCATCCATGCAAGAAGTCATCGTCGCCGTCCAGAACACCGGGGCAACGACCCTATACCCCGGTCATTGACGGCGTCCATCTTGTTCGTCTTCAGCGTCGCTTCTGCCCGTCCCGTCCGTCATCCCTGACGAGCTAGCGTCGGCCGGTTTATACAGAGACCCAGAGTCTCGGAGAGATTCGTGCTCTCTTCTCACCCCCGCCGCAAGCCAGTCTCATGTATTCTCTCCCAACCCATGTATTGATGTCCAACTGTCGTCTTGATTGGCGCGCCCTGCAGAGACACGTCGCCGTTGACGGGAGGATTGCGCCGTCCCCGCCTCACCCCTGTTGGAAGCCTTTACCGGTATTCGTCGTATGCGTGTGTCAAGGCCGAGGGCAAAACTCCAAAATTCAAATCTTCATCGAGTCTTTAGCATGCCCGCCTTGACCGACTCTTTTCTGAACCGGGCTACCTACCAGGCAGGGGCCGCATACGCTATCCTCAATCCGATGTGCGACAAGTCTCGTCTACGTTGCCCCCCCCCCCCCCTGGAAGCCAGACGTGAAAGGCAAAAGAAAACAAGGCGAGGATTGGAAGACGATAGAGTACGAATCAGGGGGAGAAATGACGGTCGAATGGGATGCTAAAGTCACCGAGACGTTGACGTCGAGGTAGGGGAGGTAGGGAAGAGAGAAGCGGCACAATGACGTCTCGAGAGCCCCCTTCAACCCGCTTCCACGATTCCATGTCTTCTCCCTCCATCTACTCGTACGAACATGCCGGTATTACCGCATAGCTTACGAAGCCGTTCACGCAGGCGTCGACAAGAATGTCAGCCACCAGTTCCGCATATCGACGCACTCCCCCCCTCCCCCAGACACGTCGGTTCTCGTCAAGCCATAGGGCAGAGACTTGAGCCATGCAGCTGCAGCCCTGATGAATGCGAGGATACCCAACTTGCCGGATGACCGCCTTAGGCCTTTATCGTCTAGGGGTCCTCGGCGTCATTCATCCTCTTCCCCGGATGCCGGTTGTGGACGAGCCTTTATCCTACATGCAGATGCAGCTTGTCTCCGAATACCGAGCTGATGCCTACCCATTCGTACCTACGAATATGGGCCCTCGCTGAATACATTCACATGTATTATCCAGCCTCATTGGGCACCCATCGTCGGCCCCCGGGATATGAGCCATCCGCCGTTCTGCTCCATCGCCTGCGTCATTTCCCACCTCTTCTCTTCTGCCTGTCCTGATCTCTTTCTTCTTCCTCGTCCTTCCACTACTGCAGGCCCCTTCTTCAAGTGCTTCAACTCTGCAGGCCAGGGATGTTTCTCACGTGACGAGTCCACACTGCCGGGCCGCCCCTTGAGCCCCACATTTCGCCTCCGATGGCCGCTAGATGGGGATCCACCGCCCACCTGTTTGCCCCTCAAGACCCGCCAGGCGGCCCCCGCATCTTCTGCTCCGAACATGCACAAAAATTAATCCGGATCCCTGACTCATCGACGTCCACCCTTTCCCCTTTTTTCTGCTTGTCGAGAATTTCACTTCCTCATCAATAACGTCTCTTCTCGCCTGGCCCCTTTTGCCACCCTGTCGCTTCTCGAGACGTCGCCACTCAAGACACTGCCACTCGAGACGCCACCGTCCGATTGCTTCGCCACTCATTGACCGAGAGATTCACCGACGCAAATGCCGCGACGACCAACACCGGCCCGACCCCCCCTTCTCGGAATCTATCAGTGACCCGCGACGCCGCCTAGCATGGAACACTTCTTTTCGCCTTCCTCTCGCTTCTGTCGCATCCGGCATGGCTGACGGTTCCGAGTCGATGTCAGCATCCCGTTTTGACTCACCGGAGCTTGTCATCCGAACGTTGAGCTCGAGCATGAGTCACTCGAAGAGACGGATAAGCTCGCACACGTTTCCGATACACCTTCTTCTGCCTTGAACGGGCTGTGCAAAAATTTTCTTCGTTACGCGAAACACGTCGCTGCCCCGACCAAGCGGATGCTGCCCGCACAGGCAGCGAGACCTTGCGACGCTCAGCCCATGGTGCCAAGATGGGGTCTTCCGTCTCGCCTCGGCCCGATACAGCTCGTGCCGCTCTTCTCCCTCCATCGCCTCGTGATACATCGATGTTTGGCCCCCTCTCGCGACAACGATGCCCGACCACCTATCTGGCCGGACTCGGCTTCGTGACGTATTACGTGTGCTGCCTGCCGGCGGCCGCAGGACGCGTCTTGCTGCTGCAGGATGCCGATAACGTGGAGACCTTTGTTGGCCGACGTTAACGACACGCCCTCCCGGGTACTCTCTCGCACTGGATTTCTGTCTAGACCCTCCGGCCAGCGTGTTCGGCGGGCTGCCGCGATCGGTTCCGGCCGTTTGACCGTTTTACCCTGCTCGTGGCCTATTTCAGCGCCAGACAAGAGATTCGGAGGTTGAGGGAGGTCTGTATTTGCACTTCTCATGTTTCTTTGCGGGTGTATAATCAAGAGAACTTGAGCAAGTCCGCTTCTGTGCTGCAGCGAACTGATCTGAAGCTGCGTCGAAAGTGGAAACCCCGGGGAACTCTCTTTGTCAGATGAAGCCTCGACAACCGTACCGGCCCGCGCCATGAAGATCGAATCTTCGTCCTTTTTCGTTCTCCCCCCACTCGGTCTGCGATATTTTCTCTCATTTCGTTGCGCCTTGGAAGACAGGGCCGCGTTCGCTGCCTAGGAGATAGGCTAGACCGGCCACTAGAAGGACCGCATGTGCTTTGCAGGCAATCGAGACATTTCACTGGGCCCTGAACCCCCGGTAGCTTGCCAAAGCCCTTAGAGAGGACCCGGACCCCCCTCGTCGTCCACTGGCTAGTCTTGGAAACTTCATCGTCTCGTGGTAGCAAGTTACTTGATTCCGGCATTTTGGCAATGACGGATGATTCGTCGCAGCATCAGAGTCAGGGTTCCCCCGAATGGGAACTATAGGGATCCCACGGCTCGCCCTGCCTGAGCCCGAGGGCAACTTGTCGATTCGATGGGTAAATTGAACCGTCACCGTCAAAATTGCCGGCATAGCACTCGACCCGATTCTCCCTGGCGAGGCACATGGTCATTTGTTCCACCGTGGTTTCTCGCCGGGACGTGCTGATTCACATACCTGAAGAGTTTTGCCTCGCAAAGGGGCGCTACCCGCAACGCCCGCGGGCCTAAACAATGTCCAGCCCCTTGTGGAGCACATCGTCGTCAAGAGCACGCGTGGGCTTGATCCAGCTTCTTCGCGTGCTTCTGTCTCGGCTCGGAATGCAGACGCTTGTTGGCGATGGCTGGGCCCGGCTTTTTCTCCCAGCCATCAACTCAACCGCTCAAGCAGCTATACTAGGGCTGTCTCACCGGTTTCCCCGTACGTTCGAACAGCCTGTCCTTTGTTGCAGAATCCCTTCTTTCCGGAGAGTATCTTGGTGGCCTCGAGACAACTGCATGCTGCTCGTCGGCTTAGGCAAGACACGGAGACGCTTCCATCATAGTTGCAGAGGCATGTGTAAGGCCTCTTGGACGGTATGTGAAGCCTCTGGGCGACGACTTTCAGCGCAACGTGCTCCTACGACGTTGCGTAGACATATAAGGAGCGCGGTCCGGCCATGGGTTTCTCTCTAGCAGACCGCTCTATCCCAACTTCTTCAGAAAACACATCATGAAAGCACTCGTTGCTCTCGCTCTCGCCAGTGCGGCCATGGCCGCCAGTCCACCCGGTTACGGAGGTGGTGGTTACAAACCGCCCCAGGTAAGGCCCAGGCATGCATCGGCCAGAGAGAGACTCGAGGTGCTGACGGAAACACGTCAAGCCCACATGCAAGGCTGTGGGCGAGCAGTGCTCCGCGGGCCTTGGACCAAATCAGTCTTCAGGATGCTGCGCGGGTCTCAGCTGCAAGTCTTCTCCCGGAATCAAGGGCGGCGGCAGAGTGAGTTGCCTGACGTTTGTTGAGCCCTTGTCCAAAGAGCAGACAGACTGAGTACTTGAATCCAGTGCACCGCCGGTTATAATAGCGGCAACAAACAACCCTATTGTAAGAAGCCGGGCGAATCATGTGCTACGGGTCTTGGGCCGGGCAAGTCGTCCGGATGCTGCGCCGGCCTTAAATGCAAGTCGACAGGTTTGCCTGGCGGAGGAGTGGTGAGTCTCGAGACTACCATCCATCAACCGCATTTCGAAGCAGCAGATTAACTTGATATTCTAGTGCACTGCTGCGTATAACGGCGGCGGCGGCGGCGGCGGCGGCGACAAGCAGCCCTACTGCAAGAAGCCGGGTGAAAAGTGTGGTACGGGTCTTGCCCCCGGGCAGTCATCTGGATGTTGCCCCGGCCTTGAATGCAAGTCGACAGGTTTGCCTGGCGGAGGAGTCGTGAGTCTCGACACTACCATCAGCCGCATTTTCGAAGCAGCAAATTAACCGGTTATTCTAGTGCACTGCTCCGTATAACGGCGGCGGTGATAAACAGCCCTACTGCAAGAAGCCGGGTGAAAAGTGTGGTACGAGCCTCGGCCCCGGGCAGTCATCTGGATGTTGCCCCGGCCTTAAATGCAAGTCGACAGGTTTGCCTGGCGGGGGAGTGGTAAGTCTCGAGACTACTATCCATCAACCGCATTTCGAAGCAGCAGATTAACGTGATATTCTAGTGCACTGCTGCGTATAACGGCGGCGGCGGCGGCGGCGACAAGCAGCCCTACTGCAAGAAGCAGGGTGAGAAGTGTGGTACGGGTCTTGCCCCCGGGCTGTCATCAGGATGTTGCCCCGGACTTGACTGCAAGTCGACAGGTGTGCCCGGCGGAGGAGTGGTAGGTCTCAAGGCGGTCGGGAGTCTTGCCAGGTCAGAGAAGAGAGACTGACTCGATTTCCTACCCAGTGCACCGCTGCTTACAACGGCGGCGATAAACAGCCCTACTGTAAGAAGCAGGGCGAGATGTGCGCTACGGGCCTTGGCCCGGGGCAGTCATCCGGATGCTGTGCCGGCCTCACTTGCAATTCGGCTGGCAGGCCTGGCGGCGGAGTGGTGAGTCTCGAGGTCATGGGCCTTGTCGGGGCATAGGGTCTGACTTGTTCTCGCAGTGCACTGCCGAAGGATACGACAAGGACTATAACGGCGGCGGCTCCTGCAAAAAGGAGGGCGATGGTTGTGCCGCGAGTCTCGGTCCGAACCAGTCGTCTGGGTGCTGCGACGGCCTTACTTGCAAGCCCACGGGTATCCCTGGGGGAGGAGTGGTGAGTTTGGGGGCGGTCAAAAGGACAAGGCTTGTCAGGGCAGAGGGGCTGACCATGTCGCAGTGCTCGGCTGGTGGCTACGACGACAACTACAGCGGCGGTGGCGGGTATGGTGATGGGGGCGGCGGCTACAACGGAGGCGGTGGCGATGACAACGGCGGCGCCTACGATGGAGGTGATGGAGGTTACGACGACGGCGGCTATGGTGGTGGTGGCGATGGTGGTGGTTATGGTGGCGGCGGAGGCAATGGCTACTAGGGAGGGCAATGGATGGATGGAAGAGGGTTGAGCTGGTTGGTTGGCATGGCAGTCGTCGAGTTATCTGGGCTTTGTTTGCCGCCTTGGTTGGGTTGGTTTCATGCAGAAGCAGGTAGGAAAGGAGAGAGTTGGTTTTTCGTGCAGAACCAAGTAGGACAGAGTTGGTTACGAATCCCTCGGAGGGATCAAGGCAACATGGCAACTCGTCGTCTCCTACTCGTCTTCACAACCTCCACAACCCCCTCTTTCAAGGCTTCCTCCCAAAAGACATAGCAGACGGGTTGAAAAACTTGTTCTTGTTGTCATTCAGTCAGAGGCTATCAAACATGCCACTCAAGTCAATAGATAGGTAAGTAGAAGGCAGTTCCCCCCCCCTTCTCGCCCCTCCCGCAAGACTCATAAAACATGGAATGTACTGCCATCTCTGCCAAAGCACCACCTCGCCTCCTCTCTGTCTGTCTCTCCGTCTCTCTCTCTCTCTCTCTCTCTCTCTCTCTCTCTCTCGTTTCTTGTAGTACTCACGATAGTCCCCCCCCCCCCCTTTCCATTTTACAGCATAAAGGCCAGGCCCGCAGCCGCGCCCAGAACGTTGAGCGCGACCGCCATCCGGTCGGTGCCGCCCACCTGAACGGTCGATCCGTCGGCCGAATTGTAGGGCATGACGCCCGTCGCGTAGCTGTTGGCCGGCGTGACGGCCGTGGCGTACTCTTCCTTGGTCTTGCGAGCGTATCCGCACTGCTGGCCCTTGCAGACGACCTTCTCGGTGCACTCGTTGTCGTCGGAGCACTTGTCGTGGTTGCGCATCTGGCAGTCCTCGCCGTAGCACACGACCTTGAAGCACTTGTCGCCCTGGCAGATGGCCTTGTAGCACTGGTCTCCGCGGCAGACGGCCTTCTCGTGGCACTCTTCGCCCTCGCCCTCGCACATCTCCTTGGGCTGGGGCTTGCACTCTCCTCCGTTGCACATGTACTTCTCCTTGCACTCGTCGCCGCTGCACTTCTCGTAAGGCTGACGCTTGCACTCCTCTCCCTGGCAGACAATCTTGTGGCACTGCTCGGCCTCGCACATGACCTTGTAGCACTCCTCTCCGCTGCAGACCACCTTCTCGTACGGCTTGGCCTGGCAGTGGGGTCCGGGAGTCGGGGCCGGGGCCGGGTAAGGGGCCGGAGACGCAGTGTAGGGGACCGGGACGACGGGAACCTTGACGGCCGCGGTCGGGCACTCCTTGCCTTCGCACTGGTCGGGCTTGTTGTAGGGGGCCGGCTCGGGCTTGTTCTCGGGCTTGTTCTCGGGCTTGTTCTCGGGCTTGTTCTCGGGCTTGTTGTAGGGGGCCGGCTCGGGCTTGTTGTAGGGGGCCGGCTTGGGCTTGTTCTCGGGCTTGAAAGGGACGGGCTTGTAAGTGTCCGGCTTGTAGGTGTCCGGCTTGGGAGGAGCAGGCTTCGGGCACTCGTTCCCGTTGCAGTAGGGCTGCGGCTTGCACGACTCGCCCTGGCAGACAATCTTCTTGTAGCACTCGTCGCCCTTGCACTGCTCGTGTTTGCAGTCGTTGCCGCGGCAGACGAAGTTCTTCTTGCACTCGTCGTCGTAGCACTCCTCCTGGCTGCAGCGGCCGTCGTAGCAGACAATCTTCTTGTGGCACTCGTCTCCCTGGCACTGGGGGTATTCGCAGTTGCCGCCCTTGCAGACGACCAGCTTGTGCCACTGCTCGACCTCGGTCTGCTCCACGCGGCACGAGTACTCGCTATCGCACACGACTCGGAAACGCTCGCAATCGGGGCAGGGCCGCTCGGGGGCGCAGCTGTCTCCGTAGCAGATAATCTTCTTCTTGTGCCAGTCGTTGGTCTTGGGCGCCACCGTCTCGACGCTGTATGCCGTCGTCTTGGATCCGACCGGGCAGTTCTTGACCGTCTCAGGGCAGGCCGTCACCACGTGCACCCGCGTACGCGTCACCGTGTTGCCGCCGTTGCCGTAGTCGCCGTTGCGCGTGTAGGCGCTGAGGACGATGACCTTGGAGCTGCTGTAGCCGCCGCACTGCTGGCCGCCATTGCCGGGGCAGCCCGTGTTGCAGAAGGAGTCCGACACCTTGGTCAGGGAGTCGCTGGTCTTTCCACAGTAGCAGTCCCTGTTCGACTCGTCAGCGGCCGTAAACCCAACATGTCGCCGGTCCCGAGCCTTACTTGTTGTAGACACCAAAGACGGCCGACGGGCAGCTGGCGGCGCAAAGGTCGAGGCCCATCTGGTCATGAGTGGCAATCTTGGTGAAGCACTTGGACCCTTCGTTCAGGTTGACGCAGCCGTGGTACGAAAAGTCGCCGACCTGGTAGACGGGGCCGGGAGAAGGCTGAGGCGAATAGGGGGCCACGTACGCGGACGTAGCCTGCGACGCGGCGGCCACTTGGCAAGCGCCAAGGGCGACGACAGTCGAGCAGCGCATGCTTCTGCTGGGTGAGAAAAGAGACGGCGAGAACTGTTTGGTGTTAGTCTGAAGGAGTGACTGTCGACGAGTGACAAAAGAGTGTCGGAGCTATCGAGCTCTGGAGAAAAAAAAAAGATAACGAAACAAGGAAAGAATGAGCGAATCAAGGCCGAACGGGCTGTGTTGTGTGTTTGTGATGAGGAAAGAAAGGTATCAGCTATCCACGGACAGGCTGCGAATCTTTATAGCTCTCGAGCCCGGCCAACACGGTCCAAGGGGTGATTCGTCTTTGTTGTCTTTCGGCACAGCCTAGTTCGACATGCATATGCCAATACAGCCATTGTTCGGGGGACCGGGCCTGATTGCGAGGCCGGAATTCCAACCGAGTCCACGAGGAAGGGGGCGCGCCACGAACGGGCCGCGGGACAGATTCCATCCTAGCCCGGCTCGGCATGTCGACCTGACCGAGTCCAGGCGGGGGAACTGCCTCAGGGTCCGCCACGAGAGACAAAACAATCGCCTGTGTAGAGTGACGCGCTTTGGACCTTATCCAATAATTGCGTGGAAAGCCATACCAGACGAGGAGACGGTATGGGGGTGGGCAGCAGTGACTGAGTGGTAGGTGAAGGACCTGATTGGACCTCTTCCCGCTTCACCAGTCTCATCTCATCCAGCTATCCATCAAGATACGCAACCTTCATTGCTTCAATCTGGCCTGATTTCCGTCTATAACGTGCTGTCGATGCAGCTCCCTCGAGGGCGATGGATCATGACTGGCTCAGACTCCCTGACCCGCTCGTCTCGTGCTGGCAGTGCCTAAATTTCGGAGCGGAACACGTAAACAATAGTCGGTAGGCATCCGGAATAGGGCGTGTCTCGCAGTCGAGGTTCGGAACGAGTCGCGAAGACGCGTGAAGAAGAATAGTTGCTGTTAGACTAGTTGGTCGTTGGCCGAGACATTGATGTTGGACGGTGAATGGTTTTTCCGGATGCCGGGAATCCGATGGGTATAGGGTAGCGATAACCAAGGAGTTGCGATCAAGTCTCGGCCAAGCTCAGATGTTGTGTTCGTGGCTCGGATAGCGAGTAGGAATTATCTCTATGGTTGATGTATTCGTCCTCTGGATATTCACATTGGCCACCGACATGGTAAGGGTCGGGTGCCGTGGGCAGCAGGTCCCGCACTACATTCTACCGTTGATATCACCTAGCATGTCTGGACGGTAAGCGTTGAGCAAGAAGATGATGGCTTCGTTCAACATGGACCTTATTGCCTAGTCGAGTGCAATGAGCAGTTGTGATTGGCCTCGGCTGTTTTCTACCTGCCTAGGTAGGTAGGTAGATATTCGTACAGCCATTACATGGATACGTATCACAAGAAGGCCGGCATCTTACAGATACTCGCGGAATACAGCGCCAATAACATGTAAGTCGAGTCCATGCAGTCAGGCCGAGTCGAGCTTCCACATTGTCCATGATTGTATGATTGTATGATTGTATGATTGTATGATTGTATGCTTGTATGCTTGTATGTTTGTATGCTTGCATGTATGTATGTTATGTACGTATGTATGCATGTATGTTCTTGCCATCTCCAACTCCAAAGTCGTCGGCCTCGACCGCCATCGACCTACGATGCCAAACCCGGACGCCAATCCAGCATCATGTTTTGTTATGCCATGGACTGCGGGTGTTATCGACACCGCGGCATGCGTCCGGCCTAGCGCGCAGATGGGTTCGCAATAGTCGGCGCGAGGTCCGAGACAGGAATGTTTCGAAATGATGCGCGTCTTGTCATCCCCCTTTCCCCGTAAACAGGCCGTTCCAGCACCGGTACGCTCCCCGCCACTGACGACTGTGAATTCTTCCCTCGGCGTCCACGTGCCTGAGCGCGCTGGTGCACAAGGTGTCGGCCTCATCCTTTCCCGCCACTTGACGTTGGCCGCCGAGACGAAGGAGTCGTTCTCGACACAACACCAACAGAAATGACGTATCATCTGCCGTCGTGTACGGTGCTTCATCTCCTTGACGTTTCCTTGACGCGATGGCACGCGCGCCGTCGCATCCGCTATCTCTCAACAAACGTAGGAGGCTGGAGGTCAACCTTGATGCTGTAGATCGAATCAGAGCGACCGGCTTACCGACCGCCCTCCAACCATGCTTGAACGTCTCCCTTGACTTCCTGTCACGGCCTCCCTGGCCAGGGAGCCACGTCGCGGCTCCCAATCGATGAACCGGAGCCTCTTGGCCGATGTTGCTTCCCTCTCGGCGTCCCTGATAACGAATGCAGATCTAGCGCTTCACCCTGCATCGTTGCCTTGCAGGCACTTTTTTCCTATATGTAGGCATCTTTGGAGCCCCATGCCGGATGGTAGTGAGTGGCCTATGTGCACTTGGGAGCAGGTCCCTGCAGGCCTCACCCTCCAGTCCTTGTTGAGATTCTAGGGCCTTCTCTTACCGAGATCCGGAGACTCGGCAGGGCTGTGTCTAGTGTTTGCGATTCGCTCTGTTGGTGTCACGATGGGACGCTTATGATATGGCGGGCAACGCTGTCCGGGACTGGCTCCCATCGCCCTCAGACGGAGTCTTGTAGGATACACGTGCGAGCGTCAATCAGAAGCAGCAAAGAGCAGCGCGTCATCATCTATCCAAGGCATCTGGACGTCGTGACGGTCGATTACAAGACCGACCCCAATATCTCCCATCGCGGTCGACCGTCGCATCGGCCTTCCCGGACGAGACTATTGGGACAATGTCGCAATGGGTCTATCGATTCCCGACTCCGAGTCGGATAGCAGCTGATATTTCATGAAGTAGACGACTTGATGCGAACCAAGTTTGAGATGCCATCCACGTCTCTTGGAGAGCAGCACCTTGACCTCATGGGAGAGTTGTCGAGCGGCGCACAGCGACGAGAGGTATAAGTATCCGACTGATCCCGACTTGCTCTACCAACTCAGCCTGAAATCATCACCGTGAGACGAACAGTATCAGTCAGTCAGAACCACAACGAAGCCTATCAAGATGCAGCTCTCCAAGATCACGGCCATGTCCCTGTTCTACCTGGGAGCTTGCTCCCTTCCTCTCGACGGTAAGTGGCGTCGACAGAAATTCATCGAAGCCCATGCTGACCATGGCAGTAAACCGTCAATCGACCAGTCTCGCAACCAACGCCGTCAGACGCGTGTCGGTGGAAGCGAAGCAAACCGTAAGACGGGCATCTCCCATGGACAGACAGGCGCGCGAGATACTGGCAGATGGCGACGACGGGGAGAAATCAGTCGAGTATTTCAAAGCGAAAGACGGCATCAGCGTGCGAGACATGAATGAGCGTCTGGGCCATATGCTGACGGACAAGACCTCAGCTGACCCGGCACATGGATATATTAAGCGTGACGCGATGGATTTCAAGGGCAGCGAGGTGACGCTCGACAGGCCCAAGACGGGGCAGATCGAAATTGCAGCCTAAGGGGCTGCTGATGGTCGCTGTATGTAGGTAGGTAGGTTAGGTATTCGTAGATAGGTAGGTATAGTGGGCTGCCACTCAAAACGAGCAAATCTTAACACCATCACTGCCCTACAGTAAGACACTAAGTTAAGATAAGCTCGAATTGAGTGGTAACCCACTGACATGCATACATCATAGCCTATAGGTTGCGGATGGAAGATTCCGCCTGTGGCGCAGGCAAAACTCGTGCCTACCTACCTAGCGTCAATCTGGTGCCCCGTTTCATCACGGCGGGGCCAGCGCAGCGGGACCTCCCCAGCCTCCAGGCCATCGAGGGCTGATGTGGGCTCTCACGGGACCGATCACGGGGCCTCCCCCTCCTCTCCTCTCCTCTCCTCTCCTCCCTCCACCCCGCCGCATCTGACGTCTTGCCCCCACCAGCCCCGGCCTCGGACCCTCAATCCGTCCTACCTACCACCTACCTACCTACATATGTATGTACACATACATGTATGTATGCACTCGTAGCCTTTCACTTCTTCAACCTTGCTGACCTGACCTTCAACATCATCTTTTCCTCTTCTTACTCTTCTTACTCTTCTTCGTCTTCTTCGTCCTCGTCTCCCTCTCCTCCCTCTCCTCCCTCTCCCCCTTCCTCTTCCATCTCCGCCCGCTCCGCTCCTCGCTGGGCATCAACTCGTCTCAGCCGCGCTCCCCTTCTCGTCCTCCTCCCGCCGCCGCGCGGTCCGGGCCGCCATCATGTTCGACCTCTTCGCCATGTTCCTCTCGTGCGCACGCCCACGATGAAAACTCGCTCGACGCCCGCTGACTCTCACGCTCTACAGCTCCATCACCTCCTTTCTCCTTCCCATCTTCGCCTCCTACAAGGCCCTCAAGACGTCCGACCCGGCCCAGCTGACGGCCTGGCTCATGTACTGGGTCGTATTCAACTGCTGCCTCCTCGCTGAATCATGGGTGTCCTTTATCCTCGTCTGGTGCGTCGAAAGAACCGCGCGCCCCCTCTTCACTTCACCGTCTCCAAGTTATTGACGCCGATTTGCGCCCTTAGGATCCCGTTCTACGGCTACATTCGATTCTTCTTCTTCCTCTACCTGATTCTGCCCCAGACACAAGGCGCGCGCACTCTCTACGAAGAAAAGATCCACCCCTTCCTCGAGGAGAACGAGGGCTCCATCGATAAACTCATCGCAACCACACACCAGCGCCTCCGCGCCGCCGGCTCGTCCTACCTGCTAAAGGCTATAGACTATCTCAAGACAAAAATCCTCGGCCTTCCTCGCTCCGAGCCGCCTCCTCCTCCGCCACCCGCTGGCCCCTCCGGCTACACCCAGTCGCTCCTCGCCCGCTTTAGCGTTCCCACGGCGAGGCTGCCGGCCGCCGCGTACTCCGGCAACGACTTCTACAACATGCTCGCCGGCGCCGTCTCCGCTGCCGCCGGCGGAGGTAGCCGCGCCGCTGGAAACGACTCGGCCCCCCTCATCCCGCCCGATCTGCGCGGCTCGGCCGAGAAGATGACCTTCATCGCCGCTCAGCGCGAACGGCTCAATGTGCTCCTCTCGGCCCTCGACCGTGAGGCTCAGGAGCTTCAGAGAGCCGACGCTGAACAATACACATCCCGCGACGATACCCGCGACGATACCCGCGACGATACCCGCTCGCGCTCGCGTTCCAGCGGCGCCGGCCTGAGCAAGAGCCGCAGCGAGACCGACTTCGAAAAGGTTGAGGCCGAGAGCGGCGACGAGGACGGCGCCGACGGGAGCCTTCGCAGGCGTCAGGTTCCCGGTGGCGGCGCGGCAGGCAGTTCGTGGATACCTTGGGGATGGACAGCCGGTGCAGGCGCGACAAAGAGCTCTTCACGCGAGGGATAGCATCACCGAGGGGGCTTCTGGTCAAACTGGCGTTTTCGGCGCATCGCATGTAGATTTGACTTCACGGGCATGCTGAGAATCCCCCTGTGGGAAGCTCTCCTTCACGCGACCACGTAAGCCATCCAGGGTCGACGCCCAGATCACGACCGTCTGTCCATGAAAATATGTGCTGTCCCCTATGCGGTCATGGCTGAGAGATGAGTTTTTGCCTTGGGACACCAGACGCCACTGCACTGCGCGCCTCTGTCCGTGCAGACTTCAGTCCTCCATTCTGACCGCGCGACTTCAGTTGCTCCTCGAGTTGACGGCAATCTTGTGAGGATACACAACCTCGACGGCGCCCCTGCGATACCAAAAGGTGCGCTTCTTCTTGGTGATTACGTGCTCGACCCAGACCTCCTCCATATTATTCTTCCGGAAATGGCGGACGTATTGGGGATCCCAGAGCTCGGAGCCGATGCCGAGGTCCTTGCAGCAGCGCATCAGGGCGTTGGACTTGCAGCCCTCGACGGCGGAGGGGAGCTGCTCGGGGCTGAAGAAGGGGTTCTCGCCCTGTGCTTGGGAGACGAAGCTGGTAGCGGAACAAGCAACGGGATCAGCGGGCGTCATCGAGACGACAGACTCGGGTTAGTGTAGAAAGTGGACATGGGGACTTACCGGCCGTTGACGATGAGCGCGTACTCGCGCGTCACGATGCTCTGGCCGACGACGGCATCGCCCTTGGGGATCAGGCCCCATCCCATGGGTCCGAAAGCCTCGTTCAACCGCCGACGATACTTGATCTCGGGTAGGTAAATGACACCATCGGGCTTGACCTCGATTTCAGCTTCGGGCAAGGGCCTCATCAGCACCTGAAACTGCTCCTCCGTCACGGGCTTCGTCGCCACGCCATGGAAGCTGCTGGCCCAATTGACATCGGCAGCCGACGCGGCATCGGCCTCCGTTTCCGTCGTCCACTGCGGAGGGACGGCTGGTTGGTATTGAGGGGGCGGATTCGATGCCTCTGACGATAATGCCCTGCGCATCAACCTCGTCGACAGCATGGCCGGTGCTGCTTGGTTTGCTGAGGTAGAGCGGCAGGCTGTTGCGCCGAGACGGAGGCGGGATGCCGTCGCGAAGGTCTGGCGGAAGACGGACATGGCTCGCGACGATTAAAGGGGAAAGGATGAGGGGAGGAACGAGATGATGAGGGTGCAATGACACCTGCTTCTTGCTACGGCTCCTTTTTTTTTTTTTTGCTCAGAGTTCCTGATGGTCCGTACAAAATTTCAGGCAGACCAGGAAAAACGAAGGTCCGTGGTATCCCGTCCGAGGTCTAGGGTAGGCTGATGTACGAAGACTAGGTAGAGCCTTGCCGCCTCGAGCATCACGACCGGCTTCCAGTGCGCTCATCGTTGCCCTGTCGTTGCCAGCACTGTTTAAAGCTCTCCATCTATCGAAGCGTAAGCTTCAGTCTCCGATGCTGCTCGACAAGGTATGGTACGAGAAAGGGGCGCCGACCTCGGCGGTGCAGGCCCTCCAGTCCTTCTTGTCAAAGTAGCAATCCGTCAGCTTGGCGTTTTCCTCTGCGCGCGCTGCTCGTTAGCTGGAGATGGAACAAGGGTCATGTTGGGAATCGGGCCGAGGCGGAGCGATTGTCACCTGCGCAGCCGGTGCTGAAGATGCGCTTGTCCCTGAGAGTGGCAGCTGATCAGCACCGTGACGACGAAGGGGAGAGCTGAGAGGTTCACGCACCATTCGTCCGGCTCGTCATCTCGTGGCTGCTCTTGCGCGTGCGTATCTGGTGTCTTGTCCATCTGACGCGCTTCGTTGGGGGTGGTGATGAGGTCAGAAACTTTAGTCAGGCTGGATGATTGGTAATCGTCGGCTATAGGCTGTAGGAGGCTCTCAGGCTGTACACCCACGACCGAGACTACCTCCATCACCCCATCGGCCTCATCCTTGCCTCATCTCAGCCTCAACTCTACAGTCAAGATGGCGCCCCGGCGTCTCAATGTGCTCGTATTCGCGGGCAAGTTTCTCCCTTCGCAACCGCCTCGGCCCGGCTCATCTGACGGTATAGACTGATAGGCACCGGCACCACCTCCGAATCGGTGCACCATTGCATGTACTCGCTGCGCCGGCTGCTATCGTCCAACTACGCCGTGACGCCCGTCGGTGATGCGGCGCTACTCCGGGAGCCGTGGTCGGCGACGTGCGCGCTGCTCGTCTTCCCCGGCGGTGCGGATCTCGGCTACTGCAGCGTCTTCAACGGAGCTGGCAATAGTCGGATCTATGAATACGTCCGGCACGGTGGTGCCTTTCTCGGCCTCTGCGCCGGCGGCTACTACGGAAGTACTCGCTGCGAGTTCGAGGTCGGAAACCCACCTCTTGATGTCGTCGGCTTTCGCGAGCTGGCCTTCTTCCCTGGTGCCTGTCGCGGAGCTGCCTTCTCGGGCTTCCGGTATGGGAGCGAAAGGGGCGCACGGGCGGCCAGGTTAGAGGTCAATACTGCTCTTTTGGACGCGCCCGACATGTTCTTGTCATACTACAACGGCGGCGGCGTCTTTGTCGATGCCGCTACCGCCAGTGTTTATGTCGACGTCTTGGCCTCATACGCCGATGAGCTCGACGTCGATGGTGGCAATGGAAGCGCCGCTGTTGTCCTCTGCCGTGTCGGGGACGGCAAAGTTGTTCTCTGCGGGCCGCATCCCGAGTGAGTATCGCCTCTCTGCCTGCTCTGATGCCTCCTTATCCCCTGGGACCTTCTGATGCCCACCAGGTTCGCCGCCGAAAATCTGCGTCCACAGCCCGATATACCCTGGTATGCCGACCTCATCAGCCAGCTTGCCGCCGATAATGAGGCTCGCGTATCCTTTCTGAGGGCCTGTCTCGCCAAGCTCGGTCTCGACGTGGCTCAACAGCAGACGTCTGTACCTCCACTATCCCACCTGCACCTCTCGTCCAACGACGGTGCCAAGGTGACGGACATACTATGCGCCTGGGATGACATCTTGGACAAGGCCGAAGGCTGCGAGGTCATCAGGGGCGATGCGGACACCTTCTTCGTCCGCAGCCACCAAGACAGCTTCAACCTCGACAGCCTCCGTCCATCTTCGCGGGAGGCGCCCATCGCAGACGACGGCCAGGTCGACTTTACTGTTATTCCCAAGTCCATCATGGCCTACGAGCGGGGGCTTCCGAGTCTCGAGTCGACGCCGCGCTTCGATCACGAGCTCTTCTACAACAGCCTGGCGCGCTTCCAGATGGTCGAGCCCGACGCCACCGACTGGGGCAGCATTCTGCTGTATGGCGAGGTGGTGACGAGCACCAACTCCCTGCTGGAAAAGTGCGCGCCTCTCTGCCCTGTTTCTTTTGTCTAGGGCCAAACTGACTTCTATGTACTAGGAACAGCAAGATGACATCGAGACTGCCCACGGGCTTTACCTTTTCCGCGTCCACGCAGCTGGCAGGCCGTGGTCGAGGCAGGAATGCTTGGATCGCACCCCCTGGGGCTCTCATGTTCTCGGTCATCATCAACCATCCGGCACACCTCGCTGTCTCACGCCCGTTCATCTTCCTGCAGTACATTGCCGTCATCGCCGTTGTCGAGGCCGTCCAGTCGCTGGGCGCCGGCTACCAGGACCTGCCTGTCAAGCTCAAGTGGCCCAATGACATCTACGCCCTCGATCCGACGCCGGCTTCTTCACGCCAGTACGTCAAGATCGGAGGCGTCCTCTCCCACTGCGGTTACTGTGACGGCCAATACCAAGTCATCCTCGGCATCGGCATCAACGCAACCAACCCGCGTCCGACGACGGCCCTCACCGATCTTTTGCCCGCCGGCGCCGCGCCCCTGAGGATTGAGGTGCTTCTCGCTCGCATCCTCACCCGGCTGGAGGCCGTCCATGCCCAGTTTATGCGACACGGCTTCTCCGAGGATATGGAGAGACGCTATTATCGCCACTGGCTACACACGGGTCAGGCCATCTCCCTCGAGGCCGAGGGCGGAATCCGCGCGCGCGTGCTCGGCATCACCAGGGACTGGGGCATGCTGCGCGCCGAAGAGACGGACGCCGACGGAAGGGGGACGGGCAAGATCTGGACCCTTCGGAGCGACGAGAATAGCTTCGACTTTTGGAAAGGCCTGATTCGGCGGAAGCTCTAGATCGTCTTCATCGGCTACAACACTGATGCTCAGGGGTAGATGGTTTGGGAAGTGCATGTGTACGGTTTGAGGAGTTGTCGCCTATCAGACAACAACGAAACGCTGTTTTGAGGTTCGCCAAAAAAAAAACTAAAAAAAACTCATTGTCTTTACTCGCTACACCCACTGCTCGAGACCAAAGACACGTCAATCGTGATAAAATAGCCGAAAACGATGTATATTTTGATACTGATACAGTATGGAACTTTTCCCTCTTACATAGACCGGTATCAAGTAGCCAAGTGGCGGAAGTGTCTGTGTATCGCCCCCTTCAAAACGCCGTGCCATGCCATAGTCGAGTGAAGATTTACACGATTAAAAATGAAAGCCAACTTCTTTTCACTGCGGAGGCTGACGACTACCGATTCTTGTAGATCTTGGGCTTCCAGCCCGCCTTGATCTCGGAATCCAGCTCGGCCTGCGCCCGTATAGGCCCAAGCTCGCGCTCGAAACGCTCCTTGGCTCTCACAATCTTGCTCTGAAGATAGAAACTGCCCCCCTTCTGGGGATCGTTGGCGTCGAAAAGATGCTTGTATCGCTCGAGCACCTGCTCAGCATTGGCCTGTCCGCTGGCCGGCGGCTTGACGTTGAGAATTCGGCAGGCCTCGTCGAGAGTCATGCTAGACGATAGCGACGACACTCCCGAGCCCGGGCTGCCGCCAACCTTGGCCTGAGCGCGCTGATACTGCGATGATGCCTGGGCTTGCTTGTAGGCGGCCATGAAGGATCGGCCCAGGATGCGGGAGCCGGTGATGAAGGCGGTGATTATGAAGCGGTGCGCCTTGGAGAGGAGAGTCAGCGTGGATTTCGACCCCATCAAGGGTTTTATCGTGATACCATTTTGGAGATGAAGATTCTTAGGACCCTGGATGATGGCCGCTGGCGATCGAGGACAGGGCCATGCGACGCAGTTCCGGTGGTAGCGTCGTGTCTCGCTTACCCTACAAAAATTCCCGTGGGAAGGCCCAGCGGCAGAATCTCGGATCTTGATTGCATGTACGAATAGTGGGGACAGCACTTGGCCGAGGCCCCTACACCGAGCCGAGGATCTTCACCGAGCCGCCCTACATATTCGTACATATTCGTACGTATTCGTACATATTCGTACATACATATGTATTCAATTCAAGTGGAGGAACCCAGACCCCGACTCCCTACCGACGATTAGGTTCGGCGAACCGCAGGAATTGGGTTTGCCGCCGGCGTCATCGTCGCGGAACGGGCTGGCCCTGGATGACGACCAGTCGAGCGCCAGCCATGACGCCCCAAGAGATCGAAGTCCTACTGCGGCAGCACGGGAGCGGGCAGGTCCATGACGAGGGTGCCGAGGATGAGGACGAGGACGAGTATGCTCGTCATGGACGGACTGCTCTTTTACAGTGTGTGCTGGACGCCTGGAGCGGAGACTGGCCTGCTCGTCCGGCTGAGATGGATGCTGTGGCGCAGAAGCTGGCCGATGGAAGCCGAGATGGTGAGTCTACGCGCTTGCTCGTCTTCTCGTCTTCTCTTCAGACGCTGATGGTTTGGCAGTGGCATGGCGGAGACCACTTGGAGACTCGGGGATCCTTGAATTCAGTCTCAAGCTCCTACAAAGCCAAGAAGATAGCCCTAGCCAGACTCTACAGCTGCAATGTCTGCGCCTCGTCGGTAACGCCTGCGCCGATACAGACGAGAATCGAGCGCGAGTCGTCAGCCAAGACGATGGCCTGGCCTGCATTATCCGCCGTCTAAGCGATGAGAGCCTCGCTCCCGTTGCGGTTCCGGTCTTGCTCAACGTCCTTATGGACTATGGTGAGCCTCGTTTCGGGCCGTCGTCGCATGCCTTGTCGGTCCTGACGAGAGGCGCCAGAACCAGCCCAGCGGACGGCATCGCAGGCCGGCCTCAGCCGAGACCTCGTCTCTCTTCTGTCTCGCTTGAATGATGCGTCAGACGTGGTGCTGCATGTTTGCAGGGTACTGGAGCTTCTTGTCCAGCAGGAAGGCGAGCCGGCCATCGCCGCCCCATCCACCGTTGACGTTCTCCTCGATCTGGCCGCCGGCACTTCCGCAGACGATGAGGAGCAGCTCATATCAATCGTCGAGGTGGCTGTCGCCTACCTCGCCAGTCCAGACTTTCAGACGAGCCTCGTTTGCGGCTCTCGTATGGGCCTCTTCCTCGACGTCTTCTACCGCCTGCACACGCTTCTCCCATCCGAAGACGAGCCGCGTTTGAAGCGGTTGCGTTCCTCCATCTTGACGGCGCTCGCCGACGTGTCGGGACACGATTCATTTCCCACCCACCACTCATTGTCGTCGCCAGTGCATCAAACGCTGTTGGCTTGGATTCGTGGAGCCGATACCGGCCTGCAGTCGGCAGCCTGCCTCGCGCTCGGCAACCTTTCCCGCTCGGACGAGGCCTCCATCGGGCTCGTCGAACGGGACGCCATCGTCATCCCGCTCGCCGGGCTTCTCTCCAACCCTGCCGTCAGCAACTCACAGCTACTACACCTGTCATTGTCGTTTTGTAGGAACCTCGCGATCCCGGTGCCCAACAAGATCAAGCTCGGCTCCTTGCTCGACCCATCTTGTGTTCCCCGCGTGCTCGCCATGGACACGCTCCCGCAGGTCCAGCTCCCTGCAGTCTCTCTCGCGAGACTGCTGCTGCTCAACTGTCCGTCCAACGTCAGCCGGATGTGCAGACGGTGGAGCGACGACTCGTCACCCTCTCCCAACATCACTGGCATCGACACCGTCATCTCCCTCTTCAGTCGCTCCGACGCCGAGCCAACAAAGGTCGAAGCCGCGCGCTGCATCCTCGCCCTCTGCCGCGCTTTGTATTCGACTCCGACGGCTGCGTCAGAAATCCTCGTCGACTGGTCCTCCAGTGCCTCGTCATCACCTACCCTCGCAGCCCCGGACAATGACTCCTCCCGCCGACGAAGGCTCTTTCACAAAAGCCACAATCTCAGCCGTCCCCTCGCATTTCTCCTTCCGCAACGGAAATGGCCCGCACTCCGCTCCGAGACCTGGTTCGTTCTCGCGCTCATGAGCCGCTTCCCTGACGGCGCCGAAGTCGTGGCTGCCCTCCTCGCGTCGCCATCCGCGACTGAAGCCCTCACCGAGGCTATAACAGGCCGCTCCTCGTCTACTTCCTCCCCGCCGCCCCTTGAAGATCCAAGTATTGAACGGCAGTCTCATCACCTACTGGGTTCTTCGTCTGTCACCGATATGCTGCACGAGCCCCATCCGGCTACCGATCCGGAACAGGGTGCCGGAGCTTTAAAAGCGGATAGAGAAAACGCTCTTGTTCTCGCTTCTGAGCTGCTGAGTCGGGGGGAGGAAGGGCTAACGGGGGAGATGCTGTCTTTGCTGCAGCGACTGGTTCAGGAGGGGGCCCAACAGGTCGCCATGCAAAGAGCGGTAGGATAAGCGTATAAGATAGAAGGAAGAATATTGATGCCTCTTCTCATAAGCTCTCACTCTTCCTAGCACAATCTCCTGATGCTGGCACTATAACGTCACCTTTGCTTGAGGAACGACTTGTAGTTCTCCCACGGGGCACGTGACGGCACGTGACTCGGATACCTAAGTACATAGGTGCCGCTGCTGAAGGTTGGAAACGGTACGTACCCCCTACCTACGGGTGCGAAATCCAGGGCACAACCCCTTCGAATTATCCGCAACACTCAATCAATCTGCACACAACGACCCAAAAACTACAACTACAGACCAAGCCAGAGCCACGTCCAAATACGCCCTCAGACGAAGGATAATAAAATGGCCGCCTCAAAGATAAGCGCGAAAACAACGCCGCGAATCTCGTCGGTCCTACCCATCGCCTCGACCGACCAGGCCATCAAGGAGATCAAGAAGAGCGAGATGCCCAAGGCGATTGAGGGCGGCGCCTATGCTAAGCTGCGCATGGCCCGGAGCAACGCCCGGTACCAGGGGGCGCGGGAGAAGCGGGCTAAGGAGAAGGCTGAGGCGGAGACGGCGAAGAAATGAGTGGTGTTTGAGGGGGGGAGGGGGTTATCTATCCTTTGTCGGGATGGAGCGGATGGGGGGTTCGTCTTCTATACAGGGTGGGATGAGGTTGGTGTGGTATAGAGCGCGGGAGATATCTGGGGCAAGGTGCATCGTGATGATGCTGATGGATCAAGCTCGCGGCCTAGCTGCCTTTGCGAGGGAGGAAGCTGGGTTATCTGACTACCTATATGACCAGGCTCGCAACACAACTGCAAGACTCCGAGTCTCGTCTCTAGAACTTGATGGAGCAGATTCGTGCGAGCCATCATCAAGTACATGGTTGTCCACTGACGAGACTGGAGCCGTGTTATATGCAGAGACTCATCGTTTCCCTAGGAAGGAAGCGCTCCTCCTCATGCCCATAGGCCATAGCCGTCAGGATGTCCAGGTTTTTTTGTTCTTTATTTTTTTTCTACGACTAAATACAAAGCCATGAAGTGAGAAACCTAGGTCAAGCGCGTGCTGGTGTCGACCTTCAACTGGCCCGTCTTGCTGTCGCCCTTCTTCGACTTTCGGGGCAGCAGGATAAGCTTCTCCTTGTATGACTTGAGGCGGTTGACGTTGGTGTTGAGACTCTCCTCGCTCAGGTTCTGACGACGGTGGTCGACGGCGATACCGATGGTAGGGGCAACGTGCCGCGAGATACCAGCCTCCTATAAAGGCTCGCGCGTCAGCATTGGAGCACACCGAAGCCACCTCTCCCCACGGCCTCGTAACAGGGCAGGCGAACCTTGAGCTCAGCGAGGGTGAAGCCCCGGCCTTCGCGAAGCCTGCGGTTATACTTGATGGTCGGGCATCGTACGGCGGGCCTCAGCTTGTCGATGGGACGGGGATCGAAAGCAGCGATCTTGGCCTTTCGGGCGTTGCGCCGTGCCTTTTTCTTGGCGGGCTGTTCATGATGTCAACGCGCCATTCTCGGGGGAGGATTTCGTTTGGTCGAGGCGCCTCACCTGATCGAAGTGGGTGCGAACCCGTCGCTGCCAGTCCTTGCGGAAGTCTGCGTCGCCTCATCAGCTCGTTGCTCGTCGCCGGTCGCCGGTCGCCGGTCTCCGTCAAGGCTCACGGTTGTTGACTAATTTTTGATTGTGCTTGATCGCCTGCAGGGAATTCTGTTAGAGAAAAAAAAACGCTCGAGAGACATGGATTGAGCAGGAGAAGCGTACCATTGTGTCTGCTCGCGATCGCTGCGATTGTCGGTGTTCTGTTCCTGGGGAATTTCGCTGGACCAAGCCTCTGCGAATCGACAAAGGGTTTTCGTGCCCTACGCCGAGTACGTACCGTGGTGGGGTGCGGTTTGCACGGTCAGCATCACGTGTCCTGAAAAGTTGCTGCCCCAGGCATCCACGCCCGACGGCGGGGTATAAAAAGCTCTTCTCCCTCCCGCCTTTGCTCGTTTTCTTCTTCTCTTCTTCATACTTACCTTGTTCCGAATTCCCCAGCTCATGATTCGGGGGGTTCAGTGGGGGAGGCCTGCATTGCACATCGCGGAGTCGTTCCTCACTCCATTGTCCTTCGGGGCCATGGGGGGCGTAATTTTTGATCCCTCCGCTGTTTTCATTGCTTGCGTTGCTTCGTGCAGTGCAGTGAGGAAGATGGTTGTGGAAGAGGTTAAATTTCTTGGGGTTTTGGCCCAGATGGGATGCAGCTGCTGGTGCCGTATCTCATTTTGTACGAAGTAGGCTCCTACGATGATTCAGCTTCACTGTTGTATATCGAGCGATCAGCTGGAGGCAGCTGTAGCTGAAGCGGTAGGTGGGTATTAGATTGCTTGGAGATCTTGTAGAGCTCTTGGAGACGATGGCCTGAACTGGTCTGTCAGCTGAAAATTTTGCTCGACCACCACCTGCCCGTCGCTCAGCACCTCGCCACTGCTGTCTCGCCATCGTAGAAACATCGCTAGCAGTTCGTCGTTCGTTGAATAAGCCGTCTCCCAACTACCAACACCACAAGCTGACGCCCCTGCCTCATCGAGAGCAGCTTCACCTCACCCTCAATAGCCTCGAAATCTGCCTCTCAACAACTCGTCATCGAACGACAGCTCCCAACCGAACTTGACCCGGCCCAATCACAACGCCCATAATCGCAGCCGGGAAAAAAAAAAAAAAAAAAAAACTTCCATCAAGCTCCACCGCCAGCGCGCTCCCATCCGTCTCGAGCTCGAGGAAACGACAGCCTCAAAAAATGGCGTCAAAGCTAGGGCCAAAGATGATCTCCCGTCTCCGAACACGGAGCGTCAAAGACGCCACTCGATTCACCTCGACGGTGCCCCACGCCATGTCCAAAGCCAACAGCCCGACTCCTCCTCGGCCCAAATCTTCGTCCTGGCTGCCCGGCGAGACGGCGGAGCAGCGAGTGGTGCGTCTGCGGAAGGCGCATGACGCGGCACTCAAGGCTCAGAATGATAAACCGATGGAGCGCTTTCTTGACTCCATGAGGGTGATTTTGGACGCGGCTCATAAGTTGACGGTCAATGGCCTTATCCTCTTCACTGGTATCGCTCCGCCTCTAATTTTCCCGATTGTTTTCAGACGAACAGATGGCTAAGATTTGGCAGTTCTCGCTGGTATTGTCAGCATCTACTCCGTCTGGGACATGCTACGGTTCAACCGCGCCCGCCGCGCCGAATGGATACAAGTGCAAAAGAAGCTCGAGTCAGACGAGCTATCAGCCGCGCGAGTAGCCTACGTGAAAGGCGAAGGCACCGAGGAACAGATCGCGCTCGTCGAAGAGGCCAATCGCGAGGCCGCCAGGATGGGTACCAAGCTGCCGCCGCTGCTACCGCCGCCCGAGCAGCGGACGCACTTTGAGGAGAAGGTCCAGCCTGTTCTCTTCCCGCGCGAGGCGAGCTCAGATGGGAAGGGTATACTGGGCATGGTTTCTGGTTTTTTTGGTGGGAGCGCCAGCAGCAGCAGCAGCAGCAGCAGCAGCAGCAGCAACGACGAAGCAGACAACCGGATAGAACCCGACGTCACGACCGAGGCCATGGCCCAGACGGTCGAAGCCAAGGCCGAGAGCGCGTGGGAGACAGAGAAGGAGAGGCAGCGCAGTGGTGGGAGTCTCGACAGGCTAGGGCTGGACGTTGGGGCGTCGCCGGGGACGAGGCGTTGGTGGCCTTGGTGAGATTATGTGGCCGGTCATGTCTGCCCGACCTTGTGCGGATGGACCCAAAGGGCGTGTAAAAGTATATGCATTTAGGCAACGTGTTGGCGTCGGGAGTCAAGCTCTGTACAGAAGGTCGGGAGGCCACAGTTCAAGGCCAGTAGAAACATCAAACAAATGAATATGTATGTCCAATGCTGACGAGTTGAGTTGTCAATGAATGATGACGACAAGGCCCGAATTCCACGGAGCAGACGCGTTCGAGAATCATCTTGACGAAGAAAACACAGGCCTACCTATTCATCCAAGAGTACAGATACAGCTATCGACAGACTACCTACCCGACTCCCATCAGACAAACGCTTCGAAAGCCGGCCGAGGGCTCTCCATTCTATGGACCTGATAGGTACAAGAACATACATTGCGAACAGCTGCTCGCGGCACAAAAGAATGAACAGGAAGTCGCTTGGTCGAGAAGCGCTTTGACCTGGTGAGCTCAAGCCAGTATCTGCGGAGGGCTTGACAAGGTATCAATGTCAATATCATGAAGCGAGCCGTCACCACTGGACAGGCTCCACCGAGGTTGGAGTAGGATCGGATCGGATCGGATAAAGAAGAAGGGACCTAATTTTCGGGTAAAGCTCGTCGAGAGCTGACGACGGGCTGCGGTCGCGAATTGAAAGCCTTTCCAAAGCGGCGCTGTTGTTTACTCTTCTCCTTGGCGGCCTCACACAGATATGCCACAGGTCCGGGTCGCGGGCGGGGTCAACCAGTCGCGTCTCGTGGCCCTAAGAGATGATGATGTGGTTGAAATGCCCGGGAACCTTGAGTCTGCACTTTTCACAGTCGGAGCGGTATCCTATACTGAAGCTCTTCTTCATGCCGGGCTGCCAGGTCCACGAGTTGACGGTGTGCTTGCTGCGGACGTGCCCCCTGCTGCGGCCTGGCGAGGGCGACATGGGGCCCGAGTCGGAGTCTGCGGCGTGGCGCTGGCAGAGTTCGAGGCCCATGGCAGCATTGGGGTGATGCATGGCATCGGCGGACGAGCAGCGCATTAGGGCAGATGGCACGGTGTCTATGCGTCCGTCGACGTCATCTCGGTCGTCATCAACCATCATGGATGGTTGGCCGACGTCGCCCGTCTCAGATATGGGCGAGGGTAGGCGGCGGTTGTTATGCAGCGAGTGCCAGTCCGAGGGCGCAGATGCGAGGGCGCGAGGGATGCTGACATCGGCAGTCAGGCCGGCCTGGTGATGGCCGAGGTTGACGATGCCGTGAGGCGTCTTGAGCGCGGGCCCTGGGCCGGCCCATTCGCAGTGCTGACCGCGGACCTGAGCGGCGAAGCTGGGCTGAATAGGGGTCGGCATGCGGCCGATGGCATCTCGATCGCAAATCTCCATGGCCGACAAGCCCTGGTCGACGCGGTATGGTGATGGCGACGAGGGAGTGACGTCGTCCATGTCCATATCTGCCGGCTGTGAGCCAACAGCGGGTGGTGACGACGACCAAGGCGAGAAGTGAGATCGACAGGTGGCGTGGACGGGCGTCACCGTGGCAGAAGGGAGCCATTGCTGACCGGGCTTGGGCGAAGAGCGGAGGGGGAGAGACTGGATGCGTTTCTGTTTGGCTATCGTCAGCCTTGAGCGGTAGAAAGGGGGGTCGAGTGAGGATTCACTTTGCGATGCTGGCTGAGTCCGACGACGCCATGGCCAGCGTCATCGTCGTCGCGGAGACGCTTCCGGCCAGCGTCTGGCATGGCGTCGCGATAATGTTGTGTCGCGAACATGGTGGTGTCGTGAGGAAAGAGTCGCGGGGAAAGGGGTCGTTGGGGATGAGTGGTGAGGATGGTTGGATCGTGACTCGTGAGGATGAAGCGAGGAGAGGAGGCGGAGACGAGCACTGTGTTTTCTCCTCCTCTCCCCCTTTGCCCCGTTTCTTTTCTTTTCCGTAGCGGTCGGGGTCTGGCGACGAGAGGGAGAGGGGAAGAGGAGAGCGGAGGAGAGGGAGCAAGCTGCCCGTGTATGTAGAGTGTAGACTTAGGGTAGGTGGTAGGCAGGTAGGTAGGTACATACCTATGTATGTAGTTACAGGTAGGTAGGTGCTGAGCTGAGCCGTGAGCACTTGCTGCGGGAAGGGAAAAGCGACATCCATCCCCCCGGTCCGGGCGCAGAGCGTGGATGGCAGGGACTTGGCTACTTTCAGGGAGGCACTGGGCTGTTGGGAATAGTATGTTGGTATGGGTAGGTAGGTATGTAGGTGATAGGTAGGTAGGTAGGTAGGTGTTGGGCCACTTGCAGGGTGTTCATGAGTGTGATTGATCTGTCTACCCCTATAAAAACGGAAGAAAACCAAGGCAGACTATATAGGTACAGGTACTTCTAGCTACTGACGAATCCGGCTAATTTAGGTGACGAATTCAGACGAGACTCGTACAGTAACTAAATTAGTTATGTCTAGATTCATTAGACGTTTTCGTAAAAACCCTCTATTACCGGATCCGTTAACCGTACGACTAATTGAAAGACGCCTCTTTCCGTAATAATCATACCTAATGGACTAGACCCTCTTCCGGCTGTGACACACCCCCTTAGGGCCTAAGAATTAGGTCCTGTTTAAGTGAAGCCATTAGGGCTAGCTAATTAGTGTTAGTAGTGATCAAAGAAGGCGTTAAAAGACAAGAAAAGACGAAAGAAATCGCATTCTAGATTATAGTGTTAATGAAGGTGAATTCGGGAGTAGCTCGGTTAGTCTAATAATTAGGGCGTAAGGAAGAGGGCCGAGTAGTTAGCCTAATCTACTGTTAAAAGAGCTTAAATTTAGTCCCCTAAAGCGGCTTTGTAAGGCCGTCTGCGATTATCTAGCTTATATCGATCTAGACGATCTTAAGGCGCTAATTTTAAACCTCCTAACGAAGCTAGTAGCTGTGAATATCGACGTGCCGTAGCTTCGTTAATAACTTTAACCCTTCTTCCGTTACGAGCCTAACGGTCTGTCGGTTGTTATAGTTAATCGTAAGGTCGTCTAACGGTTTAAACTCGATCTCGTAGCATAGCCTAATGAAGGAATAGACCTCTCGAGCCGTATAGGCTAAGGAAAGGAATTCTGCCTCCGTAGTCGAAGTTGTGACCGTATCTTACTTACTAGCCTTAAAAGCAACGGCTCCTCCGAAGACCTTAATAATGAAGCCTTAGCTAGACTTCCGATCAACGTTGTTAGCGAAGGAAGCGTCTAACATAGCCGTGATCGACTCGTTAGGGCCGCCGTAGGCGAGGTAGAGCTCCTTAGTCTCGCGAAGGAAGGCTAGTAGATCGATAGCCTAGTCTTAATGTTAGGGAGCTAGGTTACTAAGGAATTGGGAAAGCTTAGCCGCTATAAAAGCTATGTCGGGCCTCGTAATGATAGCCGCATAAAGGATCGATCCTATTAGCCGTTAATAGGTCTTAACCTCGTCTTTCGAAGCGGTCGTCTCACGAGGGTTAAGGGCTTCTAAGTTAAGAGGTTACTTAGGTGTCTTTCCCTTCCTAGCCGCTAGTAGCCCTTTAAATCGGGTTACGATCTTTAAGACGTATAACTACTATAATAGCTAAATTCGTCTGCTTGCCCGATCCCTAATAACCTCGATTCCTAGGAACTAGCGAAGTTAGCTTAATTCCTTAATTCTAAAGGTCGAAAGAAGGTTAGCTCGCAATGCCTCGTAAAGGTATGAGTGTGCCTTACGAAATAGGGCGACTAGATCGTTAACGTAGAAGAAGATTAAGATCTACCTATTCGTTATCACGTAAGGGTCTTCCTAGACTAGTCGATAGCCCTTTTCCTTAAAGTGCGAGACTAGAACCCGATACTAAAGGAGAGGCGATCGTCGTAGCCCGTATAGGGCTTTCCTAAGCCTCTAGTATTTGCCGGGTCTAGTAAACCCGTTAGGAAGCTTATAATAGACTTCCTCGTCTAAATCTACGTTGTAGAAGGCATTAACGAAGTTATACTAAGTGGCTTTAAGGTCGAAGTAGGCTATAATAGCTATTAGGAGTCGAAAAGTCCGGCTAGCTAGGGTATAGGCTAAGACTGTGAGCTACGAAGGAGGCTAAAGATTACCCCGAACGACGATCCGAGCCTTATAGTCCGTAATAAACCTATCCTAATTAAATTTGTAGGCGTATACCTATATAAGGTCAATCGGCCGCGTTCCCTTTAGAATAGCTTCGCTAGTTACGATTTTAGCGGTCCCTTTCTTATCTAGGCGGTCTAATTTAACCCTTATCGCTCTTATCTAGGCTTGTTAGTCCTCTCGATTATAGAGGTCTCTATACGCACAAGGAGGTAGTAGAGCGCTATCTCGATAGGGTCGCTAAATAGCCTAAGACGAGACGTTAAAAGAGATATGTCTTTTAGGTTTATCTAATACATATAATAGTAGTGTAAGCGGCGCATTATTAAGGTCCTCGTACGCTAATTCCTTAAGGCGAGGTAGGTCTTCTTTAAAAGGGTCCTCGTAATCGCCTTCGAAATTAGCGATAGCCTTAACACTACTTTTCTAATCATTAGCCTATCTATCGTTAACATCGTAATTTAGGCCTAGAAGCTCGTCTAGGTCGTTTTCTTCGGCGTTTTTAACGTCCTAAATTATGTTAAGCTAGTCGGAAGCTTCCTTTTTAGGGACTTCTTTTTCCTTTACTTTATCGTCCTTGTAGAAGACCTTTTCGTTAAAGATAACATACGCGGTATTAATAAGCGCGCTATATCTTAATAAAGGCACCTAAATTACGTATTAGGTAGTCGAAATAATTCCCGTAAGGTATCCGATATACCCCTTTAGTAAGAGCTTCGAATTCGTGCCTCGCAAGGCCTATCTAGTTAAAGGGTAGGCTTTATAGCTAAAAGCCCTAACGTACCTAAGATTACGATGCACCCGATCCTTAGAAAGTCCGCTCTAAGCCAGATTATTGTTTTTTAGCTACCGATTTCGTCTTTCTATCGGTTATAGGGCCTTTTTATAGTCTTTTTAGTCGAATTAGCCTTAATCTGCTTAGTCGGCTTAATCGGCTTATAGGCTAATAGCTTAATTCGTGGTTAGCTAATCGTAAAAGGGGTTAACGGCTCGAGTAGTTAGGAGACCGTTAAGAATATAGATCGCTGTCTTTATCGCTAGAGGCTACAATTAATCTTTAAAGCCGGACTAGGCTATTAGCCGCTACATTATGTGCGTAACTACCCCCCTAGAACGCTCCGTAAGGCCGTTCTAATATAGATAGCCCGGCGAGGAGAAGCTAACCGTGATCCCTTCGAATTCGAGGTCTTCTAAGAAGGCTAGCGTAAAGAGGCTTAACTCCCCGTTAGTTACTATCGTAGCTACCTACAAATTAAAGCTACGCTTAACCTAGGCCGTGAACTTCACCTAGGCTTATAGCACCTCGGTCTTCCTAACGAGATCGTAGCCGCGGCGCTCGTTAGTAAAGGCATAGGTAAAAAGAGCCTAATAACGGGAGCCGTTAAAGCCCTCGTTAAAGTAGAAGAGGTTAAAAGCCGTAACGGCCTAAGGTCGACGAGGCTACGTAAGGTCCCGCGGCCTTCGTGATCTATCCTTCCTAATCTTTGTAGTAGCGTAGATCTCGCAGTCGGGTATAGGAATTAGCGTTATTTTAACCCCTAGGAGTTGTTAAAGGTATCGTAATTGTTCGGCTCCTAGGTAGCCTAGCCTTGCGTGCTAAAGCTATAGTGCTATTACTACTACTGCCTTTAGGGCCCGTGAGCTAGTCATAGGAAGCTTCTTCGAATTGACTGTGTTAACGATAGCCGGATCGGTAGCCGGCTTCGTAATCTATAGCCAATTTTAACGGATCCGCTTAGTAGTGTTACATACCGTTACTTACGTAGCCGGATTAAACAACCGGCCCGTAAGGTTATTATAGGCAAATCCCCTTTCCGTAAAGGCCTCGAGGGACAATAGATTAGTCTAGAAGCTAGGCACGAATAGGGCCTTCGTTAGGTTAATCTAGAAACCCGTCTCCGTGACGAGCTTAACGGTACCTACCCCCTATAAGTAGGTTATGCCGTAGCCTACAACTATCTCAATAGGCGAGCTAAAGTCTAGCTCGCTAAACTAAGCCGCGTTATTAAAGATATACTCGTTAGAGCCGCTATTAAGGAGTAGCTAGTCCGTAATGTCTTCCCTTATTATTGTAGTTGTTGTAGAGGCTATTATCGTGATTAACTAGCCCGTCGATTAGGCTACCTTGTTCGAAGCTTTCTCTTTAAGGCGTTGTGATTCGGCTAACACCTTTACCTATAGATCGCGGTTACTAGCTACCCTTTCCCTAACCTTCTTTAAGAGGTTATTATTAAGGGTAATAGTATTAACGAGCTTAGTAGGGATCGAATCGGGAAGAACGTAAAAGTAGGTCTTCTAGTAGTCTACAGCGGGTCGTCCCTCGGGCTAATAAGGCCTACTACAGAAATCGCAAATCTACCTAGGCCGTCTGCCGTTAGAGGTAGCCGGTGTTGTTAATAACGGTTACGGTAACCCTAACGAGGCCTAGGCTAGGCCCTAACCTTAATAGGTCGCCGTAAAAGAGGAAGCCTTCTTTAAGGGTTAACTCGTTAAGCAGATAGACCGAAACCTCTAAAGAAGCTACCCTAGCGTAGTCTCTTTCCTATAGGTCGAATTATTAAGAAGGTAGCACAAATAGCTCTCTACGAAGCCGGGATAGCGCTCCTAAACGGTCTTTAGGAACTTAATTATAACATTAGGCTCTATATACCTCCTTAAGTTAACCTCTTTACAGAGGGCCTAAGCCTAGGTAAGCTAGCCTAGCTATTCGTTCATTGCGGTGTTTTTTAAGTCCTTCTTAAAGAGCCTATTAAGTCCTTCCTCGGCTAGGCTAACCTCTTAATATTCCCCTAGGTATACGTTGATTCGTAAGGCCCGAAGCTTCTCGCGAGGGGAGTCCGACGTTAGGGCGTAGGGAGCGTAGGTCTTTAAGATACTTGCCTTAATAAAGCCGTCGATGAATTGCATGTTCTACTAAGCCCTATTAAAAGCCCGTTATTAAACAATATAATAAGGAAGATAGACCTTATTATAGTTTTCTATCTCCTTTTCATAGGCACGCCTAGCAGTAGTTGTTTCATCGTCTTCGTCTAACGGGGCACCCGTTATTAAAGCTATTAACCTAGTTTAACGCGCCGTGCCTAACTAAGTAGGCAAGACGAGAATTAGAAGATTAGGCTCCGTAGGTTCTTTAAGATCCTTTTCTTAATCCGGATCTACGTAGTCCTAGATTCTATGTGTCTTTACCGTTAGTCTTATCTCCTTAAACTAATTAGTCTAATCCTCGGGTTTTACGAGGATAAAATTAGGCTTTGTGTTAGCCGTTAAAGACGCTATCGTAAGGGCTTTCTAACGGTATTAAAATAACCTAAAATAGGTATGTAGTAGTTAAGAAAAGTGATGTTAAAGTTAAAGGTGTTAGACAGGTTGTTATGTAAGTCGCAAGACTAACAACCTCGTGATGCCTTTAAAAAGTAGGAGATAGAGGCAATAGTTAAAAAGTCGAATAACTTTACACTAACGATAGCTTTAAGAAAGAAGATAAGAAGGTAGGTTAAATAAATAATAAAGAATTTAATAGAGAGCTCTAACTAGGCTTATAACTATTAGGCTACTTATAGGGTGTTTATAAGTGTGATTAATCTATCTACCCCTATAAAAACGGAAGAAAACTAAGGCAGACTATATAGGTACAGGTACTTCTAGCTACTAACGAATCCGGCTAATTTAGGTAACGAATTCAGACGAGACTCGTATAGTGACTAAATTAGTCATGTCCGGATTCATTAGACGTTTTCGTAAAAACCCTCTATCACCGGATCCGTCAACCGTACGACTAATTGAAAGACGCCTCTTTCCGTGATAATCACACCCAACGGACTAGACCCTCTTCCGGCTGTGACAGTAGGTAGGCAGGTGTATTCGTACATACATCTATACCTACTCAGATACGATAGGTAGATAGGCATATACATTCAACGGAATCGAGGGAGCGACACACGCGAGGCAGACTGTCGCCGGGGCAATGAGAGACGGGGTTGGGCGCAGTTTCACGATTGCCTCATACGCTCAAAAGAGTCACCCATGTTTCTGTGAGTTGCAGCGAGGAAAATACAGTGGGCGTCAAGGCGGTGCCAGGGTGCTGCTATTGGCACTCTGCTGCACCACAAGTTCAGCCGCCGTCTCCACCTTCCGTCCATTGGTCGCCGCCGTCGGTGCCGCTACTCGCACATTCCTCAGGGTAGGCCACCTCTCTAGGTACCCAGGTAGCCTGTGGCTGTAAGTACTACCTATATAGTCTCCCGGCCCGCAGCGGTGCCGGCGCGGCAGGGGTCCGGCTGAAAGCAACGAAGCATCGACGCATCGTGATCGCTAAGGAAGATCGCCGGGAGAGATTATTCGTAGGATCCGGATGGTCGCAAGTATCGCCACGACAGGTAGGTAGTCAGGCGTGTAGGCGTAATATATGTATGTATGTGTATGTAGGTGCATATTGTCTACCTGTAATACCTACCTCATGATGAGCAGGCTCGCATTTACGCGTGGCTGTCTGCCGTCAGCAGCGCCGGCACCCAACCTCAGCCCTCGCCCGTCAGCCAAGCTCGCACCTCCCGTCCTCCGCATATCCGTCTGGCCTCATTGGGCCGCCCAACGGTGGGACGGACGGCTGACGATGCTAGGCGAGTATGTATGTAGGTAGGTAAGTAGGTAGGTAGGTAAGTAGGTAGGTAGGTAAGTAGGTAGGTAGGTAAGTAGGTAGGTAGGTAAGTAGGTAGGTAGGTAAGTAGGTAGGTAGTGAGCGGACCACGGCCAGTCCCAATGGCCGACGACTGGGCTCCATGCTACCTGTATGTACGGATTCCATACCTACGGCTACAGGCTACTACTCACCTACCTACCTACAGGGTACCTAAGCGGACGGAAGCCTGTATTCCTGTCCGAGGCTGTATTGTAGCGTGGTGGGGCACCGATGACTCCGGTCGCCGGCCTCCATCACCGCCCCTCATCTGGTTTTTTTTTTCTTATTCAACGCCGTGCTCCGACGGCGCTCAGCGCACATCCATCAACACGGCTGACCATCCCATCCGCGCCCAAGAGGCAGATAATCGCCCTATCTCCGCCTGTTGCCATTTGGCGAGCTGCAGCCTGCCGTATCCCTTGCTAATACAAGCATCCTCGTTCCGGGATCCAATCGTCGTCAGCCTTTCGTCATGTCGGGCATCCAAAACCAGCCCCTCGAAGCCAACGACACCAGAGGCAAGTGTTCAATGGTTCCCATCCATCTGTCCAGCCCAGCTTCTGTTCCTCATCCCTCATGCCTCATCTCCAAGTTGCTGGGCCTAGCCTCGCCCCAACCGTCGATGCTTGCGACGTGCTGACTTCCATCAAAGTCCTCGGCCAGGATCCTCTCATCCCGCCGGCACTGCTCACCACCGAGATTCCCTTGCCCCAAGAAGCCATCCAGACCGTCGTCAAGGGCCGTCAAGATGCCGCCGATATCATCACCAGCCGTAACGACCGTCTGCTCGTCGTCGTCGGCCCCTGCTCCATCCACGACCCCGACACGGCCCTCGAATATGCTGGCCGGCTGAAGCAGCTGTCCGATCGGTTGTCTGACCATCTTTGCATCGTCATGCGCGCCTATCTTGAAAAGCCTCGCACTACCGTCGGCTGGAAGGGTCTCATCAACGATCCAGACATGGATTCGTCCTTTCACATCAACAAGGGTCTCAAGGTATCCCGCAAGATGTTCGTTGACCTCAACGCCGGCGGCATGCCCATTGCCAGCGAGATGTTGGACACCATATCGCCCCAGTTCCTGGCCGATTGCATCTCCGTCGGTGCCATTGGGGCCCGCACCACCGAATCTCAGCTGCACCGGGAGCTCGCCTCAGGCTTGTCCTTCCCCGTCGGCTTCAAGAACGGTACCGATGGCAACCTCGGCGTGGCCATCGATGCCATCGGAGCCGCCTCGGCCAAGCATCACTTTATGGGAGTGACGAAGCAGGGTCTGGCCGCCATCACGCGCACAAAAGGCAACGAGCACGGCTTCGTCATCCTTCGCGGCGGCACGAGGGGACCCAACTATGACCGGGAAAGCGTCCAAGCTGCCAAAAAGGCGCTGTCTGACAAGAAGCAGAAGCTGGCCATAATGATTGACTGCTCCCACGGTGCGTGGTTCGGTTGACTTTTGCCTCGTGTCGCTGCTGACGCTGATATCGTGGCAGGTAATTCGCTCAAGGATCACAAGAACCAACCCAAGGTTGCAAAGACGGTTGGCGACCAGCTCCGCGAGGGCGAAAAGGCAATCATCGGCGTCATGATCGAGTCCAATATTCACGAGGGGAACCAAAAAATCCCACCCGAGGGCCCGACCGGCCTGAAGCGCGGCGTCAGCATCACCGATGCCTGCATCGACTGGGAGACCACCGTGGCCGTGTTGGAAGATTTGGCAGATGCTGTCCGAGTCCGTCGTGAAGCCACGACGAACGGGAACGGCATATGAAGGCGAATTAGCTCCTTTTAGGACGGCCCGCTGATTTTTCCTCTGTTGTCGTGGCTCTAATCGAGTGGCGAGTGACGACTGGGTAGTGACGATGCGTATGAGTTTGAATATACACTTGAGACGGCAAAGATGGAAGAAAGGCGCAGAAAGACAAAGAGAAAAACAACGTGAACCGTAGGCAAGGGCCGTATAGGAGGCACTGAAGGCATGAGCCTGACTCTGCTCGATAGGTGGGTACCACGGGAGCAAAAGGCTAACAAGCAAAAAGGAGCTGCCCCTGAGAATCGGACTAGCCTTGCCCCGTCACACGCGAATAGTCGACTGCTTGGCGGTGTAAGACCTGGCCGTCGCGCCATTCAACGAGGCGCTTGAAGGCGGCCCAGCCCAAGAGCCCCAAGGTGACGATGATGAAGCCCCAGACGATGAGCTTGTCCTTGTCGCTGACGCGCTTGAAGCACAGCGTGTTGACATTTTCATCCTTTGCTTCCTTGCAAAAGTCGATGCCCTGACTTAGGCAAAAGGCCTTGGTGCACTCGGAGCAGGACGTCGAGACGGAACGGCGTTCGAGCGACGGTCGGTCACGGTCGAGCGATATGGGGGAAGCGAATCGCAGCGTGAGAGACGGCGACTTTGGCGAAGAGTCTTTGAATTGACTGGCAGGCCCGAGGGGAATAATGGTGCTGTTCTTAAAGCAGGTGCATTTGCAGAACGTCGGACCAGCTAAAGAGTCAGTGGATTGAGAGGTGAATGGCGGGGAGAGGAGGAGTCTCACAAGCCGCTGAGACGACAGCAATAAGCGCCACGAGCGCGAGGGCCAGTATCAGCAGTCTCGCCATGGCAGTAGCGCAGAGGGAAATGGTGGGCTCTAGGGAAAAGGCCAGCAGCTGATGAAGACGATGATGATGGCCAGCCATGTGGGGCACCCGGCTTAGCTAGCCTCAGCCTCGCGACCGCTGATTGGGCGCTGCCGTGTGTGTAGCAAAATCAAACCTCTTGGTTGTTCGCCTTGTCGAAGCTCAGCTTCAACTAATACCTCGACATCTCCCTCGACTACCGCTTCGGCGCCATGCCTCGGCTACCCGGGGCGAGGAGTCTGAAGCTCCTTAGCTTGGCAGCCTCAACTCCCCGACCGGCGACGGCGACTTGCACCCTGACAACGACGAGCTCGACGCGGGGCGAAACCACGTCTTGGGTGCGCAAGAAGCTCTGGCGTAACGAACCCCCCGGTCCCGAAGACCCCTACACTCAAAGGTCAGAGGCTCCTGTACCGGCTCTGGAGGGGAAGGAGACGAAAAAGCCGGCACCAGTTCGGGATAAGACGCCCTGGCCGATCAAGCGATCGCGTCTCGTCGTGCCCCCGAGGCGGACCGAAGCAGCCACCGAGGCGCAGGTGAAGGAGAAGGATCCGAACTACGCGCCGGCGGAGGATGGAAAGGACCTGGAGCTGATTGCGACGCTCGATAATTGGTGGCATCGGCCGGGCCACTGGAGCAACGAGAGCAAGTTCAAGGGCTTCGGGAGCCCTACCATCGTCACGAATCGGACCGTCATCGAAGGCACACTCTGCAGGGCTTTCATCGAGGTCACTGCTCTGCAGCAGACGGGTCATTTCGTCGAGTGGATGGCCAAGCCGTGGAACGTGGGCGGCAAGAAGGAACTTCGTTTGATACTCGACACCCGGTTTCGGCACGAGGACAAGACACTGGCTATGGCCAATGCCAGAGCCATCTCACAAAACGTCCGAAATGAGGCCAAACTGTCCGAGGATAGCGCGACTCATCGCATGTCGGTGGTGGAAGCCCAGGATGCCATCAAGCAATGGGGAAGCAAAATGCGGGAGATTCAACTCAGCGACGAAGTCAAGTTTGCGGTACGAGATTTCCTCTTCGTGCGATTCCCTACCAAGACACCCAATAGGCTGACTCCCAAATAAAAGATCCGCAAGCGTGTCTACCAACTTACGGGTATTCTCATCGTCGACTCCAAGCTGGGAGCTTCCAGGACCCTGCGTGACTTGCTACTCGTCACAGGCAAAGAGCCCAAGCCGATGCGGCTGGCCATGGAGCTGCATGAGCGCGGAAATCTAGAAAGTCTACCCAACGTGACGGTGTACAATCATAGGGTCGGCATCATCACCAAGGAGACCAAGTTCGGGCGCTGGAAGTTGATTCAGAAGGAGCTCAGCAAGCGCGGTCTTCCTGATCGGGGTCCAGTGGATGCGTCGGGCCTGGTCGAGGCAGAGTGGTTGTCAGGTAGGGCGTAAAGCGAAGAGTCAGTCCTGACATGGACATTTCCATCGGAGGAGCTGGCCGGCATGATGGGAGTCGGGCCGGTAAAGGGCCGGACTATTCTTCTCTGCCAGCCATGATGGGAATGTGATGCGTCTACGTCCGATAGGATCTTGGTCACCCGGGGGGGGGGGGTTGAGGGTTGAAGGAAGGACAAGCAAGCCGATGAACTTTTGGCAATGTCCCACGCTGATCTTCCGAAATGCCAACATGTGACTTGAGACATCTATGGACGTTGACATTATGATTTGATATGTCTGATCAGCCATCCATGGTCCTGGCTTTGTGAACATCCTTCCGCAGTTTTGTCTACGATTTGACATGTGCTGGATAGATAGGAGGTAGGTATGCCGTGAAGCCCTCTGTTGTTAGTGTACTTCGTAGTGTATGTACATATGTATGTATGTAGGTATGTAAGCGCGCTCGTCGAAGCGTTGCCGTCGATGACTACATCCTCACGTCGGTCAAGACGTGGCTGCCGCCAGTATTTACCGGATATCGAGCGAGATGTGAAAAACGACTCAGGTGAGGATGCCGAGCAACCGAGGTGTAGGGTGGCCATCACGTGTACATACATACGTAGTAAGTATGTAATTAGCCTTTCGCTAGGAGGACAAGCCCAGCCAATGAAGTTGACGATGATGCTTGATTTTGGAGTCAAGACTCGAACAGCACGATGACTAACCTGCACGACACAGAGCTGTACAACAGAATCACTGGCATCCGAAGCGCAGGCACAGGCTAAACAGACGCCCGTCCGTCTCGCGGCAGTCCCCAGATTCTTCATGCTCAGCAGAGAAGCACAGGTCCATCCATGACAGCTAGCGTTCCAGGCGGGCCACCTGGATGACTTGTCAGTGCCCCCCCCCCCACTAGATAGGTACTAAGCAAGACCGTGGCAGCCGCCCGGGCCTCTTCCGCCCGCGCGTTCGTCCGGGCCTCCGCTCCGGGGAAACGGCATCGTGGCGGCCAGAGTTCTCTCTGATGTGTGCGTCTCTCTCGCTCTCTGCGGTTATTGTTGTTGTTTTTGCTCGATGCTGGCCTGGGCTGCGCAAGTGGATGTCGTCTGAAAGGCACATGATCGCTGTTCGTTGACTGTAGCGCGGGCGATTCTTATTAATGGCTGCTATAGTGAGTCGTCGACCCCCTGCACGGGGCTTTTTTTTGTCTCTTCCTCCAGAATCCTCTCCTCGGGAACCTCTCCGAACTTCCCACCCGGAACCTCTCTCTCGAACCCCGTCATCGTGTCTGCTCCGTCTACCCTCGTGTTGGCCGCCTGCCGTCATGTTCATCGTCGTGTCTGCGGGGTTCAGCATGTGACGACCCGACAGATGGCCACACAGTCACCCTCTGACACCCTCGGATCGCCACCTCCGGGACGCCGCCGCTGACCTCCGGGACGCCGAGCCCTTCGCTGACCATCGTCAGGACCTTCCTGGCCTGTCTTCCCTGGGCTCGCTCATGTCTGCCCGCGACGACGGCATCGCGCCGTCCTCGGCCTACGACGCTCAGGGCTCGACCGGCCTGCCTCCGACCTTCGCCGCCTTCTCCCCCGTGACGCTATCGGCCAGCGCTCCCTCGCGCTCTCCCCGTCGATCGACTATTCTCGTCCACCAGAAGAGCCCGCTGCTCCTCGCCACGCCGCCCCAGGTCACGCGCGCCCTGGCCTACAGTCACCCCTTTATCCTCCTGCTCAACGAGCTCGCCGGTCTGCTCACATGGAGCTCGTCCGATTCCTGGCAGAGCTTCCTGCTGCTCTCCGCTTTCTGGGCCGTCTGTCTCTACGGTGATGTCGTCGTCCGGAGGGCCGGTCCCGTCCTCGTCGGCCTTTTCTTCATAGCCGGCATGTACGGTCGCCGCTTCAGCCCCTTGAGCAGCAGCGGCTGGGGAGAGCCTGGAAGCCAGCCGAAAGACGGCGCCGGCTCTAAGAGCTCGGCTGCGACCGTCTCGTCTCCTGGTAAAGCCAAGGCTAGCAGTAACAGCGACGCTACCAAGGCAAACCGGACACTTGGCGACAAGAACCAGAAGACGCTCGACGACATCGTCGACACGCTTAAAGAGTTCACCGGCCGCTGCAACGTCCTCATAGAGCCTCTCCTCGAAATGACCGACTTTCTCAGCACGCAGCTGACGCCGACGAGCGCGACGACCAAGCCCGCACTGACGGCCATGTTCATCCGTCTGCTCGTCGTCACGCCCTTTTGGCTCGCCCTGGCTTTGCCTCCTTGGAGAGTCATCACCACTCGACGCGTCGTCCTGGTTACCGGTACCTTGGCCTTGACATGGCACGCGAGGGTCATGCGCGTGTCGCGTACCATTCTCTGGAGGAGCGCCACCGTTCGCCGGCTGGCCTCCGCCATCACAGGCCTAAGTTTCGACCGCCCGAACAAGGGACGCAAGCCGAGGCTCGCCCCAGGCTTGACTGTCGATGCCGACAATCCCAAGGCCGCCACGCAAGCCGGAGAGCTGCGGACGGGCGTCGTCAAGAGTCCGGGCGTCAAATTTACATTTTCAGTATTCGAGAACCAGCGGCGTTGGGTGGGCCTCGGTTGGACCTCGAGTCTTTTCGCCTACGAACGTCCGGCATGGGCCGACGAGCATAATAACTCGGCGCCGTCAAAGGATGATTTTGAGCTGCCGGACGTTGAGGACGGAAGCCACATGCGCTGGCGCTGGGCTCCGGGAAGCCGTTGGCGAGTCGACGGTGTTTCCGATGGTCGAGAGACAGTCGATTATGACGGCGACGACGGGAAGAATGGTTGGGTTTACTACGACAACAAGGTGAGTGATGGGTCGGGGTTATGCTCTCCAGCCCCCCCCTTAACCTCTCTCTCTCTCTCTTTGTTGTTCCCAACTCACCCCTTTCGCAGTGGCAGTTCGGTCGAAGAGGCCAAGACGGCTGGGGAAAGTGGACGCGCCGGCGAAAGTGGTATCGCGATGCCGAGCTGATCGAGATGGATCCGGCCGAAGTCGCTTCGGAGCGGGCGCGGGCCAGCAGTCCGGCCGGCGGCCCGCACACACAACGGTACAGCACGGCGGGCGAGAAGATGGTGACGTCTTTGCGGGCCGAGCCGGATCAGGAAGATGGCAGCGTCAAGGCGGCCGACGACGCGGCCTCGATCCACTCGACGTCATCTAGGTCTTCGTTCTGGCCCGGCTCGCTTCGCAAGCGGGCGACGGAGCGATCGCGGACGTCGGCGGAAAAGGAGCGCCTCAGACGAAGCGAGGTGCCGGCCGAAGCCGCGGGAGACGACAGCGCGAGCGGACTGGGCTTGGAGGTCGAGCTGGAACTGCAGAAGCAGGGCAAGGACGGCGGTCAGTGGGGGATAGGCGACGAAGCGAGGATGAATCTCGAATGAAGCACAGTAATCATATCTGTAAACAGAACAGAGGCGAGCATCCTTGACTTATCTCGCCATGAGCTGCGGCCTCTGACAAGGCTGTTAGACCATAGACCATTGCCGGAGCAACGGGGGGCTCGATGGAGGAACTGCCGTGTTCGCGTTCTGGGGTTATGTCAGTTTCCAGCTGGCAGAGACTGGCAGCTGGCAGACTTGACCTCTTGACAGTTGTTGGAACTCTTTTCCTAGTCGAAAGAGGTTTTGCCGCAGGGTTCTATTATTCTTCCAAGGAGTTTCCCTTCCCAGACACGAATCTCATCTTTGAAAGAAAAAAAAAAAGGAGCTTTTCCTTTCCACAGGATTCTTTTCTTCTCTGAAAAGGAGCCCCTTTCGCCACACACACAAAGATTTCACTACTTTTTCTTCCAAATCTCAAGGCACGCCTTAAATCTTTCATCAACAACAATCACCGCTTCGTGAGATTCACGCAACTCTCAATCTCAAGATATCATGGACGACCCCAACGCAACGATTCGTCCCCGGCGAGAGAGTAAGAAGAAGCTGCGAATGAAGAAGAATCTCTCCGTGCCCGAGAATCAGTCGTTGACCTCGTCTCCTACTTTCTCAGCCGCTTCCTCGCGATCGGCTGCTGGTGCGCCCACGTCTCCCAATTCCACCATGGGTGACTTCTGGCGTCTCCTCCCCGTTGGCACCAACTCGCGTCGGAATTCGAGCGTGGCGGCGGATGGCCAGCGCCTCAGACGAGCCCCCAGCTTCATGGCTTCCACGTCGTCCGAGTCGGCTGGACAGCTGGCTACCGAGACGCCGCTCACGCCTTTCCCGCCTCTGAAGGCTGCTGAGCCGGGCTCATCGACGCACCGTGCTTCGCTGGCTTCGCCTGGGCAGCAGGATCAGAACGAGGTTGCCGATGGATTGTACCGCTATCAATGGAGCCTCAACACGGCCATGCATGGCGCCGTCTTGTTTGGGCAGTGTGTCGTCACGTTGGCTGTCCTGAGCGGCTTTCTCTACACTGCCATCGTCGACAAGAGCAACGTGGACCCCAAGGGTCAGGAAATGTGCGTGACCATCTTCCACCCCCCTTCCCATCATCTCAATGCTGACCGATCTTGCAGGCCATGGAAATACGCAGAGACGGCTCTCGGCCTCACCCTCGCTACCTGCATCGGCGTCCTCGCCCTCCACGAGACGCGCGTGCTGTCGACGGTGGCAGTGCTCTACCTACAGGCGCTGATCCTCGCCATGACCATGATGACCTCGCTCGCCTTGTGGATCTGGATCTTCACGCACAGCACCAGCCGCATCGTCACGGGAGCAGTCGTCAGCGGCGTGGCCATGCTCATGGGCACCGCCATGTTGGCCTTTTTCAGGGCTGCTTTGGTCTGGTGGATTATCGAGGAAGGCGGCGAGCTGGGCGGCAGCGGCGAGGAGGTTTTCGAGGACTAGAAGCGAGCCATTGATGTACTTTGAAGAGCGTTTTGTGCTCGAGGGGGGGTTGCAAAGGCTGATTGAGGCTCGGGTCACGGGATCAGGTCGGATCGGAATTTCTAGGTAGGTACTACCACTGCACAATGATGTGGTAGGTTCTTTAGAGCAGCCAGCCAGCCACACACACACACTCTCTCCGTGCCCTCTGATGTTCAGTGAAGGCGTCCAGTTGCAAAAACTTGACCCATAGGCTTCTCCCAGCTGGCCTCTCGAGATAGGAGCCTCATGACGTCGGCCATAACATCGCAGTGCTGCTCCACCTCGTCGGCCTCCAGCTGCGCCGTGTCCCAGGAGGCGATGAAGAAGATGGAGTCTCGACCTGCGAGAAACATGTTCCAGCAGAAGCCGCTGAAGGTTGTCAATGAGCCTCGTCTTGTCGTGTCAGGAGACGGGGTGAAACTCACAAGTCTGCCCAGTCATGTCTGGCTACAGGGATCAGCACTGGTCTGCTGTCTGCGGTTGGACGAATGCCAATGCCCATGCCGACGTCCCAGACGAACGACTGCCGGAATGATGCTTCCGTCGCGGCTGCGCCCTCTTCTTTCAGCTCGCTCACGACACTGTCCCAGGGGACGTGCTGGTGTCTCGAGGCCTCGGCGTGCTCTACGGCCATGCGCTTCATAAAGTCGCCCACAGTTTCGTCGTCAATCACTTCCAGCACGTTGAGAGCCCATTCGGCCGTTGGCCCGTCGATGCTGGCCGCCGGAGGGAGAAGACGCTGGGCCCAACAGGGGAGAAAGGGCCAGGATCGCCCCGTCTTCCACGAGGTGAAGACGGCGTAGGGCGAGCCCGTCTGTAGCCTGTTGAAGATGACGACGGCGCACTTGGCGAACAGGGCTGGTTCGATGTCGTATGCTCGCCGGATCTCCGGGAGCGTCGATACGCAGACGACTCGGCCCCGTCGCGGATACCGAAATTCCGTTGCTCTCTCGAACCAGGTGTCTTTCCAGACGAGCTCTCGGATGCGGTGTCTTGCCTCGGAGTGCGGCGAGCCTCGGTCGTTGGAAATCATCCACCCCGGTGCCCTCTGTGGTGGCCACAGCGTCCGTCCCAGCCTCGAGATCCCCCGGAGCCTGGCAACGTGATACGAGACGCTGGCTCGAGCGGGAAGGCTGTCCTGATACTGACTGAAGAGATCTACCCAGAGGCCGTAGCGGCTCTCTTCGTCGAGGGCCCAGTCTTGGTGGCTACTGATTAGCTGGCCCAGGTCTCGGTGCCACTCCAGGAGAAAGACGGCGTCGACGACGGAGTGGTTATACGTGAGCGACAGATGAAGCCGTCCCGTGTCCTTTGATGTGATTATATCGGCTTTGAACATGAGCCCTTCGGCGGAGGAGTTGACGACGTCGTCAGAGTAGAGCTTCTGAACCTCTTGTTCGGTATCGACCTGGATGCTGTGGATCTGCTTCTTAAAGAGCTGCCGATGCGAGTCAACGACGACGTGGAACGGATGTTGGTCTGGGCCATGGCAGACAATGGTTCGAAAGATGGGACGAATTCTCAGCCCTTTCTCGACGCCCATTCGGACCTGTGCCTCGTCTGCGTCTTCTACGCGGAAGACGACGCGAAGGAAAAAGGATTGAGGCCGCTGTCCTGACACCATACGATGGAAGGCGCCTTTGATCGCCAGCAGGGCTTCTACTTGGCAGTCCTCCAAGCCGACCGATCCGATTCTGTCTCTGGCGAGCCGCCAATGCTCAGCGTCGAAGCCGGTCTGAGGCGAAGGCACGGCTGTTTGCAGTGTGTTGACGATGCTGCCTCCCTGGTAACTGGCCGTCAAGGGCATGATTCCCCTGATGTCGGATACTGCCATGGCCTCCCTTTCGCCCCTGTCGAGCAGCAGTTGGGCCTGCTTGGCGACGGTGTCGTGAACGGCCAAGTCCTGGACGTATATGCGCTTACCGGTACGACGCAGCACGCCATCGCAGTATCGCAGCAGCGTGATGCTGTCGGCGAGATGAGCAACATGATCTGTACTGGAGGGACGGCAGCCCGTCAGCATTTCCCAGGTTCCCGCGAGAGCGTCACAGAGGCCTTTGGCTTGGGCTGATGAGTGTCTCGAAGAATTATAAGTCCTGATGGCCTCTCGGAGCAAGGCCTTCTTGGGCTTTCCAAGGGACGTCACCGGCATCCGATCAAGGCCGAGCTCGTCGAGCGTGTATACAGCGTCGACAGCGTACTTGGGCCCGAGCCTCCGAGCCTCGTCGGCCACCTGTGTCTTGGAGACGGTCTGAGGCAGACGGACGACGGCCACGGCGAGCTGACCGGCGATGCTGTCCGGCATAGCAACTACCTGTGCCTGTGTTGCCGTCAGCGGCGGGCTCATGCTGTACGACTACGAGGCCTTGTCTCACCTCGATGCCCAGCTTGTCTACCAGGGCGGCCTCGATGCGGGCCGGATGGACGTTCTCACCCCCCCGGATCAGCATCTCCTTGTATCTCCCCATGAGATACAGAACGCCGTCGCGGTCCATCTTCCCCCTATCTCCCGTCACGAGCCAGGTTCCTTTGGAATCCGTATAGAAGGAAGAGCTGTCGGCCCCGGCCAGGTACTGCGAGATAACGGACGGCCCGCTGACGTGCAGCTCCCCGACGTCGTCGTGCCGCAGCACGTCCCGACTTCCGGGCCTGCAGATGCGGACCGCCGCACCGGGGAGAACTTTTCCGACGCCCGGGTGACGTCCGTCGGCGAGCAGGGGATCCCGCCTGGCCCAACTGACGAGCGGCCCTCCTTCACTCATCCCGTACGCCTGGATGACGTCCCTGGCGCCCAGGCCCCGACGACATAGGCTTATATCATCGGGGCCGACGCAGGCTCCCGCCATGGTGACCATGGAGAGGCTGACGCCCGGGCCGTCGGCGACGTCGCGGTGCTCCAGCAGGGCCTTGACCAGCGTGGGCGTGGCGGACATGATGGTACACTGACCACGGGACAGGGCCTGGGCCGTCGAGGTCACGTCGAAGGAGCTGGACGGGAAGACGACGGCGTCGCCGGTTCTCCAGGCGCGGAGGGCGTTGTTGATGGCGAAGATGTGGCTGACGGGTGTGTGGACGAGCCAGCGGTCGACGCCATGTTTGGGGTCGAAGTCGTTCGTCTGGGCCACCAGGTTGCGAGAGGTGTGAGGGCATCCCTTGGGGCCTCCGGTGGTGCCGCTGGTGAAGATGACGAGGGCGACGTCGTCGTCGTGGCCGGTGACGGGAGGTGACCTGTCAGGGGCTATCGGGGTGAGGGGCTGCTGCGTCAGTCGGTCGAGCGGCAGCCATCCCTCGAGGAGTCGACCGTCGGAGGAGCAGATTATACGACAGAGAGGCGTTCGGAGCTGGCCAGGTCCGAAGGCCAAGCCGCCGGCCAGGTCCGCGTCCTGAACAACGATGACATGGGGGCCGACAGCGGACAGCATCGGGGGGACGTCGTCGGCCGCGCGGGGATCCAGGGGTACGAAGCACATGCCGAGCCTGGCAGCGGCCCAGAAGACCAGGGCCCATTCCGCCGAGTTCCAGAGCAGGGCGGCAAGGTGCATGCCGGGGACGCAGCCAAGACTGGAGAGCGTCCGTGCCAGGCCGTCGGCTCTGTCGTGGAGGGAACGGTAGGACCATCTGAGACAGCCCGGGCCATGGACGGGCCCGGGGCGCGGCGGGGAGCCGTCCGGGGCTGCGGCCTGCCAGAGGGAGACGAGGGCTTCCCTGTCGGGGAAGGCGGCTGCCGATCGGGAGAGGAGATGCCAGAGGGTGAGGTCGAGGTCGATGGGATCTGCGCCGAACGCTTCGGCCCGGCTCCGAGTGTCTTCCGCCGCGACCGGAGGGTGATGGACGGACGATGACGATGACGATGACGGTGACGGTGACGGCTGGTGGGCCATGACAGCATTAGGGGGGGGGGGTTGTGAAGAATAAGGTGAGGGAATGAGTTGGTTGTTGTTGACGCAGAGGCTAACAAAGATGAAGTGGAGAGTAAGTAGTCCTTGGCTCTGCTCCTCTCTTCTCCTCTCCTCAGTCTTTCACCCTTGTCTACCTCGGACAGCTTGGTCTACGAATGTTTCCCGGCTATTTATCCAGTTGGACCATGACACGACGTACGGCCCCGACCCAAGCGGTCGGATGGACACCAGAAAGACGGGAGTTTGTACGTCAGTCGGCATTTCCTGGGTCGCTCGCTCTCTGTTCGGGACCGGGCCCAGCTGAGGCTCCGAGGTCGCAGAGATGGATCAGAGGAACAGGACGCGCCACTCGCAAGGTTGACGAACCAGATGGCAGAGACGGCTGACACGACAGCAGCGGCGACGCGAGAGCAGGTGACACCAAAACCGCATGTACGGTTCAAGCTTGAAAATCTCAGCCCGTGTCAGCTTGGGCCGACGAGATGGATTCGTCCCGTGAGGCGGCCAGCCGGGCCTCGGGAAGCAACGGGACCGTGCAGCCTTTCCATTGTTTAAACGGGATATAGCGAGGGACAAGCCAGAGGAGATGGACAAGGCACGACGGTGCTTCCGACGACAGCTGAAGAGACGTCGACGACGGTATCAGCCCCCCCCCTGAAGCTAAGAACTCCGGCCGCTGTGCAAGACAGGACGAACCACGAGACAGAGACATGTTTCTGCCGTAAGACACGGCGAAACAAGCCACCTCTCGTCCCGGCAGACAAGAAGCTGGGGACCCCAAGGGGTCGCTTACGAGCATCGAGCTTGACCTCGGACGTTGCGTTCCCCTCCCCCCTCACCCCTTTTCCAATGCGAATTCGGGGCGTTTTTTGTGAGAGGCAGTGGCGTTTTCCTTCTGCAAGGGACCAGACGCCGTCTTGCCCCCTTTTTTTTCTTTCTTCCCTTTGGGAATCCCTGATGCTGTTGCTCCGGCTTGTCCGTCGGTGGGAGTCGGTGGCAGCGGCAGATGGGGTGAGTGGCGTGAGTCTTCCTTCATCTCTGACAGTTGCTGTGCCGGTGGCGATGGCGTCGGTGTTACGACGGGGCCTTTGAAGGAGTCACCCCCCCCCCAACTCCCCCTTTTGATTTCTCTGGGATTCCTGGTTGTGAGTGTCATGTAACGTTTTGTCTCTCGGGGAATGTCTTGTTTCCTTCCAACGCGTGGGGGAATTCGGGTGCGTTCGGGGTTGACGCGAGATGGGATGATTCGAGGCTGGCAGTCGTTGGGATCTACCATGGGTCGGTCTCCTTCGGACCTGATGACCATGGCTATCACAGGAGTGCAGAAGATATAGAGGCAAAAGTCACGACGCTACAGCATCCCATCTCAAGCTCGATATCATCAACCCACCCAACCATGCTCCTAACCCAAGCCTACCCAGCCCTCGCCCTCTTCACCCTCCTAGCAACCGTCATACACCACCTCGTTCGCAAGCACCGCCTCCAATCACTCTCCCGTCACCACGGCTGCCTCCCACCGCCCCTCTCCCCCGTCCGCGACCCGATCCTCGGCCTAGACTTCATCTACGACTCGCTCTTCGGCCGCGCTCCCGCCGACGCGCTTCACGACTCCCTCGCCGCCTTTCGCACCCTGGGCCCGACTTTTGCAGAGAGGAGGGTGTCGTGGGAGGTGCTGTACACGTGTGACGCGCGGAACATCAAGTTCATGCTTGCTTCTGGTCAGGCCTTTGATGACTTTTCCCTTCCGAGCTTGAGGAAGGCTGCTGTCGGGAAACTTGTGGGTAGGGGGGGGATATTCTCCCTCGATGGCGAGGCCTGGGCTTCTTCCAGAGCCCTTCTACGGAGGGGGATCGCGAGGCTGGATAAAGAGGCCATGCTCCCGTGTCTAGAAAGACACGTGCAGACGATGCTGGCCTCCATCCCGGAAAGCACGACAACGACAGATGTCCAACCGCTCCTCTTCCGCCTCACCCTCGACTTTGCCTGCGATTTCCTCATGGGCAACCCCCTGGACTCGCACTCTCAACCGGCCTTTCTCCCAGATTACAACACCTGCACCGCCGAAGCAGCCAAACGCCTCCGCCTCGGCCCCCTCCAACACCTCCGCCTCAACCCTCGCAGCGCCCTCGCCCGCAGCAGACTGGCCGGCCAGATGAAGACGTTCGTCTCCACCGCGCAGCGCCACGGGAGACGAGGCACCTTGCTATCCGAGCTGGCAGCCGCCCAGACGGAGGGCTTGGGCGACCAGGCGCTGCACCTGCTCGTCGCCAGCCGGGATACGACGGCGAGCCTGTTGGGCAATCTGCTGTGGGTGCTGGCCAGGAGGCGGGATTTGTTCGGGAGGCTGAGGGAGGAGGTTTTGAGGGTTGGGGGGGGAGGGGTCGAGGGGGGGGGTTGAGGCAGATGAGGTTTCTGCGGTGGTGTGTTTTGGAGTGTGAGTTTTGCTGATTCTCTGTCTCTATGAACCCTTTGACTCTCTTTTCTCTTTTCTGGTTTCTCAACTCTCTCTCTTTCTCTCTCTTCACTTAACCCTTTACCCCTCTGTTCTGTTCTCTCAACTCTCTCTCTCTCTGTCCATCTCTTGCTCTTCAACTCTCTTTTCTGTTCTCTCTCTCATTCTCTCTTAACCTTCAACTCTCTTTTCTGTTCTCTCTCTCTCTCTCTTAACCCTTCAACTCTCTTTTCTGTTCTCTCTCTCTCTCTCTTAACCCTTCAACTCTCTCTCTCCTGTTCTCTCAACTCCCTCCCCCTTCAACACCCTCTCCGATCAACTCCAGCTAACTAACTCTCCAGCCCTCCGCCTCCATCCCCCATCCCCACAAACGCCCGCCAAGCGAGTCGCGACACCATCCTCCCCACGGAGGCGGCCCCGACGGATCCTCCCCGTCCTGGTCCCCAAGGGCCGGGTCGTCATGTACAACGTCTACGCCCTCCACCGCGACCCCCGTGTCTACGGCCCCCGGCCCGACGCCTTCGAGCCGGATCGCTGGAGGGACCTGAGGCCCGGTTGGGCGTTTCTGCCTTTTAGCGGCGGGCCAAGGGTCTGCATGGGCCGTATGTCCGTTTCCCCCGGAGAGGAATGGGAATGACGCTGACGAACGTCTTGTTGGTCGCAGAGCAGCTGGCCCTGATAGAGGTGCAGTACATCATCGCCCGCATCGCTCAGACCTTTGTCTCCATCCAGGGTCACGGAGACTGCGATTGGGTGGGCGCTGATGCCCTGGCCACGTCTTGTAGAGACGGCGTCAAAGTCACCTTGACCAGGGCGCCAGCAGACGAGTAGGTAGACCGAGGGAGTCGAACGAGGAACGAGCATGTGAAACCTCTCTCTGTACATATGGGAAAGGCTGCTGAATTATACCATGATGACACGGGACGAACCGTGCAACTCGCTCACGGGAGCCCGTCGACATTCACACCGCGTCTTTTCTCACTCCCTCAAGTCCTCTTCAACCTGCTTCATCAGCAGTTCCCTCAGCCCCTGCCACGACGCCTCCACCGTCGTCACCCGCGTCTCCATGTCGGCCAGCGCCGCGAGGTCGGCCGGAATGACGCGTGCAAAGTCGAAGCCCGACTCCCCCTTGAGAGCGAGGGTGACGGCCCCGGAGAACTTGGCCGGATGTGCCGTCGAGAGCGAGACGTGAGGCAGCGCTGTCCGGGACATGGACCGCTGGGCCGCCGTAATGCCGACGGCCGTGTGGGGATCCAGCACGTACGAGACGTCGGTGTAAAACTTGTTGATGGTCTGCACCGTCTCGAGGTCGGTGACGCGTTCGCTCTCAAACGTCCGTCTCGCGCTCTCGAGCACGTCGATGTAGACGGGCCCGAAGCCTCCATTGCTCTTCAGGTCCGACAGCCAGGCCGTCACCTCTTGCGATGCTTGCGTCTTGCTCCACTGGCTGTCCATGCCGGCCGTCGAGGCAAACTCGAAGGCGAGGTACCAGAGTAGACGCTCAAAGTTGCTCGAGACCAATATGTCCATGGCCGGACTCAGAGTCTCTCGAACGCCGCCCGCGTGATTCGCCGTGCCGTTGGTTGCCGGCTTCTTGTCGTAGCGCCCCGTCTTCCAGAAGCGATCGAGAATGTCGTTTTCGTTGGTGGCGATGACGAGCTTCTCCAGCGGCAGACCCATGCGCTTGGCGAAGTAGCCCGCCAGGATGTCGCCAAAGTTGCCCGTCGGCACCACGGCCCGGACCTTGTCGCCCAACTTGAACGACGACGACGACAACTTGGCCAAGGAAAAGTAGGCATGAAAGTAGTAGACGATCTGGGCCAGGATGCGAGCCCAGTTGATGGAGTTGACGGCGCCGAGTTTGAGCCGCTCGTTCGTCTCGTCGTCGGCGAATAGGGCCTTGACCATGTCCTGACAGTCGTCAAAGGTGCCGGTGACGGCAATGTTGTGGACGTTTGCATCGAGGACCGTCGTCATCTGCTTCTCCTGCAGCGGGCTGATGCGGTCCTTGGGGTGCAAGATGAAGACGGACACGTCCTTTTTGCCCCTGAGACCGCATATCGCCGCCGATCCTGTCTGCCGAGGAGCGTCAATGCCGCGAACAGGAAGCGCCGAGGGGAGCGGGAGACGCTACATCACCACTGGTGGCACCGACGACTGTCAGATGATGCCTGTCTGTCGGCTGGTCAGCCGTGAGGACACGGTTGGGGGCAAGCAGTTTACTCGCCTCTCCCTTGTTTCCCCTGGTTCTTGCGCACGAGGAAATACTCAAAGAGATTGCCGAGGAATTGTAGAGCACCTTGTCGCGGGTCAGCTCGATATCACGGCCGCCACTAGCCGGGTCTCAAGCGTACAGTCCTTGAAGGAATAGCTCGGTCCGTGAAAGAGCTCGAGTAGGTAGAGGTTGTCGCGCAACGACCTCAAGGGGGTGACTTCTGGGACTCGAAAGTTGGCGTAGCTGCGATTGAGGATATCCTTGAGGTCATGAGCAGGAATCTCGTCGGTCGAAATGTAGAGGCTGAGGATGCGAAAGGCCAAGTCGGCGTAGGGTAGGTCGCTCCAACTTGCCTGCAGGAACCATGGCGTCAGCGCGGAATGGAAGAGACCAGACAGGGATGGCGAACCCAATCGGTAGCGAGGGGAATCTCCTCGGGCAGGAAGAGGCCGCCATCGGCAGCGAGCCCCTTGAGGACGACGGTTTCGAAAGATAACTGAAGCTGTTTAGCGACGAGGAGACGAAGGACAGGACTAGGGATAATAGCCCAAGGCGTATGTACGTACGCCATCGTCACCTCCCCTAGTAGAGAGGTATGTTTGCGAGGGGCCGTGATTCGGCCGCGACGCCGATTTCGACATGGTGTGCAGCTGCCAGCAGATGAGAAGCAGATGGGATGGGAAGGGTGGACGAGGAAGAAAAATTAAAGTGCCATTACTCGTTGCTACCGGCGATCGGGAAAAATCTAGGGCCGACGAGCGGGAGCCGGATGGGTGCCCGGGTTATTGGGACGGGTACGAAGTACTGCACTAACGGCGAGGAGCCCGGGAAGGGTTACGGATGATGCGGCTAAAGGGGGCTAAAGGGGGCTAAAGGGGGCAGAATGGGGCAGAATGGGGCAGAATGGGGCAGAATGGGGCAGAATGGGGCAGAATGGGGCACCGAACAAGCGATAGCGAGGGACGCGGCCGTTGAAGCATGACGTCGATGACAAAGAAATGAGATGAAGTGGGAGGGGGGAATGGAGTGGAGAGGAGGAAGTGGGGTCGTGCAGGAAGAACGGAAGAATGAAGGAGGGGCAGGGCAGATGGAGGAAAAACGTCGGCGGGGGTCTAGAAGGCTTCGAGCTCCTGTTTCGACGCTGTTCGGCCTGTTGTGTGTACATACATATGTACGTACGTATGTATGAATGAGGAGAGGGCTGCTGTCTCGTCGCCATCGCCAGCTTCGTCTGTCTGTGGCTTTCTCTCATCAGACTCTTTACAGTTGATACAGACCGTCTCGACGACGCTCCCCCCCCCGAAGCCGCCGCCTCCATCACCGACCATGGATGAAAAAATTTACGTCACGTACAACGATGTGAGTAAAAACACCCAGACAGCCCGACTCTCCCTCCCTTGACGACGGCTCCAGGTCCACAAGCTCTGCCAAAAGTCGGCCGTCCGCCTCCTGGCCGATTTCAAGCCCCAGCTCATGATTGCCATCGGCGGAGGCGGCTACGTGCCTGCCCGCATCCTACGCTCCTTTCTCAAGCAGCCCAACTCGCCCAACATCCCCATCCAGGCCATCGGACTCTCGCTCTACGAGACGCTCGGCGGGACCGAGGTCGAGGCCATTGGCAAAAAGGTCACCCGCACCCAATGGCTTGATCTCACTGCTCTAGGCGAGATGGAGAACCTGGTCGGTAAGCGCGTTCTCATCGTCGACGAGGTTGACGACACCCGGACTACGCTCGAGTATGCCGTCAAGGAGTTGGAAAAGGACATCGAGGCCGCTCGACAGCGCATGGGTGGCGACTTGCCCAAGACCCAGTTCTGCATCTTTGTCCTCCACGTAAGGCTTCTCGTCTCCGTCTGCCTCCCTTTCTCTCTGACGACGGTCCCCTGCAGAATAAGGACAAGCCGAAAAAGGGCACGCTACCCGACGACATGCTCGCCACCCGTTACGAAGCGGCCGAGACGGTTCAAGACGTCTGGATCAACTACCCGTGGGAAGCCATTGACATTGACGAGCACGACAGGCTGGCGCGTGCTGCCAAGGGGACCTAAAGGACCGAGACTCGGGGGGAAGGGGCAAATACACGATAGAAGGGGCAGAGTACACAGATAGATCTGGGGACATACGGTTTCGACGGTCAGCTTATATACCTAAGCGAGGAGCAATTGGAAATTGGGGTGGGACCGGTGTTCTGTTGGTGTGCTGCCATATGCCATAACTTGGGTGACGATACGAAGGCTGAACAGACAAGGGCCAAGACGAGGCACTCGAGTCTATCGGTATATTCTCGACGAGGCGTCTAATGCGTCTATGAACAATGGTCGTCTAAGTCTATGCAAAAAAAACATCCCGGCCGTCTTCACGCGGCGCCTGCTTGGCGACTCTCCTTTAATCGTTTCTCATGCTTCATAAACTCCCGAATGCCGACAGGCACGTTGGCAAACGCCTCTTCATCCCAGCCGCGCTTAGCCACCTCGCCATCTCCAAGCCTAAGGTCCAAGTTAGCGCCGGCAAGCCGCATCTGCGCCTCCCTGTTCCTGGCAGACCACTCCTCCACATCGTCGCGATACCGATCCCACACGCAGTTGACGCACCCGCTCATACAGCAGTTATCCGGCTCGCGGGGACGAGGCGGCACGGTAACGCCAGCGATCGTGGTGGACTGAGCGCGCTTGGTGGCCGCGCTGTCGGCTTCCTCGGCCGGACCGAGGAGGCGGGAACCGAAGACGATGCGGGCGCGGTCTGCAGGCGAGGACTCGGACGTCGACGACTTGCGACCGGGCTTCTTCTTTCGGGGAGGCGCGGAGGGCCGGTCTTGGGTGGTGTTGGCTGGTTCGGGCGTCTTCTCCGGCTGGGGGTTGCTTGGCTCGGGCTTGTACGGCGTCGGGTGGCGGAGGATGATGTCGTAGTAGGGACCCAGCGGACAGTGCTGTGGCCAGGAGAGGCCGGTGACGAGCCGTCTTCGGGGGGGCGCGGGAAGACGACGGAGGAGGAGATGGGCTGTCGCTCGTGTCGTCATGGTGTGAGGTTAGAGGCGATATCGAGGGGATGCTGCGACGCGAGGCGGTAACGGAGAGGTTACATAATTGGCGGGTGATTTGGATAAGAGATTAGATAAGAGATTGCAACGGTTGATGGAGCATTTAATGGGGCCTTGGAGGAAGATCTTCAGTGACGTCATTGCCGGACTTGAGGTGAAGGATATGTATGTATGTATGTACGCTGTCGGAGGGATGACCCGGGTCAGTGTTTGAGAGACAGACATGGGCTCGGCACGGACGAAATATCGGGGCTGTCTCTTGCTAACTACATGTCATTAGACAGTATCCGCAACGAACGACGGTGTATTCAAGAGATGGGCTACGAATACATTACGAAGATGACGGCATCACCAGCAATCCCAGCCCCAAAGAGAGACGACATCTCCCATCAATTCCCCCAAGGCTCCCCTCCATCCCATTATCCGCCCCCTCATCCTCCACCATGGTCTCATCCTCATCCCACTCGACCCCGGCCTCCGGCGCAGCAAACGGCTCGTCGACACGACGTCTATTCTCCGAGACCCAGTCCCGCACACACCCGTACAGATCCTGCCCCTCGCTCAGATGCGCGCAGTTCTCCTGGACGACGTCGAGGCAGTCATGCTTGCTCATGCTGCCGGCCCCCGTGGTGGCGAAAGCGGCGTGAGTCTTTGAGCAGAAGCAGAGGCGGTTGATGTTGGAGCGGACGAGTTTGATGTCGTCGTTTCGGCTCCCGTTGGACGTGGCGCCCTTGTACATGAGGTCGGCCAGTTCGCAGTAGTTGGGGTCCGAAACGTCTTGTTTCTCGGCCGTCTCGTAGGCCAAGTTGACGGGGGTGGCGACGGAGAGGCTGATGAGGGCGGTGACGATGGCGAGGACCTTCATCTTGGAGGTAGTCTGAGAGGAAGAGGCGTATCGTCTTGAGATGAAGAAGACGGCGTCTAGGACCTCCCCCCGGGGAAGCCTGCCGTCTTATATAGACAGACAGACGACGGCCATGCCCCTCCGGAAGCCCAGACCAGACCGGTCCGCTCCAGTCAGTCCGAGAAATGGCTCGTGGGACGGGGAACAGGAGGACTGTACCCCCTTGCAGCGGTGAGTAGACAGCGGCGTGGACTCAGCAAGGTATGTACTACTTACCGTATGGGTGTTTGTAGAGATGGGTCACGAAAAAAAGGTTGAAATGTGGACGGTGGCTTCGGTTCTGGTTGTAATAGTTGACATTGTCGATAAATGGCGCAGTCGGACGGGAGCAATTGTGAGGAGGACCTGTTGGGTGCTTACGTTCTGGAGAGATGCGACGTGGCAAGACTGTAAACTATGTGTTGGGAAGTGTTTGTGAGAGCGGCTGAAATGGGTAAAGAAGCTCGTTTGCATACATACATACAAACTGCACTCGTGTATGTATGCACGCGGTCCACCGGTAGACTTCAGTTGTATATGAATAATATGATTGAACTCGTCGATATCAAGCACAGCCGGTCTTGCTACTCCTGCTATAGGCACGGATGTCGTTGGTTGTGAATCAGCACGGGGCCGCCTCGTTTTGTACATAGTCGGGGAACTAACCATCGACTGCCCACCTTGGGATCAGAATGGCTACGGTGTCTATGTGTACAAAGCACGAAGCACATGTACAGACAAAACAGGATACAAACAATGAATTGTTCAAGCTTCACCACCACCACCGTCATCATCATCATCACCATCACCATCAACAAACAACCCCCATAGACGACCCCATCTCAACGCCAGACGCATCCGGACAGCAGCTACACATCTGCCACAGGCTTAGCGGGCCACTCCCCCCTCTCCCCTTGCTAACCCGGAAACATCCCAGCCTGAAACAATGTCGTCACCAGCATCCAACGTCATAACCACTCCCCCCCCTCACCACCTCCCCTCACCCCCCATCCCCCTTCCCACTCACCACCAACCATCCCAACATCTCCCAACCACCACTCACTTCCACAAGGGCAAAAAAAAAAATAAAAATAAAAATAAAAAATAAATAAATAAAATGTCCAACAAAACAATCGCCGACTGCGACACCCCAGACCCCTGGATCACGTCATCCAACAACAACCTCTTCTACCTCACCTTCACCCTCGCCAACCGCGTCGAAATCTGGGCCTCCCCCCAACTCGAAGACTTCCACGACTGCCAAAAGACGACCATCTGGCAACCCGAGCCCAACTCTCCCTGGTCCGCCGACATCTGGGCTCCCGAACTGCACCGCATCAAGGGGAAATGGTATGTCTATACCTGCGGTGCGCCCCCCGACGTCGGCAACCCCGGTCATCGGACGCTGGTCCTCGAGAGCGGAAAGGAGGATCCGATGGACGCCAGCGGCTGGACTTTCCTGGGTCCGCTCAAGGGGATGCCCGATCAGTGGTCCATCGATGCCACCGTCTTCTCCATCTCGGGCGACCATCTTTACTGCTGCTGGAGCGGCTGGCCACCGGGAGATGAGAGCGACACGCAACAAGACCTCTTCCTCGCCAAGATGACCAGCCCGACCCAAGTCCAAGGCGAGACCACAATCTGCATCTGTCACGCGTCCAAAGCCTGGGAACGTCCCGACGAAGGCGCACGGGGCGTGGCAGAGGGTCCTACCTGGGTGGACTTCGCCGGCTTCCGCGGCATCGTCTACTCCGCCCACGGAAGCTGGACGAGCGAGTACAAGCTCGGGCTCATCGCTCTACAGGGCGACGATCCCCTGCGCGCAAAGTCATGGTCCAAGCGAGCAGCGCCTCTCCTCGTCAGCGATAAGAGCCACGGCGGTCCCTTTGGTCCTGGACACGCGAGCTTCCTGCCGAGTCCGTACGGGGACGACCGCATCTACTGCGTCTATCACGGCACGTCCGAGTACGGACAGGGCTGGGATAATCGCAAGGCCCGTGTCTTGAGTCTCGGGCCTGAGGCGTTTGCCTCGGATGCTGAGCCCGTGTGTTGTCATTGTGGGGGGTGCTTGAAGTTTAGCAACACCAAGGATAGGGTCGAGCAGGTCAAGAACAAGGTGAAGAAGTTTCTGTGATGATGGCTTGCCGGCTGTACATGAGCCGAGGGAGGCATATAATCATCTTGGCTGAGTGTGTATATAGCTTTGAACTGGCGAGTGCTTGCTCGTCCATGGTAGTTAGTAGTAAGTAATCTGAGTGTCCATACCCTGGTCTTTTCCGTCTACCATTTCCTCTTGAGTCGCGATGCCCATCTTCACTCTTCTTTGTCAGCCCCGTCTCAACCTCATCTCACTCCATCCCCTCCCCATCCATCACCAACACACACAACTTGTCAATCCCACAATCCAATGCCCTTCGACCCGTTCTCAACTAACCGCCACACCCGCAACATGTGACACTTCTCGCACCCACCCAAGAACAACCCTAAACCTCAAACCCTCCTGCTCAACAAAACTGCACGAGCAAACCAAAAGCAGTACACCTCATAGTCCCCCGACAACTCAACAAGCCAAAGACAGAAACAAGTATAACGCCTAAGAAAGCCACACCCTCAACTCGAAAGCCCAGCCCCTAAAACCACGGCCATATCGCAAACCACAACCCCCCTTCCCCCCTCCCCCCAAAGAAAAAACACATTCTGATAGGCCAGCAGTCACCCAGCAACAGGTTCCAAAACAGCCCGTAACCAGACCCTTCTGAAGCCCTGCAAACGCCCCAACCAGATTACATGCTTCCTCCCCCCAACGCGTCGCCTCTGCCCATCAGAACCAGAACAACACACGCGTTTCCCTAAACTCGCCTCCCACAGAAACCTTGCTTCATCTCGACTCCTTCCTCTTGCCTCTCCTGCACTATCCTTCAACCTTTTCTCGCGCTCCCCGTCGACGTCACCACTCAAGCCCAACGGTAAGATAAAAACCTCCGCCGACCAAAATAAAAAACACATCCTCTCCCCATCTTTTCCTCTTCCAAGCTAAGAAAGAAAAATTACCACGTTCCTTCTTCCCCGAAATCGCCATGGCCACACGCAAGACGGGCATCCAGGCTCTCGAGAAAAAGTTGAGACGCATCCCAGTCCCCGCCGAGGACAGCCCTTTCGGATCTCACCAAGACGAGGAGCCCGAGCCCCCCTTCGCAGACGAGCATCAGCGAGCCCAGTGGGAGATGGACATGGTTTCCGAAGGTTTGACCGCTGGACTCGAGCCTGAGGAGCGCGGCGTGGCTCCCATGCCGGGATTATCGTGCCTATCATCGGACTCGGAGGACTCGGAGGACTCGGACTCCATCTCCGATGGAACGGACTCGCAGGCGGGACAGGAACCGGCCCCCGGATATACCGATATATCCTGGGTCCTTCAAGATGAGTCGACCGTCGCGAATCCACGTGCCAACCCGCCGGCCGCCAAAGAGCCAGTCCAGACCCTCAAGGTCGAGGCCCCGGGATACAAGAAAGCCGTCCTCTCCTACCTCAAATGCTGGACACGAACGGTTGCTGGAAGTGTCCATCAGACTCTCCGCGCCACCGTACTCGCAAACGAAGCAGTGACGCTGGAAACGACGCTCACTTGTCTCTCAGACGCCGTCTCAGACAGGCTCTTCGAAAAGATCAAGCGCCCGCGAGCCATTATGAAATCGTCCGTCTCCTTCGAGAACGCGGATATGACTGACGATAGTTTCGATGCTGATGCCGAGAACACGGCTATCGCTGGACTAGAAGCCTCTCTGAAGCGAGAGAGGGAGTTTGCCGAGTGCAACGGCAGGCTGGGAGAGGAACATTTCGTCCTCGTCGACAAGCGCGATCTCGAGCGCATGTAAGCCCGGATCTCGTTTCTCAAGAGGTTTTTTTGTTTCTCCAGATGACGAAGCATGACAGAGCCGCCCGGGTTTTGTGATTTCTTTATTTCCTATACCCTGTTTTATTCTAGTATCTCCTTTGTATGTGTATGTATGTATGTTTGGATCCCGGATGGAAACGGGGCAAAGCGTAAATTGGCCAGAGGAAACCTCACCGGGCAGTTAGTAGTAGGAGAAGTCATGGACAAGCCTCTGGCATCGAGCGTCTAGCAACAGCTGGTCAGATCAAGATAATGACAATCCGGGCGGCACCAACGCGAGCAACTGAAAAGAGAGGAAGAAAAAAAAAAACAACGTAGCCTCCCGCTGGTGCGCGCCGGATCGCGTAAACCCGCTCCCGCGCCCCAGAATCGACGCCTCCCGTCCATCCTCCCATCCCGAAGCCATCACTGGGCGTTGTTGCCGAGGCCGGCGCTGGCGGCGCTCTCGCCCACCCTAACCTCATCCTCCGGGACGCCGACGCCGACGCTCGAGGCGCTGGCGACGCTCTGGCTCGTCACGCCGCGGCCCCGGTCTGGTCTGTTGGCGTAGACGTCGCTCGAGGAGCGGCCCCTCTCGGCGGCACGGCGGCTCTGAACCATACGCTCGAGCTCCCGGATGCGGCGCTTGAGGCCTTCGTTTTCCTTTTTGGCAGCATCGAGCTCGGTGCGGTAGTAGGCCGTCTCCTCGTAGCGGCTTGTAGCGGGCATCAGGCCGGGACTCAGCTGCTCGGGAAAGCTGCCGCTGGCCGGGGTAGCGGAGACGGAGCCCATGTAGACGGAAAAGGGCGGCGGAACCCTCTGGTTGTGAAAGTAGCTCGAGGGATCCATGGCGTGGGGAGCGGGCGAGTTGGTCTGGCTGCGTCTCGAGGCGGTACTATCCTGTCGCGAGAGGGGCACCGAGGCTCGCTGCCTGGCGTCGTAGGGGATGTGCTGCGACGTGGCCGAGGAGTTACGGTGGTGGCGACGGGGCGTGAAGCTGGTTCCCGTCATCAGCGACGAGTCGGGCACCACGTCTAGGGAAGTCGAGGGCGTGGCCGAAGTTGATGACGCGTTGGACACGACCGAGGCGTTCTGAGCGGCCCGAAGAAGGGAGAGTTCACGCGTCAACCGGTTCACCTTTTCCATTCTCGTCAGCGCAGTCGAGTGCAAGCAAAAAGGTATCAAGGACCGACGACAGCCTCCTGCTCCTTCTCCAACTGCATGTGAAGCTCCGAAGCCGTCAGCGGCCTCGGATGACGCAGAGGTCCAGGTCCAGGACCGACACCGGCGTCGGGAGACGATTGCTGCTGAGGTTGCTGGCCGACGACGGCCGTCTGATTGGAGGGGAGGATATTGAGCGAAGCCATGGCGGCGTGCTGTGACGACCGACGACGGTGCAGCGACCGCGGCGATGGAGGGACCGAGTTGAGGTCGGGCATTTGCGAGAGGAGAGGGCGAGGGAGAGGAAGAGGGAGAGGGAGAGGGAGAGGGGTTGAGACGTTGAGGAGTGTGTGTGCGTATCCGAGGGCGCAGCGAAAAGGGGGCAGACGACGATGGGCGAGGGAGGGGAGATGGATGTATGAAGAGATGGAGAGATGGAGGATTGGAAGGAGAGGCAGGAGTCGCTCCTGGAGAGGTAGGTATGTACCTATGGTATGAGGAAGGTCCGTCCCGGGCGGGCATTCACTGGCAGCACTACTAGAGGCTGCAGCCCAATGGATGGACCTTGTGTGTAATGTAATGTAAGCGGGACTGGAACCTCTTCAGGGCCCGGCCCGCTGCTTCTTCAGGCCTCCAGGGCTCCCAAGCTCGGCTCCAGGAGGACCCCCCACCCTGGACCCGGGCGGGCATCTCCACCAGACGGGCAGCACGACCGTTCCACTTGATTGAAATCGCGATGGAAAAACCAGAAGCATCAAGCCATGACGCCATCAATCCGTCACCCGCATCGGGAATCGCCTCGGGCCTACCTACTACCTTCCTACACACGTACAAATAGGTAGATACCTACCTACCTACCTACCTAGGTAGGTAGGTATGTAGGTACCTATCTAGTCTACCTATATAAACCATCCCCGTAGCCGCAGACCCCCGCATCTCCCCCGTCCTCCCTCTAGCAACCCTCAACACCCATCCACACCCCCAACTCCTTGATCGACGAACTTCCTCATCGCCATGGACAAGGGCCAGCACTCAGAATCGCCCCCGCCGGAGCGTCAATCCGGCCCGCAGCTGCACGAACCGCCCGCCTCGGGAAAGGGCATCTCCTCGTCAGACGACAACAAGGACAAGGGCTCGGCCCAGCTTCAGGGCCTGTCTTCGAACCCCAAGGGCCCCTTGGACGACGCCGTTCAGGAGAAATTCGCAAAGAAGTCATGATGGGGAATTTGGTCGGCTACGGCGGATAGGCACAAAGAAGGAGCAGACAGCAAGAATACATGTCCCATCACGATAGGCACCCAGTCTCGTCCAGCCAGCCATCACCACCACCCCCTCTCCGAAATCATCGTGATGACTGCCTTGACTCTTCCCCCCTACGTGACCCGACCTTTACACACCCTTCAAAAAAACACCTCTCAAGCCTTGGTGTCGCTTGTCTTCTCCGACGTCGACGTGTGAGCCGCAGCAGAGGGCGAAGGCTCAGACGCCGTCGCGGCTTCCTTTTCCTTGCCAAAGACGCGCTCGAGCCCCGAAGCCTTGTAGGCGCTGCCGCCGTGCTCCTCCTTCTTGAGGTCGGCCAGGCGGCGGGCCTCGGCGTGAATGTCTTGCACCTGACGGGCGCCGTCCGAGTAGAACTTGACGAGCTTGCGACCGGTGGGCGTATCCCTAGCCTTCTCAAAGTACGAGTTGATGCCGGTGTAAAAGGTGCTGGCACGCTGGGAGATGCCGTAGCTCTCGTCGGTGGCCTTGGCGCGGTCGGTGGCCTGGTATTTCTTGTCGAGGTTCTGCAGCGTGTTGACGAAACGGCTCGAGACGCCGTGCTTCTCGTCGAGCTGGATGGCGCGATGGATGGCAGCGTCACCGATGACGTAGCCGCTGGCGATGTACTCCGCAATGACGCGCGTCCTTGGCTTCTCCTCCTGACTGAGGTTCATGTCGTCAGCGTCTCGCTCGTGATGCTTGTCAGCGGCATCATCGTCGCCATCGCCGCCGCTGGCGCTCGTAACCGAGATGTGGTTTGGTCCCAGCTGGGTGTTATTGAGCAGGAGTGCCGTCTTCATGGCCGTTTCCTTCTCAAACGCCACATCGGCCGTCTTGCCGTCTCCGACGGTCGAGGTGGAAAAGTTTGCAATCTTGCCACTACCTGGAGTTTTAGCTCAGTGAGGGAGGGAGTGAGGGACAGAGGCACCGACCAGAAGCTAAAGAAGTCCTTGACCTCGCTGTCGCTTGTCGAAGCGGCGATGTTCTTGACGTGTACGGTTGACTTGTTGGCGGTCATGATTGCGACCGGACGACTGGCTGAGGTGAGTAGAGGCAGGTAGGTACTATGAGGGATGTAGGTAAGAGACGACGTCTGACGAGTATGGCGAAGAAGCTCTGGAGGAAGATGCTTCAAAGGAGGGGGAAGGGTGGGAGAAGTGGGATGGGCGACGTCATCACCCCGACTTGGGCTTGATGAGGGGCTTGAGGAGGGGCTGACGGGCTGACTAACGGGCTAACCAGGGACCGAGGTATGTACGTACTGCGGGAGTCGGGGGATGGAGGCCTCCGGATCTGCTTCGAACGCCCCCTGGCGAGGAGCCTCATTTGTTCACCAACAACAACATGACTCTCTTGTCCTGTGCTGTCATGCGCTGCGAACTTGGTATCCGTTCATGTAGGTAAGCACGTGATAATGAGACGCTCATACATACCTACATACCTACATACCTACATACCTACATACCTACATACCTACATACCTACATACCTACATACCTACATATGTATCTGCCATGTACGCACAGACGGCCAACGGCATCCCGCCTCCCGCCTCCCGCCTCCCGCCTCCCGCCTCCCGCCTCCCGCCTCCCGCCATCCACCCGCCGGCCTCCCCTCCGCTCCGCCCCCGCCCCGGCCAGTGGAGCCTCCCCCGACGCCTAGAGGCATCCGATCCACCCTCCCGTCGCCTCCCAACGGCATCCATCCACGCCGGACGACCTCGCCCGATGTATCCCTACCTGGCACTCTGCACACAAGGGAGGAAAGATACATGCAACATGCAAACAAACTCCTCCCTTCTTCGGCAACCTGCTCCCCCGACATGCCGCCCCCAAATACTGAGCCCCGTGCTCGGCCGGATCCGCTCACGTGACCCAGACACACAGCCGGCAGCCGGCTCTGCAAAGCTTGCGCCAATCGCCGATATGAACGACTGTCCTGTCCTGTTGACAGGGTGGCATCTTGGCCATGTCTTGCCCAGCCGACGGCTGTCTCTACAAAGTTCGGAATAACAGCATTGTACATACATACATCCGCGTATGTATGTACATACAACCTCTTCGCGAGTAATTGCCTATTAATAAACCGCTCGTCCTCCTTCGTCTCGTCAATCGTCGTTGGTTTGCCTGAGCTAGTCTCATCTCCTTTTCCTTGGCCCTTGGACGTGTGTGTCAGTACATACATATTAACCTTCAACAGCCCTCTCCCCTTACCTACCTTGTATGTATTTCCCCTCCCTCGTCATTGTTTCTCCGTCGCTTGTGCACTCTCTTGGCTCCATGACACAGACTGGTCCTGACCCCTTCCAGCTTACAAGAGCCTTTTCCCCCCCTCCCCCCTAAGAAATCCCTCCCAACCTCTCCCGTCCGTCGTCTCTCCACCCCCAAAGTCCGACGCCCACCAAACGAGAGAATAGAGAAAACAAGAATCACCAGAGAAATAGGGAACAAAAAAAAAACAACAAAAAAAAAGCTCGCGAAGAAAAAGCCACTTCTTCTCCCAGCCCTCAACCAATGCCGGCATGGAAATGCCCGTCTTCACCATCCCCTACGCCCACTTCAGCGAGGAGAAAGTCCTCGACATCATCTGGATCGGCCTGCTGAGCGTCGAGGTCCTGCTCATCGTCGGCGTCGCCCTGCAAGCCCTCCTGCGTCGCCTGAGGCGCAAACCGGGCCTGGTCTTCGCTACCGATCGGCGCCTCAAGTCATGATGGTTGCTTTGAGACGATAGCCTTTCTTTTGTCTTGTCTTGTTTCTTCTTTTCTTTTTTTTTTCTCATCTGCATAGCGAGGCGGGGGACGGCCGGCCATCTTACGGACTCTACGAATACGTGTATACGAATATTGCCCGTGTCAATATTCATTGCTGGGCGATTTGTTGACACGTCATCAAATTCCGGGAATTTAGTCAAACAAATCAAGTATCAATATGTGACCAACTTCTACACACTCGTGCGTCGGCCTGTCTGCCGCTGCAGGTACAGCTCCACGTCGTACAAGTCCACTGGAGACGGGATTGGCTGATGGGAGCGCCAGAGGGGGATGTGTCTGAGGCATCGGGACCTGACATTCGTCCATGGCAGGTAGCAGAAGCATGCCTCGAGGAGACCAAAAGGCGGACGAGGAAAAAGACGCCATCTTTCCATCCTCGAATCCCGAACACGCATCGCCTCGCAACATCAGACAACTCGTGCGTGAAGCCAAACGAGCCCTCCCTTCTTCCCCTCAAAGCATCTCGCGCAACTCCCGATAGACGCTGTTGACGGCGGCAAAGTTGTCGCCTCCGGTCCCAGACGAAGACGACGAAGAAGCGAGCGCCGACTGATGGCCAGCGTTGGACCCAACATGGTCTTCAAAGATCTTGGACAACTCCATATGAAGCTCTTTGCCATTGTCAAACGACCACGGAGAATGTCCGCCTTGCTGCGGAGGAGCCGAAGGACTCAGCGTCGGGTACGTCGTCATGCGCAGCGCCGCGGCCGAGCGGGTTTCAATGTCCGGACCGAGCCCGAAGCGCGGAGCCACGTCCTTGAGGGACTTGACGGTCCGCCACAGCCGTTTAGACACCCAGCTCTTGGCGCTCAGATCCCTGACCATGTCCAGAGCCACATAAAACTCGTGCCGGCAGACGTCACTGAATCGCACCGGCGCGTGAACCGACGCCAAAAAGACGACGGCGATGGCCGACGCCAAGAACTTGTGGTAAAAGACCTGGCCGACGCGGTACATATTAGTCGTCGTGTTGAGGTGATGAAGATACTGTATCATGTCCCTGGCGAGGTCGACGGCACGCTGCGCCTGTAGCGGGTTCGACATGATGCTCGTCGCGCTGTGCAGGATGGGCGTGTACAGCCATATACGGAGCTTTTTTTGCATCTGCAATCAGCGGTCGAGATCCCCCTTGTCTTCTTGCGTCTTGGCTCACCTGGTTGAACCTCAGATAGGTCCAGATCTTCTTCCGGAGCACGTCGTACGTCGTCACCGACTTCTCCTTGGCCCAGTTCCGCACCTTGATCTCCTCGGGTACCGTCTCGTACCAGTGCAGGATCTCGTGATCCAGGTCTTCAATCTCCTGCTGTCGCAGTTCTCGCGCCAGGACGGGTCCGAAGTGCGACACCTGCCGCCAGACTTTGGCGCCTAGGCGAGAATACGTTATCATGGCAACGAGAAAGGGGCTCCCCTTGACGAGGGGCAACAAGAAGAGAAGAGATGTCAGAGTCCGGCGAACAAAGGAGAAGACGAATATGTAGTGACAGGGCTCACTCACCGGAAACGGCAGCTCCGGGTCAATCTCGTCGTCTTGAAGGGTGAAGGGAAGACCGGCGGCAAACCCCCACCGCCGATCGAGAACGAAGGCGGTCCAGAAGGAGTTTAGGGCAATGGTCCTCTCTGCCTCGTCGGCGATGCCCATCAAGCCCCTCTTCTGGTGGATGCCGAGCTCGACGCAAAGCCTGACGACATGTCCTATAACGCGCCAGGCGAGGACCTCCTCCATTGACAGGAGGCGATAGCCAGCCAGGAGGATGAGGATCGGCAGGTTGGTCACGTCGCTGGCATCGGCCATGAGCTTGCGGTTGAGGACGGCGTCCATGCTCTCGTACATGCGGGCGGCCTCTTCGCTGTGACCGTGCTGTTCGACGACGAGGGCACAGCATAGGACGAGCTTGAGCTTGAGCGTCTGGGCATCGTTGATGGTTTCAAGAGGGCGCTGCTGGCTGCGGGCCTCTGCCATCAGGTCTGCCAGGGTTCTGGCGTGGACGGTGACGGTGGGGATATCGATGACGGGATACATGATGCCGATCTCGTCCTGGTAAAACTGGCAGAGACGGAGCATCTCATCCTTGGGGAATTCGAAGAGAGGATCGAAATGGGCAGAACCGGCGGCGGTGATTTCGCTTGACTGGTGTTCCGGCTCGCTGGCATCATCGGGGCAACGATAGCCCATGTTGGCGATGGTGTTGTTGGCGACGTCAAGGTTAAAGGCGGTGCTGGTCGAGCCGATAAAGGCCGACGACGAGGCAGACCAGTCTCGCGGGCGTTGGCGGGTAGAGATGGAAGAGGCCTGAGGCGGAGAAGAGACGACCTCATGCGAAACCGCAGCAGGGGCCGAGCGCGCCGAGCCGGTCCTGATGATACTGACGGTCTGGTTGAGGCGGACAACATCGTCCTGCAAGCGACGAAGCTGGGCGATGACGCTCTTGAACTCGTCCGAGTCGCGGAAGTTGTTTGCGCAGCAGTTTGGGGCGTAGAGACAGGCGAGGTTGAGGTTGCCACAGCGCTGGCAAGGGGTTTCGCCGTTGCATTTTATCTTGCGGCGCTTGCACTCGTTGCTGTGAGGAGGTTCAGTTGAAGGGCAGGTGTGTAAGTGTGTAGGTAGGTAAGTTTGTAGGTAGGTAAGTGTGTAGGCAGACAGGCAGGTAGGTAGAGGAGAAAAGGCAGAGACTACCACCTAGATAAGGACAGAATAAACAATGAGAAAACAGCAGAGAACACCAGGTTGAAAGACAAGAGCAGAGAGAGAGTAGAAGAGGCCATCAACTGCAACTCAATCACTTACCACGCAATCGAGATATACTAAGACGTCGTTGCAGGTCAGCAACTGTCTCGTACGACAACAGGAACTATGAAAAGACACCAAGACGGATGAGTGAGCCGAAAAAGCAAACAATCCAAGAAGTACAAAAGAAGGGTTTTTTTTTTCCCCGAAAAAAGAAAACAAATGAATAAAAAAAATTCACAAACCCGGTTCCGTTTGCTCCTCGTCTGTTTCGCCCCCCCGTCATCAGCCTTCCGCTTACCGAAATGGCCCGGATCGTCGCCGAAGCCGGACCCGAGAGGCGGCGGACTGGCCTGCTGCTGTGGCGTGCAGGCCGAGTCGCTCTGCTGCGTCTGCGCCAGGACGCGCAGGTCTGAGGCTTGCGTCTCGATCTGCTCCATGGCGCGGGACGATGCCCATCTGGCTGTTGCTGGTTTTCCCGTGGCTGGTCTTTCTTATTGGCTCTTGGACATGCGAGGCATGTATGTATGCATGTTATGTCTGTATGTATGTATGTATGTATGTAGGTAGGTAGGTAGGTATGACTGGAGGAACAGAGAGAAAGAGTCGATCAGGTGGACGGACGGCCGACGGTGAAGCATGCGTTTTATGGTCCACGTGACCCTCCCAACAGCTGAGTCGAGACGAGGAAAAGGCGCGGTGCGAAACGCCGGTCGCTCGTTGCTAATTATCATTCATGATTCGTGGACACGTCTCGATGCCAGACAGAAGCTTGTTCTTTCCACACCTGCGCCTGTCCGCATTGGTCGGACCCGCCAGACGACTCACAATGCTGTAGGTATTCACCTACATACAGCATTGTACACACATACATACATACATACATATGTATAATGTTATAGGTAGGTAGGTATGTATGTATGTATGTATGTGTGTATGTATGTATGTGTGTATGTAGGTAGGTTAGGTAGTGAAATCTCGGTTCTATAGCGGTATCCAGAAGGCGCTTCCTCCCTCGACGCCACCTATCATGGCCTTTCTGCTGACCTCGATGCATACCAGTCTACCTACCTAGCCCTCGCTACGAAACAGACGCAGCCCAGCCGAGTCCCCTTCGACCCCTTGGTCCCCCTCGTCCCCTTCGTCGGAACTCTCCTCGTCCAGCGCCATCTTGCGGCCAAAGAGTCTTCCAAACAGCCTGTCGATGGCCGCCTGCTCCCAGCTGCGTCGATCCTCGGGGGCCATCAGGTTCTGCAGCTTCTCGTGCACCGTGAACCTCATCTTTCTGCCCTTGCTCGCCTTGCGATCCACCTGCTTGCCCATTTTGGCTTCCCTCGTCGCCGTCATCATGACGCTGCGCACTCCGCTGCTTCGCGTCGTCCACGTCTCCACCGTTCGCTGGTCGACGAGCTCTTTTAGCAGCAGCTGGTAAAAGTCGGCGTCGTCGTAGATGTCGTCATTCTCCATCACCTTCTTAGCTGCCTGCACCGGCGCACACGATCTGGCCACGCGCGTGCGCTTCATGAGCCGGCCCTCAGGGTTGGCCAGTTGCTCCTCGAGTGCTTCCACCAGCGTCTGGCTTTTTTGGCTCAGGCCTTTGGTCGCCGTAACGCTGACGCTCTGCACCTTGCGCGACCACTTGTCCAGTCGCTCTCTCCGGAAGTCGGTCGCCTGCAGGTCCTCCTCTTGTAGGCATTTCCAGATGGCCTCGCTCGACATCGAAGTCGACAACGTCGTCCGTTTCCGTTTGTCGCCGGTGCGGTGACACGAGCTGGTCATGTTGTCTCTTAGGCTGCTCATGGTGTTGAGGAGCTTGACAGCTGCCTCCTCGGCCGCCTCGTAGGGCTCTGATTCCGACCCGGACTCTTCCTCCAACGTGGGCATTGAATTGGCCGCTATAAGCGCTTTTTGAAGTCGGATACGCAGGTTCAAGAGGCCGTCGTAAACTTTCCGCTGCTTTTGGATTGCCATGCCCTTTACCCTGTCTGTGTTGCTGGACCCAGCTTCTGGTCTGGGCACGACCTTGTTCCCGAAGTCGTCATCATCATCGGAAACTTCAGAGTCCTCGTCCGACTCATCTCCGGAGTCTTGTGAGCGATTCAATCCTTCTGCCGCAACATCACTCTCATCCTCATTAACCTCCCCGTCTGAACTAGCCAGCGCCGCTCCGCCCTGCTCTTCTTCCTCATCCAAGGACATGTAGTCTGCCGCGGTCGCTTCGTGCTTCACCTTTTCTGCTTTGGAGCTGCCACGAAAAGAGAAATTGTGAAAACGTCCCGAATCAGACTCAACAAAGGCCTCGTCACTGTCGATTTCCGAGTCGCCGGCTTGAGCTTCGTCGACAGCGAGATCGGCCATTTCCGGATCATCATATGCGTCCTCATTGTCGCTGTGCTCTCGCGAGTGCTCGGCTTCGCTGACCTCCTCGAGCGCCAATCGGCTCACGCGAGAGCCTCTATAGTCTCTACCCAGAGAAACTCCCTCCTTCTGTCTCAATCGACTCTTCCCTACAGAGACATAGTGCTCCGTCCCAGCCTCCTCATCGTCGGCACTGTCAGAGGCGTCGTCGCTATTCGGTACCTCGCTTTCAACATCATCATCTAGCGTCCGAATTAGCCCAGGTTGGCCCGTAGAGAAAAGATATTTAAACACCTCTGACGATAGCCTCGTCAGGCTCGGCGAGTTTCTTGACGTGAGTTGTCAATGTCATAATTGTTTCTTCGTTGCGATGACGGAGAGTATCTGGTCAGGTACCAGCAGCCGAGCAGCTCCGGTCCGGCTTCTGAACTTTTAAGCGGTGAGCGACGGCAGAAATCGACATCATCATTTACAGCGGGTCCAAGCGGCATCGTGGGACGACCGAACCCGGACTTCGATACCTCGACGAGCTACAGCCTACCAGAAGCTGGTGTCTTATAAATCACCATACTGCTGTGAAGACATGGTGTTATGGAGGCCGGGAGATGTCTTGATCCGCTTCTCTCATCGGTCGTCTGCATCTTCCAGAATGCGCATCACGCCAACACGTCTTTTCCACTATTTACAACCGCTGCACCATGAGAATCCGTTAGTCAGTCGCGCTCATCATTCAAATCGAATTTCAAAGAAGCGTCAATGACATTCAACAGGGACTTCCCCGATCGGGCACCCCTCCCAGATGGCCCTCTCGTCCCCAGCGGAGGAAGTTGGCCGGCGTCGACAAGGTCATAGCCGTCTCCTCAGCCAAGGGCGGCGTCGGGAAGAGCACCGTCGCAGGTTCGCCTCAGACGGCCCCCTTCACATGCGTCCCTTCCTGAGCTCTGGCCTCATCTAGCAAACCTTTCTTTGGCGTTCGCGAATTTGGGCTTCCGCGCTGGCATACTGGATACCGATATCTTCGGGCCGTCCATCCCAACGCTATTCGATTTGTCCGGGGAGCCTCGTTTATCGAGCAGTACGTCACCAGACCATGTTTCACCGCGCTTCTGACTGGCTCCCGCTAGATGACCAGCTGGTCCCGCTCGTCAACTACGGAGTCAAGACCATGTCGATGGGCTACCTCGTCGGCGAAAAGGATCCCGTCGTATGGAGAGGACCGATGGTTATGAAGGCCATCCAGCAGCTTCTCCACCAAGTAGAATGGGGCGGGCTAGACGTCCTCGTTCTGGACCTACCGCCGGGCACGGGTGACACGCAACTGACAATAACGCAGCAGGTCATCCTAGACGGTGAGTCGTCGCCCATACCAGCCAGGCACCGAGACGACACCACTCACCTCGTAGCAGGCGCCGTCATCGTAACGACACCCCACACGCTCGCTACGAAGGACGCCATCAAGGGCATCAACATGTTCAAGACGGTCGACGTTGAAATTCTGGGCCTCGTCCAGAACATGTCGCTCTTTAGGTGCCCCCGCTGCAACGATGAGACGGATGTCTTTGGCTCGAGGCAGAGGGTGAGACGGCTGTGCGAGGACCACAAGATCGACTTGCTTGGAGACATTCCTCTCCACCCACAGATAGGCCAAGACGGCGACACAGGGAAGCCGACGGTAGTGTCTGAGCCGTCCAGTAACGTGGCGGCGGCGTTTTTCAAAATCGCTCAGGCCATTCATCGCAAGCTGGATACCAAAGTAAAGGGAGCTTGACCAAGTTCACGTTGTCACGATAGCAGCAAGTAGCGCGCACGATGCCGTGGATCAATGGGCGCCTTGTTCTTGTGAGAGCCGAAAAAGACGCATCCGATGAAAGTGGTATCGTAAGAGCAAAACCCCCCTCGGTGTCCCGTCTTCCGTATGCTGCCCTTCCGACGCCACGGGCCATGCTATGCCGAGGTATCCGTTAAAGTGCTCAACCCTGAGCAGAAATCCGTCAACGCCAAGAAAAGACAAGTGCGCCAAGGCCAAGAACGTTCAGTCGTCTTCATCCGGTGTGTAGTGAGGCCGAACTCGAGCAGGATCCTTGCGCATGGCCTGGCCCGAGCCGGTGAAGCCAACTGCAGTACAGCTTAGCAAGAGCGTAGCGTGGCGACGACTTGAGTCGCATACCTCTACCGTTGATGCCCTCGGGAGTGCGGAACATGCTCTCCTTCTTTTTCGTCTTGGCGATCTTGGACTTTGCGTTGAATTCCTGCCACTTGGACTTGCTGGCCTCGAGCTCTTTCTTGGCCTTTATCTTCTTGGGCTTCGGAATCTTTGGGGCGTCCTCGGTCTTTTGGCCATCTTTGGTAGCATCTGGGTAGAGGGTTGCGCCAGCCGAGGAGACGAGGCCAGGAGCCGGTGGAGCGGCAGGGGCTGCGGCTGGAGCGGTAGTAGTGGCGGCCTCGGCTTTTCTCTTGTTCGAGATGGGACGAATATCTTTGATCCGCAACGTTTCTGTAGTGTCGTAATTTTTGAACTTGACGATATAGATGGGGGCGTTGGAGGATCCAGTGATGGAGGTGATTCTTGCAGGGTAGAAGGCTCGGTCGCCCGTGACCCATTTGGCTAGGACAGTATCGTTAACTTGATAGTTGACAGGGGCCTCTTCCTTTTCGTCCGAAGCGCTGCATTTCTTAAATGCGGGGTGATTGTCGCGAGACCACTTCTCCTTGTCCTGATCGGGCGGCGGCGCATCCGGTTTTTCATGGACTTTGGGCTGCAGCTCGGCAATGTCCTCGTCGAGAAGAGCGATGAGATTCCTGAGTTCCTCGTTGAGAGCTTTGAGCTCGGAATTTTCGGGGTCATCTCGCAGTTGGGAGGTAACGAGGTCCAGCTATAGAGAGAGGTTTGATCAGCCTCGACGGCATCGTGGCGGAGGCAAGGCGTGCCGCACTTGTTCCTGGTACTGCTTTTTATCCTCCTCGATGGAAGCGACGGTCGCCATATCGACGGGAGCTATAGTAGAGAGTTTCAGAGGCTGGGGAAGATGTCGTGCGACGATAGAGTCTCCCGTGCTCAGGTTGAGAGACCGAAGAACCGAAGAGAGACGTGACGAAGCTTGGGGTGACGGCGAGAGACGACACGTGACTGCTGCCAGCTGACGACGAACGAAGGGCTCGCGGCTTACCTCATCAGTACACAGGTAGGTATCTAGGGTGTGCGTGATGAGCGATGAAGAAACTGAAGGCACATACATAGAGGTAGGTAGGTAGGTATGTCATGAAAGGGCCAGTGACGACAGTGAGTCTGACGGGCAGATGATGACTGACTGAGCGAGTGATTGGCGACGAAATGCAGCACTCATGCTATCGTCTTGCAGGGAGTGACGGCGGGGTATGGCGGATACCAGGCACAGCGGGCGAATGAGACAGCCTAGGTACACTCTGAGTCACCGTCGCCGTACAGGTGACGGCGCGTCGGGCTTAGGTAAGTGCCCGAGCCTACGTACCTACATACAGATGATATCCATGGATTCTCCAGGGCTTACTTCCGCTGTGACCAGGCTCCGACGTGGGGCCCAGGCACTGAAAGACGCCGGAATAGGCGTGCGTCCATCACTGTAACGGAGGTTGTTCGGCCTGGACGAATCCAGCATGCACCCGTGCCCACACCCCGGGCTTTAGGTCATGTTCTGTTAAAACCGCCCCCTCCATCTCGCCTCCGTTCTCGGTCTCGATAGAAGCAAAAGGGTAGATCGTCCTCCAGAGGAGAATTCTTTCATCTCGCAAATCTCAGCCGCTTCCCTCTTGGATCATATTCCAATTGACATCGCCTCATCCGCCATCAGGCTCTCATTACACACCGTGTGTACCACTGCTGCCACTTTACCCCCGGTCAGCGTTCGGCGACCAACCGGCGGCCGATGGCTGCTGCAGCATACTATTGAGCGGTCTGCAATCCCCGTCAGGCAATAGCAATTGTTACCATGGCTCGAGACGAAGACGACGAATCACAGCGGCCGGCGCTCAACCATCGCGACACCGACCCAGCACATAATACGCCAGCGCATCCGTCTCGCTCCAAGCTTCACCACCAGAAACAACATCACGTCGGCCGTCTGCACGCCCGTGTGCCCTCGTCCAAGTCCGTCTCTAAGCTCGGTCATGGCCCTACCAAGTTGACTCGCGAAGCCGATACGACACCCCAGCGCCCGGCCCATCGCCGTGTCACCAGCGAAGTCAGGCTGTCCAACCGACCGACGACGGCCACTCTTTCCAGGAGCACGTCACACACAAGTCTCAAGCGCAATCGCTCTCACGTCGAAGTCGCCAAGCACAATCGCTCGTCGGACAAGCTGAAGCGCACCGCCAGCGGCTCCGGCTTCCATTATCGTCCCAAACCCACCAAGTCGCAGGTCCATTTCGACCTCGGCAGCGAAGACGCCGACGAGGACGACTGGGTCGACGCCAGCGGCTACAACTCGCCTCATCTGTCGCGAAAGGCTTCTCTGAATAGCAGCGCTCAGTCGTCGCTGCCGCCCGTCGTCGCCACCACCACCACCACCACCACCACCACCACCACTACCCCGATTGTCAGGCCCGACAGTTCCGCCAGACCGTCGCCCGATCGCGAGACGTCGCACCACAAGGCATACCTCACCTCGCGCCTCCTTCAGCGGACTCCCTCTCAGGGCGCGCCTCCTAAAATGACGGTCGACTTTGCACAGGCTGCTCGTCCGCATCTCTCCGTTTCCCACCCGACCGACATGGACGTCTCGCCGCCCACGGGCCCCAGCTCTGACGAGCTGACGTCGCGCTTCGTCGACGTTCCCGGATCGGCCCTTGCAAGCCACGGCTCCTTTTACTGCCCCCCCGGAACGACCGAGCTGTCGAATCCGGCTGCCAACGGGCTTTCGGCGACGTCGGCGACACCGCCTCGCGACGCCATCGACGTGGACCCGTCGGCCGACAAGGACGACAGCAACTTGGTTCCAAGGCCGGCCCGGCGCACGGGGGCTCTGCCGGCGGAGACGTCGCGTGTTCAGCAGAAGCTCAATCTACAACGGGCCAGCTCCGTACTCGAACCGGGTCAGGCCGTGACAGGCGTCGGTGGCGTCGTGGGCACGAGCCCCCTGATCGGCATCGGGGGCTCCAGCTTCGATGGCGCAAGCTGTCGCGACCCTCGTGTCGGCAAGCTTCTCGAGCGGACCGGCATGGAGTATTTGGTGGTGCGAAGGTATCAAAACCCGGTATCGCGCTCCATCAACCGGCTCGAACGCACCCTCGGCTGGGACAACAACCGGCGCAATCCGCGCGGCCCGGCCTCGATGAACGGACAGAAGCACATGGATTCCTCCGCACGTCACATGCGAAACGCAAGCACGCCTGATACACGGCAGGCAATCATGACCCGACGCCCCGCCTCGGTGAGAACCATAGGCACAGGCACCAGCTATGAAGGCGACGGCGCGAGCCGGCTCAGCGAAAGGCTCAGCGGGCCGAGCCTCGCCGGCGCAGAGGAAGAGGACGGGACGACTGCGCTCCTCAGAGCCATCTGGGAGCGGTCCATGGACCTGGGCGCCGGTGCGGACTGAGAGGGCTGTTGACGCGCAGACGACGCCGGAGTCCGGCGGTGAATCACGAGCCGACGTCTGCCAGTCAAGCGTCTTCCAACAGGGATTCCTTCGGCCGACGCGGGGAATCGTCGTTTCTCAACAGGGCTTGCTTGGCTTCGCCATGAACATCTTGGGGTGGGCAAGGGCTGGCGTCAGCCTCGACACGCACACTCTCACACATGTGACGCACTCGGGTTGATCCGATGTTGCGGCTTGACGGCTTCGTGAGCGGATCTTGCTTCCGCTGCAGTCTATACGTTTTGGGGGTGACGAAGTGACCGCACGAGGCCGCCAGCGTGGCGTCTTACGGGCCGAAGACACTTGTCTACGGTCGGGACGGCCCGGGTAGAGGGAGGTTGGAGCGGTGATTAATAAACAGGAGTCGTAATGTGGCGTCTTTGTGTTGCTGTCCGAGCTGTGACGTATGGTGGTGAAGAACTGACGGCGTGACGTAGGGTCGAGCATTCAGGTCCGTGACACGGTTCAGAGGGGCGAAAGGAATGGCCATCTCCCGCTGGGTAGATGGAACAGCAGGGCGAGATGGGATGTAGAGGGAAAATTCTTGTGCTGATACTCGTATAGATGGACGGTTACACCGCCTTCATGCCTCGTACACACCGAGTGTTCGCCCGATGCCGGACCTGCATCCCCATGATCCGAAGCATTAGACATTCGGTGATAGGAGATCGTACTTGACACAGCGTTCGACCTGAGGAGAGGAGAGTTCATCAGCCAGCCGCACAGAGAAAGAGAGAAAGGAAGACCGACGTCCTCGACGCTCGCTTGAAGAAACTTTCTCGTCTCAAGGCCCATCCAAACAACCAGCATCGAAAAGTCACCCTTCTTGGCCATCTCGGCGCCACTCTGGGCACTCAACTGGCGAAGAATAGGCAACGAGCTGGTAAGCAAGTCGACATCCGGGCTGAGACTACGACCAATGCCCTCGAGCAGGAGGATGCTAAGCACGACGTTGACGAAGTCGCCCTCGAGACGAACATGGTGACAGCGCACCATGGCCAGCACCCGCTGAAGGATGTCGCCGATCTTGACGGCGCCGAGGGCGAGGGTGCGGCGCTTGACGCCTAGGACTAGATGCTGCATCTTGAGGGCGAAGACTTCTTTGTCTAGGACCGCTTCGGGTTGTCGACAGCGCTCGCACATGAGGTGGCCGGCTTTGTAGCCGTCGAATTCGGCGACGGCGCGGAAGAGGGCGAGGAAGTTTGCTCGGTTCGTCTCGTTCAGCTCCGTTACGAGGCCCGTGTCGATGAAGACGAGTTGTGGACGGTAGCCCTCGGCGTCGATGCTGGCCAGCTCGGCTTCCCATGCGGCTTGGTTTCTGCGGTGGCGGAAGGGTCGTAGCCGCTCGAGGACTTGCTCCGTCACGTCGTCGTCGGGGACTCGGTCGTTGTTGTTGTTGTTGTTGTTGTTGTTGCTGCTGTTGTTTTTGTCATGGTCGTCCTCGCTGGCTGGTAGGGTGAGTTTCGTTCGGAGAGGAAGCTCGGGTCGTGAGGTCTGGTAGAAGCGGACCATGATGTTACCCGGGTGGAGGTCGGCGTGGACAAAGTTGTCGATGAGCAGCATGTGCAGAAAGGCGTCGAGGCCCTCGCTAGCAATGTCATGCTGGAAGACACCGCCGCCGTTCTCCAAGAAATCGGCGAGCGGGATGCCGTGGGCGTATTCCTCCACCAGCACGTTGCGCGTCGTGAAGCGGCTGTAAGGGTAAGGGAACCAGGCAGTCGAGCGGTGCTTGAAGTTCTGACGGAACGTCTCGAGGTTGGCGGCTTCGATGCGTAGATCGAGCTGGAGACGCATCATGGCGCCGAATTGGGCCACTTCGTCCGGCAGAGAGAGCCACTCGATGGTAGGGATGGCGTTGAGAATGGCGGCGAAGAAGGCCATGATGGTCAGGTCCCTGCGGACGATGCGCTCGACGTTGGGATGTAGCACCTTGACGGCAACGTAGCTCGACGGCACGCGCTGAGGCGACCGCTTGAGCACGGAATCGACGCGACGTCGAACATTGTCCGACAGCGCCGGCGGATGAGGCGCCGCCACGTCGGCATCAGCCGGAGACGCCATGAGGTCCGGCCGGAGTCTGGCGCGGTAGACCTGAGCGATGGCACCGACTCCGAGGGGCGTCTCGTCGAATTCGTCAAAGACATCTTGTAATTGGCGGCCTTCGAAGGCGGCCATGACGGTCTCGCGTGTCTGGCTCATCGAGTGGGCGGGCGCGTGCGAGTGCAGTCTCGACATCATCTCGCACATCTCGCTCGGTAGCAGATCCGATCGTGAAGCTGCCCATTGCCCCAGTTTGATGAATGCCGGGCCAGCCCATTCCATAGACCGTACCAAGAGGCCGTACCACCACAGAGCGCCGCTCCTCTCGTCGTCTCGGTCCGGATGTCGACGGCCGATCCACAGGGCGGGCACGGCGGCCAGAACGGGGACGAAGATGACCACCAGCTGCAGGAAGCGGGCTCCCGTACATACAGGTTCCCATATCCAAACGTCGAGGAGGAGGACGGCTTCACGCACGAGGCATGCCAGACTGCCCCGGTCTGCTCCGTCCAGCAGCTTCGTCTCGTCCCTCATCTCGGCGCGCGACAGCTCCAGCATGCGGTGCTCGCCCGTCTCCTCCGTCCCGCTGTTATCTCGCTGCGACAGCTCGACAAAGGTAGCCGTCGCCGCAGCTCCGACACCGGCAGACGCCCGGAGGGCCAGCCGTCGTCGTCCGGCTCCAGTCGGTATCCATCGGGGCGTCGCGAGCCGGGGGAATCCGGAGCCGAGAGTCGGACGCGAGCACAGTTTTCGGAAGAAGAAGCCCCTGATCATGTCGTGCGGCCGTCGCGAAATGCCGGTCCGGGCATCATCGGAGCCTCCGGAGTCGGCGCTTTTCAAATCTTGGTGTTGGCTGTGCCGTCTTTTCGCGCAACGGTGACGTCGAGGTCGTTGTCGGCCATACAGTCGGGCCGGGCTCGCTCCCTTGTTCGGGGGCAAAAAAATGGGCACCGAAGCGGCTGTGTCAGAGCGACGCTTAACAGATTGCGCCACCGGAAACCTCCAACTGTGACATCCATCGTCTTCGCTATCCTCGCCATCCTCGCCCTTCTATTCGTACAGCTGCCTCTGTCACTCATCATGGGCTGGTTCTGGGCCGATGCCGCTACTGCCGCTCCTCCCAAGGCCCCTCGGCGAGCGCCTCCCGTCAGACCGCCAGTCGTCCGCAGGATCACCACGTCTTGTCGCTGACGAGTCTCCCCTAGGCCGTCTGTCCTGTTCAGCATGACTACCCCGGCTCCGTGAAGCCATCTCGGATGCCTCCAAGCAGCTGTCCCGTCCCGCACATGTCCCGCGCCGAAGAGAAGCCGTCGGTGCTGTCTAAACTGAACCCTCTCAACTACATGTTCTCCGACCTGTCCCAGAAGCCCGCGCCGAATCAGAGAATTGCGCTCCCAACGTCCCGGGAAGAGTCGACGATACCAAAGGGGTCCGGCGACGGAACGTGGGAATATCCATCTCCGCAGCAGATGTACAACGCTCTCCTGCGCAAGGGCTATACCGACACCGACGTCACCGCCGTCGAGTCCATGGTCTCGGTCCACAATTTCCTCAACGAAGGCGCCTGGGCCGAGATTCTTGGTTGGGAACGGCGCTTCTCCCGTGGACTGTACAGAGGCTGGCAGGTGTGCAAGCGAGGCGAGGCTCACACCGCCGAGGAGCTGGAACGTCACTGGGATGGCAACGAGGGGAACCCAACCCTCGTGCGGTTCCAGGGAAGGCCTAAGGACTTGACTCCAAAGGCCACCATGATTCAGGTTCTAGGATGGATCTATCCCTCCAAGTTTGGGTACGACCAGTTCATGGTATCTTTGGCGCGTCAAGCTGACAACATCTAGAACGGAACTACCCTTTGACCGACACGACTGGTATGTATCTCGCGAGGTCAAGGGCGAGCAGAAGCAGATCAGGTATGTCATCGACTACTACTCAGGGGAGCCGGAGCCCAACGGCGACCCTGTCTTTTACCTCGATGTCCGGCCGGCTGCTACGCCACTCGGGGCCACCGAAAGGATGATTCGATGGGGCACCGACGTGTGGTGGAGGGCCGTCGGGGGTGACACGAGGGAGAAGGATCCGGTGCGGTTATTCGGCTTCCAGGGTTGGAGGAGATGAGATGCTGTTCTCCCTCTGGCCGCCTTTGTTGACGGCTCGTGTTTGAAGTGTACAAGGGCCCCTGATGAATTGTACGATTTGGGAGTTGACGGTGGGCAATGGGCATTGGGCATTGGGCATTGGGCCAGTGGTTTGCGCTTGATCCTTGTGTAACATCAGCCCTACTCTATGAGCTACCTTTTTACAGATGACTTTACCCGACTTGACTCGGTTCAAGTTTGGAGACTTGCTGCCGAGTATCGACGTGAATCTCCTAGATTGTTATCGAACGGAAAATCATGCCGTCGAATCACAACTCTCGGTTACGTATGTACAAACGGTACAATACGTGAGTTTGCTGGTGGCCCGGCTCGGGTCTTCTATCACGTCAATTGGCCAGCTTCGCCTCGTGGCTTGGAATAGCCAAGGATTATCAAGGCTATGCTCTTCACGGTTCTTGGCAGCTTCGTCTCGTGGCCTGGAATCGCCAAGGATAATCACGACTACATATGTATGTTTGCTCTTCACGGTTCTTTGGAGAAAAAAGGGCGATTGAGGTATGTATATTGTGGGTGAAACTGAAGGGCTACGATTCGTGCATACATACATACATGATACATACATACGAGGCGTGATTCCTAGGTGTCACCTTTTTTGCAGGGTGAACCTTGAAATACGAGAGCACACATGAAAGGTCGGCCGACGCAGCTATTTGCAGACAACTCACAAGGATTCATCAAGGAACAGGGAAACAGAAAGGCACTCAAAGTGATGAGAGTTGAGTCGATGAACGTAGCTGGTGGCTATATAAACAAAGCCACGCCAACAGCTTTTTATCATTCTCATCTCATCCAGTCTCGGCGGCTTTATCATTCAGTCACAGCTTCAACATGGCATATCCACGCTGGGCCGTTGCCGTACTCTATCTTTTCATTTTCGGACTCTTCACAGATGTATGCCAAGGTCAGGCCAAGAGGAAGAAGCCAACATCCAAGGGATCAACGTCAAAAGTCCAATTCGTGGACTTCTTTTACGTCGCGGCCATCTGGGGGCCGCAGGATGCGATGACTCACGGGCTCGTTGAGGATGGCGTTGCACCCCCCCCTGGAGCTTATACCATCGATATGCCCGGCAACGGAGATGAAGGCAGGCAAACGGTGGTGGCTCGCCAGAGCGAGGCGGAGGAGATACGGCGATATACGTTTCGTCCCAACCGGACAGCAGACGAAGACAAACCAGCCTACATTTACCGCATCCGAGCCACGGATGATGAGGTCGAGTTCATGAGACAGGGCAACTTTGTTCACCTGAGCGGACACTGGCCATCTGGGAATATAATTCAGTACGCCGAGCTGCCGGCCGATGGAACGCTTCATGCCATGTTTTCCGGTTCGACCGTGTCGGACGCGATGCCGGAAGCGATTCAACGACTCGCTGATCACTTGCCATGGCAGACGTTGTGGCGGCAGGGTGCTACGACTCCTCCGCCTCGCGGTAAGACGTCGTCCTCTCTTCAGCCGTTGCAGCACTAACATGAGATTCAAAAGACGCCTGTCTTCAAGACCACACGTATGCGTTGCGAGAGGACACCATTGCTGCCGCCTACCGCGAGGTTCACGCCAATAGGGATCGAGAAAATTACAGTCCGCCGGTGCAGATTATCATAAGAAACTATCATTGCGGTCCGAGGCCGAACCAGACCTGCGCTTCTCAGGTTGACCAGGCCGTGGCGAGAGCCGAGTCCAGGCTGGGTGACGTTGGGCAACAAGGCTTGCAGCCGTCACAGGCGACGGATCTTCTTTTTGGCTTGTTGGAGGAAATAGGCGTACTCCCTGTCACGGGCGCGGAGGATGATTCTGACATGATGGATCATGATGGCGGCTCTTCAAGCCAGGGAACCGAGTCTCGGGCTGAGCCTCCTCTTCCTGAGGAACAGCCTCGGTCTCGGGTCGAGCCTCCTCTTCCTGAGGAACAGCCTCAGTCTCGGGTCGAGCACCCTCTTCCTCAGCAACAGCCTCAGTCCCGGGTCGAGCCCCCTCTTCCTCAGCAACAGCCTCAGTATCGGGTCGAGCCCCCTCTACCTGATGATCAGTCCGAGACTCGGATCGTGAACCTTCCTTCTACTGACTCTCATTCTCTTGGCCACCAAGGCGGTGCTGCTGAACACGCTGGTCAGCAGGGAGCAGGACCATCACAGAACCACTCGAATAGGCAAACGAACCGGGATGAAGCGTACGACAGTTGCCCAGAGTCGGTGATAGATGACTTCCTACGAGACCTGCCCAACATCTTGTCGCCGAGCGAGAATGTCTGCCACGCTGCCCTCGACGTCAACAGCTCCTGCGAAGACACATCGCCAAGAGAGTCTGGTTAGTGACGATGGAAACCCGCCCGATCATGATGCAGGCTTTCATGCTAACCATCTTTCTTTGGCAGTTGCCCGGGTCGTGGTCGAAGCCAATATGGCGTCCGACGACGGCGAGAACCATGCTGCTGATTGGGCTTCGATACTCCTCCAGCCGCCAAGCGAGAACCGGGCATTAGACGCTTTACTCCTCAGCACGATGAGCGGAATTCTCCATAGCAAAAACCTGCCGAAGCGAGAGCAGGCCGGTGGGAGAAGCCGTGAGAGAACAGCCAGAACCAGAGCCGATTTCTGCCGAGTATTTTCATCCTGGACGGAAAAGACGTGCGACGCGGCGTCCAAGAAGCCTGCCAAAGCAGCAACGGACTCGACGAAATGCCCAATAGGCGAGGTCAAAGTCAGGTTCAAGATTGCCGATAACTTGTTGTCCGGGACTGTGAATACCGTCAGGGTGGACTTAAACGGCGTCTGGGATCCAGTTTACGAAGTCTCGTTGCCGCTACCACGACAAGAATACGAACAAGTTCTGACACGAAAGCAACTGGAGAAACGGGGAATAGCAAGCATCGCCAGCATCAACAGAATGCAGATAAGTAACGTGGCGGGGCTCGGGTTCTTTTCCGTATCCCTTGACTGTATGTCTTCTCCCCCCATCCTATGACTCCCTACATGAATGTAACCGAGTGTCGTGTTTCTGACGGGCAATGGTTCAAGACGCGGCTATACATGTCCATTGCGCCGACTCTGGCGTCCGGATGAAGGCCGTCAAGGACATCTACGGGTCAATCAGGGCTGGCAGCTCCTGGTTGGGTGACATTGCTGCGGGAGACTGGAAGGCCGAGTGATGGTAGGTTGTGGCTCGCCATACGGCTTTTGCGAGTTATGCTGTCTGCTTACACAGTTCCTAGGCCCGGACATGAGACGGCGTTGCGGTTTGCGTCTCCTCTTCCAGTCTCCGGTGCTACCCTGTGCGAGCGTACGAATAGACGTCATACCCTCAGCCAGACAAAAACAACCATGACATTCTCTTCACGACCTCATCCTCTCTCAAGCCCTAGGATACTGATGGAGGGAGAGAACTTGAAGATTGGCTTAAAGGCCTTTGTCAACAAGCAGAAGCCTAAGTGGGTGCCGGCGAAGCTGTGATAACAGATGGAAGCGAAGCTAATGTTATATGTTGGATACTATCGATCGTAGCTCATCCGACTTTTCAATCAATCACATGGCCCCTCGACCCGTCAGAACCTCTCCCCTTCAGCCAGCTTATACAGCCGGCAAGGCTCACCCTCGCAACCCTTGAACGGCTGAGAGTTCCCCCACCAGTTGACATTGATACCGGCCCACTGGACGGTGAAGAGCATGATTATGGCGGAGATGGCGACGCCGGCCGAGAGCGAGGCCGAGAGAACGTAGTTGTATCGTGACCAGAAGTTGAGATGGCGGCTGCGGACGTAGATCCACGAGTACCAGGCGACGGGCAGCGCCGGCCACGCGTAAGAGAAGCTATAGGGAGCCCACTGTAGCGAACCGGCGATGGCGACGACGACGTTGATCCGTCGAAGGAAGCCCGAGTCTGGATAACGCCTCTGCAGGGCCCAGACGATGGAGACGAGGAGGAAGCCGACGGGGAAGCCCATCAGGAGCCACTTGTAGTAGCCTTCCTTGCCGAATACCTTTATGGGGCCGATGGTGCCCCAGAGGACGGAAGCCGTCATGAAGGTGTTGGGACCGGGGCAGAAGAACCTCATGGGGGCTGAGGCGGTGCAGACGTCCTTGATGTTCATCTACAGGGCTCAGCTAGGATCTCTCCCAACTCTATAGTCTAGAGAGACGGCATACCTGGAACATGAAGACACCGGTGCAGACAGTGGTCGAGATCAGCGTGGCTACCATCTGGCCCATGAAGGTGACCCGGGGAGGGATCTGCTCGGGTCAGCCATCTTTCGGCTCTGATGACGATTGTCTCTGACAACTAACTATACATACCTTGACATAATGAGCTATCTTGAGGTCCTGGAGAAAGGAAATGGCGTGTGCACAAGTAATGTACCCGTAAGACTTGAAAAAGTTCATGGCCAGCGCGTTGCCCTCGACGATGACGCCTCCAATGAACTCGGCTAGCACGTTGAGCGTAATCTCCATGCCCGTCATGCTAACCGTCACGCCGATGGGGACGATGAAGAGAAGGCATAGAAGGATGCCGTAGAGGACGACGGCGGGCGAGGTGTAGGTCGGCCAGAGGACGATTCCGAGGATGCCCAGTAAGATGGAGATGGCCAGGATGAGGCAGAACCACCATTCGGGAACTGGATGACATGTTGGTGTTAGTATCGAGCCCGTTGAAGTCGGTTTTTTTCAGTCAGTACAAGGACGCTTACTCTCTGCGTATACCGACATCAGGCGGTTGTGGACGTCTGGGTATCTCTCCTCCTGAACGGCGTCACCGGCACTCCGATCCGTCTTCTTCTTCCTCCTATAGAATGCACAGCGAAGACTCTTGAAGATGCTCTTGAAACCCATCATCATCTGAGACCTGTGATAGAGCAGCACGTGCGTTATAATGGCCGTATAAATGGCAAAGTGCCAGCCATAGGCCAACGCGTTGGCGGCCCCGAGGTAAGGACGCGAATACTCGGCGTACTTTTCGGCGTCGAACATGCCGCGCGAGTCGAGGGTGTTGGAGATGTTGTACAGCTTACCGAAGTGATCGTGCACTCGATTCGTGAGGATGGGCAGGTAGCCCGTGTTCCAGGTGTTTGTGAACCAAGCAATGGGGATCAGGAGGCCGGTGAGGAACATGCCGCCCACGGCGTTGAAGGTTGTGGTGGAGGGGAGCATCTGTCGTTTGTAAGTGAGAAGACGGTATCCGAGTCGTCGAACGGAAGAGGACAGACCAGAGGATCGGTGATGTAGGTCATGCAGTTCCAGTCAAAGGTCGGAAAGGGGTTGAACAGCTTGTCTCCGATATCAGCATCAACTCTCCACCGAGACAACTCGAGGAAACACGACGAAAACATACCCCGAGCCCATTCTGCATCCCCGTAAAGATGTTCAGCGTCAGGTTGTCCGGCGCAATCCACGTCATCCACGAAAAGTACGACAAGGCCTGAAACAGATAGTTGGGGAACCAAAAGTACACGAGCATGGCGAAGAAGGTGTAGAGGAAGAACCGGTAACGAGACATGGTCCACGTCGTTCGCATCGGCCCTCTGACCGTCTTGGTCTCATCCCCTGCCCCCGGATGCAGTGCCGCGTTGAGAGCAATGGTCGAGAAGACGGTCGGCCAGATGCAATAAGCCGGCTTGACGAGGATCTTACGCATGACGCCGGCCAACCCGTAACCGATGAAATTGGTAGCAAAGGCGTTGAGGAACATGTATCCCGCGCTGCGAGCGTACTGCTGGTTAAAGCCCTGGGGCAACACCTGCGTCCAGATCATGAAGTTGGTGTACGGAAGGCTCTTGGACGTGTTGGCCATGATGGCGATGAGCATATGCTCCTTCTTATTAAACGGTCCCGGATTGAGGCTCACGCTGCGGCCGGTAAAGGGGATGGGCACATCGTAACGGGGCATCCATCTCTCCCAGCACTTTCCCAGCGGGTACGATAGCAACTGGGCGACGTTGGTCTCGAACTTGATGGACGGCTGCCGGACCGAGAAGAGCTGGTTGACGAAGGAGAGGAGCACGCTGAAGAGGCAGCCCAGCGTCCAGGCCCGGATGGTCGAGACGGGCATGTCGGCCTTGTCGTGGTTGTCGACGTTGGCTCGGACCTCGGCGTAGGGGCTGTTGGTCGCGATGAGGGCTGCTTCGAGCTTGATCCGCTCCACGAGTTGCTCGTGCTTCTCCGGGTTGAGGAGGACATCTTGGTCGGCTGCGCCGGTTTGGGACTGTCAGGGGCAAAGGGGGGTTTCGAAAACAGAGATGGAGGAGGCTCGTACACAGAAACGTCTTGATGACCTCGACAGTGGCGTGGTTGAAGTTGGGATCGTTCTCGTGGTCTGCCAACACCTTCTTCATCATCTAAGCCATCGAGGTCAGATACAAGACGCTGCCAAGCTCAAGGGGCATCGAGACCAACTCCATGGACCGTCTCCAGGCTCATCGAGGCCGCCAACTCCCTAGCCTCGAGAATATCATCCTCGGTAGCATCGAGGTGTCTGCCCGCGAGCAAGTCAGCCAGAGCCGGACGCTCAAGATGGCCAAAATATAAAAAAAAATAAAAAAAAAAAAAAGGGGGGGGGGAGACCCGACTTGAGGCTACCAGTCGTCTCGGCATCGTCCGAGGGCTACGGAACAAAGACGGCATCCGTCAGAGCTGTTCCGCGCGTTCGGAACCACCCAACTGGAAAAACAAAAAAAACGACTCACCATCTTCTCCAGGATGATGGCTTTGTCGCCCTTGTTGCTCCCTCGGCCGTTCTCCATTGCCTCTTTCATCGTAGCCTGGTCTTCGTCGACTCTGACCTTGCGAGTCGGCATTAATGAAGGCGTTTGAGGAATAGCAGCGCCCATTTAGGGCCTAAGGGATGACTGCTTGTACGCCAAGGGTTGGAAATGTGCCAAGCAAAGGATGATTCGAAAGACGGCGAAGCCATCAACCGCTTTTCAAACTTTGGACTTCAAATCTTCCACTGGAGAGATCCCGTACGGAGCATCTTCTTCAGCCAGCAGTCGTGTGTGTGTGACGGGGACACGCTGAGACGGGACTCTCCCGAGATAACGAAAAACAACCATCTCGTCAGCTACCAGCTTCTGCCCGTCTTCCCTTTTAAGGCGAGCCGAATCTGTAGCTTGCTTCGGGCACCGACTAGCCGGGCAGCTGATCTGGGCAGTGCTCATTCAAGGGGACGAGAGTTGTGAGGGCAATATGCCCTTAAACATGCCTAGTCAAGGCAGGGTGCAACTTTGACACCACCATTGTGACTCACGGGCGAGGCGGGCTAGAACTCTAAAGACTTGAAAGCCGGTTCGGCTCTTGAGTCCTCGAGAGAAGACGGGGGTTGTAATATTCGTAGGGGGCCGTCGAGGCGCGTCCGGTACATGTAGCCCTTGACGAGGCTCCGTCGTGCAATTAAGCTTGTCTGCTACCCCTGGCCGAGCTGTGACGCTGGCTCTTTGGGGGTTCCATTCAATCAGGACTGCCTGCAGCTGAGTATGAGGGAAATAGGACGCGTGGCCTTTGGGCGAAGAAAGTCTATGTGTCGATGGCTGCATCCGCCGTGCTGTGAGTGCTTTAGCTACATGTAGGCTTTGTTTACTCAACGTCTGGATCTTACCTACAGGCTACATGTATCTATCCTTGAACATATTTCCTTGTGTCATCTGGAAAAGCCTCACCTTCAGCTTGCCTTTGCCTCGAGTACATATGGCTCTTTACTTTGATATATCGTCAGACACGCCCTCGGGGTTCATCTTGTTCGCTCTTCCGCCGCTTTTCTTTTTTCTTTTTCCGCGGTAGGATCAATCTAATTATGCAGCGAGGCGTGTGGACTGGAAAGAGTCTGGTGTCTTTAATGTGTCGACATAAGCAACAAAGACCTTGATGATGCCTCGCTGTTGCGCGATATCTGGAGAAACGACGCCATTCCTCTTGCGAGGCCCATACATGTATGTACCTACACAGCAACCGACTGTTATATCTAGAGTCCAGACTCAGGCTTACCATGAACACGGCCTCACCTCTCGCCCGTGCCAAGCTGCACAGGTCAGCAGCGACAGAGATATACAACATCATGGCGATGCATAACAGACCGAGACGCTCTCAGGAATCCCCGTTCCGCACACCGCCTCCCCTCACAAATGGCATCGACTCTCGGTTGAAGCCATCGAGCCCACGGAGACTCGGCTGAAGCCATCGCGGCCCGTCTCCCTGGACTCCCGCGTCCCAATCAGCTTACCGCCCACCTCGCCCTTGTCAGGGGTCATCAGGGTCTCGACGGCCACGAGCCTCCGAGGGCACGAGGAGCTACCTAGCAACGGCCGTGGCGACGCGGTAGCCTTCTGCTAGTTCTACTTGACAGACGCTACTGCCGCTTCGAAGACGCGGGTTTCTACGACGGGGCACATGTCTCTTCATTCAACTCAACTACCTCGGAGTCTCTATCAGAACATGGATGGAGTACTTGCATTCAAGGACCTTCGTACCTAGGTCACGTTGCTACATGTACAGCGGGTGAAGTAGGTAAGTATCCAGCACTCTATAGACAGACAAAAGCTAAACCGGTTTCTGTTAGTTATGATATCGGAAATCTCCATCCTTCGTCAGGGGGCTCGGCCTGTTCCCCGTCTCCAAGCTTCATAGGTGTAGTCATCGAAACGACCACCTCTCTCGAAAAATGAGACCAAATGCAGCCAAAAGGACTGAATGATGACGCCGACTTGAATTGCTGACCGTGGCAAAACACCAATTCATTTCCGTTCCATCCTGGTAGTCTGTAATCTGTAATGCTCCGGGCCTGGAGGGCGCTTGGCGCAGAGGGCTTCGGAAAGAGCGGTTTGAATGCGTAAATTGCGCAGTTCTTTGGGTAGGCCGTTGGTAGGCCGTTGGTTGCTACGGCCTACATCATACATGTATAAGAGGAGTCGTCGCTTTTTGTAACAGTTTTGTGCTTCATTCTCGTGACACGTGCTCGCAACACCGAACCGTACATATCCATCTTGCTACACAACAGTTTGAAAGCTTGACAATGTTCCTCATGGGGCTCTATCACTGCGATCATCTGCGGACTGGCCTGTCCCCCGTCCTCCCCGACGTCCTGGTTGGCAGCACTTACTCCATAGACGCCAACGAGTACCTGAACAATCGTCGAGCGACCTTCTTGCTCAGCCGCTTGCCACCGGCTCTAGTCGTAAACATCAAGGAGGCCAAGAACTACAGCTACGAGGCCCTGGCCGACACCATCAACCTCGGCTTCAGCGGCTCGCCGAATAGCACCGTCACCGTAACTCTGAATTGGTTCGAACGGAACAGTAGGTCGAGGGAGATTGTCTGCTGGAACCCTCGCACCATCCAGGCCAACATCGATTCGCACTCCAACCTGGTGGGAGCCATCGCCAACACCTTGACCCGCAGCAGGACGACACTCTACGGCGACCTGGGAAAGAGGTTCGCCGAACTTCCTCCCGGGTGGCTCAGCGCCGGGGTGGCTCACTGCCTTTACATCTGGGACCCCGAATATGTAGCCATCCGGTAAAGCTCGAGGCCCCGTGCCGTCGGTGTCAGTGTCAAGCTTGGCTAACCCGTGACTCGGATATCCGTAGCGGCAAGGCTGCACTGGCCTGGTCCCTGGACTCGTACCGCGGCAAGATAAGGAACCACAATCATGTGTTCCTGAGGGCCGTCTTGCACGCTTCCTTTGAGAATTACCGCCGCACCATCCACAGCGCAGTGGTGGCGAGACGCGGGAAACCCTACACGCCTCGTAGCTTTACCGAATTCGCCAAGAATTTGAGGAATATCCTGAATGAGAATTCGTCTGTTTGCATCACTTTTGGGGAAGCCAAGGTTGACGAGTATAGTTACTGGATCATGATTTAACGAGACTATCCGAGAATCTGCATACGAATGATCATAATCAACTTTCTGTAGCCAAAGATTTATCGTCTTGTGCTACCATGTTCAATGTCTTTCAATGTCTTGGACCAGGATTCACTGTGTCTAACAACTTAACAAGCAACAAACATGCATGTGTAGACTGCTGTCTCTGATGACTGTCGAGTCTCGCTGTCGATCAAAGCCACGACAACTTTACTCACATTCTAGATAACTCTACCTAACAAACTCGAGACTCAAAGCTTAAGAACAGTCCTTCAGATTTCCTCAGAGAATTACCAGCCTCTTAATTCTCGCTAGTCTTACATGCCTCCTCTTCAAAGGCGGGCTTGCTAGGATCCGGCAAGTCTGACCAGACTACCCTATACCTACACTGCAATGTCCCGATAGCACCCAACTTCCAAGCCCTGTATGTATTTTCCTCACCCAACCTCCACTTCAGTCCTCCATCCTCAGCGTTTCACATCTCGCGATGCCGCCCCTCGGACCAGCCCCGGAGACCGATTACGTCCGCTTACACATCACGCCTCTAGACGCAGACCTCGCCAACGTCATCATTCCAGCCTCTGTCCGTCCGCGCTCGCGCAATCTCTCCTTCCACACGATTGAAACCTTCCCCGATAAGCCATACGGCTTTGTCGAGCTGCCGCGCATGGACGCCGACCGCCTGAAGAACAAGCTCAACGGCTCGCTCCTCAAGGGCTCTCGCATTCGTGTTGAGGACGCTCGTCCGGTGGAGCGCGTTGAGCCGACGGGTGGCGCCGCTCGTCCTGAGAAGAAGCGCAAGATGTCAGCGGATAAAGCTCCTGACTCGAGCAGCAAGTCAAGACACCCTAACTCTCTGGACGGTCTTCTTCTCAAGGATAGAAAGGTGAAGCGCGGCTGGACCGAGACGCCTAGCGCGAAGAAGAAGACCGCGAAGGATGGCCAGAAGCGACAAAAATCACGCTACACCGACAAGGAGGAGTGTCTGCTCAAGCTCAAGGTTCCGCCCAACGCCACCGCCAATCTGCCGGCTGCGACCAAGAAGAACAAGAAAAAGTCGCGAGATGTGGTGGTTCACGAGTTCGAGAAGACGACAAAGTTCCCCAACTTTCTAAAGACGGCTGCTCCCGATACGGACGGCAAGGCAGCAACCGAGTACGTCGAGGGCAAGGGCTGGGTCGACGAGGACGGCAGAGTGATGGAGAAAGTCAAGGACAGAAGAGCGGTGGAAGCGGCCGTCTCTGTCGCCCGTGGCGAGGAGGGATCAGGTGGCATCGCAGGCAGCGGCGTTACCTCTCCCGACGAAGCATCAGACGACGACGACACCAGCAGCAGCGGCACTTCCTCTGAAGACGAGACCGAAGACGATGACGCCCAAGAGTCTCCTTGTTCAAGCCGTGAGCAGGCGCAAAAATCTTGTCCCACCGGAAAGGGAGCAAAAGAAGGCTCATCCCCCCCGCCAAGCTCCCCGAAAAGCCTGACCATCAAAATCCCCCGGCTCGAGCCCCATCCCTCCGTCCACCCGCTGGAAGCACTCTACAAGCGCCCGCCACCCGGCTCTGAAACCGCCGAGGCAGCCTCCCAGCCCGAACCGTTCAGCTTCTTCGGCGGTCCCCCAGGCGATGAAGACGACACGCAGGCAGCAGCGGCAGAGAAGCCAGCCACCCATCCCGCCTCCAAGATGCCCATGACACCCTTTACCAGGCAGGATTTCGAGCGACGGGGCATCCGCAGCGCGGCACCGACGCCCGACACGGCCCACCCGTCGAGGAGACACCTCTTCTGGGCCTCAAAGGTAGACGCCGACGCGGAGGCAGATGGGGGCCACGACGACGATGACGAGGAGGACTTTGAGGGTGCGCCTCCCCCGAAGGAGGGCCAGAGCGACTTTCAGTCTTGGTTCTGGGAGAACAGGCGCGAGCTCAATCGGTCGTGGATGACGCGTCGTAAGACGGTGGCCAAGGAGAGGCGTCACCGGGAGAATCAGGCGAGGACGTCCAAGGCAGCATAGATTGTGACTGTATAGCTACGTGCATGATGGAATATTACATGGCTGTGCATGTTGCTCTGAGCCGTTGTCTGATGTTATCCGTCTTGGATGGACATACATGCGAATAGATCTGATATATCCTCTCTACGTAAGAACCCATCATCAATCCACGCCCAACCACAGCCACAGAGCCCTAATCCCCAAACAGCACCGACTTGCACAACAGACAACAAGCCCTCTGAAGCGGGCACTAACCGCTAGCCAAGAAAACAATGCATTCAAAGAAATCCAATGCTTCGTTACACGAAACCATTGATACCATTGTATTCCGTGCTTCATTCATCGCCACGCCACGTTCGCCTGACAAGTACGGCGATAGCGGCGCCTCCTGACACCCAGGGGCGTGTGGTCTAGGGGTATGGCGTCTGCTTCGCATCTTCCAACGTGCGTCTGCTGAAGGTCCGGGGTTCAATTCCCCGCTCGTCCATCGGTTTTTCTTTTGTCTGTCCCGGGAGTCTCTTTTTTATCGATTCGCTAGTCTCGCTCATCTTTGTTATTACTAAGTGGTGAAGAATAGGATGGATGCTCTTTGTGTCTATTGTGTGATGTAGTGTTGTTCCTCTTGTTGTCTGACTGACACACATCAACCACCACAACTACACGACAACCACCAACCCTCTCATCTCCAAGCACCACCTTACAAACTTTACAACTCAACAGTCTACCCATTGCCCCAAGCTCAGACTAACTGCAAACAACTCCCCCCCCCCTTCACTCCGGCCCCGTCGAGCCATCATCCATCTCGTCCGCACACACATGCGGCCGGTTATCCTCCGAGCAGACGTCATCGCTTCGATGGCGTAGTCCCTCGCCGTCAGCCCGGATGGAGACGCGGCGGCCCCGGGGCGTGTTGGCCGGAGCGCGGCGGCCGGCGCAATCCGGACGGTGATGGTGATGGTGTTTGCGGGTGTGACGGTGGCAGTATTGATGTTGCCTGCTGCTTCTGCTGCTGCTGCTGCTGCTGCTCTTGTTGTTCTTGTTTGTGTCGTTGCTTTCATCGTTGAACATTCTCTGCTCGCTCTTGCGCAACCTGTCGAGGATGACGGGGATCAGACCGTCTGACGATTCGGCGTGCCAGGTAGCCCTTCCAGCAGCGTCGACGAGGTGAGAGCTTCGTCGGCGGTGAGCAGCCGAGCCGATGGAGGACCCCATTCGCGATGCCGAGGCGGCGCCATCGCCGGTGCGGTGAGCGCCCACGTGCTGGAAGGGATCGCCGCTGAAGAGCGTCTGGTTGCAGCGCATGGCGTCGACGGCCAGCTCCTGCAGGCCTTGGACGCGGTGGGCGCCGGGCTCGAGAGAGGAGCCGTCGCCGTGGGCGTCGATGCCCATCCTGTATAGGTCTGAGGGGAGGCCCTTGTTGATCTGCTCCATGCTGGCGGGCGGGTTGAGCCATTCGTTGGTGCATTGGCGACGGGGCAGTTCGGGGAACGACGTCATGCTTGCGTCGTCGATTAGGGACAGCGTCTGGGACCCTTCGGTTGAGGATCCGTTGCGGCGGGTTGCGTCTTGAAGCAGGGGACAGCCTTGAGTCGCGTAGGGGGTGTCGGGTTCGCTTGGGGGCGAGTGGCATCTCCATCTGATGCTTGGGAAAGGCTCCGATGCGTTACGCGAGGACGTCGAGAAGCGACGGTAGCCTTCATTCTCTGCCCAGACGATCTCGGTTGCGCTCTGACGCGACACCACCGTGGCCCTCGTCGTAGGTGCTCTCGTGCTGTCCATGTCGGAAACTACTCCGAGGCTTGAAAAGGACGTCTGAGGCAGGCTGATGGTAGTTGCCGGCTCCGCTGCTGCCGGCGGGCTTGGCATGATGGCCTTGGTCCGGCTGTGCAGTTTGGGGAGACAGCTTGTCGAAGCCGAGAACTTGGGGCATCTGCGTGGTTCCGAGAGAGCCAGCGTCATGGCATGAGCCACATCCCGTTCGCTGACCAGGTACAGCGGTCCGCCCTCGCCATCGTTGGGGTGGAAGATGCTACGACGCTCAGCCGCTACCCGCAGTTGACTGAGAACTCGCCTGATGGTGACGCCAATGTCTCGAGATCCCGAATCGTCGCCGCCTTGCTGCTCACAACTCCGAGGCCAACCGTCTCCGGAACTCGCCGATGGAGCAGACGGCCTCGACTCCGCTTTCCCCGTCTTGGACGTCGGACCTTGAGGTGTGCGCTCGTTCCTCGGAGAGAGCCCTGTGGCCTCGTCTTCGTTGCATTCAGCCTGGGCCATGGCCATGAGGTACGCCGATCGACCGAACCCGTGGACAGCCTTGACCGGCACATGCTCAAACTCGTACGAGTCCTCTGCTTCAGCGTCCTCGCGCCGGAACATGTAGCAGGCTGTTTCGGGATGCCGCGGGCTGAAGATGTAGGTTGCTTCCGAGCCCGTGCCAGATGCTCGGCCTGATAGCTTCTGCAACGATGACTGGTCTAGCCCTGCCATCCGTAGTATGTCGTCGACGGCACGACTCGGTCGAGAGCCGGCCATCGATCTGACCGAGTCTTCCGCGGGTCTTGCTTTGGTCTCGGGAGTCTGAGCCTCTCTGGCGCGGCGTGATTCGCAGTCGAGAATGATGCTGGGACGACAGCCATCTCGGCAGAATTTCCGAACATGACCGTATGGCTCGCCGTCGCTCACGTGGGTGCAGCAAGAGAGCCTGGCACCGTCCAGGGCCATGTTGGATCTTGCGGAGACATGATTACGACGAGCCGGCGGGCTTGTCTCATCGGCGTCCTTGGGCATCGCTGAATGATGGTCTGTATCCTGTTCAAGCGGTTCATCGATCTTCTTGGAAGCTGTCTCGGGGCCGTCATTCTGACTGTGCGGTGGCAAGGATCCGTTGCTGGAGCCCATGATGGCGATCGAGGCTCAGCAGAGCCGAACGTCACCAAAGGAAAAGTTCGGAAGGCTTGGAGCCTCGTTGAATAATCTGGCTGGAAACACTAGGAAGCCACGAATAGGAAGGTGGCGGATCAAGTTCCAGCCAAGAGGACAAGACGATGATGAATTAAGGAACCGCGAAGAATGCGATACAGGAGGATGATGCAAGTTGAGATGAAGAAAGTTATGGAGGATCGAGTTGCAAGCAGGCTGAAGCAATGGCAAATCCCGGGTAGTAGAGCCCGGCTTAGGGGCTGCTCTCAGGAGAGAACCGAGGCAAGGGCGCCTGCTCCCATCACAGCAGCGCTCCAAGGCCCCTGTCTCCCTCCATTCCCTTTGATGACGATGGCTGAGTCGAACCTGCTGGCCTGACATCAGCTGCGTCTTGAGCTGTCCTTATAGAAGCACAACGACTCCGTCGGTGGACGCCATCGAATGCTTCTAGCGTCGGCCATGCCGGAGAGAGTTCGTCCGCCGCAGCGCAGCTACGCTCTAGTCAAACACCATCTTCTGGCCGGAGAAGGCCACAGTCCGTTGCGCGTCCCGAGCCTTCTTCTTGGCCGCCCAGCTGGGATGCAGCGGGCGAGCGTCATCGTTATCCGCCTTGGCTGGTTTGTGAGGGCGATCAATCCTCGTCTCTGTGCGTGTCGTAGCACCACTGCTGCCGCCCTTTTTGGCCGACGAATTGCGAGAGGCTCCCCTTTTCCACGGTCCATTTCGGTTTCGCTCGTCGTCGGCCACGGCCCCTCGCCTCATGTCCCATCCAGCATCGCGCCCTTCCTTTTGTTTTTGTAGATGCTTCGCGTTGGCGCCGTACTTCTTTTCCCAGATGGCCTGTCGGGCTCGCTGTCCTCGGCGTGGCTTGGGCTTCGCTACCTCTACATCGGATGCCGATTCTGAACCAGAGATGTAACCGCCCATGAGAGACGGGAGAAAGGTAGAGTTGCCGGTGGTACGAAGCTTGACGGTGGACGACGACTTGTCCTTGCTCGTTTTCGCAGGCCGAGGCAATGGGGAGCGCGAAGGAGCCGACTCGGCATCCAGGTCCATCTCGCCGTCGGAAGAAGATTCGGATAAGGAGATGTTGTTGGAAATGGACGTGTCTCGGCCTCGGAGTCTCTGAAACCTGGCGTCTTGGACTTGATCATCCTCATCAGATGATGATCCCAGGCAGTCATCGTACTTGGCCAGTTCAGCCTCCTCCGCAGCTTCGGCGTCACTGGTCACCGGGCCAACAGCCGGCCCCGGCTCGTCGACATCCGACTCGAAACCATCGAGCTCCGAATTATCATCGGATGCGTCTTCGTTGGAAGAGGCTCTGTCGAGGCTTGGTTCAGGATGGAGAGACGAGTCGCGAGCTTCAGCCGGCTCGCTCTTCCGCGAGCGCTTCGCTTTTCCGGACGCGGACACGTCGAGCAGCCGACACATGGCAAGGACGGCTCGGTCCGTGGCCTTTTTGACGGCATCTCTGTTATACAGCGCGCTGGTGACATTGTGCAGTGCAAGTCGCTCTTCCTCAGGGAGCTGGGATTTCGGGACACCGACACGGAGCGCTTCCGGGAGATCGGGAGAGCCAGCAATGGACTTGATCTTGAGAAGCGACGAGGTCAAATGAACACGAGCCGTCTGGTGAAGGTCGAGCGACTGAGGAAAGATGTCAACGACCGATCAAGCTTCACGACAAGGAGCCCCTCGCCCATATACTCACCTTGAGCGTAGCAACCTCTCGCTCCAGGCGGCGCTGCTTGTCCGGGAGGACGCCATCCTCGCGCAGCCTCTTGCTGAGGCGCTGGCGCTCGAAGCCCTTGGCAGCCTTGAGCGCGCGGAATATGTCGGCTTGATGCTTCTCCAAGGCCACCTGCGCGCTAGATTCGGCGTCGCGCTTTCGCTTGGGCATGCTGGCGGTTGATTCAGGATGCTGCAGGTCGAGAGGCTTAGTCCCAAGCCGGAAATTTGAGATGGGTCGTGGATGGTGAAGTCCGTGATGCGTTTCATGCACAGTACGGGCGTGATCTATGGCGGCTTCTGATTCGCTATCGATGGGCTAAGCAGGGGCTAAGGGTCCGCTAAAGCACAGTGTCTGCGGGGAAGGCACACACACAGGCCTCGGCATCGCGTGTGCATTTCTAAGCTACAGGGCACGTCACATGTTTGGCGATAATGGGAGGAGACTGAGTTCTGTCATGCTGGCATCCTTATGGCCTTGGCTTTGACACGACCGGCGGCAGCCTCGGATATGTAGTAGGAAGCCCAACGTCGACCAGGCGGATAGTCCCGAGACTAAGCCGTTGTTGTCTCGAAAGGGCTTCAAAAGGAACAAACACAATCGCCATAAGCGTCACATGTGCTGGGTCAGTTTATTGCCTACTTCTTACGATTACGCAGACCGTACATAGTTGATGCATCGGCTTACGAATACATACACCTACACATACGTACATGCATACATACATACACATAGAAGAGCGCCGTTCGTCCTAGGGCGATATCGGGAGCGGGCCCGGCCAAGGCTCGGACGTCCCGCGGCAGAGTCAAGCATCGCGGATGCAACTTTCCTTGTCCGTGGGGTGACAGCCGAAGCCTCTATGCCCCTTGTTCCTATCTTTTTTGAGCAGCTACCACGCTCCGTCGTTGGTTGCCGAGGCAAAGCGGCCATCCAAGCCCCGAGAGTTTCCGATATGCCTAATCGTTTTGACTTTGGAACTCGGCGGTCCTAACATGACGAGGAGCTAGTGAGGCGTTGATGATGAGAGATTGGAACAAAGGGTCTGTAGGTACAGTGGGTTACCACTCAATTCGAGCTTATCTTAACTAAGTTTCTCACTGTAGGGCAGTGATGTTGTTAAGATTTGCTCGTTTTGAGTGGCAGCCCACTGTATGTGATACGGGCTGTAGCACGGAAGGTGGAATCATTACATACATACACACATACATACATACATACATACATACACACTTACGTACGTACGTTGCTTCTCTGATCCTGATCACCGTCTCTTGTTGAGGGTCCGTCGGGCTGTCTCAGATTACCGTTATCGAGGGCTCCACCAACGAGGGATAACGTCATGGGGCACCAGAAGCGGGGTGCTTTGGCCTGCACTGAGGCTGCAGCCCTCGATCCGGTGACGGGCATTTGAGGAAGCTGCACCTATTACCTGCGTATGGGCAGCTAAAAGTAGCACGACCAGAGCGGCCAGCGGTCAGCACACATGGCTCTGGTCCAACTACCTAGAGCTGTAGCGCTGCCTCTGGTTCCTGCTCGGCGTGACAGCGGGCAGCTCGGCCCCGCAGTGGTCGGATGTCTCCGGCCGACTTGGCATGAGGCGGGGAGCTTGCGGAGAGACGAGATGGAGAGAGTGAGAGGGAGATGAAGGAAAGAAGAGATGGCCGCAATGGCCGCTGTCATTGTTGTTCTTGGTAATGTTGTTGCTGCTGCTGCTGCTGCTGCTGCTGCTGCTGCTGCTGCTGCTGCTGCCCAACGGCCTCTGAAGCCTCCATCCATCCACCATTCAATCGATGTGAAAACCCCGCAGCCAGCCAGACGGTTGATTGCAAGCGGCCTGGTGTGGTGGAGGGTGGTGAGTGGGTAGGAGGCCAGGCTGCCGCTCTCCTCCCACACACCCTCTCTGATAGAGGTGCAACAGCTAAAGTGTCGCGACACACGCACCGCCCTCTGGCTTGGTTTTGTCATCTCTCATCCTCTCGTCTTCTGCATCTTTTCCCATCTTCCTGGTTGCTTCTCGCTTGCAGAACCGCCTTGGTTTCGGTCCAAGTATATGTAAGTCGTCCTTGGACTCTATCCACCTTTGAGGATCCGCGGGAAAGGGTTGTTCCCTCCTCGTGCGAGCCGTCGCTTTAGACTTTGCTCGAGCCCGCAGTGGGACGTCCGGCTTGAGTTTGGCGCCCTTGCCTGTCCGGTGTGTATTGTTATCGAAGTATCCAGTCCGAGTTGGTCGTTGCCTCGTTTCCCAGCAAGCAACGAAGACGACGACAACGACAACGAAGACATCGACGATAAGGACAACAAAGACGGCGACGACGACGGCTGGTGCGACCCCGCAGCTTCCGTGGCTCACCGAAACCCCGCTTCGCCTCCGGACGAGGCCCTTCCGCCGGTCTTCTGCACCCGGCATCCCGGACCCAGACAAGAAGCATCAGCCCCGAAAGATCCCTTGAACCGCCTTCACCATGACGTCCGGCAGCTTGAAGCAGGCGGCCGAATCGGCCCGCAACAAGGCGGCCGAGATGATGAACTCGGCCAAGGGCAACGGGTCCGCCATCGCCAACGACTTCCTTCACACGTCCTTTATGAGAGCCGCCCTCCCCTTCATCAACGGCGGCATCAGCGGCATGGTGGCCACGACCGTCATCCAGCCGGTCGACATGATCAAGGTCCGCATCCAGCTCGCTGGTGAGGGCACCTCGTCCGGCCCCAAGCCCACTCCCCTGTCCGTCACTCGACAGATCGTGGCCAGTGGCAAGGTACTCGACCTATACACGGGCTTGTCGGCCGGACTGCTCCGCCAGGCCGTCTACACGACCGCTCGCCTCGGCTTCTTCGACACCATCATGGGCCGCATGACGACGCGAGCCAAGGCCCAGGGCCGTGACATTGGCTTCGCCGAACGAGCCACGGCGGGCCTGACGGCTGGTGGCATCGCCGCCATGATCGGGAACCCGGCCGATCTAGCCCTCATCCGCATGCAGAGCGACGGTCTGAAGCCGCTGGCTGAGCGTAACAACTACAAGTCCGTCGTCGATGCTCTCTCGTCCATCGCCAAGAGCGAGGGCGTCGGTGCCCTCTGGGCCGGAGCCGCTCCCACCGTGGTCCGGGCCATGGCACTCAACTTTGGCCAGCTTGCCTTTTTCAGCGAGGCCAAGGCGCAGCTCAAGCAAAAGACGGAGTGGTCTTCGAGGACGCAGACGCTGAGCGCGAGCGCCATTGCCGGATTCTTTGCCAGCTTCTTCAGCCTGCCCTTTGACTTTGTCAAGACTCGACTGCAGAAGCAGCGCCGGGGTCCGGACGGGAAGCTCCCTTACAGTGGCATGGCAGACTGCTTCACCAAGGTAGCCAAGCAGGAGGGTCTGATGCGTTTCTACCGTGGCTTCGGCACCTACTATGTCCGGATCGCTCCCCATGCGTGAGTGAAACCCCTGGAGAGGTCGAGTTTCTGGTTGACTGACGATTGATACAGCATGGTGACGCTCATCGTGGCCGACTATCTGGGCTGGATCACCAAGTGAAGAGCTTTCTTGGAAGACGGCGGCGTTTATTGCGGCGGAAGCAAGGGCGGATTCGGCATCGTCCGGACACCATGACCGCTCTTTTGCTGTAGTGCTTCGGTAGCTGTTGGTTTCATATGGGTGGTCAATCTCTGTTCTGACTCTTCCAGATCAAGTTGTAGATGAAGTCGTCAACCCATGTTTCCTCAGGGGAAAAAATCAGCTGGATGGACAGATGTATGCATGCTGCAGTGACGAAGCCAGCCGGCTGCGGGGCCGTTGCCAAGCCTCAGGGTTAACTGTAATCAGCTGTCAATGTACATGTGTATGACAGTATGTTCATGCACACATGATGAAGCATCGTCACATCGAAAGCTGAGCAGCAACCAAGGTTCCATTATCTGGGTATCGATCTGAAGAGCTTCCATCTCTGATAAGATAGGTACCTGGGTAGCGCAGGGGCCCGTTACTTAGTACTAGTAGGTAGGCTTCGGACCAACGATATTGATAGGCACCTGTATGTATTCGTACTTGAAATCCTGTCCACGTGACTAGGTTGGATTGCCTTGGCAAGCGGTGATGCGCTCGATACATGTATGAATATTTCGGCCACTTGGCATTCATCAGCTTCCGACTTTGTGCAATGGTTGGACGGAAGCGCGCTGCTGCTACGAGAGGTAAAAGACGAGAGGATGTCTCTGCCGCCGACGAAGAACCCGATGTTTACCGCCAGATGCTCGACGAAGCCGGCGTCACAGCCCACAAAGGCCCTGCCGAAGAGACGGAGAGGCCGCTGAAGCGAAGGCGGCCTGGCTCTCGGCAGCAGAACAAATCCCCTCTTCGAAAAGGAGAGGGATCTCGACCGCTCGTGGCCGATACCGAGGTCGAAGACGACGACGACGACGACGACGACGACGACGACGACGACGATGACGAGGGGGTCGAGTTTCAAGACGTCATCCTGCCGGAGCCTACCGTTCAGACCATGGAGCGCGAATCCGACGATGAGGAAGACGATGATATGGCTTTTGAGAACGAATTCGCAAAGTTCAGCGACGGCGTTCAACCGCAAGAAGCCAAAGACCTCGAGCTCAATCTCACGGTTCCCACGACGCCGACCAAAGGACCAGCAGAGCGACGCCGACCGTTGACCAGAGAGGAAAAGACACGACGCATAGACATACATCGTACGCACCTTGTATGCTTGTTGTCGCATATCTCGCGACGAAATCACTGGTGCAACGACGCCAAAGTGCACCAGACTCTTCGCCCGCTGCTCTCGGACAAGACGATACGCTATCTGACTCCCGGGGCCCATCTACCGCAGTTCGGACAGGCCGAGAGCCTCAAAACAGGCCTGCAGCAAGCGGCAGACATGTGGAAGACCAAGTTTGAGATTTGCGAGCGCGGATTGAGGAGATCGCTATGGGCAGAGGATCCCGGGCAACTTGACGGTGTGGGTGTTTGCGCCATCCCTCATCCTACTGTAAAGAAGCGCTGACGCCCTTCTCAGTACCGTCTTCCCGGCGATATGGAGTCTTGTCTGGACCGTACCGACTTTCGAGATGCGGCCAGGAAGCTTCAGGGATCCCGAGACGTCGGCGCGCAGCTGTATTGCGCCCTCCTTCGCAGCGTCGGGGTTCGCGCGAGGCTCGTCTGTTCGCTACAGCCTCTTGCCTGCGTATCAGGGGCTCCATCCATGGCCAAGCCGAATGAGAAGCTGCGTACACCGAGCAAAGACAAGTCGCACGAAGCATTGGCCAAGTACGAGGCCATGGCCGGCAGGATAACCGCATCGTCTCCGAGCGGATCCACGGCCAGACGCCGGCTGGGCCATCCGAACGCAGCAGCTCACGATTACAAGCCCGCTGGCCGGCCCCCGCCGTCAGTCGGGCCGGCTTTTGAGGCGCCGATCAAGATACGCGAGTCGCATCATCCCGTCTACTGGGTCGAGGTGCTGGATGCCGGGCATCAGAAGTGGCAGCCGGCCGATCCCCTGGTCACGGATAGCTTCTGGAAGCCCAGAGCATTGGAGCCCCCATCCACGGATAAGGAGAATTGTCTCTGCTATGTGGTGGCGATGGAAGCCGATGGGACGGCCAAAGACGTGACGAGGAGGTACGCCAAGGCATACACGGCCAAGACGCGCAAGCTGCGGATCGAGAGCGCGCTCGAGGACGGAGAAAAGTGGTGGAGCCGAGTCATGAAGCTATATAGACGAAGACGGACGACGGACCTGGACCAGATCGAGGACGCGGAACTCGCCGGGGTCGAGGCCAGAGAACCGATGCCGCGGAACGTGCAGGATTTCAAAGACCACCCGGTCTTCGCTCTCCAAAGACACCTGCGGCGCAACGAAGTGCTGATTCCCGAAGCCAAGCCATCCGGGACCATCGGCGCCGGGAGCCGAGGCCCCTTGGAGAAGATTTACCGGCGCCGGGATGTACGAATCGCTCGAAGCGTCGACAAGTGGTTCCGTCTGGGACGGCTGGTCAAGGCCAACGAGATACCGGCCAAGTGGTTGCCCAAGAAAGCTCGGCCCAGACGTTCCTCGGCGGGAGACGCCGAGTCGGAGGCAGCGGACGAGGACGACGCCGGAACGCCCATCTACAGGATGGACCAGACGGAGCTGTACGAGCCGCCGGCGGTGTGTGGCGGGCGAGTGGCCAAGAACAAGTTTGGCAATATCGAGGTCTACGTGTCCAGCATGATCCCCAAGGGAGCGGTACACATTGTCGGACAAGACGTCACGAGGGCCGCCCTGATGGCAGGTATCGATTACGCGCCGGCGCTGACGGGATTTCAGTTTCAGGGCCGCCACGGCACCGCGGTATTGAGCGGAATCGTGGTGGCGGCGGAGTTTGAGGAGGCGCTGCGGGCGCTGATGGAAGGCCTGGCTCGGGAGGAGCAGGAGCGCATCTCGGAGGAGCGACGTATGGCGCTGCTGGCTGCATGGCGCAGGCTTCTAATGGGGCTGAGAATCCGCGAGAGGATCTGGAGCGGCGTCGATTTGGACGAGAGGCGCGAAGCCGAGAGGCAGGCCGAAGCGGAAGCCGGCTTGGGATCGAGCGAGACGACGGAGGAGATGGACATGGAAATGGATGACGAGGGAGGCGGCTTCCTGGTCGACTAGAGAGAGAGAGAGGTATTTGACTCTCTTCCGTCGTGGCTGACGTTTCGAAGACCAACAAAAAGCAATCATCAACTAGTGCCAAGGTCACATCCCTCCAGGATCAAGCGAGAGTCCCGGATACGAGTTGCGGCTAATGCATGTGATGACGACGACGACGACGAGTGGCAAGCATAACATAAATAACATAAGACGAGCACTCCACCTATTTACCGTCTCTACTGCCCTGGACAAAGGGAATCAGCAAGTCGACAGTCTCGATTTAGCTGTTCCATCTACCCACCCGACCGAGACATGTCCGTTCCCGAGAACCGATGCTGATCTGCTCCGAGGGTGAGCAGCGTTCGGCCGCCATCGAGGGAGACGAGAGAGAGGGGCAATCCATCAGTGGTTTAAGCTCGGCTCCAGCGTTGGTCTCGACGGCGCCCGAGACTCCTGTCTCGGTGCTTACCCTCTCAATGTTCAATGTGCCTCCTCCCCCCCCCCCCCTCCTCCGTTATCAACGACTGCCCGCCGTTACCGGAGGATACTCTTTCCCCTTGAGTTGGTGCCACCAAATCCTCTCGATTTCCTCATTGACTCATCTTTTACCCTCAGCAATCCTCACCAGACGCAGCGCTTGATGGAGGAATAGTCCAAACCGAAGTCGACAGCGACGGCCACGTCGTGCCATTCTCCGTCCTGCACTACATCCCAGGACGCCAGTTTTTTTTTTTTTTAGGAACGACGATAAACGGACGGACGGACGGAGAGACAGGGATATTTATTACCAAAAAAAAAAAAAAAAAAAAAAAAAGAGAGAGAGGGACTAAAAAGAGAGAACAAAAAGAAGAAGAAGAAGAAGAAGAAGAGGAAGAACAGGAGCATGATCGCCAAGCAGCCGGCCAGGTGCCTCCTGCTCCGCCAGATATGGACGCTCATGCAAAAGGATCTCCGATGCCTGATCCGGCGGCACGGGATCCTCACGGTCTGCGTGGCCTTTATCATGCCGATCCTCTTGGCAGGTTTCTTCACCTTTGCCAAGAACCTATTCCTACCGCCTGCCCAGTTCGGCATCGGCACCGCTCGACCCATCATGACGCTGCGGGAAGCGGCCGAGACGGCGCGCAAGAGCGGCCACGACCGGCTGATACTGGTCGACGGCCCGACCAACCAGGGAGACCAATACAACATGTCACGCGTGCTGGACGTCATCGAGGACGAGACGCGGTCTTACGGGTCGCTGCTGCAGACGATTCGAATCTCCCAGGAGACGGAGCTCACATCGCACTGCCGCAGCTCACTGAGAGGCGTGACGCGGTGCTTGGGGGCCGTCGTCATGCGTGGAGCGCCGTCATTCGGGCATTGGAACTATACCATTCGGACCGACGCCTTCGTAGCCTCGGGCCCGCAGACGGTTCAGGTGGGCCGCAACAAGAACCTAGAGCAGGTGTTTGTGCTGCCGCTGCAACGGGCCGTTGACTCTGCCATTGCCATCATCGAAGGCCACGGGCCCCTGACGACGGCTAACGAGTGGCCCTTTACCAGCAAGACGCAGGCCGAGCACGGCGAAATCGCCCGGATGAGATATCTCAACAACATCGTCAGCTTCATGGGTGTCGCCTTCGTCACTACCATCGTCGGCGTCACCTATCACCTGGCCGGCGCTGTGGCCACCGATCGCGAGTCCGGAATGGCTCGCCTGATGGACGCCATGATGCCGGGGGGCCGGCCTGGTGCGGCTCAGGCGACACGCATCGTGGCCCATCACCTCGCCTACACGATGCTATACGCGCCGGCATGGATCGTCGCTGCCTTCATCATCCGTTACGGCATCTTCATCCACACCTCCATCGTCATCATCGTCGTGCTACAGCTTCTCGGCGGACTGGCACTCGTCTCGATGGCCATCTTGAGCGCCAGCTTCTTCAATCGGGCTCAGCTCAGCAGCTCGTGCGCGACGCTGGCGACGCTGATACTGGCCATCCTGGCCCAGTCGCTGACATCGCCGAGGACGACGACGGTATCCGTGCTGTCGGCCCTGTTCGCGCCCTGCAACTACGTCTACTTCGTGACGCTCGTGGCCCGCTTCGAGCGGACCAACCGGCCGACGAGCCTCATGGACGAGGCCCCCGGCAACAGCCCCTGGTCGGTACCGGGTCTGGCCCTGTGGCTACTCCTCGGGATGCAGATCATCTGCTATCCGCTGCTGGCGGCCTGGGTCGAGCGATGGCGCTTCGGCACGCCGGCCGACGGGCGACGCTACGGCCGGCCGAAGCCGGAGGCGGACGAGGACGAGACGGCGGTGCGGCTCGACGGGCTGACCAAGGTCTACTACCCGGCCTTGCTACCGCGGCTGGCCTCGTACCTCCGATGCGGCCGGGCGTCAGAGCCGGTGGTGGCGGTCAACGGGCTGAGCCTCAGCTGTCGGCGCGGCCAGATCGTGACGCTGCTCGGGGCCAACGGCAGCGGCAAGAGCACGACTCTCGACGCCATCGCCGGCCTTCACCAGCCTACGGGCGGCTCCATCGTCGTCGACGGAGGGCTCGGCATCGCGCCGCAGAAGAACGTGCTATGGGACGACGTGACGGTACTGGACCACCTGGAGACGTTTGGTCGGCTCAAGTCGCCGGCCCAGCCGCCGACGGCCGAAGAGACGGCCGACCTCGTCAGGGCCATCGACCTGTGGCCCAAGCGGGACGCGCTGGCCAAGACGCTCTCGGGCGGACAGAAGCGCAAGCTCCAGCTGGGCATGATGCTGGCCGGCGGCAGCTCCGTCTGCTGCGTCGACGAGGTCAGCAGCGGACTGGATCCCATCTCGAGGCGCAAGATATGGGACATCCTGCTGGCGGAGCGAGGCCGGAGGACGCTGATCCTGACGACGCACTTTCTCGACGAGGCCGACCTGCTGGCCGATCACATGGCCGTCTTGTCCCGAGGCGCGCTCCGGGCCGCCGGCTCTTCGGTAGAGCTCAAGGAGCGCTTCGGCGGCGGTTATCACGTGCGCGTCCCGGCCGGGTCCGGGTCCGGGCCCGAGGTGGACGGGGTGGGGCGAAAGGAGGCTCCGGACGGGACGACGTACGCGGCGCCGACTTCGGATCTGGCGGCTCGCGTCATCCGGAAGCTCGACGCCGCGGGAATCGGCGATTATCATTTCTCTAGCCCGACTATCGAGGACGTCTTCTTGCGGCTGGCCGAGGAGGTGGCCATGGATGAGACGAAGACGACGACTACCACCACCACCGAAAAGGCTCTTGCAGCCTCGCCGCTCCAACTCATGGACGGCACCCCGATCGGTAACGGACGGCAGATGACGGTGCTGCTCCGGAAGAGGGCCACCGTCTTCAAACGTAACTGGCTGCTGTACCTGGTGGCCTTCTTGCTGCCCATCGCGGCGGCGGCCATGACATCGATGTACGCGCGGGGCAGGGGAGCGCCAGTCTGCGGGCCTCCGGATGGTAGGACGGTTCAGGACGCTCTGGGTCAGATGAGAAGCACGGATTACAGTCCGGTGCTGGCCATCGGTCCGGCGTCACGGCTGAACGACTCGGACCTGGCCCAGGTCCTGATGCCGCTGCTGACCGAGGCGCGGCAGAGGCACGGGTCCGAGGCCGGGGAGACGGACGTGAGCCGGAATCAGCTCCTGTGGGCAGACACGTACGACGACTTCGGCAGTCTGGTCGAGGGAAGATGGCGGAACCTGACGGCCGGCGTCTGGCTCGGAGCCGCGGCCGACGACGAGACTCGACCGACGGTGGCCTGGCTGGCTAACAAGGCGGTCACGGTACCCTTGATGGCGCAGCAGCTGCTCGACTCGCTGCAGAACAGGCCGCCGACGACGGTGCTGGCGTCTTGGCTGCCCTTTGACGTGCCCTTCGACCCGGGCGTGGGATCGGTGCTCAACCTGGTCGTCTACATGGGACTGGCCCTGGTCTTCTTCCCTGCCTTCTTCGGCCTCTATCCCAGCGGAGAGCGCGTCGGCGGCGTCCGGGCCCTCCAATACTCCAACGGAGTCCGGCCTCTACCGCTATGGGCCGCCTACGTCGCCTTCGACATGTCCGTCGTCCTCCCGGCCGCGGCGCTGGCCACGGCTCTCTGGGCGGCGCTGGCGGCCGGATCTTGGTATCACGTCGGCTACGTCTTCGTCGTCCTGGCTCTGTACGGCCTGGCCTCGACAGAATTGGCCTACCTGGTCTCCCTCTGGGCGCCGTCGCAGCTGGCGAGCTTTGCCTGGACGGCGTCGCTGCAGGCCGTCTTGTTCCTCGTCTATCTCGTCGCCTACGTCTGTGTGCTGACGTACGTGAGCGTCGATCGCGTCGACGGCACGCTCCTCGTCGCTCATTTCGTGCTGGCCGCCGTTGCGCCCATCTGCTCCGTCGTCCGCTCGCTCTTCGTCGTCACCAATCTCTTCTCGACCGCCTGTGACGGCCGTCAGCCTTCGACGAATCCGGGAGGCCTGCTGCTGTACGGCGGACCGATGCTGTACCTGGCCATCCAGAGCATCGTCTTCTTCGGCCTGCTCCTCTGGTTCGACTCTTCCGGTCCGGGCCTCCTCTCATCATGTCATCCGAGGAGGGCCCGTCGCGGATCGACGGCCAGTGACGTCGATCATGATGAAGCCGTCGCCGCCGTCGCCTCTCCTCCCGCGGGCCTCAGCGTCAGGAACCTCAGCAAGTCGTTCGGCCGTAACACAGCCGTCGACGACGTCTCCTTCGACGTGAAACGCGGCGAAGTCTTTGCGCTGCTCGGTCCCAACGGCGCCGGAAAGTCGACGACCATGGCCCTGATCCGCGGAGACGAACGGCCCAGTCGCGGCCGAGGAGGAGGAGGAGGAGGAGGAGGAGGAGGAGGCGACGTCATGATCGGTCCCTTGTCGGTGACGCGTCGTCGAGCTGCGGCCAGGGCTCGCCTCGGAGTCTGTCCGCAGGCCGACGCTCTGGATTCGTCCATGACGGTCCGTGAGCATCTCGACTTCTACGCCCGCGTCCGTGGCGTTCCGGACGCCCGTCACAACGTCGAGGAAGTCATCCGCGCCGTAGGACTGCAGTCCCTGTCTCGGCGGATGGCGACGGCGCTATCGGGAGGGAACAAGCGGAAACTCAGCCTGGCCATCGCTCTCATGGGCAACCCTGCCGTCATCTTGCTCGACGAGCCTTCTTCGGGCCTCGACGCAGCCGCCAAACGCGTCCTCTGGCCCGTCCTCGCCTCGACGGCAGTCGGACGGTCCATCCTCCTGACGACTCACAGCATGGAAGAGGCCGACGCCTTGGCTGCCCGGGCCGGAATCCTAGCCCGTCGAATGCTGGCCGTAGGTTCCCTCGACGAGCTCCGTCGGAGAGCCGGTCATCGGCTTCACGTCCACCTCGTGGCCTCGTCAGCTCCGCGAACCACACGGGAAGAGATGGCCGCCATGACGGAATGGGTCCGCATCGCCATGCCCGACGCCGAGATGGAAGCTGCAACGTATCACGGCCAACTCCGCTTCGCCGTCCGAGCCCAAGACGTATCCTCGGCCTCTGAGAACCTCGCCCGTCATCACCAACTTCAGTCTCGGCCGCAAAAGCAACAGCCAAGCGTCACCACCGCCGAGCCCGATGAATCCTCCAAACCGCTCACCCCGCGCGAAGAGAAACACGTCGTGCCGGACTCGGACCTCGACTCTGACTCTTCCGACGCGGCGACGACGACCACCACCACCACCACCACCACTGACTTCCTCCTCCCCCAATGTCCCACCACCACCACCACCACCACCACCACGCTTCTCACGCTTCTTCTCTGGGCCGGCTGGTCGTCTTGCTCGAGAGGTACAAGGCCAGCCTGGGGATCGAGCACTATAGCGTCAGTCCCACCACGCTCGATCAGGTCTTTCTTTCCATCGTCGGGGAGGGGGATCATGGGGTTGGGGAGGGGAGCGGGATGGGGATCGTGGGGGGGAGCGGGTTGGGGGAGGGTTTGGGGGGTTTTGAGGGGGGGGAGAAGAGTTTGAGGGTTTAAAGAATTGGTTTTTTTTTTTTTTCCCTTCCCATCTTTATTGTTTACAGTCTTGGTTTGTTGTTGGGGGTTGGTGTCGTGTAGGTAGTTCCTATGAATTATGGTTCCGATGACTTGTATGTTTTGTTGTAGGGTAGGGGATGGCTGTTTAGTAGTAGTAGTTGTGTTTGTATGGGGGAGGTGGATGAGCACCACCATGTCGATGGATACCTCATAGTTCATACAGTCATGAACAATGGCCCGTGATACTTCCGATGCAGGTCGCGACCTCTCCCTCTCGTCAACGGCCTAGACGGACTGTGAAACCCCCCAAGCCGCACTATTCACAAGTCACAACACAGCAACACACGCAACCTCAGCCTCTATCCAACTCTCCCCCCTACCCATGGATAAGCCCTACTCGATATACATGTAGACAAGCTACTCGCTAACAACAACCCCATTGAAAGAGACGCATTTCCAAGGGAAGCGGGATAGAAGACGGGACAGCCGGAGGATATCGTCATGTATATTCGTACTTGTTCCATTCCATCCAACACTCATCCTCGCAGAGCCAAGGCCATCATCCATCCATGCTGGTGATCAAGACGGAGATGACCGTGGGGATATATACCACGTGAATCGAATCGTCACGCCACGCAGCTTCGTCGAGAGGGAAACCGAAGGGAAAAAGAAAGAGAAGAGGAAATCAAATGCCATCCATCATGACGGGGCGAGTCAGTCGTCCCCATGTCTACCTTTCTTTTTTTTTTTTTTCCCCAACGCCGGATGCTTTGTTTCCAGAGGGCCGTTCGATCATGGGTAAAAGGGGCCGAGAGGATGAGAAGCCAAGTAAAGAGGAAAGAAAGAAAAAAGAAGAAAAAAGGGGGGGAAAGGGGGGTTGGGTATATATATCCATCTCAGGGGACTGATCATGATTCGTCCCGTCCCGTGTTTGGGAGGCAGATCGGAGACGACTACTCCATCCACTGCAACGCGAGAGCCGGCATCAGTTACCCCCCCCTAGAGACTGAGCTGATCCGTCGTCGGAGGATTCAACCCCCCTTAACACGTCGTCTCCTCGGCCCGGGGCGTCGTGTCGTCGCTGGCGGTGACACAGGAAGAGGCATCGGGCGGCATGACGAACCAGCCGCCACGTTCCCACTCGCCCTCGACGTAGAGGCACGTGCTTCGCGTCTGGCCGTCGCGGATTCCCTGAAGCAGCGTGTTGAGCCTCTTGAAGTCGATGGGCTTGAGGATCCAGCCGTCGAAGCCGGCGTCGATGTAGACCTGCTTCTCTCGCTCTACCAGCGAGGCCGAGACGGCGAAGATGGGGACTCGGCCGTTGGAAGTGGCCAGCCGAGAGTAGCCCTTGTGCTCTGCCGTGCTTTCGATCGAACGGATCATCTTGGTGCTAGTAAGGCCGTCGACGATGGGCATCTAAAGATGGACCGAGTCAGCGTGGGAATTCCACATCCGTCTTCATGTCACGCAACAACTCACCTGCATGTCCATGAGAATCACGTCAAACGACGACGAATCGCCCTTGTACACCGTCGCGCAGTCCTCGCCGTTGACGGCATGCCGCACCTCGTGACCGGCCTTCTCCAGCCTCTTGCTCAGCACCTTCATGTTGATGGGATCGTCCTCGGCCACCAGAGTGCGAAGTCCGACATCCGTCGTCGTCTCCTTCTTGCCGTCCTTCTCGGCTGGCTCGGGCAGCTCCTGTACGATCCGCGGCATCTTCTTGTACTCGTCCGGCACCTTGACGGCCCGGAGCGGCGTCTTGGAGTCGCGAATCTCCTCCGTCCCCGGCTCGTGTCTCGGCAGCAGCGCCAGCTTCCTCCCCGGCGTCGGGCTGGTCGGCAAGGGACCCGCCACGGTCAGCGACGTCCCCGAAGGCCGCCGGTCCGAACTGCAGCTGGAATCGGGCACGTGGCCGAAGTAACCCGTCTGGTTGTTGTCGTTGAGAGACAGCGGCGTCTGGATGGCGTTGATGAGCCGGTCCGCGTCGCTCCCGAGACTGGCCCGGCTGCGGAGGCTGTGCCGGCTGCCGACACTGTTATCGTCGGGCGCCATCACGGCGCTCCCTTCGACGCAGACGCGGCCTCCGTCGATGAGCAAGATCTCGCCATCGGGAGGAGGCGCCGCCTTGATGGAACCCGCCGTCGAAGCCGTCATCGTCGCCTCCATCTCCCTGTTGTCGCCGGGAGAGTCGTCGGCCAGTAGGAAGGGCAACTGCACCACGAACCTCGAGCCCTGGCCCTCCTCCGACTTGAGCCGCAGCTGCCCGTCCATGTTCCTGACGATGCGCGCCACCAGGGCCAGCCCGAGACCCAGCGTCCGCCCGCCCTGGGCCTGGTCCGTGGGACTCTTGGGCTCCGGCTCCGGCTCCTCGCTGCTGACCTGCTCCAGCTCGCGGAACAGGGCGTCGAGCTGCTGCGGGCTCATCCCGATGCCCGAGTCCGTCACTGTGATCTCGACAATGGCCTGTCCGTCTCGCAACTCGACGACGGCCATCTCGACGTCGACGGACCCGGTCTGCGTGTGCGCAACCGCGTTGGCCGTCACGTTTGATATCGCCTGACGGACGCGCCGGCCGTCACCGTGTACCCGCCGGGGCACGCCGGGATTGTGCCGGACGCCGAGGCCGATGCCCTTGCGCTTGGCGTCGATGTGGAAGGGCTCCGTCGCTTCTTCCAGGCAGGCCACCAAGTCGAAGACCTCGTCCTTGATCAGGTTCTGACCCTCCTCCGTCTTGGTCAGATCGAGGAGGTCGTTGATGACGTAGATGAGGGACTTGGAAGCCGAGTGCGACCGCGCCAGGTTGTCGCGAGTCTCCTGGTCCAGCGAGCCTTCGAGCGCAATCTCCAGGTAGTTGATGATGGCGTTGAGCGGCGTCCGTACTTCGTGAGCCGAGTTGGCCAGCAGCAGCCGCGTCAGCTTGCTGTTCTGCAGCGCCGCCTCCTTTTGTCTCCAGACCTCGATGAATTTGCCTGCGAGAAACGAGTCAGCTTCCAATCTCATCGTCGGTTGCTCTTCAACTGTACTGACCGTATACCAGACACAGCACCGCGGCCGTCTCGACCTGCTCCTCGTTCCACTCCCGACACTTGCCAATGACCGTCTCCCGCCACGTCTTGAAGCTGCTGCGCGGCTCGAGGTAGCCCGACGTCCCCTGCCTGATGGTCTTCTCGTACGGGTTGCCAGCCCACTTGACCTCTCTCACCTGGCCCCTGCGGAAGAAGACGATGAAGTCATGGCCGCCGACGCTCAGGGGCACGTACAGCAGGCCGGCGATGACCTGAAAGCCCGGCGGGTACAGGAGGTCGGGAAAGTCCTCGGCAATGTCCTGAGACGTCAGCACGGCCGTCAGCCTCCGCATCCGGAGATACTCTAGCATGGCCAGCGCCTCCTGACTGTGCTCCAGCGTGCCCAGCACCTTGGTCTCGCCCCGGATGGACAGCAGGCCGAAGTCGGCGTCGAAGAGCTTGAGAAGATCGTCGGACGAGGCTATGATGTAACCGGTCGGGTTGTTATCCGTCGGCGCCGTGTTGATGAGCTTCCGCGCCTGCAGCCTCGAGGCGTACGACAGCCTCTCGATGTTTCGCGAGGCCGTGTCTCCCACCAGGCGGCACATCTTGCGTATCGGAAACGAGACGCGCATCCCGTGGGGGCCGTACGAGTGGCAGGCGATGAGCCCCCACAGCTCGTCAAAGGCGTTGATGGAGATGGACATGGAGGAACGAACGGCCATGTTGCCGAGATACTTGAGGTGGATGGGCGACATGGCGCGGAGGTAGGCGTGCGTCATGTCGAGCGGCATCTCGAGGTCCTCGGCCGAGCGGCAGACGATGCGTGCCGTCTCGAGATCGCGATCGTACAGGAGCCGGACCTTGTTGATCCTATACAGGTCACGGGCCTGCCGAGGGATGTCCGAGGCCGGAAAGTTGAGGCCCTTGTAGAGGTCGAGCGTCTGCGAGGTGTCGACGAGTTCGGTGACGACCTTGCCGTTGAAGGAGGAGTCGAACTGGTAAACCATGACGCGGTGGAAGCCCGTCAGCTCCTTGAAGATGCCGACGAGGATCTTGAGAAAGTTGTCGAGGTTGGAAGCCGAGGCCAGCTGCTCCTGGACCTGAGACATGATGTCAAAGACCTGCATGGCGCCCTGCTCGCCCCTTCGCTTGCGTGCGCTCCGCAAGATGCGCAGCGGCTTGCTCAGCACCTCGGTGCTCTCCTCAATCTCCTCGAGGTTGGGGTTGGAGTGCAGCGTGTCGTGGGGGGCGTCGGGCGTCAGCTCGTCGGTGGGACGGAGCGGGAACTCCTGGTCGTCGTCGCGCTCGAACTCGCAGATGATGAGGTCGGGATGGGCAGGGTTGATGTGGATGGCGCACCAGAGCTTGACGCTCCGCCTCCTCTTGGGGTGCCGGACCGAGAGGCTGAGGACCTCGGGGCCGTTAGCGGACGGGTCGGCGTCCTCGTCGCGGATGAAGTCGATGTGGTCGAGCAGGTTGTCCTGCTGCTCCTCGGTCAGGATATCCATGAAGTTGGTGAGCTGAAAGAGCTGCTTGGGGCTGTAGCCGAGCATCTTGTCCGAATTTTCGCTCGCGTATCGCACAATGAAGCTGCCGTCGTTTTCCTCGCGGAGGGCGATGAGGATGCCAAAGCCCTGGACGGCGCCAGGCGTGTGGATGGGCTCGTCTTCGCAGCGCTGGAGGACGCCGTCGCGGCCGGTGATGACGGCGTGACCGCCCTCGGTCTGCACGTGGGTGAAGCGCGTCGTGACGTGCGGCATGTCGGACAAGGACTGCCGACCCGAGGCGGCTGACGCGCTCCCGCGGATGGGACCGGGAATCCTGGCCGAGGATCGGGGCGGCCTTATGGCGGCCGAGTCGTCGGAGCCGTCGTCCGAGGCGGAGGCCATGGCCAGGTTCAGCGGACCGATGGTGCCCTTGCGAGCGGCGTCGGCCTGGATGCTGGACAAGGGACCACTCAGAGGCCTCTTGCGGCGCGACCAGGAGGGCTGGGCGCCAGGGCTCGCCTCAGAGGCCGACAGCGGGTGAGCGGGCAAGGGGGTAGAGTCGACCCTTCGCAGGTCTGCCGAGAGGGCAGCCGGTCGACGGTCGCGCCAACGGCTGCGAGTCTGGGCACCCGTTTCGTCGGATCGAAGGGTAAAGTAGTCGTCGACAGAGTTTGAAGGGCGGCGCGGAGTGGGAGCGACGGTGATGACGGACCTGATGGGGAAAACGCGGTCGACCGAGATGTCCGAGGCGGCGGAGCGGGTGCACATGTGCTTCTCAGAGCTTGTGCTCCACGACGACGAGACGGGATCGGGGCTGATGACGCCCTGGGCAGCGTCTGGCGACTGGACAAAGGACGGGAAGGGCGACGATGCCTCGGGGCTGAAGGGACTGGATCGAGTGCCCCGTCGCGGCGTGGCGCCAAAATCATCACCGTCGACGTCTGGCTGCTGCCTGTCGTCCATGGCTGGCTGACCGACCTGGAAGCCGGGGAGGATGGAGGATGAGAATGAGAAGGACGAGAACGAGGACGAGGACGAGGACGAGATCGTGGACGACAAGAGGGTGACAAGGGGGGGAGGCCGACCCTGTGACCAACAGCCGATGGAGGCGACGACGGAGGCGACGACGGAGGCGACGACGGAGGCGACGACGGAGGCGACGACGAATGATTGCGATCGATAAGGAGCGGACGAGCAGATCAGCAACTCTCGGTCGACGATGGACAGAGTCGATCAGGATGGTGGTGAGTGGCGGGGCGGCAGACGGTGGCTGACCGTTCCAAGCCTGGGGTAGCTCCACGGCCCTGTGGCGACGACGACGACGACGACATCAGCACCGTCCGGTCAGCGGGCAGGCAGACACGGTGCGGGCTGCCCTGGGGCTGGACGGTACGCGCCCTGAAAGCGATGCATGGACCTTGTAGGTACCTACCTAGGTATTCGTTATAGACATGCCCGGACTTGCTGTAGCCAGCCAGCGCCACTGGCAGTCTAACGGCGCTCTTGGGCCACGGATCCACGGCTGATCAGCCCGTCCATGCCCACTGCCCTGACCCGCTGTCCTACCGTCCCCGTCATACCGTCCCCGTCCTCCCTGTCCGGCCCAACGGGGGTCCCGCCCCCCATGCATGCAACAAGCTCCATCATGTCCCACCCGTGCCCGTCGAACTCGCCCGAGATACCTACCTACCTACATATTCCTATGTACATACATATATACACACATACCTACATACATGCCTCCCTGGGTATCTCGCCCGAGCCCAGGTCTATCCCGAGCAGGCAGCAGTCAAGGCCTGCCTGCCTACATACCTGGGAACTATGTAGGTACCTAGCATCTACCCAGCACCTATTACCCTTAGTACCTACCTATCTATGTACCACCTACCTACCCGATAGAAGCTACCCCATTCCCGCATCGCCGCCAGAGCTCGGGCCCTCCCTCGGTAGGTAGGTAGGTAGGTAGGAAGACGAAGGTAGGTCTCCTGTCTGGGCCTGGGGATCGCGGCCGGAAAGCCTTGCTTCCATCGGCGGCTCAAGCCGTGCCAGTCCTTCGGGCCATCTGCTCCGGAGCCCGTTGGGGGTCCGAACAGATCCGGGCCACGCCAATCATACGCCCCCGTCGCCGCCGCTGACTGCACATGCCTAGCCCGCTGTCACCTACGTCATAGATCGTCTACCCCGGACAATGCTCGTGACTCAGCCGCCTAATCAGACGCGCGCTCCCTCGACTCTCTCGCCTTCCGGCAACCTCAGTAATCACTCGCGCGCCTCACACCATATGTATATACTCATGTCTACACTGCTACAGGCAGGTGTGCTCAAGTCTAACGCCGGCTGCCTTTTCCAGTCTGTGTACGAAGTACTTCGTGGGTGTTCAGTGGTCGTATACAATACGAATTCGTGCTCCCTAGGTAGGTAGGTGCCACGTCTATGTGCGCGCCGCAGCAGCCACACCGCAACCGCGCTGCACTGTCTCGCACCGCTCCGTGACCGTGATCATATTTCCTGTCGCAGCCTTAGTACCATGGAATCTACCAACCTATCCACCTACTACCTACCTACCTACCTACCTAGATAAAGGGAGTCGCTCGCTCCTAGTCTCTCTTGGTCAGGCCCCCTTTCTCATGTAGACAGACCGCCACAGCTCGCCCATCCACCCTGTCTCGACAGCCTCCCTCTAAACACCAGACCATCACCACTCCCACGCTTCGATGTGATAAGGCCACTTCGCCACTGCATCAACATGGTACCATCGTGGCTTCCTCTAGACCTGTCGTCTCGCCCTGACTCTCGTCCTGTGTCTTCTGCCACCCACTTGATGGCTGCAGGAGAGGCCACGGCAAGCTGCACCAAACATTGTTCGTCATCGTGTATCTTACTTTCACCACGCCGCCAAAGCTGTCTTCCTAATCCTAGCCATTTCCATGGCATCGACCTTGGTCCATCAGCTGCCTACATGACGAGACATCAGCACGGGCAGTCACCTCTTTACCCCCACGAGCGTGGGTCGTCGCGTCTCCTTCCCCCACGGCCGCAAAGGAGCACAATCTCGATGCACGATGCGTATTGCCTGTCGACGCCACGCATGTGAGCTGACGGTATTGCGAGCGCTGCAACTCGACTCGACCCGACCCACGGCCTGCGGTCAACCGGGTTCAATGTCACTACAGCTGATTCCCGGCCTGTCCAGGATGTTCAAAACGACATCTCTAGGCCGGGTGCCCAGCAACGAGTGCAATTTACATATATGCCAGAGCGAAAACAACGAGGCCAAGGGGGAGTGGCCAAGCTGTCGATGCACGTCGTCGAGACAACGCGATAGCTGGCAACGACTTGCGTCGGGCTTCACGGCAGACGGTCGATACCGGTCGATACCAGCCCCTAGGTAATTGGGTCGCGTGATCCTGGCGACGCAGACTTTTTCGGCGGGCAAGCAGGTTTCGTCATCCCGGTCGAGACGAGACCATATCAGAACACCCACGGCGCACACGCCATTGGGCTCGATAAGAAGCCCAAAATTCGGCCGATGGTGGTGCAGAGAGGGGTCGGCCTTCAGCCGCAGTCTGAGACGGTACCGTCTTCGTCAGACGTAAATCCACCAAGAGGAGCAGCGTCTATCGCGGCAGCCCGGGTCGACGAGTGTCGAGTTCAAAGACCATGAGACGACGAGGCTCGGCGTAACCGATAGCTCCAAGAGGCACGCGACGCGGCGACAGCGGGCGCAAGATGAGGCTGCCGAGGCGGCGCCCTTGGCACTTGCTTGTCGTATCATGAAGCTTCACGGCGAAGGCCGGCGCAAGCTGAGGCTGCCCAGCTGCTGAGCACATGTTGTCTCGTAACTTGGCAGCGCTTGACGAGGAGGTGAAGGGGGAGACTGAAGGTAAAGGCAAGATGTGTCCCCTTGGCGCCTTGACCGGTTTTTGCCTTGTTTTTTTTTTTTTTTATGCTTTGCAGTTGTTGGTTTTTTATTTTCCTCCTTTTCCTCCCTCGCGTGGGTGGGCTCAGGGTTAGGGAGGAGTAGGACACGTGGGAGGGGGCTGCGTGCACACGCGGTTTGTACCAATAGGTACGAAGACGACTCGGGTCCAAAGCGGAGCGGAGCGGGTCGGACAGTCTCAGCCTGCGCCCTACGGATCCATTTCTACCAGTGGGTCCCGTAGAGCCTCGGAGGGCCCTGAAGTCTGGAGCCCTGCGAAGCCCCGTACTTCGTAGAGAATGCCGTAGAGCCGACTTGTGTTAATGCTTACTCAGCAGAGAATGAGGAGCTCAGCTCGACCTGTGGGAACCATGTACTTGACTTGGGCGACAGCTATGACGCGAATGCCGCGTCGCAAATATCTGGGCGGGCGAGCCAAGCAAGCTCTCGATTTGATTGTCCTCTGGGGGCAATTTTCCGTCACCGCCCTCTCGGACGAGGCAGGCGACGACGTCCAACGGCGCTTGGCGGGCGGCGTGGCAGCGACGTGGCAGCGGCATGGCGGGCAACGAACCGAATGACCGGGCCTCGGACTGGTTTCGGTGCCGGGGTTGGGCCGACGCGATACCGCGGGAGCTTTACTGGCCGTCGTAAGAACAGACGGGAGTGTTGGGTGTGTACGAGTACATACATATATATGTACGAATACATATGCATGGTAGCGAGATGCGGAATCGCGCGTCGATAGAGTGCTTGCAGATGCGAGGCCGAGGTCAGAGAGCTAGCATCGATGCAAGATTGGTTGCTACGAGGTTCTGGAGTGCTTTTCGACCGCCTCTGTTACCCGTATGTACGAAGTAGGCCTCTCCTCTTTATAAGTGGGAAAAAGGAAAGAAAGCGTGGCAGAGTCCACTGGTGCCCACAGCTGTAAAGCATGCAGCGGCCTTCTAGAACGATGAAGCATCGTGCACTACATCTATGTATGTAGGTAGGTAGGTAGGTAGGTAAGTGGGTAGGTAGCTAGCTGACTGCGGTGAGAGATGGGGGTCATGGGCCACGATGGTGTGCGTCGAGGTCGGTTGGTACCTATGTAGGGTAGGTAGGTAGGTAAGGTAGCGCACTACCTAGGTACGAAGTAAGTCTGCTGCCGCGGCAAGACTGGCCGATCTCATGACACACACTTGAATGCCATGAGCAAACACTCGAGGTGCGTGACGGCAGAAGCCGGTTTCATGTCGCCCGTCTTCAATGTCTCTCACCCTCTCTCCCCCTTGCGGATGCAGATAGCTAGCCAGCCAGCCAGCCACCTACCTACCTTCATGGACACAATAGCTTCTGGCAGGACACATAGTTTCGCAGGGCACATGTATGCGGTCAGATAGGTAGCCAGCCTCGGCTCCGGACCGATGCCTCCACGCCATCCTCCTCTATATGATGAAAGAGAGCCAAGATGACCGTGTTCCAGGTCGAGTCCGACGACTTGGCTCACCGACGGCGAATCAATCAAAACCTCGGCCAAAATGCATGCGAAATCTCGGCACATAATCCCGTATGTATGTACATACTACTAAATACTACATATGTACTAACATTGCTGGACTCCACGCCTCCAGCTCGGCATCGTCGTTCCCCACGAAGACGATGACAACCAACGACGTCACCCCCCTCCCCCCTTGATGGCCATGAGCGGCATCGTGCCTGGGGAAGGAGGGGGGAGAGGATGGGAGGGGGTGAATTGGAGCCTTTCATCCTCATTGGGTCGTCAGATTCCAACCCCCCCCCCCGGCGTCTCTGTCTCTCGTTTCTTTTCTGACTGACATGGCTTTTTTGAGGCTGTGTGGGCATTAGCTCCTTGCGAGGCTCAAGGTTTGCAACGGGCGGAGGAGGCATCGATCCCCGGCAGGTACTCCGTGCTTGGCGACGCTCGACGGTTTTCGGTACCGCCGTGGTGACGAAAAGGCTGTAACGGATTCCCTCTCCCCTGGCCAGCCTAGGTACATATAGAGGAAGCCAAGCCGTCCCATGCCGGGATGGGCGTGCGCTCATCAGAGAAGGAGGAGGAGGAGGAGGAGGAGGAGGAGGAGGAGGAGGCGGAGGCGGAGGCGGATGGGAGTTTAGAGCGGAGAGATGTACATACGAAGTATGTATGTATGTGTGTATGTATGTGTATGTGTGTATGTATGTGTGTATGTGTGTATGTGTGTATGTGTGTATGTGTGTATGTATGTGTGTGTGTGTATTTTCGTGCGGATACTTCGTTTCTTCGTGTTGCAGATACCGTCCTCTTACGGCTAGCTGCAGGGCTCGCTCACCCACTTGGACTTGGCCAGATGACGGCGGGCGGCAATGCCCATCTGACGAGACTGGGTCATTTTCAGACCGCCATGACAAGTATGTAGATATGTATAGCCGTGCGAGAGACTGATAGTGAGTGGTTGAGAGCTGCTGAGAGTTGCTGAGAGAGTGAGAGTCATGGAGAAGATGGATGGGTCCCTCCGACTACAGGACGAGGGTGCATGTATCGTGTGTAGGTAGGCGGTACATACACTCATTCATACCTACGAATACATATGTATGTACGAATACAAGAGGATGCACAATGTCGGTGTTAGACTCGACACGAAACGACTCCGTACATCTGGGGAGCAGGCGGGGATGGATGGACGGCCTCGTGCCCCTCGGATGGACGCTTACATACATACCTAGTACTACCTACCTACCTACCTACCTACCTACCTACCTACCTAGGTACCTATGTATGTATGTATGAATATGTACATACGGACGCCGCTCGGGATGAGCCCGGATCCCTCCTGTTTTACTACCTAACTCATGATGGAGGATGACGACGACCATGGCGGCAGGCCAAGGCTGCCAACGTGCATAGTAGAATTCTACAGAGCAGTAGTACAGGGCAGCAGTAGCAGCTATTACCTACCTACCACCTACCACCTACTGCCAGCATGTAAGCCGGTGCAGCGCGTCTTTTCCCCCCTTCCCCCGACGACCGGCTCTGCCCGCGACAACTGTATGTACATAGATATCTACCTAGGTACCGAAGTAGATAGCCACCTAGATAGGCAGGTAGGTACCTGCCTAGGTAGGTAGATATGAAGAAGGCGACGAATCCATCCGGGTCCGGTCCTCGGGGGCGTCGCCGAAGTACATACATACATAGGTACTTAACTACCAATGTTTGTAGCGCGACTCGCGAGGTTCCCCGCAGTAGCCGGTACTCACGCTGCCTCACAAGAGCCGACTCCGCGTCAGGGCCAGATACTTAGGCACATACATAGTACATACATACAACATTCATCAGGCCGCCTTTGCCCCCTCCCCGGGCAGAGGAGCATTTTCTTGTGACGATTTCTTTTGTTTTCTGGTTTTCCTTCAGCCCACACCCCCTTCTTCCGGCCATCCGTCCGACCCCCGTCAGCTCTGGACCGCTCTCTGCAGGCGTCTCCTCCGCCGGAAGGCCTCGGCTGCGAGCGCCAGAGCCGCCGTCGTGGTGGTGCTTGCTTGGCCGCCACCCTCCACTCTGCTCTCTGGCTCTCTCTCTCTGCCTCTGGCTCTCTGGCTCTCTGCCTCTCTGTCTCTCTGCCTCTCTGCCTCTCTCTGTCTCTCTCTGTCTCTCCCCCTCTCTCTCATATCCATCCGACTCCTCCTCGCACCTTCACGCGCCTATTCCCCCCTCCCCCCCCCCCCCCCCTTCCTCCCGTCATGCACCCTTCCCTCCATCAAACACCCCCTGCCTTGGTGGCCATGTAAAAGCTCGCCTCCTCTCTCTCCTGCCTGCTCTTCCTCTGCCGCCGCCGTCGCCCTGCCGCCGCTACTGCCGCCTCCGCCGCCGGCCGTCCCGGTGCCGCCTCCGTCCCGCACGACGCCGCTCCCGTCCGCCCCCGCCGGAGCAGACGGAAAAGGGAAGACAAGAAAGACCATCAAAGAGACAGAGAAAAAAAAAAGGAATAAATAGAAAGAAAGAAAGAAAGAAGGAAAAAAAGAAGAGACAGCAAATACCCTGCCTTGGCCAAACAGGCACCATCTCCACCCGCACCGACTCAGTCCCCCGTCTCCACTCCCACGCCGTCGACCTGTGCCCAGTTGGCCGCTTTTCTCTTTTTTCTCTCTTTTTTACAAGTTTTATCTTATATTTTATTGTCTGGCTTGGGGGCGAGGTACTTGACCGCCCGACCATGTCGTCGTCTTGCTGAGTACTGGCCTACAAAGACCTCTCCGCTCTCCCGCTTGGCGACCGAGACGGGACCCTGGTCTCCCTCTTGTCGACCCGCTCGGATTCCTGAGACGAAGCACATATCATCACCTCGCCCGCCTCCGATCTCGCTCCCCTGAGCGTCCAACGCCTCTTCTCGGACCCCTGCTTGCTATCAAACCATTTACACATACGCACGCACGCACGCACGCACTTCCGCAACTCTCACCTACACGCTCGTCATGTTGATAGACGGTGAAAAGTACGCTTGCGAGGCTTGCGTACGAGGCCATCGCGTGAGCAACTGCCAGCACTCCGGTAAGCATACAGAACCCTTCTTCCGAACCGTTTCCGGCCCGAAAGAAAGAAGAAGAAGAAGAAAAAGAAAACGGCTGCTCACCGGGACGTCATGCCGGTTTCCCCCCCTTTGCCCCTATCTCCAGATCGTCCTCTTCAGCACATCAACAAAAAGGGCAGACCCGTATCGCAATGCCAGCACTGCCGAACCATGCGCAAGTCACGGTCAGCACACGTCAAGTGCGACTGCGGCGAGAAGACGAGCAAATGTGCTCACTTGCAGCAGCCGGTCGAGGGCCACAAGGGTGAGCGAGCCATACATACATACACATTTATGGTCCGGCTGGCCCCCTCTCTGACGGGATCCCGGGCTCAGGGACGTGCTGCTGTAATCACGGTGGCCGCTGTACTTGCTGCCTCAAGAAGGAGTCTTCGCTCGACACCGTGCCCGAGTCCGACTCAGACGGGTGCGAGGACCTTTCGCTGCGGCCCAAGCCAATCGTGACGGCCCGGAGGCGGCGAGCAAACACGGTTCACTCAGACGCCTTTGACCAGAATGGCCATCACAAGCCAGCAGCCAAGCTGAACCGGGCTGCTCACAAGTGCGGGCCCTATCAGCTCGCCCGTGTCAACTCGTCCGTCGGCTCCGATGCCATGCTCTTCTCCGATGGCCAGCCTCCGCCTCCGCCGCCGCCGCCACCGCCAGCCGCTCCCTCGTCTCTCCACCTCGTCGGCGGTCGGTGCCGACCTTCGGAGCAGCGGAGGGTAAAGTCGGAGACGGCCTCGCCCCTCATGGCCGGCGCCGGCTTCCCACAGCTCAATGGCGCCCTGCCTCGGCTAGACCTCTCTGGCATCGAGTACGGCCTGCCGGTAACGACGACGGCGACGACGAGCGCGACGACGGCCAGCAGCTCTTTCGACATGTTCACCTCCGGCCTGCCGCCGGACCACGAGCCGGCCGTGTATAGCGCCGGTCTGAGCGCCACTCCCGTCGACTGGAGTCACTACGAGCTGGGCGATACCAAGACCGACGCGCCGGCCTCGAACTACGGCCACGGCCACGGCCCCGGCTTCGGTAACACCAGCGGTCTGCTCGACTTTGGCACGGGCTCCGAACACATCCCCCGCCTGGCCAACACGACGTCAACCTCGGGAGACGTCTCCGAAGTCGAAGACTACGATGCCCGCTTCGCCACCACCAACCACAGCAGCGGCTTCCTGCGCCAGCCCGGCGGTCACCTCGTTTCATCAGCGGATATCAGCAGCATAGATTACGATAGCTTCTATCACAAGACGGCCGACGCTGCTGGGCTCGTCCCCGGCGCCATCTCCATGGTAGAGGACGACGCGGCCTTTTGGATGCCCAATTATAACGACGGCATCGCCGCTTTGGACGAGGGACCGGATCCGCTCGGTGCCACGTCTCTCGGCGGCTTTTGGGAGATGTGAAGCGAAACCTCTCTCTTCCTTTCTTATTTAAAACTCATGATTTCATGCTTCGTTATCTTGGGGACGGGCGCATGCAATACCCAGCGACCACGGGCGGCTTCTTCTGACTTGGTCTTCTTCTTGAAGAACAAAAAAAAAAAAAAAAAAAACATGTTTGGGCGGCAAAGATTGATTGCTATCTTTTCTTCTTCTTTTTCTCTTCTCTTTCATTCCTGCCAGCTTCTTTCACTGGCAATGATTAGCGTCCTTCCCCTCCTCCCCATTACAACACCCCCGGTCCGTCAGGCGCATGATTGACAACGATCGGCATCGTCACAGGCACGTGTCATGCCCGCATTGCACGACGCCCATGGCCAAATCTCATCCCCTCCCACCCTCTTCTTCAAACCAAGTCACAGTCCGGATGGGCGCCCTGGATTACGCACAGCACTTGACGTGTCCCCGGCGTTGCTATACCGATGTTTTCTTTTTGCTTTTTTTTTTTGCTCTTCCTTTGCAAGTCTACTTCGGCTGGGCAACGATGACGTCGCATGATGGATAGACACGACCGCATGGGAGGTATTTTGCTCTTGATTTTTTTTTTTTTTTCATTTTTGAACGTGAATCTGGGTTTACGGCTGTTGTTTGGGGGGCAGCTTTGTGTTTCCTTGGAAGCGAACGAGCAAGAAAAATCTGGCTTGGCATTGCGAGTTGATGGCTCTCTGCTTTTCTTTTGCTTTTCGTCTTCTCACGATGACGATGGGTTTGGCTGGTCTGGCTGGTTGGTCCTGTTGTAACGAAACGACTTAGGCAATGACGATAGAACGAGATGATGACGATGATCTGCCTACCTAGTACCTTTCTACCTACTACCTACATGACTGCTACCTACCAACCTAGCTACATACTCCCTGTCCGTTCACTGCGTCCTTTCTCAAAGACGCAACAGAAAAGGCCGCGAACCTCACCTTGCCTCACCTTGCCTTGCCTCGCCTTGCCTCGCCTTGCCTCGCCTCGCCTTGCCTTGCCTTGCCTTTGCCTTGCCTCGTCTCGTCTCGCCTCGCCTCGCCTCGCCTCCCCGCGGTGGGTCCCTCCCTCGGGGCCTTCCGGCGAGGCGCTCCACTCTCCACGCTAGGGGGCCCCACTCGGCCCGATGCGCCGCTGGAGCCCCCATCCATCTCGGCTCCGGCGGCTGGTGTTTTTTTTTTCTTTTCTTTTCCTCTTCATATGTATAATATGTATATCTGCCGGTGGGGCAGAGAAGGGAGAGATGGAAGACGGTTGGAATTGATCGGGCGTCTTCTTTCGGGTTGGGCCACGTGGTTGACTGATGGCTGGGTCACTCACTGTGTGTGAAGACGACTCGCGGATGGACCCGGAGTTGGCTTGATTGATGGCCGTCTCATCCATCGCAGACACATCACAGACACATCACAGACACATCACAGACACATGTCGAGGCATTTCATGACGTCTTGCTTCCACGTACGAAGTACATACATACGAATATACACATACACATTTCATCATACCTACCTACTGCTACCCGCGCAACTATATAACTTCACCTGCACTCCATGTACGCTTCCTTCCCACGGCCTCGTCGCACGCAGTAGCCTCGCGCAAGTGGTCTTCCCATCGCCCTCTTCTTCTCGCCCGAGACGTCGTCACGCGAGCAGAGAGGCGCTACTGTACTCACTCACTGCACGTCCAGGTAGCCCGCCGCCAGCGCCGGCCCAAAGGCCACCTCGATGCCCTCGTGCGCCGTCGCCAGATCCGCCAGGTGCTGCAGTCCCTGGCTGGCCGTAGCCTCTGCCGATGATCGTGGTCCCATTTGTTCCGCCAGCCTCGCCTGCACCCCGTCCCACTGCCCTCCCGGAGCGGCCTCGAGCATGTCCCGGATCCGCTGCGTAGCGTCTTCGCGCGTCTTGTCCGTCTTGGCCAGCTTCGTCAGGCACAGCGCCGCCAGAGAGGCGAAGTGGTGCGCCAGCGGGCTTCGTTGCTGTCCGCCCGCCATCAGCAAGCCGCTGAGCTCCCTGGCCGGCCACATCATCTCCAGCGCAGTCGACCCCGGCGTCAGCAGCGTCACCAGCAGCCGGCAGTGCCAGTATGCCATGTGCACCAGCGGAAATGACGTCACGTCCACGTGAGGCGGCAGGTCCTCTCTATAGTCCTCCACGTAGTCCTTCAGCATCGTCGCCATGTTGGCGTCTGCCGTCGTCGCCCCGGCTGGCATTGCTGATAGAACCAGCGCGATCCGTACGAGAACCTTGGATAGCCCTGCCAAAAAAAAAAAAAAAAGAAAAGAGAAGAAAACACCCGCCGCGTCAGCCGTTGGCTTCCAGTGTGTAAGAGAGTGTCACTTACTGGTCAGGTAGAAACAGACCTCGCCCAGAACCGTTGCCAGGCCAGCCATGGCCACCACGCTGCTGTCGGGAATCAACACCGGCTTCCCCGTCCCCGCCGCGTGCCAGCGGTCCATTAGTACCAGCGACCACCAAATCTTGAGCGAAAGCGCGTCGTCAGAGTCGCCGTCTGTCGCATCAACCGCGACGAGCCTCCATAGCTTCATGCTGTTTGCCAATGCCACGGCCCGCGCCAGGAGTGATGGCAGCGTCGGCAGCTCTCGTCGGTCCGCATCGATGCTGAGCAGCAGCAGCGTCTGCGCGTGCACCATGTCCGATGCCCGGCTGCTCGACCCGTCGCTATTATCCCACTCACGCAGGAGCGCATCAGCATGCTTGACGTCGCCCGGCGACTCTTGCTGCGCCGCCGTGGCGAGCGCGATGCGGAACGCTTCCCGGAGAGACGACGGGCACTGCGACAGCAACGACTGCATGCGCCAGGTAGTGCTGGGTAGAATGGGGAACGTAGGCTGGACCGTCGTCAAGTATCTTTAAGAGAGTTCATCAGCAACAGGCCAGAAACGGGTCGCCATGTAGAGCGAGGCTCACTCCTTGAGAGCACCCTCGTCCACATCCAATACTTCGTCGACATCGGCCATGGTGGCATCCATCGACGCCACTGGCGGCTTCGACGGTGTTGGCTCGGGCTTCATCGCCGACGGTTGGGGCGCAAGCGCGCTGTTCGCATATCCTTCATGGGGGAACCCCTCGGACGACGTCGATGGCCGAGGCTCCGAGCCCCAGGGCGCCTGGCGCGCCGTCACCGGGGTATTGACGTCGGCCGTCGATATGCTCGAATACGGCCTTTTCCGGCTGAGTTCATCGCCTGGAGTGCCCTGGTCATGGCTCCTGGATCGATCGGGGGCGAACAACTTGTCGATGTCGTCCTGCGTCAAATTGCCCTCTGATTCGAGCTTATTCTCGATGCTATGAATCCTGTCCGCAAGTTCCTTGATGTATCTGTAGCCGACTTAGCCAAGGTGTGCTGGAAGCAAAATGGCAGAACAGTGTACCCTTTACTCGGGCCTCGCTTCTGTGGCACACGGCTGAACAAGCAGCGGATGGACGACCGCGCACAACTGGAACACGGATTATCGCCAGAGTCGGACTGCGCGTCGCACTTGATCTTTTTACGTCGACACTCGTCGCAGGCGCGTGACACTTTGGACCGTTTGCGCGGAGGGATACCGTCGTTCATCTGATACTGAGGCGGTCCTACCGGCATGGCCAGGTGGTCAGTGGGTGGCGCGTCGTGGACGTACTGGGCGTTCTGATGGTGCTCGGTGTCGGGATGAGGCATGATGCTTCGCATGCCATGTTCGTCGACATTCATGTTGGGATCCGTAGCCGGTATCATTGGGTTCCCGGCAAGGCCATCACCCAGCTGGGCGGCAAGCTGAAGCTCCTCCAGATTAGCCGGACGCGAGACGTGCTGCGGCGGAGAGGCCGAGTCATGAGGCGGCATCTGGCCCTGGTCCTGGACCACGTCGTGCTGACCATGCTGGTCCGCCTGGTCTGGATGGTCCGAAGGCCCGTCGCGGGCGTTGGCGTGGTAAAACGGTCCCGCGTCCATGGCCTCTGCGCTCGGCGACGGGTAGGTGAGGCCGGAAGCCTCCTCAGGCTCGCCCTGCCTGCTCGGGCTCATAGCGGCGAGCGCGGCTGGGTGCGTCGCGTGTCCAGAGGCCAATGCTCGTTGGCCAGGTGAAATAGGTCGCGTCTCTGCTGTCGCCTGTCCGCGGCGCAAAGGCCCAAGTCGAAGCCAGTCTTGAGGCCATGGTCAGCTGGCCGATGACGACAATCGGAGAGCGGCCAGCCCCTATGATGGTAATCGGGGGCTGGTGGCGGATGAAGAAGTTCGACTCACAAACTCGGGCTGCTCTAGGAGCGGCGAATTAAATGCGATGGGCCTCGTCTAACGGAAGAAGAAGAATCCGGCCCGTGTTAGGAGGTTCCGTGGGAAATCCAGGTCAAAACCCGGAAGATTTTTCAGGCGACGAAGCTCCGCCACCGATAGCCCACTAGAAATCGGAAGTGTATCTAGGAAATTAGCTTAGCCAACCCTTCCCTATAACAAGGGTCACGTGAAATCACGTGCGAGACTACACGCGTGCCACGTGCGCATCGCGAGACATCCGGCTACTTGATCCTCATCCGGGCAGCGATGTCGACCATCATGAACTCTCCCTGCTGGGACTAGAGCTTTCCTCACATGGATCCGACGTCGCTGGACGATATCGACTCCTTCGCGGCATGGACGCGATTGAGATGCAGAAGTGGACCTACGTCGAGGATTTACCGGACGATATTGCCTCCGTGAGGGACCTGCTACGAAGGTACAGCAGCATTTCCGAGCACGACATTGACAGTCGCCTGCGGCGCGCGGTGAGCTCCGACCTTTATATCCAGTTCTGCAACGCCGCTGACACTCCTGATGCAGCGCGGAGACGCTTGGCGCGTGGCGCCATGTCCCTCTGTCGGTCGCTGGAGGTTCCTACGCCTGCATGACTACGAGGACCCCTGTTACCGGCAGGTCGTGTTCAGGCTCAGCCTCCCCGAGTCCAGGGATGTCTTTCTGGACCTTGGCTGCTGTGTCGGCCAGGTCTTGCGCCAGCTTCGCGCTGCCGGTGTCCAGGGGCCTCAGCTGATCGGAACAGATGTCAAATCCGAACTCATTGACATCGGCTACGATCTGTTTGACGATCGGGATCGCCTAGGTGCCACTTTTGTCGTTGGTGATATGGTTGATCCCGACGACAGCCGTCTCGACCGGCTGCGTGGCGCAGTCACCATCATCTACGCCGGCAGCTTCTTTCACCTCTTCAGCTGGACGCAGCAGCTGTATATTGGCAGGCGTCTGGTCAGCTTTCTGAAGCCCAAGACTAGGAACGGTCTGGTGTACGGTAGGCACGTCGGCACCACGCGGCCCGGTGAGGTGTCAGACGGCATCAGTTCGGTGTACCTGCATGACCGAGACAGTTTTCAAGAGCTTTGGAACGAGATTGGCCGTTTGACTGGAACGCGATGGATGGCCGATATGGAGGCATCGCAAGAGGCTGTCTGTCTCTTGCAGCAGCGCCAGAAGCATCTGCGGCCATTCAGCTTCACCGTGTACCAGTTGTCCTGAGCGACCAAGTGCTCTAATAGGCTCAGCAGATCTGACACAATACCAGGTGGGTATCTAGATAGCACTAGCAATAGACTGCCTGTGTCAAAGGCAGCCAACATCGGGTTGCCTTATATCTCGAAACAGCGTCAATGACCTTTCAATGACCTTGAACTCTTTTAGTGGCAACGACTCCTCCCCTACCGTTTGGTCAACTTGAATTCAAATGTCCTATACGTCGATAAATGTCGGTCCCTCGTGCCTGTGTATCCGTCGGCCTGTTGGTAGCCGGACAGCTGGCAGTTGGCAGCTGGCAGCTTCCTACAGGGTAGGCAGGCAGTTAGTAGCCCCGCCAGCCGACCTCACCTCATATCACCTCACCTCGTTATCCCTCGTCCCTCCTCGGCCTGTTTCTGCCAGCTTTACGCGTTGAGGGAAAAACGCGTCTCGCCACCAGAATAGGCGCTCTCCTTGACCTAATCACTACCGGTCTTCTGAAGCAACCATCTCAAGTTACACTCCACGGGAGAATGAGCAGTCAGCCACCATGGATGGAGACTGGGATGAGGTTCGTCGTCTATCCACGCCGTCTGCCGTTTGTGCCGACGCGCTTCATGAAGCCTGCTGATGCATCGTGTTTCCAGGTTTCCCGCATTCCCTTTCCGTCCTCGGGCGTACACGCGATGCCCACGCCCGTGACTACCATGACGTTTGACACCTCGCAGGAGCTGCTCTGGACTGGAAACGACTACGTACGCAAAATCCCTTCTAGCCTCCCTTGTTATGTGACTGACAGCTCGGATAGGGACGCGTCATGTCCTTTCTCGGAACCGAGCAGCAGAGGTACACGTCGTTCAAGGCCCATCAGGCCATAGATGGACCTGTACGACAGATCCTGGTCAACGACAAGGGCGTGATAGCACTGGGCTCAAGAGACATACATATGGCCTTGAGAAGAGGACCCCCGATTTGGCACATCAGGTATGTCTTTTCCACCGGTCCCGCAAAACGTAATCTAATCATGCGTTCTTTAGGCACGATGAGATGAGCGAGCTGCGGTGCATGACCTTCACCTCGAAAGGAGCTTCGGAGATTCTCGTTGCTGGACTACAGAACAAGATGCTCGTCATCGACATCAACAAGGGCGAGGTCATCGAGCAGCTGCATAGCGAGTACCATTATACAGCCATGAAGCGAGGCCGTTACATCTGCGCCGCCACCAAGCACGGAGCTGTCCATCTCCTGGACCCTGCCAACTTTTCCGTCGTTAGAATCTGGAACGCACATTCGGCGCTGGTCAACGACATTGACGCGCAACACGACTTCATCGTCACTTGCGGGTATTCCTTGCGGCAGGGACAGAACTACATGCTGGATCCGTTCCTCAACGTCTTCGACATCAAGAAAATGTCCTCGATGGCCCCTATACCTTTCCCGGCAGGGGCGGCCTACGTGCGAATGCACCCGCGCATGCTCACCACCAGCATTGTCGTGTCCCAGACCGGTCAGATGCATGTCGTGGACCTTATGAATCCAAACACGAGCAATGTCCGACAAGCCAACGTCCTCTCCTATCTGAGTATGTTTGAGATTGCTCCTTCGGGCGAAGCCATGGCGCTCGCCGATGCCGAGTGCTTCATCCATCTATGGGGCTCACCTTCAAAGTTGCATTTCGTCGACCTGCCGGCTCCGGTGGAGTTTGCAACTCCCGAGGAACCAATGCCGCCTATCGACTGGACGTCCGAGACGTAAGATGAACCCCTCCCCGTCGTTTCGACGACGACAAAGACTGACATGGCTTATAGACCCTTGAACTCGGTAGGTCTGCCGTACTATCGAGAGGTTCTGGCGTCGGCAATGCCCGACACCGTCTCCGACGTCGGCGCCCCCCCCCCGATTCGATGTTCAGTTCGTCAACAGCCTAAAGGCGGCCGATTTTGGTATGTATGGCCGAAACACCCGTGGCGTCCGACGAAATCAGGTCGAGAACACGCGCAACGTCAACAGGTCCGCCAGCGCCGGACTGAAGGCCCCCAAGTTTCTGAGCGAGAAGGCTCGTGAGTCTGCTAAGAGCGACGTCAAGAGCGCCGACGATAAGACGGACGACCTCACCAGTCCCACGGGGGAAACCATATCCGGACATAAGAAATCCGACGTGCCAATGATGTACAGAAACGTGGAGATCAAGTACAGCAAGTTCGGCGTCGACGACTTTGATTTTGGGTACGTCCATTCCCGACTTCTGCGCAAGGACAGACTGCTAAGAAAAGGGTGCAGCTTCTACAACAAGACGTGTTACTCCGGCTTGGAGATTCATATTTCAAACTCGTACGCAAACTCGCTGCTCCAGGTGATGAACTTCACACCCCTGGTTCGCAACATGGCTCTCCAGCATGCCGCGACGTCCTGTATCAACGATCTCTGCCTGTTGTGCGAGCTGGGCTTTCTGTTCGACATGCTGCAGAAAGCTGACGGGTCTATTTGCCAAGCAACCAATCTTCTCAGGACGCTCAGCGGTCATCCTCAAGGTGAGCGAGCTCATTGCTAATTCTGGACGTCGTGCTGACAGCCATCTAGCCGCTCCGTTGGGACTCCTCGAGGAGGACTCTCACGGGTCGTCGTTGAACCTCATGCTGCAGGGCCTCACCCGCTTCCTCCTCGACAAGATTGTGGCTGACTACAAGTGCATGCCTCCGGCGTCTTCGGCTCTGGAACAGGTATGAGCCCGCCGTCATTTGCGAATCCTGACACTGACGTCTGCCCGACAGGTTCTCGCAACGTCGGCTACAAGCTCCATCAGATGCATGAACTGTAGGAGCGAGTACACGAGGCCCGGTTCGACATTCGTGACGGACCTGCTCTACCCTCCCCACGTGAGGAAGCCTTGGACTCTCCATGGCTGGCCCGCTGCTAATCGCCGTCGGCAGAAATCGTCGGGCCGCAACAGCAAAATGCCTCGTTTCACCTTCTCCCAAATTCTGAAGAGCAGCATCGAGAGAGAGACGACATCTAAGGGATGGTGTGGCCGATGTCAGCGATATCAGACCATTGCGACGAGAAAGACGATCCATAATATACCGGCCGTGCTGATGCTCAACACGGCCATCACGAACCAGGATCATCGAATGCTCTGGTCTACTCCCGGGTTTCTCCCGGATGAGATTGGAATCATCGTCGACCAAGGCCAGTTTTACTGCTACGAGGGCGAAGACCTCAAGCTCCATCTCCAGCGGGGCATGCACAGCATCACCGTCTACTCGCTCATGGGCATGGCCGTGAATATCGAGGGCGGTCAGACGCAGAAGTCCCATCTCGTATCCGTGGTCAACGGTGAGTTTTTCTCCCCCATAATGGCTTCATCTCTGCTGACATACCGCGGCCAGTTGCCCATTCCGAACCTCAGTGGCCGGGACAGAGCCAGTGGCATCTGTTCAATGACTTCTTGGTCCGCTCCATCAGTAGAGAAGAGGCCCTGACCTTTAACCAATCCTGGAAGACGCCTTCGGTTGTGGCCTTTCAGGTCAAGCACGCCAACAACAAGATGGACACGGAGTGGAAGGACCATCTCGATACATCCATCCTCTATCACGATCTCAGGTAAGCGAGCGGTTTCTTCAACCGTCCATCGGGACTAACTCGGATGATAGCCCAGGTTTGCATCCCGAAAACCAGACATATCGGATCCTGGACCATGAGACGGAGCGCCCCGGGCCGGGGACCATCGTGGCCCTCGACACGGAGTTTGTCGCGGTTCGGCAGCCGGAAATCGAGATGAACTCGGACGGAGAGCGGGAGACAATCCGTCCCATTGTCTATGCGCTCGCTCGAGCATCGGTGTTGCGAGGACAGGGTGAGAAGGAGGGGACGCCGTTCGTGGACGACTACATTGCCATCAAGGAGCCCATCGTCGACTACCTGACGTCGTACTCGGGCATCCGGGAGGAGGATCTAGATCCGCGCCTCTCCAAGCACAGTCTCTTGTCGCTCAAGATGGCGTACAAGAAGCTCTGGATCCTGCTCAACTTGGGCTGTAGATTCCTCGGACACGGGCTGAAGCAGGACTTTCGCGTCATCAACATCCACGTACCCAAGGCGCAAGTCATAGACACCATCGACCTCTTCTATCTCAAGTCACGTCTGCGCAAGCTATCACTCGCCTTTTTGGCTTGGTACCTCCTCAAAGAGGACATCCAGATGGAGACGCACGACTCCATCGAAGACTCGCGCACCGCCCTCAGGCTGTATCGCAAATATCTCGAATTCCAAGACGCCGGTGTGCTCGAAGCGATGCTGCAGGATATATACCGCGTCGGCCGCGAAGTCAACTTCAAACCACCGCGCGCCGACGTCGAGAGGACCGACACGCCGCCCCCGTTGCCTGTCGAGGGCTCCGTTCCGGCTACCGACGCCGCCTCCGCCGCCGCCACCGTCGCCGCCACCGTGGCCGCGCCGACGACGCCCGTGGCCAAGACGGTCGGCCTCGCGTCGTCGGCTTCTGCTCACATTGCCCCGGCGGCTGGCTTTGGGGGGCCGTCTTGGACGCCGGGCAAGGGGTCGCCTATGAAGTAAGGGGGAAGGGTCTTCGAGCGCGTACATTGTGAGACATGGAAGACAGTGAGGCGCCTAACCCCATGCTTGATGACGGTTTTGTTTTTGCGCTGCTATGATGTTTTGTTTTAGAAACGCTTGTATCAACGGACAATTAGTTGATAGCTGTTCGGAATAGGTAGGGAATCTTTACGGTAGTCACATCACACGACAGACTCTCAGCCAGGCCTCACCTCTGCTCACCTACGAATAGTTTAAAAAAGAGAAATCGATTTCGTATCCCGCAAGCTCCCTTCTATGCCTGCCTCCCTCGCCGCCCCTTTGCCAAACCCTTCCCCCCCCATCCTTCCCCTATTCGCCCCAGATTCAGTCCATCATGTGTTTGCGTTATTCAACGAAGATACCCCTTCCTCCCCCATCCTCGGTACATCTGACTTGACGACGCCTGGCCCTTTTGTTCCCATCTCACGAAAGCATTATTCGGCTCTAGGCAAGATCCCCATCTTTACGTTGATCACCCCTTTCTTCTCCGCCGATGAAGAAGAGGGGAGCCCGTCGCTCCGTCGACGGATTTCAGTTCTGCGTCTCCAGGAGAAAGGTGGGCTGTAGGATGGAGGCGGGGGACGGAGGAGGGAGGGGAACGAGAAAGGGGGTAACTAAGAAAAATCAAAAAATTGCAAACAAACTTGATATACGCTGTTAAGGAGTTCAGTTTCGAAAATTCATGCAAGATTCTTTGTCGCGACCCGAGTCGTCGACAAGCACCGCTTCTCATCAAGGTCTGGCTTCCGGATGGCATTGACGCGGTCGAGGGATGAGATGATTACCCGGGGACGCCTTTGCTTGACGATTCGCCACGTGGCGGCGAGATGGCAAAAGGGGCGCCCGTTATTGACCGTTGTGCTGGGGTCTTTTAACCGTCCGTCTTCCTTTGGGCTAGAGCTCGGATTCGGCGCCGTTGGTGGAGAGTTGCATGGGGCTGCCGTTGCGGTTTTGGCGTTGGTGTAGGCGGGCGTTGCCGGGCGGACGGCGGCGGACCATGACGCGACCGTTCATGTTGACGTTGCTGCTGTTTGCGTTTCCATCAGCGTCTTCTTCGTCATCCTCGTCTTCGTCTTCGTCGTCAGAGTCGTCTCCGAACTGTTGGGCGTAGTTGCGAGCCTCGTCGAGCTCGTTGATGTCGTGGGGCCGGTCGCGCAGCCACTGCATGCGAGGGCCGGACCGGGCGCGTTCCGATACGCGGAAGCCGTAGATGCGGGGCTCGTAGATGTGGCCGGAGCCGAGACTCGGGGCGACGTTCTTGGAGAAGATGCCGTTGAGGATGGGCTCGTCGGCCGCTATCCTCGACGTGTTGGGCGAGAGCACCTCGGAGCCGCGCTTGGTGAGATCGTACTCGGGAAAGGTGAGGAGGAAGAGGGCGCCAAAGGTGCGTCCGAAGAAGGCACCGTCGACGGTCTGAAACCGGCTGTTGGGCGGCACGTAAACGTCGAGACACGAGGGGCAGAAGAGCTTGACCGTGTCTTCGCCAGGTATGTCGGAGAGGCCGACGGGTAAAGTCCTGGCCAGATCGCAGTTTGTGCGCGGGCAGCAGCCAAAGTGACCGAGTTCGTACTTTTCGCTCATCTGTTGGATGCCGGCGCGGGAGCAGATGAAGCGCTGGTGGATGAGGCCGTAGAGCATCTCGGCCGAGGATTCGACGACGGACAGGTCGCTGAGCGGGTTGCTATGTCTCCGCTGGCCGGGAGTTCTCCCGGCTGCGCGTTCCTGGTCTTCAGGTAGGCCCGACTCGTTCTCTTCGTCGACGTCTTCGAGTTCGTCGTCCTCGTCTTCGTCGTCCTCGGGCTCGACGTCGAGAATCATCTGCTAGGGGCATCAGCCGGGAACGGGAGTGAGAGAGGGAAGGGGGGGGGGGGGGAACAGCAACCCACCTCGAGAGCCTCCTTGTACAAGGCAACCTGCGACTGCAAACCTGTGAGGTTAAAGTCATCCTCGATGAACTCTTCCGACACTTCGGCAAAGTACTCGTGGCCCAGCAGGGCGCAGAAGCTCGAGATCCAGGATTCGGCAACACCCGAGGACGTTGACATGGCGTCGATGCCGAAGGAGAGGGAGAGGAGAGATTGGGCGAATGGCGTCGCCAAGATGACAGATGATTTCGACGGCCTTGACCTTGCTGTCGATGATGGTGTCGCGATTTGCCCAGCGCTGACGCCGGCTTGCTGGATCTTCCCCCTTCCCCCCCTGCTATTTCTCCCTACTCTCCCGGAAGAGGGCCTCGAACTGAATGCAAACGAAAGACGGGCAGGAAAAGAAACGACTGATGGGCCGGTCGTTTCGCAGCGATTCTGGTCGGGCTCTTGATGGTCGGACGAGGGATTCTTCTCTGGCGGGCTGCGGGTTCTGCCCCTCATCAGCCGAACTTCAGCCGAGACTGGAATTTACCTACCAAGTACATACGAAGGACCTACCTTGACCTTGAGTTTTCCAGACCTGCTGGTTGCCTGCTGTTCACTGCCTGATTCTACGCAAGTCTCGAGGGAAAACTCATGTCTAAACTCACTTATGATGGTGCAAAACCGTTGGCAAGCTTTTTTCTCACTTGAAGTCCTGCTGACCTCGCATCTCGCCCCCCCCCATCGTTGCTACGACGATCTTGAGTACTGAACTGCAAAGACATAGACAGGCTTGGCCATCATCACCCTTCGCTTCTCTGACGCGTACGCAGCTGTTGCTTCGATAGGCTAACGAATTCCAAGTCGCACTACGAATACACTCTCCATTCATCCGCAACCGCTTCGGCATCCGCTTCGGCAGCCGCTTTGAATCAAAGTATCCTGCAGCCCGCGTTGGCATCGCAGGCCCGGCCCAGATCAGAACTCTTGCCTCTAGAAGAAGGCAGCTTCGGCTTGCCACTCGCTGTCTCAGTGCTCGTGTTCCTACCGCTGGACGCGGCGATGCTGCCGCTCGGAAGCGCCCACTGCCAGTTACGAATATCATCGTTCTTGGGATCGAGATTCTGCCGCACATATATTTGGAGAGCCTCCGTCGCCGAAGTCCCTGCAAATCGCTTCCAGGGCTCTCTGCGCCAATTCTTGTCTCCACGAGGGAACCCAGCCAGTTGCGGTTTCCCGCCTGCGCCTCTCGTGGTGAGGTATCTCGGATTGAACAGGGGGTTGGCTTTGTAGCCCCGTAGCGTCTGGTCGTTTTCCAGCAATTTCATGACGCTTCGGGTTTTTGTCGTCCATTCTTGGTAACCTAGCTTGGATAAATCGTACCAGCCCATGACCTGCTCAAAGGGAATGCCACCGACAACGACGTGTTCACTCTGTCTCAAGTGATATTGATCCAGGAGAGTTCCCGAGACGTCAACCATCTTCCAGTCGGCGGCAATCTTGTACAGGTAGCCGAACCACATGGGAAAGCCATAACGGTGAAGCTCATCGGCAAATTCCAGAGCAACCCGCGGATCCGAACTGGTAGAGACGAATCTCGTGTGTCTGAGACTCGCGCCAAGAACATGCTCATACACACTACTCCCCTTCTCCATCTGCTTTGCCGTGAGCTCATAGCCGGGTGACCTCTTCAGCCCTCCCCTGGACCAGAATCCCCCGGCTGATCCGACTTCTATCGGTGTCCGCTGCGGCGGTTCTCCACGCCAAACGAACTTTGGCTGGGGGTTAGCTGAGGGCGAGCTTTGCCCTCCTAGTGAGAGGAAGGATACTGCCGTCCAGATGAGGAGAGAGAGATTCGGTGCTTTCATCATGTTGCGCTTCTCTGTAGAAGAGCTTGTCTGAATGCTTTGCGGGTGGATGGGGTAGGGACATGGGTGTACTTATAGCCATGTTATGTGGTATGCTGTCCCCAGAATATGGCATCTATATGTATGTATTAATGAATGAGTCTAACTTCCCGCAGCGTAGATCGTTGAAGGATCAATGTCGATAGAGTTTGATCACTATGAAGCAGCACTGTTGTAGCCTTCCCAAGTAGGAATTATCTTGCGAGATTGCCTATTGACAGGGCATGATGAGTCTGGAGAACTTAGACGTCTTGCCTTGTATTCGTAGACTGCGTCGAAGGGCAGGTCGCCTACTTTGACAACCACAAGGAAGCTGCTGTAATCAAGCAGAAACAGATAGACACAAGACCTTTCGATGGTCAACATGCATTCTGCGGCTGACGTTCTTGTCATGATGTACTGTGAAAAGAAGACACTGGAAGATGCGGTACAATCATTGAACATGGACTAGGCGCGCTCGAGATAGAGCCTGACGCCGTAGGCAACACATCGAAAGATGGGGGAATTGGCTCAAAGAGACGCTCTCATTTGGAGCGCCACCAGGATAAAATACTTCAGGAAAGCATTGTAACTTGGCATTGTCTCGACGTGTGCTTCGTAGCAAAAGCAATCTCTGAAGCTATGCTCGTCACGGAAGCCCGTCGGCCAGGAAACGAAAGCCTTTATTCATCCGTGTGCTACTGCCGGGGTATCTGTGTAAGGATCAAAGCCCACGCGCCGCTTCGCCTCGCTCCGGACCGTCTGTCGAGCCTCGCCGGACAGACCGGTGGTTGAAGTTTCCTCCAGGAAAAAGGTAAGGACGTGATCGGGAATCGATAGGTGGCATGTCTGCTGAAACTCTTGAAGTCCGGCCAGACGGATCAGCATCTCTATCAGTGATAGGGACGACGTGATGACGTTGAATGGCGACCGCGCCACGAAGTCGTCTGTTCTTGGTTCATTGGCACTTGGAGTCTGCATCTTGGGTGGTGATTCGTTGCCGCGAGTCTCGCCTGTGTCCGGGCCCGATGACAGCCCGAGGTTTCTCACTTGAGCCGCCAGCATCGAGTCCAGCATCGCCCCTTGCGCAACCGACTTGGGTCGCTGCGTGCGGTCCGTGTCATGAACTTGATCTTCGCTTCCGCTAAGCGACCCGTCCTCCGTCTCGCTGTCGTCTGGCCCGGCGTCTTCCTCTTCGTAGACCCCCAAGGCCAACCACTCGGGATCAAACTGCTTGGGCAGTCGCGATGATCCATCTCGTGAATGGCCAGGTTCTCGGGTGCTCTCTTCTCGCAACTGGCGATCGACCTCTTCTTGGTCATCTTTGGAAGAACAGGGTGTCTTGGTCTCGTCTTTTGCTACATCTTCCGCATCGTGCGTGCCATCCCGTGCCCGTCGCGGCCGAGCGGCCGTCAGGTCTCGTTTTAGGAGGAGGACCGGGCTGCTCTCGCCCTCTTCTCCTCTGCCAATGTTGAGTATTCTGCCGGTATCGGTGTAGAAGATCTTGGACAGCTGATAGGCGGGAATGGTCTCGAGAATACCCGTTCTCGAGATTTGGCCATTAGGAGGTCCAGGTTCCTGATCGTCATGCACTCTTCCGTCGTCTAGATCCTCTACTATTTCGAGATAGTAGGAAAACTCGAGCCTTTCGCCCGAGACATCGAGGCCGTTGAGCGTATCTTGAGCTTGGTTATCCTCGAGTTCTGGAGGCTGTGGTGATCGACACAGTCGCACCCGGGCCTTGTGAATGACTTCCTGCCACATCGGTTTTCTCTCGCCATGTCGTAGTCCGTAAACAGGCGATTCGGCCTGATGCGTAGATTCGGCCCCTTGCGACGCGTGGCCTAGGAACAACATGTAGACAGACAAGTTGAAGGCCGGACCGACCTGAGCCGACGCCGTGGGATCTCGAGCATACTGAGTGTCGCCCAGGATGAGCAAGGTGCTCGCCTGCAGAAGTCTGGACGGCGAGATGGCGAACGGTAGAGAGACCGATAGAGACTCGCCAGATGCCGTGATGGCGAGTTGCAGCAGAGGAATCTCGTGGTCGATACGATCCAGCAGACCCCTTATTTCGGATATGACCTCGCAAAGTTTGCCGCGTTGTTGAGCGATCCGGTCCGCGTCAGCGAGGCTCTCGTCCGATGATACGGCCGAGGCGATTCTGCGACCGAGGGAGTTGATATCTTGGTAAAGGGATTTCGTCAGGGGGACTGCGGATTCGAGAAAGACGTTGCCACGGCCAGATCTGCCTCCTCGTCAGGACCAGGCTCCCACTATTTCAATTTTCTCATGTCGACCGACTTGAACTCGATCAGGTCGATGGCGGGCGTGATGACCTTGACCGAGTCAGCTTCAAGCCAGGAGGAGATAGAGTGAGATGTCTTGTTGTTTTACCCTCATTTTCCCGTCCAGCAGCTTCTGAAGCCTCGACAACTCACCGTAGAGCTTCTTGTCGTCGACCGTCTTCAACAGGCGCGAGCACTGGCCCAGCGCGTAGGTAGACGTCAAGGCGATGCCGGATCTGATGGCATATTTCATGGCCTGGACACCGACCGCAGCCAGGAACTCATCCATGGCGGCTTTCCACACGGCTGAAAGACTTGAATAGACTTGGAAAAAGGCGGCTCATGTTGTGGCAAACGGGTGACTCTCTTGTCCTTGAGTGGGTTTTTTTTTTTTTTGGCGAAATGAGAGCCTTCAGTGGTAGTGGTTGCATCTACGAGTTGTGTGTCACAGTGCGTATATGCAGCCTTCCGGGTGCACTCTCACTGTGTGTCTAACAGAGCCAGCCGCCTAATTGGTGAAGATGCTTCCATTCTGACAGGTCTCTTGTTAGCTGAGCCAGTCGGAGAAGACTATCATTGCAGAGGAAGCCATGTCATAATGCATGGACAGTTGCGTTCCTTGGAAAGTTCTGATGGCGCCTAAGAGACAAATTTACCTGCTCTGTTACTCTAAACGCCGTGTCAGTCTTTCTCTTTTCTCCATCATCATAGCATCTACAGTTATCTGGATCATCATCTCTCTCATTCTCATTTCTTCCCTGTCCTTCCGCAACCATAGTAAACGCAATACACTTTCTATCTTTTCTCCGTTTCTTTTCAAAATTCTCACTGATCTCCTCTGCATGCCCTAAACTCATACCGTAGAGCCCACGTTATCCTACCATTCTTTGCAATGTCGCCCTCAACTCAACCATCACATCCGCGGTTTTCCTCTCCCAAATGGCGGTCCCGTACTGTAATTAGTAATCCAGAGAATCCTACACGCACTGTCCTCTCACGCTAAACGAAGCGGCTGAAGACAGTGAATTACGGGAGTCAAACACCGTATTACAGCACGTGCATCTCCTCCACAAAAAGCCCTCCCACTGCCTTGTCCGATGTTGATGGTGGGGCCTGAAATTTGTCAATTTATCAACCTCTCCTCAACAACCTTCAAGGCATTCGTCCGAGGCCACGCGACGGTCAGGTTGGCGCAAGTCGCCCACTCCTTCTCGCTTCCGGCCGGCCGCTGAGGCTTCCGAAACTACCCGCTTTCCCGGCTCATCTGGCGATAGCGGGATTCAAATCGCTCCGAAGCCTCGTCTCCCTCCACCGACGCCACATCGCCAACACCTCGAAGCCATCATGACAGATCTCAACTCGTGGGAGGACGACCCGGCCGCTCAGGACGAGGATCTATCGAGACAGGCGGCCCAACAACTCAATGTGAACGCCCAAAACCCCGCGTCCCAGGCCGGCTTTCGGCCCAATGTCGCCTCCTTTCACCCTGGCGCTCAAAGCTTCCAGCCGGGCCAGGCATACGGAGGAAACTTCATGCCGCAGTATCAACAGCAGCAATTCTATCCGCAAGGCTACTATCCTCAATACGGTCAGCCCCAAGGCTTCAACCAGTACAGTCAGGCCTACGGCCAAGGATACGGCCAGGCATACGGTCAAACGTATGGTATGCTGTTGTCTTCCTCCGCTTTCTCGTCGGTGGACGCTCACTGGCCCCTTCAGGTGGGGGTTACCCTCAATACGGCCATCAGACCCAGCAGAACCCCCAGCAACCGTCTCAACCACAGCCGCCCGCACAGCCGCCCGCACAGCCGCCCGCGGCTGTCCAGCACACTCCCAAGCAACCTGTAGCTGACGGCCACGCCCCGTCGTCGAGCGCCAAGCCGGTGGTGACGAAGGAAGGTGGTGCCAAAGGGCTAAGCATCGGCGGCGACACGGCTGCCCCAAAGCCGAAAGCCAAGGTCTTGTCGATCGGCGGCGCTACCAAGGAAAAGGAAGAGACCAAGGCCGAGACCAAGACGGAGCCGTCAGACGAGCCCGAGGCCGGGCAAAAGGCGGCAGCAGTCAAGGCCATCGGGAAAACCGGCGAGAAAGCGGGCAAGGCCGCAGCAGGCGCCTCCAAGACGTCGGGAAAGACATCGCCGACGCCGTCTTCCGGCCGTTCGAGTCCGGTGGGCTCGGGTGAGAAGAAGACGCAGCGCGATGTGGATGCCGTCACCAAGGAGCAGGCCGCCGACGTGGACCAGGAGACGCTCAAGGAAATTTACGGCAAGGAGCATGTCAACATCATCTTCATCGGTCACGTCGACGCCGGCAAATCTACCTTGGGTGGCTCCATTCTCTGGAGCACCGGCATGGTGGACGAGAGGACCATGGAAAAGTACAAAAAAGAAGCCAAGGATATGGGCCGCGAGTCCTGGTATCTGTCTTGGGTCATGGACCTGACCAAGGAAGAGCGCTCCAAGGGAAAGACGGTCGAAGTTGGCAGAGGCTTTTTCGACACGGAGAAGCGCAGATACAGCATCCTCGACGCACCCGGGCATAAGACATATGTGCCGAGCATGATCGGAGGTGCCTCGCAGGCTGACGTTGGCATCCTCGTCATCTCGGCGCGCAAGGGTGAATACGAGACGGGATTTGAACGAGGCGGGCAGACGCGGGAGCACGCGATGCTGGCCAAGACGCAGGGCGTCAACAAGCTGGTGGTGGTCATCAACAAGATGGACGACGCTACGGTCGAGTGGTCGCACGAGCGATACCAGGAGTGCATCACGAAGCTCTCGCAGTTCCTCAAGGCGACCGGGTACAACCTCAAGACGGACGTCTTCTTCATGCCCGTGGCGGCGCAGCAGTCGCTCAACATCAAGGATCGACTGCCCAAGGGAGTGGCGCCGTGGTGGGAAGGGCCGTCGCTGCTGGAGTACCTGGACGACATGAAGGCGCTGGAGCGCAAGGTGAACGCGCCCTTTATGATGCCCATCAACGCCAAGTACCGAGACATGGGCACCATGGTGGACGGCAAGATCGAGGCGGGCGTGGTGAAGAAGGGCATGAACCTGACGATGATGCCGCGCAAGCAGTCGGTGGAGGCGGCGGCCATCTACGGCGAGCAGGAAGACGAGGTGCCGATCCTGCAGTGCGGCGATCAGGTTCGTATGCGACTCAAGGGCATCGAGGAGGAAGACATCCTGCCCGGGTTCGTGCTATGCTCGACCAAGAGGCTGGTGCACTGCGTGGCCGAGTTTGAGGCGCAGATCCGGATTCTGGAGCTCAAGAGCATCCTGACGTCGGGCTTCAACTGCGTGCTGCACGTGCATTCGGCCATTGAAGAGGTGACGTTTGCGGCTCTCCTGCACAAGCTGCAGAAGGGAACCAACCGGAAGAGCAAGATGCCGCCGACGCACGCCAAGAAGGGAGACAGCATCATTGCGCGGATGCAGGTGATTGGGGGTGCCGGCTCCGTGTGCGTGGAGAGGTTCGAAGACTACCCTCAGATGGGCCGCTTCACGTTGCGAGACCAGGTAGGTTGAGGCCGGAGCTCGGACCGGCATTGGGCGGCGATGCTGACATTTCTGGGGGAAACAGGGGCAGACGATCGCGATCGGAAAGATTACCAAGCTCATTACCGACGACGGAAACTGATGCGGGAAAGGATCCGAGACGCATTGAGCATGGGAGAGAGAGATGGGAGGGAGAGATGGGAGGGAGAGATGGGAGGGAGAGATAGGGAGGCGGAAGATGGGGGAAGAAACTACGAGAAGAGCTGGGAGTCGTGTGTATGTATTCACTACAATGTTCCGGTCGGAAGACGAGTCAGCCAGCCAGTCGAATGACGACGACGTTTGTAAGGATTGGTGTCGCAAGAAGTGGGTGAAAAAGGAGCAAGTAGGACGAAAAAGAGCCGGGACCATGAGGATGACGAAAACGAACCGGGCCCACGGAGGAAATGAATGAGGCTTTCACGGCCCCCACCTCCACACGAACCCCGGAGAGGGGCGGTCCTCGGGGCGGTCCTCGGGGCTGTCCTTGGCGGCGTCGACGGTTCCACCAACAGTGACCAGCTGGAAGCAACCGGAGATCGGAAGGTCAGAAGGGCAGCAGCGGGACGGACGGGGGCGACGGCGATGGAAAGAGAGGCACGTGAGAGCGCAGCTTTGCAATTTGTCGGTCAGCGTTTCCGATGGTGGCGGAGTCTGGCGTGGGGAGTCGCTGGCCAGTGGCAGGCAGTAGGTACCTAAAGAAAGAAAAGGGCACCATTAGCATTACCCGGGGCATCTGTCACATGCAGCATGGACGCAGAGAGAAGATGGGCAACCGGAGAAAGTCGGAAGGGGATCTGGGAGAGGGCGGTCGGATGCTGCTAGTGCGGGCACTGACGTGGGTAAGGCCGGGCAGTTAGTTGTTGATGGATGGATGGGGTATTGGGAGTTTGTGGTACAGTGCGAGAGGGGTTTGAGGGTTTTGAGGAGTTGGTTTTGTCAGCGGTGTTTCGTAACGGGAGGTGATGAAGAATTGACGGGTTCGGTTCAGGCCCTCGCTATGACGAGATGGTGATGATGCGATGGGCATATGTACCTGCCACCTGGGTACTACCCGTACTATATACACCCATGACCCATCCATCCATCGTATCGTATCGCATTGGGGTCGAGGGGTCTGCACGGTATCCGGGCCAGCTGCAGACGGTGCGGCGTGCAGGGCGAAGCGGCGGCGAGTACAGTAGCGGTGCAGTAGTCGTACAGTAGCCGTACAGTAGTGGTCGTACCTCCGTATGTACCGCATACATACAGCGAGAGGTGCACACCTACTTGTCCTACTCGTACGAAACATGTACGAATAGTCCGAGGCCTCGGGATTTGGTGCCTCGGCAGACGGAGCGCGCACTGTGGGCAGGCAATCGGCATGGCATTCCTGCTCTCGTGCCAGGTCAGGCCAAGCTCGGCGACTCGGGCCATCAGGATGTCGCTGGCTGGGCGGCCGTCGTCAAAGCTTCTGGCGAGGTGTTCAAAAGGGGCTCGCCGCTCCGTCTCTGGCGTCGTCGCCAGCAGTTTCGGCAGTGACAGCAGTTACAGCAGTCGCAGAAGCACCAGCAGCAACAGCCTGCGGAAGCCGCCTTGGTCCGCCCGTGATCCGCCCCGACTAGCCTCACGACGGCCTCGTCCCGGCTGTTGTTACTGCTACCACCAGTGCCACCAGTGCCACCACTGCCACCACTACCACCACTACCACCACTACCACCACTACCACCACCACTACCACCACCACTACCACCACCACCACTACCTTTCACGAGGTCCTCACTCCCCCGCGTCCACATCTCCCTCCTCCACACCCCGCCGCGGGGCTGACAGGCCGACGTTCCGGTATATCCTCGTCGGCGTCGATTGCCTGCTCCACCACCCTGTCATCCGTACGCGAGCATCGTGCATACCACGTCAATTTCCCACCGTCGTTGGCTGTCCACCCCCCTCGTCCCGGACCTACATAACCATGGCTGATCCCGTCAACCGCGTCGTCTCTCCCTATCCCGATCCCTCTGTCAAAGGCCCAAAGTCGCAGATTCAGGCTAGCAGAGGTCCCTCGTCCAACAACAGTTTGGTTGCCCCGACCTGCTTTTGCTTTCGTCTCTGACGGGACGGCAGTGATTACCAACACCGTCAATAAGACCGCCCTGCACCCCGGCGGCGTCCAGTGAGCGCTGACCGTCGGTTCCTCTTGTAACGTTGTTGGTGAACTGACCGAGACGCCCTGTCCAGGCCTCATGGCAACCATACCGATCTCGGTGCCTAGCCTCGCGTTCCCCGGTCTGTCTCTCATCCGCCCGCTGACGTCGGTCTCGCAGAGGAGGAGCTTCACGAGATTGCCCACATCGACTACGACCGCGTTGCCATTGTACGTGGCCGCACCCTCGCTATCGGCGTCTGCAGCTAACCGTGGCTGGCCTGCAGATCCCAAACCCCTCGGTCGCGGCCCTGTACGAAGATGCGCTCGTCTACGAGACGGGCACGGCCATTACCTCTAGCGGTGCCTTGACGGCTTATTCGGGCAAGAAGACGGGTCGATCGCCAATGGACAAGCGCGTCGTCAAGGAGTCGTCGTCGGAACACGACATCTGGTCCGTCCCCGTCCACTGCCCTCTCTCTCTCTCTCTGTCTCTCTCTCTCTCTCTCTCTCTCTCTCCCCTCCTCGTCCTGATGTGGCTGACAGGGCTTGATTCCCGCAGGTGGGGTCCCGTCAATAAGCCCATGAGTCCCGAGGTAAGAAACCCGTCTCATCCCTCCCGTTCCATTGCCGCCTGTTCCCTGTCAGCCTCCCGCCTCTGCATCCCGATCCGGCTTCCCCCCCCCAGGCTGGAAATCTGCAGTGCTGACGCAACTGTTTCAAAGGTGTGGAAGATCAACCGCGAACGGGCCGTCGACTATCTCAACACGCGGAACCGCATCTACGTCGTCGACGGATATGCCGGATGGGACGAGAAATACCGCATCCGCGTCCGCGTCATCTGTGCTCGCGCCTATCATGCCCTCTTCATGCGCAACATGCTCATCCGTCCGCCCCGTGAGGAGCTCGAGCACTTCCATCCCGACTACACCATCTACAATGCCGGCTCCTTTCCCGCCAACCGCTACACCGAGGGCATGACGTCGGCAACGTCGGTGGCCATCAACTTTGCCGACAAGGAAATGGTCATCCTCGGCACAGAGTACGCCGGCGAGATGAAAAAGGGCGTCTTCACCGTCCTCTTTTACGAGATGCCCATCAAGCACAACGTCCTGACGCTGCACTCGTCGGCCAATGAGGGCAAGAATGGCGACGTCACCCTCTTCTTCGGCCTGTCTGGCACTGGAAAGACGACGCTGTCGGCCGACCCCAACCGCGCCCTCATTGGCGACGACGAGCACTGCTGGAGCGACCGCGGCGTCTTCAACATTGAAGGTGGCTGCTACGCCAAGTGCATCGGCCTGTCTGCCGAGAAGGAGCCCGACATCTTCAACGCCATCCGGTACGGATCCGTGCTTGAGAACGTCGTCTTCGACCCGGACACGCGTGAGGTCGACTATGACGATTCGACCCTGACGGAGAATACGCGCTGGTGCGTCTCCAATCGTCTGCCCTCCGCTCGCTCGCTCTCTCGGCTAATCGCTTCCGTCGCTTCCAGTGCCTATCCCATCGAGTACATCGGCAACGCCAAGATCCCCTGCCTGTCCCCCAGTATGCCCTCCAACATCATCCTCCTCACGTGCGACGCCCGCGGCGTGCTGCCTCCCATCTCGAAGCTCGACCGGGCCCAGACCATGTTCCACTTCATCTCGGGCTACACGTCCAAGATGGCCGGCACTGAGGACGGCGTGACGGAGCCCCAGGCCACGTTTTCGTCATGCTTCGCCCAGCCCTTCCTGGCCCTGCACCCGATGCGGTACGCCAAGATGCTGGCCGACAAGATCGAGCAACACAAGGCCAACGCCTGGCTGCTCAACACGGGCTGGGTCGGCGCCGGCTTCGCACAGGGAGGCAAGCGCTGTCCGCTCAAGTACACGCGCGCCATCCTCGACGCCATCCATTCGGGCGAGCTGGCCAAGGTGCAGTACGAGACGTACGAAGTCTTCAACCTACAGGTGCCCACGTCGTGCCCCAACGTGCCGCCGGAGCTGCTCAACCCGCGCAAGGCGTGGACGGCTGGCACCGACAGCTTCCATACCGAAGTCGTCAAGCTCGGCCGTCTTTTCCGCGAGAATTTCGTCAAGTACGAGAGCGAGGCCACCGAGGAAGTCGTCAAGGCCGGGCCGGTTGTCTGAAGTTGACCGGGGGGATGTGGGGCCGGTCTCGGCCCCTCTTTTTACGGACCCCGGTCCCGACCGATGCGCGGGGTTTCTCTTGATGATTTTTTTTTTTTTTATTCGGAAAGGGCTCTCGGCGTTGCACGGTGCTGCATGATCTTTTTTCATGTCATTTTCATTGTCATCTTCTCTTTCTTTTTCTTTTTTTCCTCTTCTTGTGGTCAATCAAAGGCTTGGAGAAGTAATTTCCTCTTTGGGTCTTGGCCGATGGTCGTCATGGACGTGTCGGCCGCGTTATTAGAACCAGAATGCTGTTGTCTGGCGAGGCAGAAGAGATGGTTTAGGTTGAGAAGCCATGGTGAGAGGCGGGAATAGACTCGTTCTAAAGTGTTTGGGCTTTGTGATTGAAGTATTTGAAGATTCTATCAGCTGGAAGGGGAGGTGATGACGATGACGATGACGATGATTGCCACCCCAACAAGTCTTGGTCAAAAATCAATGCCTATGCTTCTACGTCTCTATTCGTAATCAGAGAGACAGCAAGAGAGACAGCAAAAGTTGACGTCAGTAAACGAGAAAACTCCCCAAGAACCCCAAGTCCCATACATCCACATGTTATACATCCATATATCCGTGCCTAGAGGATTGTCCAACATCCGCGCTCACTCTGTAAACAAAATCACTCCTTCCTACTCATCTTCTCAGGACTCGAGATGCCCTGAGCATCCTTGCCCCCTCTTCCGCCCCGTGCGGACCGGCATCCGCGGAACAAAATACGAGGTGATGTTGAGGTGGTCCTTGTTGATAATGCAGCTGACGTAGATGTGCTGGCCCTTTTCCTTGCCCGGATTACGATGGGGAGAGATGGCTTCGAGCATGTCGAGGTACTGCTTCCCGTACTGACCCCGACCATGACGATTCATCCAGTCGACGAGGCCGCGGCCGATGCTAATGTCGTCTTTTCCGTAAGGTCTCGTCAAGATGTAGAGCTTGACATCTGGCGTGGTGGTCTCCTCGGAGCCGATGTCGAAGTAGTAGACGAATCCGGAGGTCAAGCCGGGGGCCGTCCTCAGCACGTCTCCGTTCGTATAATGCTCCTGCGACGTCATGGGCAGCTCCTCGTCGTCGGATAGGGGACCGTCGAGACAGGCAACGGCGGAGATCAGGGAGCGGACCTGTTCCAGCATGTCGTCGGGGGTGGGTTTGGCGCCGCCCAGAGTGAGGATCTCACGGACAGAGGCGAAGGAAGTGTGGGGAGTTGTCAGGTATAGCTTTAGCCGTGTTGAGGCGGCGGCGTTGTTGTCGAGGGCCAGCGTGCTGTGAGAGGGGGGGAAAGGGGGGGTTAGCAAACCTTGGTGAGCCCGAGTCAACGAGTCTAGTCTTCTTTCTCTCTTACATACATGGGACGTAACAGTTTGCCCTCGGGGTTTGTCTGTAGAAAGTCGTGCATGGCCTGGCGTGCTGGACTTTTGGGCTGTAGCTTCGCCAGGCTCTCTTCCCAGACGGGCATGGGGGCGATACTGGGGTTGTCGACGTCGAGAGAGGGGGGCTGGAAGTACGTCTTGGTGAAGAGGCCTGAGCGAAGGAACTCGATGGTGGCGGCCATTGTCAGGTGGAGGGAGCGAGACATGAAGGCGTACTTTGTGCGGTCTGGGTCAAAGAGGGTGTTTAGGAAGTGCTGGTTGATGGAGAGGTCGGTGGAAGGTTCCACACGCTTGACCTTTTCGAGGAAGTCGATGTTTGCGTCGTGGTTTAGAGGGTCGAGGGACGTTCTGCTGTTGGGGCCAATGCTTTCGAGCGTGTAGCGCACGTCTGGCGGTGTTGAGGCTGTGTTCCATTTCCAGCTGTATTCGAGAGGGATGCCGTCTCCATAGACGGACGGACATGATAGATGGCCATCTATAGACGGCCGGGGACCCATGTAGGGAACGGTGTAGTGATAGTGGAAGAGCAGAGTCTAGTATTGATGATCGGGGGCGTAGCCGGCTGCAGAGGTCATGAGGGCTAGGTCCGGGCCTGTTGCCTTCCACCAGTAGTCCTTGTCGACGTCTCGGGAGGGGAGGAGGCGATCAAGGGCCTCCCATGCTGGAGTGAGCTTCCGGTGGTGAACTTGGGGTTCCATGACGTTGCAGTGTAGGATCGATGGGATGATAGGGGATGAGTCTTGCGAGACATTGTCGGGGTCCGGGATGAGAGGGTTATGTGGTGACTGTTATATAGCATAGCCATCTTTACTGGTTGATGATCAGCACCGAGGCCACCAGACTGAAACCTCTTTAGCAAAGGGGTCGCCGTGCTAGCCATCACGTAGATATAGCTTTGACCCCCTTCCGTTGCTGGGTAGTATGTTTTGCCACGAGACTAGCACAGTTTCTACGAGATTAGATTCCGGCTCTTTGTACTTTGTTGTTTTTAACTCGTAGAGTCTCTCGTCTTCGATGAGCCCGTGCGTTTGGCTTTCCTTAGCGAAGGGGGTTGGTTGTTGGGCTGGTTCGTGTTGCTTGTATCAGGTCTGGATGGTCTTCACCCGTGCGTGGCTGAGGGAGGGGGGGGTATTGTTTCGTTTCGCTAGAGTGGCGGAAGAGATTGGGCGATTGAGTGTGTGTCTGTCGAGGAGAAAGCTAAAGTTCTTCCATATTCAATACAGTCATCACCAATATTAGAGTTATATCAAACCTTGCTGTTGAAGGCTCAGCTCTTTCCATGACAAGGGATAGATGGATGAGCAGTGCATCATCTCGGCAACATGGTTCTGAACTGTGTGCTTCCGCGGGGTCTGAGTTGGCCAATCGATTCCCTCCTTTGACAAGCAGCAACTCTTCTCGGTTCATCGTGATGAAGTTCTGCTTTGCTGTCCTGTCCGGCCGATGCAAGTTCTTCGCATGCAATGACGAGCTCGACGGGAGCGGGAGCAAAACGAGTGGCGGCAAATGGGTATTGGCTACTACATAAACAGAAAAGGAAGAAAAAAACAGGAACCAGCCGCTCAATAGCTGTACCGGAACTGCCTGTTCTCCTTGTCCGTCATGGTGGCCCAGACCTCGGGCGACATAAAAGCCTCCTCCTGCTGACGGCTGCGATCGTTGCGCCGACGGTTGGCCTGGACGTAGTAGAGGAAGAGAAGTATGGTGACGAGGGCGCATCCGGCCTGAGTGCCCATGACGGCCAGCTTAGCCGGGCGAAAGTCGGGGGCGTCGCGGGCCTGAAAGGTCTGAGGGCCGATGATGTTGCCGAGGGAAAAGGAGCCGCTGACGAGGGCTGCGGCGAAGGCGCGTTTGGTGCCTCCGGCGCAGTTGGCCACGGTCAACTGGTCAAGGCGTTAGAGACAAAGGGCTCGAGGTGAAGAGGGAAGAGATAGGGGCATGTACGCTGTAGAAGACGGTCAGGGGGGCGACGACGGCGTTGACGAGGTAGATGCCGGCCAGGACGCCGGCCCGATGGGTTCGAGGATTCAAGAAGGACATGAGAGCGCCGCCAATGATGCTTAGAATATCGAGTCAGTCAGGGGTGAATCGAGAAAATGGGAGGGGAAAACATACGCAGGGATGATGCAAACAATGATCCAAGCCCATCGGTGCGACTGCCTGCGGATGCCGAAGCCGACGAGGAGAATGAAGAAGATGCTGACGACGCCCGATGGCATATTCATGAGGGCAGCGCGTTTCGGGGTGTATCCGAGATTCTTTATCAGAGTGGCCGAGTAAGTGGTGACGACACCGCTGGAGACGGACAGCAGCACGACGGCCAAGACGAGCAGCCAGATCTGAGGATCGAGTAGGGCCTCGCCGACCTCTCGGAAGCGGAAATGACGAGAGCGGATGCCCGTCTGGTTGACGCTGACGTGCTTGAGCAGAGCCACCTTTTCCGTCGTCGACAACCACGAGGCCTGCATAGGCGTATCCGGCAACCAGACAAATGTACAGATGCCGAAGCAAACGGTGACGAGACCGAGGATGAGAAACATGAGTCTCCAGCCGGCGAGGGCCGCTCCGGAGCCGACGTGCTGAAAGCCGTAGGAGACGGCGCCGCCAACTATCTGGCCGAGGCCGAGACCGAGGTACCAGAAGGAGAAGCGCGGAGCCTGCTCCGACTTTGTATACCACATGCTGCTGATGAGCATGAGCGAGGGGCCAATGGTGGCTTCGAAGATGCCGAGGAAGACGCGGGAGACGAGGAGACTTCGGTAATCGTGGGCTGCGGCGCCGCAGGCGGTGGCGATGCCCCAGAGAGTGACGTTGAGGCCGAGCCACTTTGCGGGGGGGACTTTTTGTAGGAAGTAGGCTGAGATGGATAATGTCAATGAAACAATGTCAGAGAAGATACAAAGGGGGTTATAAGGGGGCAGTTGATGAAGATGGGGTTTAAATGTTTGGGGGGGAGATCTGGATGGAGGATACTCACTATTAGGAACCTCGAAACACAACAGACCAACAAACAAAAAGGTAGCCACGTTGGAAAAGTCGTTGCCGCGCAGATCCAGATCCTTGGAGATGCCCATGACAGCGGCATAGTTGAGAATAACCTTGTCGAGAAACTGCATGGTATAGCAGCAAAACATGAGCGGCACGATGCGCCAATCGATAGTCCTCCTCAGCATCCGCAGATCCACCGATTCCACACCCTGGGCATGGCGATGCTCGTCGAGGAATCGCCAAGCAGCATCAACACTGGACCGCGGTCCCAGAGCAGCCTCACTGGACGAGGCAGACCCGACGGGTCGGACGTCTTGAGCAGCGTCCGCTTCAGCTTTGACGGGGTCGGACATGATTCCAGAGACGGAAGACGGGAGAGAGAGAGAGACGAGGATTGTCGGTATGACCAGAGAGATTACGGGACGGCTGCCTCTTCTTTAACCGTCGACTGGAGAAGCAAGGGGCAGGGAGAAGATCGTTGCCGCGGAAAAGTTGGGATTGGCGCAGCAGAGGACCGCGGAGGGTAGAAAAAGTAAAATCGAGCGAGCAGGTATTCATTCGTATGTATGTAGCTGTTGAAAGACTGCCGAGCGTGTCTCACCCTCGTCACCCGACTGGTTGTGGGGGGGAAGCAGGGGGAAGGAGAGAGGAGATGGAGAGAGATATGGAGAGATATAGAGAGATGCAGAGAGATGCAGAGAGATGCAGAGAGGAAAGGTCAAAGGGGGGACAGGGGACAAATAACAGACAGAGAAGCAAGCATCTTCTTCTTCAAGAGCACAAATCTGAAATTGACGAACCAACCCAACGGAAAGCACAGGCGACGGTGACAGCAGACGAGCCCCAGCCAATCATCTCGCATCCACCCCAATCGTCACCACCAATCACCGCCAGCCAACTCGCCTCCCAACCCCAAGCCCGCCAAGAACGATCAGCCTCTAGATCAACAGCCAGACCTTGGCCTAGATATGCATACATACATACATACATACATACATAATGTATGCACAGCACCCTTCAACATGTCCCGAGGGCGAACGAGGCCCGCTCCCCATCAGAAGCAAGAGGTGACCTCCCCGTCTGTGGTGTCGACGTCGGGGAGGTACTCGTCACCGTGTCCGTAGATAAAGAGTCCGCACCGTTACCAGCGCGCATCATCCCGCCGGCCGAGAACGGTGCGGACCCCTCCCCCGCACCAGACCTTCAGGGTAGCATCAGCATATCCGACGGCAGAAACTAGGTAGGTAGGTACCTAGGTAACTACCTAGGTGGGTACCTAAGCATGTATGCATGTACGAATAGGCAAGTCAGCATCCCCCCACAGCGTAACAAAGGGCCACGATTAAAGAAGAGGGAGAGGAAGAAAGAAGAACAAGAAGAACAAGAAGAAGGCAACCTACCCACAGTATAGAAAGGGAGGTGGGGGGGGCCCCGGATCCCGGACGACGCTTCCCATCTCCTCCGTCCGAGGAAAAGGGGCCAGGAATCACGACAAAGGCGGGAAAAGCAATCAACACCGCTGGACTACTAGGTAGCGTCGGAACGGCTGAGGCGGATGATGCAGGGTTCGCCCCTGATGCGCTGACGTTGGACGGCATTGGTGTGCCCAGACTGGCGTTCCCAGCGGCTCGGGCGGCCCTGGCTCTGCTGGACCAGGCCGTCCGTCCACATGTAAGTGTGAATGTATATCCCGTCCCGTCGTGACGCCATCCCATCGCCAAACTAACCATCCTACCCTACACCCGTCCGTGCTCATCAAAGTGCCGACCCAGAGACGCCAAGCCAGAGGCCATCTCTGCCCACTGCAACCTACCTACTCTACCTACCTACTTCCACTGACGTCGATAACCAGCCATGACCGGTCAGAAAACGGGACGAATCGAAACGAAACACACAAACGTACATCTGCTGCTTCCGGAGCAACAACCACTTATACCTACCACTACCAACTAAACCCCCCCGGGATCCCGCCCTCCTCATCCCCCCGCCGGCCATTCTCTCCTCTCCGGCCCGCGCTACCTCGTCCTCGCCCTCCCGTCCGAGAACAAACCGCTACCTACTCGTACCCAGTAGTCTCTCCCATCATGGCACCGAGAAAATGCCCAAAACACGGCCTTGTCGGCTTTAACAAATACCCCCCCCCCCCCCCTAAAACTCCCATCCTTCCCATTCCCATCTTCCCTCCGTTTTCCCGTCCTGCTTCCACCGTTTTGCTTTTTACTTCGTTATAGACCGTTCCTTCCCCTTCTCCCTGCCGTCTGGCCTCATCCGACCGCCCCCCCTCTGTGTTCCCTTCAACTTCCTCCCCGCATTCGGGTCTCGCCAATACCCAAACCTCCCAGCTCTTAGTCTCCATCTTCCCCCTTTTTTTCCTTTTTTTTCCCCCTCCATCCTTCTTTGTCAACGTGCTCGTGCCGTTGCTTTTTATATCTGAGAGCTCTGTTTGCCCCCTCTCCTGGTCTGGGTCCCTGGTCTGGCGTCCCTGGATGCGTCAAAGCGGATTTGGCTCGTGAAAGCCAGGTCGGGGGAGCTTCGGGGGGTAGATAATAGCTGAGTGTTCGTCGTCGCTTCATGTCTTTTGAAGGAGAGCTTCACATACAATTCCCTCTTTCCTCGTCGTCATCAGTGTGTTGGGTTGTGCTTGTCTTTTGTTGTTGGGAGTTTCTGGGGGTATATCAGCTTGGACGAGTGGAACAGAGGCACATACAAGGTTGTGTGAGTGAGAACAACACACCACATTCAACACACACGCACACACACACACACACGCACACACGTAAACACACAAGCGAGACAACACAAAAATCAACCAGCCGTCACAATGGGCTGGGTCCGCGCCGCAACCCCCGAAGTCGAAGCCCAATCTCAATACGGCACCATCATCGCCATCTGCATCGTCCTCTCACTCCTCTCCGTCAGCACCGTCAGCTGCCGTCTCTGGATCCGCGCCGCCGCTCGCGGTCTCGCCGGAGATGACTGGATGGCTGCTCTATCCATGGTCTTTGCCCTCGCCTACTCCGGACTCTGCATCGCCCGTACGTGTTTCCCTTCTGCTGTTGTTCTGTCGATGAGTTGACTGACACGCACCAGAGACAAAGTACGGTCTCGGTCTTCCCATAAAACTCCGTCCCAAGCCGAATATCATTCCCTACACGCGCGTCAACTTCGCCGGACGTCCCATCTACCAGCTCGGCATATCATTCTTTAAAGTCGCCCTCTGCATAAGCTACCTCCGCCTCCTCAAGGGCACCGACCAACGGACCTACCGCCGCATCGTCTGGCTAACCATCATCTTCATCTTTCTCGCCCATCTTGGCTGCACGCTCTCCCTCATCTTCGCCTGCACCCCCGTCGCCAAGTCATGGAATCCGCTCATGAACGGCTCGTGTCTGCCTCCCGGGCCGTCGTTTACCGGCTACGCCATCGTCACCATCGTCTCAGACATCGTCGTCGCTTTGCTGCCCGTCCCCGTCTTGCTCAAGCTCAACGTCCGGCTGGAGAAGAAGATTGGCCTCATCGCCATCTTCATGCTCGGCCTCTTCACCACCCTCTGTTCCGTCATGCGCTACACCCAGATCAACCGCATCCAGTACGGAGACGGCAACTCCACCATGCTCGTCCTCTGGGGTACCATCGAGTTCAACGTCGGCGTATGTTCTTCCCCTCTCGTCTTCCCCCTTAAGAAAGCCCTTAAGAAAGCCCTCCATGCTGACATGGTGCGTCTGCAGAACATGGTCTCATCCCTCCCCTTCCTGGCCCCCGTCTGCATGAAAAAGGCCAAGGACTACCGGTCTAAGTACTCCGGTGGCAGCGGTGGCGGTTCCCACGGCCTGAGCCGCCGCAAGAACACGGACCGCTTCAAGCTGAGCGACGTCAGCAACGACAAGATGGCCTTTGCCCTGCCCGACAGATCCGCCAGCCATCATCACGCCCCCAGCACCCCCAGCACCCCCAGCACCTCCAGCACCTCCAGCACCAAGGCGCACAAGGGCCACCGGTCCATCGTAAAGTCCGTCACCTACACCGTCAAGGTCGACAAGGAGGCCGCCGACGACGACGACGACGGCTATCATGACGCCGTCTCTAACGTGTGACGAAGACCTTCTTCATTCACGCAGTCATGAATACAATATTCGCTTCACTCGCATTTCTCGCTTCTTCCACGGCGTCTTTGTGTCGGCTATACCATCAGAGGGGGAACGCTCTAACCGTGCATTTCTTCATGACGTATGTACTTGGGACAGGGGGGGGAGAAACACAGACGGTCGTCTTCGGCCAACTGTATGTATGTATCAAATACCATTAGCAGCTACGACTCGCCAAGGCATATAGCTCAGAGGACCCTTTTCTTGCAAGAGATGGCGTCTAAGCATTAGCATCTTAGTCTTCACTTGCCTACTCACCTATTCGTACATAGCTCATGATGCAAGAGTCCAAGCTCACTTCTTTACCCGCTCGGCCCCGACCACCGAGCGGCCAAAAGAAAAAAAAAACGACCCAACTACCTAGATAGAAGAAGAAAAAGAAAGGCGTCACGTCACACATTCGGATCCCGGCAGTGCCAGCCAGACCTTCGTCGTCCCCTTCTTCGCCCTCTTCATGCAGGGAGTCCCAACCTCGTCCTCGTCGCTAAACTCTCGAGGCCCTCTGTCACGTTGCAAACGCGCGCCTAATCCCTCCATCCCTCGTTGCATCCGGCCCCATCAGGCTCCCCGTTCCCGGCTCCGACTCCCGACCGGGTCGGCCCGGATCTCGGCTCCGGTCCACCCTCTGCCCGTCGGCACTCTTTCGGTCTTTCGTCTCCGCCCTCCCGCCGCCTAATACATGTACATACATACGATACATGGCCTGCATTCCTCTCTCCTTCACTTGCCGCTCATGCTTTTCATCTGGCATTACACTGGCACTGAGCTTTAACTTTTCTGTCTCCCGTCGGTAACTTTCTCCAGTCCCCTTCCCATGCCAAAGCTGTGGCCTCGGCATTCACATCGCGTCTACTGGCTTTGCCGCCCGAAACGATTTTCATTTCCGCGCCCCGTATCCGCCAAACACCGTAAAGCCCTTGGATTCGCTTGCATCGTGCATAACAAACAGCTCAGATCTTGGTAGCCGCCTCCAGAGCCTTCTGCTTCTTCAGGATTCGCATCTGCGCCTTGGCCCCCATGATGCCGCCACCCCACTGCCTACGAGCCTGGTCGTGCTTGTCCATGAAACCGTCCTTGATGGCAGACACGAGCTTCGACAGCTCACTCTTGTCCTCCGACCGCACCTCCGTCATCGCCAGCACGGCTGCCGTCTGTCCACGTATCAGCGTCCGTCATCGTTACTGTCATGACTTGAGAGCCTTACCTTCTTGTGGACCACGGTCCCCAGGCGTGCCTTGCCCTTGACAATGGCATACGGCACTCCCATCTTCTTGCACAGCGAAGGCAAAAAGACCACCAGCTCGATGGGATCGACGTCGTTGGGGATGAGGACCAGCGCCGCCTTCTTGTTCTCGATGAGGCCGACGACGTGGTTGAGACCGTACTTGACGGTGTACGGCTTCTTGCTGACGTCCTCCTTCTTCTTGCCGTCCTTGATGGCCGTAGCTTCTTTCAGGAGACGCTCCTTTTTCTCCGTCTTGGTCTCGGGGCGGTACTTGTTGAGGAGCTTGAACGCCTGCGTGGCCGTGTTGCGGTCGAGCACGTGCTGGAACTGCGCCAAGGCCGGGGGGACCTTGAGGCGCATCTGCAGAATCTTCCTCTGACGCTGAAGGCGGACATACTCGGGCCATTTGACCATGCGGGCCACATTGCGCTTGGGCTGAATGTCCTGACCGATGCCAAAGTTCCGCGGGCGCTTCTCGAGCAACGGATTCTGCGTAGCGGAGCCCATGTCAGCTCGTCAAGCGTCACACCTCGTCCATATGAGAAAGAGAGATACGCACCTTGGGCGTCTTCTTAGACCCGGCCTTTCCCTGGGGGAAAGGGGCCGCAGCCACCTTCTTGCCAGTCTTGGGAGGCTGTCATTGAGAAAAGAGACCGTCAGCGACTTGCTCAGTCGAAAGCGTCTTCTATTTCTCTAGAGAGAGCAGAATGCAGCGCCGTTTCCAGCGTGCATTGCGTCTCAAGCCAAGTCTTCACCTGATCCGCTGAGGGACAAGCAGGTGGCATCTCCAACAGGTCGCCGGCGACGCTGTGGATTGAGCATGCGCGAAGGCAGGCATCGCTTTTCCGGGCGGTAGCCGTTGGGAAGTTGCTGACGCTCAACTTACCATATTGTTTCACTGGGCGTCGGCACTCGAATCGAGCAGATGCTTGGTGGTCGCGAGCTTGCAAAAAAAAAAAAAAAAAAAAAGAGAAGAAGCTGAGTAGGATTTTGCGGTAGTGTGCAACAAATTAGGGCTTCGCTGCGCCACACCCGGGTGGCCAGCAAGAGTCACGTGATGTCATCTATGCCAGAATCGATAACCGTCACGATCCATCAGGACCCTCTGCTCTCTTCTTCGCTTCCAGCCTCCTCACTTCGTGAGTTCTTTTGTGGGGGGTGTTTCACATCGCAGTACTCTTCGTTTCCATGCCTCAAGATGCATTTGATCCTCGCCATAGTGCGTTTCAAAATCCGCCTCTACCTGGATACATCACTTCTCGTTCGACTCCGCCATAGACAGCAAAGCAGCCAAAGCCGCAGCTAGATTCCAAGCTCCGGCTCATCCGACCTCAACCTGCCATATGCACGTCCATGGCCTCATCCTCTCCATCGCCGTCGGCCGACGTCATGTGCGCTGTCTTGCCGTTGGCAGGCCGTCTGGCCGCTACCACCACCTGTACCTCGTCTTCCGCAGGCCGCTCGTCCATCGGTATGTCCGACTCGACCCGACAAACCTCGGCCTCGGCCTTCATCCGAGCCTGCTTCTCCTTCCAACCGGGCGGTAGACCAGGGCCGCTGTCGGCATTCCCATAGTCTGACTTCTTCGTTCCCTTTGGCCACCGCCCCGGACCGCGGCCCGTGCCTCCCGTCTTACGGCGCGACGTGTTGCTGCGTCCGGTGGCCGCCGCCCGTCGGCTGGTGCTGGTGGTGCCGGCCGGCCGCCGCGGCCGAGACGAGCTGCTGGCCGTCCGCGCCACCGCCATCCTCCCACCGCTCGGTCTGGCCCGATCCGCGCGACGACCTCCGCCGACGGAGGGGAAGACTTCGAACCGGCTGGGTGGTATGTCTCTGTACGCGGCTTGCCAGTCGACTTTTTGCTTCGGGACTCTACCTTCGCCGCCGCCGCCGCCGCCGCCGTCGTAATCGTCTTTCTCTCGAGGCTCTGTGTTCTCCTTATCCTCGGGTGCTACCTGCTCGATAGACTTGACAGGCTCCGGACCCACGACGGCTTCCTGCCGGGGAGTCGTGCCGTCCTTGCCGCTTGTGGAGTCCGCCGCCGGCTGCGACTCGGAGCCGACGCTGCCGGAGCCCTCCAACACCTTGGCCTCGTCGTCCTCGCGCGGCGCTATGGTGCTGATGGGCGGGCCGAGCTCAAAGTTGACGGCGTTGCTGCGACCCATGACGTAAGGCGTCCAAGCCAGGGCCTCGGGCTTCAGCTGGACGTAGCCCTTGGATTCCCACTTGGCCACGTACTGCCGGCAGTAGTCGAGGTCGACGCGGAACGCGTATAGATGCGTCTGCGGATCTCGTACCAAGGCACGCAGGCCTTCTAGGGCCGAAACGACGTCATCCGGCGTCATTCCCGTCTCGTCGGAGATCTTCTTGACGCTGAGGCCGTCTCTCTTGTGCGCCTCGCCTTGCGTGGCTCGCAGAAGGTATCGGCACAGCTCTAGTCGCCAGTAGTTGCGGTACGAGACGAGGCCCATGTCCGACAGCGGCTTCTCGGGCGAGCCCGTCTTCTGCTCCGTCTTGGTCAAGAGGTAGGAAAAGTCGATGAGCAGGTTACCGTAACCCTTTCGCTGGTGTATGGGCAACGTCAAGATGCACGACACGTTGTTCTGACTGCTGGCCCGTTTCTCCTTGGAAAAGTAGCCGACAAAGTGGTATCCTCGCTCGTCGTACTCGCAGAGGATATAGAACAAAAAGGGCTCGACGTCGTAGTAGAGCGTCTTGGAGCCCAGGAAGAGCTTGGCCAGCAAACACAGGTTCTGGCAGTAGACCGGATGCTTCCGGCCGTCCACCTCGAAGATGGATACCGACTCGTGTCGGTAGATCTCGTCGCCCGGCGGATGTTTGGCCGCGCACTTGAGCTTGTGCCGCCACGCCACATAGTCCGAGTTCATGTACTTGAGGCAGAACTCGCAGATGTAGAGCACACGGTTCCGGCTGTACTCGGCCGGATAGGGGGCCGCATACCAGGTGTCAATCTCCCACCCGCCGAACTCGACGCACTCGATGTGGCTGGCGTTGTCGTTTGCTTTTTTCGGCTTCCGGACCGGCATCTCGGCTCCGGCCTGCATCGCCAGGACGCGAGCTCGCCACTCGTCCTCGGCCTTTTGCTTGGCCTGATCGAACCTCTTGCGGTCTTCAGGAGCAGGTAGCGTCTTGGACGTATCTGCCTCGGCTTCGGTAAGGATTCCGCCGTACGGCTTGCCCTTGGCGTCGTCCGTCTCCTTGTCGAATAGAGAATAGAACGGCTGTGAATATAGATCCGAGGTGAAGGGGGTCGGAAGCGAAGTCACCGGAGCGGCCGCAACAGCAGCTGGCCGGACGGGCGTCGCTCGGGGCGGAGGGGCGGGCTTTGGGGTGGTGGCAGGCCGTCGTCTGTCACGTTTCTTGCGTGACAAGATCTCCTTGAGGTTACCCGGACGAACCGTTATGCGCATCACCAGCGACGTTCGCGATCGCCTTTCCACCACGACGGGCGGGGGCCTCTGCGCCTTGAGCCGCAAAACCCGCGGCGTCCTGGGCTCGCCTGGCCGGTCTGCGGCGGCATCGTCTTGGCCACTTGGCTCGCTCGATACGTTTCTCCGTCGTTTTCTCGGCGCTTCCTCTGGTTCTGCTGACGATGTCTTGCGTTTGCGTAGCGTACGCGCACCGTCACCGGCGTCGCTCTCCTGAGTCGTGGCATGGTTCCCAGGCGGCCCCTCTGATTTGCTGTGCTCGCGTACTGCCCGAGTTGCACTCGACTGGCGCGACGGACACTGTGCGCTGGCGTCGTCGTCCTTGATGTCGACGTCACCGCCATCACCTTCAGAATCTCCGGCGTAGCAATCTGGGCATTTCCATGCCTTCGAGTCTGCGCATTCGTCAGCGGGCCCGGGCCAAGGCATCCATCACTCGATTCTGCAACCACCCACGATTTCTTTCCGTCATGGCAGCCGCGTCGCGTGCACACTGCTGATGCGCTGATGCCTGTTAGTTGATGCCTTCGGCCGGACGCCAGGCTCGGGAGAAAATTACCATTTTCACCACATGATATGCAGTCCAGAAACGCTTCAAAATCTTCACTGGGATCGTTCTCCTCGTCCTGCTTGCAGAATATGCAGGTATTGGGCGGGGCAGCTTCCGAGTCGTCGTCTTCATCTGCCGCATCCCCTTCTTCCCAAGCAACCTCCCCGTCAGACTCGGCGCTCGGAAGCTCAGAGACATCGCTCTCCGCATCATCGTCGTCTTCATCGTCGTCGCCGTTGACGGACTCGCCTGGTTTGATCTTGACGGCTCCGACGCCTTCGTCTCCATCATCTGCGTCCTCTCGGTCATCGTCTTCGTCGTCGTCGTCGTCGTCGTCGTCGTCTCCATCTACCGGCTCCTGGCCAACGATGATTTGTTGAGTGAGAGGGTCGTTTTCATCTTCAATGTACGCGTCATCGTCAACCTCCTCGCCTGACGCGTCCCTGTCGCTGAGTTGATCGTCTTGGCCCTCGTCACTATCGACGCCTCCACGCGTGGCCGTCGCGTCTGCTTCGGCAGAGTCCGCAACAGGCGGCGGACCGGTAGATTCCGTGCCGTCGTCAGCAAAGCTATCGGCCGTCTCGTATTCCGCTTCTTCGGAGAGCAAGACACTCTGCTGCAACTCTTCCTCCATCGCTTGCGCACTCGCCATTGTTACCCCTGCTTTCCAAACCGAAAGCGATGCACTTTGGGCTCAGAGTTGCGCATGTCGATCTCGGGTCCGAAGCAGTCTTGAGCTGGAGACGGCGAGCCTGGAGCCGCTCGGCCTTGCGCGTATGGTCAGTGACAGCTCTGGCCGGAAGGGACACGCGACAGACTCGTCTGTCTTGCACTCCACAGCAAGCAAAAGTGTGTCTCCGGTCGACGTTGACTTAGAGCGAGAAGCGAGCCTTGCTGAGTCGCGTCTTGTTGGTTTTTTTTTTTTCCCTTTGGCGAGGCAAGAGAGAGCGCACCCAGGCTCGTCGCTACAGTGCGCGCGCGCGCTTCAGAACGTGGCAGCTGCCAAGGGGTAACGTGGCAGTACAGTGTGGAGATCTGCTCCGGACTAACTGTGCCACCGCGCCGAGATGCGGCTCGAGAGTGAGGCCTCAGGCATCCACTCCGAGGTATTGACCGCAGCCGGCTTCAACCTCGTAGCTCCATCACCTCTCGAGGCTGCGTCGACAGCGCATCCGATCTCGACCATCGCCCATCTTCTTCAAGACGACAGTTACGTCAGACACGGCCAGAGAGGCACAACGCCGCCATGCCGGTGCCGTTTGAGGCTCTCCTGCCCTATGCCATCATGATTGGTGTACGAGCACTTCCATCGCCTCCGACTCTTCTTGTGGCTCACGCATGCGCTAGATGTTCGGTGTCACCGGACTCGGCCTGGGATTCGTAAAATCGTACCAGAATGAGGGCAAGAACCCGCGGTGGTCACTAGATGCCTGGGATCGTGTTTGTTACCTGTCCCAACGCCGTCGAATCCATATGACTGACGTCGTCGACAGCAAAGTACAGTCTCTCGCATCACAACAACCTGTATCCGACTGACCGACTCCAATCTAGTGATGGTGCGTGACAAGAGGCTTACTGGCACCTTCCGCGGCCAGACGGACCATGTAGACCCCCCGCCGGGGTTTGAACTGAGCAATGCATGGAGGGTAAGACGATGCAAGCGTCGACTACTCGCAGCCAGCTGACGTCTGTATATAGATGGAAAAACGCATCTGCTAGGCCAGGCCCTGGGAACAGAGCGTAGAATTCAATGTCAAGTTCGGGATGAACATTTCTTTACAAGGCTAGTCCAGTCATAGGACGATGTCAGCCCTGTTCTTATTCAAGTTCTCCAAAAGCGTGCATGCCTGGCACATCTCTTGACTTGACATGTAACCACACTTGACACACCGGCCGAGCGTCTGCAGCGGCGCAGGAGGAGCGACATCTCTTTCGCCATTTCTCTGTCGCCGAGTCCTCACAGGCAGCTTGACCGACCCGTCTGTCTCGCATGTCCCAATGGAGGTAATTTCCGTCTCGAGTCTTTCCCGACGAACCTCTTGCGGCATGATTCTCGAGGTGCTAGCGTTTGCCGACGAGCAGCCACGCCCGATGCCCTCGTCGTCACCACAGTCGCAGTCCCCTTGTCCCTTGTCTGGTGTTAGCCGCGCCATGTCCTCGCCGCTCCTCACAATGTCGAGAATCGCGCTTGGCCGGACCTTTTCCAGGCTCTTGATGAGGCTCCTCGCAGTTCCTCGAAAGGCCTCGGGGCTGTATATGCACTCGGTGCTGAAGTAGTCCAGTTTCTTGTGGTGGGCGTACAAGACGATTTCCTTTTCGTACGCGTACTTGAGAGGTTTGCTTCTTTTGACGTCGCTGGCTGAATTGCCAGTCATGATGCTGGTGCTCCGCGACAGCCGGGGAAGATCGCCACGAAGGAGGTTCATGAGAATCGTCTCGGCCACGTCGTCTGCGTTGTGGCCAGTGACGACATGCTTGATATCGAGTAGCTTGGCACCTCGATCGAGGGCTTGTCTCCGAAAGACGCCACAGTAGGTGCAGTTTCCCTTTTTGCCTATCGTCTCGACGACTTGATCCATGGTCCAGCCGTAGAGCTCGTCGTAACCGACAATCTGCAAGGGCATCTCGTACTGCGCCGCATTCCGCTTGACCGTCTCGAGGGAGTCATCGCGATATCCTTTGATGCCCTCGTCAACGCTCAGAAGAACCAGGTCGAGCCCGTACTCGTGCCGCTCATTGAGTGTCTTGAGGACTGAAGCCAGGACAGTAGAGTCCTTGCCGCCCGAGGCTCCGATGGCGACTCGCTCACCAGAGCAGAAGAGGTTGGACGAGGTGATGGTGTGGTGGACTTCGTTTTCGAATGCCGCGATGAAGCAGTCTCTGCAGACCTTTTCGTGGTTTTTTGGCCTCTTGACGACAGCTCTTTGGTCTCGGCAAAGCACGCAGGGTGTAGGGGGCATGGTGAGGTGGAGGTGCGACAGGGAGACGACTCTGGCCAGGCGAATCAATTTGCGTGAAACACGTGAATGTTCTATCTTTCCTTTACCACTTGTATTGCGGTCGCAGTGCGTAATAGTTGTACGTTATGGCATCTAAAGTATCTCTTGTTAAATTGTTGTTGAATGTAGAACGAATACAGAAATACTGCAATGGCCGTCAACTCGTCATGCGGGAAGATGCTATCACGTGATAAAAGATAGAGATGAGTCCGTCACGTGATCCCACGACTACCACCGAATGAGCACGCTGAAGCAGAAGACGACATTCCTCTTTGCATTACGAGTGCCACCTGCGGAATGTGTCCATGACGTTAGTATACACCACTAGTAGTATTCCGCCACCGGGCCCGAGCCGAAGGACCTTTGGTAGAAATCCCTTGTACAGCGCTGCGGCGCCCTCCTCTTTGAAGACCGTCAAGACCGAAGGCCAGGCCCAGTTGTACTTTGGCGCGCGTCCAGGAACCTTGGGCGTGTTCTGAATGCGTGATTTCACAACGTCGAACGGGGTATTCAGTATCGTGCCAGCCGTTCCGCCGATGGCACCACTGATGAAGTCGCTGACGAGCTTCTTTCCCTTGTTCGACTCATCAGTCTGCATCAGACGCTTAACCTGAAAGATGACCCCGAAGTACCCGGCGTTCCATACGGCATGCCGCCACATGGTACTCTCAAGACCTTGATAGAGCGCCATGAGGCCTTCTCCTCTGACCGTCTTGATTAAGCAGTCAGTCAAGCCGGTATAGCGTCCCATGGACGACTTATCCTGCAGACGTATCTTGATGAGCTCGAAGGGAACCACGACAAAGGCCTCGGTCGTTCCAGCCGTTGCGCCCGTCAGGATGGAGAGAGGCTGCGTCATTTCCGGCGTTGCGAAGAGGCGACGATAAGTCTTGCCCCATCCATCGAAAGCGCCGAATTTGATGGCTCGTTTGGGCGCTTCCATCAGGACGGGCGCTGAGATGCCGCGATACAGGCGGGAGAACCTATTGGCCCTGTGGTGAGCTTTGACTATGACTCGAGGGGATGGAAACGAACCCTTCGTTCCGGATAATCTTGCGGAAGCAGTCGACCATGCCATTGTAAGACTCTGCGCCCGTGCCCTTGCCCGTCTGAAGCTGTCTGTTCCCTCTTGGTCAGCGGACCTCGTCGCAGAAGGGAAGATGGAGAGTATCGTTACATTCGCGTCTTGGCCACGTCCAGTGGGTACATTACCAGGATCTAGTTTCCGCGAAAGAGATGGTCAGTTCGATTCGAGAGAGGGAGTAGATATTCGTAGGTAGGTAGGTAGGTAGGTAGGTAGGTAGGTAGGTAGGTAGGTAGGTAGGTAGGTAGGTAGGTAGATAGCAAGTCCGCACCTCGGAGACGCCAGCGACAGCGCCTATACAGAAACAGAGTCAGCTTCCTCTCTCCCCCTTTCAAAGATGGACACTTACCAGCCGCGAACTGATAAACAAACGGAAGCGGCTTCTCCTGCGACATGGCGGGTGGTTGGCGTTTTGTAAAGGAGAAAAGGCGTATGAATCGGTGTGACGGACTTCGCAGAGCGAACGTTGCGGTGTACACTGACTGAGTGCCTACCTAGGTACCTAGGTATATACGCGGTGGCGCAGAACTGCACGCTTATGTAAGAGCCCACGTCTGAGACGACGGGCGGATCGGGCCTTTAGCGCGGCGCCGTCAGAAACGAAGGCCAGATCTACCAGGTATGTATCTACTTGGCGGCCAGATTTGACGTCGTGCTGAGTGCCAATATCGTGGGCTGATATTCGTACATACATACATACTTAAGAGAAGGTCCTTTGTTGCTATCATTGTAGTCTTCTCGCGCCTCTGAATAAAGTGTAGGACAAGCCTGCAAGTATTCGATTATATATTTAGATGCAGACGCGAATCTCAGCAACAACAAGCAACCAAGGACGACACACGGCCACGAGCTTTCCGACATAGCTTTACAACACGACGGCATACCTACCTGAGTACGTCCAGAAACCGAGTCTCCAACACAGTTCACGGCCTTCAACACTCCATTCACGCTACGGCCGCCTCCGTTTCAGATCCCTCGCCCAGGAGCAAACCGTGAGAGTGGTCCGTAACTTCGGAAATGGGTATAAAACCGGCTCTTGGGCTGGTTTGTATTAAAGCTAAACTACCTGTTGTCCTCCACACCCGTGCCTCCATCTGTACCTAGGTAGGTATGTACATACTATCCCCCCCCCCCCCCCCCCCAGCTAGGCACGGACGGCGAAGCCCGTGTCTACCGAATAGGCCATGTCCAACGAGTAGGCTAGCAGCCGATCTTGCGTTAGAGGGAGGCCCAGAATCCGAGCCCGAAGCTCAGTGTCCTGTAATTCGTCCGTCAGCTCAAGCGTGGAAGTCACCGATGCTGCGAACTGCTTACCTGCTTCTTCTTGCTCAGTTTCAATATCTCCCGCGCCGTCTCGTCCGCCATGTCCGACACGGCCGCGTACCGCTCAATCTCGGCCTCGCCCACAGCCTCGCTCATCGCCCTGAGGCCGCCCATCATCTTCTCCAGCAGCGACGGCGCGACGCTCTCGGCCCGCTCGCGATGCTGCATCAGGCTGAGGAAGTTGCTGTAAACCTGCCCGCCCAAGGCCCATCCGGAAATCGAGTCCCGTTTCTCCTTCATCTGATCCACCAATGCCGACAGAGCGGCATAATCGCGTTCGATAATGGCCCGCGGCGCCACTTGCTGAACCAGCACCCGATGCGCCTCCGCAAACGACCCGGCTCGCAGGAGGCAGTGCACCTCGCCCGACGCGTCGCGCTCCACGCTGCGAATATACAAGGCCTTCGCCTCCCAAATCCATGTCGCGGGGACGCGATACTTGTCGACCAGCTTCGTAAAGTTGGCCTCGGACTCGGCTCCTATCAGTCCCGCGTGTCGACAGAGATGCTCCTGTATCGCCTTGGCTCGAGCCTTGGCGTCGCTCAGGTGCAGCAGAACGAAGACGGCATCGAGCCACTCGCCGGCTGCCGTGAGCTGCGTCGCGTACGCCACCGTCGCCGCGTCCGCCTTCTCCGCTCCATCTTTACCGAATGAGACCTTGCCGGTGGACACCAAGGCCACGCCCAGCTGCCAACAGAGCCGCATGTTGAAGGGAGACAATTGCGAGTTCTCCGGTCGAAGCACGGCCTCAAGGTCGACCTGCTCGTCGGCGTACAGACGTAGGAGCCCCCACAGAAGATCCTGGCGATCTTCAGCGTGCGCATCGTTCCATTGCGGCAAGAAACCCTCGTCGATGAACCACGGTCGTGGCGCTTCCTCCTTGTCCTGGCTTAAGTCCTCCTCAAACATCTTGACCGCAGCAGCCGCACCGTCCCCTTCGTTGATGGCGTACCACAACCGTAAGCCAAACGACTGCCGCCAGTCCAGCCCAAACTTCTTCGCAATGACAAACGAGTCCATCCGGTCCTCGATCGGGACGGCCTTCATGCCTTCGCAGACGCAAGCGTTACCCCCCAGAAGCTCGTAAATTGCCCGAATCGAGTCCGAGAACTCGGACAGCATCTTGGAGTCATGCCACGCCTTGAGTTGCTCTCTCATCTCCCGTTTGACCTTGTCGCTGGTGCCTATCAGCGGCAAGAGGGTGCCGAGGTGGAAGTTTTTGCCTTCCACAAGGTGCTTGCACGCGTCCAAGATCCGATGTCCTGCCACGCATGCCATGGCCCTTTCTTCGCTGCAACTTGCGAGACCGAGACTAGTCGTCGACGCCTGCTCCACCAGGTCGGTCCAGAACTTGGACAACATCGTCTTTCTTGTCGAATCTTCGTTTCCGTCGGACGCGTCCGAAGGAGCCAATCGGTCAAAGAGGATGCTCGACAGCTCCCAGACATGCTTCTCGTGCACGTTGGCAGCGCTCTGCACGTCCTGATGGTGAAAGAGGTCCCGCAGGCGCGCCACATGAAGCGTAGCCATTGGAACGCCGTCGATGAGACCAATCTCGGTCATCCCTTGCTGGGCGAGCAGAAGCGTCTGCGAAGACTGAAAAAAAAAAAGATTAGCAAATGAAGAGTAAAACGACTTCTGAGGCTGCCGTACCGTGATGGAGAACTTGGCAAGCCTGACATCTTGCAGCTGCGTTTGAATACCCGACAACTGGAAAGCTAGGATATTGGAGCCGTTGCGAAACGATTGCGCAGTTTCCAGCGAACGCGTCACTACCAATACTTCCCCAGGGCCCCAGGTTGGACGTGACGCGTTGTGATACGATTGCTCAGCTTCGCCGACGACCCAACTCTTGTCTTGGCGTTCATAGGGCCACTGAGAGACCATGTCAGCATCCAGTCCAAGCCCTTCGCCGCCAACTGATCGACTTACCTCCGGAAGCCCCTTTTTCGGCGTTGAGGCGACGGGAGTCTTCGCGAACCTCGACTTGTCAAACAATGAATTCATCAGATCGATGCTGGTGGCGAACCCCTGGCCCTTATCCATCGCAAGCTTGGTCATCGCAGCCGACGCCTGGCCCGCCTTGCTGGGGCTTCGATCCAGCATCGATGATGTTCCAAAAACTTCGTCGTCTTCATCGAGGCCGACGGGGTTGCCGACGCATCGACGCTTGGAAGGGGTCTCGTTTTGCTCCCGGAGCTGCTGACGGTCTCGCTTGGCGGGGCTGACCGTCTTCATGAGCATGCTCATCCAGTCGTCGCCATCGGGAACCTCGAGCCGCACTGGACCAATGGAGTCTTTCATGGCCCGCATCCTGGCTCTGAGGATGCCGCCGGGTGTTGCCCTCCTGGGCTCCTGATCGGCTTCTGGCGAGGAGTCTTCCTGCTCCGCGGCACGATGGTGTCCGACAGAAGACCTCGCTACGTCTTCGTCCTCAGACACGTCATATCCGTCGTCCATGTGGGTGTCGTACTCTTCCAGAGACAACTGCACATTGTTGGACGTCAGATCCGCGGAGCTATTCCCAAAAAAAGACGGCTTCGCGGCGTCGTTTCCGTCGAGAGGCTCCATCCGTCCATCAAAAGCACCCGGCAGATCCCTGCTGTGGGAGGAGCTGAATGACTCGCCTCCCGAGGCCGGATTGACCGAGGACTCGGACACGACGCGAGAGCGAGCCGTGGGTGCTGTCATGACTAGGTCTCCTTCATCATCCTCGTCCGACTCATAATCCGATTCATCTTTTAGACCATAAGTGGTAAAGTGTTCCACAGAAAAGACCCATGTGCCGGTGCTCTCGTCAAAACTCTCAAAAGTAGTGTCGGGGATCTCGCGAAGTCGCTCCACATGTCTGCTGAATCGCTTGAAATCGCCCGACGAGCGCCTCTGACGGCCTCCACGCGGCCAGGACTGTTCCAGCAGGATCGTGGCCGGCACATTGAGTCCCCGGCCGACAGGCGGCTTCTTGGCTTGGTTGGGGTACACGGTAGCGGATCGAGGCTCGAGCACTACGATGGTGCCGCAGATGTCATCGATGTTGATGCCGCTAATGTCCACGGGCAACTTGAACGTGATGTGACCGACGTTTTCGCGGCCGACAGAGAAGCCAGCGATCCTTTGTCGCTGCATCCTGTTCATGTTGAAAAATCCTTCCTTGTCCGGGTTCATCCAGTACTGTCCTGGAGCTCGATCCCGGCTGGGCGTGTCCGGCGACTCAGGCGTGGCGGTGTGGTCCTCCTCATGCACGATCGCCAACTCGTTCCCCTTGACGTGCTCCATGTCCGGAGTTTTCATGCCGTTGGCAGCAGTCAGGCTCCTGTTCTGGCGAGGAGTCGAGTCCTGTGTCTCAGAGCTTGGCGTGTCCTCAGAAGCGGGAAGCGCGTTGCGCGGCGGCGTCCCGTTCTCGTCTTCGACGTTGCTGGTGTCGAAGCTGACACGCTTCGAGAGCTTGCGGGCGCTGGCGGCCCCGTCCACAGACTGCTTGTCGCGCTGAGGGGAGGAAAAAAGATCGCTCCTGATGTCCCTGTTGATGACGAGCTTCTTGGATCCAGTGCTCCCATACCAATGGCCGTTAGAGCTAGACGAGAAAGCACCGGGCGCGAGGATGCTGTCCTCAGCTGCGAAGCTGCGGCGAAGGTTGTTGGTCGACATGCTCTTAGAAAGCGTCCCGCTGCCTCCGGGACCAAGCAGACTTCGGCCGAGACCGCCAGGCGTGCTGGAGATGCTGCCGGCGGGACTGGCTCCCGGCGTTCCGAACGAGCTGTATGAGAAACCAAACCCCCGCTTCTGAGGGGTGGCAAATCGCGATGCGGTCGAAGGGGCCAGCTTGTACATGGGAAGGATAGAGCTCCGGCGCGGCTTCGAGCTGCTATTTAGAGGCGTGGCGAGAGGACCGGGGTTGGAGACCTCATTACCGCTGAGGCCGGCGAACAGCGAGGGGCTGCCATAGGCCGAGACGTCGTTGAGGTTTGCCGTGAGACCCTGGGGCGCGTTGCCCAGTTGCTGAGTGCCCCCCAGCAAGGAGCCGCCGAAGCCCGAGGACTGCGTCTGCTGCTGATTTGCACCGTTGCCAAACAGCGAGTTGCCCTGGACCTGGTTGTTTGTTCCCCCGAAGAGACTTGAGCCTGACGCTTGGTTGGTGGTGCCGAACAGGCCGCCGGGTTTCTGCTGCGTGTTGTTCGCCGTTCCAAACAACGAGCTTCCAGTCGTCGGTTGAGCCTGATTGTTGGATCCCAAGGCTCCAAACAGACCAGTGCCGGTGGAATTGGCCTGGTTCGCATTGGGCGCGCCAAAGAGACTGGTCGTGGCGCTGGGCTTGGGGGCGCCGAAGAGACCGCCAGTTGCCGCTGTGTTGTTGGTACCAAAGGCGCTCGTGCCTTGCTGTTGATTGTTGGCACTGCCGAAGAGGCTATTGGTGGGAGTGGTGGTGGTAGTGGCCGCGCCGAAGAGGCCGCTCGATGCCGGTTTCTGCTGCGCATTCCCAAAGAGACCCTGCGGGTTTTGGCTCTGGTTCTGTGCGCCGAAGCCGGAACCGAAAGGTGAGTTGGTATTGGGCTGCTGCTGTTGCTGGGCATTGCCAAAAAGTCCGCCGCTGGACTGCTGGTTGTTGGAGGCCCCAAAGAGGCCGGAGTTTCCAGAGTTTGCCGTGCCGAAAGCGCCTCCCGTGTTGGAGCCGCCAAACGCAGACGTGGTATTATTGGCATTGGCATTTCCGAAGCTGAACCCAGTCCCCTGGGGCTTATTGGCCTGGTTGCTGGAGCCGAAGAGCCCACCTGCAGTATTGGCGGTGCCGCCAAAGGCGCTGGTGTTGTTGTTGTTGTTCGCGCCGAACCCTCCTCCAGTTCCCGAGCCGAAGAGGCCGCTGCTCTGCTGAGTCGTGGGATTCCCAAAAAGACCGCCACTGGGCTTGTTGCTATTGCCGAACAGGCCGCCCGAGGCGTTGCCACTGTTGGCACCGAAAGCTCCAGCTGCAGCCTGTCCGAAGCCCCCGGCATTGTTGTTCGTGCTGGCGTTGCCGGCCCCAAAGAGTCCGCCGCCGGCGTTTGAAGGTGTGCCAAATGCATTCGTCGTCTGATTGTTGTTGGAGCCAAAGCCGCCCCCGAAGCCAGAATTCACACCGAACGCGCCCGCTCCGTTCGCATTGCCATGGCGGCGTCCTTGGACGTAGTCAGCCAGTCGTAGCTCCTCAGCAGACCATTTCCTGTAGGGATCCTGGAAGAGGATATTCTGGAACGAATTCGACTGGTTCGTACTGTTGGGCTCCTTTTCGACAAAGGCGGTAAATGGCGTCGCACCCGTGCCGGGAGGATCACCGACTGCAGCCGCGGGGTTGCTCGCAGCGCCAAATCCGCTGCCACCAAAGCCGCCGCCGGAGCTGGTATTGGTAGCGCCGAAGAGAGATGAACCGGTATTGGCTGCGGCACCAAAGCCTGTCTTGTTGGCGCTGTTCCCGAAGAGGCCTCCTCCAGTCGTATTTCCGCCGCCAAAGGGAGACGAGTTGGCATTGTTGGTACTGCCAAAGCCGCCGAAGCCCGAGTTGCTGGTGGTATTATTGGCGTTGGAAGCTCCAAACAAGCCGCCGCCGGCAGTGTTGCTGGACCCAAAAGCAGGCTTACTTCCGAAGCCGCCCCCGGCGTTGGAGCCGAAGCCTCCTGGGGCCCACGGGGTTAGCGATTTGCAGATGCAGGCGGTGATAAAGCAGGGAGAAGGAGGACGAAGAGTAGCCTTACCCGAAGGAGAGCCAAAGCCAGATTGAGTGGCGTTGCCAAACACGCCGCCTCCCGTGTTCGTACTCTGGCCAAAACCGCCACCAGTATTGGATCCGAAGCCTGAAAAAGCCGGTGTCAGGATGGGGAGGGTAACTTGCGCCCGAGGAATCGTACCCGTGCCCGAATTATTGTTGTTCGAGCCGAAGCCACTCCCGAAGCCGCTCGACGTCTGGTTGTTGTTTGAGCCGAAGCCCCCGAAGCCGCTGCTACCAAAGGACATGGTGCCTGGGGAGCCGTGTGGCCCTCGAGTTCAGAACGAGTCTTTCTTTGCCAGAAGGAAGCGTTCCACGTCGCGAAATGGTCGATGACCGAACCGAAAGCTCGATGGAAGACGAGTATTTACAGAGCAGAGAGCATGTAGTCGTCGTGGTAGCGTCCCAGCGCGACCTGCTCGTCGAAGGGGAAGGCCGGTGGTTGGGAACAAAGAACAGCGCAGGTCGCAAAAATCGGCGCGGAAAAAAAAAAAAAACAAGAAGGCTGGCCTCGGCAGCGCTCGAGCACGAGCAGACCACCGGACGCGCTGAGAAAACAGTGGCGACGATGGAAAACGATAGCAGTTTGATGAAGAGAAAACGGTCGATGTGTCGAGGCAGTGTGGGGGGCCGCCCTCGTTGACGCCGCTGTGACGGATGGTTTTAAGGCGGAGCAGTGAAGCTGTCGAGAGAAAACGGCCAACAGCTTTTTCCGCTAGGTGCTGACTTACCTGGCCGGCTACCTGCTGTGAGTATGTAAGCAATCGGGCTGGCGCCCCCATCACAGCCGAGTCCAGATCTTTTATTGGTCGAGGTTTGCAGGCAGAGACGCGGGTCTGACTCACCGCGACCAACCAGCGGCGGTTGCAGCTTTGGCAGCCTGGCGCAGGAGCCCAGCCTGCTGCTATTGCTACGTGCGTTGAATGGGCGCAGGCGGAGGCGCGTCTTGTGGCTCGACCCCCAAATCGCGTTGTCGCATTCATTCGCTTTGCTGCCTGTGTCTACATACCTAGTCTATTGTGCGCCGCGGACAATAGCGATTCTCAAAGGGAGCTGCGCGCTGGCCTTCTTTTCTTCAAGGTCAATCGTCTCTGTCTCTCTCTCATCTATGCGCACAAACAAAGCTCGTCATCCGCGTCGCAAACAGATACGGAATTGACTCATCCCAACCTCCGCTTCACGACACCATGAACTCGCACGCTACGCCGCGTCCCTTCGCATTGCGATCAGCTGCCGCCTCGAGCCAGCAGCAATCTCAGCAGAGACCGGCGCAGGCGCCCCCTCCACAGGCGTCGTCGTCGAGCGAGGAGTACAGCGCCATCGCCGAGGAAGATCGTGAACATATAGATGAAGTTGTAGGTTTCTCCGCTGCCTGTTGTCACATCCTCGACTCACCCTCGCCTTACCCCTAGTTCGACCTGATGGACATGAAGAAAAAGGGCTGGCTCAATAGCTACGAATTCAAACACGCTCTGGCTGCTCTCGGTTTCGATCTGCCCAAACCTCAGTACTTTCACGAGCTCGAAACACATGGCTCCGTGCCACCCGATTGGCGCGACCAGCACAGCTGCCCTGTCAACCGCCTATACATGTACCTCGATCAATTCCGACTCTGCGCCGCCAAGCTCATCAGTAGCCGAGATCCTCGAGAAGAGGCGACCAAGGTGTTCAACATGTTCGACTACGACCAAGACGGCATAATATCCTTCGACGACATGCGCCATCTCGCGCAAGACATCAAGGAGGATCGCGTCATGACGGACGAGGAGATTCACAGCATGATAGAATATCTTGACCACGACGGCAAGGGCGGGGTCAACCTGGAAGAATTCATTCAGATGATGGAGGAGGCTGGGTAGCGAGCCTTTTCCGACCAGCGGCCAACTTTTCCATCCGTCAGCACCACGGGCCGTCTGGACGACATCCCCTATTCCCACCGCTTTCTCGCTCCCGGAAGCCGCTCTTCTCGTCCGGCCATGACGACTTTCTGTGCGGCTTCCGCGGACGATTCCGCTTCGACAGATCTGATCTTTTGGACCAGTCGAAGAATTCTTGATTTTGATGCATCCGCGTCAAGCGATCGTTGAGTCGCGTCGTCAACTCGTCTCGCAACAAGATGTAGACGTGCTCGGAGGTGTCGGAGGAGGCAGGGCGCTCGTTGGATTCAAGGGCCCATCACGAAACGTCGCTAGTGAGACAATACCTGGAACAGGGCCTCGACGAGTACAGGCTTGATGACGATACCCACAGAGAGGAAGTTTGTAAGAGGTTGATTAAAACAATCAAATCTAGGTCTTGGAATGCAGAAGGCTCTCACTATGTACAGGGCCTGCGGAAAAGGGCTTCTGGGATCCCGACGCAAACGCATCATCCATAGTTCCGTCACAACAACTCATAAAACACGTAGAGCAGGACAGAAAAAAGTCATTAGGTCAACGAGGGAGGAGGACTTTTGACACCTCGTCGTACCTGGCAACACCAAAATAAGTCAGGTAAAGGGGGGCGAGGAAGGGAGAGAGTTGGTTGGTCTCATGGGCGAGAGTGAGGGGCGTGACGACTCCTGCGGTAGGGGACCATTTCTTGATCTTTTGTTTTCATCTCTTTGCGCCTCGTCGAGACGAAACTCAGAACTGAATGAGGTCCTGGTTGGACGCTTGTTGCTGCGGCCGCTGAGCTCCGAAAGGGTTGGCACCGCCTGCTCCCGTGGCCGAAGAGGCTTGGGCGCCGTAGCTGACGGCCGGCATGCCGGTGAACTGCTGTCTCATAAAGGGGTTGCTTCCGGTCGGCTCCGCGTTTAACCGTTGCACTCCCGAGCCGGCGCTGTTGGCATACGTTCCCGGCGCCGTATGTTGGGCCGGAATACGGAGCTCGCCAGTGTTGCCGTACGTGTCCATACCATCGCCAGTGGCAAGAAGGGAGTTGAGCTTGGACTCGTAGTCCGTCATGTTCTTCTGCGGCGGCGGGTTGTACGACTGCGGCTGCGGTTGCGGTTGCGGTCGGGGCTTGGGCTGACTGAATGAAGCCAAAGGCTCTCGTTCAGGCAACGACCCTAGCGAGGATATGGCGGGCTTGGCTGTGGCAGGACGACCGAATTGGATACCAGAGGCGAACGGATTGTTGGAGCCCGTCGCGGCCGGCTTCAGAGCCTGCTGCTGTTGCTGCTGCGAGTTGTTAGTGGCCCAAGGGTTATTGCTTCCTGGCTGGAGAGCGGGCTCGGCCGCGGCCCCGGTCTGCATCGACAGCTGCTGTTGAGCGTAGGGGTTGAAGCCCGTCGGCTGCGGCTGGAAGCCTTGCATGCCGTGCTGGCCATAAGGATCCATGCCATAGCCGGGCTGGAAACCGGTGGGCTGAGGCTGGAAGCCAGTAGGTTGGGGCTGGAAACCAGTCGGCTGTGTCTGAAAGCCGGCATAGGGATATCCGGTGGGCTGCGCTTGCATTTGGCTCTGGTCGATAGGGTTGGCGAAGAAGTCGACCTGGTTTCCTTGCTGATAGCCCTGGTTGAAGCCGGTATACTGCGGCTGGTCAAGCTGCAGCAGGTCGTCATCAAACAGAGAGGCATTTCCATCTTCGAGTGCCCGACGCCTCCTCTCCTCCTCTTCCTTGCTGAGCTTGATAGCCTTTGCTAAGTCGTCGTCGTTGTTCTGGCCTTCCCTTTTTCTCCTATCCTCCTCTTCCTGCTGCTTGCTGGCCTCGATGGCCAGCCGGTACTCGGTATCATCTTCATCTCCCACGGGCCGCTTCGGGAGCCGCCGCGGATCCGGGGCCTCAGCTCCGTATTGCCCATGCTGACTGTGCTGACCATGCTGCGGCGGGGGGTGGTCCTCCAGACCACTGACTCGAGATTTCCACGTTCTACGATCGCTGCGCTCGGCACGAAGTCGGTTCTCGTCGAGGATCAAAGATGTGAGCTCTTTGGCAGCAACGCGGACTTGACAATGTCAGCAGACAAGACTTGGCATTGGGGGGGTTTTGGAGCAGATGAGTTTACCATTTTGGCCCACGTCGCGACCATCCTCGTCGATGTACTGGAACTCGCGCAGCGTCTTGATGATGTAGACGTTCTGGCGGGCCCAGGTGACAACCATTTCGGAACCCTCGTGAAGACAGTAGTCAAGGACTTTGAGAGCCTTCAGAACGTGCCGCCAGTTCTTGCCCTTGTCGTTTAATCGTTTATCGACCATGTCCATAATGTCGTAAAACTCGGTCGATCTGATATGAGAGTAAGTCGGTCAGCGGCGCCATCACGGCGGGAGGGAGGCTTCGTACGTGTTGAAAGTCATCTGGGCTATTTCGCTCATCTGCGTGCCTGTCGGGCCCCAGGGATCATTGCTCGTGGCTTCAACAAAGGTCAGCGCAAGAGAAACAAGGTCTTGAGGCTCGACCCACCCTCTCTGACCTTGACCTGAGTGCTGGAATAGCCCTTGGTCACATTTTTGACGCTGCGCATTACCTTGGACATGGTGGGCGACGACGGCGGGGGCTCGAGGGCCGGAAGAGCGGGACGAGACGATGGCGAAGCTGGCCCGAGGGTTGCGGCGACGCTGGCGCCTGAATTCTTTCCCGCGCCGGTTTTGCTGGGTTCTAGGTGGCAGAAAGGTCAGATGGTGGAAAGGCAGAGGTGAGGCCATGCAGAGGAAGAGTCTGAAGATGCGGCGGCGGGCGATTACGTAGACTTTGGGACAGTAGCCGACGGGGGTGATTACGTACGCCCCCGGCCCCCGGGTCACCGGAACAGCTCTCACGAGCTAACATCCAGATGAAGCGTCCAACCCCAGACCCGGCCAGCTAGCAGCACGCCAAACGCCAATGTCACGGGCTGGCCTGAGTGGCACTACTGGCACCACTGGCACCACTGGCACCACTGGCACCACTGGCAACACTGGGGACACTGGGGACACTGGCACCACTGGCAGCCCGTCCGCCGCCGAAGAAGAAGAAAAAGAGCCAGCTCGATTTGCTGCTACGGAACAAACTAACGCCGTTCCGCCCCCCGTTTTACCCCATGGTCCCATCCTCACTCCGACCGCTGCCGCTTGGGACTGCCCTCGTGCGACTCATCGTCGTTCGAACGCTTCGCACTAGGCACTGATCTGCGGCTTTCCTCGTCGTTGTCGTCGTCGTCGTCCTCGTTGCCGGTGAGATCGATGAATGTTGGACCGCCATTCGATCGGCTATCGTCGCTGTATCCCGGGCTGGAGCTGTTGTCGCGATTCATCCAGTTGGAGAAGCGCTGTGCATTGCTTCTGTTGGAGACAGAAACGCTGCTTTCTCCCCGCTGTGTCACGTCACCCGTTCGGCTCTCGCCACTGAAGCTCATTCTGGAACCGTCAATATCCATTGACCTGAAGGACCTCTGCAGACTGCTTCCATCGGAGCAGCTCCTCCTCTCATCTCGCTGTCGGTCCAGACTCCGGTTCGCCGAGCTGGATAAGCGCGGTGGATCGTTGCTGGGGATGAAGAGGCTACTCTCTTCCCGCACATTGTCGGGGTTCCCGCCACTAGATCCCGAACTGCTGGAGCTTTCTTTCTTGACAGAGATTGGTGGCGACCGCAGTGGATCTTTACTGTCGTCAACGAAGAGAGATGACTCCTCTTGCGGGTGTGATCTGGCGTCGTCATCATCATCGTGTGTCAGATCAATAACCTCTCCACCGGCATTGATGATCCTGAGCCGAGCTGGTTGCGCCTACCGACCCCATTATCGGGCCGATCCGACTCGTCGTCACTGCCAGAATCAGATGAACCCTCTGGCGTTGTGGCCAGCGTCTCGTCCTCTGCCCCTTGTCCATCGTCCGACTCGTCGTCACTGACACTCGAAGACGAGTCAACTTACGTCGCCTCACCATCGGAATCCGAATCATCCTCATCTCCATTGTCTAATGCAGCACCGTGACACTGCAACTCCTCGAGACACTTCCAAACCTCTTCCGTGGGGCGCCATCCGGAAATCAGAGGTGGAAGATTTCTAAGCTTCGACTGTAAAAAATCGGATTCTTCCTTTTCTCTCGTCACGCAATTTCTCAAGTCGTCGAGGAATGTCTCGTCCTTGATGACCACCCTCATCGGCATCCTGCTGTAGTCGAACACCTTGATGCTCCGCAGGCCTCGGAGGCAGTAGACGTAATCGATGCCCTGCAAGCAGCGAAGAGCTCGATTAGACCGCGCATTAGGCTGGTGTTCGGTGAGCCTTGTCATGTATCCAACCATCACCCCGGAATCGCGCTGCCTTGGCTGCTGGCCGCGTTGCCATGGCCGCTGGTTGCGCTGCCTCTTTACTACCTCGTGAGAGCGCCTCCGATGCCACTCGGATTCACGCACCCAGATTGTAAGCGACTCCAGCCGGTTTAGTTGCGGCAACCAAGTCAAGGGCTGTGTTCGGCGAGAGAAGAACTGTCCATTTTTGGGCTGGTACGTCAGGTATTGAGAGCCAATCCATACAAGATAGACGGCTCTCAGCAGCCTCACTTTGGTGCGGCCGATTCCTGCCGCGAATCTCCCAAACTCACCGATGGAGGAGAACGCAAAGGAATTGTTCCCATAAAAGCAGTGAGATCCCCAGAAATGCCAGTTCTTATTGACCAACAGGGGAGCCAGCAGCTGATTGGGGCGACGAGAGCGCTTGTCGAATCGTATATGGAAGCGCCTGAGATGTAAAAACTTTCCTGTTCGGGTACGAGGGCTCAAGTCAGCTTCGTCAGGCTCAGTATTAGGCAGACGAGATATTGCATGGATGGGTCCAGGTAGACAGAAGTAGTGAAAAAGAATTGTCGCCTGAACCTGAAGCGGCAGTGACCACCGCCCATCCAAACAACGTCCATCTGCTTCCATATCCTTGTCATCCGGCCAGTAGGAACTTGAAGCAAGACGAAAATCCGGATGAACTGCCCAAGGACTCATGTTGCCTTCAAGGCAGGATAGCTTGTAGATATCTTTGTAGCTGCTGATCTTCAGCTCGGGATACTTCAGGTTTATCAGAGTCTGCCCATTGTTTATCGGAGTTTGTCCGTTGTTCAACCACATGCGCAAAATTTGAGGTCAAACCTGATCATGTTGTTAGAGCGGGAACTGGTAGTCAAGTTGCAGCATGTAGGTAGACCCTCACCAGTTTTGTATGTTGTCGAGTATTCTTTCTCCTTTGGATTTCTTGAATCCTTTTATTCAGCTTTCGTATCTGGTCGTCCTTCCTCTTAGATTCCTTCTCTAGCTCCTTCATTTTCGTGGTGATGGTTTGCAGATGCTCTCTAATAGCGCTATTGTTTTCTTGCAGACGAGCAACTCGAGCTGTCAAGGGAAGCTCCTCGAAGTCGGAACGCATGAATTCCTCGTCATCAGACAGTGGAGCGAGGCACACCTCGTCTGCATCGGGAACATCCATGGCTAAGGAGTGGCAGAAGGATCCCAGGGTTCGTAGCGAGTAAGCTTGAACTTGCCGTCAATATCGTTTTATAGAATCGTCGGCCAAGATCGTGAGAGCAAAAGATCAGATGGACGTGCCGAGAAACGAGACGTTTGCTTGATTAGGTGTATGGGAGAGGCGAGCTAACGAGTGTAGCAAGGTTTGCGAGTTCTGAGAAAGGGTCCATATGCTGTTAAACGGGAAAAGCGAGATGAAAGCGATGGGACGCAGAGTTTCGGAGGCAAGAGAGACTAGAGATGTAAGTCATTTGAAGTATTCGACAAGCGGTGCAGAGCCGGAAGAGAGAAGAACAAAGCTTCGGCGGCAGGAAAAGTGGAATGAAAGCGGCTGTTACTTACGGTTGGTAAGTCTCTGGAACCCGCCTGCCTGCAGCGTTATCAAGGCCGAGCAGGGCTTTCAAAGAACTAGGGCAGAAATATGGAAGATAAAAAGAGAAGATGATAGAAAGACCAGAAAGAGAAGGGCGGAGAAGAAGCGTAGGTGGAGCGTAGGCCTGCAGTTGCAAGAGCCCGAAACCGCTGGAGAGGGAAGAGAAAAGGAACAGAAACGCGCTCGTAGTAAGCTGGCTCACGAGGCGCAGCGCAGGGTCGACGAGGCTGAGGAAGAGAAGAGAAGAAGAGGTTAAAGGGCGCTCGTAGATCGTGCTGAAATAAATGCCTCAGACCTATAAAAGATATGAAGAGGTTGGCAGAAAGTGGAAAGAGGAAGAAGAGAAGAGAAAAGAAACAGAGAAGGCGCTCGCGATATAGTGCTGAGAAAGATGGCTGAGGCTAAGCGCAGGCCTACAGGTGCTGCTTTCGGAGGATGGTGAAGATGAGAGAGTGCGAGGAGAAGGGGGGCGCTTGGGATGCGAGAACGTATGTTGACTGACAGTCTGGAGTTTAAGGGCTAGTTATCAGTATTTGCTGCCTCGTTGGGCTTGCCCTTGATGCGTAAGAGAGAGACTGTGTGCGGGCAAGAGCGCAGGAAACTGAGGAGTTGACGATGACGCCAGAACAGGCAGAATGATCTCGAATCTAGGAAGAGCTCATGGCTTTCATCCCAGGCCTCGATGCGCGGCCTCGTTCGACTAAGAAGCAACACGCCTGCTATGCTCAGCGCTAACCTGTTCTCTGGAACTTTTCATGATTAATCCTGCGCAGTGAAGGAATTTTTAGAGAAGCAGAGTCTCGAAAGTCGACGCTGGAGTGCCTCTCAGTAAGAGAACTATTCACTCTCCCTGCAGGCTTCGATCGAGTCTGCCTAGCCTCTTTCTCATTCTCTTTAATACGAGAACAAATCGTAAAGCAAGTCCATCGCATCTTTGTGAGGCTGAAGGTACTAGTTGTTTGAATGGACAAGACTAGAGAAGCGAGGCGAGACCAAAGCGAGTGCCGAAGGGACGAGTATGATGATCGAACCATCATAACGGCGGAAGCTTTGCCTGTCGGAGAACTATGAAAGAAATAGAGGCGTGCGCGATGAGGTATGACCTGACAATCGCCAGCTCAAGGTGACGAGGGATCTGTTTAAAGGTTAGTGTCGAAGATCATTGAACTGAGACAGCCCAGTCGACGACTTCAGATATGCAGGGCCAGGCCAGGATGATACTGACGTCTGCGTTCTTGACGACCTTCATATTCCTTTGGCGTTATTCTTTTCGTATCGGTCCTCTTTTCGTCTTCCTTCAGCCATCGTCAACTTCAAAGTCTCCTCAGGAATCTAGGCAGAAAAGGATTGGCCATCTCGCGAGCTTAGATGGCGTGCCGCCGTTAGGTGAGACACCTGGAGGCCAGCGAGAAACGCCTTCACCTCACCTAGCCACCTTCAGACTCGGCCACCGTTGTCTCCCTCGCCAACCCGGGCTCACCAGTCTTCCTCTCTCGCCAAAAGCCCTTGCCGTAGTTGACCAGAATTTCCTCTCCTCGCTTAATACCTTTGCTGCTCTTCCCTCCAGCAACCCAGATGCCGACGCATAGCTGACCCCAGCGTTCGCACCAGGCTGGGCTAAACTCGGCGTTTGCCCTCTCTCTTACGCCTCTGTAATCGTTTACGAAGCGGCCCTCGTTGCCCTCGGCCACCGCATCCACAGCCAGATCAGCCTCCTTGTCGAGCCACAGGTCGTAGTCACTGTCTGCGAGTGATGTGGAAGCGTCTCCGCCATGGACGCGGCCCAAGTAAGCTAGGATGAATGTCCCAGGCATGAGATTCTGTGCCGCGAATAGGCCGCACTGGCCGTGGGTGGGGTGTCTCGGGTCCCGAATCTGCTGAATTCTAACGCGTGGCGAGGGGATCGTAGAGCTGGAAACAGGCACGACGGGAAGAGAAGGCGATCTGGTGCGGAGAGCCTCGAGGTGTGCGGCAGAGAGGCCTTTGGAAAGAAGCGGTGACTTGAGGTATGGGAGCCTATCAGGCCAGTTCTTGGGCCTGGACATTGGTCCATCAATAAGGCTTCATCGATTCCTGGCTTGATTGATGCTTGAGAGCTTCAATGTCTCCGCTTATGTCAGTCTGCGTCGAAGTACCAAGAAGGGCACATGACGTAGCCACGTGACTCACAGCTAGGGCGCATGATGCGTACGAAGCCGTCGAAATCAACGACAACCTGTCCCAATCCTTTGCGCCAACTTGCCTCAGAGTCTCTCTCGAACTCGGATCGTCTCTAAAGCTTCATATAGACCGTCTTTATCTAAACAAGTCTCAGATCCCGAGCCTCAAAGCACAATCGTCAGCTCTCTACGCTCCGTGCTGCCCTCTGCCCTCTGCCACCCCGGCGCGACAAGCCGCACCTTTAAACAAGCCGTGATCCGCCTCCGAGAATCACAGCGAGGTGTTGCTTCGAGCGCCAGACAGTGTTCTCGCCTCGCTCCTGGCCCATGAGTCATCTGCTGTGGAAATACTATTGGGAAAACGATGTGGACCGGTTCCGGCGTCTGCTTGCACCGGCCGGCTTCAGTTCGCACCCCGGCGCCGCCAAGAACGCGGCCATAGTCTTTGGCGGATCCAGTCCTGGAGGTCTCGGCACCTCACCGCGGAATGTCCACAAGGCCCGCCGGACTTCGGCCTTCTCCTCGGCCGTCGCGAGATCAAAGGACGGCGGCTCCAGCCTCGGCCGAGGGGATGTTAACGGTCGTGATCACGCTGGGCTGACTATACTGTTGCGTGCTTCCTCATCCGCGGATTCGAATGCAATCGAATTCGTCAAGGCCCTAGTCGAGCATCCGTCCATCGATCTCTACGTTCAGGATCCCGAGTCTGGTTGGAACGCGCTGCATCGAGCCCTGTACTCGGGCAATGCCTCCATTGCACGCTTGCTTCTGGCTGCGGAGCGCGGCGACTTGGCGAGTTCAGCGCCGCACTCCGTAATCAAAGTCGGCCAACTTATCAAGGCGAAGGATCACGAAGGGAACAGCCCCTTTGATCTCTACAACTCCACGATGAGCACGAGTGCGGGTGAGAAATCGCTCGATTTGCGACGCTCGGACCATGGGTCAGACGACAGCGACAGCAACGATGATGTGACCCAAGTGTAAGTGCTCTTCGCCACCTTGCCGTGGAGTGCCATCTGACAGAGTCTCAGCGGTGTTAATCTATCTCAAGGCAACAATCACGCATTTGAGGGTGGCGAACTTTACGTCTTCGGAAGCAACAGAAACGTTTCTCTTGGGATTTTAGACGACGATTACAAGGTCCCCAAGCGCATCCCTCTTCAGCGGCCTGACGGACTACTGCATCGTCTTCACGCGTCCTATCGGGAAAGACGGAGCGTGGAGCAGCCATGGTCGCCGTCAGATGTCGAAAGCATACCGAATATGATCCGGAACAAGCCCATTGTCATCCAGGAGGTCGTCATGTCGAAGCTTCATAGCGCGGTTCTGACGACTGATCCGGTGTCCAACCTCTACATGTGCGGTGTTGGCAGAGGCGGGAGGCTTGGGTTGGGTCACGAGAACACTCAATTCACCTTTCTTCCTGTCCAGGGCCCTTTTGCAGACCGAAAGATTCGCAATGTCGCGCTCGGACAAAATCACACCATGTTCGTCACTGACAATGGCGAACTCTGGACCTGCGGTCTCAACTCTGACGCACAACTCGGCTATGCTCTGCCACCGCCAGCGAGGGCCGACGAAGAGCCCCTGAGCTTGACGCCTCGCCAAGTCTTTGGCGCTCTGAAGAAAGAGGTCGTGGTAGGAGTCGCTGCGTCTGCCATGCATTCAGTGGCACATACCGGCTCATCCTTGTACTGCTGGGGACGTAACGCCGGTCAGCTGGCTGTCATGGACTCGGACTCCAGGTCGCTTGATGTGCAGCAGACGCCTCGAAGGGTCGCCGCTTCGCTCTTGTCGGCACCTATCGAGATGGTGTCTGCCATTGACAAGGCCACTACATGCCTGCTCTCTAATTTCACGGTCTGGGTCTTCACCAACTATGGATACAACGTGGTCAAGTTTCCGATCCCTGACGCCCTGAGCAATCACGATGTTGTGGCGAGTTACTTCTACAGCCGGCGCGACCGCGGCTGGAGAGATATCCGTTACATTACTTCCGGCGGCGAAACGATTGCGGCCGTCACTGCCCGTGGCGATCTCTTCACCATGCAAATCAACCACAAAGGAGACGCCAGCCAGCCAGCCGGCTCGACCACGAACCCCGTCAAGATGAAGAGTGCCATCACGCAGCCGCAATGCATTTGGAACTCGAGAAAGGACGGTGTTTCCTCCGTCAGTGTCGGTGAGAACGGTTCGGTCATTCTGTGTACGAAATCGGGAGCTGCCTGGAGACGAGTCAAGCGACCCAGCGCCAAGGTCACGGGCTTTCAGTCGTCAGAGACGAAGAAGAAAGATTTCAAGTTCGAGCGGGTTCCATACATTACCGACTGCGTCAATGTACGAAGCTCAGTCTTTGGGGCATTTGCCGCTGTGAGAAGAGACAAGAGCGTCATGTCGGAGAAGATCGGGATCGCGGAGCAGTCTCTCTGGATCGACGTGGGCCATCTCTGTTGCTTGCGAGATTTCAAGGCCTCTGAACCATCAGGCGTGGCTAATGCTTCGCGCGAGTCATGGGAGGCAGCCATCTCGAGAGAGCGTCCCGGCTCGGTGTCTCATGAGATCCTGCGGTCTTGGACCATTGAACGGGACTTGGCACACTGCACTTTCGGACACGACGATCTGGATGTCGAGGTCCAAACCACAGCTGCTCCGATCCGTATCCCGGTCCATGGCTTCGTTCTCGCTGCACGAAGCTCTGTCTTGCGTGAGGCCTTTTCCGCTTCTCGTCGGGGAGGCCCGAGAACTGCGCCATCGGACGTATTCCTGCTCGATTTCGTCAACGGCAAGCTTGTGGTGACTTTTCCGGGCGTCGACGTCTTCACCATTTTGAACCTCGTGCTCTTCGCATATCAAGACGCTGTCATACCGGTCTGGCGATACACGCGGAATTCCCCTAATCGCTTTCGCCAGGTCCGATCTGAGGTGATGAAACTGGCAACGAAGCTGCATATGCCACAGCTTGAAGCGGCTGCACGACTGCAGACTGGGGTTAAACGTTCCTTGAACAAGGACTTGAACGATGCCATCTCTGACCCTGCGTTTTTCGAGGACGGCGACGTCATCGTTCAGCTTGACGGCGGTAATGCGACGGTGCACAGCCAACTGGTGTGCCAGAGGTGCCCATTCTTCAAAGGCATGTTCCAGGGACGTTCAGAGGGACAGTGGCTGTCCCAGCGACGAAGTGAATCCTCGACCTGCGAGCTGGTCAAGATCGATCTGAGGCACATCAGTAAAGGCACGTTCCATCACGTCCTCCGCTATCTCTACGCCGACGTTGGTGAAGACATGTTGGACGAGTTGGCGATGCCTACCATTGACGACTTCTCGGAGATTGTCCTCGACGTCATGGGCGTTGCCAACGAACTGATGCTAGATCGCCTATCTCAGATCTGCCAGTCCGTGATAAGCAAGTTTGTCACAAGGCGCAACATTTGCAACCTTCTCAACGAGATAAGTCCCTGTTCGGTGACCGAGTTCAAGGATGCTGGGCTTGAATACATGGGTTTGCAGTTGGAGAGCATGCTGGAGAATCACCTCCTCGACGCTCTCGATGAGGACCTCCTCCAAGAGCTGGATCAAGTGGTCCGCAGCAACCAGCTAGCGAGGTTCCCTGTAGCCCGAAGCAACAGAGCCGAGCTGCGCCTGCATGAGAAATACCCAGACCTTGTGGTTGACATTGATGAAGAGCGTCGACGTCGCGTCAGAGAGATGGCCTTTAGGCTAACGCAGAAGGACGAGGAGAAGAAACTTTCATCCCTTTACAGGACGCGAGTCGGCAGCCTGGAAGAAGGCTTGAGCGTCACGCCGCCGGCCGAAAGAAGCCGGCCGTCTCCGAGAGCCAGCCGCAGCGAGCAGCCGAGTCCGACTCTGAGATGCAAACAGTCCCAGGGGGATATGATATTCAGCATGGACGAGGAGCTCACCAGCCCGTCGGCGTCCAAGGCAGGCGTATCGGAACGCCTGGATAACATGCCGCAGCTGTCAGAAGAATGGCAAAGCGGTACAGGCAAGACGCCGATAGAAGCGGAAAAGGCATCTCCCGTCAGCCCATGTGTACCTCCATCTTGGGCTCACAGCGCTGAAACGTCGGGCGAAGCTGTGGTTTCCAAAGTCAGCACGCCTACCAGAAAACCGATTGGGCCTTGGGCGTCTCCGGCTTCGTTTGGATCAAGGGTAGACCTTCGAGACATCATGTCCGAAGCGTCTTCCAAGTCGGAGCTCACTTCCGGTCTGGCGGCGCAGGCAACTAAAAGCCCTTCTTCCAGCAGGCCACCGATGAAGATGTCACAAAAGGAGCGCAAGAAACACCTCCAGATGCAGGCGGAAGCGGAAGCGGCCACGCCAGTCGGGAAGCCACTACAAGCGACGTCGACAGCAGCCACTCGGTCTCAGCCTTGGAAGGTAGTTGGAGCGCCTACAAAAGTGTCATCAAGTGAAGCCAGCCTCCCGCCTCAGACGGAGTCGACGGCAACACCAACCAAGAAACCAGCGGCCGTGGCCCCGGAAGTGATGCCCCATCTGAACCCGAGAAGGACAGGCTCGCCCGACACGAGATTCTCCGGTCAGGGAAGATTGGGCGGCGCTTCAATGGCAGGGCCAGCCAGCAGCAAGAATAAGAAGGCGCTGGTGCCGCATTCCAAGTCTTACATGACACCAGTTGCCAAGGCTGGTCCGTCTCTGGGCGCCAGCATGGTGGACATCATCGGGCAGCAGAAACGCGAGCAGGAGCTGGCGAAAGAAGCCGTGGCCAAGCGGTCACTGCAGGAGATTCAGCAGGAACAAGCCTTCCAGGAATGGTGGGACCTGGAGAGCCGACGAGCGCAGGAGGAAGAAGCCAGGCGACTGGCCAAGCTAAAGGATCCGGGCAACAGTACACATAGAAGGGGACGAAGAGGCAAGGCCAGGGCGAGCGAATCGACGGGCACAGGCGGCGAGGGGAGCAGCGGTGAAGCCTCACGGCGTGGTAAAGGCAGGGGGGAGGGCAAGGGCGTCAAGGGCAGCACCGCATGATGCTGTGTTTTTGTCTTGTCTTGTCTTGGATGCTGTTGTGTTGTGTTGTGTTGATTGTATCACCTCTCTAATTCTTCTCTTGCTGTTACTTGACCGGTTCTGACTGGTCGTGACCATGACAGAGAATGCTCGGGATGACATGCAGGCATGTGAGCACGTGTATAACAGGGATGGGATGAGAGGATATGGGATGCCAGGCCCGCCGTGGGAGCGTCATATCATCATCTCACTCATATGGCATCTGCCGTGGCGCGAGATTGGTTCCAGACCGATGTCAGATGTCAAATGTCGTGGAGTGATGGCACAATCTATGTGACTTTGCTTGCTTGCTGCTCATGCAGGAGTCAAGCCAGTTTGATGGTTTCACACAACTCGAGGTTTCTGCTGTGAGCCATCTACAAATATGACACGTTCCTCGTCTTGCCCTAGACTAACCCGTGTATTCGTACGGATGGATGACGTGACGTTGACGCCGGTTAAAAACGAGCAAAGTGATTGACAAGAGGTGTTGTCGGAAGAAGAATGAAGTATGTACACTTGGAAGATTCCAACGATACAGCACGGCTACGGCACTATGCGTGTATTTCTGCGGTCATAAGCTCAAGTTCAGCCCCTTGCTTGAGTCTATCGAGATCAACTGAGGGTTCTTGAGGCTTCAGCTCCATGAGCCTCACCTCAGCCACTACTCCATGAGTGTCCCGATGCCCACGGGCAGCTCTACCAGAGTGTCACTGGACAGGTAGAGTTCCCCAAGAGTTTGTCGTCATCGAGCACGAGTTGACTTGACGACTGCAGAACTTGCTCATGTCATGCCATAATCGCTATGGAACCAACTACCTCAAGATAGACTCCTACGAGTCGTGTATGGCCGCCTGTGATGTCATGCCTGAGTGCCGCAGCGTCGAGTACGAACCCCCGGACCAACAAGTGCTTCTACGGCACCAACACTGAGCATCCGACCATCTCGGCCAAAGCCTTCCTCAGCGCCCATTCTCTGGGCTGCCCCGGAGCCTGCTCTTCCTGCAAGAAGACGGGCTGTGACAAGAAGGACAACAAGCCTCTCCCAGCCGTAGCCCTGTCATCAAACTGTCAGACTCTTATGGCCCTTATTGCTTGCTGTCTAGAGTCGAAACGACAAGAGCTGACGGCTCGCTCCCCGTCCCCTCTCTCCCCTCGGCGAGTACGGCTCTTGTGAGGCAAACGACCTCGACGAGCTGCTGAACCCCATAGACAACCAAGGCAACCCACCAAGTCCACGCTCCGTTCCATGCCAGCGGCCCAGTCTTGACGCAGTGTAAGCCAAGGGCCGGGACCAGCAGCAAGGCGACCGTCATGTTGATGTAGGCCATGATCTTGGGGAAGGGAGGCTCGGGGCGAGTATCTTGCAGGATGACGTATGCAAAGATGCAGTTCTGCATCTGATAAGCCGGGGTTGTCAAGTTCAGGAGGAACCAGAACAAGTCGTTCAAGACTTGAGTCATCTCGGCTGCGCGTTCCAGGCGGTAGTTGGCCGCGGCGAGGACAATTCCCGGCAGAATGAAGGCGCCATAGCCGAATGCTACGCCTAAACTCAGCTGAAGCATGGCGGCAGCATCGAGTTGTCCCGTCATGCGTCTCATCTGAGTCGAGGTGACGGATGCCGTGCCCATGTACAACGTTCCCGACACGATGAGTAGCACAACGCCTGCCTCCATGCCTCGTGCATGACTCCTGTAGTGGCTGACGGTCTGCTCGGCCGTCCAGGACGGCGGGATGGGGGGGAAGAAGCCGCTGGCGATGAGTGCTGCTAGGCCGGTGACGAGGGAGAGGACGGTGCCGATGATGCAGGCGAGCTGTAAGTTGCGAGAGGACGACATTGTTTGAAACGTATCAAGTATGGGGTGCTGGTTGTCTCTATGTTTGTGTTTGAACTGAAGAGCCCTACATGAGCCCGTATGTACATGTAGTAGAGGTGAAAACGGCTGGAGTCATGAAGAAGACTAGAGTCTGGCAAGGGCCACTATATATGTGTTTACACGTCTCTATGTAAGTGGACGCCCTCAGGTATCTCAACATCAAAACACTCCCGCTGCAAAGATACATTAACATTGATGAACCGGCTGAAGCGAAACCGGAGCCAGAGTTCAATCATATCTCAATCATATCCTAGGTAGGATTCATGCCGGCCAACCGACAATTCATCAATACCATCCTTGTCTCATGACCATAGGTGCGTCGACGAATGCTACGCACATTTCTTTCCCAATCGAGTTTATTGACTCGTCTGTCTGCCCTTGAAGACGGGGGTTAGTGACACATCACTTCGATTATATATGTATCCGGTCCTGTTTGTTCAAACTTCCGGCGCTTTCTTATCTTGAATCGTTGCACAAGAACTAACGTGTTATTCGGCATCCCTATAGCCTATGTATGAGCATCGCCACCTGTACAGTCTGGGGCTCTTCACAGCGACGTACTGGCCCAACACGGCCTTTCACCATGGTTACGTTTCGTAATCTATATGCCCTTGTGATCAACTTCTTGACGCGCTCATCTAGACTGTCTTTGGGTTTAGGACGCTTGTAAGTCTGAGACGTAGGAACATTCAACTCGAAAATGGGGGTAAGCTGTTGAAGCTAAAGAGACATCACCAGCTCGTCAGACCAAAACCCAGACTCAATCAGCTACGACAAGGCTGCTTCTATTCTCGGCACACTACGCTTTGTTCGCGACATTGGCCTTCTTAAACCAGGCGAGAAGCTTTTGTTTCACGCGGCCACGGGGGATACATCCATTTCCCAAGCAGCCATATGTTTGTTGCCTTGTCGCAGATCATCCGAGCCAAGACCTTTGTCACGGTCTCAAACCCGAGCTAGCTTGAAAGCCAACATGTCGAGTCGACGCCTGTTCCCGACTGTCACGTCTTTTACAGGTGTCAACATGGTCTCGCGGCTGAGCTCAACGGGATGACGCAGGAGCAGGGTCCCGACGTTGTGCTGACTGTGGAGCACGAGGGCATCTTGATACTCAAAACTGATCATGATGATGGCTTGCTTCCGGTAGGTTGTTGCAACTAAAGGTTCATGGCTCGAGACTGACGTGCAATCACCCTCCATCAGTGAGTCTGGTCACAGCATCGACGTGGCTGACGAGAAGCTGCAGCCAACTCACCCTGTGGATTTGACAGCCTCCAAGTTGTCCATCGGCCATCCTCCACACCCTCGAGGCAACCCGAAGCTTGCGTTGGCTGCTCCCTGAAGCTCTCGACTTGCACATTGTGGCGTCGCCGATTAACCCGATGAGAAGCCGGGCTCTTGAAAGCCAAGACCTCAGCAAGCTCACCCCTTCTCGCATGTCATATGTTTCTTGCATCGCCACTGACGGATCTGGCGTACGCAATCCAATCATCTATCATGGCCCATCGGCAGGCACAAGGCTTGGCAGGAACCTGCATCAAGAGGGCCAACGAGCTACACGACCAGACGGCAGTCCACAACCGGTAACCCGAGAGATGACGATGGCGTGTTGGGTCTGTTGGACGCGGATTTATGAAGGCTCTCGAGATGATCATGAATGATCAAAAGGCCAGCATCACATCGACAGCTTGATGGTTATTGAGATGCTGATGTGGGCTCTGAAGCAGGCAGGGAGCCATGTCGCTGTGTTCAAGGTCTCGAGCAACGAGCCGCTTGTGGAGTTGGCTGAGAAGATCGCCATTTAGTCAAGCCCGAGCAGGTGAGAAGCTGTCGTCAAGAGTTGTGAAGGAGGGTGACGACGTTGACCTTTCTGTTTCTGGTGTTTCCTCGTTGTGAAGAAAAAACGTTGACGAAGGAGGAAACACGCAGCACGTGGCGAGACAGGGGTCGACAGCCAAAGTTCAGGCGGTAAAGCTCAAGACTGTTTCCCCATGAAGTATTCGCACATACATACATACGATACACGCACATGTATGGGCGAGATATTACCGTCTCAAGCATCGATCGACGCTGTTATCAGCCCTGTGCCCATGCAGGCAAGACCTTATCTCCTCTCCCTCTGAGGGTTTAGGCTATTTCTGCTTGCGTGACTCAACGTTGAGCATCCATCGACCCCATGATCAGCCGGAATCAACGATAAGACCTGGACCTCCTGAGCGGCCTGGCTTCAAGACACGGACTGTGTGGCGTCAGCGTTGGATTGGCACCGTCCTGCACTGTACACGATAGGACACTTCACACTGCTCGTCACAGTGTCATGGTGCCTCGCCGAGTCTCGGAGGCCAGGCTCTGAGGGAATGAACAAGTCTCTTTAGGAGGGAATCGGGCAAAGACGGATGTAGTAGAGACAGCGATGGTGGAAAAAGATGGATCAAATGACCGTGCAACTGAGAGAATGGCCGCTCGGTCAAGGGGCTCCTACAGTGTCTGCGACTCCTCAGACAGTACAGACGGTACAGTGTGCACACAGTACGAATACGCGGAAGGGCAAAGTACCACCAGGCTTACGGCGGTCTCGCGGGCCGGGGTAACCGATACCTGCAGGCCTGCTCCGGGTCTACGGCTGCCACTAACAGTCACCACACGGTATACAGGCACCTGTAGTACAGGTGGGCAGGGCACAGACTGCCCCGGGCCAACCTGACACCGCAGGGTGCAGTCAATCCAGGCATTCACGCCTGCAGCAGCCTGCAGAAGCAGACCTGGACCTCCTGGTAGTGGCTAAAGCAAACCTACAAACACACCTACATACTAGCCTCTTTCTTTTTCGTTGCATCTTCCTGCCTATTTTTTCCGTCATCGGCTCTGGGCCAGCCGACCTCGCCCTGTTCGCTCCATCTCGAGCCCCCGATGACGACCCATCACGAGGACCCTTAGCCGTCTCTGGTTACCAGCGAGGTCCAGCCTTATCTGACCTACCTCCAGAGCGGAGCCCGCCATCCCCGGCAGTGGCCTCCAGGGCTCTTCTTATCGCCAGTAGCACCAAATCGACGACGACAAAGCACCCACCTTCTGTCTCTTCCCTTGGAGAGGGCAACTCAACGGCTTCATCCCGTCTTTTTCCACCTTTCAGCCTCTGCTCGCTGCTGCTGCTGCTGCTGCTGCCCTCATCCTGCCGTCTCTCGGACGACTCTCGCTCCTCCGCCCGCCTGCCTTCGACGCTCTACCACCCCGACTTCGCCTTGTCCGGCTGCGCATCGCGACCTCACACTGCCCGCCTGTCTGCCTGCACTCTCCACCAATCGCCGGATAACTGCCGCCTGCGTTGACGCACCAGGGCCGGGGCTCCCCCCCCCCTCCCCCTTCCGCCTCACTCCTAGCTTCCCTTCCACCTCGGCTGTCGGTCCCATGTCCTCTCGCACGCATCCTTAGACGAACAATCGACCATGGAACAGCCGGTCCTCATCTCCATCGATATCCCTATCAACGCCTGACAACCCGCAGATTTACCCATCAAAACATGCATCAACAGGCTCGAGCGCCTCCGAAGCTCGCTTCGCCGGCCTCGTCGCCCCAAGCAAACCAGCCGCGAACCAATAATCCGCCGCTGGGTCCCCCGGCCGAGTCGGTCAAGAAGCTAGATCAGATCGTTCAGGTACGTCGATGGGCCCGTTACCTTGCAGGACGCTGACCGGCTACGCAGAACTTTTATGCCAAGGCCGCTGTATTGGTCCTCGACGCCCGCATCAAGGTCAAGATCGCTCGCAATGCCAACGGCATGCGAAAGACGAGCAAATGGGTGAGAGCCCGCACTCAAATCCATCCTTGGCTCTTGTGCGAGTGTTCTCCCGGCTGACTTGCCTTTTATCAGTACCAAATCGACACGGACGAAATAGACGACTTTCGAGAAGAGCTCAAGATTTGGAAGACCTGCGGTAGCCTCGATAACCAGCCCCCACCAATGATCATCGAGGTCTACCTGGATACGTCGCGTCTAAAGGAGAACCAGAGCCTCGTGATACTCGACGGCGACGGGAAGCGGTGGGATGTCATGGAGCAACTCGGCGCCCCGAGCCCGTCTAGCGGCAGCAATTCGCCCGGTCCGGTCCCCAAAACTTCACAGGTTATACTGGAAAGGTGGCGGGTCGAGCTCAAGACGACTGGTAACGAGAATCTCTCCGATGACTTCGGTCCCATCCTGCCCACCGTTTACAAGAAGGCCATCGTCTTCTTCAGAACCCTCTTCGTCACTACCCGACTGCTGCCGACCTGGAAGTTTGCCAGTCACAGCGCCGCAAAATGTTCTCACCCTTCTCTAATCCCTCGCTGCAGGATCTTGACCGAGGAGCCGGCCAAGACGAGCCCGGACCTGCTGAGGCAGCCCATTGACGGAGGGACCGACGCCGCGACTGAATACATGTTTGGCGATCTCGACGTGCCCGTTGGCCGGCTGAGCGCCTCTGTCGTCTATCGAAACGACTGCAGCTTCCGCATCGACGACTCGGAATCCCTACTCAGCTCCCGCTTCATGGGTGTCGACGAGGCCGTATTCAAGCCCTCCCTACCGCACTACGGGGAACGGGGGCAGCGCGCGCCCGCGGTCGAGCCGGCATCCCTGCGTGGCCATAATCGGGGCGTTTTTGGTGACGTGCAACAGACCTACGGAAGTCTGTCGACATTCCATGGCGACGGTCCGCTGGGTACGAGTCCCATCTCAGCTCTGCGAGCCGTGAGGCCGCCTGGATCTGATACGAGCTCTCCCCCTGCGTCTTTCGTCCTCACGCCCGCCCTGGACTCGCCCAACTCGCTTCCGGTAACGTCCCGGCCCTTGTCCGCTCGTCAGCCGCTTCGACCTGGCGACGGACCCGCCAGGAGGACGTCCATGTCTTTTCAGCCGTTCAAGGCCGGTTCCCTATCCGGGTCTCCCGTTCCGCGGACGCTGGACTCGGAATCCCCCGCGTCGACGCATTCGCTGAGCCGTCCGATCGGCCTCCCGGCAGGCTCGCAGCCCAGGGCTCGGTCGACGCTGACGGCGGGAATGCCGGCGTCACTACGGGGTGGCCCGCCTGCGTCCACCGGCACCGGCACCGGCACCGGCACCGGCACCACCGCTACAGAGGCCGCCGTGGTCGGGTCACCTCGGCCGGCGTCGAGCAGTCGATATAGCAGCAGTTTCACCCATCGTCGAGGACGACCCTCGATGGGCAATACCAGCAAGGGTGGCGACGAGGAACAGTCGAGTAGTGGCCGGCAGAGCCTCGCCTCGTCCGTTGCCCAGCCGGGCTCGGGCCTTCTCGCCGAGGCGGGGGGGGCGGCAAGTTCTGGCTCGCTTCATGCAGAGGAAGACGACATCTCCGATTTCCTCAAGGCCCTGGATAGCAAGAAGACGTTGAAGAGCTTCGAACCTGCCAAGAGGGGAGAGTCTGCCGCCAACAGGACCGTTGCTCAGCTCTCCAAGTTTCACTTGATGAAAGACTCGAACAACGCTCTCGGCGAGTCGATGACGTCGTCGATGCAGATGCACCGTTCCTCGAGCTCCTCGAGCCGGCAGCTCGCCAGCGTCCCCGGCATGGTGGCGCCGGCCTCCGTCTCGACGTCGACTTCGCCTGGCAAGCCGGTATCGCCGCACACGCCGCACACGCCGGCCATCCCTTCGAGACTCAGCGAGAACTCCATCATTGACTACAACGTCACGGGTAGGGTCGTCTCGAGGAGCGGTCGTCGTCAGGAGCCGGCGGTGCCGGAACCAAGCAGAGAGAGCACCATGACGCAGGAGGGCACCACGGCCATCGACATCCCCTTGTCGCCCCGGCTGGGCTCGTATCAGCGGCGCTCGAGCTCGGTGGCCCAGCAGAGCCGTGCGATGATGGACGACGATGACACTGATCTGGCTTTTGCCGTTCATCGAAGCATCAGCTTAGGGGCCGACGACCGGGAACCGCCGGCGATGAGCACGCTTCTCGGGAGGCAGATGCAGATGACGAGGAGATCACCGACGCACGGCAACCTCCCGGGCGCGCTCAGGCCGGCGGCCGACATTCAGCCCTCGGACTCGTCCGAAGGCACGATGCCGCGGGAGTCTACGGACGACAACCCACCTGACGGGCTCATGCCGTCGGGCCCGTCCAGCTCGCCATTTCCTCGGCGTCGCTACACGGGAATGGCGGCGGCGGCGGCGGCGGCGGCGGCGGCGGCGGCGGCGGGGTGCAGGCCAACGCCGCCACAGTCATCCCGAGGCAGCTTCGCGGGATCCGTGGGCAGGCTGGGTCGAGCTGACGATGAATCAGTCAGCGACGAGCCGCTGGTGTTTGACCTTTCGGAGATGGACGCCCACGTCCGGCGAAGTCTGGAGGAGACTCGAGGCGGAGGCGGCAACGCCAGTTCGGATCGAAGCGGCTTCGAACCTCGGGGGACGACGCGTCGAGGCTGGTAGTTTATGACTCGCGACGGGCTGATAATGGGGCTCGTGTGAGACGGCGAAAGACTGAAAAATGTGGAGGCGGCAGAGTTGTCGATGCCATGTGGCTAACTTGTTTGGTTTCTTTTTTTGCCTGTCCTTGTCTCCCCCCCCTGTTTCGATCCCATCCTTTGCGACGGATCATTGGAAGGGTTCACGGGGACTCTGGCATACGGTTTCGATTGGCGTTGCAGGTTCCGTCGTGTCTGTATTGCGATGCATATATGAGTCTGGTCCAAAGAGCGAGCAGGAGTGAGGGTGTTGTATATTTGGACTATGAACAAGTCTGTCTACCTACTCTTCGATGGGAGCGGGAGAGGAGGGAAGCAAGAAAGGTACGTGGTAGGAATTGGAAGAATAGTGTCAGTGGTTTAGCTGGTCAGGCTGTACTCGTACATACCTAGATATGTATTCGTTTGTATGTAGGAAGTATGTACGAAGTATTCGTAGGTTGATGTGAGGGAGCTGTTTCGACGATTTGCCATGTCTCATGTGAGAAGGCCGGAGTGATAGATAGCCTGATAGGGCGACGGGATACTTGAAGTGGCTGTGCTGATGAGTATTTCCACGATGAGACTAGCGTGTCTCGAGACTTGATGATGCTCAGATGCAAAGTACCGCCTGGTGTAGATGGGGCCGGTCCAGTCTGACAAGCCACACAGCAGGCACATAAGTCAGCCGCATGACGCAGCGCGAGAGACGAGCCGAGCCGAGCGAACGTCACTCACTCTCTCTCTCTCTCTTCCAACTCGGTGCCTGTCCCCGTCTGCCACGTCTGCCCGTCATGTTCCGAGCAGCAGCAACGGGCCCCTTTGACGAGGTCGTCGGTGAGTCTCTCTTTCCGGTTCCCGCCATCCGCATACACTGACAACAGAGGCAGCCAAGGCGACCGACGAGAACCTCACGTCGGAGGACTGGGGAGCCATCATGGAAGTCTGCGACAAGGTCTCGGGCGACCAGAACGGCCCCAAAGAGGCTGTCCAGAGCATGATGAAGCGGCTGGCTCACCGCAACGCCAACGTTCAGCTCTACACGCTCGAGGTCTGTCCCTGCCTCCCAATATCTGCTCGTGCCGAGGACTGACGTTACGAGTCGCCAGCTGGCCCATGCCCTCTGCCAGAACTGCGGGCTGCCCATCCACCGCGAAATCTCGAGCCGGGCCTTTACCGACTCTCTGCTACGGCTGGCTAACGATCGTAACACGCACGGCCAGGTCAAGGCCAAGATCCTGGAGAAGATGAAGGACTGGAGCGACATGTTCGGCAACGACTCGGAGCTTGGCGTCATGTACGACGCCTACCATCGGTTGAAGCAGAGCAACCCGACGCTACAGGCCCCCAGCGCACCGCAGAAGCAGGGCCTCACCGAGTCGGATCGGCAGAAGGAGGAGGACGAGCTGCAGATGGCGCTGAGGCTGAGTCTGCAGGACGAGGAACGCAAGAAGGCGGCACCCGCGGCCGCTGCTGGTGCCGTCTCGGGCACTCATACAGCTTCGGCTGGCCAACAGCACGGGTCCGGGGCGACGCCGTCTGTACCGGCGGGGACGACGGCCGCGACGGTCAGCCGGGTGAGGGCCCTCTACGACTTCGTTCCCTCGGAGGCGGGCGAGCTCGAGTTCAAAAAGGGCGACGTCATCGCCGTGCTCGAGAGCGTCTATAAGGACTGGTGGCGGGGGTCACTCAAGGGCAAGACGGGCATCTTTCCGCTCAACTACGTCGAGAAGCTCACGGATCCGACGCCCGAGGAGCTGCAGCGCGAGGCCCAGATGGAGGCCGAGGTGTTTGCCGAGATCAAGAACGTCGAGAAGCTGCTGACGCTGCTGAGCACGTCTAACACGGCGCCGCGGGAGGAGGATAATGATGAGATTTCGGTACGTCGACATGGTTCAGCCTCTCTTGTCTTGACTGACGACGAGGCGCAGAAGCTCTATCATCAGACGCTGGCTATCCGGCCGAAACTGATCAAGCTCATTGAAAAGTACTCCCAGAAGAAGGGTAAGGAGGCTTCCATGCTTCCGTCTCTCATCTTGTCAGCCGCAGACACTGACGGACGATAGATGACTTTACGCAGCTCAACGAAAAGTTCATCAAGGCCCGTCGAGACTACGAGGCTCTGCTCGAGTCGTCCATGTCGCAGCCGCCTCAGCACAACTACCATCAGTACGCCATGAGACCGGGGCCGCCGGGCCAGGCCTACGGTCCCGGTGCCGGAGAATACGGCGCTCACGAGACGGCCAAGTACTACGCTTCCGGGCCGCACGGAGGTATCTCAACAGGCCCATTCAGATGTATCACTTGCTCGTTCGTTTTCTAACTCGTTATTTCTTTTCTAGATCCGCAGCAGCAGCAGCAGCAGCAGCAGGCCCCCTCGTCAGCACCCTTCTACGTGGCCGGAACAGAGGTCCCCTCCCAGTCAAGCCATCAGCCCGTATACCCACCACGAGAGCCATCGCCACGGCACACCAAGCAGCAGCAGCAGCAGCAGCAGCAGCAGCACGCTCCATCTTCACCGCAGACTTACGCCCTCTACTCACAGGCTCCCCCATCGAGCCAGCCGCGGCCGACGAGCACGTACGGCGCTCAGGAGCTGGCCACGTCGGCGTACGACTCGCCCGTCGTGTCGCACAATGCTAGCTTCGCGTCACAGCAGCAGCCACAGCAGCAGCAGCAAGGGTCGTCATCGGCTGCGTACGCTCAGCAGCAGGTTCACTATCAGGGTTACAATCCGCCCGATCATGCGCCGCCGCCTGCGCCGGACGGACAGCCGCCGGGGGAGCAGAGGTATAAGCCCTACGTCCCGCCGAGCGGAGGGCCTAGTGCGCCGAATCCGAGTGATTACTATCGCTAGCTGGTGAGAGGCGAGGAGATGGGGGTTGTCGTCGTCGTCGTCGTCGTCGTCGTCGTCGTCGGCTTGAGGGATACGAGGTGGGTGGTGTTACGGGGGAGGCGTCGGAAGAAGAGAGGATTCTATCCCGTACGCGTCATGAATATACTCATTCATCAAGAAGATAGATGGTTCAGCACAATGTGCTCCAAACACCGTCTTATATCTACAAGGTATCCATCAACATAACAACCTCGACCCCCTTATCCCTAACCCTGTCCCTAACCCTATCCCTATCCCCATCACCACCTCCGCCCATAAACCTCATTCTCAACCCTCCCCTTCCTCACCACGTTAGCCAAAGCCGAGCGAGCCTCCCCGCCCTGCCGGACAGGCTCCTGCGCCGGATTCGCAACAGCAGCAGGCCTGAAGAGGTCTATGAGCTCGCCGAGGCCGAGCTTGAGCGCGTCTCTGCCACCGCCCTTGCCGGCTCCCTCGATGGCTTCCTCGGCTAGCTGGCGTTTCTTCTCTTGTAGGGCTAGGATTCGGTCTTCGACGGTGTTTGCCACGGTGAGTTTGTAGACTGTCACGTCGGTTTTTTGGTTGAGGCGGTGGACGCGATCTATAGCCTGCTCCTCTACAAACTTGAAAGACGTCAGGATTTTTTGTTTTCTTGTTTTCTTTTTTTTTTTTCCTTCGGTGTGTCCACGCGGCGAGAAGAGCAAAAAGGTACTCACGGGATTCCAAAAAGGCTCGAGGATGACGACCCTCGTCGCGGCGGTAAGGTTGAGGCCCAGACTGCCGCACTTGAGACTGCAGAGCAGGACGCGAACGGCAGCGTCGGAGCGCAAGAGCCGGAGACTCTCCTCGCGCTCGTCGTTGGCCATGCTGCCGTCGTAGCGGCGGGGGCGGAGGCCGGCGCCGCGCACGTGGGGCTCTACCAGGTCGAGCATCGAGGTGAATTGCGAGAAGACGATGAATTTGTGGGTGTGGGCTTCGGCGGTTAGGAGTTGGGTTAGGCGCGTTATTTTCGAGGAGGGGGCTGTGGCTGGGGTTGTGGTTTGGTGAGGGTTGGGGGATGATGTTGTTCCGGAGTCTGTTCCGGAGTCTGTTCCGGAGTCGGAGTCCGAGCCGGAGTCCGAGCCGGAGTCCGAGTCCGAGCCGGAGCCGGAGTCCGAGTCGAGTTTCTGCGCCGCCATCTTCCGCGTCATCTCCTCGACCAAAGGCAAAGACTCCCCTCCTCCTCCTCCTCCTCCTCCTCCTCCTCCTCATCATCATCAACCACGAAGCTATCGAGCCTGCTCGCCTCGTCGTCGTCACCGCTCTCACTCTCCGACTTCCCATCTCCGAGCCACTCGCCGCCGCCCTCGGCATCTTCGTCTTCCTGCCCGCCTGTCTTGCCCAGTCGGAGGGCGCCGCGTTCGGAGTCTGGGACGAGCCAGCTTCCTTGGTCGTCTTCTTCTTCTCCTTCTTCTTCGTCGTCGCTGTCGATGATGGCGTTCCGGTTGCGGCGTCTTCTTGAGGGGTGTTTGAACCCTTCGCTTTCAATGGCTTCGGGCTGCTTCTTGACGTCGTTGCCTTCCTCTTCTTTGACTACTTTCTTCGTCTCCGTCTTCTTCTTCTTCTTGGTCTTCTTCTCCTCCTCCTTCTTCTTCTTCTTCTTCTCCCTCTTCCCCTCCAGACTCTGCTGCCGGTTAAAGCTCTCCAGATCCTCGTGGCACGCCGCGCAATTCTCCCTCCCGAGCTCGACGTCGACTCCATCCAGACATCTCCCGCAGATGGCGCAGTTCTTGGCCGCGAGCCCCATGCCGGCAAACATGTCCGCCACGGCATCAACATCGGCCTCCTGCTTCCGCTGGCTGCTCCCCCCGACGGCCAGCGCGTCCTTATCCTTGGCCAGCTTGCCTCGCACCAGGATCGGGTGGTTACACGCCTGTCGTAGCCGCAGCAGGAGGGTGAAGGCGTTCATGTAGCTCACGTTGCTCTGCATCATGGCCTCCATGCTCTTGTCGGCCCGCTCTTGAAGTCGGTCGTAGAACTTGCGCTCGGCGGAGGAGAGGACGGTCGAGACGTTGACCACGTTGCGAGCCGTGACCCGGAAGTCGGACGTCTCGGGGGTTTCGGAGCCGGTCTCGTCCTCGGCAGTATCACCACCGGGTCGTAGAGCGCCGCTCTCCTTGAGGATGGCCTTGGTCCTGCGCTTCATGAAGCAGCGCAGAATCGAATGCAGACGACGGATAGCCACGTGCCCCTTTCCGTTCTTCACCGGCAAGTCGATATGATCCTTCCACTGTCGAATGTCGTCGTAGGGCGCGATCCGCAGGAAGCGTACCAGCGACTGCAGCTCGCCCAGGTTGTTCTGCATCGGCGTTCCGGATAGACACCAGCGATACTCGGCTCGTAGCGCGTAGCAGGCCTTTGTCGTCTTCGCCATCCGGTTCTTGATGGTGTGCGCTTCGTCGAGAACGACACGCCACCAGTGATGATGGAAGCAGCCCGTCTTATGGCCTTCAGGCGATGACTTGCCGTGCTCCGAGACGAGGATCTGGTACGTGGTGATGACGACGTCGTAGAGAGCCATGTCGTCCATCTTCTTGCTGCGCTGAGGTCCGTGGTGAACGAGCACCTTGAGACCGTGACTGGCCTTGACCTTGTCCTTGATCTCGTGCTCCCACTGCCGGATGAGCGCCAACGGGGCGACGACGAGCGTCGGCTTGGCCACGCCCTCGAGGTGCTTCTTCCAGCCCTGTCCGTCCCTGACCGGCTTCTGGTTCGTCAGCACCAGCGCAAGCGTCTGTAACGTCTTGCCTAGGCCCATGTCGTCGGCCAGAAGCCCGCCCTTGGGCACCCTGCCGCGCTTGACGGGGCCCAGCTCGCGGCCTCGCATCCAGTTGACGCCCTCGACCTGATGGGGCAGCAGTCTGACGCTGAGACCAGCCACCACGCCGTCTTTTTCTATGAGATTACCCTTGTTTGTTGTCTTCTTCTTCTTCTTGTCGGCCTCTCCTTTTCCGCCATCTTCGCCTTTTTCAGTCGAGCCGACGTTATCGCTCCTCGTCTCGAGAGGCGTCTCTTCTTCATCTTCATCGTTATCATCATCCATACCGCCCTCGAGAAGCGCCTTGAGGTCGGCATTGGCTTTGGCTGGGTCGGTATAGAAGACTTCGTCGCCAGTGTTCCTGACCGTCAACTCCGGGAGGCCGCCCGACTGGAACATTGGCATCGGCGGAGGCTTGCGGTCTTGAAAAGTCCGAGGCCGTGGTCCAGAGATTTTAGTGCCGCCGAGGTGATGTTCAGGCCGAGTCTTTTGGTGGATGAAGACGTCGGCTTTCTTCTTAAGGGACGACATCATCTTGGTTGGGTGTCCAAACGTTGGATGGCTCGTCGATTCCGCGCCACCAACTGGGCCTGTTGTTTCACCACCCGCAGATTGGCTTTGCGGCTCCGTCCAGTTCTTGATAGCAGCCGTAATGTCCAGCTCGTCGTCAACCGACGTCTCTCGTCGTTGGTTTGGGCCGGGGCGTGATGCCGCTTTCGGCGGCGCCCGTTCCGTCACCATGGTCTCTAAAGATTCGTCGCGTGGCAGAGAAAGAGTATCTCGGGGTTTGAAAGCGAAGCTTGATCCTGGTTTCTTTCTGCCTGGATCGCGGCTCATGGCGGTGCTTGAAGCGTCGCGGTTGAATCTCGTTTACTTTCTTTAGCGTCCTCGTGAGACGATGACATAATGATTGCCACGGCAACCAACGTGCACGAAAACAACATTCCATGTGCGAATAAGTACCTAACTACCTACCTAGATTTAGCTGCTGAATAGCCCTGGCTTTCTCTGGAATAAAGACTATAAAAGCTGTCTCTCTCCCCTACATACGACTACATAGAGGCTGATCTCGGCGAAACATGTCCCGTTCCGAAGCCACTGGGGCGTGTGTCTACAAACATGATACAAGGAACTACGCTGCGACTCCAGCCGCATGTGAGCACCAAGTCTACGTCGAGCGCATGCCCAGGCTCCATTTGCATCAACTAGCTCCCGTTTCCGATCGAACCAAATGTTGTGCAAGATGTACACGGCGAACCGACAAAGTTGTTGTCCCTCCGCGTCTCGAGCATCTTCAACGCTCGTTTGCCAACGACCTTGCTCATCGTGTTTCCTCGTCTGCATCAACCATAGACCAGCTTGAAGACATCGTTGAATACAAAGTATTGACCGTTGGCCGGATCACGCGCCAGCTGGAAAGCCTGCGTGTAGTTCATAGGGCGTTGCTCTTCGTCAACCTAGTAGAGGGACCATCAGCTGACATGCCTCCCTGAGGTGGGCAAAAATAAAGAAGAAGACGATACCAATAGCTGGCCTGTCACCATGATAAAGATGCCGCCATCCGAGATGGACGGCTGCGCGTCAAGTGTGGCAACCTGATGCTTGACTCTTTGAAAAGGTAAGGACTATCGAGAGCCGAAAAGTCAGCCAGAGCCCAAACGAGATGCGATGGCTAATTTGACGTACCGCAAGCTTCTCGACAATGCTGTTACACCCACGACAAGAGGCGGACTCGAACGTGAGCATCGACTGCTCGCGCTGCGGGGCAGGTCAGCCAGACATCCAGCAGCGACGGGAACAAGGGTCGAACGAACGTAGAGCGTGAGGAGTGACTTGCGATCCGTGTCAAACGTATTGTAGTAAAACTCGATGAATTGCTCTGTCGCGCGTCAGAGATCCCCTCGCGCCCGACAACACGAGCCGTGATGCTTACTAGCGACTTCTTCAAAGTCTTTTGCGTCGTGGTTAGCCCGTCGTCTCGCGCGTCCAGCAAACAGCGTCAAGCACTTACTGTTGTTATTCATCTTGACGACTGGGGGAGCTGTGAAGCACAATAACCAGCTGTTCGAGCGCCAGAGGGCAGTATCGTTGGGTTGTCGCAGAGAGGCCTGATGATGGTTGCAAGCCCGCCTCGTCGACGGCTTCGGTCCTGGTGGGGTAATTTGCAGGACAAGAGGCGGGGCACCGTGTGACGCTGTCGCTCGCACATGCGAGTAGTTAACGAGCCTCGGCAAGCCCTCTACCGTGAAAAGCTCAGTCTCGCACGGACTGTTAGTAATAAGCGTGCGGTGGTATGCCATATAAGGACCTAACCTACCTACACTTTGCAGGCCTCGGCGAAAACTCTGCAAGTTCTGTTGTTGGCTCGTCTGGCTGCTGGTGTCACGACTCATCGGCCAGCCATTGCTGCTACACCGAGAGCGATGCTCTATGTACGTACATTGTGAGTATGTATGTATAGTATGTATGTATGACCAGCACTATCTCTCCCTCCATTCGTCTATCGTGATGTCAATTACTTCTTAAGAACGGCCAACTGAAGCATCGTGTTGAATGTTCTACTATCAAGCTCAACAGTCTGATTTTATTTAACCTATAACTACCTTCGTCGTTTCTACTACGAGCCGTGCCTGAGGCTGACACGCTGTCCATCAGATCTCCTTCTTGACGAGAACGTTCGGTACATGGACATGGCTGGATGAAATCTACAAGGAATAGCAACGGCACAAGGGTGAACCGAGGCTCGTCGATTCTCTCGTCGATCCTGTACATACGCGAATAGTCTACCCAATATTGCCATCTCCGATCCCTCCCTCTCTGTCGCTGAGACCGAATATACAGCAGCAAGGAGCGCGCGAACTTCTGTCCATGCTAGTCTACGAATACGCGGTTGTACTGGCAAGACGGCATCTCCTGAGCAGCGGTACCTCGCAAGTCTGTCAACATCTGTGGCACTCTTGGAGCTGCCGAGGAAATCCCTTTTCGTCAGGTCTTGGTCACTCCATTCAGTTCAGCCAGAAGTCAACTCCAGAAGTGTAGCAGTCCTCGTCATTGTCCATCTTGATCTACACCGGACCCCTTTATTGCACCAAGTACATTCAGGTGACTGACGGCTCAGTGTTACCGTCCCCAATACGCTTTGTCGGCTTTCTATACGTGGCTTCTTTGCTGCCCATCGACAAGCAACAAATGATGAAAGTGGCATGCCCAGAGCATGGTCAGCCCGACACCGTCTCCCTCAATGTATATAGTTGAAAAGGCAGCAAACGGTCTCCTTCCAATATTCTTTCCAAGCGATGATATTATATAACTCTAAATCCCACTCGACCAGTCCAGTTTCCCACCTCGAGACCCAAGCACTCAGAAGCCCTCAGCCACCATGGAAACCCCCAACACGACACCGCCAGCCCCTCCCTCACCAAACCAAACCCCTCCAGCCCCCAAGCACGCACCATCCCGATCACAGACATCCGCCTCAACCCCCCGCAAGGCAACCCACGCCTCAGCGGGAACAAGCATTCAACCTCCGGGCTCCCACATGGCCTCGGCCGTCCATCCCATATCCGTATCGTGAACGCCATCGGATGGTAAAGAGGCGGGGAAACGCCTCTCTCAGCCGCCGGCTCGTCTCATCCAACGGGTGGCGCGGGAGAGACGCAGCATGCTGTGCGTCCTGTCCGGTTTCGAAACCTTCTTGGCATGCCAACCTGCAGTGCAGCCTTGGAGATGGCCTCGTCTCGTAAGGCGTCACAATCATCGTCACTGGAAAAGGGGGGTAATAAACCAATAGTCATCATCTATTGATGGAGACGCTACTTCGTAGAGTCCCTTTGCCGTCTTGTTCCCTCTTCATGGCCGCTTCACACGATTGTAGAGTTTGCCCTTGTCAAGTGTGAAGGAAAACACACCTGGTCAGTCCGAAACCTTCCTTGAAACCAACGGGCGTCCCGTGTAGACGCGGAAGAGCATCGTAGACGAGTAGACTCTAAAGCTCCTCATCCTCCTCCATCCGTTCCGTCTTGTTCACCTTGTCAGTCGTCGTCGTCGGCTTGGTGGCCGCCGAGTCTGCGTCGTTCAAGGATGCGCTCAAGCTCTGCGCTTGGTCACCAGCGTTGGTCTGGTCGACGCTCGGTCGAGCCTTCTTGAGCGGGCTGCCGAGGAGGGCTTCCATCAGGGCATCGTGACCTACACTCTGGCTGAGCCCCGGAGACGGCCCGGCTGGCGCTGTCGGTGACTCGTCTCCCGCTCTTGTTTGCGACGGCTCCGGCGTCGAGACGCTACCCGCCGCGTCGTTCGAGTGGGCGCGTTTGAGCTGTACACTTGCGTCAGTCGAGTCTGTCGCCCAATTTGGGCTACTTACATGAATGCGGTTCACGCCGTCGGCCAGCTCGCCACCGAATTTGCCGTCGTCCTGCGTCACTTTCCCTTCACCATCGGGAGTGTCTACGTCATCCATTCTGTTTAGCATATGGCCGTGGTCGTCGTCGTCGTCGTCGTCGTCGCTGTCAGCGGCCATATTACCGTTGCTCTTCTTTCGAGCCTTTTTACGCTGCACGAGATCAGAATCCCGATCTCGAAAAGTTGTGAAGCCGACGGTTCCTCCAGCCTTGAGCGGACCGATGCTGGAGAAGTCAAGTTGCCCAGAACGACGCTTGGTAGATCCCGGAGCGGCAACGGCGTTTCTCGAGGACTGCATCACTCCGATCTTCTGAAGTTGTCCTGCCAGTCGGGTCAGCGTCGCATCTGTAGCTCGCAACGGGTGACTTACTCTCCCCCCTGTAAAAGAAGGTGAAGACTGCGTATGGCTTATCCGGACCGTCGATGCCAGTCACCGTCTGGGTGCTGATGGTCTTGGGATCCAAAGTCTTGGGCTTGGCAAAACTCGTCGTGTGTTCGACGTCGGCGTTGATGCCCTTTTCCGTGTTGCCAGTCGCATCTTCGTCGCCGTCATGCGCGTCAAACTGCGGCGAGTATTCTCCCTTTTTGATTTCACCCGACGCCAGGACGCGAAACATGGCAACTTTGATCTGTCCCGTAGCCTCCGGGGGCTCATCATCGTCATCCGACCAAGAGTCCGAATCGAAGACTGCCTCGATGGGCGATGTGTCATCTGCGCCATACCGCAGGGTGTCCTTGCGGTCTGCGGTAGCGTCCGCGGCGCCGTCGCCGTCCTCGATCTTAATCTTGACGCCGTCGCCGTCCTCGGTCTTAATCTGTCGACGTTGGCGCTTCTCGAACTTCTGCCGCCGCCTCTCCAGTTTCTCGGCCGCGTCGTGGCCCTTGAGATCGAGGCCGTTGAGCCAGCGCTCCAAACCGACCTCTCGGAAGAGGAATTCGCGCTCAGCGAGGCCACCGCCCTCCGATTCCGGGACCTGAACCCAACGACTATTTACCCAGGTCTCTTCACCGGGACGGAGGAGCGTGGCCACCTCTTCCTTGGAACGGCCATCGAAGTAGATGTAGGCGGCGATGGTCTCGTTCTCCGAGTTCGTCATGGGGATGTATGGCGTGACGATGCCTTGAAATTTCCCGCGCTCATTGGTGGAGCCGGGATGGAGAGAGCCGACAAACTGCGGCTTCGGGTGGGGGACGTCTTCGCTGGGCTTGGGAGCCGAGTAGGGGATCGGCAGGCCCGGGATCAGGAGCGTGATGGATATGGCGAACTTGGCCGGCTCAGGCTTGTTGGAGTCGCCGTTAAGGCTGGGTTGGGGCACTGGTATGTAGTTGCTGATGCGCGAGAGCCTCGACTGCCTCTGGACGCCGTACTCGGGCAACGGGGCGCCGTTGGCGTGGATGCTGACGGCGATTCCCTTGAAGCACGGCATCGTGAGCGTCCGTCTCTGTCTCGAACGTGCGCGGGGGTTTCTGCGTTAGTAGGGCAGGAGGGGGAGGCGGATGATAAAATAGTCTGGGGCCGTTTGCGAGAGAGGGCACAGCGAAGCGCAGGGTGCGTCGGAGAGGCTAACGTACGGCTTCAGCAGCCAGCCATCTCAGTAAAGGTTTCCAGAGAGCCACAGCAGCAGGCGAGCGCTCCGAAATATCGAAAGAGATGGGGCGAAAGAACGGGACGACGACGACGACGACGACGACGACGACGACGACAGTGACGACGACGACGACGACAGTGACGACGACAGCCACGAGGTGCCAGCCGGCAAGCAGGCGGGCGGGGCGGCTGGCAGAAGGGACCGGACGACTGGCTGGCTGGCGGGCCGAAATGAGCAAAGCTAGACAGGCAGGGAACAGCTCGACAGACGAGGGTTCGACAGACGAGGGAGCCTGGCTCTGTGTGTGGATAATGGCTTGGCTTGCTTGATCGATTCACTCCCAGCTAGTCCCGCATCGTGATTTAGCAAAGAGGAAGCTGGTGCCGTCGCGTCCGGATGAACCAGATTATCCGGCCATTTGCCGACCACGTGCAGGAGCCAACCGGGTGAATCAAGTTCAGAGATATCGGCGATGCGTCATTCGAGGTGCTGAGTTTAGACTTGCATAGCTCTACGAATATGTATGATGGCTATGACGGATTCTATCGAGCTATTTACTCCGTCTCGCTCCGAGACGCCCTCCTGCGAACGCTGCTGCTGCCCCTTTCACTATAGCTCGTGCCCAGACCAGAGTCATATCTGCGCCTGTCGTCGTCGGCCTTGTGCTCGTCCTCATCGTCCCCTTCGACCCCGGCGACGGGTACTTCAGCCAGGGACCGACCGCGGCTATCATCGTCCTCCATCTTGACCTCCGGCTCATATCTCAGTGGCCGCTGTCTTCCGACAGTGGGGAACGCATATGCGTGTTCCGACGACTCGTCCTGATCTCGCTCGTTCTTAATCTCCCCTTTAGTAATGGGACGGCGACCCGTGTCTTTCCCAGCGCCCCTGGAGCCCGTGGCTGAAGCCCAAACGATCCAACCAAGACTCATGAATAAGACCTCGCACGCCCAGAAGACCACCGTGGCCGTGATGTAGGTAAAGATGCGATAGTGAACCATGAGCCAGCGTAGACCCCGCATCTGCGCTGTCATGACCAGAGCCGCTCGGTAAATCTGTATGTCTTGCCCGGCTTCTATCTCGACGTAGGCCGAAGCAGGCACGTCAGAGCTCCTGACAAAGGCGAGCCGCTCAGCCAGGTCGACCCTCATGTTGTACGACTGCGTGGCGGGAAAGAGCATGTGATACAGCACGAGAACCAAGCGCTTTGATATGGAGACAAAGGGGTCATCGTAGGGTACGAGAGCGGGACGCCGTGACGCGAAGAGGACCTTGTTGGTACCAAAGTGATCGTGTGCGTGCGCAAAGACACGGGCGTCGGCTTCGAGCTTCGCGCTGGCCTCGGCTTCGAACAGTTGCAGGGAGACCATGAAGTTCCCGCGCTCGACGTTGGCCGGGGATCGCGGAATGGAGAGAACTACCGACACGTCGTACTCCTGCTGAGTCTTAATCATCGGCGGGCGCGTGAGGGACACAACGGCGTAAGGGTTAGGGCCCGACCTGAGAAGTCGTGGCGCATTAGCTTGATAGCACACGCGGTGGGGAAGAGATTAGACTCACCCATACTGAAGATGCGCAGGCACCCTCACGAGCTGGTGCGGCACGTAGTTGTGAAAGAAGATGCCTGTCACGAGGGCAGCGACGCAGAAGAGCGTAGATGCCCCTGACACAAGGAGCGCTGTGTTGACGGCGACCCTTTGCATGGGCTTGGACGTCGCCGCCTCCACAGTCTGCTTGATTTTGTTCTGAGACGGTCAGTTTAGAGAACTGATTCCGTAGGCAGGCTGCTTACCATAGCTTCCGCGCATCGAGGCAGCGCATGGCAGTGTATGAGAGACAACGGGAAGTTTGTTGTCGCTGTGACGCTTGCGGTGGTCATCGCGGTGGAGTATGTGTCCAGGGTAGGTGGATACCTCGTCGATCTCGACATCAGGTACCTTCGTGCAGCCTTACGAACGTCACGGGCGAAGCCGCCCGTCTGCAGCCATCTTCAGCCGCCTCCGTTCCTGAAGTCATCACGACAACAGCAACCACAAAGCATCGAGCTTTATTAAAGACTCAAAGAAAGTACTGACACACAGGACTCTCGACATCTAGTCGTGATAATGAGCGTCATCCAACCCAAAGTCATGACACGTCTCCGAAAAAGCATTCCTCCTCCTCGTTCACATCAGGCTACATATATACTCGAGATTGTCTCTCTCCCGTTAGCATGGCACAAGATAGTTGCTCGGAACCAATCCGACCCGGCCGTTGCCACCGTGAATCTCGGCCTCCCACCAACCGTCGTCTTGGTGGCGGAAGACGGCCAGGAAGTCTCCCTTGGTGAAGCCCAGCTCCTCCGGTATGGCCGCTTGGTACATGTAGAGAGCCCGCGCTGATTTTCTCATCGTCAGCAGAGGTTCGAAAATCTACAGGCAACGCAACTTACCGTAATGCAGTATCGGCCGTCCGTCTCGTGAGTACTGCCGAGCCGGGTCTGCCACAGACTTGCTTCGCGAACGAGTCCCTCCCCCGTCATAGAGCCCCATGGCGCGCGATGACTCGGATCCCCGGCTGCGTTGGGACCCGTAGCCATCGTCTTCTGCCGGCGCCAACTGCACTGCCATATCGGCTGAGGCGCCGTAACTGCTCTGAGGCCGGTTGTAGTCCCGATGCGCCGACGATGACGTTTCTCGGCCAGGCGATGCGCCTCCGTATATGGACGGCTCGCCTCCGCGTCTGGATCCGGGGGTCGCAGCTTGGGACTGCGCCCTGTGGTGGCGACGTTGGGGATTGGGCGACGCCGATCGGTAGCCGCCGCCGCCGCGCACGTCGTTGTTGGCCCGCGGCTGCGGCGATACGCTCCGGGCCGGAGCCGGCGACTTCGCCCGGGGTATGTCGGTGCCACGCGTCGGGGGCCGGAAGCCGGGAGACGTGCGTTGAGTCCCGCCGCCAGCTCTCACGTCGTTTCCGAAGATGGTACGCGTCTGCGCCGTCACCTTCTTCGTCGCCTCCTTCATAGCCTTGGACGTCACTGCCGGCGGTGGAACTCCCAGTCTCGTCACCTGCGCCGGCTGCTGATACGAGGGCGGAGGCGTCCCGCGGCTGGCCATGGCGGCATCGTGGCTCCCGGGCACCGGCACCGGCCGCGTCGTGCGGCTCTCCGTGCCCGGGGCCGGAGTGGCGATACCGTGATAGTGGTCCGCCGAGACTCTCAACGACGACTGCTTGCCCCCGTTGTCCTTGAGCTCCGCCAGCGCAACAGCGATGGGGTCATTGGCGTCAAGCTCGGGCGCTGCCGTACGGCCCGTCTGTCGATTCGCCTCGGTTGCCGTGACAGGCAGCACGTTCTGGCCGACACCCAGGGCGATACTGGCGTTGGCGTCGATGGGCTCAGGGCTAACCGCTCGTTCCTACATGAAGTCGTCAGCATTACTCCACCATGTTCTGTCTGGCTGGGTGGCACCAACTATCGGATCCTTCTTGTGGGTGCTCGATGTCTGCCACGTGCTGCTTCGTCCCGCCTGTATCGGCACCGACATTTCCTTGGTGCTCTTTCGTCTGAAGGGACTGTGGTTCTGAAAGAAGCCGCTCTTCTTCTTGAATACGCGCTTCTCCGGGCTCGACACGGGAGTCTGGTCTTGCCTTGCCGGACTCGTCTTCCCGCTGGTAAGGTCCTGACTGCACGACGACATAGAGCCCGAGTAATCGGCCTGCGAGTCGCGGCTCGACGGCCGGGCGGATGTCGGCTGAGAGCCTCGGTCTGAAGACGGCGCGGTGCGGCAGAGCATCGTCATGCCGTCCATTGGATATGGGTCGTGCGGGACAGTCGCTAGACGCTCGTGTGCATCGATATCGTATGGCTCGTGTCTGGAGGGTGACTGTACGGGATGTTGGTTGTGAGCCGGCATCCTCGATGCCTTGGGCGTCTTCTGGGGCGTCAACGTGGCCTCACGGCTTGTCGACGGCATGGGCTCCCTATGAGCCAGGTTGTTGGCCAAGGCTGAATTGGGATCATGGTGTGACTCAAACGTCGACGGCTGGGGCGATGATGATCGAAAGGCCGGGTTAATGCTGCGAGGGAACTGAGCCACCGAGTAGTTGTCGTCCTCGGACGCCTCCGACTGGCTGTCGGTCACGTCTCCACGACAAAAGTTGATGTACTTTGGCGGATCAGGAATCTCTTGGCCGGTCCCCCGTTCGCTGATGAAGTGGACAATGTCCCTTTCCACCTCCATCGTCTCCAGAGATAGGCGTATCTTCTCGCACGAAGCGTCGTCGCTGACGCAGACAGTCGAGGCGATGTTGGCAAATGTCCACAGGCTGCTCTTGGTGAAGTCGAGGCGCTCCTCCTCGAGGTCTTGAAACTTGTCCGCGGCGGCCTTCCACTCTCTGTTCCACCTCGCCGTCGTCTCCTCGAGGGCCTTGACGGCGTATTCGTACTCGGTATTGGCCGTGGCGAGGCTGATCTGTGTCTTCTCCAGCTTCGCCTTGTTCCGGCGCTCCTCCTGGCCCATGACCATGTGGCCCTGGGCGAGGTATCCCTTGATCTTGAGGCACTCCTGCTCGTACTTGTCTCGCGTCTGAGGGGACAGATGCGTCAGCGCTACCCGAGCCATCGACTCTGATACCCAGAGACTAACCTTGTTTACTTGTTGCGTCTGCTGCATCTTGGTTTTCAACAGCTTCTCGACCGAGTTCTGGACAATCTTGCGTCGTTCCTTCATCCCCCCTGCGAAGGCGGCCAGCGGCTCTTCGAGTTCTGTCTTCATCTGGGCGGCGATACTTTGGTGCTGCTTGGCCATGGACTCGAGTTCTCCGCGTACGGTATCGAGGGAAGTCTTGAGCGTCCCCATTTCGTAGGTTCCGAGAGACTTTCGACACAGGTTGAGAAGCTTTCTGGCGTAATCATCTTCGATGGTAGCGCGGGCTGCAGAAGTCGACGGATATGAGATGAACAGTCTTGAGAGACGAAAGACGAGACTTACCGCCGTAAAAGGCTCTCAGTTCATCGCATGTTTGTTTGGCACCCTGCATACGCTCCAGGAGCGGGTTGACTCCAGCATCGTCCTTGCCCCAAAAGTTATTGGCGACTGTGAAGACGATCTGTCAGTAAAAGGCAGACGGGGGTAAGAGGGGGAAGCGGATTTCAAGCGGGATCCCCACAGGACAGCGCGACCGCCGGAGCATCGGCCGTCACCGCGGGCATCGTGGCCGGAGGGACGGTCAGCCGGAGGGAAGCAGGCAGCAGGTTCGAGGACGATGCACAATAGAAGGCTGTGTCTAGGTGTCTGCCTACAAAATGGGAGAAAAAACGTCGTGCTATGGGAAGAGGGCCAGGTCTCGTAGGTAGCAGATGTGAGCGCGAGTCCAGCTTGTTTGGAGCCATCTCCCCCGTTGGCCGGGTGACCAGCCTTTTCAGTCACGTGATGCTGCCTGACCTTCTCCAAGGGACCCCACCCGAGGTCCCGTCTGGAGCTCCACCCAAACTCCACCCAAACTCCACCCAAACTCTTGAGCGCTCTGGCTGTGCGGCTGACTAAGAAGCCGCTGGCTTCCGCCTCGCGGGCAGGTTCTGTGTGGCAGGCTTGCAGCGCTTCACTTTGTCCTCCACACCTCAACCCAATTACCTCACCGTCCAACAAGCCAACGCTGCCTCAAGAAGCCTGCATCGCTGCCTCTCATCTCGCCGCTGCAGCAAACGCCCGCGAGCTCGTCCGTGCAGAAGCCCCCAGCCGCTAGGGCGACAGCGAACTCCCCCCTTGATCCGGTCCCATCGGCCCAGCAAAGCGTGTCGGCCGCGAAGCTTCCCTCTCAGTCTGCCATCCGCTGCCTCGCAGCGTCTTTCGCTTCCTCAGGCCCTCCTCTGACGCATCATAATCTAAGTCTCAACCAGCTTTTTTCCCCTCATGTAGGATCCTTTTTACCGCTCCCTTCCTACAGTCTCACCCACCATTCATCCCTCTCCTCTGCCTGCCACGACTCCATAGGCAGGCGCTCCTCCATCATACCTCGACACCACGGAATACACCCTCATGGTCCCTCCACCACGAGCGGGATCCTTTTCGCCAAATCCTGCACAGACTCTCCAGACGGGCACCGGGCACTCGCCGCATCCCTCCCACGCTGGCGTCCTGAGTGCTGGCGCCAGCCCCAGCACCAGCAGCCCGACTGGGACCAACTCTCTGACCAAGATCGTCGTGGCCCAGGTCTATCTTCTTCTCAGCACCATCAAGGAGGACAAGGACCGTGCCAAGTGGGAAATCCAGGTGGATCAGTTACGAAAGGTGAGTCCCGCTCCGGTCCCCTCGTCCAGTGCCACGGCTAACCGCCAACCTCGTTCAAGCTCATCGATGAACACGGCATGGAAGTCTTTTCCAAGTATTTTACCCGTCTGGTAGCGGGGAATGCGCCCCAGATATTCCCCGGCCTCAACAGGCCGGTTGCGAACCCGGGAAACTACCACATTCTCGCCGCCGAGATGCGCAAAATCGCCCATGACACCGGTCAAGCTGGCAAGATAGCCGAGTCGGTCGAGAGCGGCACTGAGGACATCTTCCGTGACTTCGACCTCTCTACCTTTATGGAGCATTTCAAGCTCGATGCGCTCGAGAAGACTCTACTGGCCCTGGCGTTCAAAACGGGCTCACGGCCCGACCTCAAGACGAAAGGTAATTATTTGGTGCCGTCCATGCCGCAACGAGAGAGCCTGGCAAGCTGACATGTCATCTGCAGCCGATGCCATCCTGTCGACGAATTTTTCGTCCTTCATGGACATCATGTCGCGCCCCGATATCGAGGCGCATGCGGATCTCACGCCGGCCTCTGTAGCCTTCATCGTCGATCGATTCCTCCAATACCACCCTCCTAGCTTTAATGCTTCGTCCAGACGGGACCTTCATACTTACGTCGTCAAGCGGTACGTCAGTATGGATCAACCGCCCCCTTCCCAGGTCCTCGCCGCCCTCGATATAGGCAGGGTCCTTGCCGATAGGCCGGCAAACGTCTTGGCTCGATATATCCAGAGGACCGGCGCCGACTTCACCCGCGATGAGGAGACGTGCTTCTCCTACTTGCAGAGTCGCCCAAGCAGCATGCAGCTCAGCCCTGATCAGGTCTCCGCGGCGCTCATCTTCACGGCAATCACTCAGAGCCCCCCCCACGACCCGTCGGTGCTCACTGCGGCCCTCCAGCGCGTGCTCCCCAAGTCGTTTGAGTGGAACGAGGTCATCATGTTCTTCGACCAGCCATCGGCACGCATCTCGTCGTCGCAGTTCCTGCGCCTCTACAAGGCCTTGCTGCCCATCGCTCAGGACACCAAGCGTAACTTGGACATTCAGCGGCTCTGGGGAGGCTCGTGGAGCGAGCCCGAGGCCCAGCTGTCCTTTGTCAGTGCTTACGGTTCCTTGACGCCTGACCAGCTCGATGCGACGACGATCCCCCGCCTGCACCGAAGCATCAACATCGAAGACTACGCCAACGCTTCGCCCGGCCTGCAGGAGCGAGCCGCGGTGGCCGTCAAGCATCCGCTGGTCTCCGTCGCCGCCCTCTCCGCCATCTTCAACGTTGCCCTCAACTCGGTTCATGCCTCGCAAAGTGTCGAGGCTAAGCGTCTGTTTCAGGAGGTGGTGGTGCCGAACCTCGACATCTTTCTCGTGTCTGCCTTTGAGGTTCCGCGACAGTCGTGGGCGACAATGGCCGTCGACACGCTCAACTCGCTCTTCGAGAACTTCTTCTACAAGCGATCACCGGAATACGAATTCGTGCTCGATAGCCTGTGGAAGAAGGATCGTGAATGGGTCGTCCAGCGCCTCATCGACGCCCACGCCGTGAAGCCCATCGACTTGCCTTTGGTCTACGAGCACGCCGTGAAACTGGGCTGGCTCGATGACTTGGTCTATCTCCCCAATGGTTTCGGCATCGACCTCGCCGCATATGCACACTCCCAGGGCCATCTGGACCTGGCTAACTGGGCGCGGTTCAACGCCGACAGGAGCGCCGAGATTGCGCGTACCTTGCTGCAGTTTCTGATGATCAAGGCCAACCTAGAGATTCAGTTTCAGCGACCGCCCGATGGTCAGCCCGCGGTGAAGACGAGCACTAGCTTGCAGGTCCGGACCGTCTCTGCCCTGCTGCAGATACTCGAAGACTTCCTTCCGGGTGCTCCGGTTCAGGACCTCATTCTTGTACAACGTCACTGTATCACCGCGTACCCGCGACTCATCAACTACGGCGAAGGCTACGACGACGTCATCGACGCGAATGGCAGGGATGGGAACGCCTTGCCGCAAGCCGCTAACAGCAAGATGGAGGAGCACTACAAGAAGATGTACGGCGACGAACTGCAGGTCCGCACGATTGTAGAGATATTGGACCGCTACAAGCGTTCGCGGGAGCCTCTTGACCAGGACGCTTTTGCCTGCATGATTCATGGCCTCTTCGACGAGTATAACCACTACGTGGACTACCCATTGGAGGCTCTCGCCACGACTGCGGTCCTGTTCGGCGGCATTATCTCTCACAAGCTGATTGCAGAACTCCCCCTGCAGATCGGCCTGGGCATGATCCTCGAAGCGGTCAGGGATCACATGCCCGACGACCCCATGCACAAGTTCGGTCTACAGGCCCTGATGCAGCTCCTGGTCCGGTTCAGGGAGTGGCCCGGCTTCTGCGAGCAACTGCTGCAGATCCCCGGCTTGCGTGGCACGGAGGCCTACAAAAAGGCCGAGGAGATTGTCAGGGATCATGAGAAGGAGGTGGCGCGTTCGCGCAACGGCGCCGGCACGCCGCGTGGCCTGAATTTCGCGGGCGACTCTTTCGTTAACGGCAATACGGACGAGCCCGTGGCCAGCGATCGCCAAGCTCCTCCGTTCGCGGCCATTGGGGTCGAGGCCGTACCCGTCGGCGCCGATTTCGAGGAGCCCGGCGACGAGGAGCAGGGCAAGATACAGTTCGTTCTGAACAACATCACTGAGGGCACTCTGCAGTCGATGCGCAACGAGCTGCGTGAGATGCTGGAACGCAAGCACCAGCAGTGGTTTGCCGGCCATCTCGTCGAGGAGCGCGCCAAGATGCAACCCAACTACCACCACGTCTACCTGGAGCTCGTGAAGCTCTTCGAGGACAACGTCTTATGGAGCGAAGTCCTCCGCGAGACGTTCATCAGCGTGGCCCGGATGCTCAACTCGGAACTGACGATGCAGAATTCGACGGAGAGAACCCATCTTAAAAACCTTGGGGGCTGGCTTGGCCTCCTGACTCTGGCCCGAGACAAGCCGATCAAACACAAGAACATCGCCTTCAAGCAGCTCCTGATGGAGGCGCACGACACCAAGAGGCTGATTGTTGTCATACCCTTCGTCTGCAAGGTGCTGATCCAAGGCGCCACGTCGCAAGTTTTTCGGCCCCCGAACCCGTGGCTGATGGACATTATTCATCTCCTGATCGAGCTGTACCATCACGCCGAACTCAAGTTGAACCTCAAATTCGAGATTGAGGTTCTCTGCAAGGGGTTGAATCTCGACCACAAGAGTATCGAACCGTCGGGCGAGATTTTGAACCGGCCGTCGGCTGAGGATGTCGTCGAAAGCCTACCGCAAGGCCAGATGGACGCTTTCGAAAACCTGTCGCTGAACGGAATCGGGTCCGTAGTCGGCTCGGGTCTCTCTCCGCAGGCCGTCGCACCCACCATCCCGGACGTCGGCCCCCTGATCACCATCCCGCCGACAAACGAGATGGTGGTCAGCACGTCGCGCCTGCACGAGATTGTGGCGGCGGCCCTGACGAACGCCTTGCAAGATATCATCCAGCCCGTCGTGGACAGGTCCATAACGATAGCAGCGATATCCACCGTGCAGATGATACGCAAGGACTTCGTTTCGGAGCCCGACGAGAACCGGCTCCGAACGTCGGCCGTCAATATGGTTAAGGCGACAGCGGGCAGCCTGGCCCTCGTGACGTCAAAGGAGCCTCTACGCGCAAATATGACGAATTACATGCGGAATCTGGCCAACGACCTGCCTTCGGGCCTTCCTGAGGGGACCATCATAATGTGTGTCAACTCGAACCTAGATTTGGCATGCAGCATCATCGAAAAGCAAGCCGAGGAGCGGGCAGTGCCGGAAATCGAAGACCTGCTGGAGGAAGACATGGCAGCACGGAGGCGACACCGCATCCAACAGCCAAACGAGCCCTTTTACTCGGGCAACGTCAATCGTTGGGGCATGACGATTCCGAATCCGTACAAGCTGTCGCCCAACGTCAACGGTCTCAACCCAGAGCAGATGGCCATTTACGAGGACTTCGCTAGACAGCCGCGAAACGCCACGGCCTCGGGGCCCTCACACGCTCCCTCGACGTCCGACGCCACCCGCTCCCTGGCGAACGAGGTGCTGCAGGAGTCGTACAATGCTGTGCCGTCCCTTCCCGCTCCGAGCGAGACGTCGTCGATGCCGCACATGGGACCGCAGCTGCAGCCTTACGGCCCGATCCACGCGGCCGCCAACAACCTGGCAGGCGGGCGGGCGACCAGCTTCCAGATGGACGTGCGAGGCCTGGCTGATCGCGTCAATAAGCTTCTTCAAGAGCTGATGCGTGTTTCGGGAGAGGCTCGGGAAGAGCATTTCGCGGGCCTCCCAAAACCGCATCCCGTCCTCGATGTGGTGGATGCGCTGGTTCAGCTCATCATCAAGACGTCGCAGAACTCGGAGGAGTTTGCCATTTACGCGGCGGAGCAGATCAGCAATCTCGTCTTCCAGCAGGTGGACGACAACTTGGCGCTGGAAAGCCTGGTGCACGTGCTCGAGACGCTGAGAAAGATATCGGGTCCGGCGCTCAACAACCGCGTCCGGGCCATATTCAGCCAGCAGCCGGGCTCGACGTTCCTCAGCATCCCCCTGTTGGAGACGCTCTTCCGGACAGATCTCATCGAATGGCGAAACCTCGACCTGGCCATGTCCCAGGTGGTGGAGAGCCGCAAGGAGGGGTCGCTCGAGTTCCTGGAGCACATGCTGGACCTCGCCTTGCTCAATGAACGTCCGATGGCGCTGTACGCGGACTTTGCCCGCACCCTGGAGATGGCCTGGGCTTGGATCTGCGAAGACGGCGGCTCGGCGGCGGGTCAGCGGCTCAAGAGTAAACTGATGGGCTCTCCCGCTCTGCCCCTGGCGTCACGGAGCCCGGACGGAGATGAGGCGGCGGCGGCGGCGGCGGCGGCGGCGGCGGCGGCGGCGGCGGCGGCGGCTCGGCAGGATCAGCTGGAATACGTCTTCGAGGAGTGGGTGCACCTCTGCAACAACCCGAACGCATCGGCCAAGGCCACCATCTTTTTCCTGCAGCAGTTGCAGGCGAAGCAGATGATCCGCGGCAGAGACGACTTGTTCGTCTTCATCCGAGTCGCCCTCGACCTGGCGGTGGACCGGTTCGAACACGTCCCGCCGCAGTCGAGATCCGGCGTCGAGTCCAAGTACTCGATGACAGACGCCCTGGCCAAGCTCATGACCATGTTCTTGACAATGCACAGCGAGGGCCCCACGGCGCGCACGGGGTTGCTCGACTCGATGCTGGTGCTGGTCGGTCTGGTGCTCAGCCACCACCATGCGAAGCGGGCGGACCACCTGAACCAGCGCGTCTTCTTCCGTCTCTTGTCGATGATGCTATACGATGTGCAGAACATGTCGGACGAGGTCTCGGAAGAGGAGCAGCGGCAGATGATTGTCAAGTTTGCCAAGAGGTTCCAGTTCATGGGGCCGCTGCGGCTCCCCGGCTTCGCCTTTAGCTGGCTCGGCCTCGTCCAGCACAGGGCATTCCTGCCGGTGCTGATGCAGATTCCGGGGGGCGGCGGGTGGGAGCCGTGCCTGAAGCTGGTGGTGCAGCTCCTCAGCTGCCTGGGCGAGCAGCTGAAGACGCTGAACGTGTCGCCCGTTACCAAGGAGCTCTATCGTGGGACGCTCAAGTTCCTCATCGTCCTGCAGCACGACTTTCCGGACTTCCTGGCGGCGAGCCACATGAAGCTGGCGGCGAGCATCCCGGCCCACTGCACGCAGCTGCTGAATACGGTGCTGGCGGCCAACCCGCAGCAGCACTTTGGCAAGCTGCCGGACCCGCTGCACGCAGGGCTCAAGGTGGACCGGATGGAGGACATGAAGACGCACCCCGGGCTCGTGGAAGAGGCCGTGTCGACGCTGCGAGAATGCGGGCTGCTCAGCGTTCTCGACCAGGTGCTGCAGAGCGGGCCGACGGAGGACGCGGTGGCGCAGATGGCGCACGCCATGACGCACCGGGTGCCGGAGCAGACGGCATTTGGCCATGTGGCGGTGGCGGCCAACGTCGAGGTGATTGGGGCCGTCGTCATCTACACGGGTCAGCACGCGGCCGGACGGGCGACGACGGCGTCGACGGCCATTTCGGTGGGCAGCGGCGACCCGGACGTGTCTGTCCTGTCGCTGCTGGTGCACGAGCTGCCTCCCGAGGCGCGGTACTACCTGCTGTCGAGCATGGCCAACCAGCTACGGTTCCCGTGCGCCCACACCGAGTACTTCAGCCAGCTCATCCTGTACATGTTTGGAAAGGACCTCAACGATCCGGAGGAGTCGGAGATTCGGCAGGAGATTACGCGCGTGCTCCTCGAGCGACTGGTCGGGTTCTGGCCTCAGCCCTGGGGGCTCATGTTTACGATTCTCGAGCTGGTCAAGAACGACAAGTACATGTTCTTTGAGCTACCATTTGTCAAGTCGACACCAGAGGTGAGAGCCAAGGCTTTCGATGGCCCACGCCGTCGATGATGGTGACTTACCAGATGAGCAGGTTGCCGATAGGTTTGCTGCCGTCTTGCAACGACCTTAGTGAGCTCGAGAAAGCAGACCTAGACCGCCGAGGGAGACGAAGGCGGAATGGACGGATTGATTATTTGCGAACGATTGGGAATAGAAGTCACTTACGAGCTCAGGCGTCTATAGTTTGGAAGGGGCAAGGAGGTGGGGGCGGTTCTCCGAGGGCTACTGACGCCTGAAACGGTCACTTGTAATACCTGTATGCAGTGTGTGTGTATGATAAAGGGAGGTGCCTGAGCGGCGCATGGGGGATCTGAGGACGAGTCCTCGGAAGGGGGTTGAGGGATGGGAGCGAAAAGGGGACATGACAGGCTGGTTCGAATGAGGCAGTGAGTAGCGTGCGCAGCCAGTTCATTAACGTAAGAGACAGACAGCGGGATTGTGTACTTTGTATCCGTAGGAATTGGTAGGTTGCGAACTTGTGAGTGACGGTGAGTGAGACGGCGGAGGTCGGGACAGAGGAGTGGGGCGTCCCGGGGCGGGGGAACCGGGAGGGCTGCCGCGGACGGGCCCGCATGAATGAGCCGGGTGGGGCCGGGAGCGGCCATGTGCAGCCGAGCCGTGCGGCTGCATGGCGACGGTGCGGTTGGTGGTGAGTGGGGTGACTGATGCAGTGATGACTGGTGACTGATGAGCATCGGGACCGTATCGGTGGCGACAGTGTGAGGACCGAGTTTCGGTGGAGAGACCGTCGTCGCCCTTGCATTTGCTGTTCTTTTTCGCTTCGGCGCCTTTTCTTTTTACGGATGGGGCGGGTTGCATGGGGGAGGGTTGGGGGCTACCCTAGAGGGAGTCGCGTGGTTTCCATGCCTTGGTTGGATGCCTGTTCGTATGAATGTATGTAGGTTGGACACCTAGAGACCTGCCAGGGACTACGGGCATGAAGATCTACCGGAGTTAGTGACTACGCCTGTATGTATGTACATATCTAGGAATACTCAGTCCAGTCGTCGTGCACATCGGGTGTCAGCGTCGGCGCGGCATGAGGCATCCGTGACGGAACCATGCAGCCCCGTAACTCGGGAGCATAACATGGGATGAGAACCGGACGGTGGGATCGAGGGGAAGGCTACTTCGAACAGGCTAGAGAAAGAGATGTGAAAAACGGAAAAGCAAAAAAAAAAAAAAAAGAAAAAAGGAACAAAAAAATGACACGACGGCCATGGGATTCCATGGACCAACAAAGCAAAAGGAGGGTGCTAGCCCCTCGTTTCGATTGGCGAGGATCGACGCGGGCCAGCTGAGAGGATGAGACAGACGGACGCATGGATTGAATTGAGCGGGAGAACAGAGGGGCGCGAATGTTTGAAGAGGCGAGTCGCTGCGAACGAGGCGAAGCAGAAGAAATTGAGAAGAGGTTGGGCGGTTCCTGATGAAAGGGTCGATGAAAGGGTCGATGAAAGGGTCGAGTTGTGTGAGTGTTCAGACTCAGATGGCAGGCGGGCCGACGATATGATCCGATTTGTTGTTGTGACTCGTGAGTCAGGAAGGGGAAAGCTGTCGTATCACCGATGGCAGAACAGGCTCGGAGGTGCGTGCACGGGGCGCTGCGGCCTAGGCCGAGGAGGCCGAGGTAGGCAGTGTGTGAGTAGGTATGTAGGTAAGTAGCGTCTATTTTTTCTTGATTGTTTTTGGTAATTATTCGTACATACGTACATACGTACATACGTACATACATACATATGTATGTACACACACAATGTATGTATGTACAAGCAAACATACATACATACATCCTACTCCTTTGCAAGGTGGGAGGGAGGTGGCTGACTGCCGTTGACCGGGCTGCAGGCGGGCCCTCTGTTCTGCTGCTTGGTGCTACTGTTGCTGCTGTTGTTTGAGGTTGTTATCGCTGCTGGCTCAGGCTGTGCTGTGCGGAACAGTACCTATGTACATATCTATGTCTACCTCCCTAGACATACAAGGTACATTCATACATACATACATATGTACATACAGCCCAAGACCCCTCTGATAGTGCATCACGATTACCGAGTTATTCTCGACCGACACGCCGTCACCCATCATCAATACCAGATGGAATGCGCCTCCATCCCTTTTCCCTGGCCTGGCCTGGCCTGGCCTGGCCTCTTGAGGGGGGGGGGCGCAATAGGGGGCTCCACTGACGTTTGAGCGTCCCACTTCGGCAAGCTTGCAGCCCGCATGTGGGCCAATGGGAAGCGGGGGAAAAAGGGGACGAGGATAAGAGAGGGAAAAAAGAAATGAAAAAAAAAAAAGAAAGAGGCCAGCCAAGGAGCCTTTTTTTTTTTTTTTTTTCCCCGTGCAGCAGCGCAGTGCAGTGTCCTTCCTTCCTCCGCTTGTCCAGCCAACGGGCGAACTCGACTGAGAAGAAGGTTGTCCCTTGGTCCCTTCTTTCCCCCTCCCCCCGTCAGTGGAGCCGCACCCCCAATTCTGCTGCTGCTGCTGCCGCCGCCGCTGGTGCTCCCTGCCCCCTTCCTCCCCTCCGCATCATCGTTGACCGCCGCTCTGTTTGCCTCGTCGTCGTCGAGCTTCTTTTCCATCATCAACCAGGCTTCCTCTGATCATCATCTATCTCGTTCTGTGTCTTTTTTCTTCATCTTCATCTTCCTCATCATCATCATCATCTTCACACACATTCCTCTTCCCTCCACCTCGACCGGCTGGCTGGCTGCGTTGCCGCGAGAGACCCGACCGCTTTGTTTTCGTCATTGTCGACGCAGCGACGCAGCTCGACTGGAATTTTCACCCCTCGTCCTCCTCGTCCCACCTACCTACCTACTCTTCAGGCGCCATGCCCTACAACACGCGACGCAAGTCGCTCTCCCTCACAAGCTTGGGCATCCACATCCCCGTCACAAACGCTGCTCGCAAGAAGCAGGCTTCGGCCTCGCCTCCCGTCCTCGTCCGTCGAGAGCCCGACTCGCACCCGAGCAAGCGTTTCAAGCGCTCCCACGACGAGCGAAGCACTCCGCCCCCGTCGCCTCCTCCCTCTCAGAGGCCCAAGATCGACCTTCAGGGTATCAACGACGACATCGTCGAGGCTTCCATTCTCCAGCTGCAGTCTACCGCAAACCGGCCCCATCTCATCAAGGAGCTGGCCACGGTCCTGTCGCAGAAGCTATCTTCTGTCCAACAGTAAGATGATCTCCGTTTTTTTTTTTTTTCCCTCCCAAATTCCCCTACGAACCCCACTGACTCTCTCTCGTCTCACAGATCCGCCAACCCGTGCGCCATCATCTCGTCGCGCCTCGCCTCTTACATGAAGCGTCCCTGCTGGTCCGCCATTGCGCCTTGTCCCATCGCAAAGGAGCTCGAGACCCTGCACCCTCGCCGCACCTACTTCTATCTCACCACCTACCCTCGCCAGCCGCTTCCCGACCCGACCATCGCACACACTGTCGTCACACCATCCGTCTCCCTGACCGATGACTCGGGTTCCGACGATGTCGAGGCCCGTCGCAGAGATCTGAGCCCTTCTCCCGAGGTCGATCTTTCCTCGCCCGAGTTTGACGATGCCGACGACGACTTTGTCATGCCCATGACCCCCGTCGGTTCCTACAAGCCTCGCTACCTGAGGCTCTCGCGCGACATGCGTCACGATTCCCCCCCGCTCGAAAAGGACGAGCGCGAGTTCACACAGACGGCCGACGTGCTGCAGAAGCGCAAGCTCAACGATCATGTGCCCGTCTCCGACCCCGTCTCCGATCGCGCTGAATACGGCTATCGCGACGACATGTGGTTCGGCGAGAGTCGCTTCTTTGCGCCCGCCGCCTTTATCACCAGTCCCACCATGCGACCCAGCCTCCTGTCGACGTCGCGTAAGGATGACGATGCCGATCCCTGGACGAAGCTTAACAAGGTCTTCGAATGTGACCAGGGCGCCGAAAGCATCGAAATCGACGAGCTCGACTGCCTCCTCGAGGGGTGCTAAACTCTCCGATCCCACCATGACGGGGCTCCGGGGAGCCTGTCTTTGCCGCCCGAGAAGCGGGATACACGACATGCCGAAGCCGCTCTCGAGAAGAGCGAGCGTGGCTGTAGGAGTACATGTACTGTTAGACGGCATCTTCTTTCCCCTCTCATGGTTACGATGTCGCCACGATATCGACGTTTGTACGAAGAACAAAAAACATCAACACACAAAAAAAAAGACTGGAGCGAAAAAAAAATATGCTGGTGGATGGGAAGGAGGGAAGAGCAAGAAAAAGATTGACAGAGGGTCCTATTCCGAGAGTCTGATTGCTCGGCCAACAGTATGTATATATAGATATACACTTATACACTAGCAAGTCTGCGAGCAGAGATGCTCAAGCTGTCGAGTATATCATGTCGACTATACTGGCTTGTCGACGACCCGAAGCTCGACCCAGACAAGCGTCCCAAACTGCCACATGCTGGGCCTCTGGAACTTGACGAGCTCCAGCCCAGGCGTCTCGTCGACGGCGCGGCGGACGATGGCGTCCAAGTCCCTGTTCCACCAGCAGCCGAACTTGGCGCAGTGGCCGGCAGCGTAGCGGTCTAGCAGTCCGTTGACGAAGCCGAACCAGCCGCGGCCGTGCTCGAGCAGGATGATGCGGCCGGAGCCTGGCTTCACCACCTTTGCCAGGTTGGACAGCACAGCGACAGGGTCGGAGACGGAGCAGAGGCCAAAAGTTTGGATGACGGTGTCGTAGTAGGCTTTCGATATGGGGCGGGGGAGCGGTTTGTGCACGTCGGCGTGGACGAGGCGGATGTGGGAGCCCAGATACGAGAGCTGGCCTCCTGTGCCGTCGGTTGTAGACGAGGCTGTTGTCAGGGGCGTCATGGTGGATAGGGGGGGAGGGCGTCTAGGAGGCGGCGGCGGGCGACGTCTAGCATGTCGGCGTTGATGTCGAGGCCTGTGAAGGAGGTGATGGCGCTGAGACGCCGATTGCGAACGGGGGCTGATGATGGTGATGATGATGATGATGATGATGATGATGATGATGAGGACGATGACGACGATGACGACGACGAGACTTGTTCGAGAGCAGCGCGAACGAGGCTCCAGTCGTAGTGCTCGACGTTCCTCCCCCCAACAGCAACCTCCAAACATCCCCCCAGCCCGACCGGCAAGCCTCCTCCGCAGAGCAGCAATCCCCATCCACCACTCGGAAAAGTCAAGCTCGCGGTCAAAGCGAGCCGCGTTCTCGCCCGTCAGCGCGGGCGGACGCCCCGTCGGCGTGGCATCGGGGCGCGGAACGCTGGCTCGCGAGGTGGCGACGGCGGTGCCGGCCAGGTAGAAGCCTAGACAGCCGGCTGCCAGAGAGGCGCCCGTCAGTGGCAGCCACGAGCGGCGCCAGAGGCTGAGGAGGGTGGTGGGTTGGGGGGGTGGTTTGGGAGGTCTTTGGGGGGGGGGGGAAAGGGAGGTGTGTGTTAGTTCGGGGGCCGGGGAGGAGGTGTTGCGTACGGCTTGTGCGGCTTGTATGGCTTGATGGTTGGGGTTCGAGGTGGTGGTGGTTGTGGTCGCTTGTTCCGATGGGTCCGGGTGGAGGAGCTGGTGAGGCGAGGCGGGGACGAGGCTAAGCGGCGGAGGGGAGACGTCATTGGGGTTGCATGTCGTTTATCGAGGCTGAGAGATGGAAGAAGCCTTCAGATGTTGGTGAGTGATGGTTGGTGGTTGAATTCATGGTGTTGAGAATGCCATGTGGAGACTAATGTATGTATGTGCGAATATCACGGAAATATGTGCATACGGCCCGACGCTTTTGCGCGTGTGGGGCTGCCGCGTGGGAGCTCAGCCGTGTTTCTCGTCTCCGACGTCATCCCCTCGACTGCCCACGGAGAAGCGCCATGGCTGGACACGGGGATCTACAGGAGCTGCTGAGGATGCTGACGTCTCGGAAGGTGTCCATGATGGCGGCCATGGGACACGTAAAGGCGTTGCAGGACAAGGGTCTACGGAGGTGCGCATCGTCCTCTGCCGTGTGAATGGATGGATGCCTGGATGCTGATCGGGGCTTTAGCATCGAGCAGCTGGCGCAGGCACCCTTGGACGCTGTCGAGGCAGCCATTGGTGACGTCCGGCTGGCGAAGAGCCTGCAGATGGCATGCAGCAAGCACCAGACGACGACGACGACGACGACGAAGCGGACGGCAGGAGACGCGCTGGCGTCGTTGTCCCCATCCAAGAAGCCCAAGCTGGAACCTCACAAGCGACAAGTCGACTACGGCGCCCTGACGGCCGACGAGCTCGAGACGTCGCTGAGCCTGCCGCTGGAAGAGGACGAGACGACGATACGGGCGACGACCTTGGTGACTAACCGCGCGCCGCTGCTGCTGGCCTTTGCCGTCGAGCTCCTGCGCTTCACCATGCCGGAGCAGCCGCCGAGCAGCCGGCTGAGCTTGGCGCAGGCTGTCGTGAGTGCCAACTCGAGGGCCAAGGCTAGGAGCTTGGGCCTTGAGGGCCGGGGGGATTCTCGCATCCCGGATGGTCAGCCCACGGTTCGCCTCATGGGACGTGATGTGCCCGTGCTCAAACGTGGGGATTACTCGTGGTCTCCGGAGGCGGTCAAGGAAACGGCGGCGACGGTCGGTGAGTCGTTGGCCGCTGTGGAATCCGAGGCGCAGCAGGCCAAGAAGACGTGGACGGCGAGCCAGCGGCTGGCATCCAGGGGCTCCGTCTTCATCGCGCACGCTGCTGCGCTGAGCTCCCCTTCTCAGCGGTCGGGTCTGGTGCGACGGCTGATGGTGGAGAAGCCTTCGCTGGAGACGGCGACGCACAACGCCTGGGCCATGCGGTCGAGCTTCGGCGACTCGCCGCTCGTGCAGGAGGCGAGCTCCGACGATGGCGAGACGGGCTGCGGCGAGTTTATGCTGGGGCTGATGCGCGAGTCTGGAGTGAAGAACGCCGTCGTCGTGCTGACGCGCTGGTTCGGCGGCGTGATGCTGGGGCCGGATCGGTGGCGGTTGATGCGCGAGTGTGTCGACGATGCTCTCTCTTGTCGGTCGAGGACGGGGGCGACGGTGGCGGGCGAGGCCGTCTGGGCGCTCGACGAGGATGAGCCTGACGGGGGCGGCAGGTCGGCGGCCATTGGGATGGCTGTTCATCGGCCCGAGACGGCGAGAAATTACCTCTTACGGAGCTTCGTTGGAGGAGACGGGGTTCCCGCTGGGGAGAAGACGAAGAAGAAGGGGAAGAAGAAGAAGGCGGGAGAGGAAGACGACGACGTCGACAGGCACGACAACTTGGGGAGGCTTCTCGGGGCGCTGAGGCTGCTGTTTGGGAGCTGGGCTGGCGTGCTCAGCAGGCGGGAGCTGGATCAGCGGGCTTGGAGCTGGTATGTTGCCGTCAGGCCCGAGGTTGAGGCCGGGCCGGGGGGTGGGGGCCAAGGGGCCGGTGAGGCTGGAGAGGATCTTGGAGCTTTCTCGGCGGGAGGAGACGAAGAGACCTGAATGAGATGGAGTTTAATGAAGCGAGTCTCGAGTAGCGGTTTGATGTCTGGGTAGAGATGGTGGATGGTGCTTCTGGCAAGTCTGGTGTGTAACACGTAGGTAATCTGGGTTAAGGTAGTTGGCGAGAGGGGTAGGAAGTCTACCAGATAGGTCGAAGTTCGAGCAGATGTTAGCGCGCCTCTATATCTCTAGACGAGCGGACTTGAAGACCAAGCAAGGAGAAGAAGCCATCCTGAAGATGACGACAGTGAACAAGCGGTAAACAAACGGGGCCCAGGCCCATCTCGGAACCATATCTTATCGCTATCGATACGATGCGACTCGACACGCGCGACAGGTGGACGAACATAAAGAGGCGCGCTAGACCCAAACAGGCGTGTATCCTCTTTTCGATGGCCCTGCGCGAGGCAGCCAGAGCACAACAAAACCAGCAAACAACCCTCTCGCGAAAACAAATAAAGATAAAAAAAAATAAAAATCAATAAACCAATACAGGTTAAGACGAGGAAGAAAAGGTAAGGATTAAAATTCAAAAGAGAAAAAAATAAAATAAAACAACACTCGCAGCAGACGACGCCACGAGAACGGGGGAAGCAACGGCTCAGCTGCCGATGATGAATAATCCCTGACTGACCTCTCCTCTCCCATCTCTCTTTCTCGACTCGACGGGATAATCTCCCCTTGTGCCTCCCTTTGGCTCGTCTCCTTTTCTTTTTTTGATTTTTCCTTTCTTGGCTCGGCGCGTCATCTTGACTCTGACGAGGTCGCTGCTGGTTGGAGAGGGACCGCGTTTGGCCGAGCTGCACGCGTTGGACGTCGCGTCTCTTGTCGTCATCGCCGTCGAGAGATACGAGGAAGAGCCGTGGCGATGGACAACTATCAGAAGCTGGAGAAGGTGGGCGAGGGTGAGTGACGGCTCTCCCGTATATGGACGGCTCACGGGCGTCTGACTCGTTTTTCAGGCACCTACGGCGTCGTCTACAAGGCGCGAGACCTGGCCAACGGCGGGCGCATCGTGGCCCTCAAGAAGATCCGGCTCGAGGCGGAGGACGAGGGCGTTCCGAGCACGGCCATTCGAGAGATCTCTCTGCTCAAGGAGATGAAGGATCCCAACATTGTGCGGCTGCTCAACATTGTCCACGCCGACGGACACAAGCTCTACCTCGTCTTCGAATTCCTCGACCTCGACCTCAAGAAGTACATGGAGGCGCTTCCCGTCAGCGACGGAGGACGCGGAAAGGCGCTGCCCGAGGGCTCGTCGCTTCACCTGATGCAGCTGGGCCTCGGCGACGGCGTGATTCAAAAGTTTATGATGCAGCTGTGCGAGGGCATCCGCTACTGCCACTCGCATCGGGTGCTGCACCGCGATCTCAAGCCGCAGAACCTGCTCATCGACAAGGACGGAAACCTCAAGCTGGCCGACTTTGGCCTCGCCCGAGCCTTTGGCGTCCCGCTGCGCACGTACACGCACGAGGTGGTGACGCTGTGGTACCGCGCGCCCGAGATCTTGCTCGGGGGCCGGCAGTACTCGACGGGCGTCGACATGTGGTCCGTCGGCTGCATCTTTGCAGAGATGTGCACGCGGAAACCGCTGTTTCCCGGGGACTCCGAGATTGACGAGATTTTCAAGATTTTCCGGCGAGTCTTGTCTCATTCACCTTGTGATGGACGGGTTGGGTTGCTGACGGTCGAGACAGAGCCCTGGGGACGCCGACGGAGGACCTGTGGCCCGGAGTGACGTCGTATCCCGACTTCAAATCGTCGTTCCCCAAGTGGCAGAGAGACTTTGGCAACCTCCTCTGCCAGAACCTCGACGACAAGGGACTGGACCTGTTGGAGATGATGCTCGTCTACGATCCGGCCGGACGCATCTCGGCCAAGCAGGCGTGCAACCACCCTTACTTTGAGGACTACGTGGCGCCGCCACAGCAACAGGCGGCGGCGGCGACGGCGGCGACGGCGACAACGACGACGGGGCGGTCGAATGGCTATTACCACTAGGGGGGGATGCCACAGCTCTGCGCCCTGCGACGCTGATGTGGCTTCGCAGGGCGGTATGTAGGAAAGGGTGCTCCCGTGCGGCTGCGACTTTCAGGATACCGAGCAAACGGAGACGAAAGGGACGGACGGACGGACGGAACGCAATGACGACATGGGATGTGCTTCAGGTGGAAAGGGGTCGACCGACTTTTGTCGGGTGTACAAGGCCAAGACGAAGAAGATGCTGATGCGGAAGGGGCAAAAAAAAAAAAAAAAAAAAAAAAAAAAAAAAGAGGGCAGAGGAAGACGGCAAAGGGAGAAGGCGGGTAGGATTTTCTCCTTTTGTGGCGTCATGTATGTATGTACGGAGTCGAAGGGGTGGTCTGGATTGGGGACTTGATGCGGGCGAGAATATAGAGGATTATGGCAGCAGACGACGTCGACGACGAGGACTGACTCTTGAGTCTTGACCGTTTGAATTACACGAGAGACATTCCGTCAGAGGTGCGGAATGCGGAGGAGGGTGGACTCTGAAGGCATGATGGGGTTGTAGATGGGTTGCAGGGAGGAGGAGAGAGACAGGGAGGACGAGACAGAGGAGATGGGCAGAGGAGAGGAGAGGAGAGGAGAGGAGAGGGAGGGGGAAAGATGTGAAGAGATATGGGAGGGTGTGGTGAAGGCCGTGAAGAGAAGAAGGATGGGAAGAGGCAGTGTTGTGATGGAGTTGGCATTGCCATTTCCGTAACAGAAGAAGAAGGAGGTTGTATGTATGTATGTATGTATGTATGTATGTATGTATGCATGTATGTATGTATGTAGGAGCAGTAAGTAGGTAGCGGCCATGGTCGAGCATGCAGCCGGCATGTGCCCTCTCAGCGGTGTGGAGGTAGGCAGGATATCTACCTAGGTAGGTAAGCGGTGGTGGCCTGGACGTGACTCGGCCTGTCTCTTGAGCAGGGAGGGGGAAGCATCGGTGATGTCTCTACGGTGTCTTCCATGTCTTGTAAGTTGTCGGTCGAGGGCCGGGGGAAGAATGCGTCGACAGGCTGCAGGGGATTTACAGGCTCGGACAGGGGAGGTCCTCCAGGCTGCAGGGGACAGGTACAGAGAGCAACAGCCGCCGGCATCCCGAGGCGGGCGGGCGGCTGGTGAAACGAAGCCGTTGAGGAGCGTTGTACCTACTCCGTGTACTTGCCTACATGTGTACATACATACATACATACATACAGTCATACAATGAATGATACAGCATACATTATAAGCGCACGACTCTATTTTTACCCAGCAGAGGCGCGCGCCGCCGCATTCCAGCCCGAGACGAGGTCGATCCAGCCAGCCACGCAGACTCATGTGATGGACGAAGCCAGCCTCTCCTCTCTTTGGCTTTCCTTCCTACCTACTTACTCCGGTACCTACTTACATACCTTACAAATGCTGATGCCTTAGCGGCTGGTTCGCCGAGGGCATCGGGGTTTGGCGGGCGGGTTGGGTTCGAGCTAGATGCCCGGTTGGTGGAGGTAGGCACTGAGTAGGTAGGTACGCGTGGGTAGTTCTAGTACCTAGGTCTAGTAGTTCTGGTAGTTCTAGTAGTTCTAGTAGTTCTAGTATAAAGGTCTGGTAGGTCTCGTAGGTCTAGTACGTAGTAGGTAGGTACACCTAGCGCCGGGGTTGACAAAGAGCCGGGAGATGAATCGCGGGATTCAGCCTTGGTTTCGGGGGTTGGGGCCGGGGTTTTACCGGGCGGTTGTTCGCTCCGGTGCTACCTGTAGCCGCACGTACGGGCAACGGATGTGTCTGGTAGGCGCGCGGATGCAAGACGCAGAGATTGAAACGAAGCACGCGCACATACATACACACATACACGCTCACAACATACACGGGAACTCTCTTCCGTCGATATATTGCGGCTATATCAAGCCCATCCCCCGCCAGATTCCACCCTCAGTACAATTCAGGGAGCTGGATTCTCCCCCTCCCATCATCATCATCATCGCCCCCCTCCCCCCCTTCGCCTCGTCCATCCATCTACCGAGCCGCATTCCACGCCGACTCAGTCTTTATTCGCCGCTCGATTCCTTCCTGGCCACCAGCCCCTGTCGCAGCCTGCCAGAATACATACATACATACATACATACATACATGCATGGTTATACATATAGCAGAACGGATCCCCCAGCTGTCTCGCCTCATCCGTCGTCATCGTCATCGTCGTCCCTCTTTCACCGAGTCAGCGCCGTTGGACTCTACCCAACTACCTACCTACAAAACACCTACCTACTTACCTACCTCTACCGCCTTTTTCGCCCGTCGGTTGGTCCCGTCACGTTTGACGCCTACATACATACATACAGGCCTACACCTACCTACCTACGGAACCTTACTTCACTGCACTGACTCATCCTATCGCTCGCTCCGATCCGTCGTTCCCCCCCCTGCGCCACCCCTGCGACCGTTGGGCGTCGTAATCCCCTGAAGCCCGGGCACACACCCCGCTATACACCCCGCTACACCCCCCCCACGCCCCCCCCTGGAACGCCCCGGCAGTCAGCCTCGTGCGCCAACGTCACCCACTGACCTCGGCCTCGGGTCACTCGTCCGGAACACATGAGCCTTGGCCGCCCTGCTGTCTGACACGGGAGGGGAAATACCTCGAATCGGCCCCCTTGGCTTCTTCTACTTCTACTTCTTCTTCTGCTTCTCTTATAGTTATACCCGCCCGTTTACACCCCCCTCCTCTCTTTAAACCCTCGGACAACTCTCTTCTCCCTCCTCCCTCCCTCTCTCTCTCTCTCTCTCTCTCTCTCTTTTCTCTCCTCGAGATTCTCATCATCCTTTTCATCTTCTGCCTACCACCGTCCTTCTTTTTTTCTTTCTTTCTTACACAACTCCGTGTTCGTCATGGCTTCACGCCATCTTTCTCGCGAGGAGCTTAACAAGCTGGCTCTCGAGCATTTCGTCTATCAGCCTGTTGGCAGGGATATGATTGCCTACCTCGCCGAGGCTGCTCACAACGTCATCGCCTGCGACTCGGCTCTCTATCCGGCCGATCATCCGCATCACCGCCAGCAGCAACAACAACAGCAACAACCACAACCACAACAACAACATCATCATCATCATCATCATCAACAACAACAACACCAACAACAACAACAACAACGACGTCTCCTCCCACCCCCCCGGAGCCCCCCTCCGAAGCAGACGACTCCTCCCCTCCCTCCAAGACTTCATCACCCAGCTCGTCGTCTCTTCCAACGTCCAGGTCCCGACCCTAATGTCAACCCTCGTCTATCTCACCCGCCTCAAGTCCAAGCTCCAACCCATGGCCCGCGGCCTCCGCTGCACCACCCACCGCATCTTCCTCGCCTCGCTCATCCTGGCGGCAAAGTACCTCAACGACAGCTCGCCCAAGAACAAGCACTGGGCCAACTACACACAAGTCACCACCGAATCCTACACTTTTGGCTTCAACCGTACGGAGGTCAACCTCATGGAGAAGCAGCTGCTCTTCCTCCTCGACTGGGAACTCCGCATCGACGAATCGGATCTCTATCGCGAACTCGACGGCTTCCTCGACCCTCTCCGCCTCCGCATCGTCGAGCGTCACGCCCGCAAGATGCGCCAGCGCGAAGAGAAGCGCCGCCTACAACAACAACAACAGCTTCAGCAGCAGCAGGACCCCTACTCTCGCCACTCCAGCCCAACCTCCTCCTCCTCCTCCTCCTCCTCCACCTCGAGAGCCTCCTCCCGCTCCCGCGCCGCAGGCTCCCTCTCCCCCCCCGGCCTCGCCTACAGCAGCTCCTCGAGCTCCTACGCCTCCTCCGTCTCCTCCAGCCGCCAGCATTCCCGCTCCACCACGCCCCTCGCCTCAGAACCCTGCAAGCCTCCCCCCTGCGACTCCCCCGTCGAGATCGTCGTCGACGCCGGCAGCCTCGCCTACGACCTCACGCCCGAAGACTACCTCCAGCTGCAGGAGTCATCGGCCAAGAAGCGTCATAAGCGCGGCGTGTGGGGGCGTCTGCTGGGCGGAGCCGTCACCGTTCGTTAGAGGCATATATCTCGTTTTCTAATCCCTTTCCTTTGTCTCTTTTTCTCCCAATCTCTCTCTCTCTCTCTCTCTCTCTCTCTCTCTCTCAATCTCTCTCTCTCGAATCTCATCGTCATCTCTCTTGCACCTTTCCAACACGCATCTAGCGGAAAACCGGCACCGCCCCCTTCGGTCCGTCACGAGACGCCCGCCCTCGCCACTAATAAAGGCCCGTCCGACAAGCGCGCCCCTAATACTACCTGTACAGCCTATTTGTCACCATACGCACCTCGGAGTCGATCTCTGTCGTCCTCTTCTCTTCGATTCAACCCTCTTCTTCTATTTCTTTTTCCTTCTACTTCTTCTCATCCTTTCTTCCTTTCCATCTTTCTTCTTTCTCCTCTTTGTTCGGGCGTCGGGAAATACCTCTTCGGAATCTGGATTTCTCGGGCTAAAATGGCCGCAGACGAGAGCGTCCGGCGTTTTCCTTTTCTTTTCTTGTCTTCTTTTTCTGGAATTGGAATTGGAATCGGAATCGGTGGGAACAAACGGGATACTCGGATGGCACACAGGACGTGCTGATTTTTCCTTCTTCATTTTATCTGTTCCAAATTTCCTCCCATATTCATATATACCATCCATCAATCCATCATCCACCGCAAAACCCCATCTCCCTCCCGCCCCGTAACTAACCCCCCCCTCCCAGCCCCAGTCCCAACACCGGAATCGAATCCCAACGTACATACATGCGCGAGAACAGAGGGCGAAGCCACCAGCCCACCTCAATGCGAAACCCCCCATTCAATTCCACGTATGTAGTCCCTCCCGCTCAATTGGGGAGAAAAGGAAATGGGGAGAGGGGTGTCGCTACTAATTCCCCCCCCTTTCCCTTTCCTTGAAGCAAAAAAGGGAAGGGGAAAGGATAGGCCATGACAAATGCCCTTCGCATCAGCGCGCTCGTCGCCGCCCCCGACGCTAAACCGCAATGCGACGCCCGGGGGAAGTCTAAAGGGAGAAGCGCTAACAGATCGATTGGATTGTGCCGAGGCGTCTGACCTCGCACAGCTTGGCAACGTCTGTCTGTCTGTCTGTCTGTCTGTCTGTCGGGAGGGAGAGGGAGGGAAGGGAAGGGAAGGGCAAGGGGAAGGGGTTAGGGGCGGCGAGTTGGAGGATTGATACACGTGTGTGTACTAAGACTAAGAGGTTGGCGGGTTCAGGGTTTTTTTTTTTTTTTTTTTTCACGGCTGGGTTGGGGTCATGGCGTGGGTGATTTGCTAAGGGGATGGGAAGGGAAGGGGAGAGGGAGAGGGAGAGGAGAGGAAGAGGACTTGGGGTTTTGCTCTACTTGTTCTCATGGATTCCATGGGTAGTAATACTATGTATATATGTATGTATGTATGTATCATGCATCGGTAATGAATCTCCTAGGTTGTAGGTAGTAGCAAAGGTAGATGGGTAGCTAACAAACGAAAGATAATTAAAAAAAAAAAAAAGGAGGGTCGGTGTGTTCCCCCCGCCCACCCCCGTCATGCACGGCCCCACCTACGGCTCCGCCCAGACCCCGTCTCCGTCCCCGTCGGACCCCACCTGGCGGCGCCTCCGGAAGCCGAGCCAGGGCAAGTCGAGACGTAGACACAAGCTGCTGAGGACGACGCTGATGCTGGAAAGAGCCATTGCGAGGGCGGCCCAGACGGGCTTGAGCTGGACGTGGTCTCCCGAAGAGGTGCGGACGGGCCAGAAGCAGCCGGCCGCGAGGGGCACGGCCAGCATGTTGTAGACGAGGGCCCAGGCGAAGTTGACCTTTATGCGGGAGAGGACTGCCGAGCTGAGGTCGACGAGGGTCACTACGGCTGAGAGGTTGGAGGTGGCGAGGACGAAGTCGGCGCTGGAGATGGCTACGTCGGAGCCGGAGCCGATGGCGATGCCGACGTCTGCGCGTGTGAGGGCCGGGGCGTCGTTGATGCCGTCTCCCACCATGGCAAGCATGGCGCGATGCTTGGAGTAGCGGTGACGCGGTAGCCGGAGCTCCGAGGGGCCCTGATCATCATCGTCGTCGTCATCGTCGTCGTCGGCGGCGGCGCTGTGCATCGTCGCCTGCAGCATCGTCACTTGAGCCGCCTTCTCTGATGGGAGCACCTCGGCCAGTACACGTGACGGCGATATCCCGACCCTCCGTGCCACGGCCCTTGCCGTCGTCTCGTTGTCGCCCGATAACATCCACACCTGCGTTCCTCGGGATCGAAGGGCCAGAACGACGGCCCGGGCTTCGGGTCGCACCGGGTCTGACACGGCCAGCGCCGCCGCCAGCTTCCACTCTCCGTCCTTGACGACACGCGTCGCCACCAGAGCCACCGACTTGGCCTCGGCCTTCCATCCGGCCAGCGCGTCCAGCATGGGAGGCGACAGCGGCACCGACAAGTCCCGCATCAGGTGCTCGTTGCCCACGGCCAGCTCCAACTCCCGCTCCTTGTACTCGGCCCTCATGCCCTTGCCCGGGAACTCCTCGACTCGGGCCAGCCGTGAGGCCTCGACGTCGTCGCCGCAGAAGCGAACCACGGCTCGCGCAATCGGATGTCCGCTGTTCTCCTCTGCCGCTTTCAGTCCGGAAAGCAGCGACCGCTCGTCGACCGTGGTCTCGTCCGGGAACATGACTGAGTCGGTTATTCGAGGCTCGCCCCCGACCGTCAGAGTTCCCGTCTTGTCAAAGACGACGCAGTCAATCTTGCTGGCCTTTTCAAACGCCTCACCGCCGCCCTTGGCCAGTATACCGCTCTGGGCAGCGATGCCACCACCGACGAAGACGGCCGTCGGTGCCGCCAGGGCCAGGCCGCACGGGCAGGCCACGACGAAGACGGCGATGGCGAACTGGAAGGCAAAGGGGCCCGCTCCGCCGGTCCGCTCCAGCTCTTCGGCAGACACGCGTCCCGTAGCCGCCAGCGTCAACCACACGATCCAGGTGACGACGGCGATGAGCGTGATGACGGGGACAAAGTAAGACGTCAGCAGATCGGCCACCTGCTCGACCGGTGCCCTCTTCGTCTGGCCCTCCCGAACCACGTCGACGATCTGATCCAGCATCGATCGCCCGCACGTGCCCGTCACACGAACCGTCACGGCATCCCCCTTGTTCACCGTGCCGGCGAAGACGTCATCGCCCGGGCCCTTCTTGATGGGCCGCGACTCGCCCGTCAGGCTCGACTCGTCCAGATTCGTCTCGCCCGTCAGGATGACACCGTCGGCCGCCGGTGAGGACCCGTTGGGGACCCGGATCACGTCGCCGTGCTCCAGCAGGTCGACCCTGACCGTCGTCGTCCGCGCGTTGCCCAGCTTGTCCGTCTCCACCAGCATCGCCGTGCTCGGCCGCAGCTTGGCCAGGGCCTCGACCGCGTCTCCCGTCTTGGACTTGCTGTAGCCCTCGATGAGCCGACCGCCGAGCAGGAAGAGCGTCAGGAAGACGACCGAGTCGAAGTAGAAGCGCTCATCGGGTACGCGCGTCTCGCGCCTGATGGCAGCCGCCAACATCTCGCCCACCGACGACAGGTAGGCAATCGTGGTACCGAGTGAGATGAGCATGTTCATGCTGCCAAACTTGTAAAAGCGCTGCAGCAGCGGAGTCCGGCTATTCCCTCGCCATAGCGTTCGAATCTCCTTGACGGCCCTCACGTGAAAGACGTCGGCGGCAAAGAGGTAGACTGGCGTCGCGAGCAGGCAGAGCATCACCGCGTTGCGGCTCAGGCCCGACGTCCACGGCTCCATCAGCCAACGGCGCACGGGGTCCGTCTTGGCCACCAGCGTCATGTAGACGATGCCGAGAACAAACGACGGGACGGCCAAGACGGCCGTGAAGACGAAGCGGCGGAAGAGCTGATGCTGGTGGCGCGCGCGGATGGCCCTGGACCGCTCCTCGAGCGTGGGCGGGTGGTAGACGGAGGCGCTGAGCGACGGGTCCGTGGCCTCTATGGCGCCCAGGATGTGCCGGATCGTCAGCCGCGATACGTCCGGGAGGTAGCGCACTCGGACCCGGGGCAGCTCCGGCGTCGGCTCCTGCAGGATCTCCACCTTGCCGGGCCCAAGGTTGCGCAGCGACCGGCAGATCCTTTCCGGGCAGCGCGGGCAGAAGATGCCGTCGACCTGCACCTCGACCTCGCGCTCGTCTGCGGCGTGGCGCTGCTTGTTGAGGTCGACGACGGAGTCGAGGACGGCGTCGTAGCCGAGGTTCTCGATGCCGTCGACGATGTCGCCCGCCCGGTCCGGGTCTGTGAAGTCGACCGTCGCGCTGTTGGAGACGAGATTGACGACCATGTTCGAGACCCATTTGTTCTTGCGCAACTCGCCGGTGATGGTGTTTACGCAGACGGCGCACGTCATGCCGCCGATGGACAGCGTGGCGCGCATCAGGGGAGCCGCATCGTTGTCGTTGGGAATCGCGAGGCCTTCCAGGGGCGCAGTCGTCGTCGCCGTCGTCGCCGTCGTCGTCATCGTCGTCGGGCTGCCTTGCTGCGTGCTAGAAGCGAGAGACAGGGTACGGACGAGACGAACGCGATCCTCAGACATGTCGTCCCGCTGATCTCGGCCGGCAGCCGATTTACAGGCCTCGCAGTTCTTGAGGTGAGCGGCCGCCCTCTCGGCCGGATCCGGAGCCGACGAAGCCCTATTCCGCCAGAGTCGCGACCAGAGTCCAAAGGTACCGTAACCCGCGGCCGGTGCTGCGGCGCAAAGGGGCTGTTCGGGTCGGGCCACGGTGTTCAGCTCGGCGGCCGGCGCGGCAGACGAGTCGACGGCACAGATGTCGAAGCCGACGTCGTTGAGCGTTCTGCCCATGCTGCGGACAAAATCTGGCGAGACATGCTCGTGCTCGACGGTGACGACCGACGTCACCACGTTGGGCGACACCCACAGCACCTTGGGGCCGTACTCGTCCTGCAGAAGACGCTTGATGAGGGCGACGCAAGAAGGGCAGTGCAGGTTGCCGAGGAGGTAAGAAGTCGTGACGGTCTTTGACGGCGATGCCATGGCAGCAGCACTCTCGCCGGCCGGAAAAGGCCGATGGTAATACTAGGTGGCTGAAGCCAGGCGAAGGATACTACCCGTGATATCGGGCCACGAGAGGCGAGAGGTGATGAAGCCGACGAGGCGAGATGAAAGCCGCCAGGACAAAGCAGGAGATGGAATCAGCCAGAATAAAACCCCAAGAGGAAAACTCTGCCGGATTCAACCCTATAAGTACCAACAAATCCGCAGCCAGCTGTTTGCGCCTCGGCGGGGAAGAACGCACAAATGTCGCAGCGTGGAGGCCTTCGTATGTATATTTCCCGCCGCATGGGAGGGAGGGGCACAGCGGGCAGGCCTGACCGAGGTGTATCCGTACAGTGAATGAATTCCTCGTGCCTCGTGCCTCGTGCCTCGTCGCCTCTTCTTTATTGTTTCTCTGCCTCGTCGAGCGACGGAAGCATGACGCGACTGGAGGAATGCGCACCGCCCTATGATTCGCCCTTTTTTCGTTGTTGTTTTCTTCAGCTCGTCCGTCTCTCACTAGCGGTCGTCGTCAAGACTAGGGAAGCAAACGATACCCAGCAGCATCACGAGCTAATCTCGACACGAAGTCGCGAGAGCCGATCCTGTGGCGCGACCAGGCTCCCGTCTGCATCTGATAATTAAAAAAAAAAAAAGATGGATCGACCTGACAGAAAAGTTCTTTGAGGCCGCGTCAGTGTCTGCCGTATGTAAGCAGCAACCGTCGCCGAGAACTCACACGGTTCCATTACCGGAGCTAGCCGCGTCACCAGACAGTGCGAATCCAGCCCCATCTTAGTTTGTTTCCTTCTACCAATCAGCGTCGTCGTGCGTGACGAATGCGGAAGCGCGACCTAGTAGGTACATAGGTACATGTGTACATCTGCCGCCGCCACCGGCAGATACCTTAGCCATGTCTCCCCCGTTCTCTATCGTGACGAACTCGAAAACCCCCCCGTCTACCGCTTCCAACCTACATACATACATGCATACATACATACACATTCAATTAAATTACATACACGTATATACTTACACTTCACTCCTTTCTCCTTTTCCCCCACCATCATCCGCATGTAAACTCGGATCTTTCTCTCCGGCCCGGCGGCCTACCTGTGCGAATCGGCAAAAGTGGGTCTCCCGCGTGGAGACCAGGGTTCTTGCATCATTAGCGCTAAACCTCTTTCGGCAACCGTCAATTGCGTGATTCGCCCCGACCTCATCGTCACCGTTGCTCCCAAGGGAGAGGCTTCTTATAATCTGACAATATTGAGTCGTCTTCCCCTCCCTCGACTGACTCATTTTCTCCAGCTGCCCTGGGCTCGATACCTCTTTGCGTCCGTGTCCTTCCTTCCAACTACATACCTTCATCTGTCTGCCTCTCCTCACACCTCCCCGTCCGGCTTCATCTCCCCCGTCGGCAGATCATGTCCCTCCACGCGCGAGGAGCCGACGGCGGCCGTCAGCCCGCCCATCGAGACGTCTTCCCGTCGGCTCTTCCTTTCGGCCGAAACGTCTCCCTATCCTCCGTCTCCGGACCGGCCTACGTCACCGCCCAGCTCCTCGTCCAGCAGGTGGCCTACCACTTGTCCGACAACATCTACTCGTACTCTCCCGAGACGTTCGACCTCGGAGCCGCCGCCAGCCGATGGGCCGCCGAGGCTGAGCGCAATATCCACGACCGCGTGCCCACCGTCCTGCCGCTCCAGGCCCGGTCCGGCGCCGGCGCTCTGGCTCTGGGATATGTCTTCTCTCCCGACTTCCCCGTCGACCGGAGACAAGTTCCGCAGTCGCTGCTCGCTCCTTCAGGCAGCCTGCGACATCTGCGCGCTACCCTCGACCAGCTCTCGCTTCTGTACGGCCTGTCCAGCCCCTTTGTCGCTCACATCGCCGCGGTCGACTACGTCTCCGCCGGCCGGCTCGTGTCCAATTACGACGGTGTATTGAGGCTGGTCGAGGATCTGGGTCTGGGCCTAGTCGCCACCTCGTCCGCTTTCGAGGCCCAGCACATGTCGCTCTTCTCCACCCTCCTCGCGAACCTGATGCCCACGATCCACGTCTACGACGGCATCCGCGTCGCCAGGGAGACGCTGCGCGTTGTCGACGCCCTGAGCGAGGCTGGTGTCAACGACGTCTACGGCCCACTGGCCGCCCAGATCCGCGCGCTCAACCCGCGCCTGGACACGGCCGGCAAGGCCCTCGAGCTTCTGCGGCTGTTCAATGATCAGCTCGGCACCGTCTATGCCCCCTTTGAATATCACGGCCATGACGCGCCGGACCTCGTCGTCGTCGTCTTTGGCAGCGTCGAGAGTCAGGTGGCCAAGCACACTCTAGGCCGGCTTGCGGTCGACGGCGCCAAGGTCGGCATCGTCAACGTCCGCCTGTACCGGCCCTTTGTCGAAGAAGCCTTCCTCGCCGCCGTGCCGTCAAGCACTCGCACCGTCGTCGTCCTCGGCCAGGTCTGCGACGAGGCCGCTGTCGACGATGAGGCCATTCATTCGGCACTCCATGCCGACGTTCTGACCGCCGTGAGCTTGTCTGGAGTCTTTGACAGCGAGCCGAGCGTCATCGACGTCAAGTACGCCCCGGCTCAGCCCGTGACGCCCCGGTGGCTGGTCCAGGCTCTGCGCGACGTCTCTGGCGATGAGGACCGGCTGCCGCTCGAGCTGCCGTCGCTCGTCGCCGCCCAGCAGTATGTCTTCTGGGACGCCGACAACTCGGCTGCGGCGCGGGCGCCCGTCGTCATTGGAAAGGTGCTATCGCGGGAGTCGACGACCAACGTTCACGCCCACACGATGTACGACAACCTCATCCAAGGGGGCGTCATGCGGACCGACCTGCGGGCCTCGAGGATGGCTCTCGAGACCCCCTATCCGGTGGAAGAGGCCGACGTGACCGTCGTCGGCGACGAGCGGCTGCTAAGCGAAGTCGACGTTATCGCCAATGTGGCGTCCCAGGACGCCAAGGTGCTCCTGAGGCTTCCCGGCTTCAAGCTCGAAGACGTGGAGAAGCGACTCCCCGCCGGCTTCCGGCAGCGTGCTCACGCCAAGGGGGTCGATCTCTTCGTGCTTGATACGTCGCACTCGCCCGCGCTGGAGCGAGACGGGCTTGCTGCGGAGCTGTTGCTAGAGCTGTCATTCTTGAAAATCGCCCAACCTTGGATGTCGATGGAAGACATGGCCAAACGTCTCAGAGACGAGGCTCACGAGCCGACGCTACTACCGGAGTGCATCGACGCCGTTGACAAGTGCCTCTCCAAGCTCGATGTGCCAGCTGCCTGGGGCGAGACGGACTCTTGTCTGCCGGAACTGACAAGGTCAATCGAGACAAACAGCTTCGTGCCCTTTGACAAAGCGGAAGCCGAGCCGGAGTCGACGGCTCTCGGAGACTGGCGGTCAGCAGCCAAGGGGCTCGTTTTCAAGGAGGCGTACGAGACACAGACGCGACTACGGCCAGACCTAGCCGTCAAGACGGCAACGATCCACGTCAAGGAGAACCGGAGGCTGACGCCGATCGAGTACGACCGACACATCTTCCATCTCGAATTCGACCTGGGCGACTCCGGTCTCACGTACAAGATCGGCGAGGCGCTGGGGATCCACGCGGACAACGACGAGGAGCTGGTAGACGACTTCATCCGTTGGTACGGCGTTGATCCGTCAGCGCTAGTGCAGGTGCCCTCGCGCGAGGACGCAGAGGTGCTCGAGGTGCGTACGGCTCGGCAGGCGTTGGTGCAGAACGTCGACGTGCTGGGAAAGCCGCCCAAGCGCTTCTACGAGGCGCTGGCGGAACACGCGACGGAAGAGACGGAGCGCCTCAAGCTGGCGGCTCTCGGCGGGACCGATGCTGCGGCCGAGTTCAAACAGCGCAGCGAGTCGGATGCTGCGACGTACATTGACGTGCTGGACGAGTTCCGGTCTGCTCGGCCGGCTCTCGGCGAGCTCCTTCGAATGGTCGGCCCCCTGAAGAGGCGCGAGTACTCCATCGCTTCGGCGCAGGCGGTGACGCCCAACTCGGTGGCGCTCATGGTCGTCGTCGTCAGCTGGGTCGACCCCCGCGGACGGACGCGGCACGGGCAGGCGACGCGCTACCTCAGCCGGCTGCAGCCCGGAGCAGCGGTGACTGCCTCGATCAAGCCGTCGGTGATGAAGCTGCCAGCGGCCGATACGTCGCCACTCATCATGGCCGGCCTCGGCACCGGCCTGGCCCCCTTCCGTGCCTTTGTCCAGTACCGGGCCATGCAGAAGGCTCAGGGCAAGCAGATTGGCGCCATCCTGCTGTACCTGGGCTCGCGCCACCAACGCGAAGAGTATCTGTACGGCGAGGAGTGGGAGGCCTACCTGGCAGCGGGAGTCGTGACCCTCCTCGGCAGCGCCTTCTCGCGCGATCAGCCTCACAAGATCTACATCCAGGACCGCATGCGGCAGACGCTCGACGACATCATCCAGGCCTACGTCCGCGACCAGGGCAGCTTCTACCTGTGCGGGCCGACGTGGCCCGTGCCGGACGTGACCGAGGTATTGCAGGAAGCCATCGCGGCCGAGGCCATGGCTAGCGGCAGGAAGCTGGATGCTAAGAAGGAGATTGAGAAGCTCAAGGACGAGGGTCGCTACGTGCTCGAGGTGTACTGAAATGAAAGCCTCAAGACTCTCTCGTACTTGGGGTATCGACTCTCTCGTACTTGGGGTATCGACGTATGTATGTATGTACGTATCGTATCGTATGTATGTGGTATGTATGTACAATGTAAGGCGGCATGTCGTCGAGCTGATGAAGTCGTCAAATCTCCGAAGGTGAAAAGAAAAAAGGGGAGAAAAAGAAAAAGAGAGAAAAAAAAAAAAATCATTACCAACCCACGTGATGCTCCGTGCGTCCGCCACACCCGTGACCCCCCTGACGGCTGCCTACCCGGAAGACGTCGCATCGGCCCCACCTGGTATCCCGCGGCCTTCTTTTCTCCTTCGGCTCGGTGAGACAACTCTTCTGTATGTAGGTATGTACGAGTACAAGCGAATAGGTTCGTTTTCCTGCCCTCTCACTGCACGATCTCGCTTGCTGCCCCGATGCTAGACTCCGCCTACTGACCTAGCGGCCCCGGAACCCCCCAACGACCCATGGTTCGCCCTCATCAACCACCTCTTGTCCTCTCCTCTCCTCTCTACCTACCTACTACCTACCTATCTGCCTACCTACCCAAACTACCTACCTACCTGGCCTACCTACCTACATACCTACATACCTACATACCTACATACCTACCTACCAGGACCATTCCCTCCGCTACTCTCCTCCGCCACCCCCGGCCAGCGCGCTAGGAGCCTCTGAGGCAACCCGGGACGGTAATGTCCGCCTTCTACCAAGCACCCACGCGCCATGACGACCCGGGCCAGGAGACGATGGCCATGGGTGGAGCTCCTTCGCAGCCAATGTCCGTCGCCTAATGACGAACGAGCCTCGACCTCCTGCAGCGGACGAGCTGTCCGACGGACTCGGCTCCGACGGCTGAAGACGACTCGACTTCATACCTACATATTCGTACATATCTCCGAATACAGTCATGCCTAGATACCTCTTAGACTCTTAGTCTTACACACATACCTACCCACCCGGCTCCTGCACCCCGGCCTCCGTCGTACAAGATCGCTGATGCCTGGAGGTGCCATGTGTCGACCGACGGACGACGGTCTACCACCACTTAGCTACATGGCGTAATGAAGACCCATGCACGTTTCCCTTATCCACGCCCATCTCCCTACACACCCATCCAGGTAGGCTGAGGTACCACATACTTTCTAGATCGCCAGGCCCAAAAACGTCGTGTCAGACCAAGGACCCCTGTCCGCAGACTCTTAGCCCGTGTTCAGATCTGGCCCTCTAATACGCTAATGCTTAGAGCCTCTTCGAGTCGTTGACGAAGTGGCAATCCGCCATGACGCTTCTCCGTCAGCAGCAGCTCGTATGCCAAACTGTCCGTGTCTCTATGCACTCGCCTTGTGCAGCATTGCCTTGATATCCGTCTTGGTATTCATGCGTCGACTGGGCCATGTACGACGAATACTGCATAGTGGAAAGACGACTTCATTGGCCTTCAACACCTCATGGCACGGACACACAAGACAGACGAGGTAAGCGGACCAGAGTTTGTAAATTGCCATGTGGAAGAGCTGCCGCCATTGGCTAACCCGGAAGCCAGCGCGAAACTCCTGTTCCTGTTTGCACAGTACCAAGCCCATCTTTTAAACATAGCTCATCTGTTAACATTTCCCCATCTTTAACCACCTTTTGCGGCTTCCGACCATGCTGACGGGTAGAAGCGATTATGTAGAAGCAAGTAAGAGGCATGGATAAATGCCACGAGAGAAAAGTGTAAGAGGGGTGACGAACAAGAGAAGAGATGACAGGGGGGGGGGGGGGGGGGCGACGAGGGGAGGAAACAAGCCAACCGTCATCAGATCCAGTCCTGCAAGTCTCCTACCACGGCGTACGTCGGATTGGCAGAGTGACCGTCCCCGCCCTTCTTGTCCCATGCCCAACGAGCAGCATAATCATCGTCCAGGCAACCTTGCATCATGTCTGCAACGTAGTCGCCGATGACTGGCAGGAACTTCCATCCATGGAATGAGCCGCCGGTGGCAAGATAGAGGCCTTGACTGTGCGGGTGCGGCGTAATGAGGAAGTCGTGTGTCGGCGTCGATGCGTCCCTGCCGAGGCGGGCCGTCAGATCGAGGGTAGCCCGGCTTCGGCAGCGGCTCACTTACCAGCACATGCGATACCTTTGAATGGTAATCTCTTCAACCTCCTTGCCGTAGAGGCCGTTCATCGTCTTGCGCGCTCGCTCCTGGAAGAAACCGACGAAGCGAGGCCCGGTCCACTCGTTGTAGGCCGTCTCGTCCGGGGCGACTGACATGCGTTCACCCGTGGGCGGGAAGGTGACGTAGTTTGTGAAGCACATGTCACAGTTGAACTTGATGGTGCCGTCGTCAAGGATGGACATTCCCTCTCCTGCATCGAGCCGACCGGTCAGCGCGTTGCTCGCCAATAAGCCGGCTCGGATGACAGGGGCGTACCTTTGACCCCCGGCAAGCAGTTCTTGACGACGGGAATGGGCGCAAACTTAGCCCTTTGGTCCCCCGTCAGCTGGGCGTGGAAGCTGATAGCTCCCGTCGCCATCAGTCGAGAACCAACATGCATGTCCTTGTTGGCAGGGGCGCTCTGAGCCAGCAGCGCTGGGGTGCGAGCGCCGGCGGCCAGCAGGATCTTGTCGGCTCGCAAGCTTTCACCGTTGTCCAGGGTGAGGCCAATGCACTGGCCCGTGGGCCCAAAGTCGAGACGGGTGACGGTGGCCTGGACGAAATTGACGCCTCTCAAAATGGCCTTGTGAACGACGGCCTCGAGAGCCTTGTCGGCCTCGGCGAAGCCCACGGTCGGGTTGAAGAGGATGGTCTTGACGTCGCCAAAGTTGGATGTGCTGAAGGCGCCGTTCCAGCGTCTCCTCACCTCGTCGACGGGTAGGAACTCGGAGTCGTTGTGAATGCCCATGTCCCGATACGCGGCTATGCTCTCCTCGCCAAAGTTGGACTCATCGACGCGAAGCATGCCTACCTCGTGGTAATAGGAGCTGTAGAGCTTATCACTGCGCCACTTGGGCATGGCCTTGATGAGCATGCGCATGTAGAGCTTGTCCGGATAATCATCGCGGACGATCTTGTTGACATCGTAAGACGCGGCTCTGCGGTTCGGATACGCAGCCGAGTCGACGAGTGTGACTCGAGCGCCACCACGCTTGGCTAGCGTCAGGGCGGTGGCGGCGCCGAAGTTGCCCGCTCCGATGATGAGGTAGTGTTTGTATGTGTCGATGCGTTGAGACGACATGTTGGAGGTGAGAGCTTGGCTGAGAGGCGATGGGTTGCGAGGAGTGAGTCCTTTCCTCTTCCCGTTCCCTCTTCAGACTCAAAATGAGTAGCTGAGGCGAGGTCTCAGCGGAGTGACGATGAGGATTTGGGATGAGACCGGTTCCGGACCGCGTTCCTTGCTGAAGAGGCTGCGAGGAGGAGAGAAGGTGGCCACGAAGGATTCTGAGGGATTGGGTTCAAAAGAGGGGGAAAGGGGGGAAGGACGTTGGTTGAGCAGAGAGGTTGATGCGGCTTATAAGAAGACTTGAAAGGACAAGAGAGGACAAGAGAGGACGAAGGAGGGCAAACAAGAACGGCGTAGTCGAGATCCGATTCGTCAGCGGCAAGAGACAAGATGTTTGGTGCAAGAAGTTGGGCGCCGTTGGGATTTTATACTTGGAGGCCGGTCTCCGTGAAGGGTGGTATCGCTGTGACAGCCCGGAAGGAGCACTGGGGAACGGGGCAAAAGGCAAAAGCAAAGCGAGGCAAGAGCAGAGAGTGCAGACTGGCAGGGCAGGCAGGGCAGGCAGGGCAGGCAGGGCAGGCAGGAGCAGTCGAGGGGAAGCCCGAGTGTGCGAGTCAGCAAAGGAAGGGGCCGTGGACACAATGACAGGAGGGCAGGATGACGCAGAAAGACACAGGAGGACAAGGGGATAAGAGAACAAGAGAACAAGAGAACAAGAGAACAAGAGAATAAGAGAATAAGAGAACAAGTGGACTGGGCACAAGATCAAATGCCAGGCAAGGCAAGGCAAGGCAAGGCGAGGCGAAAACAGCCAGAGAGCAGGGCACCGTATCGCGGGCACGGCAGAGCACGAGCGAAAAAGCAAAGGCGCTGCTATTATATCCGTGCTTGGTACGAGGTCAGGCAACGAGCAAAACAAGCTGTGTCTACGGCGCTGCCAGGGGTCGAAGGGGGGGGAAAAAGCAACCGGACGAGGGCAGAGGGTCCTTATCCGCGACTCTTGAGTCGTATTCATCGGCACGCGGGACCACTACAGACGGACGGAGACAGGCGGAGAGGGCATCGCCATCATAGGCTCCGGGTCATGCCATGCCCTGTCCTGCGCCGGAATGACACCCGCCAGGGCCCTTGACCGACCTGGCAGCTGGGACCGGGGCGGCATTTTCTTCTGGGGCCGCACCGGGGCGTGAGGCCAGGCGAGGCCAGCCTCTTGTCTCATCCCGAGAAACGGGATCCTCCTCTCGCGTCTCTGCCGGTGAGACGGTGACTGTTGAAGCTAGCGGCTTCGGTGCATCACGGGCGTGCCGATGCTGTGCCGGACCCGGAGGAGGGAGATGAAGACAGAGAGGGCTGCCGACTCGCCGTCCCTTACCTCGGAGTTTTTCGACCTGGCTGGCGTCGACCTGGCTGGCGTCCCAACTCTTCCCGGATGGAGCTCCCTGCTGCTGAGCAATGGCTGCAGGAGGGATGGATAGGTGGGTGGAGATGGAGAATTGGATGGGCCCGAACGGTGAAGAAAGACGCGCCGGCGCGCCTCTGATGGATTCGGACCCCGCCTCCGGGCGCTCAGACACGATAGGTTGCGTCTTCTTCATCCCATCATCCATCAGGTCTACGCACATACATATGAATAATCTATTCGTACACCGGCCCCATCCATCCAGGGATCTCCTGACTAAGCCCCCTAGGCCCGCACCGTTTCTTTCCCCCGCTAACACCCCTTCCTTCCCTGGACCGCCTCCGAGCCGTAGGGCCGAGCGAGGAACGAAACGAAACGACAAAAGAAAAGGTCGGGGGCGAGAGAGAACAACAAGAGGTGATTTATCGCCATCGGATCGAAATCGTCCAAGCGTCTCCCTGACGAAGACGACGAAGACGACGAAGATGACAAACCAGAAAACGAACGATGGCGACGACACGACGACGACGGCGACGACGGCGACGACCTGAACGGTGACGCCTTCGATGAGACGACGACGACGACGACGACGTTTACGGGCATGATTGCGTGCTACCCTCAGTCAGTCATCTGTCCGTTTCGGCATCGCTACACGGCTGGCGACGGCTCGACAGAAACGTCGTCGTCAACTCGTCCCCCTTTCCGCCGGATAAGAGACAAGAGTGGGGAGAAGAGGCCACAAAAGGCATCAAGGCACACCCTGATCCGGCAGCCAGCCGACGGAATCCAGCCAGAAGGCGTCAATCTTCACCCCCCCGCCTCAATATCGGCCGACCCCCCTGAGGTGCGCATGAACGGGCAACCGATCGGCAGCTGTCCGCCCGACGATTTTCGCCCAGATTCCATGTTGTTGCCTCACCTCTTCTCTTCTCCTACTCCTGCTCCGGCATGCCCCCGCTTCCCGCCCGCACCGTGGCTCTTCCACGTGCTCGAGGCTGGTCGGGATCGACGCTACCCCCAATCTCTCCCCCTTGGGCTATGTTCTGACAAGGTCTGACGGGTCTCACACCCTTCCGACCTGCTGGATCTCTTCCTCCCTCCTCTCCGTCTTATGCAGCCCTGCTAGTTTCCCGCCTCCGCCCCCAAGTACCTAGGTAGCTATCGACATGACGACGCCTGACTCCCGCCCATGATGTGGGCCGACAGAGAGCTCGACACGTTGTGCGGATGCCCGCCACGTTGCCAGCATGCCGTGCCATGCAAGCTGCACCGGACATCTTTCCCCCTCTTTCCCTACGGGGCCATGGCATTGTCGACGGAGCCGGAGGGCTCCACGAGCCCGGTTTCTCCGCATGGTGGCGCCCCTGAAAGTCGGCCGTCTCAATATCCTCTTGCTGTCACAAACTGCGACGGCCGTCGCTGGCGGACCCCGTGCAGAGACTATACGAGCAGCTGCACGGGGCCCGAAAGGACACGCGCCGATGCGGCACTCCGTGACGGCGGAGTCGGGCGAATTCAAGGAAACTGGAAGGGCCGACGTATCATGCCACCTGGACAGAGCGGGGACTTATCGTAGGGGGAATCCTGTCATTTCCACATGACGGAGGACTGATCGGGATTCCGAGTCGAGCTCGTCGACGTATATACCTGCCACGCAACAGAGAGAGAAGAGGGAGAGGGAGGGAGTGAGGGAGTGAGGGAGGAGGGAGGGAGGGAGGGAGCGAGGGAGTGAGGGAGCGAGGGAGTGAGGGAGCGAGGGAGACTTGGAGAGAGAGAGAAGAGAATGAGAGCGAACGGAAACGATAGGTATTGGTATGGATGGCATCATCATCATCAATCAGGCTTAGTCTAGCCTCTTCTTGTTGGCGGCTGCTAACGGGCATTAAAAGCAAACTATGACAGGAGGAAAAAGCAACAGGACGAGACATGAAATAACAAGCGGCGGGCTAGAAAGAAAAAAGAAGGATCGCCCCCTCGTCCTTGGGCATCTCGAATCTCCCTCCCCTCCCGTCCGTCTCTTGATGCCCATGATCTTCCCCCCTTTCTTGGCAAGCCGGCCAATGATGGCGACTCCGCCCTCCCTCCCTGCAAGCCTGCAAGGCCTGATAACGACGAGTGCGACGTCAGGCAACGACGAGAGCGTACGTCACGACGCCGGGGCATCGGGCGTCAATCTCGTCGAATGCACGACATCCGTCAGGCCACGGCATAGTGCTTGACGGTCGTCTTGTGCCGTTCCAGGCCATCCCGGCGGGCGAACCTCCGCTTCTTGGGCGGGTTGGGGCATCCCGGTATGTCACACCGCCAGGGCTTGCGATGCTTGTTACAGTGCTGCCTGTTTTGCCTCGGCATTAGTGACTTGGGGGCGGCCAACGGTTTCTTGGCCGAGTATGTATTCAGTATGTACGTACGCAAAGGACGAGTTGCGGTCGAAGATGATGAGGTTGCCTTCCTTGTCGACGCCCCCCTTTGTGCAGTGGAAAGCCTTGGGACAAGAATAGTTGCCCTTGCCCCTCTGACGCAGGGCCTCCATGTCGATGTCGGGGAAGAGGTCCTCGTCCGAGTCGTCCGAGTCGTCGGACCGGTGACCCACGTCGGCCTGCAGCTGAAGGTGACCGTCCGGGAGCAACTTGCGGGTCTTGAGGGACCGCTGATCGCCATCGCTCGACACCGACATGGACTTTGTCGACATGGTGGCATCACAGAAGGGCGAGATGGAGGCGGCGAGGAGGCCCGGGGGGGATGTCGTCATGGGCGTCTGTGGCCGCCACGTGGAGCGAACCTGGTGGGAGAACTCGAGGCTCATGTCCCTGATTTTACTATTTTTTTTTATTATATATATTTTATCTTAAAAAAAAACGGATGAAACGTCAAAAGGAGATTGGGTGGCTTTTCATACCGAAGGCGAGAGATGTCGACGTCGACGCGAGCCACGTTGGACAGGTCTGACATGCCCGTGGCTGTCCGAGAGCGCTCGTGAGCGCGAACAGTGACTTCTTGAAGGATATTGACGTCGAGAAGGCTCTCGGTGAGGTAAGCCCAGAGGCTGGCGGTCCGACAAAAGTAGTCGCCCATGTCGTTGAGCAAGAAGTCGCCCGAGAGGGGGTGACGAGCCTCGGACAAGTCGAGATGGTGGGCGGCACGATCGAGCCGCTCACGGACGAGCTGATCGAGGACGGCGGTCGAGGGGAGGAAGGCATCGAAGACGTGGGGGGAAGAAGGTAGATGATGGTGGTGAGGATCGTGATGTGGACCGTGGTTAGCATGAGGAGGATGGGGAGGATGGGGAGGATGAGGCGGATGAGGCGGATGAGGCGGATGAGGCGGATGAGGCGGATGAGGCGGAGGCGGAGGCGGGGGAGGCGCCATGGCTGCGGCCACCCGGTTCATATTACCGGCGCCACCGGCCGGCTCGCGGACAAGACGGCGGGGCAAGACGGAGCGGGCATCGACGGCCCGGAGGCGGGGAACGGGACCGGAATCGGCGGTCGGAAAGGAGGGGAAAGAAATGGGGCAAACGGGGCCGAGCAACGAAGGGGGGCGGACGGAAGGCCGAGGTCTGAGTGGCAACGAACGTTCCGGTCCGCTACCGACGCGGGGAGACGCTCGTTTCTTTTTCTTTTTTTTTTTGGTTTTCTTTTGGGCGTCTTTTTTTGTCCCTCTCCCTCTTTCTTTCCTATTTATTTTTTCTTTTCTTTTTTTTTTTTGGTCTCGTCGGGCGCCTTCCCCCTCTTGGCGCTAATTTTTCTCTTGACCGGTTGACGATGATTTGATATGATGTGATGGTATTCGGAGGCCCGGTGGCGCACCGTGCGATACAGTGCCCCCTGAGACTCGACCCTTTCTGTCTCTCTCTGCGTAATCGACGACGACGACGACGACGACGACGACGACGACGATGGCGAGTGAGAGCGGAGCAGAAGGAAGAGGGAAAAGGGGGGCGCTTCGAAGGCGGCCCGACGGGTGTGACGCGGGAGAGAGAAAGATTTGAGCTTTATTATTAATTGGCGTCGTTTGTTGAGCGGATTGAAGGAATGATGGACTGATGGACTGATGGACTGATGGATGGATGGATGGATGGATGGATGGGTTGGGTGACGGGAGGAAGGATGGGATGCTGAACGAGGGGGCAATTTTGAGCTTTTCTTTTCCCCTAAGCGCTGGATGTTCTCTCGTTTGTTTTTTCTTTTTTTCTCTTGGATGTGTTATTCTGTGTCCTTCTTTGCTTGGGCAGAGACGGTCATTTTCCTGCTGGCTTCAGGTCACGGCAAGGGGTAACGGGGAGGAAGACTACGGGCTTGTTTACACCACGTGTCGGGTCTTGGATATAGATGCTAGATACATACGTACATACATACAGAAGAGAAAAGCGAGGGCGAGATGCTTCATCGTCGAAGCGAAGGGAAAAAAAAAAAAAAAAATAACCATGACAGCTTCGCCATGAGGCATGTCATGTCATGTATGTATGTAGGTATATAGGTATGTATGTCTATGTACGAAATATGAGAGAATCAGAGGGTACGAGACAATGAGAAAAGAGACAACAAGGCTAGCAGGGGGGGGAAGAGGGAAGAAAGGACGGAGCGGGTGGACGGCAGCTGTCGTTGCTGACGTGGCTGGAGAAGGCTTCCTCATGCTCTTCTTTGGCCTCGTCTGGCAGCGCAACCGAGTACGAATCGTTGCACCGGATGGCCAGCCCCGGCGGTGTAAGTACATACATATGTAGTGTGAGTAGGTAGGTATGTGTAGAATGTTAGTATGTGTGTGTGTGTCTGTGTGTGTCTGTATGCATGCATGTATTCGGCGCATGCATGGCGTTTCCACTCCGGCCTCTGTGGCTGAAGACGGTGCCGATCCGGACTTGATTTCAGGGGGGCAAACACCACAAGATGATACTTCATACATCAAAAGGAAGAGAGCCAGGGGAGACAGGGTCGTCCCGTCCGGACAGGCCAGATCGAGGGGGAAACGTCAAGCTGGGCGATGAATTTCGGGTCAGCCATTTTGGGGAGTGGAGGGGAGCATCACTCTGTTCATTACCACTTTGGCTATTGTACAGCTTGTTTTTCCTCCATGGCTCGGCTCTTGGCTATTTCTACCCGCCTGGCCAACAGCTCTGACAGCCCTTCTTTTCTTACCTACATACAACATATCTACATACATCCACACTACAGCCCGTCAGCTCCTCCTCCTCCTCCACCAACCCCCCCCCTTTTTTTTTTATTCATTTATTAATTGTTCTTTTTGCGGGCCGACTGCACCATCCTGGCTACCTATTGCCGTTGTTGTCTCCGCGTGCTGGTTTGTTTCCTCGTTTGAAAATCTGGCGGGCGGTCAGCTTCACGTGTTCTTCCCCCTTCTTCTCCCCTTCCCTCTCTCTTCCCCCCCCTTTTCCCATCCTCTCTCATCCGTCCTCGTTTCCATCTTTCCTCTTTTCTCGCTCGGGGCCAGCCGCTCTGTCTGCTGTTTTCTGCCAGCTTACCCACCTGAATCCCGGGGTACGTCGATAGTCTCCGGTCGCCGCGCTCGACGGGGGAAAACAAAAGGGCGTGTGAGTGTGAGTGAGTGTGTGTATGTGCGCGTGTGTGTGTGTGTGCCTGTTGTGTGCCTGTCTGTGTTTCCATTTGTCATCTTCCCCAGCTTAGCCCCTGGGTCCGTCGTCTCGGGAGGAAGAGAAAGGGGGGGAGGGTGAGCGCGAGAAGAGAGAGCATCCAAGAAAAGAACGAGACATTTGTTTTTTTTTTTTTCTCCCCCGTTGTTTACGAGAGGTACGTAGACGGCTCGGTTCGTGGACACCCCCTCTCTACATACATACGAACAAGCTGTTGGCTGACGGCATTGAAGCCATGGGCCTGGTTGCCGTCTGACGGCTGATTTGAGGTGCAGACGCGGAGCCGGATTCGGCCCCGGTCCGGTTCGCTCGCTCGGGACGGGACGGGACGGCACGGAGCGGCGAGTCCCGCTTCCTACCTAGTGGTGAAGGGGGGGAGGCAGGGGATTTGGGTCCGGAAAGAAGGGATTCAAGCAAGGCAAGGCTCGGAAGGGGAAGGGGGAAGGGTGGGGGTAAAAGGAAAGCAGGAAGAGAGCCGAAACATGGGGGATGCCGTCGACGACGGGCCGTTCCTCGATGGCCGGCCTGTCAAGCGAGTCAAGGTCGACGACGAGTTGGCTCCGGATCTCTGGACGGGATCAGCTCTTACATCGCCGTTTTATCACCACGGCTTGTCTGCTCTTTCGATGCCCGCTGCTGCTGCTGCTACTGCTGCTGCTGCTGCTGCTGCTGCTGATGATGATGTTGTTGATCATGTTCCCAGGCCGATGCCCTGGGCCGGGACCGAGGTGGACGCCTGGCCGATCCCGGGTCCGGCTCCGGTTCAGCCTCTTGCTTCGCAATCTTCTCCGCTGCAATCGGCCTCGTCAGGTGAGAGGAGTTTTTTTTAGTTTTTTTTTTTTTTTTAATTATTGTTCCCTTTCCCTTCCTTCCTTTCCCCTTTCTCTCTTTCTTTCTCCTTCCATCCATCTATCCCTGACCTGTCACCCACGTCATACGGCCATGATCAAGGCCTTTCAGCTTGTGCAACGTCACACCGTCTCTGTCTGCTTCCCTGCTTCATCCTTCCTTCTCCTGCTTCCGATCTGTTGGGCCTGCAGCGGCATCTCTTCCTTCGTTCCCCTTCCCGGATCCCCGGTTTACGGCCGCTAAGACATACGAAACACTCCTTTCATCCTCCTTCTCCTCCTTCCCGTCCGACCCCTCAAATCGATCTGACGCCGGATGCTACCTCACATGCTTCATCGACCTGCTGCCACCCCACGTCGCACATGAATACAAGACGTCATGATGAACTGACAGCCGCCAGCCCTGTCTGCCCCCGACTATCACGTCTCCTCGCCCGCGAGCCCTATAGTATCGCGTCCCGCCCGAGTGTCCAAGAGGCCGCGCTGCCCGTTGCCCCCGCCCGCAGGCGATGCCCCCGGCGTCGTGGAGCAGCGAAACGTCAACAGCTTCGGTCTCGTCAGTCCTTTTAGGGACTGTGTGGGCATCTTTGGACAGGCAACCAAGCGTCGGTTTGCGCGTCCTGTCGACGGCAAGGTCAATGGATACATCAAGTTCAACTGGCCCGTCGAGAGGCCATCGCGACGAGAGTCGCTAGTTCACGAGGATTCGAATTCGGCGTCTGTGGTAGAGCTCGACGATGAGACGGCCGCTTCTTTTGAGGCTTCGTCTTCGTCGTCGTCTTCACTCGTTCCCTTTCATTCTGCCTCGTCGTCGGTCGCTTGTTCGTCCATGATGGCCTCCTTATCACCAGACCTGGACTCCAACTTTGACTTCTCCGGCTATCTCCATGGATCGAGCGGCACGTCCAGTCTCGAGCTGCTCAACTCCGTGACGACGAGTCCGCCTGTCGTCTTCGCCGATGGTCTGTCCGAGGTGGCTTCGATGGGCGCACCGCGAAAGGTGCCGCAGCTCTTTGGCTACGAGGCCAAGATGGACACCACGGATCGGAAGTTCTGGGCTTTTTGTATGTCAATCTTGTTTCCTTTCCTTTCCTTTCCTTCCCACAGTTGTGGCGATGATGATGATGAAGGAATGACTAACCCCGGGAAAACAAAATCCCGGCAGACATCAGGAACTGGTGCCCTGGGAGAAGCGTCCTCTCCGAGACGAACCTCTGGCTCAAGGACTTCGCCCAGATGCACAAGAGCGATGGCGTGAGAGCCGCCATCCAGAGCCTGGCCGGCATCTACATCTACGACTACAGACCGCTCGACAGCGTCCGCAAGAGGGTCAACGACCGCTTCTTCGAGGCCGAATCGCGGCTGAGTCTGTTGTTGAGCGATCCGTTGACCAGCCGCAGCGAGGCACAGGCCAACGAGCTGATAACCATCTCGGTGCTGCTCTCCATGCAGGATGTGAGTAGATGCTTCTTCTTCTTCTTCTTCTTCTTCAAGTCTTTTCTCTCTCCGGCTCACCTTGGATACCCACTGACCCCTCCAGATCGTCCTCACCGAGCGTCGCCTGCGCAAGCCACACGATCCCCGCTGGCTCGCCGGCTTCAAGCAGGGCGAGCACTTCCTCCAGGCGACGGACCAGGGCTTGCGTTTCTGGAAGCGGTCCAACGCCCAGCTGTCGTCCCTCCGCGTCTCCCAGGCCGTCATCGTCGGCCGCGCCCTCATACTCGCCCAGCCCATGATGAAGCTGACGTCGCCCGAGATGCTGGATCCGGAGTACGAGGCCTCTCGCTTCGGCTGGCTGCTGTACGGCACTGAACGCGACATGTACGAGATCCACGGCGGCTGTGGCTTCTCCAAGAAGCTGCTGCACATCTTTAGCCAAATCACATACTGCGCCGCCCGCCTGCAGCAGGATCCGCACAACGTCGTGACGCCAACGACGACACACTATCTGTACTCGGAGCTCGTCATGATGCGTCAGTGGAGCAGCGAGTCCAAGGACTGGGAAGCGGCCAGAGCAGCTTCGTCGGTCATCGAGTGGGCGCGCTCCCTGCCCTTCGGTCATGTCGTCAGCTCCTCGGCCGAAATGACGGACGTGACGGCCGAGGCCTGGAGATTGGCGGCCATCATCTACCTGCAGTGTCGGGTGTTGAGGTATGTAGACTTGCCGTTCCGCTTGCTGGTGCCATCTGATGCGCTTCAGATTCCCTCGGAATCATCCGGTCGTGGTCGAGACCCTCTCCGACCTGGCCCAGTGCATCCGTATCATGCCGACTTCGGGCTACCACTTTACCGCCCAGGCGCCGCTCTTCCCCGTCTTCCTTCTCGGTATGCTGGCGACTGACGTCGAGTTGCGCAACGTCTCCAGGACGTGGTTCGAGGAGGTCGTCTCGACGCCAGTCAGGAGTGTGAGTTTCCCTGCCAATCCGCCTCCCTGATGGGGGTAGTCATGGGCTAACGACATGGTACGAGCACAGAGCGTCCCGCCCCTATACGAGGTCTTACAGCGAATATGGCAGTGGATCGACACCAGCGTGCCGCTTCCTCCCCTGGAACAGCCTGTCAATGTCGTTGTTGGACTCCGACCTGCGTGGTGGGAAGCAATCGTTCACCAGGTCGATAAGAGGGAGCACGAGGTGCTGTGCTTGACGTGAGCGAGACGACCATTCTATTACGGAAAGAAACCGGAAATCCCCCCCCCCAGGCGGCGTCTTTGTCTATCCCAAACGATTAGAGATTACCCCGTACACGAAATGTTTTTCTCCTTTCTTTCTTTCTTTCTCTTTTTTTTTTTCCCCGTTCCCCCTACCCGGTGTGCCAACCCCTTCAGCAAACTTCAGACACGGCGCTGTCTGCGTCCTCTGTTTGGTCTTTGCCCTTGACCTTGAGCAGGTATTGTCCTGTGCCTCAGATCAGCATCGACAAGTTCGTCTTCTAACCCGGCAGGAGGAACATTGGCCAAGGAGGGTGAAAGATGGGACAGTGGGCTTACTGAACTCGGAGTCTGGTGCCTGCCAGATCTCGATGACGCTCAGGCCTGCCTTGGAGCACATGAGCTGGACGCTGTCCTCGTCGTACTTGTGCGAGTCGAACCAGTCCAGCTCCTGGCCGGCCCGGATGACACGATCGAGGTTGCGCAGCTTGATGTCACGCTTGGCGCGGAAGAAGAAGCGGTGACGAGTGGTGGGCTCCGTCTCCAGCTCAGCCTCCATGTCCCAGTCGTCTTCACGGAACCATTCCTCGCCGACGAGCCGGTTGGCGTGCTCGAAGCCGTTGACGAAGAAGCGGCGATACAGGTCGTCCCGCGAGTGATAGGCGGCCCAGATCTTCTTCTCGTCTCTTGGGTGCATGTGGGCATCCATGCCTATCAACAGCAGGTCCTCTGGTCGCATGGCCTCGGCCCAGAACTTGAGGTGGTTGAGCGCCTCTACCCACGGGTCGTTGCAGAGGACAGAACCCAGGGACAGGAAGAGACGCGGAGTTCCGATACGCTTGACGTACTCCTTTCCGTCTCGAAACGTGCCCCACAGACCGGCGCAGTCGACTACGGACTCGGGCGACGAATGTTGGCCCAGCAGATAGCCAATGTTGTGTTGGAGCGAGGCACGAGATATGTCGAGGGCGAGGTACTTGGCCGACACCCGACACCGTTCGAATGCCGCCAGGAGGCGTTCGACCTTGCGGGTATCGCTGATATGGCCATGGATGGTCAGATTTCATTGAGAATAGCATGCAAGATACAAGTTAGGGGGGAAGAGTCAACTCACCCGGCTCCCAGGTCAATAAGAGTCACGCCCGGTTTCAACCGGCTTACAATTTCTGCGCCGTGAGTCCCGAGAAGCGACATCTCATCATGAGTCTGATAGAACTCGGGGGTAAAGATGATATCGTTCCAGATAGGTAGTCCCACGTCATCGTACAGCAGCTCGTCGGGCAAAGCCGGCTTGACCCGGGGCGAGTACGTTGCTGTGAGCGCTCGAAGCAGCCTATCGCCGACGTGGCCATGCATGGCACTCCCCCCGATGTCAACGACCTCCCCGTGATAAGGTGACGATGCTGCCAGAGAACCCATTTTCGGAAGGAAAAGACTGGATGGTCCGACAAGAGGTCGCAGGAAAGACGGGATACGATGGGGGAGCGAATGATGGAACGGAAGCGGCGTAAGCAGCTCTTTTACCGCTGATACGCCCCCGGGAGCCTCGACGGGCCAACAAACGTCGTGGACGGTGACGACGTAGTCAGCACGCTCTCGGTTGGAGATCTGAGAAGTCTGTCAGACCGACAGACCCGTGGCTCAATACCGGGGGCGGGAAACGACAAAGCAAGAGTAATAGGGGGGGGTGAAAGGGGGGGGTGAAGGAGAGAAGCGAAGAGGGGCAGAGATGCCAGGTGAGGCTTACATGGCGAGGATGATTTACCGACCCGATGATCGGGGAGGAGGATTCACACATAACAGGCAGGCAGGCAGGCAAACGGCAGTCGATGGGCGCAAGCGAGAGGGTGGTTGGTCAACAGGGCTTGAGACGTCGTCCTGGAAGCAAAAAGTGGCGAGAAGCGGGCTGGCGCTGAGGCTCACGTGTGCAAGCAGGCATTGATCCTAACGCACAAGGATGCTGCCGCCGTTCAGCGCTGGCTAGGGCCAGGGTTAGCTTCGAAGGGGGATGGGGGGGGAGGATGAGGATGAGGGGATGCAAGTCATGCTGGAGTGGATGTGACCTGTCTATCGACAACGGCGACTTGTCGACTTGGAGGCGGGATTTGGGACCGGTGATGAATAAGGGGGTTGGCTGAGAGAGGGAAGGGGGAGGATGATGGTTAGAGTAAGTAGGATAGAGATGGGCATGGTGATGGTTGTCGATTCGATGGGTGTGGTTTCAAGTCGGGCCTTTTTTTTTTTTTTTTTTTTTTTTTGGTCCCTTTGAGCCTTGGATTGGTGACGATGGTAACAAGAGGTCGGTTGTAACTCTGCGAAGTCGGATCTCTTGGGCAACGGGCGAATGCGACGGCGCTTGGGATGACCAGAGACCAGGGCTGGCCAATTCCTGCTTTGTACGAATACATAGATGCCTACATGCGTACTTACATGCCTACCTACAATGCCTACCTACAATGCCTACCTATCATCCTATCATCCTATCATCCTATCATCCTATCATCCTACCAACCTACCATCCTACCATCCTACCATCCTACCATCCTACCTAGATGCTGGCTGCCTCCATCGACATGTACAAACTATGTAGGTACGGAATTATCCATGTACAGACGGATACCCGTCTGGGCAAGAGACGCGCAGGCTGAGACGGGTAGGTGAGACGAGGTCGGCATTGCCTCATGTCACAGGGGTTGGAAACCGACGGTACGAGCAACATGGTCCTCCCCCTTGCCCCCCCCCCTTTTCTTTTGTATGTATTTTGTGTGTGTCTCTTGTTCATCTTGGTGTTACCCGCGCCCTCGGCGGTTTGCCGTGAGCCGTCGGCCGGAGCTGGCATGGGGCTCGCCGGCCGTGTAGCCGATGCCGTGGTCCGGGGAGACGGTAACGGGTTTGAGGCTTGGGTCTGTTGTGTTGGTGTTGCTGCGACGTGTGTCGTAGCGCGCGATCCTGCGTGTTGTGTGTGTGTGTGTGTGTGTGTCCCCGTGTGCGTGTGCGTGTGCGTGTGCGCGTGCGTCTCCCCTTGTCATGGATTTTATATCAACTAACCAACCAACTCCTCCCACAGCATAAGCCAATCGACAACCACGAGATTCACCCTTTCGAACCTATGAGATTCCATCCATCCGTCCATCTCTCTCCCTCCCTCCCTCTCTCTCTCTCTTCCAGCTGTCATAGAACCTCTTCCCTCCTGCATCTCCCACGCGCCAGACAAGCCGTTGTCGGGATCCGCGTCCTGCGAAGCAAATACCGCTGACGAACCCCAAGGGAAACAACAGTCTTACCCTCGCACGAACAATCCTGATGCAAGCCGCGTGACACGACATGCACCCTCTCGTCACTGCCCTCCCATTATCATATGTATAAGCGCTTCCCTCTCTTCCGCCCGTGACCGACCGTCGGGCGGTTGCGAGTTGTTGGGAAAGGGGTGGGGCGCTCGGGCTTCCGGCGGCCGGACTCGGGCCGGGGTCCCGGATCCTTTTAATTGTTGATGTTTTCTTTTTTTTTTCTTTTTCTCTGGATTTTCCCCGTCGGTGTTGGTGTTTCTTTCATCGTGGGTTGCATCTCGCTTTACCCCGGATGGGGCAAGGCTGTTTACGGGCGGGGAGAAGAGACGTGGGCGATGGCTTATATGTAAGTGTTATACATGTTGGTATGTATGTACGTATGTACGTATGTTCGTACATACATGGAGGCATCCCATCGCATCTACGAATATCTACATGGGAACAATCCGTATGTAATTGTACGTACGTACGTACGTACGTCACATCGCCTATCGTCGGAGCGGCCGATCAAGCCGGGGAAAATCAAAGGCCGTGTAGCAAACCAAGGTTTCCCTGGTACACACATGCATGCATGCATACATAGATATGTACACACACACAACATACACACAACATACACGCAACATACACACATACAGGGACACCGGAAGATAGGGCCTCTGCTTCCGCCCGCCTCCTTTTCCACACGGCTGGGAGATGATTGCCGGCCTTGTTGTTGGCTTGGCTGAGATCCGTCGCCCCGTCCGTCTGGGTCGATTTTGCCGAATACGAAGCTGACCAGCTGGCAGCACGGCTCGGCAAGAGGCAAGGTGAGGCAAGCACTGAGTAATCGGGAGATTTGCCTGGTTCGGGTGCCTGCTGTCGAGCGGCCGTTGCATCGTCCAGGGTTTTTGCTTCTTGTTCTGGCCTGAGAGGGAGGAATCGATTGTCCTTGGCCTCTTGGCCTCGGGTCAACCGTAAACGTCCGCAGCACAACCCGCCTACCCTATACCCACGACAGACAAAGACACTACCACCTACCACCTTGGCACCTACTCAACTACTGCACCCTCCCCCCCGAGAGATGGCGGGCCTGCAGCATCAGGCGCCGCCGTCGCATGATGCGGCTCTCGGCCATCTAGCTGCGGCTGATGCCGCTCCGGGACCCCCGCGTCTGCCGACCAGGACGCGCCGAAGGGACGCGGTGCGGTTGCAACATTAGAAGGGGGTAAGAAGGGGCCAAGGAAGCAGTCTCCTGTCTTGTATTGGCCCGCGGCGGGAGCACCTTGTGTGTACATACATACGTACATACATATAAGGCCATGCTACCGATATGCAAGCGACTCGTCTCCTCGTCATCAATATCCCGCTCTCCCCCCCCCCCCCCCGCCTTTTCACCACCCCCCACGATAATGCTTGCCCAGCCTCAAGAGGCCCAGAAACCGGGAAAGAGATAATCTACCTTGTCCATGGCCTCCCGGCTCCTACCCTCGGCCTTGGTCATCAGCTTGACCGCCGCCCGGCTGGCGCCGTCCCACTGCCTGGCCATGACGAGGTCGCTGTGCTCCAGTTTGGCCAGCTGGTCCAGCACCGCGCCGACGAGCCGCTTGGCGTTGCCGCTATTGGCCTGCATGTACTTGCTGACCATCTCGACGTTGACGTCCTCGGAAGAGTGCCAGCAGTCGTAATCCGTCGCCATGGCGATTACCTGATACGCCATCTCCGCCTCGCGCGCCAGCTTGGCCTCGGGCAGCGTCGACATGTTGATGACGGACCCGCCCCAGCTTCGATACAGCTGAGACTCGGCCCTAGTCGAGAACTGCGGGCCCTCTGTTCCCCCCCCCGAACCACCGACCGACGACCTCTTAGTCAAGAACAAAAAAGAAACGAGACGGTCGACTCACCCATGCAGATGAGGGTTCCCTTGTCGTGCAAGACAACGTCTTCACCGTCCATGTGCTCGGCGCACGACTGGATGACCCGGGAAAGACCGGCATCAAAAGGGTCGGCAAAGCTGACGTGGCCGACGACGCCGCCCTCGAAAAAGGTAAAGGGCCGTATACCCTTTGTGCGGTCAATGATCTGGTCCGGCACGACGAAGTCCTTGGGCTTGATGGCCTCCTGCAGTGAGCCGACGGCGGAGAAGGCGATGACGCATCGGACGCCCAAGTGCCGCAGCGCCGCAATGTTGGCCCGGTTGGGAACCTCGTGCGGCGCAAACTGGTGATGCAGCCCGTGACGGGCCAGAAACGCGATCTGCACCCCTTGGTGGGAGAGGATGTGGATAGGAGACGCCGGTCGGCCCCACGGCGTCTCCGCATTCACTACCGTCACGGGCGTGAAGCCCTCGAGATGGCCGAGGCCGGTGCCGCCGATGACGGCGAGCCGGACGGGTTCTGCGATGCGCGTCAGCCTCTGTCAGACGCCAAGTGGCGGCATCGGAGATTCCCACCGTCCAGGCTGGTTGAAGCTTGAGCCATGACCACTCGCTATGTGTACTTCGTACGCCGTGGGGGGTAAGAATTCGAGGGGGGGGGGACGGGGGGCGATATCGCTGCTGTAGAGACACGGGGGCGGGTGTCGTCGGCCTTTTTTTTTTTGGTGGTGGATGTTCCCTCCTCAACACGGCTAAGCGCCCGGGCTGATAAGGCGGGCGATAAGCCGGCTGAGACCGAGATGCGGGCATGATGAGACGGATGAGACGGATGAAGCGGAGAGACGAGGAGAGCAAGACACATAACGCTGCTGGCCGAACCTCTGGTTCGTTTACAGTCTTGTCTGCGATTGCAAAGAACAGACTGCACCAATGTCGTTGTAGACTCTTGAGTGTTGCACCAAATTATCGCGGCCGAAGTCGATCACGTGGTTTCGTCGCCTTCCCCGGACCGAGAGATGCTCGCGAATGATAGAGATGCCCATATCTGCTGCTGGGAAAAGGGCACCAGCAATCAAAGATGACGTACAATGTATGTATGCATGTTTGCAGATGGAAGCCCGTTGACGAGAGCCCATCTGCTGCCGACGAGCAGACGAGGCTGCGGCTTGCTGACCAAGATCATGAGCTTTGCCCCACAATACGTGAGAAATTTAGGATACATACCCACCCATTCATCTTCAGTATTCTTCGCCATCACCACGACAGTTTAAACGCATCCTTCCACTGCGCCTCACCTCCAGATACGGCCACTTAGTGCTCGCGCGCGACTCAAGCGCGTGGCCTGCGTGACGCTCAAGGACGCCATGGCGCTTGTAACCGACGACGCATCTCCGGATGCCCACGGCGCTGATGATGACGGCGAAAGCATCGAGGAGCGTTGCTTCTCCGCAGCTCTCATCTGCCTTGAGGGCCACTACACGCAGTCGCCTCCCATGGGTCCTCAGACGGCCGCTCGAGTCAGCTCCATGATATCCAAGACGCTGGAGAAGACGCATACCCTGAGGGCAGCACGGTAACTGCCGAGCCCCCTTCCCCCAAATCGCCGACGTCCTCCTGACCGACCCTGTGCAGCGAAGCCTTGTCGCGCAACGTCGCCATTTGGGTATGGCTCACAAGGATCTTCGCAGCTGCCATCCCGAGCTTGACGACGAGGTCCGTCGGCCCGCTTTCGACCATTAATGATCCCGACAAGGGCGTCACTCCTCAAGAGAGCACCGCCCTCATCGTCATGAACCAGGCTTCTATCAAGGAGGATCTCGCAACCCTCATCAAGCTCATGCACATCGCTAGGAACCTGCTTGTTAACGCCGAGCCCGAGGTTCCTCAGGATATATGCGCCGCCGTTCATTTCGACCAGATGGTATATCAGACGATAATACTCTGCGTCAACGTCTCTAGCAAGGGTTACGACGGCGAGATTCTCGATGATGCCCAACGACTCAAGCTTAACGATATCACTGAGCTCTGTCCGTTCCCAACTCTTCCGTTGTCTCCCTTCACGCCGCTGACCCGGGACACCCAGACAAGAAGTTGCTCGTCACCTCTCTCCAGCAAGCGCACAACTGGACCGCCAAACATGACAGGAACAAAATGTCTTTCTGGCTTGACGTTCTCTTCGATGAAGACGAACCCGCATACAATTCCGGTCCCGAAGAAGGCATCAACGACGGCTCTGGCTTTCGCCCGGACGTGGCTAAGCAACAAGTCCAGCACTGGCTCGACCGTAATTCCAGAATGTGTGATACCGCGCGCAGGCTCCTCAAAGACTACGCCAAAAATCATGCCGACAAACCGCCGGGAAACCTGGCGCCCATCCGGCCCCTGGCCTGGAACTGGCTCCCGGACGGTGTCGCCCCCCCGCCCATCGACCTCTGCGACGACACCGAGAGGGTCAATCCCATCTGGAAGCCGGACGAGACGGACAGGTTTCAACAGGACCGGGCCTACGGTCGCGTCTCGAGGGAAATCGACACCTGGTGGCTTCGGGCTCGCGATCCAAATTACGAGGAGTGGCTTGTGGGTATGCCGACGATCGAGTTTGCGCAGTCGCGTACCGAGCACTGCAAGAGCAACCTGCTCCATCGCTACGCCCACTCCTACCAGGGTGAGCAGTCGCCCGTGGCTGAGAGGGTCGAAGAGGAACTCTCGGACCCCGAGCCTTGTCCCTGCGACGAGTGCCACGATTGTCCCCACGAGACGGCCAAGGAGTCGGGCGACCGACCGGACCAGGGCTGTCAGCATCAGGAGCGAGGCGGCCATGACCACGGCCACCAAAACGTCGATGACCACCACGGCCACCGACTGGATCACGTCCACGACCAGAATCACGACTACGCCAACGAATACGTCGATGAGATGATGGACGACGAAGAGGTCGACGACGATGTTTCGTACGTCGAGGGACCGCTGACGGGCATCTTGACAGAGGTCCCCAACATACTGGATCCCAAGCAGATCGAGGCCCTACACATGATTATCAAGTCGTGCGTCCTGGACAATGCCGGGTCCGGCCTCACGCGCGTGGGCGAGAACCTGCAGAAGACGCGGTGCAGGATGCTCCTGGCCCTCGACTGCGGCAAAAGCCTCCTGCGCGAGCTGCTCGTCTTCATCGCCGTCTGGGGCAAGGACGAGCAGTCGCTCATCTTCCAGGTGACGACGCAGATGGTCGAGGCCCTGCACCACAGCGCCCTCATCCCCTACGCCTGGAACTCTCTGAGGATTCCCAAGGACATCATCTCGCCCGCGCAGACGGTGCTGCTGCGGCTGGTCAACAATATGCTGCGTGCCCGGATACACAGCCCCCTGGGACAGGGACCCAAGGACGAGACCCGGGACGTCAAGCTGGTGCACTTCTTCTTCAGCTACTTTAGGAGCCGCATCGTGCCCGAGTGCGCGGCGCTGATGCACCTGCAAGCCCAGATCCGCCAGCAGAACTGCGATCCGGCCGAGTTCCCCGTCGACAGCTGGGATATGGAGCGCGCTAAGGACGGGCTGGCGCAGTATCTCGACTTCATCATCACCGTCACCGAGTCTCCGGACACGCGGGCCAAGCTGATCGAGTGGGAGGCCATCTACGACCTGGTGACGCTGCTGACGGGTCTCGACGCGGGCGTGGAGAAGAAGCCGCTGATGGAGCTGCCTAAACGATCGCCCAAGCGGGAGAAGAGCAACCCGATGGTAGAGAGACCGTACTCGACCAACAGCGACAGCCCGCCGCCGTCACCGCCCCCTCCGCCGATGCAGGAGCCGGCGCACAAGTATCCGTGGCCGGCAGTCAAGGCGCAGATCTTCACCATCATGGCCACGCTGCTGCAGCCTCCGGCCGGCCAGAGCAGCCCGGGCAACGCGCAGGTGCAGATGCAGATGGTCACTCACAACGGCATCGTGCCCCTGCTCAACTGCTGCGCCTACGACGACCACAACCCGTTCGCCAAGGAACGCGTCACCATCTGTCTCAAGTGGCTGCTCGACGGCTGCGAAGCGGCTAACAGCTTCTTTCGCGAGTTGGTCAGCTTCGCGCCGCCAGCCGGCCTGCAACCGCCGCCGCCGGGCGGGGAGACGGTCTCGTCGGTACGGCTCGACGGCATCGGGGGTGAGATCAGGGTGAAGATGCGGGCCGCCTTGGAGCCTGATGTCAGGGAGGCCGCCGCTGGTGGCGGTGGCGTCGGTGTCGCTGGTGGCGGCCATGGGAACCCCGTCGACGATCTGTTTGGGCGAGATGCCCTCCTCAGCGTCGAGGTGTCCCCTCCGACGACGACATTGGGGAGCATCGAAGACGACTTTATGGCGTGAAGGGGTCGTGAAGGAAGTCTTTATGGCGCAGGCAGCCCGTGTATTAAGTAAATAAAATATTTAGTTTCCGTTTGAGGGAATAAATACTCTGTGAGCAACAGCGCGTTCGTATCTATATAGATACCTAGGTATGCAACCGAATACATAGATATATATGTATGTACGTATGTATGCAAAGCTACCGCGAGATAATGCCGTTCTATGTCAATCCAACTGAGAGAGAAGTTCAAGAGCCAAGCCGGCCCAAATGGCATGGCCAGCGGGGGAACAGCTGTGTCCGACTCTTCCGCGCACGTCCCGCCTCTCCCGTTGCTCCTTCAATGCCGGACCTCATGGATCCCCTGCCCAGGAAGCTGCCCAGAAAGCGACGGTCAAGCGGAGTCGCCGTTGGCGGTCAGCTTGCCCTCAACGCCATCTACATGCTGGACGAGGTCGGCGATGGTGCAGACCTTGAGCCCCCACTTGCGGGCAAAGGCTATGCATGCCTCGCCCCTCATCATGCCCGCGCCCTCGCGAACGGCCCGGCCGGGAACCTCTTGGCCGTCGTCGACGATCTCGCAGATGGCAGCCGCGGGTTCCAAGCCAGCAAGGCGACACAGCTCGAGCGCGGCCTCGGTATGGCCCCTTCTCGCCCGGACGCCGCCGGGATGGGCCCGCAGCGGGAGGAGATGTCCCGGGCGGCGGAGATGATGAGGACCGGCGGTCGGGTCGGCGAGGACGCGGCAGGCGCGGGCGCGGTCTTGGGCGCTGATTCCCGTGGTGACGGAGGCGTGGGCGGCGTCGACGGAGATGGTGTAGGCGGTGCCGCGGGGATCTTGGCTTCCGGAGGGGACCATGAGGGGGAGGGAGAGGGCGTCGGCGCGGGGGGGGGGATGGGCGCGCAGATGTAGCCTGATGAGTAGCGGATCATCCAGGCCATTCGGTCGGTGGTGACGTGCTGGGCGGCGATGATGAGGTCTGCTTCGTTTTCGCGGTCGGGGTCATCGAGGACGACGAGGAATTCGCCGTTTCCTTGCCTCGTTAGCTGGATTGTCTGTCTGTCTGGCTTTGCTTGGGGGATGTAGGCTCGTACGGAAGGCTTCGATGGAGTCGGGGATGGAGTCGAAGAGACTGTTTGCCATCGTCGGGGGGGGTGCTGTCGGGGCAGGCATCGTGACGGCGAAGTCTGTGTCGTCGTCGTCGTCGTCGTCGTCTTCTTCTTTTCTTGCCTCTCTCTCTCTCTCTCTCTCTCTCTCTCTCTCCCACACACACACACACTCTCTCTCTCTCTCACTCTCACACTCTCTCCCTCTCTCAGAGACCCTCTCGTCTCCCCCGTCCCCCGCCTTTAACGACGAAGAGGGCGCGGACCGCTTTCGGGTGCGATGTCGGGCGTCTGCCGAGCGGAAATTGCGGCTTCAGAAGTGGTTTCGGGATCGACGTCCGTCAGCTTCGTCGTCAGTCTATATGTAATAGCGGAGTTACGTCGGATGGGGAGAAGAGCAGGTGAGAAAAAGGAAGGCTGGTGGAAATGGATGGATTTCCATCGTTCGTAGCGAAGGCCGAACTTCCGAGGACCGGGGCACGTGGTGCTGAGGTATGTACATACTCGAAAAGACCAAATCTTAACACTATCACTGCCCTACAGTAGGCCACTTAGTTAAGATAAGCTCGGATTGAGTGGTAGCCCACTGTAGGTAGGTACCTAGGTGGGCAGATATTGGGTACATGGCTTCATCCGGCCGGGCGGGCGGATGCGGAGCTCCGAGGTGATGTTTTTTTGTCGTCGGGGATGATTGCGGCCTTGAACGGATGACGGAGTTTAGGTTGTTGATGATTGGGATTGGAATTGGGTGTTTTTGGGTGTGTGTTTCTTGGTGTCAAGACGGTGCGAGCATGCCTACCTAGGTAGGTATTGAGGTAGATAGCCTCTTTTGCTGGCATTGGCTGCGTAGAGAGAGAATCGTGGGAGATGGGGAAGCGAGGCCGGCAACCACCATGACTTATCCCCGTAACGATGCTGTCTGTTTCTTCTAGACAAATCTGTATGTATGTACATGTATGTAGTATGTAGGTTGGCATTGGCCGTGGCACGATGTCGTTCGACAGGCAGCTATGATGGTGGCATTCGTGCTACGTGCCTCTTGCATGCAGATCCGGGACGATTCCGCTCGACTAAAGAAGGTGTTGACGGATGTGAAACGCAAGACGAGGAGGGTCTTGATGGGTGATGGGTGCTCATAGGTATAGCACGTGAGATGGTCTAAAGAGCCAGACAGGCTCAAGGTAGTGACTAGGCAAGTATGTAGGGTAGGTAGGTAGGTACATGGTTGTGTGCCACCGGTGGACTCGGGGTTTTGTAAGCGCCGCCAAACCGTTCCATCCATCCATCCATCCCCCTTCGTCAGTCATCCTCTTACCGCCTCTACGTCTTCCACTTCAAGCCCTGCCCCCGTCATGGCAGCTCGACTCCGACCGGTAGCGGCTCGCCTCGGGCGGACGCTTTCCTCACGACGACGCCCGCATTCCACCTTCTCATCAGTCGACCCCGCCGAGGTGTCGCACTTTGACGCCCTCGCAGGCGACTGGTGGGACGCCTACGGCTCATCGAGGCTTCTTCACCTCATGAACCCGCTGCGTCACGACTTTATCCGCGCTTGCGTGGGCGATAGTCTCCCGGACGCTGGCCTCTCGTACCTCGACATGGGCTGCGGCGGCGGCATCTTCGCAGAGTCGGCGGCTCGGCTATCGACTACGCGCTACGTCACGGGCATGGATCCTACGCCTTCGGTAGTGGCGGCGGCAAAGGCCCACGCGCGAAAGGACCCTTTGCTTAGCCGACGGCTCGAATACCGCGTTGGATCCGTCGTCGAGGCCCTTGCCTTGGGAAGGGTTCACGACGTCGTTACCCTCTTCGAGGTTCTCGAGCACGTCGACCACCCAGCCAGCTTCCTCCAGCAGATACGGCCTCTCGTCCGACCCGGCGGCTTGCTCGTCGTCAGCACAATGGCCAGGACATGGACCAGCTGGCTGACGACCAAGTTGGCGGCCGAGTATGTGCTTGGCATCGTGCCGCGTGGCACCCACGACTGGAGCCGGTATATCAACGACGACGAGCTGCGGCGCTTCCTGCTCGACGGTGGATGGGAGAGCCCTCGTGTCATGGGCGTCGCCTACGTGCCTGGGCTGGGTTGGAGGGAGCTGCAAGGAGGCCAGCGCGTCGGCAATTACTTTTTAGGCGTCCGTCGACGAGGCGTGGATGGTGGATAGCCGTACCTAATGTAGGCATTGGACAGGACGGGCTGCCTCTGATGACGGGAGGTCCACGCCCGGGTCATGGAGCGGCGGATGGATCAATGGGTGGATGGAGTTGACGGCTACGGGCGGGCTACCACCGCTGACAGCGGGGCCGCTCCCTCTGAATTTACAGCGGGAGCTTCCACCATTGACGGCCCGGATACTGGAGCCCTGCCTGGAACCTACCCGCTGGAACCAACCACATCCAGGGGCATGGATGGACTGGATGGAAGCAGCCACCCTGGATCCACGAACTTATGTCTGTCCTCCCCTCATCAGCTGCTCGTCCGTACCTGCATCCTTCATCCGCGACGCATCCAATGCAATCCTCGCCTCGGCCAAGCTTCACGCCTCTCCGTCCCTTCGGTCCAATTGCCGTCATATATATATGTCCAGCGTCCCGCATCCAGGTCCTTTTGCCGGCTCGCGGCCTCGGAATCGACATGGGCTGCGTTAGCTGAAGAAGACGAAGAAGAAGTAGAAGAAGAAGAAGAAGAAACTTCAATCTCTTTTCATCGCTCACGCCGCCATGCTCTTCCCCTTGGCCAACCTACTGCTGGCATCACGCGCGGCTCGCGCTCAATTCGTCTCTGTTGACCCCGACGGTCCGCCTCCCACCGTCGTCCACTCACCCGGTGATGCCAGTGTCGTCGTCACCTACAGGGAGCCTCGCAACGTGTGCACCACGGCCTTTGATGGACAGAAGCAGTACGCCGGATGGACCTCGGTTCCCGGCGAGGTGCCTGCCAACCTGTTCTTTTGGTTCGTCGAGGCTCGTGAGCCCACCACCAGCCTGACGATATGGCTCAACGGCGGGCCCGGTGCGAGTTCCCTGTTCAGCTTCTTCAACGGTGTCGGACCATGCGAGGTGGTGGAGAAGGGCCTCGGCCACTACGAAACGCTCGCTCGCGAATGGGGTTGGGATCGGGCATCCAATATGCTCTTTATCGATCAGGCTTGTCCTCCTGGAGAGCTGCCATGGGCACTGGACCTCGGCTAACGTCCAATCCACGCAGCCCAACCTGGTCGGTTTCTCCTACGACGTCCCAACTAACGGCACCCTTTACGCCCTGTCCGACGCCATATTGACGCCGCCCATGGCTCCCGATAGCAGCCGAGCCCCCTGGACGACCATCAACGGTACCTTTGGCACCAATAGACCCGGCTCTACCGCCAGCTCGACCAAGGAGGCAGCCATGGCCGTCTGGCATCTGCTCCAAGGCTTCCTGGCTGCCTTTCCCCAGTACAGGCCTCCGCTCGACGCCCCCGTCGGTCTTAGTCTCTTCGGCCAGAGCTACGGCGGCATCTACGCCGCCGTCTTCGCCGAAGTATGGGAAGCGCAGAACAAGAGGCGGCTGGACGGCACTTTGAACCGACAGACGACGCTGGAGTTGCGCCTGACGTCGGTGGGAATCGTCAACGGATACGTTGAACCCATTGTTCAGACGCCCTTCTCTCCCGCCTTCGCCATCAACAACACGTACGGAATCAAGGCCATGTCCGACCGCGAGGCCCAGCTGTACACGGCCAAGTTCACCGCCAGCGGCGGATGCGCCGATCTCCTTTCCAAGTGTATGGCAAGCCAGTCTCAGCCCGGCGGCGCCGATGCCATCTGTCTCATCGCCTCCCGCACGTGCTCCGACGATGTCGACGAGCCGTACTACAACTCGGGTAGGGGCCAGAACGACATCGCCAGCCGAGGGGACAACCCCCAGCCTCCGTACTGGTTCGTCGACTATCTCAACCATCCCGACGTGCTACGGGCCCTCGGATCGCCCGTCAACTTCACGAGCTCGAACCGCATCAGCGCCACCAACTTCGCCTCAACGGGCGATAATACCAAGGGTGGCAACGTCGCGAGGCTGGCAGATCTGCTCCGTAGGGGCGTCCGCTTGGGCTTCATCTACGGCGACAGAGACTACATCTGCAACTGGTTCGGCGGCGAGGCTCTCTCTCTCGCCGTGGCCCGGCAGGCCGGGGGCGACTACGCCGTCAAATTCCCGGCCGCCGGCTACGCGCCCATCGTCGTCAACGGCTCTTACATCGGCGGCGACGTCCGCCAGTTCGGGAACCTGTCCTTTAGCCGCATCTTCCAGGCCGGTCACGCGGTGCCATATTACCAGCCCGAGACGGCTTTTCAAGTCTTCGCCCGCATCGTCCGGGGCCTCTCCGTCAGCATGGGTCGCTCCATCGATGCGGCCCAGTACGGCACAAAGGGGGATCTGGAGTCGAAACACTCGGACAAGGCGCCTTCGCCTCCGGCACCCACGTGCTTCGTCGGTGCATTTGCCGGGACGTGCAACGCCGAGTCGTACAAGCTCGCTAACAGCGGAGGCGGCGTCGTCATCAACGGCGTCCTCTACGACAAGCCCGAGGATTGGCCGCTGGCGTCATCGAAGCACCCGACAGCCACGACGACGGTCCAGGCCTCAAAGCCCTCGTCCGCCGCTACCATGACGGGCGTCTACGTGGCGACGGAGACACCCGGTAGCGCCGTCCGTCCGCGGCCGGCTTGGGGGCTGGGCACCGTCATGCTGACTCTGGTGATCATCGTGTACGGGCTGACTTGAGGGGGCACGGGCGCGGGCGTAAGTGAGACACGCGACGCATGACGATGACGTCTGGTCTTGTTGTTGATGAGTCGAGGGTATTGGGCTTGTTGTTGTTCCTTCTACCTACTGTTGGATGGATGACCTCCTTGTATAATGGAGAAGTATTAATGCGCCTCTAACCGTGGTAGTAGTGTCTTCGGCTTGGGTTGCTGCGATACCTGGTAGGCGTAAGTAAGGGGAAGCTTCGTTCCGGAGGAGAACATGGAGAGTGCGTAGAGAGGTATCATTCTGCCGTCTTCAGCTGTCTATCTGAGCATTGCACTCAGACACAGGTGATGTGAATCTAAACCATTTCAACATCAAGACATCGCCCGCTATTATTTGTCGTCGTTGTCGTTGTCGTGGTCATCGTCGTCGTCTTCCAGCTCGCGATTACGCCGCGTCTCTTGTACGCGCTGTATTCTGCGCAACATGGCATGATCGAGGTAGAAATCGCTATCAAAGTCGGCACACGAGAACATCTGCATTCGCATGTTTTCAGCAAAGAGCGAGTCTCGAGTTTCCCGAGGAACGACTTGCCTGGGAACACCCCGTCTGCGGACACTGCAGCGCGCCCTGGCCGGATAAATAGTCGCTGATGGCGGCCTTTTCAAACGTATGCTTGCACTTGTTGTTGCTGTAGGGCTCTACCATGGGGCATAGAGTCAGTGGGCAGTTGATGCTGATGACTTCTCTCGCGACGGCTATGTCATCGTCGTCGTCACCGCCGTCACCGTCGCCGTCGCCGGCATCGTCAGCCGACGCATCGGGCCGGTCCATGACGGGCTGACCGTCGGAGCGGAACCATTTGGATGCGTCGGGGAGGGGGGGACCATCCTTGCCGGCAGCGGCGTCGTGCCACGATTTCTTGAAGGCGGCGTAGTCGTTATTGCGGGCGTAGCGTTGATAGGGGGAGAGACTGCTGGTGTACTCGTCAAGCTTTTCGGCCTTGCGTTTGCGAAAGGTTTCTAGCGTGCTGGTTACGGGCTGTGGTTTCGTATCGTCGTCTTCGTCCGGGGGGGGAGGTGGGCGCGTGGCGGCATCGTTGCAGACTTTGTCGAGGACGGCGGCCTCATCTTCCAGCTCGGTTCTCTTATCGATGCAGTCGCGGACGGCGCGCTCGGATCGACGGGTAAGGTCATCGACGTGGGCGGAAAAGGAGGCGAGATGCTCCTCTAGACGACGCTCCTCATCCGACACTTCCGAACCCCTTTGCTGACGACGGGAGCGCAGGGCGTCGAGCCTCTCACGCTGATCGCATAGCCGCTCGTTGAGATCGCGGACGGAGAAGCTCAGCTGTCGCAGGCAGTCCTTGAGCTGGGCCTCGTACAGCGCGTGGCCCCGGTTGGAGGCTAGGTCGGTGAGGGCTCGTCGGGCGGCGTCGCTCAGCGGGCAGGCTTGCGGTTGGTAGTCGGGGAGAGAAGGGGGGCCGGCGAAGGCGGTGCCGCGGTTTACGAGTCGGGGCATCGTTCGGAGGGGGGGTTGAGTGAGGACGGTGATGGTGGTGGTGGCGGAGGCCGGGGCCGAGCAGACGCGTGTCTCCGCGGTGGAGACGCGTCGCGGGATGATGTCGGGCCGAAGGGAGGCTCAGCGATGGAGACCAAGAGCCTCATCGGATGAATGGGAGTTTTCTTCTGCAGATGTGGGGAATCGGAATCGGGACTTTATGTATTTGTATGACTAATGCGATCGGGCACGTGTCGGCTGATTTGCTACGGGACCCTGTGAGTGTGCGGAGTCGCGAGTGCCCATGACGATAGCCTCCGTAAGCACTCCGAAGGGACGTGCCCTGTGCGATCGGCCTGAGAAGGAGTCAGCCGACGGGTTGATTTTCCCCTGCCCCCTCAGCAAGCAGACTTGGGGCGACCGATACGGCAGGCTAGCGTGGGACGCGTCTATCGACTTTGAGGGAGGGATCCATGGCTCGCCGAGATCGGGCCACGACGGGGATGGTAGTCTTTGAGAGACGCTGCGAGACGCTGCGGAGGGGAAGGCATGCAGCTGGGAATAGGGGCGGGGCGGGAGGGGGAGGGGGAGGGGAAGAGGCAGAGTCAGAGGGGGAGAGGGTTGGGGATGGGCTGGATGGGCGTGAGCCATGAGGGCCAGGAGGAGAGCGTCGAGTTGAGTTGCTAGAATACGAATCACGAATACAGACATACAGACATACATACAACATGTGCACATACAGCAAACAACATGTATGCAATGGCGGCTAATAATAAATACTAGATTGACGACATGTGAGTTGTAACTGACGCTGTGCCTGCCTGTCTGCCATCTAGCCACGAAAGATGACGAGTCGGCTTGCAGTCTAATGTGATGGGAAAGGAAAAAACGACCAAATCAATCTCGATGCTAGTCTCGTGCCAAAGCGCGGGTCAAATGCCGACGGACTCAAGGGAATCCGATGACGGCCGTCGAAAAGGAGGGGGGGGGGGGTAGAAGAAAGTGACGAGGGCGTGAGATGGCCACGATGGATGCTGATCTCTGCTCATCGATCGGCCCATCGCCTACCTGCATATGTACTTACCCGCCTAGGTAAGGTGGAAAGGTACAGACATACCTAGCTAGGCCCCGCCTGGGCTAGGGGGTGATGGAGGGGCGTTTACTGAGTCCGATGGAGCGCTGAACAAGTCCAGGGACGGTTGTCGACTGTTTGCCCGTCGCGGCATGCCGAGAGCGGCGCGCTTAGCGGTGGCGTTACCGGACACGATATTGGTACCCGAGGAGCACGCGTGTTATGCCGTACGAGTCAGGTACTTCCGACTCCCGTGCTATCCACCGTCGATAGCTGCGTCCACTAGCGACTCCGCGAGCAGCCCGATCGCCATGCTCGGCCATTCACCTCACCATCATCCCCCTCAGCCCCCCATCAACAACGATTTGCGGCTCCGCTGGACGGCCCGACCGCCTGCGTTTAAAGCAAGCAGAAACAGCTGTGCCCAGAAATTTAGAGGGAAAAAAAAAAAATATGGAAGACCAAGGTCGCACTTCATCAGCCATATATCATCACGGATGCTTCGCTCTACCTCAGGTCGTCCTCGCCCCTCATCTCTTCATCTCGAGTCGTCCGATCGTGACGAATCTGTTGCTGCTTCATCGTCGTCGCCTCCGCCTCGTCGTCGCTCGTCGTCGCTCGTCATGGCTTCTGAAGGGCCGCAGCCGCCGCCGTTGAATAACTGGGAGACTAGGGCTTTGGATGTGAGTGTCTGATGATGTTGGCTGTGTGTTGGATGGGGAGTGTCAGTACTGATGAGGCTTCTCTGCAGTATCGCTTTTCGCCTGCTGCTCCGGTTGATGTTGCTGCTGTCGAGGCTTCGTGGTGTCAGCCTCGTCGGGATCCGTTGATATTCCCGGGTTTGTACTCGGCCAGTGGCTTTGACCTGATGAATCTGCTGGTAGGTTACGTCTGCTACCCCCCCCCCCCCCCGTCTTTGATACTAGCTGACTCGTTGTAGTTGCGCATCATCAGCCGTCCTAGTCCGCAGATCGAACTCGGAGCCGTCGACTGCTCCGTCGCCCTCGTCGTCTGCGATCTTGACCTTCCGGACGCGCCCATCGTCTACGCTTCCGACTCCTTCTGTGACATGACCGGTTACTCCACGGCCGAAGTCTTGGGCCGTAACTGTCGCTTCCTGCAGTCTCATGGTCATAACCGGTCCCGGATGCCTGTCGCTACCTCTACCAAGGTCATGGCTCAGCAGATCAGTAGTGCCGTCGAGGCCGGTCGTGAGATTCAGGTCACGCTGCCCAACTACAAGAAGAACGGGCAGCTATTCAATAACTTCCTGAGCATCATCCCCGTCGAGAGACAAGCCGGCCATCGCTACGCCGTCGGATTCCAAGTCCAAGTCGATTAAGTCGGGCCGTCTTCTACCGGTGACTTGTTGTCACACATCATGAGCCAGCGTTTCCAACACTTGTCTATTTGCAATTTCGCTCCTGCAAGCGGGCCAGGGAGCATATCTACTTAAATTCTTCCTCTACTTCTGCTGTCGGCTTGGATCCATCATCACCGCTGTCAGGCATTCATGATACCCATCTCATCCATCGGCGTTAGGGGGGGACAACATACATAGCCATTTAGCGAGCCAAAAACATTTCCTTTTTTCTTAGTCAATGTCTTTGGTTTTTCTGTCTCGCCCAAATGTGATCCATGTAACGTCCGCGGATGCTAGCCATCCGTCGTCATAGATTACGACACCTACCTAGTGGCTGCTAGTTTCGTGCGGTCATGACTGCAGAGTCATAGCATGACGTCGATCTGAGCACTGGTGGACAATGTACGAATACTCGAGACTGAGAGAACAGTGGCTTTGGAACCTCATAATCCTGCGTCACCGCAACGTCGTGCTTCCGCTTGTGTGTCCCCTTTGTCCCCTTGCGTGGCTTAACTGGTGTAACACTGCCGCTTCTTCATGATGGTCGGTTGACGACAATGGCTGCTCACGTCTGCTGCAGCTTCCCGTAACGCAAGTGTAAAGAACCTGACAAGTCGTTCTCGCCTGCAGGTCGAAGCCACACTCCTGCTCAGGAGGTCATCCCTGCTGAATGGATCGCGATGACTGTACGGAATCGCTCTCGACTGCAAACATCCATGCGGCTCGGTTAAAACAAGCTCGCCGCTGCAAGCAGCCGCACACCCGTACATACATACACACACACACACACACACATATGCATGTATGTAGAGCTCGCCTCAGAAAGCGCTGTCAGGCCAACTCGGTCGGTCGCATGTCTCCAAGGACTCCTTCATGTACAGCTGTCAGCCGCAGCACCAGACGCAGCTAACCAATTCTAGCTCTTCCGGAGCCGGGCAGATCGCCTGGGCGGCGTGGCTGCCTTGGGCGTCTGCTCGTCGTCCGTCTCCATGTTTGTCTTTGTCCGTCTCTTCTTGGGACGAGGTGCCTCGGCCGGTTCGTCATGAGAGACGGCACGACGCCCGCCCGCCGTCAGCTTCTGCAACGCGGGCGCATAGCAGCTGGTTCGGCCGCCGACGGTGACAAAGGCCAGCCGCTCACCGTTGGGCAGCTTGGCCAGGCCGCGGCTCTTACCCCAGCGATGGTTGAAGAGCCAGTGGTCTGGGAAGCGGTCCGAGTCGCCGAGCTCGTCGACGGCTGTCTGGCAGACGTAGCGGATGCAACGGTAGAGCGTCGCCACCTGCGCGTCGTCCAGGTAGTCGCAATGTTGTTCCGGGTGGATCTTTGCGTGGTAGAGCGTCTCGTCGGCGACCCAGTTTCCGATGCCGCTGATGGTTGTCTGATCCAGGAGCAGGGCCTTGATGGGGACGTGCCGTGACCGCATCTTGCATCGTAGGTAGGCTTCTGTGAAGACGTCGACGTCGACGACGGGGTCAGGCCCGTTTTCTACCAGCGGCGAGTGCTTGCGGATCTCGGCTCCGGGGCAGTCCATCAGCCTCACGCGGCCGAACCTCCGTGGATCGGTGAAGGCCACCTCGACGACCGGCTCTTCGACCGTCGTCAGGTGGAACTTGGTGAACTTGGGCGGCCATGAGTTCATTTCTTTGTCCTTCATCTTCTTGTAGTAGTTGGTGTACGCCGTCATCTCGCCTCGGATATGGACCCAGCCTGCGACGGTGAGTGACGGACCAGCTGTAGTTGGTTCAGACCGTTCCTACCAGTCATGCCAAAATGCATCAATACATGAGGAGAATTTTCAAGCGTAATCCTAAGATAGATAGATCAGCAACGAGGTCCCGAGAGGACTCGGTTGTAAAGCTCACCAAAAGTACTTGCCCTGGCTGCCAGCCGACACCACCTGAACCGCGTGTCAATGATGACTGAGATGAAAGGGTAATCTCAGACTCCTTCCACACCTTGTTTCCATTGAGGGCCTTTTCGACGGCAGAGCCGCTTGTCCCGACCTTGCCAAAGACATTCGCGTCATCGACGGCGGAGGCAGACGCAATTCGCTTGCCAACCAGCTTCTTTCGGAGAAAATGCACGATTCGGGCGACTTCAAGACAACTGTCAGTGACAATTGATCCGAAGATATCTGCTATCACTTGCCTTCTGCTATCTCAGGCATCCTGACGCCCAGGACCTGCCGCTGCGCCGTTTCTTCCTCATATCGTCATGACGCTTACAGTCCGCACGCGTCTGACGCGGAGTCACGTGAGTCTGCTGACATAGCATCCGTCTCCACATCGAATTTTTCTGTCTTTTCTTCGCTCGTAGAGATTTCTCCTGTGCTCGCACACACTTGAATATCCATCACAGCATGTCTCGTTGAAGTAAGTTGATGCTACGCGTCCAGCGCTTTTCCTTCCCTGATGACACAGATAACCGCAAACTAGAGTCTCTGACCTATGGCTTGATGACTCCTTATCACGTCAGTCTGATGGACTGCCATTTTGTCTTGATATCTGTTAAAGCGTCCTGGATGCTTGCGCTGACTTGGCCTTTATAGATTCCCTTCGCCGAGTGGCGGCTGGCCGCTGCTTTGGCCGGCGGAATGTCCTGTCTCTGTAGGCTTGTGCGTCTTCGGTCTGCACAATCTGGTACGTCTGCCGTTCTATTCTCTACGCTGCGTCGTGATGATTTTTCGGATTCAATATACGCTGGAAATTACCGGCTGAGATTTCTCTTTGATGACATCAATTGGCTATATCTGATCGCCCTGATCTACTTCCTTCTCACGCATCTGCTTCGTGGCTTTGGCTGACTTGACCTCAAGACCAGGCAACCCCAAGGTATGTCTGACTCGTTGCTTTCCTACGCATCTCATGATGAAGCGGCACTGGGCTCCGAATCCACATGAGCGATAAGCCACCTTGCGGCAGGCCTAGAAAACCTCGCCCCCTGACGAAGCCGTACCTCTTCGATATCGCTACCACGGGCACTGGCCAGTACACTGACGTTGCGATATCAGTGCTCCGCCGTCTGGATAAGGGGGACTGTGATGCTTGATGATGTCCAAGGTAGGGACACTTCCAATTGTTACAACTCCCTTATTCTCTGGCGTCCAAGGATGAATTCAGATGACGAGTCTTATTCGATATTCGATGCTGATAACATCTTACCTACCATTCATGCAATATCTGAACCACGCCGTGTTTCTTTCTTCTAGAATTCGCTAGTGGTTCCTCTGCTAACTGCGCGAATAGGACTTGTGATTAATGTGGGTTGACTCTTCCGTTTCGCCCGGTCATGGTCCGGGCCGATGCTACGTGATGATCAAACATGAAGTGACAAGCATATGTCCGAGCTCCGGCAACGAAGACAACATCATAATCGTCTTGAGTCTGACTTGGCGTCACCGCGATTCTATCAAGCCATTCTTTGATGGACCGAGCTGACTGAGCCAGGTTCTAGGCTTGCGTCGTAGGACACTTGGGCTGCCGTGATGACGAGGTCAGTTCTCTTTCATTGCTTACCCTTCCTGACATGATGTTACAATTATCACGACGGTCAACTTAGCCATATGCTCTGATGATATCGCCTGTGACAAGGCAATCTTTCCTGATCCTCGATCTCTCAGCCGTCTCGCGCACAGTAACGCCGATGCTCCATCATATACTGACTTCAGACAGGCTTGGCTGCAGACCTTGTGATGGCTGGCGAGCACCTTCCCGGCTGCCATCTCAAAGGGTGTCCTCGGTCGCCCACTTATTGCCTCTTGCGTCGTGGTCAGACGACGTTCGGTCGTCCAATACCAGTCGAGGAGGGGCTTCTAGATGCTGACGCGACTCATGTGCATGGCCGCCGACGAGCGAGGGGCAGGGAGCTTCGACTGATGCCTGATGGGTGACAAAAGACAAATAGACATCTAATTGGATCTAAGTGGTTCAATCTCTTCCCTTACCCTGACCGGATCGACAGTCGTCTACAATGCGTAACCCGAACCCCACCAGAGCGCAGTCAAGTCAGGGTGTAATGGTCCATCCAATGGTACGGCTGCGACTCTTCATCGTCGGTGGGCATCGAGTCGTCGATCAGCACTGGAGCGCCGGGAGCAGCACCGGCGTTGAGTCTACGACGCCGACTCGGGCTGGCATTTTCCACCAGCGTCTGCGGCTCTTGACCGTCGACTTGATGACGAGCATATGGGGAGACGGCGCCAGTGTTCTCGCATGGCCAGCGGCTATGAGCAAAGAACCCCCAGCCGTTGGTCAGGTCGTGCGAGGCCTGCTGCGGCTGCTGCTCCTGCAGAGGTTTCTGATGATGGTACGGCAGTACCAACGACTGAACGGCTTGCTGATGGGCAGGAGGTTGGCCGAGGGCTTCGTCATCGGTGACGTTAGCGACTGGAAGTTGCTGATGGTGGCCCTTTTCCATGTCTGCGGTCTGGTCGAGGACGACAACCTTGCGGCGGTTCTTCCGGACACCCCATTTCTTGAGGTTGTCCATGTAGCTCCGTCGACTGAGCCCCGGAAAGAAGCAGTCATTAGCAGCCAAGAAACTTGACCCATCATCGCCGTCGTCGTCGTCGTCGTCGTCGTCGTCATATCGACGTAACGAACAAGAGCAACATACGAAGCACAAAACTGATGCCGCGAACGCATCAAAAGCATGACCCCCTCAAGGGTCTGCCCCTCGCTGATGTAAAGACGAACAATCTCGTCGCGATGAGACTCAAAAGGCTTCGTCATGTTCGCACGCCAGGTGTTATCGTGGCCTTGGTCTCAGCGCCTTGTCGGTATTCGTCGTGAGCATCTCGCTGGTCTTGCTGGAATGATTCGGCTCAGACGATGGCTTCCAATTCAGAAGACAGTCCGGCACAGCACAGGGAAGCAAGCGTCAATATATTCATGGCTCCTCTCCTGCTCTAACTCCCATCCAATGTCATCTCCCTCACCCTCACCCTCATCCCCATCCTCACCGCCCCGTGACCTCGCACGCATGCCCACTCCATCCCCATTCATCCAGTGATGCCATCAGGCGTCTCCGCGCCCAAACATGCCCCTCTCATGCACTCATCCCAATCCTCCCAACAACAAGTTCGCGCAGTGAAGCTTACAGTACAATATCCTATCTACTTACTTACCTCCCTACCTACCCAGCTACCACCTACCAAGTACGAAGCTACACGTCGCGGCTATGCCCGGCCGAAGCGGTAGGTAGGTAGGTTCCCAAATAAGAACATGGCATTGGGGGGTTGGATTTCCCCCCCTGACGTCACCGGCGTTTACGAATCCCGTCATGTGCGGGTTTTTTTATTCCTCCTGTTGCGAGGCAACGTTGGGCTTCGATCCTATCATGTCGCTCTTTTCGTGGCGGGGTTTTGTTGGTTGAGGGGTTTTGCCTCGTTGCAGGAGCCTTTATCGAGGTGTGTTGGTTTAGTTCTCCTTGGTGGGCTGAGGGGTTGTCGATGTGATGATGACGATGATGAGGGTGGTGGTGATGATGAGGGTGGTGGTGGTGGTGGTGGTGGTAATTATGATGATGATGATGATGATGACACTGATGGAGGCTGGTTGATGGGGAGGGACCACGAGGGTAATTCACAGCCACAATGACAACCACCTAGGTAGGTAGGTAGACAAGGCAATCAACCACATCCCATGACAAAAACGACGACAACACCAACAACAACAACAACAACAACAACAACAGCATAAGCTACCCAGAAACCCTGAAAACCCCCATCACAATGACAACGACCGGCTGGACCCAGACGAGCACTCCCCAACCCGCCCATTGTACCAAGACAACCCCAACAGTCCCCCAACCCGCCTCAGGCAGCAGCCTCGCTCTTCTTCTCCCGGACGACAGCAGTGGTGTTGGTGGCAGCGGGATCGGTCCCGACGACGCCCGCCTCCTGCGCCTTGTGGCCCTGAAGCACGGCCGTAGCCTCCTCACCGGCGCTCGCCTTGCGGTCGGGGACGTCGTGTCTCTTCTCGTCGGTCGTTGTGGCGGGCGTCATGGCGGGCGTCGAGGGGGTCTTGGGCGTCGTGGGCGTCGTCGTCGCCGTGCCTTCTCCCGAGGCACTCGCGGCGGTGGTGTCGACGGCGGGAGAGGCCGGCTCGGAAGAGGTTCCCGCGCTGACGGCGTGGATCACCTGGAACCACTTCATGGCATCTTCGGGCGAGTGGGCCTTGAAGATGAGCTCGGAACTGCCCGTCAACTTGCTGCTCAGCGTCTTGCTCCGGTCCTTGCCCTTGACGGTGAAGCGGTCGTCGTGCGGGGCGCCGATGGTGGCATCCGGTAGGAAGATGGACAGCTCTGGCTTCGGGTCCTGACGCGTATCGTCCGAGTCCTTGAATTCGTGAAGGTAGCGGGCGGGGGTGACGACGTAGTATCCCGTCGAGAGGCCCCATGCCAGCTTATTGCGAGACTTGCGCTCGAGCGATCCCTCGATCAGCGGCCGCGTCGAGCCGTGATCCATGTTGGGGAACTGGATGGCGTCGACGGACCGGGGAGCGTCTGCCGGGTTGGCGAGCCGGCTGGAGCAGCGCTGGGCAAAGTTCATCCACTCAAAGTCCGAGGGCACGGCCTGGACGGTGCCCTGCATGTCGCTGAAGAGCGCGCGCGTCTTCTCGCCTTGACCGCCGACGAGCTGGACAAAGGCCTCGACGGCCTGCTGCATGACGGCGATGACGTGGGCCTCGAACGTCTTAAAGTTGGCCTGCACCGCCACCAGGTCATTGTGATGATTATTCTCCGCCATCACCTGGCTGCTCAGTCGGTGCAGCACCGACCGGAGCACGACATAGGGGTCGTCGGGCCCGTGGAAGCGACCGCCAGCGGCGTCATACGAGGCCGTCTGCTGGCCGAGGAGCTCAATCTGCTTCTGCGTGGCGTTGCGCAGCTTCTCCAGCTCCTTCGCGCCGCTCTGGGCACCGCTCTGCAGCTCCTTGGACTTGTGCTTGATCTCCTTGTGCAGCCGGTCGAGGATGGGTAGCACCGAGCCCTTGAGGCTTTTTTCCGTTTCGAGGTTGGTGTTGATGAGCGACTGCGTGTTGGCCCGTACGTTTTCGAAGAAGCCCGCGATGCCGCCCAGGCTCTGGTCGAAGTGGTGGCCGTGACGAAGGGGCGATGATATCATCTGCTCGTCCGTCTCAGCTTCTACCGCTCCGTAACCTTCCTAGGTATTTTACGTGGGTAGGTATGTATCCAATGAAGCCTCACCTTGAGTGCCTTCTCGTACTCCTTGGCCTGTCGCCCGTGGATCTTCTCGACCACCACCATGTACTCCTGGATGTACGACACGGCATACTTCCACGCCTGTAGGCGCTCAGCCAAGAGGCCAGCTGTCTGCCCACCATGGTCTTCGTCAGCCACTGAAGCGAGCTCGGGCAAGGGGGAACGGCTGGCCCACCGTCGTCGGGTCTTCGTCGGGCACCGCCTCGCCGCCGTTGCTGGCGGTGAGGCCCGTGGCGACGCGCGAGTGCAGCGTCGACGTCGGCGAGGGCTCGCCCGACATGGCGTAGGGTAGGCTGGGCTGTGATGGATAAGGCCGGGGCTGGTAGGGCCTCGTATCGCAGGTAGGGTAGGATGGGTAGAGAGAGGGATTGGAGCCGTAGGTAGGATCAGGTGCACGTAGGCGGGCTTGGATAGAGATGGGGCGGGGGGGGTTAAAAGCATGTATAGAGAACGCTGCGACGACAGGTGGACGAGAGGTGGACGAGAGGTGACGAGCAGAGTAGGGCGAGGAGGGGGTTGTCCTGCACTATCTGCACTAATCTCTACCTACTTCGTACATACGTCTGTTAGCCGCTATTAACCCATCAGCCACATCAGCCTCGCATTAGGGGGCCCATCGCTGACGTCAATGCTCACCAGCGCCGATCGTCGGCCCTCGGCTCTTACCATCATGTCGCAGTTTTCTTCTTTCTTTTCAGCTATTCTGTGATGCTCGTACGAATACTTCGTCTAGATAGGTAGTTACTGTCCTCCTTTTCCACACACTTATCCATCTCCGTCTACCTACTTCGTATGTACGCAATTATACAACGGTAACGAAGACACCACCATCTTTTCAACACGCCAAAGGGGGGGGTATAAAGCCACAAATACGATACGCCGCAGGACAAAAGAAAGAAGAAAAAGAAAAGAAAAGGAAAAAAAAAAAAGACGCGGGAATCGAGACAACCACCGAGTCATGACGTCAGGCGCGCCATAGTTGGACGACTCATTGTTCGTACATACTCATGCATGCATCATATTCACATACCTCAGGCACGAAGCTGTTCGCCCGCCGGCGCCGCCACCTCCGGTATCGTCGTCAGCTGCTCGGCCACACCCATGTCCGTCCCCGGCGGCGTGCGCGGTGCGTGGAGCGCCGTCTGGTAGTCCGGTACGGCAAAGGTGCCCGTCTGGGGCCGCAACCGGGCCGGCGTCCGGACAGCCGTCGCGTAACTCGGAACTCGGTTCAGGTCGGCAAAGTCGACCTCGTCCATCTCGATGTGCTCCGCCGAGTTGCGCCGCGACTGCTCTTCGCGGCTGTTGCTCCTCGTCAGATTGGCCGACGCCGGCTCCGACCGGCCCGGCACCAGGTCCGAGTGCATCGACGTGTAAGAGCTGTTGCGCCGCGGCCCGTCCAGCGACACGTCGGCAAGCCGCGACGAAAGGGCCGCCGGCGCAATCATGAGCGCATTGTTGGCCATGACGGCCAGATTGTCGGCCGACCCCGTTCGTGAGTGGGCGTAAAAGGGGCTGCTGACGCCCGACTGCAGGCCCGGCGTCTGGAGACCGGCCGGTTCGACGTCCTCGTAGAGCTGATCGAGGACGTGCTCGCCGTAGCCGGGTGGCGCCATGGCGGCCGCATCTTGCCCGGCTAGAGACGACGATCCGGATGCCTGACTCATGAGGTTGCCCTGCTCGTCAAAAGGTACATTGGGCGAGATGAAGATGGACACGGGGAGCGTCGCGCGCAACTTGGTCATGTATATTTAGCCTTAAATCACGCAATTCTTGTTGATGTCAATTTCGGCTCTCACCTCGGATATGTGACCATCTGGGTTCTTGAGCGCCACCGTCAGCTTGATCTTGTGCCTGACCTTGATGCCGTGATGGTTCAGGTCCTGGATGCACTGGCGCAGGCGTTTGGGCAACTTGAGCGGCTTCTTGAGCGTCCAGCCCTCCTGGCCGGTGTCGTCGATCATGTCGTGCCAGTGGTCTTGGTGGTTGACGTGCAGCTTCCAGTGCGACACCTCTCGCTCGGTGTGGTGCTCGCGCAGGCTGAGGCCCGTGGAGCCCTGGATCCAGCAATCGCGCAACTCAATGAACTTGGCCGTGATCTCGCCCAGCTCTAGTCCCTTGAGCAGCGGGGTGAAGCGCATCTCCATGTTGATGGTGCCGCCAAAGACGACGGCCTTGTGGGGGATGACGATGGAGTAGTCGACCTTGTTGGGCCAGATGTTCTCGACGCTCATGGCATGGAGGAGTTCGAGGGCGCCGGGCTCGAGGGTGCGGATGACGCGGAGGTGCTTGTAGGCGTGCAGGTCGTAGGCGAGCTTGCCGCGGCCGACGGTGGCCTTGAGGCGATAGGTGATGGACGCCTCGGGAATGCCCTCGACGCTCTCGGCCGTATCACCGGGCAGCGTAAACTCGAAGGGATACTCGTAGTTGCCGGCGGGCAGCGTCATGCTCTTGCCATGAGTGCCGATAAAGGGGGCCCATCGGTGATCGAGTATCGTGGTGGACCTGTCGACCCTCTGCCCCGAAACGCCGGGGGTACTTGATCTTGGGTCAGTCCAACTGAAAGAGCGCGTTAGACCAAGAGCGGAAGAAGGAGAAGAAGAGTGAGTCGACTGACGCCAAGCGGAGAGTGCCCGTCAGTCGCAGGCGGACATCCTCTATGCGCAAGAGCGTGGAAAGGCACAAGACGACGACGCCTTTGAGCAGCTGGCCCGACGATTCATGGTCGTTGCCGCGGAAGACGATGAAGTCCTGGTCGAGGCTGGGCCCAGGTCAGGTGGTGAGACGAACAAGGCGTGGACGGACGCAGATGGACGCACCGGATATCAAAGAGGCTGTAGCTGTTGCGTCCCGTCACCGATGAGAAGGGGTTAAAGGACGGCATCGCCAGAGAAGCCGGAGAAGCCAGCAAAGGCGGGTAAAGGTGAGAGGCGAGAGGCGAGAGGCGAGAGGCGAGAGGCGAGACGAGAATGAATGGAAGGCAGTGGGCCGTCGGCTTTATCCTCACGGATGCTACCTTGTTCGGAGGCGGGTATGCATGTACTTGGTCGGTTGTTAGCGGGCGATAACGGTGGGGCGGGCGGTTGCCGCGACCGACCTAACAGAAAGGAGTACCCGTATCTACCTAGGTATATCTCTACGTACATGTGTACATACGAATAGGCACATGCATACATGCCTACATAAGTAGATACATACATATGTACATTCAGAGCGGAAGAGAGAAGTGCATACAAGGTAGGGTAGGTACCTAGGTAGGTAATGGAGAGGCTCTTGACGAGGTGCGCGAGGTGCGCGAGGTGCGTGTGTGAGTGTGTGCGTGTGGTTCGTGTGCCCCGTTGGCGAGATATCCAGATGAGATGGAAGGCAAGTAAGTATTCGTAGTAAACGTTGTAGGTACTGGGTAGGTATCCAGCCTAGATCCGAAGCTGTCGGCCGCGAGTCTGCAATCTATTCGCACGTAGCAGCCACGGATGGCGTCCTACATTGTACGACGCAGGGGGCGTGTGCGTGCGCCTGGATACCTAATAAGCTTTGGAGCCGTCTGGTCAAGGGTTTTCCGTCGACGAGGTGGATCGCCTGCAGGCACCCTTTGATTGATGCCGTCCCAGGAGGCTTTTAATAGCTCTGCCCTGTGGGCTGGGCTGTGGCCTGTGGGTATGCGCACCTGCCTACTGTCACAGCCGGAAGAGGGTCTAGTCCGTTGGGTGTGATTATCACGGAAAGAGGCGTCTTTCAATTAGTCGTACGGTTGACGGATCCGGTGAGAGAGGGTTTTTACGAAAACGTCTGATGAATCCGGACATGACTAATTTAGTCACTGTACGAGGTCTCGTCTGAATTCGTCACCCAAATTGGCCGGATTCGTCAGTAGCTAGAAGTACCTATACCTATATAGTCTGCCTTGGTTTTCCTCCGTTTTACAAGGGGTAGACAGATCAATCACACTCATAAACACCCTATAAGTGGTCTAATAGTTATAAGCCCGGTTAGAGCTCTCTATTGAATTCTTCATTATTTATTTAACCTACCTTCTTGTCTTCTTTCTTAAAGCTATCGTTAGTGTGAAGTTATTCGACTTTTTAACTATTACCTCTATCTCCTACTTTTTGAAGGCATCACGAGGTTGTCAGTTTTACGACTTACACAACAATCCGTCTATCACCTTCAACTTCAACATCACTTTTCTTAACTACCACACACCCATTTTAGGTCATTTCAACACCGTTAGAAAGCCCTTACGATAGCGTCTTTAACGGCTAACACAAAGCCTAATTTTATCCTCGTAAAACCCGAGGATTAGACTAATTAGTTTAAGGAGATAAGACTAACGGCGAAGACACATAGAATCTAGGACTACGTAGATCCGGATCAAGAAAAGGATCTTAAAGAGCCTACGGAGCCTAATCTTCCAATTCTCGTCTTACCCTCAACGACTCAGTTAGGCACGGCGCGTTAAACTAGGTTAACAGCTTCTACAACGGGTGCTACGGACGAAGACGATAAAACAACTGCTACTAGGCGTGCCTATGAAAAGGAGATAGAAAACTATAATAAGGTCTATCTTCCTTATTATATTGTTTAACAACGGGCTTTTAATAGGGCTTAGCAGAACATGCAATTCATCGACGGCTTCATTAAGGTAAGCATCTTAAAGACCTACGCTCCCTACGCCCTAACGTCGGACTCCCCTCGCGAGAAGCTTCGGGCTTTACGAATCAACGTATACCTAGGGGAATATTAAGAGGTTAGCCTAGCCGAGGAAGGCCTTAATAGGCTCTTTAAGAAGGACTTAAAAAACACCGCGATGAACGAATGGCTAGGCCAGCTTACCTAGGCTTAGGCCCTCTACAAAGAGGTTAATTTAAGGAGGTATACAGAGCCTAATATCATGATCAAGTTCCTAAAGACCGTTTAGGAGCGGTATCCCGGCTTCGCAGAGAGCTATTTGTGCCGCCTTCTTAATGATTCGACCTATAGGAAAGAGACTACGCTAGGGTAGCTTCTTTAGAGGTTTCGGTCTATCTGCTTAACGAGTTAACCCTTAAAGAAGGCTTCCTCTTTCACGGCGACCTATTAAGGTTAGGGCCCGACCTAGGCCTCGTTAGGGTTACCGCAACCGTCATTAACAACACCGGCCACCTCTAACGGCAGACGGCCTAGGCAGATTTACGATTTCTACGGTAGGCCTTATTAGCCCGAGGGACGACCCGCTATAGACCACTAGAAGACCTACTTCTACGTTCTTCCCGATTCGATCCCTACTAAGCTCGTTAACACTATCACCCTCGATGACGACCTCTTAAAGAAGGTTAGGGAAAGGGTAGCCGGTAACCGCGATCTATAGGCAAAGGTGTTAGCCGAATCACAACGCCTTAAAGAGAAAGCTTCGAACAAGGTAGCCTAATCGACGGGCTAGTCAATCACGATGATAGCCTCTACAACAACTACAACAACAAGGGAAGACATTACGGACTAGCTACTCCTTAATAGCGGCTCTAACGAGCACATCTTCAATAACGCGGCTTAGTTTAGCGAGCTAGACTTTAGCTCGCCTGTTAAGATAATTATAGGCCACGGCATAACCTACTTACAGGGGGTAGGCACCGTTAAGCTCGTCACGGAGACGGGCTTCTAGATTAACCTAACGAAGGCCCTATTCGTGCCTAGCTTCTAGACTAATCTGTTGTCCCTCGAGGCCTTCACGGAAAGGGGATTTGCCTATAATAACCTTACGGGCCGGTTGTTTAATCCGGCTACGTAAGTGACGGTATACAACACTACTAAGCGGATCCGTTAAAATTAGCTACAGATCACGAAGCCAGCCACCGATCCGGCTATCGTTAACACGGTTAATTCGAAGAAGCTTCCTATGACCGGCTCACGGGCCCTAAAGGTAGTGGTAGCAACAGCACCATAGCTTTAGCACGCAAGGCTAGGCCACTAGGAGCCGAACAGTCACGACACCTTTAACAACTTCCGGGGGTCGAAATAACGCCAATTCCTATGCCCGACTACGAGATCTACGCCACTACAAAGATTAGGAAGGACAGATTACGAAGGCCGCGGGACCTTACGTAGCCTCGCCGACCTTAGGCCGTTACGGCTTTCGACCTCTTCCACTTCGACGAGGGCTTTAACGGCTCCCGTTACCTGGCTCTTTTTACCTATGCCTTCACTAACGAGCGCCGCGGCTACGATCTCGTTAGGAAGACCGAGGTGCCGCAAGCCTAGGTGAAGTTCACGGCCTAGGTTAAGCGTAGCTTTAATTTGTAGGTGGCTACGATAGTGACTGATAGGGAGTTAAGCCTCTTCACGCTAGCCTTCTTAGAAGACCTCGAATTCGAAGGGATCACGGTTAGCTTCTCCTCGCCGGGCTATCTACATTAGAACGGCCTTACAGAGCGTTCTAGGGGGGTAATTACGCACATGATGCAGCGGCTAATGGCCTAGTCCGGCTTTAAAGATCAATTATAGCCTCTAGCGATGAAGACGGCGATCTATATTCTCAACGGTCTCCCGACTACTCGAGCCGTTAACCCCTTTTACGATTAGCCAACCACGACTTAAGCTATTAGCTAACAAGTAGATTAAGGCTAATTCGACTAAAAAGAGCATAAAAAGGCCCTACAACCGATAGAAAGACGAAATCGGTAGCTAAAAAACAATAATCCGGCTTAGAGCGGACTTTCTAAGGATCGGGTGTATCGTAATCTCAGGCACATTAGGGCTTTTAGCTATAAAGCCTACCCTTTAACTAGACAGGCCTTACGAGGCACGAATTCGAAGCTCTTACTAAAGGGGCATATCGGATACCTTACGGGAATTATTTCGACTACCTAATACGTGATTTAGGTGCCTTTATTAAGATATAGCGCGCTTATTAACACCGCGTATGTTATCTTTAACGAAAAGGTCTTCTATAAGGACGACCGAGTGAAGGAAAAAGAAGTCCCTAAAAAGGAAGCTTCCGACTAGCTTAACACAATTCAGGACGTTAAAAACGCCGAAGAAAACGACCTAGACGAGCTTCTAGGCCCGATTCACGATGTTAACGATAGACAGGCTAATGATTAGAAAAGTAGTGTTAAGGCTATCGCTAATTTCGAAGGCGATCACGAGGGCCCTTTTAAAGAAGACCTACCTCGCCTTAAGGAATCGGCGTACGAGGACCTTAACAACGCGCCGCTTACACTACTGTTATTCGCATTAGATAAACCCGAAAGGTATATCTCTTTCAACGTCTCGTCTTAGGCTATTTAGCGACCCTATCGAGACAGCGCTCTACTACCTCCTCGTGCGTATAGAGACCTCTACAATCGAGAGGACCGACAAGCCTAGATAAAAGCGATAAGGGTTAAATTAGACCGCCTAGATAAGAAAGGGACCGCGGAAATCGTAACTAGCGAAGCCATTCCGAAGGGAACGCGGCCGATTAACCTTATGTAGGTATACGCCTACAAATTTAATTAGGATAGGTTCATCACGGACTATAAGGCTCGGATCGTCGTTCGGGGCGATCTTTAGCCTCCTTCGTAGCTCACAGTCTTAGCCTACACCCTAGCTAGCCGGACTTTTCGACTTCTGATAGCTATTGTAGCCCACTTCGACCTTAAAGCTACTTAGTATAACTTCGTTAACGCCTTCTACAACGCAGATTTAGACGAGGAAGTCTATTACAAGCTTCCTAACGGGTTTACTAGACCTAGAAAATACTAGAGGCTTAGGAAAGCCCTATACGGGCTAAGACGATCGCCTCTCCTTTAGTATCGGGTTCTAGTCTCACACTTTAAGGAAAGGGGCTATCGACTAGTCTAGGAAGACCCTTACGTGATAACGAATAGGCAGATCTTAATCTTCTTTTACGTTAACGATCTAGTCGCCCTGTTTCGTAAGGCACACTTACACCTTCACGAGGCATTACGAGCCGACCTTCTTACGACCTTTAGAATCAAGGAATTAGGCTAACTTCGCTAGTTCCTAGGAATCGAGGTTATTAGGGATCGGGTAAGCAGACGAATTTAGCTATCATAGTAGTCATACGTCTTAAAGATCGTAACCCGATTTGAAGGGCTACTAGCGGCTAGGAAGGGAAAGGCACCTAAGTAACCTCTTAGCTTAGAAGCCCTTAACCCTCGTGAGACGACCGCTTCGAAAGACGAGGTTAAGACCTATTAACGGCTAATAGGATCGATCCTTTATGCGGCTATCATCACGAGGCCCGACACAGCTTTCGTAGCGGCTAAGCTTTCCCAATTCCTTAGCAACCCGGCTCCCTAACATTAAGACCGGGCTGTCGATCTACTAGCCTTCCTTTACGAGACTAAGGAGCTCTACCTCGCCTACGGCGGCCCTAACGAGTCGATCACGGCTATGTTAGACGCTTCCTTCGCTAACAACGTTGATCGGAAGTCTAGCTAAGGCTTCATCATTAACGTCTTCGGAGGAGCCGTTGCCTTTAAGGCCGGCAAGCAAGATACGGTCACTACTTCGACTACGGAGGCTAAATTCCTTTCCTTAGCACATACGGCTCGAGAGGTCTATTCCTTCATTAGGCTATGCTACGAGATCGAGTTCAAACCGTCACACGACCTCACGATCAACTATGACAATCGACAGACCGTTAGGCTCGTAACGGAAGAAGGGTTGAAGTTATTAACGAAGCTACGGCACGTCGATATTCATAGCCACTAGCTTCGTTAGGAGGTTCAAAATTAGCGCCTTAAGATCGTCTAGATCGACACAAACTAGATAATCGCAGACGGCCTCACGAAGCCGCTTTAGGGGACAAAATTTAAGCTCTTTCAATAGCAGATTAGGCTAACCACTCGGCCCTCTTCCTCACGCCCTTAGGATCATTAGACTAACCGAGCTACGCCCGAATTTACCTTCATTAATACCATGATCTAGAATGCGATTTCTTTCGTCTTTCCTTGCCTTTCAACGCCTTCTTTAATCACTACTAACACTAATCAGCTAGCCCTGATAGCTTCACTTAAACAGGACCTAATTCTTAGGCCCTAAGGGGGTGTGTCATAGCCGGAAGAGGGTCTAGTCCGTTGGGTGTGATTATCACGGAAAGAGGCGTCTTTCAATTAGTCGTACGGTTGACGGATCCGGTAAGAGAGGGTTTTTACGAAAACGTCTAATGAATCCGGACATGACTAATTTAGTCACTATACGAGGTCTCGTCTGAATTCGTCACCCAAATTGGCCGGATTCGTCAGTAGCTAGAAGTACCTGTACCTATATAGTCTGCCTTGGTTTTCCTCCGTTTTACAAGGGGTAGACAGATCAATCACACTCATGAACACCCTGCAAGTGGTCCAACACCTACCTAGGTATGTATGTACATATGTATGTACATATGCACGTACATACGTAGGTATGTATGTAGGTCCCTTCCATAAGACTTGGACGGCCAGAAGGCGCAGAGCATGTCATCGTCGGCCTCCGACTACGCAGACGTGGCCAGACATCGGCAAGGGATCCCGCCTGGCTGGTTGCGTGTGCCGGTTCCTTATCGGGCCCGCGCTAAGTCCAGCACCAATCAGCGCCTTAATCTCAATGCGGCCGGCAGACGAGCGAAGGACAGTTACCGGAAGCTTGTTCCGTGCATACATACATACATACACATACATACCTACCTACCTACCTACATACATACTGAGGTAGGTATCTACATTAGGCTTCGATAGGTAGGTAGGTATCTGGGTAGGGGATACTGGTAGGTGTAGATAGAGAGAGAGAACAGATAGATACCTACCAAGGTACCTACCTATCTACCTACATATCTACAGAGAGGACAGACAGAGCAACAGACACAGGGACAGACAGATGCAGCATCTCGATGTCTTCCACCCTCGAGATGCACGTCCGCTCGCACGTGCAGCGCAACGTCACCTCCCATCCATCCCACTTGAGCATCCAATCCAATCCCATCTATCCCTCTATCCCTCTCTATCCATCCCTCTCTATCCATCCCTCCATCCCTCCCTCCATCCATCCATCCATCCATTCATTCATCCCTCTATCCATCCATCCATCCTTCCAAGACAGACAGACTTGACAGACAAACCTGCATCGCTGCATCCCACCGCACAACAACATGGAACCTCCCAAAACGTAAAAACACAAAAACCTTCGTCCTTCGCTATTCCCATCCGAGCCCCCCCGTCCATCCGCCTTGTGCCGCGTTCCTGTCGCTCCTCTTCTCCGAACCCGTTGCACCGTCGGCTTCCCTCTCCAGAGCCTCCTCTCCTTCACAAGGCCGTCCCTTGGCCCTCGTCATCGTACGTTTCATGCCGTCCGGGCCTCCACCCTGCCGTGAATCCACCCGGCCTCCGGACGCGACGTCACACCATCCTCCTTGTGCCAGCCGACGCGCCCTCCGCCGCCCGAGCAAACAAAATCACATTCACGCGGCTGCTCCCTTGCCTGGCCTGTTCCATGTCCTCAGATGGCCTGTCGTCGTTCCGTCAGCTCCCGCCCGAACACGTGCAAGACGAAGCAGCCTCCTCACCGGACTTGCAGCTCGTCATGATGGCGTCCTCGGTAAATGCCAGCCAGCACGCGGGGTGTGAGTCAATCACCGTCGTCTGCTCGGCCCCGTTAGCCTCCCCCCCTGCGTCTTCCCTCCAAAGCCGCCTCAAGACGTATGTATGTAGGTAGGTAGGTATGTATGCTTACCAGCACCGGTGGCAGCATGGGGATTCGCGCTCGCGGCTCGACCAGGTGGAACCTGCCGTCACCGTCGCAGTCCCCGTCCAAGCCAGAGCCGGTCCGCATCCAACCGCCAAACAGGCTGGCGGAGTCGGTCCGCGACGGCGACGACAGCGACGCCCGCTGCCGCGCCGAGTTCTGAATAGCCGTCAGCCCCGACGCCCCGACGTCCCTTGCAAGACTCTCCGCCTCTCTTCGTACCTTCGGTCGGTGCAGCATCCCGACTCCAAAGTCCCAGAGGCACAGCCGCCCGTCCTCTCCCACGCTGCCGAACCGGTAGTTTCGATCGTCGCACCGCCAGGGGTCAAACGCCAATGCCGTCACCCACGACTGGTGTCCCTGGCACCGCGCCACCAACGCCGAGTCGGCCAGCGACCAGATGGAGATGAGGTCGTCCTGCCCTCCCGTCAACACGTACTTGCCGTCGGGCGTCCAGCACACGCAAGTCAGCCCGCCGTAGTACGAGTTGAAGAGATGGAGGAGCCTGTCGCCGTCCGCGTCAGCCGTGCGTAGCCGTCGGAACGCTTCCCGGCGGTCACCTACTCTTCTCGGAGGTAGTCGATGATGCGCAGCGTTCCGTCTTCGCTGACGACTGCCAGGTGCCGGTTGTCCGCCGAAAAGGCAAAGGCGTTTATTCTTTGATGCGACAGCTTCCATGCCGCCACCGGGTTGGTCTTTTGGTTTCTGGAGTGCACCGACTTTTGAATCTGTATGCTGGTGCCTTGCCGAACGGCGCTCGGCCCATCTCCAGCGTCGCTGCCGTTGACGCTCGACGCCACCTCCTCCTCCGGGCTGAACTGCGAGTCGTCCTTTTCCTTGTCGTAGACGACCAGAGATCCGTCCATATGCGAGGCGAGAAAGAGGTTCTCCGAGCCGGGAATCCACACTATCTCCGACAAGGGGGTGCTGTTGATGATACCCTGTGCTCCGTCAGCTCAAATGTTGCCGTCCGTCGAGCGGCTGGCGCACGTTTTTGTTGAGGCGCGTGTATCGCTGCGATATGGGCTCCCACCAGATAATCTCGCCGGTAGAGAAGCCCATGATGACGTCCATGTGCGATGCGCTCTTGGTCGTCTTGTTGACGTCGTGACACAGGCAGTGCGCCTTGGTGAACAGGATCTTGGTCAGGTATTCTTGCTGCCAAGGGTCAGTCGTCGACGACAAGAGAGCACATTTACGTGTCCATCTACCTTGCTAGGGGACGACAAATCCAACCACTGAAATGCGCGGTTGACATTTGCGAATGCAAAGACGCCGTCGCCGGGCCGGTCCGTCAGCCACCTGGAGAGACTCTCGTTGACAATGACGCGCGAGATGAAAGACGAGTTGCTCTTGGTGACGTTGTTCTTGGGCTTCTTCCGCTTATTGGCGTCTCTGGAAGTCGACGGCGCCAGCAGAGCGTTTCCCGTGCCAAAAGCAGGGGCAGACCACATGGTGGCCGAGGCAGTCAGCGCATCGCTGTTGGATGTCGCTCGCCCATCGTCGCTGCTCAGACCACCCTCGTTGGAGTCTCGAGTCTCGTTGTGTTGCTCTTGAATGCTGTAGCCGGGCCCGGCGAGAGACAGTGCGCGTTCCGGCGGCGGACCTCTATAGGAGAAGGGCTGCGGACGAATGTCGAGGCTGACGAGGGATATCCTGGTACCGGCCGTAGCCGGTTGTCTGTTGGTCGCTAGAGGATTCGGATTCACTATGGGCGCTTCAGAGGGATGAGGCGGCGGCTTCGCAAGGTGAAGATCCTCCTTCAAGACGTAGGTGCCTGAACCCGGGAGAAGTCAGCACATGTGCATGATAGTGGACATGGCATCACACGGGGCCGCGACTCACCCTCGCCGACCAGAAATTGCCATTCAGCGCCGGTGGGGTTCGAGAGAGTGTTGTTGGTCTCGATCATGGGCACGACACCAGTGAGCCCGCTCGCGTTATAGGGGCCGGCCGAGGGATACCGCGGAGGCGGAGGAAGCACGCTGTATCCGTCAGCGAACGGCTGGACGAGGAGCCTCGATAGACGCACAACATGACGGCCTCGTTGCGGACGAGAACGGCCAGTATTTGAGGGCTGGAGAGAGACGGATGCTCCCAGAAGTGGAGAGGGCGGGTGTGGGGGCGGCCGCATCTATCGAGAGAGCATCTCGGGTACCTGTAAGTGTAGACAGATGGCTATAAGTCGGGCCGCCGGGACAGGCGGCGGATAGGCCAGAAGAGATGGCTGCCTCCAGTCGGGCGTTGGAGACGACAGCATGCTCTGGATTCGTGTGTGATGCAGCGCTCCGGCAACATGGTCAATCGTCCTTCAACCATGCCCGTCCATCAGCCCCGCCCGAGAACAGCCGTTGTTGTTTATGACTAAGGCTCCCCGGTCCTGGTCAGCCCACATGAAGGGGGGGGGGGGAAGGGTCTTTACAGGCTAGCAGTCCCCCCGCCACCCGTAGGCGCGTGTCTGCTAAGCAGCTATGCCGCATCTCGCGAATAATCGGACATCAACATCACCTCTTCTCGTCCTATTCCTTCGCCACTCGACTCGTCGAGGCGGATCGAGGATATGGCCAGCTGCTGATCTCGCTGCTCAAGACGCTTCCTCCCTAAGAGATAAAAGCCCACCATGGCGACAGGTACGTTCGGCCTCTTCTGGTCCTGGCTTCGTTCGTCGTTGACTCGGTCAGTGCGCGTCTGCGTCTGCGGCGACGAGAGCACGGGCAAGTCCAGCCTGATTGCCTCGCTCGTCAAGGACCAGTTCATGAGCAATAAGATTCAGGCCGTCCTGCCCCAGATCACCATTCCCCCGAGCATTGGTACCCCCGAAAACGTCACGACGACAATCGTCGACACCTCGGCCCGTCCCCAGGACCGCACCACGCTGCGCAAGGAGATCCGCAAGAGCAACGTCATCCTGCTCGTCTATGCCGACCACTACAGCTACGAGAGGGTCGCCCTCTTCTGGATGCCCTACTTTCGCTCCCTCGGCGTCAACGTCCCCGTCGTCCTGTGCGCCAACAAGTCGGACCTCGCCGGCCAGGCCAACACGCCCCAGGTCGTCGAGGAGGAGATGCTGCCCGTCATGGCCGAGTTCCGCGAGATCGACTCGTGCATTCGCACCAGCGCCCGCGACCACCGCAACGTCAACGAGGTCTTCTTCCTCTGCCAAAAGGCCGTCACCCATCCCATCGCACCACTCTTCGACTACAAGGAGGGCCATCTCAAGCCCGCCTGCGTGGCCGCCCTGACTCGCGTCTTCTTCCTCTGCGACAAGGATCAGGACGGCTATCTCAACGATCAGGAGATGCGCGACTTCCAGGCCCGCTGTTTCGATAAGCCCCTGACCGGCGAAGATCTCGATAACATCAAGCTCTCCATCTCAAAGTCGCTCCACAACGCCAACATGGACAAGGGCGTCGACCGCCCGGGCTTCCTCCAGCTCAACAAGATATACGCCGAGAAGGGGAGGCACGAGACGATATGGATCATCCTTCGCAAGTACCACTACACCGACAGCTTGAGCCTCGAAGACAAGTTCCTCCACCCCAAATTCGACGTGCCTGAATACTCGTCGGCCGAGCTGAGTCCCGCCGGCTATCGCTTCTTTGTCGACATGTTCCTCCTCTTCGACAAGGACAGCGACGGCGGCCTCAACGACCAGGAGCTTGAGGCCTTGTTCTCTCCAACGCCCGGTCTGCCGGCGTCCTGGGCCGACTCGGCCTTTCCGTCGACGACGGTCAGAAACGAGGCCGGTCACATCACTCTGCAGGGATGGTTGGCCCAGTGGAGCATGACGACATTCCTCGAACCCAAGACGACGATAGAGTACTTGGCCTACCTGGGCTTCGAGCCGTCCAATGCCAAAGACTCCATCACCTCGGCCCTCAAGATCACAAAGTCACGCAAGAGGAGGAGACGTCCCGGCCGGGTGGAGAGAAACGTCGTCCTATGCTACCTCGTGGGTGCATCGGGAGCCGGAAAGTCGTCGCTTCTCGATGCCTTCCTGAACCGCCCCTGGGAGGGTCTATATCACCCGACCATCAAGACTCGGCGGGCCGTCAACAGCGTCGAGCTGCCCGGCGGAAAGCAGGTCTATCTCATACTCGAAGAACTGGGCGAGCTCGAGCCGGCCATCCTAGAGAACCAAGCCAAGCTACAGGCTTGCGACCTCATCTGCTACGCCTACGACTCATCCGACCCAGACTCCTTCTCGCACGTAGCCGAAACACGATGCAGATACCCTCACCTCGACGAGCTCCCCTCCGTCTACACCGCCCTCAAAGCAGACAGAGACAAGACGACGCAACGCAGCGAGCTCCAGCCCGACCAGTACACATCGTCCCTCAACGTCAACACGCCGCTGCACGTCAGCGTCGCCTGGGGCGGCATCGGCGAGCTCTTCGTCAACCTAGCCGAAACCGCCACCACCCCGAGCCTCGGCTTCCCCAAGACGGACGACGATGGGCCCGACCGCACGGGCTTGTACCTCACGCTCGGCGCCACTGCCTGCGCTGCTTTTGCCGCCTTGATCATCTGGCGGCGCACTGCCAATGCGGCCTGAGGGAGTCGAGTCGGCGACATACGGGCGACCCAGCCCCTTTTTCATCTTGTGTTTTCTTTTCTTCCCAACCTCGACAAGTCCGTCCGTCTCCCCTCACTCGAGATCACCACGAACCGCACTCCAACCACCCTTTTTCCCGTCATTCCATTCGGGCACTCGACGGCGACACACCCAATCCATCAGGCGTCGATTGCCATGAAGAAGGAGGAAACGCGGCGCTCCGCCCGAATGAAAGAGTCGACCATCGAGGGCATGTGAGGGAGTGAAGGGGCACCTTCCTCTCCTGTAGCAGGTCAGGCTTTTGTGGCGGCCGTTTTATGATACCCAACTCCTCGTGCGGCTCCGTCTCAACAAAAGTAGAATCTGTCATTTATTGATTTCTTTTTTTCCCTTCTTGTTCGAATTTTATACAAAGGACTCTTCTTTCCTTTCCTTTCCTTTCCTTTCCTTTCTTGCATATAATACAACGAGCCTTCTTCTCCATGAGCATCTTGTACATAGAGCGCAGCTTCGAGATGATTTTCAGATAGATTGGGCATCTTGATCGTCATCGTGAAGCTCCCCATAACCGCCGATGCAGGACCCCCTTTTCTTTCTCAGCCCCTTCAGACCTTGTAGAAGCAAAAGCCGATATAAAAGCTAGCAGCCTCCATCTCCTCGTCCGAGACGAGCAAGCGACCCCCACCCCTCTCCCTAACGCCCATACGCTCGCTCAGAGGCCCCAGCTCTGCATCGTCCTTTTCCGTCTCCCAGATCTCGGGAAAGGTGCGGTAGAACTGCAGCTCGAGGTTGAAATCCTCGGCCAGGGCGCGGAAGGCGCCCCAGGGAACGACGTACTCGGGCACCTCCTCGACGGCCTCGTCCAGGAAGAAGCTGTACTTCCAGCCAAAGGCCGGTCGAAAGGCGCCGTCGTCGGGCGTCTTGCCGGGGAAGCGGACGCGGTAGATGGAGTTGCCCCACTCGGCCGTCGGCTCGGCCTCGCCCTCCTCGAGCTCGCCTTCGTCGGGTTCGTCTTCGACAGCGGGGGGTTTGGAGGCGTCGTCGGCGTCTTGTTTCGCATTGTTGCGCTTGGCGGCCGCCTTTTCGTTGAAGAGACGGACGCGTTCGCCGAGGACATCCGAGTTTGGGATGCAGCCGATGAAGCGGCCGCCCTTTTTCAGCGCGCCGGCGACGTTGCGCAGCATTGTACGGGCGCGAGCCTCGGTCTCGAAGGCGTAGTGCATGGAGAACATCATGCTGACGACGTCGAAGCCTCGGCGGTTCATCGAGGACGGGTCGAAGCCCACCTGACGGATGATCTCGACGTCCTCGATGGACTCGCCGTAGCAATCCTTGACGTGAAATCGGGCGTCGAATAGGCGTTGCTGAGGCCGCCGCCCAGCCACTCCGCCACCACGGCCGCCTCCGCCGCGACCCCCGCGGGCACTGAGGTTACGATAGCGGTCCCTGGCCTGCTCGATGCTGACGTCGGCCGGGTCAAGGCCTACGTAAAGTTGGATGGGCTGAGGGGCCTGCTGCCATTTGCTGAGGTCCCCGCCCTTGCCACAGCCAATGTCAAGAACGAGAAGTTCCTTACCGCTGGAGCGGCCCAGCTCGCGCGAGCCAGGGGTGTGATCCTCGTCCGGGGAGAAGCGCTGGATAATGCAGCTCTTGACCCAATTGTTGAAGACGCGGAGGCCCTTGATCTTGCTATCACGCGTGCGCCAGTCACGACCTCGTTCCGGAACGCTATTGTAATGCTGCCGAACGACGTCGTGAACGCCTCGAACCCGCGACTGCTGCTGGTCAGCCACAGCCTCAGCCTCAGCTGCTATCCTATCTCGCTCAAGTTGCCGCTGGCGAATGGCCTCTCGCTCGGCCTCTGAGATGCGTGCCCTGGCCCCAGGACGCTTTAGTTTGCGAGGCGGCTGCTCCGACGGGGAGACGGCGCGTCGCTTGGCCGCCTGAAGCGAGTTTGCGTTGTATGGCTGGGGGAGATCATCCTGGCTATCGTCTTCGGCGGGACGTTTGCTGCCCTTTTTCACGGGTGCTTCACCTTTATCGCCAGCCATCTGTCAGTCAAGTTTTCCTGCTGGAGGGATTCGTATGGATTTTCGTGATGCAGGGAAGCAGTTGTGTGCGAGGGAAAAGCGGTGACCTGCGAAGGGGACACACGGCGATGTCGTAGCTGTTATAACCTTGTTAGGTAAGCAGAGCTCGGTGCTTCCACCTCTTCGCTCGGCAGGTGAGAGCATGGCACAGCTGGATGGCAAGACAGACGGCTCGAAGACTGTATCAATCTGAGGTGGTTGCGAAGCTGTATCTTCTCAGCGTCTCATTGGGTCTCTTTTGCAGAAGTTCGACCTGTTTCCAAAGAAAGTGACAGCAGTGAGGTATAGGGTAGCTAGCTAGCCAGTGCACATCCGGCTACAGCCTCGCCTTCCCAACTCCCCTAAGCCATATTCTCAGCCATCATCAGCACTCGAACCGCCCATATCGACCTCGCACGCCCTTCCCATCTCCCGACGGGACACCTTCATCCGCGCCTCAGGTGTCTCCCTCCCCGTCGTCATGGGATCCGACCCTCAATACGCCAAGTGGCCCCTGCTGCCTCTCTCGCAGCACGTCTTTACCGTCACAAACGGCTATGCCTCCAAGGCTTCTCAGCAGGCGGCAGCCAAGGCGCTGCAGGAAGCCATCGCCAATGACAAGATGGCGCCCTTTTACCGATATCTTTCTCATCCGATCGAGGGCGTCCTCAACGGCGTCGGCGAGTCTGGTTCATCCGTCCCCGGCAAGCCCCCGAGTAGGAAATCAAGCCTGGTCGGTATGGTAGCCACCAAAGTATCCGCCGCCAATGTCAACCTGCCTTGGGACGAGACCCTCTACGCCAAGCTCAAGGAGGAAAACGACAAGGAGCTGTCCGAGCTCCAGAAAGAGGAGGACGAGGCCGTCGAGCAGGCCGGCGATACCGAGGTCATGGCCGCCAAGGGCAAGAGGGCAGAATTCTGGGCTCGGGTGGGCGATAAGGTGAGAAAACACGTCGAGAGAAACCTGTCCGTAAGCTGACGGGGTTTTCACTTTCCTCTCCCGCAGGACAAGGCCATCGCCGCCTACGAGAGCGTCTTCGAAAAAACGGGCATCCTCGGCACCAAGATCGACCTCGTCCTCGCCATCGTCCGCATGGCCCTCTTCTACGGCGACAAGGCCCTGGTTAAGAAGCACGTCGAGCGAGCCAAGACGCTGGTTGACTCGGGCGGCGACTGGGACCGACGCAACCGGCTCAAGGCCTACGAGGGACTCTATCTCCTCACCGTACGGTCTTACAACCTCGCGGCGCCGCTGTTACTCGACTCACTGTCGACATTCACCAGCTACGAGCTATGCTCGTACTCGAACCTCGTCGTTTGCTCCGTCCTCGCCGGCTCCGTCTCCCTCAAGCGCGTCGACTTCAAGTCCAAGGTGGTTGACGCGCCCGAGATCAAGGCCATAATGGGCGACGGCGAAGACAAGCTACTAGCCCTCAGCGGCGCCCTCAGCGCCGGCCCCGGAGCCGACGACTCCTCCATGACGGACGCCCCGCCGCCCTCGGCCGCAGCGACAACAACGGCCGTCAACCTCACCACGCTCGGCTCCTCCAGCACCGACCAGCCCGATGCCGAGATGGCCATTGACTTTAGCCCGCTGGCCCTCCTCGTCAGCAGCCTGTACAGCGGCAACTACAAGACCTTCTTCCAATCCCTCGCCGACGTCGAGGAGCAGTTCCTCAACCAGGACCGCTACCTCAACGAGCACAAGAACTGGTTCATCCGTGAGATGCGTCTGCGCGCCTACCAGCAGCTTCTGCAGAGCTACCGCGTCGTCGGCCTCGACAGCATGGCCAACGACTTTGGCGTTACCGTCGACTTTCTGGATCGGTGAGTCCCTCTCCCTCGACGAGGTTTAGAAAATCACAGCCAGAGATACTCATGGCATGATTGAAAAACAGGGACCTCGCCAAGTTCATCGCCGCCGGCCGCATCCCCTGCACCATCGACCGCGTCTCAGGAAAGGGCGTCATCGAGACCAACCGCCCCGACGACAAGAACAAGCAGTACCAAGACGTAGTCCGTCAGGGCGACCAGCTCATCACCAAGCTGCAAAAGTACGGACAAGCCGTTCGCCTGCGCGGCAGCGAGAGGGCCTGACGCGTGAGAAGCCCCTTTTTCCCGCCCGCCCGCTGCGAGATGTCTGTCGTGGACGTGGCTGTATATTAGAGGGCGGGTGTGCTGGTAGGTCTGGGCGGAGACGAACAGGGGCGTGTTGGTGAAGTGGATGGGGCTCACGATGGGGGAAGTCTAGAGCATACATGTTTATATACACACACGGGCTTGCTCGACAGCCAAGGAAGAAAGCATGCCTTGACGCCCTCTGCCATTGTATGTACAGATCATCTGTATTCTGTATGTATTCGTGGATCTGCTCTCCATGATGGAATGTCCATGCAAGTGCTCGTTATCCCACACAGCTTTTCTCTACCTCTGAACATCATCAAGACGGCCAAGATGCACCAGTCCCGGTCAAGAAGACAAGGGAAACAGACCAAAAGACAGCTAGACGAGGGACGAGACAAAGCCTCTAAACTAACCTGTACTTATCCATAAAGCCCTTGTGGAAATCGACGATGCGGTCCACCCATTCCGTGCCCGGAGCGAGAAAGGTGGTGCGGAAGTGCAAGGTGCCAGGAGCCTGACCGAAGCCCGAACCAGGGATGACGCAAATGCCCGTGGCCTCGAGGAGAGCAAGGCAGTAAAACTCGTCGGCCGAGCGGCCCTCGGCCTCGGCGGCCTCGACGGCCTTGCGAGGCAGCCGGACGGTAGGGAAGAGGTACATGGCGCCCTGTGGCTCGGCGCATTCGACGCCCTCCATGCGGGAGAAGGCCTCGTGAAGGGCGTCGGCGCGGTGGCGGAGACCGTCGTAGATGGCGCGGTACTCGCGGTCATAGAGCTCGTACGAGGCGTCGCCTGGTTTGGGCGGGTTGACCATGAGCTCGACCAGGCATTGGCCGATGACTGGGGCGCAGAGCATGATGGAAACGAACTTGTAGACTTCGGCCTCGACGTCCGGATCGAAGCCGACGAGCTCGAAGTAGCCACCGCGATGGCCGCACTCGCCCACCATGCCCTTGGAGATGCTGTGAAGCGAGGCCAGTTCGACATCGTCGTAGCGGCCGGGGCTCTCTCGCTGCATGGTCCGGAGCACACTCTTGAAGCTATGGAACTTGCCGACGAAGACGTTGGTCTGGTAGACCTCGTCAGCCATGACGACGAGCCCCTCGCGGCTGGCGAAGTCGAGCACGGCCCGGATGTCGTCCTCCGGAAGCGAGGCACCCGTCGGGTTGCCCGGGTTGATGATGACGATGCAGCGGACGTCGACGCCATCAGCCTTGGCCGCCTCGTAGGCCTTGTTGATGGTGGTCAGGTCTGTGCCCCAATCGCGGGACTCGTCCAGGTAATATGGCACGCAGGTGGCGTTGAGCAGCGAAAGAGACGCTGTATAGAGCGGATACTGCGGGATGGGAACAAGTATGCCCGTCGACTTGTCGGCGCAGATGACGTTGAGCAGCGTATTGACACCAGACGAAGCGCCGGCCGATAGGAAGATGTGCTTGGAATCGGCAGGGAAGCCATCACGACCTAGCGTCTGTGTGAGGACGAGACCTCAAGCCTTCGGGTCCTGACAAGATGGGCCCAACTTAGGTACTCACGCTCGAGAAAGGCGGCGATACTCTCACGAATAGCCGGTACCCCGTTGGACGCGCTGTAGGCGCCAACGGAACCAACCTGACGCAGCAGCCACTCGGCACGCTCAATGACGTCGGGCTTGTATCCGAGGCTATCGACGAGAAGATGTCGCTTCTTGAGAAGATCCGGGTTCTCCAGCAGACTGCAGACCTGGCGGAAAAAAGTAATGGGCTTCTGGTCCAGCTGCTGCGGATTCCCAATGTTGGCCGAGACGACCTGCTTGAAAGGAAGGCCGCTATCGCCACCCTTGGCCAGCCGGGCCCGAAACTCCTCCGATTTGACGGCCAGCTCGCCGCGAACGGCGTACTGAGCGCGTCTGACGTTGGGGTTGATGGATTCGACCGTCAGCCTCATAGTCGACTGTTGGCGGGTGAAACAGCGGGAGGAAGGAGCTGAAGGAATCGCCTCTCAGTCAGCGGCCTCGTGAAGAATCGGATCAACAACAAGAAGGGACAGAGATAGTAGGTACTCGAGAAGATAGGTAGGTGGTAGGTGAACGTGCTGGAACGACGGACAAAGCTTGCGCGAGGGGCCATCAGAACAGGAGTGGCCTGGCTGGTAGCAGCAGCAGCAGCAGCACCGGTAGCAGCAGCACCGGTAGCAGCAGCACCGGTAGCAGTAGCACCGGCACCAGCACCAGCACCAGCACCACCAACCGATCCGAGAAGCCCCGAAAGACACACCAGGGTCGCGTCACAGGGGGGGGGGGGGGGGGGGGCATCAGTCCATCCGTGCTCAGGTGCTAAGGGTCCGAGGCAACATACCAGCCATAACAACTCTCCCCCACGCCCACCATCTCAGCGCCGGCAGGCGTCCCATCATGGCTCCGATCCGACCGGCCCTCTTCCGTCCGATAAAGTGTCAGAGAGTGCCAGGGAAGTGCCTGCTGATATGAGCGCTAAGGAGAGTGCCTTGCGGCTGACGTCTAACTGTAAATATCATGCATGTATTCGTATGTACGAAGACGCACCTCATCAACAGCCACATGAAGCCTTCATAGGGAGGTACTGAGGTAGTAAGTAGTCAAGCCCCATTTGCCGAAGCTGCATCGGCGCCACCTTTCGCCGATACCGTCCCCCGATGTTTTCCCGCTCACGATAACCTTCCTGAGGCTTCATCGTCGACGACGACCTTGGTCGCCTCTTCGAATACATCTCCAGCTCGAGTTCGGCACCCATCGCATCGCCATGGCCAAGAAGCGTGAGGGCTCTTGATACCTCGATACCTTGACTCGCCCGCCGCTAACCCTGTCTCTCCTCCACAGCCAAGTCTCGCCTTCTCAACGTCCGCCTCATCTCCATGGCCATGACCGGTTACTTCTATACCACCCAGCGCACTCGAAGATCTACAATGATGGCCCTGTTCAAATATGATCCCATAGGTTATTTTCTTCCGCAGCGGCCTCATGTAACCGTCTCCGCTTACACCTTCTAGTTCGGAGAAAGGTCCTCTTCCTCGAGGAGAAACAGAGAGGCAGATAGGTCGCCTTCTGCCTCTGCCGGTCCATGTCTCTATACTCGCCGCTGGCCGAAGACGAAAAGAACCACAACGAGTACGCCGCATTTTAGCCCCTTGATGTGCGGTCTTTTCGAATGCCACACTCAACCACCCTGCCAAACCCCTTCTCGAGCGAAGCTACTGTACTCATATCCGCCACTGAACCGCCACTTGATCGCATGGCGGCTATCACGGGTCCGAAGGCCCTGCCGCAGCCTAGGGGAAATATCAATGATAAGGAGGAGCTGGCTGTCATCTCGTCATGTAATTCAAGTGCTTTCATGGGCTTCGAAACGTCTTTCCTGCATCCCTTCGTCGCCTCGCCCTCACTCTGTTTCGGATTCCTGCCCAGAACCCTTGTCGGCCTCGGTCATTTCTGTATCCCTTCTGGGTCTCTTGTTCGTCGTCGTGCTTGCAACGTCCGCGTCTTCGGATCCACGCTTGGCCTTCCTCACCGAGCCTCGGCTGCCACCGAATGCAGAACACAGACTGTCTCTCTCAAAGTCGGCTACAGAGGGGAGGCTCCAAGCTAGTTGAGATGCTTCACTCGGTAAAAGCTCCGCCCGTATCTGCTCAACCATGGCGCTGGCCGCCGCTGTCACGCTGTCTTTGCCCGTCACCGGTCGGCTGGGACCTGTCCGCATCGCCTGCTCATCCTCTATCCCTGGTTCGAGTGATGACGTGACAGCGGCAGACAGCTTCAGTATTGATCGCGGCTGTGCGGCTCCCCGTCTCCGTGCTTGTTCCTGCTCGACTGAAGGAGGCGGCGACGGCGACAGTTGCGATCCGGCCGGACTGTAGACCATGACCCTGCGTCTGAGCAATGCCGCTCCGTGCTGTGCACCAGTCGTGCGGTTCCTTTCGACTGTCGAAACTTCATGCGACCCGTCGCCAGCCCTTTCCTGGCGGCTGACTGCATCCGCTGCCTTGTCAATTTCTTGCCTGGCCCAGGTCCGTTCGCGCCCCAGATACTGGGCTGTTGAGTGGAGGATCTCGTTCATCTGAGACATCTTGGTCAACGTCGAACCCAACCTTTCCAGCTGAGGCAACCGTCGTTGAAGCTCGCTGAGTTCCACCCTTAGATCATCCACCGCTTGGCCATCGTGATTGACACTTTCCGGTTCCTGACATCGTGGGACGCTCAATCTTGCCTCTTCCAACTGGTCAACCACCGCTTTGAGCTGGCTCTCTAGCGCTGACACTGCTGTTTGAGTCTGGCGAAGGTGTTCCTCAGATCTGTTCCTCTCTTGGAGGAAACCTTGTTCCAAGCTGTTCTGAAATTCTGTGACGACGTCGCCCAATCTGCCTTGGAGATTTTCGTCGTTGAGAGCGGCCTGCTGCTTGCATATGTCCTCCTGGCGTGTAATAAGTTCCGTCCGAGCGACATCTTGAAAAGCCTCCTTGATCTGCTGACACGTCTCCTTACCTGTCTGTCGGACCTCGGACTGTATGCTCTCCAAGCTGTCTCGAAACTCGCCCCGAACCTTTTCATCGGCTAAATGAAAGTTGACCATCTCTTCATTGTGGTGATCCAGGAATTCCCTCATCTTCTTCACCTGAATCCCGCACGACCGGCCCAGCGCGAGCAACGTGTCCTCGACGCGGCCTTGACCAGAAGCCAGCTCCGCCACGATGGCAATGACCCTAGAGATGTCAATCACACACCCATCTCGGGTGAGCGACGCACATACCGTCCCGCGATGACCTCTTCCATGCCTTGTATTGCTTGCGTGACGGCGGTCGATGAAGATTCATCCTTCTCAGAGTTCTGAATCCGCTTCAACAAGTCATCAAGTCTGGCCCAACGTCAGCTTCATCTCTTCTACTTGATGATCCACACATACCTGTCACTGATGCTCTCGACGGTGCGCGCGATCCCTTGCTGCTCGACGCACTTGACCGCGTAATCCCGGAGTAGGCTTTCCACACTGGAGGCTGTGGCCTGGATCGCGTCTCGCGAGTCTCGTTCCACATTCATCTGCCGACTCAGAGACTCTGCCAGCTCTCGTTCGTGCCTGAGGCTTTCTTCTTGTTCCTCTACCCTGCCTCTGAGTTCCGAAATCGTCTCTTCCTCTGCAGCGAGCGGTTAGCAAGTGACTCGTTGGTAGCAGCCAAGGGGCTCATCACTCAATCGGCTCTCCCGCTCCATCTTGTCTCGGAAATCGTCAAAACACTGCTTCATTTCTTGTCGCTTGTGGCGACTGGTCTGGAGCAACTCGTCCATTCTGCTCGTGTAAGTCTCGCGCTCTTCCTTCTCTTGCCTCAGTTTGCCTGAGAGATCTTCGTAAAAGGCTTGAGATCTTTTGTAAAGACCCTGCTGCTCCTGTATCGCTTCATTGAGCTTATCCCGAATCTGTCGGTGCCTCTCGCGAAGCTTCGCCGTGTGCGCTTCAGACTCAGATAGCTGGCCACGCAGCGTCTGCACCTCCTCGCTGAGGCTTCTGTTCTCATCCTTGATCTGCAGGCCCTCCTCTTGAAGTTGACGCCCGAGGCTTTCGGCGCATTCCAGATCGTGCTGCTTCAGTTTGAGCATAGACCGAGATTCGGACAACTTGACCTCCTGTCTTTGGAGCTGATGCTGAAGACTTTCGATCTCCCGATTGGCATGATTCTTTTCCTCCTCCGAGATTTGGATGCACTCATTCCAGTACTGAGCAACGTGCTGCATGGCCTTCTTCTTCCGTTCGTCCTCAGTCCGACGGCGATGTTTTCGAATCTTGTCGCTGCGCTTCTTGGATATGTTGCTTGTTCGAGACTGGGATCTTTCGCGTCTCACGGTCTCAAAGTGCGGAGACGTGCGGAGCGGCGCAGAACCTTGGACCGCCGGTTGATGCGCTCTCGGACTGCGGTGAGCAGGTCCCTCAAGGTCCCCGCAGAGGCTTGTCGGCGGCGAAGAGCGTCGAAATACGTGATGGGTGCTCGCGTCATGCATTTCTGGTGTCTTGATACCGAGATGTTGCCGTCTGATGGTGAAGCCGTTTGGCGAGGCGCTGGCAGTTTTAGGGGGGGCTGGATGAGGAGACTTTGCCAGGGGAAGGTCCGGCGACGCTTCAGCGGCAACGTCCTTGGGAAGCAAGTTGGTGAGAATATCCTCGTTCGCCTGACGTTTGTTCGTTGAAACTGGACCAGCCGGCTGTCTGCGGGATTCGGAACCTGTGACGGACAATTCGTCCGAAACTTGGTGATCGAGGAGCGGAGCATTGAGTTTCGGCGGTGTTGTCGAGATTGCTTTACTCGCAGGCAGAGAAAGCTCGTCGAGATGCAGTGGACCCCCTCTGTGACCGGCAGGGGCCCCGAACACCGGCCCCATTGGCCTCTGCGGATATTTGGGAGTGTTCTCATCGTGGAAGCCGGCATGGGCTTGACGGGCTTGCTTGCTGACGTCAGAGGTAGGGAACGGGGGTCTCGCAGAAGGTTGAACCGGGCGAGGAGGCTTCTTGAAGCTAAAGAACAAGCCTGTCCCCAAAGACGGATCGGGTATCCTATCCTGAGGTATCCTATCCTGAGGCTTCAAGACGGGTAATTCAAGCGCGTGCGGAGCCATCTTGCCGAAGTCTGGCCCGCCCAAGGCTTGGTGAAAAGTCCCATGACCGGCTGGGCTCGATGATGATGTCCTTGAACTGCTGATGAAAGGCCCTGGCATGTCTTCCGCTTGACGAGGCCCGGGATCCCATCAGCTGGATCGATGGAGCTAGAGAGTAAGAGCAGAATCATCGACCAGGTTCGTCATCTGGATTCCTGCAAGGGCTCGACTGCTTGAAGAAATCTGGTCTGTGGAGGTTCCATACAGACGTCGAGTCTGGGGAAGGAGCAACCATCACGTAGCTGCCTCTGCCGTACCGCCATATCACGTGAAGCCGCCGGAGCTACGGGCACATGACCGGCTACAAGACATCGCGTCAAAGAGAGTGAAGAACCCGGCCGTTATGCTCAATTGTTTCAGTATCGCGTCAATTAAATTGGCTCGCCCGGCTCAACACTCCGGCGGCTGCCATTGCGCCCACCGCAGACCGGAGGCTGCTTGCGATGCCTCTGCGTGTGGAAGCTGAGCCACCCACGGCTCCTGCCACTGTAGCGTCGAGGATGACCACGATATCCCAGCTTGCTGCGACTCATGCCACTGCATCGCCGAGGATGAGCTCTCTGCGTCTGGCTGCTGTGGCTGCTGCGGCGGAAGCGGCGGCGGCGGCGTTGAAGCTGACCACGAGACTTCCGCGTGGCCTCTCCCTCTTCCTCGCCCTCGCCCTCGCCCTCGCCCTCGCCCTGATATATCTCCTCTTGGATTCGCATGCGCCATCCGCCGCTGCGAAGACGCCCAAGCGACGATAGCGAGAGCTTCGTCGATCTCTTCTTGTGTATAGTATGTTCGCCGCGCGCCTTGTGCGAGACGTCGGGTGCTTGCCCGGTTTGATCGAGTAAGCTGCCAACGGCCTCGGCTGCTCTGCGTGCCTGATGGAGGTTGTGATCCATCGTCATCGTCAAACTCTTCGCTCTCGGCGAGCTGGAGGGTCAGTGGGACGGCCGGCGACACATCTCTCGGGTTTCTTAGCCGCCCGCGCAAACCCTGCACCACGTCCGGATCGCGGATGCGCAACAACGGCGCTTCAAGATGCTAGAGGCAATCTTAGCAGGCGCTTTGCCGCACAGACTAGCAGGGATCAATCAGCAAGCACTCTTACCAACGGCTGCTCGAGGAACAAACGTGGTTGACGATCAGAAGACTTGTGCGAGCGATTGGTGTGATCATGAAAGCCGCAGCCTTCGCTGATGCGATACACCCATTTCCAACCCGTCGCCTTGTAGGCTTGGGCCCTGATTTTGAACGGGCAGTCTAACTTCCGCGATGTTGCTTTCCTTATACCCGCGCTTGAAGATTCCCTGCGGACGCCACGATTGCACATGAGATCGCGGAAAGTGGGCAAAAGCTGCCTATCGCCAAAGTCACGCTTCCTGCCGGACTTTCCCTTGGTGAGAGCGCCGCCGTGATCGTGAAAGAAGCCCTGGAGGAAGGCAAAGAGGTCTTCGAACGTGGCAAAGAGATTCGAGGGTGGCGGCGGAGGCGGCACATCAGGTTCATCGGGGTAAATTAACGTGACGGTGCTCGAGTTCCCTGCGGTAGTGAGACAAGGCGAGGAGGAGTCGTTGGCAGCTTCATCGATTCCGGGAAACATCGGTGCATCGATGGGAGAGTTCATCGCGGCAGCGAGACAAGGCGAGGGAGGCTCGAATAAGAGTGCACGACGGGAAAGGCAAGGCGAAGCACAGCGATTGCTTGCATCGTTGGGTGTCTGTACGAAGTCCTCGTAGAACGTCTACCTACGACCTGCCTCAGACCATCATCAATGGTCGATGCTGGTCGGATTGCAGTCACGTGAGTATCACGTGGATCTCACGTGTCTCCACGATCTGTAGCGAGCTTCCCTGCTCTTCACACAGAATCTCTCCAAGCCGTCGTTACCACCCGTAGGTGGGGGAACTTTCTCCGTGTGCTTGAGAAGATCACTAGACGATACGTGGAGATTCGTTCTGAATATCATCTGAAAAAGTCGAACTCGGCATGACGTGAGACGGACCAAACACCAGTCTTATGGACGGCAACTGTACGCAGACACACGGAGTGAATCCAGCGGGATTGACGACAATCCCTCGTCCGAGCCGTCTATTTTAGGCAATCGCATGTCGGGCCAAAGATTATTGGGTGAAGCATGTTCCCGGCCGGCGCTTCAACGCCCTGACCGGCCAATCATGGCAACCTCAGCCAGCATATGTTGTACAGACCCTGTAAGAACGCGCCTTACCAGGGCCATTGGCGGCAGCTGGTGCGTGGCAGCACTGCCGGCGTCACGCGAAACAACTTGAATGGGGGTCGAGCACATGTAAAAACGCCTGCCGTCCCCTGACACATTTTCTTCTCCCGTCTGGCTCTGCTACTCGCTCTTTGTGCTTCGACAGCTGCGGACCGCTCAGCCGCAACCGAAATCTGCGACGCCTGGGCATCCACGAACGTAATGACTGCCAGCGAGCCGCAACTCTCTCAGTCCATGAACAGCGGCGATGCCAGCGGTGGCGGCGCTCCCGTTGCCCAGTCCGGCGTCGACGCCGGCGCCTCCGGAAGCAATTCGGGAGCCATGGGCCTTCCGACGGGCGGCCTGATTGCCATCGTAGTCATTGTGGTCGCTGTGTGCTTGATTGGCGGTGGGAAGGCCCCTTGAAGCGCTTGATGTTTGTCCAAAACTGACACCTCTCAGCGACGACAACAACCCTGTACTTCCTCACAAAGAAACGGGAGTGGAAGTTGAGAGAAAGAGTTCGAAAGTCGGCTCGCAGAGTGGCTTCAGTTCTCACTCCACGGCGGGCTCAGTTTCCAAGTTCGGCCCGGAGGCCGGCAAATTCGTCTTTCAACAGTCGATCGAAACCGACCGATAAGAGGCCCACATCGTCTCACAACAGGCTGGATGACCTGGAAAAGGGGAAAACTTGGGTTCAGGTGCGGGACAAGGCAGGTGAGCCGGGATTGTGAGAGAGTATTGTGCAGCGAACTGGTTTTTGTGGTTCGCCGATGGAGCGAGTCCTGGTTTATCACGTCTCCATCCGCCGGAACGTGTTGGAGCTTGCGCTGCGTCGGCCACTGAGTGCTTTTCTTGGAGGTGGAGCTTCCGCTGCCTTCTTTTTCGACTGGGGAACAAATGTAACTTGTCGTTCTCCAACCACGTCGCCCCGTTGCGTCCTGCTTTCGCGATCCGACCTCTGCTGCCTGGAGCCCAATGCAGTGTCGCGAGTTTTGACCTTGTCTTCGCGCGACGAGGACACCTGCATGACCAGTTCTTCCTTGCGGCGACTTGTCGACGTGGGCCCGCCGTCGTCATCACTTGACTCGTCCTCGGAGTCCTTGGCCTGATATCGAGTTGGAGCCCCAGCATGGGCGACTTGGCTGACGACCGTGCTTGGATTGCGGAGTTGGAACTCTCGGCTGTTCTCGTCCACCACAAACTCCTCGTCCTCGAAAAGCTGGGCGAAACGTTCGTCTCCAAGAAGACCAGCGTTGGGGTCCACCTTGCTCCGGTTCTCTTGCTTCTTGAGGAGCCGGTCAGCCAGCTTCTGGTTGACCTTGACCTTCTTGCTGCCCCTGATCCTGCTGGCTCGTTCCTTTTCAACCTTTTCCTTGACGCGCTTCATCCTGTCCTCCTCCCATGCGTATGGATTGGCGATCAGCTTGGCCTGCTCGTACAGTTTGGATGCGACGAAGTATCCGTGCATGTAGGGCCGAAGCAGGTTGGTTTTTCCCACCAAGTGTGACATGCTCAGCTGCTTCAGTTCCGGAAGCGTCAAGAACTTGTAGTTGTCGTAAGTCTCGGCCTTGACATCCTCGGCCATCTCCTCGACCATGTTGTCGAGGAAGGAGCACCACTTTGGTGCTGGTCCAAGCTGTGGAACGAAAAAGGCGTGTTGCTGCTTGCCCTCGTTGGCCGTCAGGAGCATGCCAGTGTTTTTGCACCAAGCCACGTCGTTGATGTCGACCACTGGCTCAATTGATGTCCATGGATCCCCAGTGAGCTCGTCCCAAAGCTTGATGATGCGCTTGTCTGCGGACATAATTTTCTTTTCTTGAGACGAGTTGGTCATGTGGAATAGCTTTCGTACTGGAAAGCCGTAGCCATGGTCCTTTTCCAGCAAAGGCACCGGGCGGCGCAGATCAAACAATCGAATCATGCCGTTGGAGGAGCCGGTCGCGAGGGACAAGCCAGAAGGGCCGAAGTCCAGAGAGGTCAACTCGCCGTCGTGACCGGCGAGCACAGCGGCCCTGGACTTGGAGCGCGGATCCCAAAATTCGACGGTCCCTATTGATGTTCCAAAGGCTAGCAAGTTGTGAGTGTTTTCAGCGATGGCGACAACGTTGACGCTGCCAACGCCCACGCTTCCTTGTAGACCACCCCCAGATTCGTCGCCTTGGCCGCCAACGTCGACTTGATACGATTTCATGAAGCGCCCCAGTTCCAGATTCATGCGGAACACCTCGCCCTTGCCCTCGGCATCGAGACCGACTGCAGGAACCAGCGCCTCGGTTGCGTTGCGGTCATAAGCCAAGTCGCGGCCATATCTGGGAATGCGGACCTGGTAATGACATCCCATGGGGGTATGAAACTCCAGTCTCCGGTCAGTCTGCAGGTGGATAGATTTGGAGTAGTCGTGCGAGAGGAGGACGAAGGAGTGATTCAACGAGGTCGTGTGCCGGCTGAAGGACAAGGACAGCTGAGGAAGGTTGTGGACATGGATCTGAGGCTTGTAAGTGCCGGTACTCATAAGCCATTCGCCATCTTCGCTGGCGCGGATGCAGGTGCTGGCTTCGTCGAACTCGAAGTCCTGTAGCAACTCGACGCGATTCTGATACTCAGCATCATTCTTGAGACTGCGCTTTCTGCGGCGGGCGAGCCAGTCGGGGAGAGGGCGCGCGGTCGAAGCTCCAGAGACAGTGTAGACGGAGACGACGCCCGGGTTTGTCAGCTTCATGGGAGGCGAGAGACGAAGCTGCCGTCGTGGTTGGGAAAAGAGGTTGTTGCTGACGATGGATCCGATACACCGAAGTTGAAGCCCCCCCAAAAAAAAAAAAAAAAAAAAAGCCGAACGAAAAAAAAGTAAACCTGCAGGCTCCACCCTCCGGAGATTACTAACCGACACGACGACGAGGGATCCATGCCGTCAGAGGACCCTCTCAGGCCTCATCCAGCCCCCAAGAGCCAGCTATCACCTCTGAGGCTCTGCCCAAGGCGAGGCACAACCCCCCCCCCCCCCCCTCCTCCTTCTCTCGGCTCCAGTCATCTCCAGCGACGAACCCTCGTCAGCGACGCGCGCCTCTCGCATCGCCCTTGCGGACGCGGCGCGCCTCGCGAGCTCCGTCGACCCGAGCCCCAGATCCGCGGAGATGGAGTCCGGGAGGCTTCGTGGATCAGAATCGCGCTCCTCGGAAGGACCAGTCGAGCCCCGTTGCTGCTGCCCTTTGCCGGCCTCGACTCGGGCCTCATTCGCCTGTCGTTTTACTCGTGCCGCCTCGTCGCCTCGCTCAAGCTAAAGCCAGGTCGATATGGATACCGCCGAATACGATACCAACACTGTACTGATTGTGCGTTGGTTGTCCCTATCTTCTATTGCTGTCGAAGAGCTGACGGATGATGACAGAGCAATATCGCATTCATTTGCTTCCACGTCTACGAGTCTCCTCCCGATACATCCCACAGCTTCGCATCGGCTGCCCTGGATGTGGAGAATGCGCTGAGACGGGACGGGCATCTGGTGTTTTACGATGGTGCGCGGCGAGGCCTCTGGCACTTCCAGATCCTGGCCCAGGATCAAGCCAATAGTAATAACCTCGACGCGACGCTTCATCGGTGTGGTCATGAGCTGGTGCTCGTGGAGGAGGGCGTCTTGGAGCCCGCGAGTCTACAGAAGACGCGCTCTCAGCAGCAGCCTCCACCACAGCAGCAGCAAGCTCAGACACCCTCCAGCTCCCGCTCGAGCTCCTCGGCTCTTGACCAGGCTCAACGCAATGGCCTGGTCAACTTGCTGCCGACCTTGCAAGATCAACAAGAGACCAAGGCCGCAGATCCGTCTGGAGTCGAGCCGAAACCGGCGACGTCGCCCCAAGGAGCTGTGTACGAGAACTTCATCACAGCTCTCCTTCTATCACTATCATGTACCTTTTGCGACCGCACCGGTGCTATCCCGCTCAATTACCGGACGATGCTGCTCCTAACCGACACCATTGAGGTCGGCAACCCGCTTGATTCCTGTCCACAGCAGTGTCCTATCGTGGCCACGCTCAAGGCCTATGTGACGACGACGGGCGTCTTGGTCGTCAGCTTTGCCCTCTCTCGCTGTAGGGGTCTGTCGTCACTCGCCGAAATCGTTTCTACCAACCTGCCGCGGTCCGCCACATCAGTCTTCGCGGCCCCTTTCGGAGTCGTGGCCAACAGTCAGGGTCCGCCAATGGGCGAACCCGGAAGCCTGGCACAGACGCCCAACACACAGGCGCTGAGCCTCCGCGTCGTGCCCGATGGGGGAGACTCGCTGTGGAAGCAGACCTGTCTCAAGATTCTCAAACTGCGCGGCGTCGTCTCTTCTGCCGTGGCCGACTGTGCTTGGGTGAACCTTTCGGTGCCCAGGCCACGACTGCAGGATACCAAACCAGAAGCCAAGCGCCAGCAGCCCTCGGCTTCGACCATGACGATACGCTGGCCAAGTACTCTCTGTTTCCGCAAGAAGATGGTGGATTTTTCTTGTACCAGCCGGGTAGGAGACACGCTCCGAAGCGGCTCAGAAGAAAGCCACGATCCCCTGAGCAGCGCCAGGGGATGGTTCAGCTCGGCCGCCGACAGAGACCAAAAGGCGGCGCGGAGGAAAGCCGAACGGGCCCTCGCGCTGAAGGAGGCCCAAGCCTCGGACGCCCGCGTTCCCAAGGCCAGTTCGCCGTCACCGGCCGCTGTTCGGCGACCGAGCGCGGCTGCGGCTGGCGGTACCATCTATCCAACTCCGCCCGACGGCATGCAGCATCCCAACGGCGTGACCCCGTCCATGGACGGCACCTTGTCGAGCCCGGGCAACACGCTGCCCGCAGCTCCGACCAACGACGCGGACCAAGGCGTCTTCCAGGCCAGCGTCGTCAGCGACGCCATCATGGACATGGACGAACCCAAGCGTCAGCGGACAGAGAATAACCTGCTGGGAGACGCCGACGACGCGTTCGGCGAGATGGGGGGCGACATGTTTGGCGATGATCACGACATCACCGAAGCCGACTTTAGCTTCTTCGATGAACAGCCGGGCGACATGGACATTGATGTCGCCATGGGCAACGCCAGCTCCGCTCCGCTACCGACCGAGGCCGTCATCGTCAAGGTCGAAGAGGCCCCCGAGGCGGCGAACAGCAAAGCGACGACGGAGCGGAACGACGCCGTCTTCACCAAGCCCGAGCTGAAGCATGCTAGGAGCTCTTGCAACGACAGTCAGCGAGGGCGCGATAACCGGACGGGTTCGACAAAGCGCGAAGCCAGCCCCTTTGACCCCCATACCGTCTTCAAGCGGCTGCGAGCTTCTCTGAGCACCACCAAGGCGCCCCAGCACGATGCCAAGGGGCGGGGCTCTAGCCGAGTATTCGACACTATGAAGTTTGATGCGTCGACGATCCCGTCCATCAATAGGAAGTACGAGCAGGGGGGCCAGTTCGACTACACCAAGATGGCCAATCTGGAGAAGCCGAGGCTCCAAGAGGGAACGCTCCCGGAGACGGACTACCTGAAGCGGCATGGGAAGCAAGGCAAGAGGCCCAAGAACGGCCAATTCGGCGCGGAGACTTTCATGAAGGGGCTCATGAGCCTCGAGTCAGCCGGGATGCAAGCGAGCCCGGGCGATGTGGAATCAGACGACGACGACAGCAGTGGCGGAGAATCGGACGAGGACGATTCATGCTACTCGGTCGAAGAGCCAATGTCGCCAGTCAAGTCGAGCATCAAGCTGATGGCGGGCGACGACGAGGTGGCATCGCAGGTGACGTCCCTCAGGGACCTCGAGCAGGACTCGGAAGCGGAGCAGCAGCTCGCGGCAGAGCTACCGCGGCTGTCCAAGGCGGAGACGGCGGAGCTACCGCTATCGCTGCTGTTCCTGGACCCAGAACCGCTGTCGCTTGACCTCTGCCTGACGGACGAGGACCTGATCCAGGTGGCTCAGCAGCTGACGGACCAGGCGGCCACGGGCCTTTTAGACATTGCCGGCACCACGGGAGGCCACGAGAGCGTGGGCGTCATGTCGACGACGACGACGACGGCGACGACGGCGACGAGGCTCGACAGCCCGACGCTGGCAGCGTGCGCGAGAAAGGCGGTGGCAGTGCTACGGGAGGTGACGCCATGGTTCCTCTCAGGGGCTGGAGCCGTCAACCTCAAGGGCTTCCTAGACGTGGCCGACGTGCCGCTCCTGGGCCAGCCTACTCGGCTCCCGGGGCGCAGTCGAGACGGCGGCGGCAGCGGCGGCGGCGGCGGCGGCAGCGGCAGCGGCAGCTCCGGCTCCGGCTCCGGCTCCGGCTCCGGCACAGAACCACTGCGGCCCAGCAACCTCTACCAGATCCCCGGCCCTCACCTCGAGGTCCGACGATCGGAGACGAGACTCTCCGTCCTGCCGTCAGCGGTGCTCTTCTGGGAGAGCCTCGGTCTTGCGCCATCGTCCGGCACCAAGGACGTCAGCGCCGTGTGCGTGTTCCCCGGACAAGCCGGCATGGCGGACAAGGTACAGACCTTCCTGGCCTGTCTCAAGAGCGTCTACGAGATGTTGAAGCTCGGCTCCTTTGAGCGGCTCCCGCTGGCGGCAGGGGCCGAGGCCGGAGCTCTTCCGTACGACGTCGACCGCATCTCCACGTCGCCCGGCCCGGCCACGGCTTCGGCTCTGGCAGACAGCACCGAGACGCTGCTGGCGGCCGTTTCAGCCGTCTCGTCGTCCAGGTCGGCGACGGCGGCCATGGTCGTCTACCTCGTCTACTCTCCCACGATGCCAGCCACCATCGTCGAAGCCTGCGTCGCCTTCCAGCGCCTATCCGAAGCATACTCCCGCGTCAAGACGGGCAGAATGATCCTCCAGCTGGTATCCTCACGAACCATGTCCTCCCCGACAGCCCTCGTCGTAACTCCCTCCCCCGAACTCTTCCGCCTCAGCATGGAAACCTACGACCGCGCATCCGGCGCCTCAGCCCCAGCCATCCGCCTCGAACAACCGCTCCCCCGAATCATCGACTTCAAGCTCACCGTCTCACCATCCGCATCCCTCATGCGCGAAAACTCTTGCATCCACATCGCCTACGCCCGCAGCGTCGACGACCGCTGGGTATCCGCCGCCTGGACCGACGACCGCGGCGGCCAGCAGGAGACGGCGTCGTACTGCCTCGGTCGGAGGGGGAGGCCCCCTTCTCGGTCGATGAGTGATGTCGCCGTCGATATGTGGCGGTTGACGCTCGACCTCATCTCGGTCTGGAGGGTACACTGGCGCGTCGTCATCACAAAGTGCTCGCCCATGGACCAGCACGAGATGAACTTTTGGGCCGATCTCGCCAGATCAGAGGCCAAGGCTTCCGTCACGATGGTCCTCATGACGGTCGATACGAACCCTTCGCTCCAACTCCTGCCTCCGGCCGTCAAGCTGCCCTACACAACGACGACGACGACGACGACGACGACGACGACGACAACTACAGCTACAGCAGCAGCAGCAGCAGCAGCAGCAGCAGCAGCAACAACAACAACAACAGCAGCAACAACAGCAACAACAGCAACAACATCAGCAACAGCAGCAACAACAACCTCATCCACAACCCCCGTCTCAACCCCAACCCACCCTCCGGACCCCCCCGAAGACCCCGACCCCGAAGCAATCCTCTCCGACGTGACCGACCAAACCTGGGGCGCCGTCGCCGCCCACCGCCTCCCGACCCGTCACCACCCCTCTTCCTCTCACCAGTCGGCCCTCGCCAGCGGCTACCTCATCAAACGAACGGGCGCCCGCCCAGACGACGCCCCCGTCCTCATAGAGGTCAACCTCGTTCACACAGACGCCAGCCCCCGCGCCTACGAGCCTTTGCTGCGCGAGATGCTCAGCTACTTTCGCGGCTTGGGGACCTTGGCCAGGGCCAGGGGTGTGGTGCGTCGAGAGACGGATGTGAGGCCCTGGCATGTTGCTGCTGCTGAAAAGGCAGTGAGGGCCTTGTATCTTCTCATGTGACGATGTGTTTTCTTTCTTTTTCTTTCTTTCTTCCTTCTTTTCTTGTCTTGTGTCTTCTTCTTCTTCTTCTTCTTCTTCTGCTTCTTCTTCTTCTGCTTCTTCTTCTTCTGCTTCTTCTTTCTTCTTCTTCTTCTTATTCCTTCTTCTTCTTCTTCTTCTTTCTTCTTCTTCTTCTTCTTCTTTCTTCTTCTTCTTCCTTCTTCTTCTTCTTCTTCTTCCTTCTTCTTCTTCTTCTTCTTCCTTCTTCTTCTTCTTCTTCTTTCTTCTTCTTCCAAACAGCTTGGCTACTTTATTACACAGCAAACCCACGCAATAGAAGACGCAGACAAGGCGTATCGTCATGAGATCCCGTCACCTCTTTCTTACCTGGAGCGAGGGATACGTTTCCACCTCCCGTTGAGCCGCCAGCCAGCCTCATTCTTCCACGACGTAGAGCCATGTCCGTAGAGGTGCATTTCGGCCGGCGCAGACCTGGCCTCCCGCCAGTATCCCTTTTCGTCGAAGCGACTGATTCCCGTCTCGAACATGCTGTTGCTCTGCCCGCTGCCGGAGCTCCAGCCCGGAGGATGATGGTCTTGACCGACGTCAGTAGGGTGCTGCTCGTTGTCGTCCAGGTCGACCTGGACAAAGGCGCTGCGCAGGCCGCAGTAAAACGCATCGGACAGATCAGAAGCCTTGGCCAGCGAAGTGACGCCATTATCCCGACCGATGACGAGCCTGACATTCGCATCCGGACGCCACTCGGGCCTCGAAGCCCGATGGTGCCAAACGCAAACGGTCCCCTCGCCCGCATCGCAACGGGACTTCTCGGGCTCATGCCACGGTCCGAATTCCGGTCCCGCCCCGGGCCGCAGCGGCAACGGCGGACTGTCGTGGCAAGGCATCGCGGTCGAGTGCTGGTACGGCTTCGGGTAGCGGAAGTCGAAGAAGCGCACCACGGGCTCGTTCTTGTCGCCCGCGACGAAGCGTTGCGTTCCGTAGACGAGTAGCGAGCTGGCTGCGCTGAAGGGTTGACAGCTGTCGGTATAGACGCCAGTGAATCGTGAAGTTCGCGCGCGCAGATCGACGAGGCTAAAACATGGTTTCAGTACGAGGATCCACGTTTAGGGGTCAAGATGGGACCAACCTATAGCTGCCACAATCCCAGGCGCTGAGAAGCACGCTCTCGCTGCCCGCCTTCTCCAGCGCCCTCACCGTCTGCGGCTTCTCCTCGTCCGATGTGCTGGAGCAGAGAGGCGACCAGTGGAGACCTGAGGGCCGCATCTGGACGAGTTGGAGACAAGGTTGGCCGCTGATTCCGCAGACCATGGTATCGTTTCTGATGAACTTTGCGCAGTAGACAAAGGGTCTATCGCCGCGTGGGTGCATGGTAGCGGCAAAGTCCATGGACGCCTTGGGCATCAGCTCTAACGTGTCATCGGCGCCGTCTTCGTCGAGCTCGCCAAGATGGTGCAGCGTCAGGCGAGAGTCTCTGCAGCTGATGACGAGGCCGTTTTGCGGCTCCCATTCAGTCCGCATGACGGCCAGCCTGCCCGGCGAGCGATGGACCGTCTCGTCACCGGCTTCGTCGAGCACGAGCCCACAGATAGTCCGGCCCAGGTCGCCGTCTTGATCGGCGGTAAGCAGTCGAACAGAGCCGTCAGCCCTTCCGACGATGACCTCTGGACGCGACGCCCTCTCAATGACCGACAGGGCAGTAACGTCACCAACGCCAGGCGAGAAGCCGCAGTCCTTACCAACGAGCGTCGCCCAGTCACCATCTCTGCGCGAGCGAAAGTGCAGATCCTCGCCGGCGCCGCAAACAAGCAAGTCCGAAGGTCCAGAGGCGACAAAGACCTGGAAACCAATCAACTGCCCCCCTTCCAAACTTCGCCAACTCCTGCCGTGGGTTCCATGCCAGAATGACCGGAAGATAAAGGCGCGCTTGTCCCAGCAGCGATCCAGGTACGTCAGCCGATCGACGATGGAGCTCCACGAGTCCGTCTCCGGTAATTCGAACGCCGGAAAGCGTTTGCGAGCGAAGCCCTGCCAGCCGTGATGGTGCATGAGGCTGTGATTGTGCCGTGACGTCTGGCCAAGGCGGGAGACGTCGCGTGCCGTGTCGAGATGATCGACGACGTCGAGGATCAGATGGTCTGGAAGGCTTTCCAGGGTTGCCATTTCTGCGAATGTGATGTTTTATCTCTCGGTTTTATTGTAGTATCTGTGTGCAATAGCTTCTTCGTAAGGAAGTCTCCCCGTTTCGCCGATGGTATAGGCCGAGTTTGGGCATTTCCATGCTTGTTTCACTGTAATGGGAGGCCTTAGAACTATCAATGACTATCGTGGTGAGAGGGATTTACCTATTCTCTTGTGTATGACACCTCTAGAGAGGTAAGGAAAAAATCAGCATCAGAGCTTGATGGGGATAACGGTGATGCTGCGGAAGTGTGTAAAACAGAATTTGGGGCTACTTGCGTTCACGTGACCCAAGAGGCGGCGCTGAGCTACCCTACGCCCAAGAACCCCCCCCCCCAGTCGCCATCCGGTTACCCGATACCCACTCAAGGCCTCACCTCTAAATCTCAGCTCGAGGACAGACAACATGATGATATTGCCGCCAAAGAAAAGACACAAACCGCCTCTATAATCTAATGACATCTTCCCCCACAAAAGAACAAAAAAAAAAAACTCTCCAAAAAAAAGAACAACCAACATCTAAAGCTTAGCCCCAGGTCGCACCAGAGCCAATCTATCCCTCAACACCTCCTCAGCTTCGCTCTCGATACGCTTGACCAAAACATCACAGGTAGGAATATCATGAATGAGGCCCATGACCTGTCCCGCCGTCCAAACCTGTTCAGCGTCAGCAATCAAAACTCCACTCAAAGAAGACCATGAAATCCAGGAAAAAAAAACGAAGAAGCAAAGAAAAAAAAAAAACTCACCCCATGCTCCGCATCCCCATTCACAAAAACCTCCCTCCCCCTCTTCCCACTAACCAAAGGCGCAACCTCAGCAAACTCCCCCTTCTCACTCCCCCTCTCTACCGCCAGAGCCTCCCTCGCAACCCGATTGGCATAAAGACGGGTAGTATTCCTCCACCGCCGCAGCAGGAGCACCGTATCCGTCTCCCCCGCCCCGACGATCCGCTCCTTGATGCCGGCATGAACGGGCGCCTCGACGGTACACATGAAGCGCGTGCCCATGTTGACACCGCACGCGCCCAGGCACAGCGCTGCCGCAAGTCCATAGCCGTCTGCGAATCCGCCCGAGGCGATGAAGGGTATGCCGCCCAGAGCCTGACGCGCGCGACCGAGTAGAATGAAATTCGTAATGTCGCTCTCGCCAACGTGACCCGCGCACTCAAAGCCATCAATGCTCAGAAAGTCAACGCCAAGCTTGACGGCACTCTTGGCATGCCGAATCGTCGTACACTTGTGAAGAACCGTCACGCCCCCTCCCTTGAGCTGCGCGATGATGGCTCCGGGAGAGTCACCCGCCGTCTCGACAATGGTGATTCCCTCGTCCATGACAGCCTGCGCGTAAGCCCCGTAGTCGGGCGGCACCATGGACGGTAGCAGCGTCAGATTCACGGCAAAAGGTCGGCTCGTCAACTTCCGGCACCGACGGATCTCGTCTCGGAGAGCCTGGGGCGAAGGGAAGATGAGAGCCGTGATGATGCCCAGTCCGCCCGCGTTGGATACCGCCGCTGCGAGGTCGGCCGTGCCCACGTGCATCATGCCGCCCTGCACCACGGGAACGCGGATGCCCAGCCGCCGCGTCAGCTCCGTCGTGATGGCCATTGCCGACAAGGTGCTGTAGCATCGACGAGCTGCTGTGAGGCCGACGGATCCGTGTGCTGTGGGAGATGTCGTCTTTGCGGTTCAGCGGTCAATAATGTTGGGCGACGGTCGAGCCAGCTTATGTATAAATATACACCTAGGCAGGTACATATGTATCTACCACCACGACAGCCGAGGTCCAAGTGAGCATCACGTGGCCCCTCAAAACGTCTAGACCCGATCTCCCCGGACTGACTGCTGACCCGCACCGCCTCCGCCCGGAGCTCCGCCTCCCCCGGGAATGCCTGCAGATGGACCCACAACTTCTAACGGCAACGCGGGGAAGCGGTAAACTCTATGCACTACCGCCGTCCGTCCCGTTCCCAAGTGCCTCCTTAATGCCATTAAATACCACCTTCGGCAGCCATATAGCCAGCCCATTACAAAACTACTCTCCCTACTGCCAGTCTTCCCTGTCATCTCGAACATGACTAGCCGCCCAGATCTTCACCTCCCCTAGCCAGCCAGTAGCCTCCCTACAGAGCGCCCCTTGACCGCCCTGTCTATCAGATTAGCATACCCGTCCAGACTGGCGCCGATGACCCGGACCAGGTCAAACGTATGCGTCGCCTTGAACATCTCGGCCCACAGCCGCACCACGGCGCTGGCCAGCTGCCGCAGCTTGGCCCCGTCGCTCATGGCCCCCTCCACCTGCAGCGACGGGTCGATTGGCACCGCAAACTCCGTCTCGTCTAGCATACCCCGGACCAGCCCCAGAAGCCTCTTCTCCTCTGCGGAAACCGATGCCGTGTCGCCCGAAAGTGCCAGAAGCCAAGTGGCCAGCAGGATGGCGCATTCCAGGTCACACACTGTCGCCCATCTCCACCCCGCCTCCCCTCCCTCCCCCCTTGTCAGCTTGCCGTCACTCGCTCATCGTCTCATCACGTCGACTCACGCGAACTCTGCATGCCCCATTCCGTCGGCTTGGCTCGAGCCATGTAGTTGACGCCGGCGTTGACCAGCATCGACAAGGCCTGCACCGCGTGGTTGACGGCTCGTAGCGGCTGCGGACCCCGCGGAGGCGACGACGTGGTGCTCAGCGCCGTCGCCATCAGCATCGAGTCCCTCGTCTCCAGAGCCTTGCCGGGAGCCACGTCGGCGTGTAGACGCAGGTACACGAGCCGCAGCAGCGCAATGGCGTTTGCTGCCAGCGAGCCGGCCGCCGCCTCGGCGCCCCGTGCCTGGCGGTGGTCGTCGAAGCTCGCCTGCCACATCCTCAAGGCGTCCATGACAGCCTCGACGTCCTCCGCCTTTAGCATCCTTCGAGCCCCGTGCGGCAGCCCGACGGCCGGCGACGCCGTCTGCTTGAGGAGGTAGACGTGCTGCATCAGGGCGTGCACCAGCACGTACAACCCAAACGACGACAGGTGTTCGGGGAGGCCGCCTCCGACCCAGCCGAGGAGACGCGAGACGGCTTCGTACGTCGTCATGTCGGCCGCTGGCGTCGACTGGCGGAGTTCCTGCCACTGCCAGCTCGAGTCGGCACGCCACAGACGAGCGCCTAGGGGCAGGTACAGGTTGAGCTCCGACGTCATGATGACCGGGGGCGAGTCGTACGCCAGGCTGCAGAGGTTGAAGAGACAGTAGGCGGCGAGCTTGGTCCGGTTGGCGCCTTCGAGCCTCACCCAGGCGTCCCAGTCGGGCAGAATCGTCTGGCTCGTCTCGACGCTGAGGCCCTCTTCGCGAATCAACATGGCCAGCGTGCTCTGCAGCGGCAGCGCGTCTCGGAGGATGGTCTTGGCTCCCCATAGTCCGACGGCGAAGAGGAGCAGCGCCGCCTGGATCGTCTCCATCCGCGCCTGAGGCGTGTTGGGGGAGCTGTCGAGAGGCGGGCCGCCCGTCAGCGGTTGACCCCTATCGGAGACGTGCCTGTCTAGTTAAGGAAGACGAAAGGGTAAGGAAGGCTCACTAAGGCTCACGGTGCGTGTCCTGAGTCTTCGGCCTCTCCGACTGCGCCGAGGCGAAGGAATGGCGGTACGTGGTGCTGGGCGACGGCCGCGTCGAGTGCGGGCTGTAGGCTGCAGCCGTGGGGAGCAGGGCGTGCACGTCGGAGCTGTGTCGTCTCCGGATCTGCTCCAGCACGACGGCCTTGGCTGCGTACCAGAGCGCGTGTCCGCGGTTGCTCTCGAACCGGCACTGGGCGCCGAGGGCCAGGACAGCGAGGAGCAGCTCTGGGGCGAGCTCGGCCGGCGAGAGCGTGGGCAGGTGGAGCAAGGGGAGCTGCTCGTGGAAGCCGACGACGTAGCCGTGGAGAAACCTGGTGAGCGTCTGGCGAGAGGGAAAGACGAAATCGCTAGGCAAGACGGCCGAGTACTCATCGATGCGGTTCTTGATGGCGGCGTGGTCGACGGCGGAGACGCGATACAGCGCGTCGCCGAACTCTTGCGAGTCGGTCTCGAGCGGAGCAAGGGGCAAGGGCAGCGGAGGACCATCGGGCGGGCGGGACCAGGCGGCCGTCTGGTGATCCTGATGGAGCTGGGGCGGCCCGAGATATGGCGCGGCGGCGAAGTCGCTCATCAAGACGTTGCCCATGTCGTACATGTGGAGCGGCGGGAAGAGCGGCGGACCTGGGTCGTCACGCGGTCTCTCCATGCAGGCAGCCATGGGCTCTGCAAGGGCAGCGTCCGACAGGAGGTCGAGGTTGCAGGCGCCGACCGGCCTTGAGGTGGCACGGGCGACGGGAGACGGGCCGGGACATGGGTTGGCAGGAAGGTGTTGCTCAAGCGGTTGATATTGCTGGTGACGTTGAAGTTGTTGGAGATGGGGAAACTGGTGTGGTTGATCCTGCTCGTACCGCTGTCGACGGCTGGCCAGACTCTGAGGCCACGAAGGGGTAGGCGGCAGCGGTGGCAATGCAGTAGGCGGCGGCAGCGGTTGAGGCGGTACGACGGCCGAGGCAGGGTCGCCCTCAGACACAGAAGAGGCGCGGGCGGCTGAAGAGGTCCTTCGCCGGCGGTCCTTGCCGGCGCCCTCATTGAGGTGAACTAGCTTCTCGTGTCGATTCAGCAGATCCCTAACGTCCATGTAAGTAGAAGAAACAAGGCGATGGAGAGGCGGCGGTAGCAGGCAGGCAAGCTGCAAGTGCAAAAGGCCAAAGTGACAGAGCAGGGCGCAGAGCCATGGGAAGCACCACTGTACAGAAGCAAGGCGTGTAAGTCGAGGATGAGGGAGTGAAGAGGAATATGGGGGTTAAGACGAGAGCGACGTCGGAAAAAGCCAACTCACCGGCGGGCAAAAAGCTTTCCACAACCTTCCCATAAGCAAGAGAAGGGTTTCTCCTTGGTGTGAGTCCTCTCATGCCTCTGAACGTGCTCGACGCGTCTGTGACAAGGAGGGGGGGTGGGGAGGGTTGATGAGCCTGACGACGGCGGCGTGGGGGAGAATCAAGAGTCGACAACTAACCTGAAGCGCTTGGGGCAGTATCTGCAGGGCAGATTCTTGGGGTTCTGGTCGCGGCGACGGGGGGAATCGGTCCGGGGCTCGTCGTCGGGCATGTGGTGGATGGGGAACATGTCGAGCAGTAACACGGTAGGAGGGGGGTGTCACCCACTGACGACGAGATGGCCGATGAGCGAGCGTCGAGCAGAGCTGCGGCAGCGTGCCGGAGCTGCGCGGGGGGTCCCCAAACGATGGGCGGGCCAACGGGCGAAGGAAGCGGTTGCGACGGCGAGCAAGAGGATGAGGAGGCGTGGGCGTATTTTGGAGGAAGAGGAGAAGCGGTCCAGTCGGGTCGCGGGGGTAGCATCTGCTTGGAGGGGGGTAGGGAGGGGAGGGTGAGGAGGCTGCTGCTGCGAGAGAGGTGGGACGACAGCAGTAGGGCAGCAGCAGCAGCAGCCGCAGCGACAGCGGCAGCGGCAGCGGGAGGAGGAGAAGCAGGAGGAGGAGGAGGAGGAGGAGGAGCAGAAGGAGCAGGAGGAGGAGCAGGAGGAGGAGCACACTCGATCGAGTAAGCAGTCGGTCGCATTCAACGTAAGAAAAGGTAGACAACACAAAGACGAGAAAAGACGACGGTTCCCTCCCGCTCCGAAAAAATGAAGCCGGTGAAAATAGATACAGACAGGTGAAGCTGGACTTAAGTCGAGTTAAGGCCAGCCACGTGAGCGGGCAACCCGGGCGGGAAAGAGCGACAGCACCCTCCGAACAAGGAAGGAAGCAAGGATGACGAAGCCTCGTGGACGGACAAGGCCAGTTGAAGGACAAGGCCCATTGAAGGACAAGGCCCATTGACGGACAAGGCCCATTGACGGACAAGGCCTCCGTCCGGCGTTGGAGAATGCAGCAGGTGAGGAGGAAAAGAAAGGGGACATGGCCAAGGTGAAGGAAAAAGAAAAGGGGCAAAGAAAAGGGGCCAGCGAACCTCGATACCAGGTAGCGTCCCCCGCATCTTGTTCAGCGCCTCTCTCCCACTCGCTGAGCCCATGACTGCTGTTCCGTCCCGGTCAAGGTAGGTAGGTAGGTAGGTATCTAGCGGACGACTCAGGCAGATGGGCCTTGCTGTACTTGGCACAAAGTATCGAGTACGGAATATCCGTCCGGGCCCCGTTGAGGCTCCGGAGCCCGGCGCTGCAACTCCACCCCACCCGATCTCGGCCCCGATCTCGGCCCGGGTCATCGCCATCAGATGCTCCGGCTTAGCCTCGAACCCCGGATTCATAGGGAGGTATTCGTACTTGGTATCTGCATTCGTACAACTACTAGGTAGTGAGTCATCTATTCTTATCTCGTCGATGCTGGTCAAGAGAAACGACACGCGGCCCCATGACATCCTCACCCCCAAGTCATCTACAACTTCCCCCCTCTCCCCAAGCACTTTCTCCATTCGGCCGAGGCCCTCTAACTTCCCAGCAACCCAGCCCTGCTTCTCACATGGCCGTCCCTCGCCCGACCAGCGCGTTTCAAGTTCCCCAACCTGCCGGATTCGAACAAGGATGCTTCATCCGAGTCCGGACCTCTCGACTCTCGATAACACCTCGACGAGATCCCCTCACGGACGTCAGTCGAGCCAAGATAAGAGAAGCCGGGGGGGTTGACGTCTGGCCCTCTCTCGTATCTGTATCTGCTCCCTTCGTCAGCTGTCACTCGCCGAGGCCTACGTGTCTGTCCACGAGGAGCCCATCAATGGCTCTCTTACTGGCCTCGACACCTTCCAGACTGAGTAAGTGATACGTCCGCCAGCGAGGCTCCCCCTATCCGTCCGTCACCCGTCGTCACGCATATCGCCGTCCGGGGAGGGGGAGCGTGCAAGCCTCCATCTCCAAGTGCATCCCTTCAGGCATCCAGGAGTCAGGGTTCAGGGATGTCCATTCGTTGCACTATCAGAAAGCATGCCAGCCATCACGAAACTCGCCCGTCGATCCCTACCCTGTCCCCCCCTTCCCCATCCTACTATCCTGTCGGCGCCCTATTCTTCTCTCTGTGGCTCTGCCACATCTTCCCTGACCGGTGACGAACGGATGGCAGGCCCCCAAGCCCATCAGCCCTCCAGCGAGAAGCCAACGTCTCCGCCATGGCCGCCCATGCCGATGAGTCGCGCGCGCATGGCCTCGGCGCGCTGCCTATCGCCCTCCTTGAGCCCGGAGAGGTCGAGCAGATGGACCCAGGCTCCGACGCCGTGCTGCAGCACGTTCCTAGCCCGCAGGTTGCTTCCGTCGACGTGGCCGACGGAACCGTGCAGCGTGACGCGGTCCTTGGTGCCGTCGTAGACGCCCCGATGCAGGATATTATTATTGTAGAAGGCAATGTCACCCGGCTCGAGCCGCACCGTCAGCTGGCCGGGCAGCTTCTTCTCAAACGGCCCGGCCCGACGCTCCGTCTCGGTACGGGCCCGGCGATGCGATCCCGGCACGACGATGAGCGACTCGTCCGCCCACAGAGCAAAGTTATACTGGGCGTGAAAGGCCGGACGAGAGAGGCGGGCCATCTCGTCCTCAGCCGAGGCGTCGGCGGGGATATCATCTCGATGCCAACGCAACTCAAAGTCGCTATCCGGACGGACGAGCATGTTGAGCAGCTCCATGACGAGATGCTCATCACGACAGCGCAACAGCTGTCGCACCACAGACAGCACCTCTTCAGAGAAGTAAAAGTCAGCAAAGAGGCCGCTGCCGGGAAGCGCCGGGCTCATCAAGTGCTGCACGCCCCAGATGCCCTTGTCGGCCGTCGGCTCCCACGGCGGGAACTGCTTGCCGACGGTGCGGATGTGAGGCCACTGGCCGGCCCTGGCGAGCGTCTCGACTCGTCGGCTGGCCTCTCGCAGAGCCTCGAGCCGGTCGGGGCCGACGATGGCCGGGATGACGACGAATCCATCGCGGTCGAGGGCGGCGAGGCGTTCGGCAGCTTCCGGACCTTGATCGTCTAAGATTGCGGTGGCCATGACGAGTATCTTGATGATGAAGAGAAAGGTACATACATATGTAAGAAGTTGACGATCCTTTTCCTCTACCCTCATTCCCTCCCATCCCTCGAGCGGGGAAGGCATCCTGGGAGCACAAAACCTAAATTAATACATACCTACCTCCCCATGTACATACATACATACATACATCACATATGTAGGTATGTATTCGTAGGTACGGATAGGTAGCCGACGGCGGGCTGGGAAACGAAACCGGAATCCAAGAATGCTACGCCCCAACAGGCCACGAAACCGCAAAGCCCCGAACCATCCTCTGAACATGAACATCACCAGGATCCCCATCGAAAAGCGGCCTATCCAGCATCCGCTCGGCGACCTGCTCCACGCAAAGGCCCGCCTCCCGCGCGACGTCGAAGAAGGCCATGTCGAGATGCTGCTTCCAGGGCCGATACGAAGTGAAGAAGACGTAGGCCCTCGCGTCAGGCGTCCGTCGCAGCGTCTCGAGCACCGTCTTGACGAGAGCGCCGTGCTCCGAGTGACGGAAGAGCAGGTCTGCCAGAATGACGACGTCGAACTTGGGGGGTTCCCGTCTGAGGAGAGAGGTCAAGCGTCTCGAGTCGGCGCCCCAGACGAAGCCGACGACGTCGACGGTGCGAGCGATGCGTCCTCCATCGTCGCCGTCATCGTCGTCGTCACACGCGTCGATATTCTTCTGCATCACCGCCACCAGCTCCGGGTCCGGAAAGTCGGTAACGACGACCTGCTCCGCGCCCAGCACAGCCGCCACCAGCGACGGCAGCCCGGCCCCGGCCCCGAGCTCCAGCACCGTCCTGCCGCGGACCGTCTCGGGCCGGCGCTCGAGATAGTCGGCCGCCATCTTGGCTCCGTTCCACAAGTGGTGCGCCTCAGTCGGGCTGTGGCCTACTAGGTGTAGCGTCAGCGTCCTGCCGCTGTGCATCGTGTACGTCTGCTGCGTCGGCGGCGGCGTCGGCGGGTAAAAGTCTGGTGGCGACGCGGGCAGCGCGTCCAGGCCGTAGTCATCGTCGTCGTCGTCGTCGTCGTCTCTGTCCATCGTCGTCCGTGAAGTTGCCCTGCTTAGACGCCGCCCGTGGAACTGACAGGACACCGACGGCAAATGAATTTGCTGCTGTGGGACCGCGCCACGCTCAGCCACAAACCCCCCCAAAACACCATCAGTCCATCCATCACCCAAACCGCTGCCTCGCCAACTCCCTCAGCATCCCGACCGTCTCCTCCTCCCGAAGCTGCCACGCCCTCCGCTTCGCCTCATTAATCTCCCTCTGCGCCCTCTCCATCTCCTCGCGCCGCACCTGTCTCTCCGACTTGCGCCGACGCTCCCTGGCCTTCATCTGCCTGAACTCGTCCACCAAGTCCCCTCCGCCCATGAGGTCCTTCTCCGCCACGCCGTCTCCTGGGCTCTTGTCACGGAATTGCCGCATCTTGTCATTGGTCTCGCGCCGCTTCTCCATCCTGCGCTCGTGCGTTCCCGCTTCCGCCCGTGGCGCCAGCTCTTCCAGCCGTTCCTTCTGCTGTTTCCGATCCGCCTTGCGCGCCGCTCGTAGTACCGATCGCTCGGCCTCTTGGCTCTCTCGGATGAGCTCGTCGCGGACACTAAGGTCTTGGAGGGTTGGAATCTTTGCGCCGACCCGACGCTGGGGGTTGGCCTTATGATTATGAGGCAGGCTTGGCCCATAGTCGTCGTCGTCGTCGTCGTCGTCGTCATCTTTTTCTTCTTCTTCATCGTTCACGTGCTCGTCATCGTCATCGTCCGACGACACAGGCGGCGCCCCGGATTGTCTGCCATCTCCCCTCGTCTCCTCATCCCCGTCCTCTCCCCATCCTTCCTCCTCCAGCTTCGCGATACGCGCAAACGTGTCCGGATCGTACCAGCCCTCAGCGAGCTGGTTGCTATTCCATCTGCGCACGAACCGTTTCCATCTCCCCTTGAGCTCACGCTCATCCATTTCGTATGCATTCTTGCACTTCTGCACTCCCAGGTAGTAGGCAAAGAGCGATCCAAAGGCCTCAAGGTCCGACTTGACCAACGGCCGCGCTGAGAACGGGAGCTGCACTTCGACCCTGTCTTCGGTGTGGTGCGACGACGGCTGGTGCTGCCTCTTCGATCCCTTGGAGTGGTCTATTGGCGACGCCCTCCTTATCGGTCTCTTGGAATCTCTATCGGGCGACGCCGTCCCTCGCCGCTTCCGGGCCAGAGGCCGGTTGTCCGGTCGATAGAAGTCGCCATCAAGGCCGGATCCGCCCTCAGGCCGTGGGAGCCGACGTCGAGAGCGTCCAACGTCGTCGCGACTCGGCTCCGGCATCTTATCGCGAGAGGGTCGGTAGTGCTGAGCCATAACGTGCTTGGTTTGAAGTGCGAGTCCTGCTCACAGAGGCGCAAGTCGTGACGAGATGCGGCCTGCGCCACAAGCGTGCCACAAGCAGCCTGCAGCCTGCCAGGCAACGTCGCAAAACATCGGCTTACGTAATACCAACACTTCCCTCACGCAGATATCACGGTGGCAATGACGCAACAGTTGACCGTCGTTATACATAAACAGCACGTCTATCTGCCAGCGTCATACGAGCAGATAGCGTAGACAGCAACAGGCCCGCAAGCATTCCCCGGGGTATCGAATCATTTCAGCACCATGCTTCTCCTTGCAGACAGTCCAACAGCCCAAAGAAGCGCAAACCCATAGCTTTTAAATGCAGCATCTCTCCACGTCTCCTCCCAGCAATTCGAGTATAAATCGCACGATTTTTTCAAGGCGTCGCCGCGTCCTCGTCCGCCGGCCGCTCAGTATTCGACACGTTGTGAATGGCGCATCCGATGCATTGGCAGTCGTCGCCGCAGGGACAGCTGGCCGTGTCTCCCGCGCACGAATCACCAAAGGGGTAGCTGACGAAGAAGAAGTCGTTGGCCGACAGCGTCTGCTCTTCGCCGAGTCCCGATGTTCCGTCTGACGGCGTCTGCGGTGCCGTCGGCGACACCGTACCCTCGGTCTGGCTCGTGGCCGGCGTCGTTCCACCGGTGGTGTTTTGGGGACCACAGCAGCCACCATTTGTACTGCTCCTCCTGGTGCTTCCGTTTGTGCTCCCATTTACACTTCCGTTGATGCTTCCGTTGATGCTGTCGTCGACGGTTCTCGCGAAACCGTCGCCTTCGGCTCGTGGCTTCTGTCCGTCTTCGACCATGGTGTTCCACGCCGACCGCACATAATCCTGCGTCGCCTCGTTGTAAGGATGGGCCGCACAGCCAACGCACTGGCAAGTGTCTCCGCAGGTGCAGTGATGCGAAGTCCAAGACTCGTCGTTGGACGCGCCGTACGATGCTGGGGTGGCTGACATGCCAAAGGCAAAGGGCGCTACCGGCTGGGCAACGTTCAAGGTGGTCATGAACTGCTTCCATTGCTCCGGCTGGAGAGGCTGCAGAAAGGAGCCGAACTGCGGCGGGTAGTTGAAGATTGTCGGCTGGGAAAAGTAAGGATAAGGCATGGCCATGGTGGCTTGCAAGGGCGTCATCATGGGGCCGTTGGGCTGCGGGACGACTGCAGGTAGTAACGGCGGCTCGGGAGTCTTGGCTGTCGTCGCGCAGACGCCGTTAGTCTTGCCATCTGCCGATGAGCCGTTGGCGAGGGTCGGATCCGATGATGGTTGAGGCTGACGACCGTTGGTGGCGGCCCCGCAGCAGCCACCGTTCTGCGGCGCGGCACCGACCGCGGTGGAACCACCGTTCACAGGGCGGCCGTCGGAGGTGACTGGAGACTGAGGGGGGTATGAGAATATGGCCAAGGCGGGCTCCTCGGGGCCAAAGGTCCCATTTGTGGGCGTAAGGCTCAGACCATGATAGACATTCATGTCCTGCATGGGCAAGCTGTACGACGGCAGGATGTTGAGCTGGCCGGCGTCCATCCTCTCTAGACCGGTAACGTCGACCGAACCCGCCTTTGACGCGCTGGTCTTATTGTTGGCCTGTTTGTGGACTCGAAAGGCGGTCTTGGAGGGACTAGAGACGGTTTCGGCATCTTCAGCAGCAGCTTCCGAAGGGGCGGCCTGCACGCTGCCACAGCGACATTTCTGCTTCCTGGGAATGGCGGCCGTGACGGCGGCACACGAGCAGGCGCGAGACGTCGGGTGCGGACATGAGCTCAAGGGGCGGCCAGGCTTGCGAACAGGCACCATGAGCCGCTCATTTGCGTGAGTGCACTTGGTGGAGCGATGACCGCGGATGCAAGGCTCGCTTCACCGAGCTGTCAGTCAGCCGGAGATGACGGGGGGGGGGGTCAGCGGAATGACGACTTACCAGGCCATCTTCTGACCGTTGATGAGAGGCATGGCTGCGATGACGGCGCGATGGTGGGGTGGGTGACGCGTCTGCGGGGCGTGGACGAAGCATCCAACCTGAAAGAGGCCGGCGATGAACCCCGGAGTCCGGATCGGGACGAGGCTCCGGGAGGCGGCTGTCTGGCGATGAAGCGAGGGAGAGAGAAGGGGCGGAGAGAGGAGAGGGGTGGAGGGGGGCAGGCGGAGAGTCGGAGGGGAGGGTCGGAGGGGAGAGACAGAACGGCGCACAAAGAGAGCAGCGATGGATGGGTGTATGAGAGCCTGAAAGGTGTATGAGACGGGCGGATGGACAGGCCGACCGAACGGGATTGATAGACTCGGAGCAGCGCACAGCCACGCCAACGATTCGCAGTAGGAAGGCAGGTACCGCTTGCCTGCACACTACTATCTCACCGGTGGCCGCAGACGATGTATGTATGTAAACCGGATGGAAGGAGAGGAAAAGGAAAAAAAAAGAAAGGAAGAGATGCCCTGCCTGTCAGGCTGCCAATGACAGTCCGTGCCTCGTCTCCAGTCCACGATTCGTATTCGTCACCAAGCTCTGCAATGCTCTCCGGGCCGCGAGGCAGACTTTTCTTCTTTTTTTTTTCTCATTCTCTCCTCCTCCGTCTGGGTTCTAGATTACCCTATTGCCCTCCTGCCTTCCTGCCCTCCTGCCCTTACTCGTCCTAGAGGTACCTATGTATAGCCTCGCCGTCCGTGGCTTCCGGCGTGAAACGGCCAGAACCCACCCGGCCACGTGCGGCCCCGGCCCCGACCGCTGCGGACGGGCTCGGGCCCTGTTAGAAGCTGTTAAACCATCTATCCGCACACATGTATTCTTACATATTTCGTAAACACCTACACGGCCACAATCCCATGAAGGCTATGCACATACCTAGATAGGTAGGTATGTAGTTATGAACCAACACAGACTATTCGTACATACATACAGACGCAGCACTCGAGCCTCCATCCCCCGACTCCGCTCGACCCACCCGCCTGAGCAGGTTTCCATTGGGCCCTATCCTACCCGCGATAGGCGCGCTCCGTCATGGGACTCATGGCTCAACACCTTGATAAAGAACAGCTAGCCTCCATTGTCCGCTCCGTCCCGGGGCTGGCATCCTGATGGACTCTTCTCTTGCCCATCCACGCCACGCCCGTTTTCCTCTTGCCTCACTTCCCCTCCGAATCGTCCGACTCGGCGGCAAACATGTCGACCGCTCGCATCCGCTTGGGCGCTCGTCCTCCCTGCGGCTCTGCGTCCGCGCCGCTCTCGACGCCCTGTTGACTCTCTTGACCAGCCGTCGCGTGGGCGCCCTCTGCCGCGTCATGGGCCTGCGCGCCGCCGTTCTGCATGGCCGCCATGATGCTCTTCATCTCCTCTTCGCTAATCGGCTCGCCCATGACGTCGTCGTCGTCGTCTTCGTCGTCGACTGGCTCGCCCATAACATCGTCGCCGTCATTCATCGACTCTCTCTTCTTAACGTCGTTGGCATCTTCGCCCATTGTGCTGCCCTTCTGCTCTTGAACCACCTCCACTTTGCGCTCCACCGCTTCTTCCACCTTTGCCCTAGCCTCCAACTTTTCCTTGCTCGATGCGTCGTCCGTCTTGACCGACGGTGGCTTCTCAAACGCCGAAACAAAGTGCTCAAATGCCTTACCTTGAAACACGCACCAACCCTCCCAAAAGTTCAGAACGAGTCTGATGCTGCGTTTCCACTTCTCTGCTCGCATGCGTCCCCAGCCTTGCTTCTCGGGCATGATGCCCAAGAATTCAAACACCTGGAAATCCCTCAGCGCCTTCTCGAATAGGCCTCGGAACCTCCATGCGTGTCGGAAGACGGTCGTGGACGAAGACGACAGGATGTCGCTGACGACGTACAAACCTATCAGGCTGGCCGTGCTCGTGTCCAGACCCTCTGTTGCCGCCCCTTCTTCCGTGACTTGTCGTGTCTCGGTATTATTCTCCGTATTTGCGCCCGTCAAGGCAAAGGGCTTTCCAATGTTGGAGACGATCAGGTCGACGACCTCGGTCGGGCCTCGGTCGGCGTGCATGAGTGCGAAGGACGTGATCCTGGCGAGGTCTCCTTTGCGTAGTTTGGTCAGACTCACCGGAAGCCGGGCCAGGAGATGGACGAGCTTGGCCTTGTCCAGTGGGGCGAGAAAGGGTCGCTCGAGGTCGCTCGCATTGTTCTCGCGGTTGCCATCGCGGTCCATGTCCTCGTCGTCCGAGGAGTTATAGTCTGCGTCGGAAACGAACTCGTCAAGTTGACTGACGAATTCGAATGGCAACGGTTCGGGAACCTGCCAGGGGGGGCTGTCCTCGAAGATGCCAACGTGAGGCTCTCGTTTGGGATTGGCCTTGTATCCTGTCGTCAGTTGCCAGAGTCGCCAGCGGTACCAGACGCCGCCCGCGCTTCTCGAGTCCCAGAGCCAGGCCCATTTCTCCTCGCGCTGAACCTCGGGCCTCGACATGAGGAGCGCCTCAAACTCGGGCCCGTGCTCGAGAACGCGCTCGACAGTGGTGTGGATCAGACGCAACAGCCGTATATCGTCGGGTGCCGCGACGGGCACGTGAAAACGTTCCACTCGACCACCACCGCCCGCGTGATGGTAGGTAGACGGGGGTGCGAAGCCGCGATGATAGCCGTGCGGGCCGCCCTGCTTGTGCGGCATCGGTTTCTGCTCCACCATCTTTGCACCAAACGGCTGGAGGACGGCCGACGACGAAGGGAGCGACGCGGAAACGGTACTGGCAAGTGAGACTGCTGAAGAAAGATGGCGATGGATCGACAGATAAAACCCATAGCCCAGGTATCGGTTCTGAAGCGTGCTGACGGCCGCATCGAGGGCGCTTCCGGGCGACTCTCGCGAGAGCGTCACGATGGCGTTGGTGCGTCTCCTATCGCTGCTAGGCCCCGTGGGTGGCTCGATCTTGACGGCGTCGACCGTCAGTGTTTCGGGAATGAGAGCCTTGATGGCCGCCGGCGACGTTCCTGGGGGCATGTTGGATAGCTTCAGCTGAGCTTTAGCTATGGCCTTTAGCTCTGCGCGCTCCATGGCAGCCCTCTGCACCTGGTCCTCATCATCGCTGCCGTTGTTGAAGGCCTCGGAAATGGAAATGGTGCCCTTTCCGACATCCTGATGGGGACCGGTTAGGCGTCCCCGTTGATCCCTACCTCCCCTCGAGTACTCGTTGAAAGATCGCTTGGTGCCAAATGACGAGGGCGCAGGGCCCAAAGTTCCAGGACCGCTCTTCTTACTGCTAGACATGGCAAAATGACGCTTGCCCGTGGCGAGACCCGACGAAGGCGGGCCACCAAAGTGATGCCGAGGACGCTGAGGCGGCAATCCGCTGCGCCTTCGATCATCGTCTTCATCGTCATCGTTCTCGAAGCTGCGGACGAATTCTTTGTAGACGGCAGCAGTTTCGGCCTCGTCGCGTTTTCGCTTTGCCTCGGCCTCGGCTTTGGCTCGTTCAAAGGCCGACTGCTTGACGGGTTTCGCCAGCTTTGCCTCGACGTCGGGAAAGTCTGGGGGCGGCTTCCCGGAAGACATGTTGGCTAGATCTATCGTGCCCTATCTCAGGGCATCTCGGCTCGCGCTGTCGACGTGTGTAGCTTGTTGTGTGCCTACTTTTCGGTGGAAAAAAAAAAAATGGTGGCCTGTAGGCTGACGATTGACTGGGCAGCCTCAAGATGAGAAGGCCGTGCTGAGGTGGGTTACTTCTTAGCAATCCACGCGATTACGGCATAGCCCGTATATAAGCATAGATCACTACGTAGGTAGGTAGGTATTCAGGTATCCGAATAGATAGGTAGGCACCTAGGTACCTATGTATGCGTTACAAGCATACCCTACAACACGCCAGTGATGACCTCCCTCTCTACTGGGGGCCCATCCGTCCCTTCAGCCTTCTTAAGCTCCTCCTCCAGCACCATGCCTGCGACGCCCGCCCGGCTCTGGTCCAGCGTCCTCAAGCCACGAAACCTGCCATCAATCTCCCTTCCCTCCCCATCTTCGCCACTGTCCCTCCACATCCACTTGCGGCCCAGATCGCCTCCTCGTCCCAGCATGACGTCGACGACCTTATCGCCCAGCAAGGGGAGGAACTTGAAGCCGTGGCCGCTGTCCCCCGTCGCGACGAACAGGCCCTTCCACTCGGGATGCCAGTCGATGAGCCAGTTTCCATCCTTGGTGTCCGAGTACCAGCACAGCCGCGTCTCCTTCCATGGCCGCGTCTCCAGGCCCCCGATGGGAGTCAGGTCCCGCAGTCCACGTCGCAGGTCAGCGTCGGCTTCGGCGGGCAGTTTATAGACATCTCCGACGTCTCGTCGTGTCGAAGGTCGTGACACCATTATGGGCCCCATCTGCGCTGTCGTCGTCGCTGGAAGCGCCGAGTTGACGATTCGGGGGTTCAAGTAGCCGAAGCCGTGTCGTGCCACCTTGAGGACTCGCCCTCGGGGTGGGATGACGAAGAGTCCCGTGCTCAGGTTCAACACCGACGGCTGCTCTGCCATGATGGCGGCCTCTTGCTCTGTGAGTTCCACGAAGCCGATTGGTTGACCAGTGGCCTCGACCCGTCCCCGAAGATCGATCAATTCTCCGGTCCAGGCGCCGGCGGCAACGAGCACCACCTCGGCCTCGAGCACCTTGTCGTCGGAGAGTCTCGCGCCAACGACCCTATCATCCCTCGTCTCGAGCCGTTTGACCTTGGCACCAACAAAGTCGACTCTTTGAGTGGCCTCGACTCGTTTGTACAACCAGCTCATGGCCTTTCCTGCGTCAGCCCAGCCCGATCCCGTGTTGAGATAGCCCCAGTCGCCGGCGTGATCCGTCCCCAGATACTCGTCAAGGGCCTCTTTGCTCTCAAACGTCCGGACGTTGTCGGACGTGTCTCTGTTCTGCGTCATGTTCTGGCATCTTTTCCGCACCTGATCCAGCGCCCGAGTCACGTAACCGCCCGCTCGAGAGTCATCCGCCGCGAGGACGAGCCCCGATTGAGCGTACCGTTGCTGCCCACCAAGGTCATCGTCGCCTTGCTTCCTCCACTCCTCCTGCGCGGCCATGGCCAAGGCTGCGTAATCCCCGTCTGCGTAGTCAGGCCTTATGAGCCTCGAATGGTCCACGCTGGCCGCATCTGGCGGAGGGAACCGGCCATGGTCAGCACAATCGACGATGGTAATTGTCGTATCGTCGAAGAACGGTTGTTTCGTAAGCGACCATGCCGTGCTGAGCCCGAAGACTCCTGAACCAACGATGAGGACAGATAGTGGCGCCTCTTCCATCGTCGCAATGGGGAGACGGGAGGTCACGACCATGAGCTCGCGGGCAGCCAAGCGAGTATTTAACTTCAAATGGCCCTCGTCCATTAACGAATGGCAAGATAGTGACTCATTCGGCCGTCGGGGACGGGCTCCTCAACACTCTGTGCCGCCATTGAGGACACCTCATGGCCAATCATCAAGTCATATCGGCACTGCGGAGACGCCCAATGGGTATGGACACTTGTTTTGAGGCAATATGCTATCTGCGGAGAACGCGACTCTGACGAGTCATCAACTGCATATCTCTCGAAAAGCGTTGGCCTCGACGCAGTCCAAATCTTGAGCCTCTGCAGGCCGTCTCGTACAATCTCTGCCTCCCCTTCCTGACCTGGTATCCCGCGGCCGCCTGTACACAGCTGCCGCAACCTGAGATTTTCAACCGAAAACATTAAGGCTCGCCGGTACCAACTGGTACTTCCGTCCGAATGACAGTGGCCGCCATCAATCTATATATGGTCGGGTGAATGGCAGTCTCGTGGTAGGATTTTTTTCACCGAAAGCATGTTCTTCGAATCGAAGAGAAAAAAAAAACGGAAAGAGGCATCTCCTACCCTTCCTTTGCCAACGCCAATGCAATGCGAAATCGAATGATACAAGGCCGGTCCGCACCTTGACGGTTGTGTCCTACCGTAGTGGGACCGATCCAGATATGTCGAGAGAGCAATCGTGATATCGTGACCGAGGGTCTAGTCGTACAAACCAACGGAGGGCGAGCTCGTCGCAGATTAGACGACGACGTGGTCTGTCTAAACTTTGCGAAAGTCTGATGAATAAAGCACGTTAGCAGCTGCATGCAGGTTGGAAAAATCCGGGGCTTTCAACTAACCCTGAAGGACGGGGTAAATCATCTCAAAGGCTTGATAGATTTCCTCGCGGACTTTGGCGCCAGTCAAGACGATTTTGCCGCTCACGAAGATCAAGAGAACGATCTTGGGCTTGATCATGCGGTAGATGAGACCGGGGAAAAGCTCAGGCTCGTAAGAACTGAAGTTGTGATGGCGCGAAGCCAGTCCTTCGAGGCGAATAGGAAACTTGATGTCGCATGAACCCACAATATTCTGAATCTTGAAGTCGGTGAATTTGGCGTTGAATCCGAGCTTCTGGATAATGCGGGCATATTTGCGAGACGCAAGCTTAGAGTCGTCCTCCGATTTGGCGCCTGTGACAACCATCTTGCCGCTGGCAAAGATCAAAGCAGTCGTTTTGGGATCGCGGATCCGCATGATAACGGCAGCGAAACGCTTCAAATAGTCAGATCAAGAGGCAACAGTGTAGAACGGAAAAATGGACAAACCTTAGGATTGTACTCAGCGTTTCTGGCATGCAGGGCAATCGTCTTCAAGTCCAAACGGCAATCGAGATTGACCGTGGCAACGATGTTCCTTTAAACCATTGAGCAAAGCACCACAGCATCACGCCAAATGCAAGAAAACATACTGCAATGTAGGCGTAATGCCACTGGGACCCTGGGTCGCGGCGGGCGTGGCGGCGGGCGTGGCGGGAGTGACCCCATTGCCAGCAACCGCCTGCTGCACGTTGACGCCAGTGCGCTGAAGGCCATCGCTCGAAGGCGGCGTCAGGTCGTTGGTCGCTCCGGGGAACGACAACGAGCCCGGGGCGGTGAAAGCCCTAGCCTGAGCCGCGTTGGATGGATGGGTTTGAATGCCTTCCATGATAACCGTGCGACCAGGGGCATTGTTTCGGGGAGCCTGGATGCCTTCCATGACGACCGAGCAAACAGCCTGATGCAGATGTAGACGAAAACTGACGCAAAGCAGATCTAAAAAAACGGTTAGCGACGATGCTGAGAGGCAAATGTTCAGAGCTTGGACGGATGTGGGTTGTGGGGTGCAGAAGAATTGTGGTGGGTTGAGGGGAGGAAAAAAAAATTTCACAGCCAAAAAGAGAGAACTTGACAACGGCGTTGGCTGAGGCCTGAAAATCAAGGCACGACAGCCAGCTGGCTGCCAGCCCGTAAACCACGCCAACGAGTGCCAAAAGAGCAGAAAGAGAAACGCCATGGGGTTAAACATACCACTTGCGGGAGATGAACAAATGAATGCCTCCCCTACAAATGATGCTCAAGCGAGATGGATTTTCTTTGCGACGGCCCAAGGTCCAGGCGTAGCGCAGATGGCAAAGCGAGCCGAGAGTGCGGTATCGCGGCGGATCGACAGCAGCCGGCTCCCGTTTTACTTGAAGAATAACTCTTTTCTCTTTGGGTTTTCTATCGTTGTCTACGGACGCGCAACGACCGGCGGCGGCGAGGACGGTATTTCGCTCCTTTGTCTCGATCGCGATCAACGAGGTCGGGAGGAACAAACGTGTCCTGGTGCCAACGGCCCTGTTCGCGGGAATCGGCCTGCGAGGCGGCAGGATCTCGCTGTCTCCAAAGAACGCTCGACCTGGTGGGTGATGAGGAGAGACAGAGGAGGAGGAGAAGAAAAGATAAGGGGAGGAAGAGAGGTGCGATGGTCAGCCAAAACAAGTGGGGCGTGACGTCGCGGGGGGGGGGGGGGGGGGGAAAATTTTCCAAGGGCAGGCGGGCGCGAGCGAGGTACGAAGGTACAACAGGCCAGGCCGACGTCAGGACTTCCGCGCTCAGAGAAGAGGGGGGGGGCTGCGCACCGGGGCGGGCTGGGGGATGGCCCGGGTACTTATAATTTTGGCACTCGCAGGCCCAAGGCATTTCCCAGGCAACAGCAGACTGTGTGGTACCGCCGCGGGCAGGCTAGGCCTGGTGTTAGCGCGCGCGCTAACGGCGGCCCCAGCCAATCAGAAGTCGGAGGAGCCATGACTTTATCTCCTCGGACCCCACCCTGCAGTCCGGTCCAACCTCAACAGACCCCCCCCCCTGAGGTAGCGGCGAGGTACCGCTGTAGCAGCCAGTTGCTCACGGTACTCGGCATCTGGCACGGACGAGGCTGTGCGCGTCGCAGTCTTTCCTTTTCTCCTTGTTGCCTCATTGCTCCGATTCCGAATCTCGACTTCGTTTCTTCTCTCGAGCCGGCGTCTTCTTTCTTGCGCCGCGACGAGTGACGCCACTCTGCGCCGTGTTTTTTTCGCACGACCCGAGGCATCGCAGGAGCTGAGCCTCTTCATCATACCTACCTCTTCACCTACTTACCGTTTTTCGCCTCTGCATCCTTCCGCGACGGATCATACATACATACATACATATATGTGTACATACATTCAGCATAAGCATCTCGCCTCAGTCGATCGAATATCGAGCAGAGGGGAGCACCTGAGGGGAGAAAAAGGGGCCGATGGGGGCGCTGTTCAAGCGGCAGGAAATTATCGGTTGGCTGCGCAGCCACTGCCCCCCTTACTCCATCTCCTCCGCGAGGGGGGCAAAGAAGCCCACTGATGCCCACCAGCCATCCACGCCGAAATTGCTTCTTGTCACCCTTCGACTGCCCCCTCGCATACATATGTACATACATACGAACACACAATGCGGACGGCACTCTGAGACCTGCCCCTGGATCGATGCAGCATACGAGAGCGTTTCCCCAGCAAAGGCCGTGCTCCTGACGTACATACATACATACATACATACATACATGGATGCTACATTCGCCGAGCCGCGCGTCCACGACTGATTCGCGTCGCACCCTCGAAAGAAATTCTGGCTCGCGGTGAGTCACGTCCAACCATGCGTCGTGGCCTGTTTGCCGTCGTCTGAGTGGCTGGCGCTACCGTCCAATCAGCTGTCGAGGATACGTTCCGGGGTGGGCGCGCCAGGTCGCGTTGTCGCCGCGCCTCGTCATCGCCGACGCCGAGATGCTCCCTGTTGCTTCGAGACTTGCTTGTTTGCCGGGTCCCGTCGCATTTCTCTCATGGGCCCTTGAGGCCGTCATGGCAGGAATCGTATCGTACCCGCTACCGCTAGCCTACCTCCTTTCGCGACACAGCTCCAGTTTGTGTGGCCCATAACTTATAAGCCAAGGTAAGTACCGCACTAACAATTTCTCTCCCTCGTGACCTAGCGCGACTCGTCGCCGGTCTTGTCCCGGCGCTTCCGGACTTTTCGATGCTTGACCGGCAGAAGCAAAGGAGCGTCTCACGGCAAAGTCCAGCCATCATGCATCCTTTTGCTTTCCCTTTCTCCCCCCTCTCGTCGTTCGCTTTGTCTTTTCCCCCTTCCTGTGCATTGTAACAGCTTTGTCTACGGCGTCTGTATATTGAACGAGAGCGACCGCATCCATCTCGCCAATGCGGGCCTGCTCGCCCGTGTTCGCGCGTCAGGGTTTCGACTGGAACGGACACGTGGAATGTCCGCGCGCGGCTCCCTCCCTGTCTCACGTCGACATGAACTCTCTTTTGGGTAGTCTCGTGTGGGTTCGACGATTCGACGCCCTTCACGACACCCCCCCCCTTCCCCCCCCCCCTCCACTCGCCCACGGCTCCCCGCTTCGGCATGCCAGCAGGCTCTCGGGACATGTGCGCGCGATAGTCGACGACGTCGGCCGCCACGTTGCTGTCAAGTGTCAAGTCATGTAGTACTTGGGGCCTTCGCCTCCCTGGGGCACCTGCCAGTTGATATCTTGCTGAGGAGCCTTGATATCGCACGTCTTGCAGTGGATGCAGCTGCTCCCGTCAGCTCGTCTTCGGGAGGTAAGCAAAAGGGAAAGGGGTCTCACTTTTGGGCGTTGATTTGGAACCTAACCCCGTGCGGCTTCGACGCGTCCTCGACGTATTCGTACACGCCAGCCGGGCAGAAGCGGTTCTCTAGCCCCTTGAAGGCGGGATAGGCCTTGTCGGTGTGAGCATCCCAGTCGGCCACCTGTAGGTGAACCGGCTGGTCCTCTTCGTGATTGGTTCCGGTGCGGGAGACGCTGGTCAATATGTCGAAGCTGATTTTGCCGTCGGGCTTTTCGTAGTCGATCTTGGGATACCGGTCCGCCGGCTGGGTGGCGGCATGGTCAGGCTCTTTGTGCTTCAGCGTCCAGGGTGACCTGCCCTTGAGAAGAAAGGCCTCGAGGCCGGAATAGGCCAAGCCGCCGTATACGCCCAGGGGCGTGTGGAAAGAGGGACGCATATTGCGCACCTCCCTGAGCTCCTTCCAGACGGACGACTGACGGAGCGAGTCCTCATAGTCGTAGAGAAAGACGGTGCCGTCGCTGCTCTGGCTCAGGGCCGTCCACGCCGCCTCGGCCGCCAGCATGCCCGACTTGATGGCGTTGTGGGTGCCCTTGACCTTGGGGACGTTGACGAAGCCCGCAGAGTCTCCGATGAGGGCGCCGCCGGGGAAGGCTACCTTTGGGATGGACTGAAACCCGCCCTCGACCAGGGAGCGGGCGCCGTAGGATATACACTTGCCGCCCTCGATGACTCTGCTGAAGAGCGGATGGTGCTTCAGCTTCTGGAACTCCTGGTAGGGCGACATCCACGGGTTGCGGTAGTCGAGCGAGACGACCATCCCCAGCGAGACGAGGTTGTCGCCAAAATGGTACATGAAGGAACCGCCGTAGACGTCCCTTGGCAGTGGGTAGCCCATGGCATGCACGACGCGGCCGCTCTCGAACTTGGCCGGGTCGACCTCCCAAAGCTCCTTGAGGCCGAGGCCGTACGTCTGGTGCTGGCTGTCTTTTCGTAGGTCGAACTTGTTGATGACCTGCTTGCTGAGGCTGCCGTGACAGCCCTCGGCGAAGAGAGTCAAGCGCGCGTGAAACTCCATTCCGGGCTGGAAGGTATCCTTGCGGCGCCCATCTTTAGCGATTCCCACGTCGTTGGTGGCGACGCCCTTGACAGAGCCGTCCGGACCGTACAGGACTTCTGCGGCCGCGAATCCGGGATAGACCTCGACGCCCGCCTCCTCGGCCTGCTCGCCGAGCCACTTGACGAACTGGTTGAGACTGACGATGTAGTTTCCATGGTTGCTCATCTGCGGCGGCGCCGGTAGCGGGATGGCAGCCGAGCGGGTGAGGAAGCGCATGTGGTCGGCGCCCGCGGGCGTAGCATGCTGGAATCGCGAAGGGTTATCGTCGTCGATCCAGTTGGGTAGCAATTCCCTGAGCGACGTGGGCTGCAGCACGGCGCCGGAGAGGATATGACCGCCGACATCACCGGCCTTTTCCAGCACCAAGACACGGAAGTCATCGCGTTCGGCCGCCAGCTGCTTGAGCCGGATGGCGGCGCTCAAGCCAGCAGGTCCGCCGCCGACGATACACACGTCCACCTGATCCGATTCGCGTTCGGGGGTTCCGTGCTCGTCCGTTGGCCGTCGCCGAGGGACGCCCGCGCTGAACCATCGCCTGGGCCGGCTGCCAGCGGCGGCGGAGAGGACGGATCGCAGCGTGGTCGTGGTCAAGGTCGTCGTGGTCGTCGTGGTCGTCGTGGTCGTCGCGGTCGTCGTCAACGCCGGCTGGAGCGGCGTCCGGCACGAAGGGCGCGTGCAGCATCGGCTGGCGATGGCGGCTCGTGATGCGCACCTGGCGACGACAGCTGAAGGGGCAGCCATGTCGTCGTCTTCTCCTTTGTTGTTTTTAGCTGATGAAGATGCGAGCTCGAGACCAATCTGGTCGGAGTAGAAGCCCAAGTGGCTTTGCAATTGGCTCTTTCGCCATTGGTTCGCTTCCGGGTGGCGACCGGTCGGCCGGGACGCTAACAGATCAGTCCCGAGGGAAGCCGCTGCACGTGCCTCGTCGAGCCATCATCAGTTTTATCGATAGCGATCTGAGAGGCCAAACCAACCTACATACCTATTCGGCTGTAAGGCTGTGACGAACCAACAAAACTTCCATCCCGTTCGGGACGAACACCTCCTTTCCCTTCCTTACCCGGTTACCCCCCTGTTAGCTGTGATGTCAGATGCACAACTTATGTACTGATGCGCACCGCTAATGCAGCATCCGTCTCATCCTCCATAAACCATGAACGCCTTCCTGTTCGCCACCTCATCTCCGTCACGCTACATCAGTGCCTCGAAGATGCCCAACGCCTCTGGCGGGCCGATTCGGGAGACACCGCGAGGGGGGGGGGGTGGGGGTTTGAGACACGCGAGGTCCTCGCCTCGGGCAGACTCGGCTCGCACCACGATCACATCCGGACGAGACTGTCCGGCTTCCCGCAGCGTCAACAAACACAGCCGATGCTGCCACAGATGCATACAGCCCCATCCCTTGTGTACAAATTTCATACATACGCTTGCTGTGCGCTTGTAATTCATCAGACTAGTTTATACACGCGACTCTTCGCAAGAACCCGCAATCGTCAAATCGTAATCCGCGACTCCCGTCTAACTCAGATCGAAGCCGGCCCCCGATGTCACGGCGTAGAGCAGCTTCTGTCTTAGCGTCTCCTCAGTCGTGTATCGCGGCAACTTAAGCAGGTTGACGCACGTGCTCGTGCTGGGAAGCCGCTCCTCATCCGTCCCGCCGTCCCTGATGCTGAACTTGGGCCGCAGCTGCGAGAAGCCCAGGAGCGGCGCCCGCGGAGTCGAGCTGACATACTTAAGCACGTCGCGCCTCTGCGCGTCGGCGAAACCCTCCATCACCTTCCAGAACAGCTTGATGGTCGGATGCTCTTGCTGATCGTCACCAATCTCGTACAGGCCGCTGTAGACCGTGTTCCGTCGAAGGTCGGCCACGTCAATCTCGGACGAATCGCCGCCGACGAGACGCTGAAGCTCCGACTGGTTGAACATGGAGAGCCAGGAGGGGCGTATCATGGCGTGGAGGCCACGTAAGAAGGCCGCCGTCTGCGCCGCCGGCTGCACCACGAGCCTGTGACGCGCCATGTACGATATGTACAGCAGCCGGTTATCGTTATCGACGGCCGTCTGGTCGCCGTTGAGTATCAACTTCCTCGTCACCGTCTTCATCGCATCTCCGGGCCTCGAGACCTGGTCCTCCACAGTGAAGTCGAAGCCCAGCTCAAGCACGTCGCCTGGGTAGTTCTTCAGCCGCAGCATGCCCTTGTAGAAATCTTCATCCATGTCCCGCAGGTCGTTGATGCTGCCTTTGTACGTGTTCTCCATCTTGGGACCCGCCGAAGGCCACTTGAGCAGGAAAAAGCCCGCAAATGCAAGGTCGACGAGGATCCCCTCGTACAGACACTTGCCCACGATCCGTCCCAGAAACTCGAAGCGCTTGAAGAGGCTCACCATGGCCTCGTTCCATTCGGCATCCCTCTCTGTCAATCCCTTGTTTCTGAGCACTTCGCGGAGGACGTCTGTCGCCGTGGGGTTGGGGAAAAGTAAGCCCTGCTCGTTGTTAACGAACATGCCCTCGGTGCCGCTCTGAGTCCCAAACGCCTCCGTCGTGACGCTCGTCAGGAACTCTTTGGTCACGCCGCCCCCGTCGATGCCCGCCTCGGGCGTGTCGAAACGGTCCACAAAGGTGATCTGGATAGGATCTTTCAAGCCATCCCCCAACTGGTAAAAGTGTTCGTACGCGTCTTCGAACAGCTGTCCGCGTCGAATCTTGGCATGATGTCTGGCATAGGGATGCAACGGAAACATCTGAAAGAAGCCGTCCACGCCCCTGTGCTGGCTGTCCAAAGTGACAAACTGTCGAAAGATCATGACACGCGTTTCGAAGGGGACGACGAAGGGCATGTTCTTGAGGATCTCGAGCTTCGGTCCCATTTCCGCCAATCTGCGGTCCCGTTGAGCACGCTTCTGCTGGCTCCTGAGCCTTTCCAGGCGAGCGTGACGCGAGAGACGCTGCCCGGCCATGGTCGAGTGAAACCCAGAATCGGACTCGTAGCCAGGCTGCGTGGATCCGGCGTCTTCGTCGCTGTTCTCTGCCTCCTCCATGCTGCGTCGCTGCTCCTCCTCTATGACGGCGCTGATAAAATCTTCCTGCTCGATCTTATCCGTCATGAGCCAACCGTCGGCCGGCATGAAGTGCTTTCTGGAATCCCTCTCATAAATCATCTTGAGCGGCGTCGTGACAATAATTCGAAGGCCGTCGAGGTCGAGCTTTGTCGAGGGCCGGGAAGCGTTGGCCGACATCACATCGCCAGGCCTTTCACCGCCCAGGTACGTGTCGAGACGAGTCTTTGCACTCGATTCGACCACACTCTTACTGACCCTTAACTCGTTGGCTTTGTAATGCAGCGCAAAGGCCGCATTCTTGAGAAAAATTGAGAGCGACTTGACGTCCTCGAGCGGCAGGCTGCAGGACCGTAGTCGCGAGTTGGGCGGAGCGGTTTGCAACGGATGCGGGTTCATGCCGCTAAAGAAGTCTTCATCGTCGCTGAGGCGCAAGACGAAGATGTAAAGCTCCAGGAAAAGGAGTATGATGCGCCACTCCTGCTCCTCAACGGTCTCGCTAAGAAGCTGCGAGGTCGAACTGAGATAGCGACGGAGAACGACGGAGGGCTGTTCAGACTCCGTCTTCAGCTTCTGAAAGACTGAAGTTTCCTTCATCATGTGCCATAGAAACTTGACGATGGGCACACGACCTGCGGCGGTCGGTATTTGCTGGAGGAAGAGTCGCATGCGAGTATCGTCGGCGCTGGCCGGGAAGCAATGCAGAAGTGTCAGTATATAACCTGCCAAGACACTCGTCCCCTGGAACTCGTGGCACGAGGTCTGAGCCAAGCTGGCCGAGAAGTCGTGCAAGAGCTTGGAAATGCCATCCTCGTCGACGAGGGAAAGCAGTAGCCGCGAAACATAGGTCTGCGCGGAAGAGTCCGAGGAGCTGTCGGCTTCACTGTCTGGCACAGATCTCGAGCCAAGCCACACGCTAATCTCGGACGATAAAAATGGCAGTTGCGAAAACAGCGCGCTGACATAGACGAAATTGTCGAGGGGATTGAGCCACAGACGACCCAGGTCAATGAAATGAGCCAGCAGGCTCAAGAGCCGCTCCTTGGAGACAGGTACAGCTGGGTGGACCGCGTAGCTTTCCCGAATGGTCTCGGAAAGCTTGCGTGCTTCAATGCCTTGAGCGAACAGGGCGATGTTGTCTTCGAACAGAGTCAAATCGTCCGTCGCCAAGAATTCACAAGCTAGGGCCTTGTACGCGGCAGACTCTGTAATGCCCCGGCGTCAGAAGACTTGATCGATAGGACTGCATTAATTTCGAGGCAGCGGCGTTTGCTCACCGAAGTCCGACGTCGCTCTCAAAGGCCAGGTGACGGCATTGGCCAGTAACTGTTTCGACGGCTCGGAGTCTCGAGAACGACATAACTGGGCAAGGGCCCTGTAGTATTGGTCGACAGAACCGGCGAGAGAGTCGGGATAGCGCTCGACTATGCGAGCCAGCAACTGCAACAGATACGCCAGGTCTTGTGAAATGCCGCTGGAGCGGTCATCAGCACCGAGCGAAATGGGCCGGCAAAAGTGCATACACACCTTCTCGACGAGGACTCTACATCAAGTGACCGAACGAGAATCGTGGCTAGATTCCGCAGCCAGAAAATATGAGCATCTGCCGAGACCAGTCTTTCCAGAGGCGCGGCGTGGGAGAGACGGGCGAAGAGACTGGCGCGCCGTACGTCGTCGGAGCGTCGGGCGGAGAAGAAGGCGAAAAGCAGGTTGAAGGCAGTGACTGGCGGCACGTCCTGGCTAGCAGTCGCATTCGGGCGGCAGAGGTCATCAAATTGTCGTCTCCAGCCATCGCCCAGAAGGCGTCTCGTCCGATGACCCCTCCACACGCGTTCGATATTGCAGGCAGCTTTCACGCGCAGGCGGTCGAGCTGGCGCTTCTCCCGCTCGGCTTGGGCATCTGAAACAGTCTTGGTAGCATTAGAAGCGAGCGAAGGGGTCCACGAGGTGTTGGTGAAGGGATTGCCGGCCTGGCCGCTCAGGTTCACATTTCGGGGACGCTTGGAGCTGCCGGTGAAGGTTGAGAACATGGTGAGGGCTCGAGGCTACTGGCTAGACGAGCCGAGCGACCATGATAGAGATGAAAGACTGAAACTCCACGAGAGGTGGTGGAAGGCTATTTGGAAGGAGGAAACGGGGCAAGATTCAAGCCTCTGCTCTGCTGCCTTGGGGGAATTGGCGCCTGGCTTCGCAGATGAGGTCAGGCGGAGAGCTGATAAGATAAGGAAGACGACTGGCGGGATTTGGAGGCCGAGGCTGTGCGTGCCTCAGCCACAGGTGGGCGCGGCTGAAGACGGGCAGGGCAGTACGAGCAAGCGTAAGCAGCACTGTAGAAAACGAGCTCTGGACTGGATTCTGGATTCTCTGCGGCTGACCCGCGGTTCTCGCGAAAGGGAAGAGAATGGAAACGATGGGTTGTTGTTCGTATGTTGTTCCAATAGCCACTGATGGGCTAGGTAGGTGGTAGGAACCTACCTACCTACCTCCTACCGACACCATTACGAATAGCAATATCACATTCACAACTCGCTTGCGTCGGCAGTCGAGTCATAACAAAAAAGAGCCGGCTTCCGATGCACACAAACAGTGCGCGTCTCTCGTAGAGTCGTGACTCTCCGGGCGGTGTGGGTGCTTGCCGCATCAAACCAAGGGCTTATTACTTGAATTTCGTCTGACGTCTACAGTGTGCGCTACCACGCGCCTACGGCTGGAGCTTTAGCACCCGTCGCGGGTTCCGCTCCCGTATAGCGCTTCTCCACAGGGCACTCACGACCTGAAGGGGCAGCTACCCCACAGGACACTTACGGGGAAAAAGTCAAGGGTCCCAGGTCGCTCCGCACTCCCGTACTGTGCAAGTTGTCTGTTGAAAAAATCCCATTGCGAGCATTTTTTCCTCCTTTCTTTCTTCCCTTCTTAACCCTTTATCACGACCCCCCCCCCCCGAAAAAACACCCAACACGCCGAAGAATAAAGTCGGCTCAGAAGAACGGTCTTTGCACTAGTTCTCCTGGTCCTGCTCTCGTTCTTCCGTCGAAAAAAAAAATCCCCCAAAAAAAATTGAAAACCACGAAAAAAAAAAAATTCCTCCCTCGCCTTTGCCAACGACGACGACTCGGCGCGCAACATCGTCAAACACTCATCCAGTCCATCTCGCGTCGTTCATCACCTCTTTGCCGCTACTGTCGCTTTGCCTGCCGTCCTCGTCTCTCTTCAGCTAGTGTGTTACCCTGCCTCCCACAAAGCCTCTCTCACGGCCGCGTGGTTTTCGTTGCTGACTTGCTGGGAAGCCCGTGTGATCTTAACCGTTTGCGACGATAGAAATGGCCGCTCCCACTGCACCCAGCGCTGTTGATCAGCTCGCTAGCGACCTCGCAAGCGCCTCCATTAATGGCAACGCTGACGCCAGGGCTCCCGTCATCGACACCAATGTCGCCGCGGGTGCCACCGACGATGCCTCGGGCCCGACGCCCAACTCGGCCGTCCCGCACCCCCAGAACTCGGCTTCCCTCTATGTCGGCGAGCTCGACTTCTCCGTCACTGAGGCTATGCTGTTTGAGCTCTTCTCCCAGATCGGTGCCGTCGCTTCCATCCGTGTCTGTCGCGACGCTGTTACCCGTCGCTCGCTGGGCTACGCGTACGTCAACTACAACTCGACTGCCGATGGCGAAAAGGCCCTCGAGGAACTCAACTATACCCTAATCAAGGGTCGCCCCTGTCGCATCATGTGGTCTCAGCGCGACCCGGCCCTTCGCAAGACTGGACAGGGCAATGTTTTCATTAAAAACCTCGATGTCGCCATCGATAACAAGGCTCTTCATGACACCTTTGCTGCCTTTGGCAACATTCTCAGCTGCAAGGTCGCCCAGGACGAGAATGGCAACTCCAAGGGATATGGCTTCGTCCACTACGAGACTGATGAGGCTGCGCAACAGGCTATCAAGCACGTTAATGGCATGCTTCTCAACGAGAAAAAAGTCTATGTCGGCCATCACATTCCCAAGAAGGATCGCCAGAGCAAGTTTGAGGAGATGAAGGCCAACTTCACGAACGTCTACGTCAAGAACATCGCCCCCGAGGCCAGCGACGACGAGTTCCGCGATATCTTTGAGAGGCACGGCGAAATAACGTCGTCCTCTCTTGCCCGCGACCAGGACGGCAAAAGCCGTGGATTTGGCTTTGTCAACTTCGCTACCCACGAGGCCGCTGCCAAGGCTGTTGACGAGCTCAACGGCAAGGATTTCCATGGCCAGGATCTCTACGTCAGCCGTGCCCAGAAGAAGCACGAACGTGAAGAGGAGCTTCGCAGGTCTTACGAGGCGGCCCGTCTCGAAAAGGCCAGCAAGTACCAGGGTGTCAACCTCTACATCAAGAACCTGGACGATGAGGTGGATGACGAGAAGCTTCGCCTGATGTTCTCTGAATTCGGCCCCATCACTTCGGCCAAGGTCATGCGCGACTCGCCGCTCGAAGGTGGAGAGGACAAGGACGTCAAGGACAGAGAGAACAAGAAGGACGACGGTAAGGACAGCGACGAAGATGACCAGTCCGACAGGAAGTCGGACAAGCGAGACAGGAGGCTCGGTAAGAGCAAGGGCTTCGGTTTCGTTTGCTTCAGCAACCCCGACGATGCCACAAAGGCCGTGGCCGAGATGAACCAGCGCATGGTCAACGGCAAGCCCCTTTACGTCGCTCTGGCTCAGCGCAAGGACGTTCGCAAGAGCCAGCTGGAGGCCAGCATCCAGGCTCGCAACCAGCTTCGCATGCAGCAGGCGGTGGCCGCCGCCGGTATGACGCAGCAGTACATACAGCCTCCCGTCTTTTACGCGCCCGGCCAGCAGGCCGGATTCCTGCCCCAGGGCGGCCGCGGCATGGCCTTTCCCCAGCCGGCCATGGGCATGGGCGGCGTCCAGGGCGGTCGCCCGGCACAGTTCCCCGGATATCCTCAGCAGGGGGGTCGCGGTGGCGTCCCTCAGCAGATGCCTCCCAGCATGTACGGCATGCCGGGCCAGTACCCTCCTCAGTACGGCCAGCCCGGAACGCCTCAGTTCCTGGCGGCCATGCAGCAGGCTCAGCAAGCTGCTGCCCTCGCTGGCGGACGGGGAGGTCCTCAGGCCGGCCGGGGCGGCATACCCGGCGTACCCCCTGCGGCGCCGGCCGGCATGCCCGGCGCTGGCATGCCCGGCTTCCCTCCTAACAACCGGCAGCAGGGCGGCATGGGCCGCGGCGGCGGCGCCAATGGCGGTGGACGCAACGGAGGCTTCCCTAACCAAGGTGGCCGTGGTGGCGACATGAACGCCACGGCCATGCTGCAGTCCCAGATCGCTGGAGCGCAGCCGGCTCAGCAGAAGCAGCTCCTGGGCGAGATGATTTTCCCCAAGATCCAGGCCATCAACTCGGAGTTGGCGGGCAAGATCACGGGCATGCTTCTCGAGATGGAGAACTCGGAGCTGATCAATCTGTAAGTTGACAAGTCATGACACCCTCGGCGACGGATGGCTGATGCCAAAGCTTCATAGTATCGAGGATGAGTCTGCGCTCAAGGCCAAGGTGGACGAGGCTCTCACTGTCTACGACGAGTACATCAAGGGCCAGGGCGGTCCCGGGCCCGAGGGCCATGAGGGCAAGAAGGAGGAGGTGCCCAAGGTGTAGATGTGGCGAGCCGACATGACGCTCCCACCATCTCATTTCTATCTGTTTTTTTTTTCTTCTCCTTTATCCCCCATCTTCATCATGGCTTACTCCACGCTCCCTGCGATGTGGAGGCGACGGTCGATGGCCGTCGAGAACTGCATCATGTACGGATAGACGTCTTTGCTATTTCACCGGGAGTACAAAAGTTGTCGGACCCCGATGCCAAGGGTGTTCTCGGGTCCGAGAAGAGAAGGCTGTCGTGTGGCCAGCGCTCGGTGATGGCGGTAACGCAGTCGAACGGCGCTGGGAGGAAGGATATCGGTTTTCGTGGAACAAGCCTGGATGCTGGCCTATACCCCCCCTCCTCAAACCAGAGAGCATCGATCCATCTCAAGATTGGCCTGCGTTTTCCTAGTCGTTACGACAGTTGTTAGGAGGATACGACTCTATAATATACGATGATGCGAAGACGGCTGATGCTCGTGGATGGGGGCTTCATGTGACGTGGGATGGAGCATGTATCGACATGGTCCCATGGGTAAGGTAGGTAGGTAGGTAGGTAAGCTCGAAAGTCATCTGTGCAAGACTTTTGTTTATATATTTTTTGTCGAATTTTATTTTTGAAGTTTTTTTTTTTTATACAGAGTTGGGTGTGACTCGGAAGGCATCGACGGGTCCTCGATGAGAGGCCGAGCAGTCCCATGAGAGAGAGAGAGAGAGAGAGAGATACAAGGACTCAAAAAGTCCACAATGCCATTTGCCAATACAGGAATCCAGAAGAAAAGACGACAGAAAGAGACGGAGGGTGATTCGGGGTAAGTTCGGTGTGGTCCCCTCTCCGGGGGATGGATGGGAGGCATGGAGGGGGTTGACTTGTGCGGTAGGAGGAAGGGTAAGGTTGAGTAGCATCAGGGTCATAAGGTGGCCGAGTTATAGACGTCGTCGTCGTCGTCGGCGGCGCCGATCTCGGGCGTGAGGTCGTACTTCTTACTGCGGTCGATGGAGTAGAGCGTCTCCATGACCTTGGTCTTTTGCTGACGGCGTATGTCGGAGAGGTAATCGCGGACGCCCGCGATGCCGCGGATCTGATCCTCGAGGGTGAGGGTGCTGGAGTTGAGGCCGCGGACGAGATGGGAAGCCAGCTTGCCGCGGAGGGATTCGAGGGACGACTTGAGAGTCAGGAGCTTGCCGTGGTGGCTGACGAGGTTGCCCTTGTTGCGGACCGTCTTCTGGCGGACGTTGTGGAGGAGGGCCTTGTTGCGCTCGAACTTGCGGAGTTCGGCGGCTCGGGGGCCGAGCATGCGGGCCCAGAGTCCGGATAGGAGCTCGGCGTGGAACTCGTCCTGCGTCGAGGACTCGTGCGCGACGTAACGAGCCAGCTTGAGGAAGTGGTCGTCGATGTCGTCGAAGAGAGCGAAGAGGCTGACGCTGTGCTCCAGTTCATCCTGTATAGCCTCCTCGAGCGTGGATATAAAGGCGGTGAAGAGACGTTGGACCATGCGCTGTTCGCGTTGCGGGTTGCTCATGCCCAGGACGGCGGTTGTGAGGCGGCCTAGGCGGGTTGGTTCTCCGGATGCGTCTTCGAGGACTTGGGCGTCTGAGAGGAGGTTGTGGATGTTGTCGTAGGCGTGCGACAGGTGTGAGGGTGGGGGGCGGGTGTTGATGCGGTTGAGGTGCAGTTTCGCCCAGTCCATGACGTTGAGGATGCTGTTTTTTTTTTTTTGGTGTCGTCGTTAGCGAAGGGGAAAGATAAAGGAGAGAGAGAGAGAGAGAGAGGAAGAGAGAGGAGAAGACGAACGCGTCAATGTCGCCGTCGACGTGCGTGTGAAACCTCGTCAGGTCAAGAACGAGCTTCTTCATCGTCTCGCTAATGGCATCCAGACTCTGAACGATGGTCCCCGCGTCCGCCATGCCGCTGATACGAACCGACTCGCCCAGATCCCAGATGGCGATGCTGGTCGATTGCAACTCGCGGACGTGAGCGACGGCCGGTTCCGAGAAGTAGATGAGCGGTTCGAAGGAGCGGGCCAGACCGGCCACCTTTACGAGGTCACCGACGGGACGAGGCGCCGCGGGCTTGACGAGCATGTTGGCCGTCGTGATGGAGAGGAGAGCGACGAGGAGGCTGGTCAAGACGGAGGACCAGCTTGACGTCACGCAGCGATATTGTTTCTGTACGAAGGCGATGGCGGTCTCGATGGGTCTCGTTCGTTGCAGCACCTCGGCGCGGACGGCGAAGCGAATATCTTTTCGACGAAGACGAAGACGACGACGTGAGTCAGATGCTTCGGCGCCGCGGAATCTTCAACACCCGACTTACAGTTCTCAGGTTGCTCGGGCGGTGATGCCACGCCGGCGAGGGCCAGCTTAGGCGTCCGACCGTTCCGGTGAGAGATGCTCGCGGGCGTCGTACGGCGGACGCGCTCCGGGCTCGGCGACCGGCCCTTTTCGGGACTCATGCTCCCCTGGGGCAGACGAGTGCGGATGGCCTTTTCGAGCACCTCATCGTCCTCGCTATCGGACATGGGAGAAAAGGGCCTATAGCGAGCCACGGGAGGGTTCCAGAAGCCGCGACTTCGATCTCCGTTTCCGAGGTTGCGCCACGCCGGCGGCGAGTAACCACCTACGGAGCCTGTATCCGAGTCTTCGTCTCCGTCCTCGAGAGCCGTCTCGCTCGGGAGCGCCGACGAGTGTCGCAAGCTCGTCGGGCTCACGGGAGCATCGAAGTCCATCAGCGACCCGTCGAGGGGGTCGGGCCGAGGCACCATGACCAGCCGGGGCGTTTGCGCCGTCGATGGGGAGAAGAAGTCGTCGGTCGGGAGAGGTGGCGATGGCCGGCTTGTCCGTCACGAGGCGGCGGTATGACGGGAGAGCGGCGGCGATGAGGGCCCGAGGGTTGAGGCTCGAGAGGTAAACGCCGGCTAGGACGGCGAGGACGATCAGTGAGGCTAGATAGCTGCTGGGCGCGACGTTGAGGCTGATGAGCGAGACGTGGTTGTTGACCGTTAGCAGTGACCAAGGCATGGGATAGCGGCGTGACAAGCTGTCGCCGAAGGATACAGACGATTCGCGCCGAGATGGGAAAGGGGAAGAGAGAGAGAAAGAGAGGGAAGAGATGTTTATTTGGGAGGGGGGGGGGGAGGGGAAGGTGTGAAAAAGAGGTGTGAAAGAGAGAGAGAATTGGGGGGGGGGGGGTGGAGAGCAGTGAAAGAGAAGGGCGAGGGCGCAATGAATTTGGTTTCTTCTGGCGGGCCTCCGATTTGGGCCGCCTCTCTCTCCCCTCCCTCCCTCTCATCATGGTTCGTTCGTCAACCATCCACCGCTGCTTGTCAAGTGCCTACACGCTTCTATCCTCCCTCACCCATGCTGCTGTCCTTGCTAATCCCATTGCCCCCCCCCCCCCCCCCCCCCTCCCCTCTGAGTCTCCCCAACCCCAGTCTCTCGTCCATCTTCCTCTTTCGGCTCTTTCCCTTCCCTTTCCCCCCTAAGAACTCGCTGCCCCCCCCCCCCCTAAAGAGGCCGAATTCGAGAGGTTGGGGAGGTGGAAGCATCTTTTAACGGTGGTTGGAGGCTGGCCAATCATGCGGCGCTGTAGGGCATCCAATCAGCCGTGTCGCAGCCCCACACACCCGCTTCTCTGCGCAAGGCCCGCCTTTTCAGAGAGCTCTGCTTCCCCTCTTTGCTGCGGGGTTCAGGCACTTGACGGCTAGGTAATTCGTACTGTTCATTGACGGGGCCGCTGCCAGTGCCAGTGCCAGTGCCAGTGCCAGAGCTTTCCGCTTCAACCTCACCTTGTGTATGTATGTGTGTACGGATAATAACATGTATGTACGCCCGACTCAGCTCTTGCGCTGGTCCTCCTCCGGCCACGGGCTCGACGTCACGTAGCTCACGGCCCGTCCCAGAATCCCAATCGCCGCCGTCCTCCTGGCCATGACCGTGGATGATGACACTAAAGCAGCCCTGTCCGTGCGCCGCCTGCTACCTATACGACAGACTCACTCCTCTAGCTCTAGCAGGATCCTAGGGGCCTAAGGGAGCCCGTCCATACTGTGCGGCGCGAAACGATCTCTCCGTGCGGCGCACACGGAGCTGACTTGGCCCATCCATCCATCTCCCCTCCATTTCCCCACGTCGTAGCTGTGAATCACCCACCTACCACCTAGATAACCTACCTAGTCAACGCTTCCCGCCCCTCCCCATCCCATCCCACACCCATCTCACCAACCTACATACATACATACAACATACATACCCACCCACATATATTTCGTACATACAATGTACACACATCTCGGGCTGCGGCTTGGTCAGGTCCCTGCCTAAGTGTGTAGTTGAGTGATTTACTATCGCTCTGCCTAATAGTAATACAGCCTCCCCTCGCCAGATGCAAGGGACCCCGGCTCTCTCTTCCCATAATCCATAATCTGTCTCGCTGCTTCAACGTGGGAAAACCCCCATCCTCCCAACATGCCTCTGCAATCAGTCAATCTTAGCGTTGGCCAGGCTCCTGGCCGCTGGGTTGCTGAGGTTGTTGATCTGCCGTATCGCCGTCCGCTGCTTGTACTTGGTCTGCTTCCGTAGCCGCTTCCTCGCCACCATGACCGGCACAGAGCTCTTCGTCACCAGGTAGTTGGAGAAGGAACCTAGAATGACGCTGCTCTCATCGTCAGTCCGTCTCTTGCCGTGACTGCGGCCCGGCGGCCAACTCACCCTTTCAGCGCGCTCCGTCCCCGGCTCCCGATGACGACGAGCGTGGGGTTCACGATGTCAATCATTTCGGTAATCAGGTGCCTCGGGTTCTTGCAGTGAAGCACCTCCACAATCACCCTGACCTGGAGCCGAGTCTTCCTCAACAGCCGAAGGACCTTATCGGTGATCTGCTGGATCGCCCGTCTCCGTTCCTCGTCGGCCCTATTGCGGTCTCGGCCCGACGGCCCGGGCGACGAACCCGGCGTGCCCGTCGAGTCGCTGCGCAGGTGCAGTCCCCTCTTGAGCTCCGTCACGGGGTTCATCGGTGCGGGGCTCGACTTCGCGTTCGTCACCGTATTGATGGCCGCCGCCTGCTCCTTCATCTCCTTTGGATCGTCCGGCACCGACTCCTCGCTCGTCGAGATGCCCGTCTCCTCATCAACGCAGTAGATGGCGATGAGCGTGTCGCCGTCCCGGAGCACCGTCCCGATGGCCCACTCCAGCGCATGCGTCGACTCGTCGCTGAGGTCCGTCGCGACCAGGTACTTTCTCAGCCTGTGATTCTCCTCATCCGCCTGCTGCGCAATCAGGTTGTACTCGCCGCGGTAGATGATGCGGATGGCCCGGTGCTTCTCTGGCTTCGTCAAGATGTTGGTCATGGAAAAGGCGAGCTTCTGCGCCCTCTTGATGTCGTCCTCGGCCTCGTCGTCCGTGTCTACGCCCGACGGCGTCGCCGACAGCGGTTCCGGGTCGTAGCTCGTATGAGGATGGATCCCGGGCTTGGACGACTTCATCGCATCGCCCGCCGAGTTGGTAATCTTTATTTCCGGCTCGGGGATTAGTGATCGGTATTGCTGCGCCGCCAATTCGACACCTGCTCCCGCCGTCAGTAACGAGACGAGACGAGACGGGGGTCGACCCGACGTACGTTCCTGTTCAGCCGCCGCTAGCAAGCTGAGGCTTTGCCGCTCTTCTCGGCCGGACGGCGACCGCGACTTGCTGTGTTCGCCTCGTGCGCCTGAGTTAAGGGTTCGCGGGGCAGTCTTCCGGCCGCGGTCCTCGTCGTCGGACGAGTGCGGCTCGTCGTCGTCGCTGGAATCGAGATGTTCGCCGTCCGGGCCGAGGTAGTCTTTTATCAACCGGCCCTCGCCGACTTCTTCGGTCCGCTTCCTCAGGGGGAGTTGCGACAGGCTTCCGCCGGAGACTGCCAGGGCCGCGTCCGAGAGGCGACGGTAGGCGCCCTTGTCGAAAGGTTGGCCGTCATTTAGCATGCCTCTGCTCGGCGACAGTGCGGGCGAGAACATGGCCGGCGAGCGTGACCGCGTCTCCCATCGTTCATGGGGCGACTTGGACTGGTTACCCAGACGGGTGCCGATGGTCGGATTCCGGCCCCGATCGGTTCCGGGAAGCTGCAGGGCGCTCAGGTCGGGCGACCGCTTGACCTCACTCGGCCCGCTGAGGGAGCTGGTCGACAGCCGTTTGCCGTGCTGGGGAGCTCTCCTCGGCTGGCCGCTATTGTGCGAGAGGATGCCGGAGAACTGATACTCCGAGGTGCGGTCGCTGCGGCCGCTGGACCTGAGGCCTGGGCCCGAGATGCTGCGCGGGAAATAGTTCTGGTTCAAGGGCGACTTTGCGTGGGCAGGCCCCAGGCCAGGCGAGGCGGGACTCGAGCTCCGAAATATGGCCGAAGAAGGGGGCGAGGAGACGTCGACGTCGAGCATGCTGCGGACGGGGGGCTGCGTGGCGGCCACGGGGGTGTCGACGTCGAGCATGCTTCGGACCGGAGCTTGCGTCGTCGGAGCGGTACGCGTATCCGAGGGCCCTTCCTCTTCGATGTCGAGCAGGCTCCGGACGGGGGACCGCGGCGGGGCCGAAGTGTAGGGCGACGACGGACGTATCCTCTCCGGGGAGCTGGGGCCCCGATTATTGTTCTCGAGCAGAGCCAGCACCTCCTGACGCTCCATGTCCAGCATGGCGTCGATGCTCATAGGTCGGTCTCCCGCCATGCTGGGCAGTCGTTCTGAAAGGGATTATGTGATGACGCAAGGGCTGGATAATGCTAGCAGCTTATCAGATGGCACCTCCGTCTGTAGATGGAACTCGACGGCATCAGTCGACAGCCAAGACTCATCGTGGTCGATCCAAGCCGTCTTCTCAAGAAGCAACCATGTGGGCGGGGGAACGACGACGGAGAGTGAAAAAACAGTCAGCAAGAGCGAGATGGATGGTTGGGAGCCACCAGGTATTCGTATGTATGTATGTAGGTTGGTTCGGGACGACGCATCTAGGCACAGAAAGGTACCTGCCGCTAGCAGCGCGGCGTGTTAGCAGGCAGTAGGTACCTAGGTCGCTTCCAATGGCTGAGGCAAGGTGCCGAGCCCTCACAGTGTGCCTGATCGGGTGCTGCTGCGCCACGCGGTCGACGTCGGCTTGGCCTGCCCAGCTCGCACTATCTGCCGAGCAGCTCTGACCGTGTGCATGGACACTGTGCACATTTCGGTCTGGGCCACAGCTCTGAGCCGGCCTGCTTTCCTCGCCCCCCTCTACCCTGTAGCGCCGGCTTGGCATCCGTCGCACCGGCTTGCTTCGCATCTCTCCTCGTCGCTCTTCAGGAGCAGTCTTCGGCTCCGGTGGCACACGGGGTAGTTTAGCGAGTCAGACTAGCATCGTCAGGTGCCATGGCAAAAGTAAAACGGATGCTCCCACTCCCGCTCGCGGTCGAGGGCGGAGAAGGCTGCCAAGCTTCAATGCTTAACAGGAAATCAGGTAAGCTAAGAAGAGGCTTACATACGTACATACCTACGAAGTACATAGGTACCTACCTACCTATGCATCCAGAAAAGTGGCTGAGCCGGAGCGGTCACATGCCGACATCACTCCCAAGTCCCAACCAACATCTGCTGTAACCATGCGTACTCATGTACAGTCTAATGCTATTACTTCTTCATCTTGCGTTTGATCCAGATCTTGACGCCGATGTTGGATCTCGTCGACGTCCCCAGTTTGTGAAGAGCTCGTCTCCTCTCCCAGATGCTGGACCTCCCCTCCACCACGGCGATGATCTCATTCGCAAGCCGTGAGGGGAACTGCTTCGGCCCGCTGCCCCTCGACGGCTTTTTTTTCACCACGTCCAAGATCCATTGAAAGGCCATGTGCCTCCGTCTCCGCAGGCCCAAGGGTGTAGGTATTTCAAGCGCGCGACCTCCGCCGGCCGCGCCCGTCATTCTCTTGATGCTTAGCAGAGGCGCTACCGAGTCGACGGCGATGGTGAGATAGAGGATTGGGTCGAGAGACAGATGCCAGGGGCCGGGCGTGCCTGGAAGTAGCGGAAATTTGGGACTGTAGATGGGAGCCGGCGACGTCCGCAGGAAGAAGAGGACCATGCCCATGTTCTTTGAACGCATCGTGTCAGCTCCTGCTGCCGCATCACTGGGGTTGTAACGAGCTTGAATACCTTTTGGGCTAAGCTGAGCTTTCCGTCTCGCATGATAAGTTTGGTGAGCTGATTCAACACCGGGTGGTATCTCTTCTTGAGATGGAAGTTTGGTGGATATGGCTTCTCAGGCAAACCAAACTTATGACCCGGGTCTTCGGGTTGAGCCTCGGCAGATCTTGGTGAATCGGGCAACTGATCTACAACATCGACGTATATATCATCTGAAGCCTCGGAAGATGTATGTGGCATCTCAGAACCCTCCTCATCTTGTTCAGTGGCATCTTCGTCTGCATCCATGGCCTGAGCCTCGATCTCGGCCTCCTTCGGGGACGGTATCCTTCCCCGTCGATACAAGACGTGTTCTTGCGCCTGTGTGAGGGGTTTTTTACCGTACAAGGCCGATATCGAGTCGTCTATGGCGTCTAAGAAAGAGTCTTGTGATTTGTCTGCCTGGTCAAAGGCGTTAGCGGCGAATTCGGGACGACCAGGGGGAGCTGCTTTACCGGAGAATTCTCATGCGATCCTTGATCAGTACCATCCGGCTTCGCTCCATCTCCGGTAGGCGACGGGTCTGATGTCGTTCCCGGGTCGGGGCCATGGGCGGGCTTGCTGGGTCGAGGGTTGGAGTCGTCAGCGTAGAGTCTCAGTGGGCCTCTAGCTTGTCGAAAAGCTTGCAATCGGGATGCTGCGGGCTTGGATGACGAGCGCAGGGCGATAGTCCTCCCCGCATGCCATATTCTCAACATGGCGAGTAGGACGTCTGCTCGTGCAGCTCCATAGGCCCGCGACAAAATTTCCAGCTCCCGGGTCGAGCTCCTGGACGCGAACGCGGGGCGGAACAAGGATGCTCCGGATTACATCAGCGCAGAAACTCATGAAGCGACTCTACCTATGTATTCGCTTGTACGAACAAGTCGAACTCGAAGCTAAAGTCGAAGGAAACAATCTCATCGCATCGAGCATGTGACGGATGTGTACGAATACGCGTCTACGAAACTGCAACAGCCCGGACGAGAGATGGACGGCAAGATGCAATGGCACGGCCTGGGCTCGTCATGTGGCTTCCCGGCTCGTCTGGCGCGAAATGGCTCGAGCTCCAGGCGGAGGTGCAACCACGTACGGTAGTATCAGTCGGATTGTCCAGAGGCTCGATTCACTAGCGGGAGATAACAACGGGCGTTTTCCAAGGCCTTGCCGTCTGCGTCTGCACGCCACGCCGGGGTCGACCTCCCTATCTGCCAGGACAACATCTGACATCTCTTGTCCGTCTGTCATGCGCCGGACCACCCAAAGACAACGCTGCGCCGCCGAGGAGCACCTGGCACCTCTTGTGGTAGAAGGGGGAGAAGGGCAAGGAAATCGACAGCCCGGCCCGCGGACGTCGGCAGCCGAGGAGACGCTCACCAGTGGCTCCACGAAGAATTGCCACTCGAGGCACTCAGCCAGTTGATGGCACATTCGGCCGCGTCTTCCCGTGCGTTGTTGAGATTCTTGCCGTCGTACCAGTATCTGGCCTCGAGCGTCTTTCCGTGTACGATGACCCGGCTCGACCAAGCGGTACGGCCACCTGAGCCGCAGTTAGACTCAGTCGCGTCGTTTCTGTGCGCCAACATACCGCGCCGATCCGACACGAGCTGGAATACGGGAGGGCAGAGCTTTGCCTGACGGCAGACTTCTGTGAGACGCGTCAGTCTGGCGGAGTTCTGTCGGGTTCCTTGTCTCCTCTTACCCTCAAGGCGCTCCTGCCAGGTAAAACTGGCCGATGAGTTGGACCCAGTTGGACTATATGTCGACGACGTGGCCATGGCGAGTTGATGCTTGGTCATAAACTTGGTTTTCTTTCCCTGTCGGACCGACGACGATAGGGACGCGGGGAGAGAAGATGGTTTGAAGGTTTGAAGAAGGGGGAAAGGGGGGGGTGAGGAGATGAATGACGTCTGGATTTGGTTTTCTTCTCACCGGTAGGGGGCCCTCGGAAGGAAAAGATGACGACGGTACGGGATCGAGGCAGAGACTAGCACCAACCGGTCTCAGATATCTGGAGAGATCGGAGTGGTCGGCAGGTCTTATATGCTTCCTGGACCGGCGAGCATGAAGCGTGTGATGTGGCAAGGAGGGATTTGGTGCAACTGGGCGACGGTGCTGATGACGACTTTGACGGCAGACTGCATGCGATTGGGGAGAGGAGCAGAAAAAAATGTCGACGAAGGCCTCGAAGAAGGAACAAAGGCAAACAGACAAGGCTCAGGAGTCGGAGCCATTGGGGGTAGATGGGCAGCCAAGGGGGGGGGGGTTCCCCGGTTCGTTGCTTTTTGCGGCCTGCCCAGTTACATAGATGATAGAGGTACACCCATCGTGTGCGTGTCAGAGCCTGAGGCCAGGAAGCGTGTGCGCGTGCGAGTAAGTAGGTACAGTCGAGTTGTCGGTACGGATGCCATGTGACGAAGCGGAGCGGCCTTGGGAGGAGGGGAGAGAGAGAGGAGGAGGAGGAGGAGGAGGAGGAGGAGGAGGAGGAGGAGGAAGGGGGGTTTACTTGGGAGATTATTAGACGTACCCTATTTTGGAGCATCTGGCTCTTGTTATTGTTCGCGGATAGGCTTGTCTCTCAGGCACGAGTATGAGGGAAGAGACAAGGAGGAACGGGCAAGGGAGGGGTGTGTTGGGGATCAAGAGATGGGAGTGTGAGTAGACGAGTTTGGGAGGTGAGTCTCAATATACAACTTATATTGTAAAGGTGTAGAGGTATACATCCAAACAAGAAGAAGTGAAGACGAACAAGACGGCCGGTTTGCTAACTCCCCCGAGCCAGCCAGCCAACGACATGTAGGTGCCCCCAGCAGCAGGGGGGGGCGTACATACATACATACATCCAGCCAGCCAGCGTGCCAATAGCAACGGCACAGCAGCCGACTCGACCCCAAACAAAGAACGGCGGGGCGGCGGCGGCGGCGGCGGCGGCATGTGAGCTCCAGAGCAGGGCGCCGGGCCACGTAGTAGGCGTAAGGCTGGGAGGGAGGGAGGGTTTTGAGGCGGGCCGTCGACGTGCGGCCGAGTCGGTTTCGCGGGAGGCTCGGACCGGGGGCGGCGGCGAGGGAGGCCGTGGCGCGGGGAGCTTTCGGATTGGTCGTGCCTTGTCTTTCGGTTTTCCTATCTTGTGGTTGCTTTCTTTTGAGGGGAGAAAGGGGGAGGGGAGGGGAGGGTGGAATGGTCGTGGTCCGGTGAGACGGGCTGTCGGGTGGTCTGCTGGTACGAAGAGTGGTGGCATTAGGGTAGGTAGGTAGGTATGTAGGGATATGTATGTATTTATGGAAGTATGTTAGTAGACATAGATATCTAAGGCAAGAAGCAGCAGCGTTCTTCAGAAAGTCATGTACCTAGTAGACAAGTCGTAGCGAGAAGCCAATGCAACGATTCCATCATCATCATCATCATCATCATCATCATCAAGGCCCCCCCCTCAGACCCCCCCCCTCCGCGGTCCGTCCCGTACCCACTACCTCCACCCTCCGCCCCGCCCGGCCCGCCCCGCAGCGTACCCGATACCGGAACCCCAAACTCGCTCTCCTCTTCTCTCTTCTCTCCTTTTCCTCGCGTCCCTTCCAATCTCGCCGACTCTTGGGCACCTCTTCCCTTGCATCATGCTGCATCTATCCGCTGCTCCGGGACCGACCAAGTTTGCCGTGATTGTCTCGGGAACGATGACGACGGCTTCGACGACGGCCCTCCCGGACGATGGAGACGATGCACGTGTCCGGCTTCCCCCAAGACACGTGTCCCCTTTTTTTTTTTTTTTTTTTCCAAACTACCCTTGGGCTGTTCCTGTCGGGCCTGAATGCTTCGATTGATGATGGCTTGGTGCAACGGACGGATGCCACGCTTCGACGTTTGCTACCGCCTCGGACGTCATCCCATGTTGCAGACGTGGCAGCCCGAGCCCAAGACCAAGCAAGACCAGACAATGATGCTTTCTTTTTGAAACACGCCCCCCCTTCCCCCTACCTTTTCTCTCGCCTCACCGGTCTCTGCTTTTTGCCTTGCCCTGGCTTGCTCTTTTTGTCGTCTCTCAGCCTCCTCCTCTTCCTCCCTTGTTGGTTCGTAGCCACCACAGCTGGGACTGGATAGCCTCGGCCTGCTTCTATACCCCTGGGCGAGGCGACGCACGAAGCTTCCCGGGATCTTGCTGCGAGTCAACGCTGCTTGCTTCCGCCAGCATGGTCCGCCCGTGTCCGCTGCATCTCTGCTCTGCAGTTTGACATGACGGAGATGCTCTCAACCGCCGCAATCATCGTATGTTACGGATGTCAGGCCCTCTCGAGATGTCTTTTTGCGTGCAAAGGGAAGCTGCATGAGCTGAGCGAGCTGCATCTTTTGCTGAATATCTATTCGTATGTACTTGGCAGGACGGATATCTACCTAGGTATCTCCCCTCGCCCTTCCCCTTCCCCCGTCATCGACGCACCATCTGTTGGTCGTGCAGTGAGAAGAAGAGTGGCATCGGCTGCCCTTGCAGTTCCCCGAAACGAGAGACGTCATTGGCCCCCCCCCCCGAGCCACGAGCCTGATCCATGGACCGGCCATCGGACCGCATCAGAACTGTGCAACTGTGTGGGGGAGGGCAGCAGCATGTGAACTCAACCGACAACTCAGACATCAGGGAGACGAGACACAGCAGAGTGAAAAGAAACTTGAGACGGGCTACGCGGCGCCGTGTCTCACGACAAGGCCCCCCCCCATCTCAGCGAAGGGTAAAGTTGCCGCTGATGCCCACGACGGGCTTCAAGTGGCCCAGCACGTTCTTGGAGTCGCCGTAGTACCTGAGGCGATACAATCCCAAATCGGCGTTTCCCTGCGTGTCCCAGCTGATGTCGACCTCGCTGTAGCCGAGGATCGTGTTGGTCCGGCGCCACTGGAAGACGAGGAACCAGTCTTCGTCGTTGCGGTACTCTTGCCACTTATTGTCCGCTATCCGCCACTTCTCCACGGCGGCGTACGTTCCCTCCAGCCGCAGGTCGCTTCGCGGGTTGGCGCCCTGGAAGGAGGCGGTGATGACGTCTCCGTGGCGGTACCTGCGATTGGGCTCGCGGAGGACGCGTCCGAACCACGAGCCCGGCGGATGGGCGTCGAAGACGTAGGGCAATACGAAGGATAGGGACTTTTCCCGGTTATCCGGCGGCGGAGGGCCGGGGAGCGGCTTACCGACGGCGTTGTGATGCAAGAAGCCCATGTTACTGACCGTCAGGTTGATAAAGGCCTCGAGCTGGTGCGGCCCGTATAGCGTCGAAGCGCCCTCGTAGCGCTGCACCTGGTACTCCTCGGGCGTGACGCAGTAGTGGGCGTACGTGTTGGCCGGGCCGCCGAGGACGACGAGGGGCCTTCGCATCCCGAGCAGCTTCTTTGCCTGCTCAGCGACGGCTGCCTTCCAGCGAAGACCGCTCATGGTGGTGACCTCGCTGGGGCTGACGATGATGAGGAGCTGCCCGACGCGGAACATCTGTATGTCCACCACGTTGGGAGCCCAGCTATAAGGCAGCTCCATCTCTCCGACGTCGAGGAGGATGGGCTTCGCGCCGTGGCACCGCTTCTGGCTCTCACTCGGCTCCCGGATGAGGCCGACGACGTATCGCCACAGCGGATTGGCGTGCCACTTTCCCGACTCTCCCTGCCGAAAGTCAAAGGCCCCCGGCCAGTCCGTGGTGCCGGCGGCGAAGGAATAGCCGAGGGCGGCCGGACAGGTCGTGGCCTCGGAGCCGTTGCGGAGCCTGAACTTCCAGTAACGCATGTCATGGTGGAAGTGGAAGGCTTTGACGGCGGGGCCCCTGATGGTCGTGAAGCTGTCCTCCCGGATCTGAAGATGGGTTGTTTGTACAGTCAGTCCACGTCCCGTCCGTGTCCGACTCTCGATTCTTCACGTACCAGAATGTTCTTGGCGCCGACATACTGACGCCGTCCCATCTCGAAGCAGCTCCGGGCCCCGAAATCATGCTCGCGGAACTCGGGCCCACGCCCGTGACAGCCCTGAGACTTGCCATCGGCGCAGGTGCTGTGCTCGAGGTTACACTGGCCGGAGCCGTCATCGCAGTAAGCGCCGAGGACGTTGGGCGTCGTATCGCCGACGCTCGCCTGGCTGAATCCCGCCACGAAGTCATCGACGACTCCGGCCTGGCCGCGGAGGTCCTGTTCCAGCCTCCAGGCGGCGACGCCCTTGTTGTCACCCGCCACGAGCGTGTTGTTGCCCAGGAGAGAGGTGCCGTGCACGGCGAACCAGCTCAGACAGCCCATGAGCTTCTTGTCCTTCGCGCGCCGGAAGCGGATGAGCGTCATCATCTTGTCCGTCTCGTCTGGGTACCGCACCCTCTCTTCGTGGGGATTGGCGAGCCAGGCGAAGAGGGAGCGGTTGATGGCGCCGTCGGGGATACGGAGTCTGCCGATGTCGATGAAGGCCTGAGATCCATGAGCGTCTAGCATCATGTATGACGGGCATGCTTGATCCTCTCACCTCTCTCAGAGAGTCATGAGCGCGCTTGATGGAAAGCACGGCACCGTTGACGATGGCATCATAGCTCTGCCGGTCGAAGCCAAGGTTGGGCAGCTGGGGGAGCAGGTAGTTGGACCATGCTCCCGGGCCGGCATGGCTATGAGTGCCGGTGAGGGCGATGTTGCTACCGTTATAAAAAGCAGCATAGTCGCCTCCCAACTTGACGAGCCTTTCCAGCACGCCGTTGCGAATCGCCGTGTCGCCCGACTGCGTATCCAGCACGACGTAGACGAAGCGGTCCCTGGACTTGGTATCATTCTTTCCGATGATAAAGGCCCGACTGTAGAGCCTCTGTCTCAGGCCCGTGCCGACCTGGTCGAGGTTTGCGTAGCCCGAGAACCTGACTTCGGCGACGGGGCCGGTGATGTCTGCCTTGCCGACGCCAACGAGGTATTTGTCGCCAAAGGCCGAAGCTACCTTCAGGCCGAGGCCGAGGATGAGGATGATGATGGCGAGAAGCATGGCCGTGAGCCCGTGACTGGTGTTGAAGGTTGTAGGTGGCAGAGAGGGAGATTGAGAGCAGGGATGGCAGGACTTGTATCATTCCTTGTAAGATGTATGTATTCGTGTGATTTGCCTCGGTCCTGCAGCACGTCATGTACTTCAGAAACAGGAAAGGCGAGCTGACACGGGACGCTGAAAGGGGGGGGGGAGGGGTCGTAGCTGGCTGATCATGTGTATGGATAGGTAGGTAGGTAGGTAAGGTAGGTGTAGGTAGGTGTAGGTAGGTGTAGGTAGGTGTAGGTAGGTGTAGGTAGGTATTCGTGAAGATGACCAGGCTCAAGACGGCCACGAGATGCGACTTGCGGCCCATCACAGGCCTCTGCCGCCTCCCCTCTGTAACCTCTCTATCGTCAACGGCTTGAACGGCTTGCGGACCCGATCAAGCGAAGGTCTAGGGCCCAGACCCGCCGGTCTCCTGACGCCCGTCTGCTGCATCGCCGAAGCGAAAGTCGTCGCGTGGAAGCTCGAGGCCGGCCTTAGCGGCTGCTTCCCCTCGCCTACGTCTAGGGCTTTGTCTGCGTCCGGCTCCGGGGATCCGTCGTTGATCGTGCCGCCACCCAGCCTTTCCGACGCTCCAGGGGGCGCCGGCAGCTTCGTGTTTGATAGCTTGTGATGGGCGAGGGCGGCATCGATGATGGCTTCGCGCCGGGGGGGTGCTGCTTCGGCCGGGGCTGTGCTGATGATGGCTGTACTGATGAAGCTTGATGTCGCCTTGGTTTCCGTCACGAACCCTAACAGGCTTCGCTGATCGGGTCTGCGCCGGCCATTGCTGGACATGGGACCTCCTCTCTTTTGTTCGCGAGGCCTCGGTGCTGCCATGGCAGCCGTGTGGTGCGCGCCGGCCGAGACGAAGCCGGGCAAAGACGACATGGTAAACTTGGACGCTTCATCCATCGTGGTGACGTAGTCGGGCTTCCATGGCCCTTTCGTCTTCTCTCCTGAGCAATCCGTGCGTGGCCGTTTCGGTGCTCGTCTGTCTGTATCATCTCGATGGCCTTCATCGACGGGGAAGACGTCATCTTCCATCGAGAACATCACGGGAAGCTGGTCGAAGATGGCCTTGTCCTTTGGCATCTCCCTGCCTAGCAACTGCGCCATCCCTCGCACAACACACTTGTCCAGGCTGGGCCCCTTGGCCGCAAACATGGCCGCGAATGGAGAGACAAATGGCGAAAGCTCCGTCTTGCTGCCCGTACCCTGCGGTCCGTAGAGCGGCCAGCTCAGGTAGAGTGACGCCTTGGCCCTCGTCATGGCCACGTACAGCAGACGCCTCTCTTCGTCGGAGTCTTCGGACCGTGAATGGGGGATGGAACCGGCGTAGACCGAAGGGATGAAGACGACGGGCCACTCCAGCCCCTTGGCCGCGTGTATGGTCGAGATGGTCACCAGAGACTTCTTATCCCCCCCGCCGTCGTCTTTCTGTGCGTCAGAGGCCAGGGCCACATTGGCGAGGAAGCGGCCGAGAACATCGTTATCCTGCGCTTGTTCGACCCCTTCAATCTCGGGAAGCGCCTCTTCATCCAAAGCCTCGAGGTTCCGCGTCGCGTCTCTGGCCATGTTCACGAGCTCCTGCACGTTGGCCCAGCGGTTCTCGTGATCCTCCGCATACTCCTCCTTGAGGTAGTCCCTGAAGCGAAGCTGATCAACAAGATGCTCGATGAGACGGGCCAAGGCGAGCGTATCCGTGCCATTGGCCTGCGCGGCCTTGTCCCTCAGGCCTTGAATGAGCTGGAGGCCAGCAGCGAGGTTTTGCTCCATCTTGGGTCTGATATTGGTCTTCGTCCGCCGGCCTCCTCGACAATGCCGGCGCAGCAGCGACCACAGGCTCATGTTGGCCTGTTCAGCCTCGTTGAGCAGCGACTTGATGGTCGCCTCCCCGATGCCTCGTCGTGGAACGTTGATGATTCTCGCCAGCGCGTCGTTGCAGTCGGCCTGATGAATGACTCGGAGATAGTCGAGAAGGGCCTTGATCTCCTTGCGGTCGTAGAACTTGGTTCCGCCCACCATGCGGTAGGCAATGCCGGCCTTTCCCAGCGCCGATTCGATATGTCTCGATAACGAGGCGGACCGGAGGAGGATCGCCACGTCTTCATGCGCCAGCATCTTGCCGCAGAGCATCATGATGCGTCTGATTTCCGTCACAATCCATTCGCCCTCGGCTATCGAGCTCTTGATCTTCCTTAGCACCGGCTTGAGCCCCTTGGAGTGAACGGGAACCAGCCTCTTCTGGTACCGCGTCTTGTCCTGCTGGATGACGTTGAGAGCGAGCGATAAGATGAGCTGCGAGGAGCGGTAGTTTTCCTCCAGAGCGACCTCTTCCGTCCCTAGGAAATCCTGGAGCAGGCGTTGCAGATTGCGGATGTCAGCCGAGCGCCAGCCGTAGATGCTCTGGTCCGGATCGCCAACGATTGTTATTCGCTGGCGCTCCTGGGCGAAGAGCTTCATGAGTTCGTACTGGATGCCATTGGTGTCTTGATATTCGTCGATGAGCACGGCTTGAATGTTGAAGACACAGGATGGGTGTTTTTGAAGAAGGTCGACACAGCGTACCAGCAAGTCGTCGTAGTCCAATAGATTCGCCTTTGCCAGATGAGATTGATACTCCTCGAAGCATGTCAAGAGGGCCGGCGTCGCTGGGTTTTGCTTGGAGGATTGTGACGGGGCCCCATTCGACTTTCTCTTGCTGATCCAGGCCTTTGCTTGTGGGGGCTCGACTCCTAAGTTGAGACGCTTGCATATCCTCTGTATGATGGCCCTGGAGTCGCCATCGTCGGCGATGCCAAACTTGGAATCGAGGCCAATCAGCCGTCCATACTTGGCCAAGTACCGCCTGGCGATGGAATGAAATGTGCCCAGAATCAATGTACTCTCTAATTTCTGGCCAAGAGCATCAGCAATGCGTGTCCGCATCTCCTTGGCGGCCTTGACGGTAAAGGTAGCGATAATGATGTCGCATGGCTTGTAGCCCTCCTGTTGGACCAGCCAGACAACCCGCGCCGTGAGCGTATGTGTCTTGCCGCTTCCAGGGCCGGCCAGGATAGCGACGGTCGAGGCATTGGAGGTTACTGCGCGCTGTTGTGCCTTGTTCAGGGACTGTAAGATGGCAGTCGACATTTTGTGGTTGGATGGAGCGACAGAACGCGTCCTCCCACGCGACGAGCCCTTGGAAGAGCGCGAGGTCATGTGACTGCTTTCTATGTGCTAATAATATCGTCTTCTGTCTATATGTACAACGCATCACCAACAATATGCGTCAGTGCAATCCGTCGTTTGTCCGCCCCGTTTGTGAATGGTCTCGTTTGGTGCGTCATGACTGATCCTCAAGGCCATATAATGGCTTTGCACCGAAGCACCCTCGAAGAATCGAGTGAGCCTTTACGCACCATCATCCAGCATGTCTTCACCAGCCCTGGCAGCCATAGACGAACTCCCTCCGCAGACGAGCGAGGCGAGATCGCGGCTTCATTACTACGCCTTCATCTTACGCTCGAGATGCCACCACTTGAGGGACGTTGAGCGGACCGCGATGCTACAACAGAGACTGGGTTTTGAACACATGAGCGGAGAATACCTGTTGAACTCGACGATACCGGTAGACCATATTCGCACCATCTCGTCTCAGGGCTACATGCTCGCACAGGAAGCCGATCAGCTGAGTCCGAAACTCGGCATGGGATTCTCAGGCCAGGCCTCGCAGCGAGACAGTCCGAGGCACATGGGAAAGCCGACGACGTGGATATCTCTGGAACAAAGCACAAGGCTTCTGGAATTTGAAAGAAAGTTTTGCCGCCTAATGACGCTCGTCAACGACCTGGATATTCGAATCTTGGGAAAGAAAAAAAAAGAGGATGAACTGAGAAAGCTGGCGTCTTCTTTCCCAGAAACGACTTTTGCACGAACACTAAACACTATGGGGCTTGATTCGGCTCAAGAGAGCTCGTCAGGACAGACGCTCGCCTCGAAAAAGCGGAATATCGACGGCGATCAGCGCACAATGACTCTGCCGGAGCGACCTAACAGTAAGAGAAAGGTTGAGCAGTGAAATTGCAGGCATGACGGCGGTGGAGATGGATGGTAGGATTCGGTTACGATGGCAGACAAACGTCATGCATTCATTGTGCGGGAAATAGCCTTTATTCTGTGACAAGGCCATCTTGAAGAGTGACTCGAGGCAGCAAGTGTAAAAGTTGAATGGACAACTCTCTTGGTGGTGGTGCAACATGCAGCGAGTCAGCTCTGGGGTTGTTGGCGCCTGAGTCTTGCGGGTGGGTGGGAGCAAGGCGCACTGACGGGAGCTACCCCAGGAGATTGCTTGGCAGATGGGAGGCAGCTCATACGTACCTACAGGAAGGTACCTACCTATGTAGGTATGTATGAGGTAGGTACCTAGGTAGGTATGAAGGTAGTCAGCCTGGATTCACACACATACGAATAGGGGACAACTCGACGTGGAATGGAAGCATCGCCTCCGTCTGCTCTGTTGCTCGTCATGGATGGACTGGACGGTTCGGGGCTACATCGGACCTTCGGCTGCCGAAGATGCCTAAAACCGGAAGCAAACGGGCTGTGGGTTCCATCACCGTCGTATCGAACTGGCCTGTCAGCCTCGTCTAGCTCCCGTTGCCGCAACGAAGCGGCTTCCCCCCCCCCCCTCCCCCTTTCCATCCCGTCGCCTCCGGCCCCACTCTTCACTGAAGGTGGGCACCTTCAGCAGTGAAGACGGCTCATGACTGGTCCTTGGACGGGGCACCTGGCGGAGGTCCGCGGGACGGCATCGGGGGTCACTTTTCACCGGGGTGAAATTGATCCTTGACAGGCGGGGTTAGTGGCCTTCAGTGACCCGATGAGTGGCCCACAGTGACCAGGGCTCGGCGGCTAGCGACGAGCGACGACCAATGAGCCCCGGGCATGGCTTCGGCTCCTCAGCGCTTACTCGCTGATGGGTTTTACGCCTCTACTTCTACTTATTCCGACTTTTTTTACCCCAACGATCTGCCTCCCATGTCCAGCTCGTCGTCTCATGTTTGGCATCCCGGGCGACGCCGCCGTTTCGAAGGAGGTCGTCCTCTGCTCGGCTTTAATAATCGCCCTTCTCCGCCATGCCGTTGCATGCCGTCATCCTCGTCCTCATCCTTCATAGCCTGCCGACAGCCGCCTCGGACAAAAGCTTGCCCACTGCTGTAGGCGCCATCTTCGCTGCCTACGCCATCTCCCTCGTCCTCGTCGCCCTCACCCTCCTGGCCCTGGCCAACAAGCGACGCGAGCATCTCCGCGCCCATCTCGACCTCGATCCCTCCGTCTTTATCACCACCCAGCCCGACCACGACCCCTATCAGACCTCGGCTAGCCCTGCCCGGAGCAGCACAGCCGTCCGCAACTTTTCCTATCCTTCACCCGTCAGACACGACTTTCCCTCCTCGCCCATTCATCCGCCCGAGATGGTCTCTCAGCAGCAGCTCGACGACATGTACCGCCATGCCATGGAGCACGAAGACGCCAGGCTCAACGGCCAGCACTTTATGCCGTCTCCCACCCAGCTCAAGTCAAAGCCCAACCACCTGACCCTCGACGCGAAGCCCCAATCCAAGACCCAGACCTTCCTCAACGCCATCCGCACGCCCAGGAAGAAGGCGCTCAAGGGCGTCAACATCTCCTCTCCCATCATGTCGCCCCTCCCCTCGCCTCATGCCTCCCATACATCTCGCCAGTACAGCCCTCCCACGCCCAGTAGTTACGCGCCCTCGCCCGCCGCCGCTCGTGGCCCGCCACCTACCACTCGCCATCGGATGCCCCTGACTCCCGAAATATCTCCTCGCACCATCCCCAGCATCGAAGAGCATCTCGATTCCTATCTCGGCTCGGATGGACAGCAATCTCAGCAGCGTCGGACCGCTCTTCCTCTCGTCGGACTTCCGCGATCGCCCAAGCCTGGCAGCTGCTTCCCCCCGGTGTCCTCGGCGCCTAAACTCGGCAGCGTGCGGCGGCCCAGTGCGGTGCGGGAGGGCGGACTGCTGCCGCTGCGGGCCTATGAGCCGGAGAGGCTGGGTACGAATTCGTCGACTACCATCCAGACGATCCTGGAGAGAAAAGTACCTGAGGCTCCGGTGACGGGGCGGAGTCCGGTGACGGCCGGAGCCGTTCCGTACTCTCCTTACCAGCCTTATACGCCCTGTGTACCCATGACGCCTTCTCTGGTCACCAAGGAGGACAGGAAGCGGATGAAGAAGATGATGCCCAAGACGCCTACCACGGAGATGGTTAAGAAGACGGATGAAGTTTGGTGAAGATTGGCAACAAGGGCGTTGGCGTTAAGAGTTTGGAGTTGACGGCAATTGGCCATCATGTCTGCACATACTCGTGAAAAGAATTTGGTGGCTAGATGGAGAGGGAGGGATGGGGAGATGGCAACCATCTGCGTCTGGACGCACAGGATATCTATCATGTCTGCGTTGGCTTCTAGCATATGAAGAAATCTTCAACATCTCACGCCTCCCTCACCATCCTGTATGTATGTAACAAAAATGTGTGATGAATCCTCGACTCAGACAGAGAGGGCATCTCTTGACAAGGCATACGTATATACTACGTATATATTTCGCCGTGCCGCATGTTCGATGCCTTCTTTACGGCCTGCACCGTAGTCGAAACCGGCCACAGGGGGTAGAGAGCAGAGACACAAGGAGGACGGGACGCGGGCCTCCGATGATGATCTCATCGGCTCCCGAGTCACGGCCCATACGTCGGCCATGGCCATCCGGCGTCGCCCGAGACTGCCGAATTGGCCTGCAGGGTCCGTGTTTGGTGCTGTTGCCTATCGTTGATCAGGGTAGCAATAAGCTTACCAGCTCTTTGTTCTTCCGGTTCGTTCTTTTAATGGCTCAAAATAGAGAGAAAGAAAGGGGTGGAAAGTGACGTGTTTCTGTGATGAGCAGGGATAGTCTGGTCTAGGCCCAGTCTGTCCAGCGCCAAGAGAGGCCGTATATGTATGTAGAGAGACGGCTCTCTCTCTCGGGGCACATTTCCTGATTGGTGAGGCAGTCTGGAACTCTTTCATCCTTTGTGCGTTGTATACGACTCTGACGACTCTGGCAGGGCTGTATATCCGAAGCAGGAGGAAACTTGAGATGCCCAGGCGAGCGATCGCTGCCTTAAAAGCCCGTATCGGCTCGATATCGAGGGCGTGAAACTACCAAGCACGTCACGGACGGGACCAGCAGAGTTTCAGCCCTGGAGTGCCTTTACATACTCCTGGTCTCGTATAAGGGGGCTATATCGGATAAGGAGTCTCGAGTGAGGACGGGGGGGAGACAAGGGCCATTACCCATCACTGCAATGAGAGTGAGACAATGGGGAGAATCTAGGACTCGGATAGAAGCTGCGTCGGAACGAAGCCGGAACGGGTTCCGAGCCGTCTCCGGTCATGAACCGAACCGGACGAAGTGGATAGACTTTTGCACACGGATCCGAGCCGAGGCTTCTAGATGCAAAGAGCTTTCGAGAGAACTCGTTATAATAATAGTATGTATGTATTCGTACATGCATGAGCACGTTTACATGCAAGCTCTACCGCAGCCGGGCTTGGCATCGTCGATGCGGTCGAAGCCGAAACTCCCCGGATCTGCCGACGCGGACCGGCCAACGGGGCTCTCCGGGACGGCCGCAAGTTGGCCGACGCTGCAACGTCGAGCTTCTACGGCGGCAACCCAGCAGCAGGCGCTGGGAAATGTATGTATGTATGTATGAGTACACATATGTAAGTGCATAATCTTGCTGGCGTGCCGAGGTATCGGGGGCCGACCTCCTGCGAGGTACATGTCTGATGAGCCGCGGGATAGGAAGGTCTGTATGTATGTATGTAGGCAGTGTCGGCGGCTATGTAGGTATGTCATGTATGTATGCATGTAAACCCGGTTGGAGGGAAAGCGGAGTTTTGCAACGAGAGATGGTGCTTGGTGTATGTATGTAAGAGGCAAGTTGATTCATCGTCTCGAACTGCCATTCCGGTTGCTTGCGTGCCTGCAGAAGGCATTCATACATGCGTGCATGTTGAGGACCTACCTACTCGGTGGGTTCGTGTATATACATATGTGTGTAAATGTATGTATGTACATACGAAGATCGACCAGAGCCCCAGTCGCGATACGTTGCGACGGTGTCTCGAGGCGGACCTGAACCGACGAAAGCCGTCCGTTGTAGCTGCTAAGAAAGGCAAGTGGCGGTACTTTTCTCACAACGGCCTTGACTCTCGTTGGCAGCTGGACGACGGCTGTGATATCAAGTGGGAACGGCAAGGGAGAGAATGGAAGGGGGTGGATCGTCTGCGGAACCGGCATTTGTATGTATGTATTCCCCTCGTCGATCGATGAGTGGGTGAGAGGGTGAGCGGGTGAGTGGATGTGACGAGAGATGCCGATTCCGAGCCGGTGCAGCTTGGACGGATCAATACTCGGGATCAGGGAAATCACATATGTGCATGTATGTATGTAGGTCTGTACGAACACACACGTGTGACGGAAGGTATAATAAGGTCAAGTATTTTTCTTCAACTCTTGAACTTGCAAGTTTCTGCAAGACTCTTGCGTCGTCAACCACCAGTAGGGGAGGTTTCCGTCACTCAGGGACACAACATAACCACCAACGTGTGCCTCTACCAAGACATGACTCAACTGACCAGTCGCTTCCCAACGCACTCAGAGAGAAGTCAAATGAACAAGCCTTCTCTCGGCCGTGCTGCGGGCTATCGGGTAAACAACTGCCTCGGAAGGTGTGACTGTCTCAGGTTGACGATAACTCGACAAGCGGTGTGCCCTTGAACTCGTACAACGGAGATGGCCGCAACGACGAGGGACTACAGTATAGGTTTACAGTATATGTATATACAGTATAGACTCCAGCTTTTCTCACTTGGGCGGTCGTGCGTGGTACAGGTTGTGCTTATTAGACAACGACAAGTCGTGATGCGTCTTCAAGGCAGGGCTCAAGACGTCGGCACAGCAAACAAAGCACACGCACACGCACACACACACACACACACACACACACACATACGTGCATATATACACACGTATGTATGTATGTATGTATGTATGTAAAAACTGAAAATTCCCACAAGCAAGGCTGCCGCAACCATCCCACCGGCACGCTTACCTGTACTGTGTGCAGCCTGGCCATGTGTTGCCTCGGCATCCTTCTGGTACAAGAGGGGCGTCTCCAGCCGGAAACCCCCCTTCTCGGCCTTCCACATCGCAGGTAGCGGTGGACCGGAAGAAGATAATAGCCTTTGGCCGTGCAGGACGGAGGCAGGAGACAGGACGAGGCCGAAGAAAGCCGGGGCGAGAGCCGGCTCGGTGAAGATGGGGGCGAACTGTCGGCCGGTAGCTTTGCTGCGCCTTGGGGGCTGGAGCTCGGCCCGGTCGGATAGGTGAGCTGGGGGGCGACAAGTGGCCTCGTTGGAGGAAGGGGGTGTTTGCTAGCTGTCGTCTGAAAGGGAGATGTAAGTAGGTTCTGGGTGACTCAAGCATGGAGGTTGTGGCATAGACATACATACATATATACAAATGCCCCTAGAGGCGTGTCTGTCAACTGCAGTAGATATCTCTATACATATGAGACTGTCGATGGCAAGCACGATATCGATCTGAGAGGTTGGTTGTTCATAAGAGCGTGGGGGCCGGGTGGCTTGGCCGTTGACTGACGTCTTAACCCAAGTGTCGGGTAGGCTTGGAGCACGATTTATAGGACGATGCTCGTTGAGGGGCGACCCGTGCCAAGGGGATCTACGATGAGAACGACATGTACCTATATTCGTACATGCGCGGATGATAGTACATACTTGTAGGGGTTGCTAGCTGAAGCCATCATGATGTGCGAGAACGTGCAAGTTGAGCGACGAGTTGCTACGTCTTTCTATGTACATGCTTCTGTACATGTACGCATGAGCATGATAGTAGTTGTAATTAAGACTGCAAGTTAACCCGGTTTAGCTCGGTAGTAGCAGGCTAACTGTTGACTAGTTGTAGCAAGAGGTCTAGTTGCTATACATGTACGGATATGAGGCGTGCCGCGTGTGTATCCGTAACATATGTATGTAAAATAGACGTGACCACATACATACGTCTCTTAGACGGGTTATTAACGGATTGGTTTGTACATGTAGGCCTGCTCAAGTGTCGAGCGGTTTTCGTCATTAGTAGGTAAGTACGAAGTAGAGGTGCCTACGAGGCTAACAGTCATGTAGTGCACAAATTCATACATAGCCATCTAGCTATCGCCATAATTGCCTATTCTGGAAGACACAGCAGTGCCTAGGCATCCCTCCCTAGACTCTGCTAAGACGAGAACAACAAATCGTACCCGCCTCTAGAGTCAAATCGTAGGTAGGTAGTGAACGAAGATATGTACATACATCCATACCTATTCGTACATACATACACGCTTGAGAGTTGAGACAGACGGGACCCTTCCATGTTGACTCGCCCTCGGGACCCTGAGACGGTGTGACAGACTGTGTGGGGCTAGTCTCCATACCGGGTAGAAAAAAGATCCCCGCTCCCAAGACCCACTATGCACTGTGTGCGCCGGATCCGGGCACCGTACCGCTTGCGTCCGACGACGCGTGGCCGACGGGGGCCGATGAACAGGTCTAGCAGATACCTAGGGCAAGTCTCTGCGCCTGAACGAAAGAGGATCACTTCGACAGCCAAGATGGATGGATCTCGAGAGCTTGTCCGGCGACGCGCGCCGGCCTCGATCCGCGGCACGGGAGCACGGTGCAAGTCAGATGGAAGGGTACATAGGTACATACATACATACAGTGCATCAAGAGGCGCGTCTGCAGCACGGACCTCGTGCCTCAGCAGATACCCAGACAGTACTCCGGGTTCCCGCGTGGCAGACGCTGTCGCACATGTACTCGAAAGTGCTGACGATTTTTTTCCTTCTCTTCTCCGCGCGACAACCGTTCCCCCACATGCTGCATCGTACGATGATTGCGTTGCCCCTTCCAGACTGCTTTATTCACAGTATCAGGGAGATGAAAGTTACATAACTCGATAGTACATATGTATGTATGTATGTATGTATGTATGTATGTATGTATGTACGTATGTGCGAATAGGTTGGTAAGTAAGAAGGTAGGTAGGTGTATGTATAGTATGTATGTACATAGGTAGTAGGTAGGTAGGATAGGATGCAAGGTATTCGTACGACGAGGTAGGCAAGTTAAAGCACCCCGATTATGTATGCAGATAGGCGTGCAGACGGCCCTGAACCGATGCCTCGTCTCCTTTCCTTTTTCTTCTTCAACTCCCAAGGGGCCGTTCGCCACTCCAACGGCTGCACGTTCCGAAACTATTGGCGAGCAGTCTTCACCCCTGCTCGTGCTGTCTTGCTCCGCCCGTCTCCATCCGCATCCCTGTCCGTGTCCAGCCCTCGGTGACAGTGCGCGAGCCGCACGTCGCTGAGCGCTTTACGATCCGCGCGGCTCATCTCCTCCCAAGACGAGAGGAACCCAAGAGGATACCACGGAAGATAACAAGGACCGGGGAAAGGCGAAAGAAAACACACACCACTCTCTCTGGCCCCAGCAAAGGCGTTCTCCCACAGCGGAGAAGAAAGGAAAGAAGGAAAATCGGGGCTCGTTGCCTTCCTGTCGGTTGCGCGCAATCACAAATTCTTGTTTGTGCGCCGCTCGTGTGACGCTTTGCCCATCCATCTTTCTTACCTACCTCCACCTACCTCTACCTACCTCTACCTACCTCTACCTACCTCTACCTACCTACCTACATACTTACCTACCTACCTACCTACCTGTGTAGGTATGTATGTATGTATTAGATATATCTTAACGGCCTAACGCTGGCGCCCGCTCTCTTCTCAAACCCAGGCCTACATACATACCTACATACATACTCCTGCTATTCGCCTCCAGCCGACGCCACAGCGAGCCCCGAGAGACGATTCGTTCAAAACAAAACTTGATACGGATTCAGGGGGCCTTTCAAATCCGTTCGGCCATACCGACAGCTTCCGTCGTCGGCTCGCCTACATCCTCTCCCGGACAGTCCCTCGCTTCTCGTCCGTCGTTTCTTCTTTTCGCCCTTCACCCTCGCTGCGAATGAGACGGCCCTCGTCTTCTCCTCTTCCTCGCCGCCCGCTACTGTTCACGGCTGCCGACAGCGGGCCGGCCCACGCGGTCCGAACGCCCCATCGCATCGCCCATCGACCGGGCTGACTCGCCTCTCGCGCCATCCCTCCCTCATGGCCGACGATGAGTCTGCCGGCCGCTTCGGCCTTGATGAGCCCGTCTTCGGCTTCATGGGCGATGCCAACGCCATGTCCGACGCCAACTCGGACCCTCCTCCCGCCTCTTCTACCGACAATGCTCAGCCCTTTTACGGCCCCTCGTCCTGGGACTTTCAGGTAAACACCCCCTTCGATTCCTTCGACGTCGCCTCTTCCAGCGCGACTCCCACCGTCTCGACCGGAGGCTCCGTCGCCCCGTCCTGGCCGCTCCCCTCCTTCGACCAGGCCCAGCAGCAGCGCCAACAGCCGGTCCAGGCCGCGTCCCCTTCCTTCGACGGCTACTCGACGTCTCGCGTCAACCCCAAGACCGTCTTCGGCTCCAATCCATCCCTCACTTCCGGCTCCACCACGACGGCCAAGGCTGCTCAGGTCCGCGCGGCCTCCGGAATGTCTCACGAAGAGCTTCGAAACATCGCCATGCCGCCTCATCTCCAATACAACTCCCCCAAGAGCGCTTCCAGCCCCGACTCGGCCAACAGCGAGGTCAAGATTGGCGCTGCCTCTTCCCCTGAGCTCCTTGGCCTGTCAAAGAAGGACTTCCGCAAGCGAAAGGCGTCTGACGAGCTCGAGGACGACGACGAAGTGGAAGACGGAGACAAGCCCGTCAAGAAGACGGCCCACAACATGATCGAGAAGAGGTATCGCACCAACATCAACGACAAGATTGCTGCCCTGCGCGACAGCGTTCCCAGCTTGAGGATCATGTCCAAGAGCGCCAGGGGCGAGGACACAACCGAGGACCGCGAGGAGCTTCACGGCTTGACGCCGGCGCACAAGCTGAACAAGGCGACCGTAAGCCGTATTCTCGAGCCACCGGCACTCACACACAGTCTTACTGACCGTCCCAAACAGGTTTTGAGCAAGGCGACGGAATACATTCGGCATCTCGAGAAGCGAAACAGCCGCCTAACGGACGAGAATAACGCCATGAAGGAGAGGATAGGGGCTTTCGAGAAGCTCTTCATGGCCGGAGCCATGAACGGCTCCATCAGTCCCATGCAACACCCGCCTACGCCCATGTCATATCCTCAGGAGAGCCAGCAGCAGTTTACCAGTTCGCCCATGGCCACTCCGCAAGACATTAGCTCGAATTCTGCCGGCATGATTAATGTACCAGAGGACATGAAGCGCATCATTTCCGCCCAGATGGCTGCTGGTCAACCGTACCCGGTGCCCTCACAGCCTTTCCGAGGAGCAAATCCGGCCGTGGTGCGCCAGCAGCAGATGCAGCAGCAACAACAGCAGCAACAACAACAACAACAGCAGCAGCAGCCACATCAGCAGATGCAACGGAATGGCTGGGTCAACGCGAGCCCTTACCTCGGTAAACTCATGGTCGGCTCCCTTGCCGGCCTCATGATCCTCGAAGGCCTCGGAGAAGACGAGAAGAGTAACGAAGAACCACAGGGGAGGGGCCTCTTCGCTCTGCCTGTTCAATTCCTCGGTCATCTATCGTCGGCGCTCGATCTCCACGTCATGGGATACCATGTTCACACGTCACTCAGGTTGCTGTTGATCATGGGCGCCTTTTTATGGATCTTCATCCCTTTGCTCTTCTCATCGGCCGATACAAAACTCGGCAAGGGGCAGCGAGCCGCTACTCTCCTCAAGAGGGCACCCTCGCTCGCGTCTTCGATCGACGTGCGACGGCAGGCCTGGCTGACGGCCATCCAGACGGTTTGGGTACCCAGGCACAACTTCTTCCTAGAAGCCTCAGCCTTGATGCTCAAGGCCCTCAAGCTCAGTCTGCGCAACGCGGTCGGCGGCCAGGCATATCAGATGTTGACGGGCCTCAGCGAGGAGGAGGAGGCGGCCCGTGTCAAGGCCTGGTCCATCGCCCTCGACTCGCAGCTCGCGGGGGGGGACGCGGGCATCTGCAAGAGTCGCTTGGTCTTGACCTTGCTCGCTTCGGGCACCCTTCCCGACACCCCTGCTCGCCTGATGCTCAGGGCGCTCCACATCCGGGTTCTTCTGTGGGAGTTCGGCAAGAGTAATAGGCTGCTGGGTGCCATCGACGCTGTGGCGGCGAAGCTTGCGAGGAAGCAATGGAACGAGGCGCGCCATCAGAATCGCCTCCTTCAGGTCCGGCTTCGGCGCGGGTCTCGCACCGCTCTCGAGCACCATTTGCCGGACCATCTCGTCGCCCTTGTCGAACAGGAGTCGGACGACGTTCTCAGCGCTTCCGTCATACAGAGGGCTCACAATCTCGCCTTCAACGTGGACACGGCCAGCAGCATTGAAAGCCGCATCGACGGTATGGATGCCGTCGTCGACGACATCGCCGTGGGTTCGCCCATGGACGCGGTCGCCGCCTGGTGGTCGACGCAGCTCCTCCATCGCGTCCTGACGGCCACCTTGGACGACGACTCCCAGGCGCTGCGGAGCAAGGGCGAGGACATTGCCCTGGCCATCAAAGTTGCGCCTACGGGATCCGTCGCCCGGATCCGAGCCGTGTTGGCGCGTGCCGTCTTGGTCGAGGGATGCGGTCCCCAAGACACGGACCTGGCGCGCCGGGCCATGGCCGAGGGGGAAGTGAACAGCTCTCTTGGCAGATGGTCGCTGATGGGCGGGCCCGTCGCACGCGCGCCAGATGGCGATTTGACAATCTCGCTCAAGTGCGCGACGGCAATTGCTCACTTCAGACAGGCGCCATCCGCCGCGGGCCGGCTCGACCTCCTCCAGGGCATCGCCAAGGTGGAGCACATGCCGTCCATGACGCTTCTGGGTTTCACCGCCATGATGGAGCTGATGAAGCATCTCCTGGGACAGGAGGGCCTGAGGCACGAGTTCGATCTGACGCTGAGCAGGTTGTCGAGCGGCCTCCGGCTCTGGATGGGCAGACCATGGGCGTCGAGATGCGGTGTCAGCTCTGAGCTCCGGAACAAGCTGGTGGAGAAGTGTCTGGCGGCGACCAAGTCTTTGGCATGGCCAGACATGGACAGCGGGTGCGGCAGCCTGAGCGACAGCGACGACACGGATGCTTGTGCGCGGACCTGACGGCGTCGCGGCGTCGGCTTGAGCGAGCTGTTACGGTTAAGTAGATATCAACGCTGCTCCATATCTTTACGACCATTGCACACGATCCACGGGCTAGGTGAACTCGGCGACCGGGAGTCAACCATGTTGCTGTTGAACTGCAGAAGGGATCAAGGGTAGATGGGCTTTTTCAAATGGGCACGGAGCATGGCGCGGTTCGCCATGCGTATCGCAGCTCTGGCGCGCTTGATCCGCCTCATGACCGCTTGGCCAGGGACTATTCACTTGGCGGATGGCTGCTTGTGGACTCGACTGTGTGTACACGTCTATCTGTCCGGTGCCGAGCATCTTGAGAAGGAGCTTGGACGAGTGCACCGTCGACGGGACGATGAATGACCAAGACAGACAAGACAGGTGGTTACCTGTTGCGTCGTAGGAAGAGCTTGATGCACTTGGAGAGTGAGTGAGCAAAGAAAGCCTGTCTGTTGGTCATCAGGAGTGTGTCATGACTACGACTACCGGGACTACGACCGCTGCCATGTCTCGTGAAAGTACCTAGACAGACGACACGGAGAAATAGAGTCTGCAAGTGAATCGGGGTTCCGAACTTCAATGGAGGAAGCTAGTAGTTGTAGGCATATACATACTAAGGACCTACTGGAGGAAGCCAGGGCTAGCGGTTTCCGACAATGGACCTGTGGGAATTAGGGGCTCAGCCGGATGCGGCCATCAAAGGCCGTCGAGCTAACCTACATCATGCGAATGAATACACCATGGACGTAATCGGGGTAGAGGTGCGCATGGGGACTTGGTCATGGCGAGGCCGGTGTGATGGCCGGTGCGATGGCCGGTGTGAGGCCCGGTGTAAGAGGTCCAGTGAGGGATACGTCCAGTGAGGGATACGTCCAGTGAGGGATACGTCCAGTGAGGGATACGTGTGAGGGACACCACGTGACCGATCACGTTGACGACTCTTCTCCTTCGGCCTCAACCTCATCCCTCTCTCATCATCCCTAACCAGCCTGGAAACGGACCCTTGGGCAATGACCGGCCCTTAAAAAAAAAGGCGGCGATGTCGTCGAGAGGCGAAATACCAACAAGCCCCCGATTGCGGCCACGCGACGTGGCACGTGCGATACTTCAGGCCGTTTAGTGCTGCTAGCTGCCGGACTTTCCGGCTTAGGGCTTCGCGGGAGCGACAGCAGTGACGGCAGGGCGGCGTCTTTGCCGTTGTCACGAGATTGGGTTGACGTCTTTGTGGTGGGATTCGAATCGTCTCGAGTCCAGGATGCTAGGGATGTCGAAACTTGGGCGAGAGGGTCTCGTCCTGACTGAAAGGATAGGACATGTCTCGGTCTACAGGATCGTCACATGGCTTTCACTCATACATCGGGGGCCGCTGTCGAAGTCGCCACTTCTTCCCGTTTCCGTCGCGTCGAGACGGCTAGAGATGGCCAAGCACGAGCTTAGGGTTCGGCCCCGACTGACGTGGCCGCAACTTCGACAGGGCCCGAGTCCGAGGTTGGGACATTCCGGAATCGCATCGCGGCAAGTCTGGATGCGTTCGGAATGTTTGGAAGATGTGCTGGTGATGCTCGGGCTGGGAGAGGCGGCGCGGGCGTAGCACTGAGCGGCCTCGTGTCGCTTCAGAGCTATCGTCCTGTTCGGCCTTGACGTCTTCCGGAGGCCGCGCGTGTGCGAATAAATTAAAACAAGGTCCATGGTCCGGTCAGGCCGACGACTTCTTCTATAACAATTTCCCCTGTCCGTTAAGCTGCTCTTCGAGGCCGAATCTCTTTGAGACGGAATCATCTGCCCCATCCTAGGAACCATGTTGGCACCTCAAGTCAATCTCGGCCCTCAGTCCAGCCTGGACCCGACGCTGAGGCGCCAGCGCGTCGCGTCTGATCTGTCGGTCCGAAGCCAATCGCCCGCCAACAGGTACGGCAACCGGCTGCTGGTCGACGTGGTTGAGGGCACGGCAAGGAGGGAGCCGAACCGGGCCTTTGTTCACCAGCCCAAGACGGCGAGGGCGTCGGATGGCTTCGTTCAGGTGACTTACAGGGAGGCTGTCAACGCCATCAACCACCTCGCCCACCTCATCACCAAGGAGCTGGGCGTGCCGGCCAAGAACAGCTTCCCGACCATCTGCTACATCGGGTCGCAGGATATCCGCTACATTCTGTTCCTCATCGCCTGCGTCAAGGCCGGCTACAAGGCCCTTCTCAACTCGCCGCGTAACAGCCTCGAGGCGGCCCTTTCGCTCCTCCAAGTCACCGACTGCCATGCCCTCTTCTACGCCGAGTCGCAGCAGAAGACGGTGGAGCCGTGGCTTCAGAACCGGCCGATGAAGCACTTCGTCATCGATTCCATGGCCGAACTGCTGGCGTCCGAGCCGGAGCCGTTCCCCTACAACAAGTCGTTCGAGGAGGCCGTTTGGGAACCGGTCGTCGTCTTGCACACGAGCGGCTCTACCGGCATCCCGAAGCCCATCATCGTCCGGCACGGGTCGCTGGCGGTGGCCGACGCTTACCGCAACTTGCCCGAGATCGGCGGCGGACGCTTCTTCTTCCAGGAGTACAAGGAGAGAACCAAGCTGTATTTCCGTCACATGCCGCTCTTCCACGCGGCCTCGGTCTACGGCTTCTTGTGCGGCCACATCATGTACGGCATTCCGATGGCCTTTGGCTGTCCCGACAGCCCGTTGACGGCGGAGCACGTCATGGAGTGCATCAAGTACAGCGGATCTGATTCCTGCATGCTGCCGCCGTCTGTCCTCGAGGAGGTTGCCAATTCGGCCGAGGGGCTTGCCTTGTTGGATAAGATGTCTTTCGTCACCTTTGGCGGAGGTAAGTCAGGGGCATCGCCGAGGCTTGTGTGGCGTACGCTTACAGAAAGGATAGGCCCCGTGGCTCCGGCGACGGGCGATAAGCTGGCCGCGCGCGGCATCTTGCTGCAGAGCGCCATTGGATCGACTGAGTGAGCTGTCTTGTGTGTCTCGACGAAGACATGCTCGAGGCTGACCCTGTTCCAGGCAATACCCATACGCCATGCACTTTCAGACAAACCCTGCGAATTGGCAGTATTTCATCTTCAACATCGACGCCATGGGAGGAGACTTTCGGCCCATCGATGGGCCTGGAAGCCCGGAGGAGCTCGTCATCGTCCGCAAGGGCCAGGGCAAGCTTCCGACCCAATCCGTCTTCTACACGTTCCCGGACAAGACGGAGTGGTCGACAAACGACATCTTTGCTCCTCACCCCGAGCTGCCCAACCACTGGACGTACAAGGGCCGCATCGACAACATCATCGTCTTCTCCAACGGTGAAAAGCTCAACCCGGCCACCATTGAGGACACGCTTACCGGGCTTCCCAAGATCAGGGGTGCCATGGTCGTTGGCCAGGGCCGTTTCCAGCCTGCCTTGATCCTGGAGCCTTGCCAGGATCCGAAGGACGGTCAAGAGATGGCGCACCTGATTGATGAGATTTGGCCGACGCTCCAGGAGGTCAACAAGGAGACCGTTGCTCACGGCCGCATCTCCAAGGACTTTATCGGTGTCAGCTGCGCCGGCATGCCGTTCCCTCGCTCGGCCAAGGGCTCCCTTCAGCGGGCTCTGGCACTGGAGCTGTACAAGGACAACATTGAGGAGCTGTACGAGCGTGCCCTGTCTGGCGAGGCTGGCGGGCCGGTGATTCTCGACCTTTCGAGCGAGGCTTCGCTGGCTCAGTCCATCGTCCAGCTCGTCGGCAGCAGGATCGGCGTCTCGGGCCTGTCCCCGGAGACGGACTTTTTCGACGCCGGCATCGACTCGGCGCAGGTGATCCGGATCGCGTCCCTGCTCCGGGCCGGTCTCAAGGACGTCCCGATGCCGGCCGAGACGGACCTGCAGGATTCGGTGACGCCGAAGCAGATATACGCCAACAACTCGTCTCAGATGCTGGCCGGCTACATCTCGTCGCTCGTCTCGGGCGAGTCCGGAAGCGGCCAGGAGCAGGCGAGGGAGATCAAGGTCATGGAGGAGCTGCTGGCCAAGTACACGATGAATCTTCCGGCGCCGCAGCCGGGAAAGCCGGCGCCCAACGACGAGGGACAGACGGTGGTTCTGACGGGCACGACTGGCTCGCTGGGGGCGTACATGCTGGACATGCTGTGCGCGTCGCCCCGGGTCAAGAAGGTCGTGGCCATGAACCGAGGGGCTGACGGCGGACGGAGTCGTCAGGCCGGCGTCTGCAGCGATCGTGGACTGGCGACGGACCTTTCCAAGGTACAGTTCGTCGGTGTCGACGTGTCCAAGCCGATGCTGGGAATGGATCAGCAAGAGTATACGCAGCTGCTTTCTGAGGTTGACCGCGTCATTCACAACGCCTGGTCCGTCAACTTCAACCTCAGCGTTGGATCGTTCGAGCCACAGGTCCGCGGCGTGCGTCATCTGGTGGACATGGTGGCTGCGGCGGCCAAGCGGGCTCCCATAGCCTTCCTATCGTCGGTTGGGTCCGTCGGCGGTTGGCAGCACAAGGAGCTCCCGGTGCCGGAAGAGAAGTTTGTCGACTTGTCACTGCCCGTCATGGGATACGGACGCAGCAAGGCCATCAGCGGCCTCATCCTGGACGCAGCCGCCGCTCGATCGGGCCTGCACACGGCCGTCGTTCGCGTCGGGCAGGTCAGCGGCCCTCGCGGCGAGAAGGGCTGCTGGAACAAGCCCGAGTACTTCCCCAGCCTCGTCGCCAGCGGGCTTCACCTGGGAGTGCTGCCCGACGATCTCGGCCCGCGGCAGAGGGTCGACTGGCTGACCATGGAGGAGGTGGCGGCCACCATTCTGGAGATCGTGGGCGCGACGACGCAGGTCAAGGTCGACGATATCTCGGGCTACTATTCGGCCTCCAACCCGAACCCTGCCTCGTGGCCGGACATGGCCCGGGCCGTCAAGGAGTTCTATGGAGGTCGGATTCAGCGCCTCGTCAGCCTGGAGGAGTGGCAGGAGATTCTGGAGCGGAGCGCGGCATCGGCGGACGCGGACCTGGAACGGAACCCGTCCATCAAGCTGCTCGAGTCGCACAGGGACGTGCTCAGGGGTAAGAAGGCCGGTATCCTTCCTACCGTTCTGGCCACGGAGAGGACGGCCAGCGTGAGTCCGACGGTCCGGGCGAGCAAAGCCGTGACGCCGGCCATGATGCAGCATTGGTGCAGACAGTGGGATTACTAGGTATTTTGTTGCGTCTTTACTTTCTCCGTGTACATGGTTTGCTTTTCGGGATATAACAGACGAGCAAATCTTGACTACCTTTTTTTCTTTCTTTCTTTATATGAAGTTATCTCCTTTCTTGATGAAGTCATAACAATGGTGTATGCGACGGTGTCTCTCCGTCTTGTCGTTGCTGAGTCGAGGACAGATGCCTATGAACGCAAGGCTGTTGAGACGACCATGATGGGCAAAGGGTTGGTGAAAGATTAGACTGGCCGAGTAACTGTCCTCTCATCTCGGTTATGTATCGCCAGTCTTGTTTATCCAGGGGCGAATGAGCCGTCAATCATGGCCGCCTGATACGCCAAGAAGACGCTGTCTCGAGCTCAAGTCATCACTTGCCACCCGCTGCTATGAGTGCCTGTCTCACCATGACAGTCCGCCTCGTCGCAACCCTCACCTCGCTCCTCTCCCCCGTTCTCGCAGCTATTCAAGACGTCCCCCACGGCAACTGGCTCGGCCCCCTAGCAGGCTACCAAGATTCTCTTCAAGGGGAGACGGGCCACGGGGATGGAAGTCGTGCACAACGGCGTCAGCTTCAAACTCAAGGCCACCAAGGAAGTCATCCTCGGCGCAGGCGTCTTCCAATCGCAGCTCATTCTAGCAACGAGGAACTCTCCATGTTCATGGAACTGCTGATCGTCTCTGGCGTGGGACCCATCGACACCCTCCGACAATTCGACATCCCCGTCGTCAAGGGACTCGCCGGCGTGGGACAGAATATGTGGGATCGTGTCATGTTTGGGAACGGAAGGGTGGTTCGCTTCCCGACGCGACGCGTGATGAGCTGCTCAACGCCTTTAACCTTCTTGCTCTTGATGTTGAGTATCGGAATAGTGGGACGGGCATCTTTTCTTCCAATGTCATTGATCTTCTCTCGGATGGGAGAAGTTTCCCGCTCGCTATCGCCATGGCTTCTCGTCCGAGACGCGCGATGCTCTCGATGGCTTCCCGTCTGACTGGACAGAGATTGAATACTTGCCCGGAGACGGGCTGCATCGGAAACTTTCGCAAACTCATCACCACGCGCAACCACTAGACGGTCGCCAATACGCCACCATCCTCGGCGCCCTCGTCGCCCCCCTTTCGAGAGGCAACGTCACCATCCGCTCCGCCTCGGCCCTGGACCCGCCCGTCATACAACCGAACTGGCTGTCCGATCCGGCTGATCAGACCATGGCCGTCGCTCTGTTCCGTCGCATGCGTGAGGTGTGGGACTCGCCTGGCCTGTGGCACATGACCGAAGGACCAGAGTATTTCCCCGGAGCCGAGGTCGAGTCCGACAGCGACATCTTGGATACGATCCGTGGCATTCGTCGTGTACGTGCAAGATGGGGGAGACCGGATGATGAGATGGCGGTGGTTGATAGTCGGGGGAGGGTCCTCGGTGTGGAGGGTCTGCGTGTGGTTGACGCAAGTGCCATGCCCATCTTGCCGCCCGGACATCCGCAGAGTACCGTCTTTGCGCTGGCTGAGAAGATTGCCGAGGATATTGTCGAGACGCAGAGGGAGAAGGGGAGGTGAAGAAAGGGTGTTGGGGTTGGGATGGATGGGTGGGTTGGATGGTGTGGGGTTTGAGGAGCTAGATGATTTAGCTTTTCTTCTTGTCGATGGCATGGATTGGTCATGTTCTGGACTCGGATTGGAAAGTAGGAGCCGTTGTTGTTGAGTTACTTGTTTTGAAGAGAGGAGCTGGTGAGAGTGTTGTTGCGTCGGTGTATGTGTCTATTCGTACACTAACAGGACTGATCAACGTCCCCGAGCCACCGCCTCCAGTTCTCTAGGGTAGGTAGAGAGACGTACTTGGGTAGTTACATTAATCACGTGTCCCTACCCCTAACCACACCAACGGCTAGCCTCGCAGGACTGACTACGTCCCCGGGCCACCGCCTCTAGTTCTCTAGGGTAGGTAGAGAGACGTACTTAGGTAGTCACATCAATCACGTGCCCCCACCCCCAACCACCAACCCTCCCAACTCCCCCCCCCCAAACCCTTCTCACCACCAACCTCACACCTACCCAACCCTCCCAAGCCCCGGAAAATGTCCACATCACCACCCGTGCCGCCCTTCCCCTTCCCCCGCGAATACCACTTCCCCGCCTTCTTCACCCGCCAAACCAACCTGACAACGCACCACGCCCAACTGGTCAAATGGTCGGCCCTAATCCTATCCTACGCGCGCCACCACCGCCTCTTCCGCCTGCACGTCTCCTCCGCGGCGGAATCGGACCTCTTCTTCAACAGGCGGATCGATCGTCGTCTCGCCCCGGCGGATATCCGCGACGTGCTGGATTTTATGCGCAGGGATGGGAGGGCTGATTATCTGGATCCCGCGGCTGCTACCGCTGCTGCCGCCGCCGCCGGCCCGTCGTCGGATGTCGTCCTTGTTTATTGGAGGGCGCTCGAGGAGTGGGCTGATGTCGTCGAGGCCTTTGTTGAGGCTTCGGCGCAGAGGGGTGCTGTTTTGACGCTCTATGAGCTTACTGATGGTGAGGCTACCAGGGGAACTGGTTCGTTGACGACTCTTCTCTCCTCGTCGGTTGTTCACGATTTTTTACTCATCAGTGCAAAGCAGAGATACACGGCATGGACAGCCAAGTCCTTCTCAAAGCTCTCAACATCCTCGTCAAACGCAACAAGGCCCAAATCTTTGGCCACGAAGACTCGCTCGGCATCAAATTCTTCTGACATTAACAAGGACGAAGCCCCCCCCTTTTTTTCTCCCAAACGCCTACGAATCGTGTTCCAGACATGATTGGTCTCGCTACTTGCCCTCGCCCTCATGAAGCGTATCCACCAAGAACCTATCGTCGAATCGTACCTCCTGCGCCATGGCCACGTCCAGCAACCAGTCCGGCACCACGATCCGCGCCTCCATGTTGCCATTCTCAGCCATGGCCCGGAAGCGCGGCCATAGCTGCCGCTCCTCGGGACTGGCGTTGCTGAGCAGATAGACGGGATCCGGCGGTCCATCGCCGTCCTCGTCGGCGCTCGTCGGCTTGATGCTGGTGCCGCTGCGGGCGCGGTAGAGCTTGAAGATGGCGCCGTTGGCCTCGGCGATGGCCCGGTAGCTGTCGGGCCCGTTGCGCACCTTTTCCGTGCAGTAAATGGGTACGCTCTGGAGGAGCCTGCCGCGGTTCGCCTTGGCCCGTGCCTCCGATCTCGAGATTTTCATTCGGTAAAGGCCTTCGGCTGCCTTGTCCTTGAGGCGGTAGTCTTCGGGACAAGGCACCTCTCCGCTCTGGAGAACCACGTTGATGAAGTCGGTGGACAGCAGAGTGACGCCCCGTGAGAGGGCGCAGAGGAACTTGACGGTGCGAACCACCTTTGGTGCCACCAGATAGTCGCATGGCTGGCCCTCCTGGACGATTTGCACGCCAAGATCGCGTAGTTTCCGCTTCAATGGCCTCATGTTAGAGAAAAAGAGATATGCATGAGAGAAGAAGGTTCGATCAAAGGGGGGGGGGGGGGAGGAATGATGTAACTCACCCGATCTTGATCCTCCTTGTGACTATCACCAACCCACCTGTCAAAGGCAGTGACAACGATTCGCATGTCGACTTCCGGCAACGACGGACGCGACTTCTTGACCGGCCGAGCCTCGTCGTCACGCTGCAGCAGCGCCTTGGCCGCCGACTTGAACTCGTCCTGCTGCCTCTCGGCTTGGTCGGCGGCTCGCTTGCCACCCCAGGGGGCACCCGCCTTTACCGGCCTCTTCTTCTCCTTCTCGTACAGGGCGATATCGGGCGCGATGCCCTGAAGTCGATCCTTGGCCTTGGCCTTGGCGCTGCGGCTGCCCGTCGAGGGGACCGAGGGCGTGTCGGTCGTGGCCTGGTAGTTCTGCCGTGGTCGTAGGGGCGTCTCGATGGCTGCCGCGGGTTTCGTCTTGCTGCGACGACGATGACGACGACGGTCGCCGCCGCTGCTGCCGGCGTCGGCTTCGTCGCGCATGACGTCAAAGTCGCGTTCGGCGGTGGCGACGGGGAGGCCCTCGGCCGGACCGTCGGGATACGCCTTGGCCTCTGCGGCCTCGAGCATCTCGCGCTTCCTCTTGGCGCGGGGGGACATGGCCTCGTCGCCGCCTGGATAGTAGAGTTGGCGGAGGCGCGATTCGTCCAGGAAGGTCTGGCCGATGATCTCGCCGAGGTTGGTCCGGGGCGGGAAGTGGTTGTACTTGGATAGGTTGATCTGCTTCTTTTCGCACTTGGCGTAGCTCTCCTCCAGCCATAGGTGGTTGACGACGGCGATGCCCCATTCGGGCGCCGCAGCGCACTTGTGGCTCGTGTTGCGCGCCGTAATCAGGTGCGTGTTCTCGGGGTTCATCGTCTTGGTGAAGACGGCGCCGCTGGCGGTGATGAGGTTCTCGAGGTAGACGCGGGCCTCGCCGCCGTAGTTGGAGATGGTGATGCGCATGTCCTTGAAGCCGGGGATGCCGTCGCGGGGGATCGGGTAGTGCAGGAGTCGGTGCAGCGGGTTGCGCCACTGGTTGCTGACGATGAGGTAGAAGAGCCAGGCCAGGCTGCCGACCTCTTTGCAGGCGCGGGCCGCCTCGATGTATTGGGGGCCGTCGCGGTACTGGCAGATGAACATGTGGCAGTCTTCGACGTCGTCCACCACCTTGCCGCCGCCGTGGACGATGATGTCCTTGATGATCTTTGTGAAGCGAGTCGACAGGCTGAGATCATGCGATAGCAAGACGCGTCGATGGCTGAATACCGTGGACGGCGGACGGACGCCATCGCCATCGGGCGGTAGCGGAACCCATTGGGGCTTGGCCGAGGTGGCGTCTATCAGGTTCGCGCTGACTGGGATATCGACCTCGTCGTCGGCGCCCTTCCTCAGGATCTCGGCGTCGGGAAGCAGGTAGGGACCTTCGTCGATTCGCTTGCCGAGCTTGAAGCAGTCGTCGAACCTGGAGGATGGGGTCAGTCTCAAAGGCCGTAGATAAGAAGTTGTTTGCAGGCTTACCAATGCGGTAGAACCACCTTGCACTTGAGCTTCTTGCTCAGTGCAAAGGCCACCTTGGGGTCATCAACAGAAAGAGCACAGATATGAGTCGTCGTCCGAGTGACATCCTTGCTCTCCTGCCCCCCCAGGGCCATGGTAGCCCCAATGATGCTCTCCTTATCCATCACGGGAAGGCCAGCACAGGTGACGACGACCTGGGAGAAGATCATGCGCGGATCGGGCGAAAACGGTAGGAGAGCGGCCTGTTTCTGCTTGGCAAGCGAGACCTTGATCCACTGCGTCGTCACGACGGGTATCATGGCGGCCTGCGACTCGACGTACTGAGGGAAGTCGACGGTGTTGGAGATGATGTGCGTGATCTTATCAAGGGGCAAGGACCCGTCGCGTCGCGGCTCGCGCACCGACGCTCCATTCTGCTCGACGAACCTCGTAAACTGCGAGACAGTCAGCGAGAACAAAACAAAAAGACGGGAAGAAGGATTCCTGACTTCAAAAATGAGCTTTGGCACCAGCTGGTCGCTGGGCACGAAGGCGACAGCGCAGTCGTCAAAGATGGGCTCCTCGACGTTCTTCATCCTGCAGTAGCGTTCTGTAACGCAGCTCGAGATAGCGCAAGCGCAGAATAGATAGAGACGGAACAAAAGAAGCGAGGCCAGCGGTCTCGCGAAGCGACTAACAAGGAAAGGGTGCGGTGGTGCGGTGGTGACGCGTCGTCGTCTAGGTAGGTAGGTGGTGGGTTGCTCAATTTACAGGAAACGCGACTTGGGCAGGCAGTCACATGATGCGCATGGTTAATTGGCATAAAGTAGCGGTACTCGTGCTAATGGCTATCCGACGCGCTAACAGCAGGTAGCCCGTTTTCCCCCGCGTCGCGTCAGCGTGTTTCCCCCCGCTTTTCATGTCGTCGCCATCGGCCCTTATCTTATCGTCATCGGCGCGCATGCAGTGATACGTTACCGCAGATCCTTGCCTTTACCTCGTCTTGAATATCACCAACATACACGACGAGCGCCCGCTTTGGCCTCCCGCTCATGTATGTACGAGATGTATGTATATATGTATGCATGCACTGCGGCCTGGGACACGTGCGTCCTCCCCAAGTCCGATGCGGCGCCTTCTCTCTGACGATGCAACCTCTTCTCGCGGCCAGCTTCGCTTGCCAGAAGGACATGAGCAAAGCAAAGTACATAGACTCTGTCATTGGATCGTCACATCGTCTCGCTCAACGCACGCCAGCGCAACGGCAGCCCCCATCAAGGAGCTCTCCTTGGCCGGGACGAGGCAGATGCTCCGGGGCTCGGCCAGGCTCTTACTGGCGACGAGGTCGTCGACGTACCTCTGACAGTTGGCCAGGTACCCCGGGTAGTTTTCGATGACGCTCCCGTTGAAGGCGACAGTCGTCGTCTCCAGCGCCATGTCGGTCTCGGCGCGATGCCTTTCCGGCGAACTCTCGGGCAGCGTCGAGATGTAGGCCCTCTCAGCCTCGAGGCGGCAATCCCATAGGGTGAAGACGCAAGTGGCGACGAGGGCGCTCGATCTCACCGAAACAAAGGAAGCCAGGGCCTTGATGGCCGCGAGATCGGTCGTCGTGGCCGCGTGGGAAGAGGGGTGACGTTGTGAGAAGAGGTCGATGGCTTGGGCGAGATCGGACGTGTCGTCGCTACAAGACGTGAGCGGCGCGTTCAAGAAAAGTGACACTCGAACTCTCTCCTCTCCTCACCTCTCGATCAGGGCGAGCGTTTCGGTGCCCAACGAGTATGGCATCAGCAGAGAGGGCGGAACGACGCCACCAAGCAAGCCGGTAGCGCCCACAGCCTCGACCAAGGCGATCCTGACGATCTCGCCGAGATACATGCCGCTGACGAGAAACTCGAGCGGCTGATAGTCCGGGCGAGGATGCTCCCTGTTGAGTGCGCGATCCCACCTCGTAACAGGCAAGATGCCCTGGCCAAACATGCCGAGCTCCGTGTTGACGATGACGTGCGTCGCCTCGTCGAACCAGCCGTCAGGTCTGACGCCGAACTTGGTCCTCCCGATGCCGGAGACGGGCAGGAAGGCGGCCATGTTGAGGCCGGTGCCGAGGATGAGACTGAATCGCGTCGACGTGTAAGAGTAGGCCCGCGACAGCAGGCAAGCGCTCGAGTCGTTGAGAATGGCCCTCAGCTGGACGTCGAGGCCGCAATTCCGGCACGCGCGCTTCACCAGGTCGCCCAGGTCCTCTCCCAACAGTCCCTTGTCGGCCAGAAAGCCCTTGCCCATCCGTTGCAGCTTGCCGCCGCCCAACGATGTTTGTCGGCACAGAACGTCAGCGTCTCGTCTTTCCGGAAGAAGCAGCCAAGATGGTACTCACTCAATGGGAAAGCTCCAGGCCAGTGCCAGGGGAAGAGGCTTGTCTCGGTCGAGGTCGGACGAGAGCGTCTCACATATTCTGCCGGCCATCCAGTCGAAAAAGGCGATACCCTCGAGATCCTTGACGGCCTTGTTGATGCGGAAGTTGCGCATGCTCACGATGTCGCTACGGCTACCCTCGTCGGCCCCGTTACGGCCCCGGAGCTCAACGAGAGCGACCCTCAGCGTAGAGCCTCCGACGTCGAGGGCGACATACTGGCCCGCCTCGCAGCCCGTCGGCAGCCGGTGGCTATAAGAGGGCAGCATCGACGACGGATCCGTCTGCAGACGATGGAGGAACTGCTCCCGGAGACCGGCGGCCAGTTCGAGCAGGCCATGGCCGCTGACGGGACCAACGAGGGCGGCCTCGGCTTCCTTGAGAAAGTCGTGCACGGTCCGGCTGGTCGAGGGCTTCTTCCCGCCGACGACGGGGCGGCCCAAGGCCAGGGGACTGATCCAGTACGCCAGGATGGCCTGTATGAGAGATTTGCCTCGGAGCAAGCTCTTGAAGACGACGGCGATGAGAGCAGTTGGCAACGTCGTCATGGCAGAGACGAGCGGTGGCATACCATGAGGGGAGAAGAAGACACGGCAGTCTAGTCAGATATCCAGAAAAGGGTTGATACCGAGACGGAAGTGGGAGAGGCCAAGGCGTGTAAATAGCCGGGCGGCAACATGGGGAGACGGAGAGGAGACGGGGAAGGGGGAGGAGGAAAGGGAGAGGGGGGGGGGGGGGGTAAGAAAGGACTCTGAAGGATCGACAGGCACGCAGGGCACCAGGGAGGGTGAGGGTTGGTTGTGTCAGGACGGACGCCACGTTCAGATGGAACCTGCCCCGTGCAAGATGCAGAAACGGGGGATGCGTCGAGCGTGGCTGGGTGAAAGGGTGGGTGAGAAGAATTAGTGTAAGTAGAGGGTTAGTGAGTGAGTGGTGTGTGTGTGTGAGAGAGGGTGAGAGAGAGAGAGAGAGAGAGAGAATACGTGTGTGTGTGTGTGTGCGTGAGAGAGAGAGAGAGAGAGAGAGAGAGAGTACGTGTGCGTGCGCGTGCGTATGTATGTGTGTACGTACGTACGTACGTATGAATTCGTAGGTATGTAATGGATGGATGGGGGGAGGGGCGTGAGTGACCAGGGGCCTAGTTATTAGTAGTTTATGAAAACAAAGACTCAAGTCGAACCAAGGGACATGGGAGACGAAAAAGAACGGGGATCCGCCGCCGTGTCCGCCGCCCGACCGCCTCCCGGCCCGACGCCGACCGCCGCCCGCCGTCAGGCCAGAACGTTACAGGCCGCATGCTACGGACGAATCGGATCTGGCCATGCCAAACGGGCGGGACGGAACGGTTCCTGAAGAAGGGGGGACTTCTTCTCGGCCGAATTATCCCAGAGCTGACCTCGTCCGTTTCTCCTCTCCGGGAGGGAAGCTGGGGGGAGAAGAACGAAACGGGATGGATAACATGAGCCTCATGATGGGGATCGTGGCGGCAACGAGGTAGGACCGACGTGGGAAGGTCGGCCCGTCGGTAAGGCCAGCCCAATATGTACGTACACATGTACATGCGAAGCCAAAAAAAGAAAAGAAAAGGGAACAAGAGAAAAAATGTCTGAATGAGTTTAAAAAAATATATATATACATACGTACAGATATAAAGCCAAAGGGTGAGAGGGGAAAAAAAAAAGGCTTGGAATTGCAGGCTGTAACGTTGCGGCGGCGCCTAGGTGAGGTACGGTAGTTGTACATATGTATGTACGTACCTTATGTACTCGTGTTTCGCCCCGCATCTTTTCTTCCTTTGCCCACCACTGCTACCGGTGCCAGGTAATGTTGTACGAATAGGTATGTACGATTACAAATGTGCATACGTACGTACGACTACGAAGTACATAGATGCCTTATGTACCTACACCTACCTACATACATTCATACTCTCTGATGCTTTCCACCCCCGATTTCCATCTTTGGTCTGTTTATAGGGAATCGCAAGACTCGAGACATTGACGCTCCTTCCCTTTTCTTCTTCGCGCTGACATGGATGATGGGGCGTCGTTGCTGGCCTTGTTTGATCCCCGCTGCCAGAAGCTTCAATGTCTCAGTCAGCCCACGTGACCCCCGCCACAACGACAGTTGAGCAACAGCCAACAGACAAGGCAAACTCGACGAGACTCTCACCGACCCGACAGCAACTCGTCCAAAAGAAAGCAATGAAAAAAAAACTCTCTCCTCTCTCTCTGTGTGTCTTATTCCCTCCATCGCACCATGTTCCTTTTCCCCCCCTCCCCTCCCCCTCCTTCGTGCTCAACTTGTTCCGACTACCACCTACGTGACGTTCCATCTCGGCCGGCCCACCCCTCGCGTCCGTCTCCCGTCCTTTGCCACGACGACCTCTCATGATCTCAGCTGGTCGTGTCCTCTTGGCCTTCCTTGTTGCTCGCTGCTGGCGTCTTTAGCCTTTCGCCAACTTGGTGTCGCCACTCGATGGCTCGATCCGGAACCAACCAGCGTCGAGACACACTGACTTGTCGCCGCCACCAACCTCGACAGGGTAACTCACAACGATGCCGTCACCTCTAAAGTCCCCTTATCCCCTTCTCTTCTTTCCCCCACCCCCCAACCACCAACTCTTGCGTTCCGTCAGGCCCTCTTCCGGTCTTGAAGAATCCCTCTCTCGTCTCAACACCTTCCTCCCACCTCCACCTCTGCTCTCTGACCTTCTTCCTCGTCCTCTTCTCCTCGTCCTTCACCCACCCCCATCCTCTTTTCTACAACCTCACCATCTCTACTGTCTCTCGGACCATCATCTCCCTCTCCTCTCCTCTCCTCTCCTCTCCTCTCCTCCATCTCCCACTAACCAACCATGCGGCTCATCATCCGTGACGACGCCCACGCGGCCAGCTCATACGTGGCCAACTACATCGTCGACCGCATCAAGGCCTTCAACCCGACCCCTCAACACCCCTTCGTCCTCGGCCTGCCCACGGGATCCAGTCCCCAGGGCGTATACCGCATCCTGGTGGAAAAGTTCAAGGCCGGCCTCGTCTCCTTTCAGCACGTCGTCACCTTTAACATGGACGAGTACGTCGGTATCCCGCGCGACCACGCCGAGTCATACCACTCCTTCATGTGGAAGCACTTCTTCTCCCACGTCGACATCCACCCTTCCAACGTCCACATCCTCGACGGGAACGCGCCCAACCTAGAGGCCGAGTGCGTCGCCTACGAGGACGCCATCAAGGCCGCCGGCGGCATCGACCTCTTCCTCGCCGGCATCGGAGAGGACGGCCATATCGCCTTCAACGAGCCTGGCTCCAGCCTTGCCAGCCGAACGCGCGTCAAGACGCTCGCCTACGATACCATCCTCGCCAACTCGCGCTTCTTCGACGGCGATGTCGACAAGGTGCCCCGCATGGCCCTCACCGTCGGCGTCCAGACCGTTCTCGAGGCCCGCGAGGTCGTCGTCATCATCCTCGGCCAGCGCAAGTCTCTCGCCCTCCAGCGCTGCGTCGAGCAAGGCGTCAACCACATGTGGACCCTGTCCAGCCTGCAGCTGCACCCTCACCCCATGATAGTCGTCGACGAGGACGCCACGCTCGAGTTGCAGGTCAAGACTGTCAAGGTGCCCTTTGACCCCTTTTATACTACATCAAACTTCTCGTATAATCATACCTTGCTTGACCAGACTAACACCTCCCCTCTAGTACTTCAAGAGCATCGAAAAGGTCGCCCGCGAGGCCGGCTTCGAGCAGATCCTCCCCTCCAAAGTCCGCACCGGCAACGGCCTCGTCCCCACGACAAAAGTCGATGCCGTCTCATCACCCACAATCCTCTCCCCCCAGCCCACAACCTCGCGCCTCCTCCGCGCCACTCCCGCCACCGAATATCCCATCCGCTCCGTCTCCCCCGACCTCGTCCCGGACCGCATGGCCTCGCGCATCCCCGAGCCTCTCCTCAGCACCCGGCTGACGCCCAAGCCGGAGTCGCAGCAGATCATCCGAAATGCCAACGCCATCAGCGTTTGATCTCAAAGACTGCAGTTCGATCTAACCCCCCCCCCCCCCCCGGGTCTCTGCTCGGCGTCTCGACGCCTCTCTACCACCACGCTCACTCACTCGCCCTTCCTCTTTCGCTTACTTCTTCTGTGCATGTGTTCGTACGTTTAGATGCTTGGCTCCAAGACTTGTATTAGCGTGGTAGATACCAATACCTCCCCCATCATCCTAGCCTCCCCTCGCAATGGAACGGAGGGAAAATGTCCGAATTTCGGTCACGGTTGGTACCCTACGCAGGTAGGTAGGCTGGATAGATTGATGACATGGATTGATTAGCCATCCGTGACCAGTGATTCCAATTCATCTTTCATCATTTTTCACCGCAGTGACTCGCGTTGACGGTCACCATCTCGGGTCTATAGCATAGGCCGAAATAACAGGCAATACAAGGCGTAAACCAAGTGCGAATCGCAAGCTGCCAAAGCGAACGACTTTATCCAAACCACTCTTCTCCTCTCCTCTTCCTTTCCCACGAGGGCAAGCAATCGTATCGGCATCAAGTGAGTGCCGGGAAAAAAAAATATAAAGGGGATAAAACAACTCGGGGTGGTTGCGGATGACGTGATCCGGATCAGAAGAGAAGAAGCAAACACCACCTTACTGTATGAGTGACGCATGCATGGGAACGAAGAGAGGGAAGGGAGAGGGAGACAGGGAGAGGGAGAGAGTTGGACGGGTCATGGGTATCGCTCGACACCTTCTCAGTTCACGGGAACCTCCCACAGCGAGCCATCATATGGTACAACGGTCACAGCACCACGGTCCACTCGGAAAGCTGCCACCGACTTGCGACACCTCGTCAGGCGTCACTCGGCAGCAAAGTAGCGCTTCGACTTGCTCCGTACCTGCTGGGCCTTCATCTCGGGCGGCACGATGGTATGGTGAACAACGTGCGGCCTGTAGACGGCATCGACCGGCGGCATCCTGCGGGAAATGCAAGAGACATCAGCGCCCCGGCCAGTCGGAGTCCGAGAGGGGGGGGGGGGGGAAGGGATAGACAATGTGCTTACCAGTCGTCCACCGTCAGCGGGAAGTACTCGTACAACGGGTCCGGGTCCTCGACCGGGCTGTTGCCGGCCGTCTGTCCGACCGCTTGCATGGCCTTGCCCGGCTGCGGGCTCTGCAACTCCGCGCTCGACCGGTTCGGACTTCTCTCGTCCTCGGAGAGAGATAGGTTGATGGGCACCGCCGTGCCGTGCCGACTGTTCTGGCCTCGAGGCCCGTGACCGGGTGGAGGCGGCGGCGGCGGCGGCGGCGGCGGCGCCTTGGCACAGCTGTGAACATCGGTCGACCAGGCCGGAACCGGCGGTCTCGCGATGTTGGGCGACACGGCCATGCGCTTGGCCGCTCGAGGGCTGTGGTTCGACGGCAGAGGCGGATGGACTCCCCATTCGGCACAGGGTGTCTGTACGACTGTCAGCAGCCTCGTTCCCAATAGGTAGTTAAGCGCCGGCGTACCGAAGCATTGGTGGGGGCCTGGAGTCTTTGCATCGTCGTCTGCAGGCTCTCGCGCTCCGTCTTGACGGCCGTACTTTCAGGAGGGGCCGTCGTCTTGCGCTCTGCCCTCTTCTCGCCCGTCAGGTGGACGTCCCTTCTACTGTCAAAGTTACGGGGACTCCGGCCGCGAACAATGACGGGCCCTGAGCGGATCTCGGCGATCTTGACCATTTCGCCTGACTCGGTCTTGCCGAGGAGGTTGATCTGCACGACGTAGTGCTGCTGCAGACCTTTCCTCCGACCGTTGTTGGCCGTAGCATGCTTGAACTGCAGCCGCTTCCATGAGACGGGGACCGAGACGCGGGTGGCATCGAGCTCTTGGGCCGAGCCGAGATCCAAGGCGACGAGAGGCGGCGCCGTGGCCGCCTTGTTCTCCTCGTTGGCCTGCGGGTTAGAGCTCTTCCAGGGGATGGAGATGATGTCGGTGGCCTTGCCCTCGATGGACTCGAGAGCTGTGATGGAGGCGGAAAGCTCGACGATGTGGAAGCGGCGGCCCTGCTCGTCCATGAGGTGCGAGACGGTACGAGGCAGCGTGATCTGACCCGAGCACTGCCACAGGTTGCGACGGTAGCACGTCAGCTCGAGGGGCCGACCCGCGTTCTCTCCGCCAAAGACGTCCTCGGCGACAAAGAACATGCCGTACAGCTCGGCGCTCAGGTGCATGTCGGCCACGTTGCCGGCGTCGTCGACCAGGTTAAAGTTTCTTACGATGTCGGAGAAGCCGAGCAGCTTATTGTCCAACTCGGGGGGGGATACGGCCTCGTTGACGAGGTCTGGGTTCGGTGCGGGCTCAAAGGCCTGGGCTGAGTAGGCGAAGGGATCTTCAAAGGTGGTGGTGAAGTTGTCGAAGTCGTAGGCGGGCGTAAAGGGAAGGGGTGCGAGGGCGCTGCCATCACTGTCAAAGGGAAAAGTTAGCTCGAAGCCAATCTGCAGCAGCAGAGGAGGGGCGACTCACAGCAGCGATTCATCAAAGGCGAGGCCATGGTCGAAGTGATCCATGGCTATGGGCTGGCCGGCGCCGTTGGCGATGACCATGGCGTCGGCGGTCATGGCCGGCATCGCGTTGAAGGTAGCCATGGCATGGTCCGCCCGACGTCAGCACGCCGTCAGCACCGGTGACGCAGCCTTCGGCTCGGTAACGGAGGCGAGATGAGCCAGGCCGCGGAGGGAGAGGTCGATGGGGCCGAGAGCAAAGCCGACGGCGGAGAGGGAGAGAAAAAATCCGAGACGACGGACGGCGAGCGCGGACCGGCGCGGACGGAGCGAGCGGCCGAGCTTCGAGAGAGGTATGCAAGGCCCCGTGAGGCCCTGTGAGATGATGGGAGGAGGCCCTGCGAGGTGGGACGGAGGCCCTGCGAAGTTGGTCGACAGGCCCTAAGCGGTAGGTAGGTAGATACTAAAGCAGGAGGAGGTCGGGGAGGCTGCCGTATGAGGGAGGCCCTCTGGAGGGCAGGCAGGAGGATGGATGGGCTGTCAGTGGTAGGTAGGTATGTAGGTTTGTAGTGAGTAATGGTCCTGAATGAATGGAAACGGTGGATGTGGTAGGCAGGTAAGTAGGCAGGTAGGCAGAGATAGCCAGACAGGCATCCAACCTCTTCCCCTACCCAAGTATGTAGTAGGTAGTAGGTAGCAGGTTGGTAGGTATGAGCACGACGGATGGATGGCCGATAATGAGCTGTTGGGAGGCGGGAGACAGGCCAGTACCTACCGATCAACGTCAAAGGAGGGGAGGTTTGTGGGAGGGGGAAAAAGCCCATGGGGATGGGCCATGGGCCGGAAGCCGCCCGTTTTAATTGGCGGAGGCGAGACAGCTTCCGGCCTCCAGGGTTCCGATGCTTTACAGTGGGGTGCCGACCGTCGAGATTGACGCTAAGCAACGCCTAAAAGCGGCCATTGCCACGCAGGCGCTTCATTCGGGGACGCGCAGCCGCTGTAATCGTATGGTATATGTATGTATTTCCTGCGACGCAGACAGCCGTCGATTCTGGTCCCGAGGCGGCTACGGCCTCGTCCGTCGGGGCCGTGGCCCACCTGCGGCATTCTAGAAGGAACGGATCGAATCAAGGACCGGGATGGAGAATCATGTTCTGCCCCTTTGGCCGCTGCCCCTTGCCACCCTCGGCCCCGCATGGGTGAGGTAGGTATGTACATATGTATGTATGTATGTATGTATGTATGTATGTATGTATGTATGTATGTATGTATGTATGTATGTATGTATGTATGTATGTATGTATGTATGTATGTATGTATGTATGTATTGTATGTGTTCCTGACCTGTCTGCTGCCCGTCCGTCTCTCGTGGCCCGGGTCTGTTGGCCCCGTCAACCCCTGCTACCCATTCTTCTGTAGCAAGCTTCTTCGTCCCCGGATCGATGCAGAAACACGTCGTGGGACGCCGCCAGAAGAAAGGAGAGAGAAGAGAGGGGGGGTGGGGGAAAAGGAGATGAGCAAAGGGGTTCCGACATCAAGGTGACTGTGCAGTCAGAGCAAGACACGAGCTGCTCGACATCCCCCTTTATGCGATGCACCATCTTCCACAGCTAGCCTCGCCGGAAACATGCGGGGCCGGGATAACTCTGAAGCAAAGTCTAAAAAGCTCTCAAGGCGTGGCTTGGCTTCACGATGTCGACATCGCGCATTGACAAAAGTCATGGCCGGGCAGTCATTGCCTCTCATTCTATGTATGTATGGCGTATGTATGTATGCCAATGCCCGCACTGTACCCGCTTCCCTTAGTCATGTGCCCGCGATAGCTTCGATCCGAACTTCCAAACTTCGTCCAGAGCCAGCTGGCCATCGGCCTCAGAAAGCACCACCAGATCGGCATCCGCCCCTGGCGCCAGCGTTCCCTTGACGCCCTGCAGACCCAGCATGGCCGCCGGCGTCGCCGTCACCGCTCGGAGAGCCTGCGGTATCGAAGCTCCCGTCCAGTGCAGAAAGTTGTTGACGCATTGGAGCAGCGTGATGGAGCTGTCAAGGCCTCGTCATCAGCCTCGTCGTGCCTGAATCCCCGTCAATGGAGTCTCACCTGCCCGCGATGGTCCGCGAGTTCTCCAGCAGCAGCTTGTCGCCCGTCTTGACGATGTTGCACGTCTGCCCCCCGTTGGTCCACGGATAGATGCCGTCGGGCAATCCGACCATGTGCATGGCGTCGGTCACGAGAATGAAGCCGTCTGGGTGGGCGTTGAAGGCAATCTTAACCGTCGTCGGGTGCAGATGATGGCCGTCGGCGATGACGCCATAGTATGGCCGCGGCCGGCTCTCGGCATGGCCCAGCACGCCAAAGATGCCCGGGTTGCGGTGGTGCAGTGGCCGCATGGCGTTGAAGAGGTGAGTTATCATGGAGGCACCCTGAGCCACGGCCTCGGATGCCTCCTCGTACGTTGCCTCGGAGTGCCCGATGGAGAAGATGATGTCGCGCGACGTTAGGTTGGCTATCAGATCCGACATGCGTCCCCGCTCCGGCGCCGCCGTCACCATGCGGATCGGGATGGGCTCGCCCGGCGCCCGCGGCTGGAGGTTCTCGGACCCGTAACAGGCCTCGACATCGGCGAGCGACTCGGCCTCGATCAGCACGTCGACATCGTGCACCCCGTTCTTGGTCGGATTTAGGAAGGGTCCCTCGCAGTGAGCGCCCAGGGACTCGGCTCCGTCGTCGGCCATGCGCCGGCTTCCGGACGGGCCTAGGTACGGTAGGGCCTGTGGGGTAGGGGCGTCGGCGCCGTCAGCCAGGCCGGCCGGCACGGCGCCAGCATTCGGCCGCCTACCTTTTGATACAGCTCTGGCCTCTGGCTGGTGAGGGTGGGCAGGTACGACGTGACGCCCGTCTGAACCAGCAGCCGGTTGAGTTCGCGCACCCTCTTGCCGTACTGGCACATGTCGTCGAGCAGGGTCGACAGGTTGAAGCCAAAGGCGCCGTTGAGCTGGCAGTCGATCAAGCCCGGCGCCACGATGCGGCCACCGAGATCGACCGTCTCGTCAGGCGGGCAGAGGTCATCGTAGAAGCTGGCCTGGCTGTCGACGATGGTGCCCGTCGCCGCGCTAACCCAGAGGTCCTCATCGACGAGGCTATCGCCCTTGACCAAGCGGCAGTTCGTGAGCTTGGTTAGGCCGGAACGCGGCCGGTCTACGGGCGAGAGGGCAATGGGCATGGCGGGCGAGCAGCTGGGCCGACGGGGTCTGCGGGTTGAGAGAGTTGCGCCGCCGCCGACCCTACTTCATATTATATTGTGATCCTGTGGTTCGAGATAGGCTTGGCCTTGGCTAGCTGTTGCTAGTGACCCTTTTTTTTTTTTTTGTATTTTCTTTCTCCCTGTTGGACTGTCGCTGTTGGATGGACTCTGGCATGTAACGAGGCCCTATCTGTCGTCACCCCTCGCGGCTACGTCCCGAGGGCGCTCCGAAGTGCGACCCCGATAGCCGGAGGGCATCCATGTAACGTTGACTCGCCCGACTGAGCCCTTTATCCCTTCGTCCAACGAGCCAGATGCAAGCCTCCGTTGGCTGTCTTACCTACAGCCTGGTTCTATATGTAGGTACATACAATACCTACCCACCTTCTGCCCGGTGCCCGGAGAGTCCACCCCCCTTCCAACCAGCCCTGCCCGCTCGCCCCCTCCCCCCCCTTAAAAAAAAAAAAAACGCCCACGTCCATCACACAACTCCACTGCTAGACTCGTCTCCTCCTCCACCAGAAATCTCCACCGGCCGACGACTGTCGCATGCTACGGCCCCTGATGCATATTCACAGTGCGCGCCGCACGCGCCCGTAAGGCTGCTGTCCATCACCAGAGTCAGTTTGGGGGCGGTGTTGGATGCTCTCTGGGCCCCTCGGCCTTCGCTATCGCTCATGTCGTCTGTCCTGCAGACCCTTCACCGAGCCCCCGTCTGTCGTCCCAGCCGAGGTTGATCCGAACGCTCGCTCATCTTCGCTCGCTCACCCTCATCCTCGCTCGCTCTCACTCACGCTCTCCTCCTCTTCCTTCTCCTCCTGCTCTCACTCCTCCTCTCACTCCTCCTCTCACTCCTCCTCTCACTCCTCCTCTCACTCCTCCTCTCACTCCTCCTTTCACTCCTCCTCTCACTCCTTCTCTCTCCTCCCCTCGCTCCGCTCCCTCTGCTGAGCCAACAGCCGTCTCGCCGTCCGCGATGCGCCCTGTTCGCTGACGCATCCGCTCCTTCTATCCTCCAACATGGCCGCCTCCAACACGGTGTCCAGCTCCAAGGCGGACGACGGCGAGCTCGATCCGCTATGGCAGAACCTCGACTGGTAGGTCCTCGCTCGCCTTCGTCGTCAAGCTCGGGCTCACTCGCGATTCAGGGCCATTGGCCACATTCTCATCATGGGATGGGATGGCACCGAAGTCACGCCCCAGATCAGGAGCCTCATCGAGGATCACCACCTCGGCTCCATCATCTTGACGGCCAAGAACCTCAAGTGTCGGTAACCTAATCTCTTGAATTCTCGCTCATCGCGGGCGTGCTGATGCCTCCGCCTAGCGGCCCAGCAGACGGCCCGCCTCGTCCAGGAGCTCCAGACCATTGCCAAGAATGCCGGCCACCCGCAGCCCCTGCTCATCGCCCTGGACCAGGAGAACGGCGGGGTCAACAGCCTCTTCGATGAGGACTATGTCTGCCAGTTCCCGAGCGCCATGGGCATAGCTGCCGCCGGCCGTGCCGAGCTCGCCTACGAGGTCACAAAGGCCACCGCCACCGAAATCTCTGCCTGTGGCGTGAACCTGATGCTAGGCCCCGTCCTCGACGTCCTCAACAACGCCCGTTACCAGCCCCTCGGCGTCCGTGCCACGGGAGATGACCCTCAGGAAGTCTCCATCTACGGCTTGGCCGCGCTGAGGGGCATCCGCGATGCCGGCATGGCTTCCTGCGGCAAGCATTTTCCCTCGTACGGCAATCTCGACTTCCTCGGCTCCAACCTCGATGTGCCCATCATCACCCAGACGCTCGAGGAGCTCAGTCTCAGCGCCTTGGTACCCTTCCGCAACGCCATCGCCTCGGGCAAGCTCGATGCCATGTTCGTCGGCGGCTGCGGCATCTCCAATCCGTCCATGAACGTCAGTCACGCCTGCCTGTCCGACCAGGTCGTCGATGACCTGTTACGTGACGAGCTTGGCTTCAAAGGTGTCGCCATCTCCGAGTGCTTGGAGATGGAGGCCCTCAGCCACGATCTGGGTGTTCAGAACGGCGTTGTCATGGCTGTCGAGGCCGGTTGCGACCTCGTCCTCCTCTGTCGCGCCTACGACGTACAACTCGAGGCCATCAAGGGTCTCAAGCTGGGCTACGAAAACGGCATCATCACCAAGGACAGAATATTCACCTCGCTCAAGCGCGTGCTCAAGCTCAAGTCGACCTGCACCTCGTGGTCCAAGGCCCTCAACCCGCCTGGCACCTCTCTTCTATCCCAGCTCCACCCCGCCCATCTGGCACTGTCGCGGAGGGCCTACGACCAGTCCATCACCGTCGTCAGGGACAAGGAGAAGCTCTTGCCCCTGTCCAACTCGATGCATCCCGGCGAGGAGCTTCTCCTGCTCACGCCCCTGGTCAAGCCCCTCCCGGCCTCTTCCATGACCAAGAGCCTGCTCGAGGCCAAGAATAGCTTTCCGGCCACGCCCTCGAACCACGACACCTGGGCTCATCAAGCTCGCGAAAGGGGGGCCATCATGAGCGGCGAGGGCGTCTTCCGCGAGTTCGGAAAGAACCTCGCTCGCTACCGCAACGAGAAGCTCCTCCACACGAGCTACACAGCCAACGGTGTTCGACCGGTGCACGAGAACCTCATCAATCGGGCCTCGTGCATCATCATCGTCACGGGCGACGCTAACCGCAACCTCTACCAGGCGGGCTTCACCAAACACGTCGACATGATGTGTGCGATGCATCGCAGCAGGGGCAACAAGAAGCAGCTGATAGTCGTTGCCGTCAGCTCACCGTACGACTTTGCCATGGACAAGTCCATCGGCACCTACATCTGCACCTTTGACTTTACGGAGAACGCCATGTCAGCGCTGGTGCGCGTGCTTGTCGGTGAGATCGACCCGCCTGTCGGAAGCATGCCCGGGACGCTACGCAAGAGCAAAAAGGTGCTCAAGTCGAGACAACACTGGCTCGTCGAGGAGTACGACCGTCCGCGGGATATCAAGGGCCTGAACGCCCTGCTCCGGGCCGTTCACCGAGCCACGGCGCCCGATCTCGACTTTCTCAAGTCGACGAGCGCGTCGTCGTTTGAGCTTAACGTGTCCAACATCAAGGAGGCCCATTTCGTGGTAAGGAACAGCAGCACCCAGGCTCTGTACGGCTTCGTCGCCACCTACACCGTCGGCGGCGTCGGCATCCTCGGCGCCATCTTCGTCGACCCAGGCAAGCGCAACGTGTCGGTCGGACGCTCCCTGCATCGCCGAGCCCTCAAGAGCCTGACGCAGCAGAGGGGCATCAAGAAGATCCAGCTCGGAACGGCCTTTCCGGGCGTCTTCCTCGGCATCCCTTCCAATCTCGAGCTGAGCACGGTCAAGGAGTGGTTCGGCTGCAGCGGCTGGGACACGCAGTTCCCCCGCAGACTGACCAACATGGTCATCAAGGATCTGGGTAGCTGGTTCGTGCCCGAGGGGCTGCTGCAGAGCATTCAGAGGACCAACATCAGCTTCGACCTGATACACGGCTTGGAAAACGCCGACAGCGTGCTCCTGCACGTCCACGCAAACGCGAGCCCCGAGGTCTTGGAGCTCTACAGGCACGCACTGGGTGATGGCAAGTCGTGCGGCATCGTGCGAGCCAAGGATCCGTCGGGGAGTATCATCGGCTCCGTCATCATCTGTCGACAGAACAGTGGCCTCGTCACGCACATGCCGCCGCTCATGTCACACGTGGACGACGTGGCCGGTATCATCGCGCCCATCGTGCCGCCGACACCCCAATCGGCGCTCGTGCTTCAGGGGTTGGCGCTGATGGGTGTTCGGCAGTGCAAGAGCCACAAGGCCGCCAGGGCCATGGTGAGTTGGGTGAGTGTCTACCGCTAAACTGGCCCAGGCCGAGATGCTGACGATGCACAGGCCGTGGACGAAGCCACCGAGCAGCTGTTGGCCATGGGCTTCGAAGTGGTCCAAGTGTTTGAGGAACTGACGTGCTCCCCCGACATGTGCATGGACGGATCCGCGCCGTGAGAAGGAGTCGGGAGTTTCCTTCCCCCCCTATTCAATATTTTGGATTCGGCGATTTTTGATTTTTGATTTTTATTTTTATTTTTCCCTTTGGGCTAGTTTTGTTTTCCTTTTTGGTCTGTTTCGCATCTCCATGTGGCATCGTCTATCTTGGCGCAAAACGCTTGTAGAATATTGACAGTGCGAGAGTTTGGCGTAAGGAGCAAAGCTGCGGGGAGCCTTTGTAACGTTGAAGATGCGAATCGCAAGGGGTGAAATTTTAACACGGGACGAGAAAAAAAATCAATCCGTGCCAGTCTGCAGAGCTTCAGGGAAAAAGGTTCAGAGCTCGTTAGCCGTCTCGTCGAGTCCGTGACGTAAGCGTTCGGTTAATCTGCGGTGCAGTCGCCCGCAGCCCGCCACGCGCCCATTGGCTACTTCGTAGACGTTTTGAGTCTTGGCCGCGGTCATCACCAGAGCGCAGCCCAGGCCTTCTTGTTTGCTCGCCTGATTTTATTGCACCTTATTGCGTCGGTCGAGCTGCTGCCGTCTTTTCTTCAGTTCTCGAGAAATCATCCAATCACGTTTTCTCGTTTGTCAGCCTCTAGTCCTACAAAAGTACTGGCCCCGGACTCCGCGTCCGGTCAGCTGCCACGACCCTAGCGACGACACCTCTCCGACACACGATGCCGGCTTGAGAAGGGCCTCGGGGCTGATACACTCTCTTTTCGAGCCGGAAAGTCTCCGGGGAACAGAATACAATAGCTTAATCCCTCGCGCCTCGTCGTCGCACTCGATAAAACGGGCTCTAGAAAGTATTTGGCCGCCCGCCACGCGACCCGCCGCCAGCCATGACGTCGCAGCAGATTCTCTTCGCCGAGACGATAGCCGGCATGAAAAAGGCTTTCAAGAGAAAGGCTTACGGTGAGGCTGGTTTCTCTCGATTGTAATCTTGCAGCGGCTGACCTTGTTTCTTGCCTCAACAGAGTCCGACTCCGATTCCGAGGTGGAAGGCTACAGCAACCGCGGCAACAAGCTTAAGAAGCGGGCTCGTTTCGCGCGTCAGGGGCAGCTGGCGCCCACGCAGGGGCCAAGCGCCTACAAGGAGGTCGGTCTCGGGCTCTCGTCTGCCGGTTCACCCCATTCGCTGACTTCCGCCCAGACGGTCGAGTTCGCAGGCACCCTGAGAGCCATCATCCATCGCAACCCGCCCCTTCTCGACGAGGATGGCTACGAGATTGATAGCGACGACGACGACGAGCGCGTCGAGGAGGCGACTCTCTCTTCCGCCAATCTGAACCCGTACGCCAATGTGCGGCTGGAACGTGAGTCGCCCGTCGAGGGCTCCCGGGGAGAAGAGATTTCTGACGGATTGGCCCGCAGAGATACTGGCGCCCTTGACAGCCTCGACCGATCTGCCCACTCACCCGACCCTATCGAAGCCATTTGTCTCCAAGACTCTGACAGACCTAGTCTCGCAGAGCTGTGAGCTGATGCGAAGGGAGAACAAGTCCCTGTGGCGTATCAGACACCTTTGGACCGCCCTCTGCGGCGATGGCACTTGGATGCCGTGCGGCCTCATGGTCGAACCCGATGACGTGACCCTTTACACGGAAGATCACGTCGCCCGGCACCTGGAAAACCTGGCCCGAGCAGACGTCAAGGAGCAGAATGGCGACACGTCGAGACATGGCCACTCTGATGGTGGAAACGACGGTGGAGACGCAGAGAGTGTACGCCGCAGCGGCGGGGTCTTCATGTCAAATTCAGGGTCCGGCCGGTCGAAGCAGGAGGCGATGACGATTTCGAAAGAGACAAATGGACAACAAACGCCATGTGAGGGCCGCGAGAAGGCCAAGAATGGAGACGCGGAAGACGATGAGGTCAGGAACAAGGTTGCAAAGAGGCCGAGACGCGAGGGATACGGCACAGACGACGGCGCCATATCGAGGCAGGACATGCTGCTCCTTGGGGAAGTTCACGAACCGATGGACAAGACGATGAAGGACGTTGATCCTTCAGCAGACGCCACAACTCCCCCGCGGACTGGCGGCGACACGATTACGTCGAGGGCGTCCGAGGGACCTTCCGAGCAGCAGTCCTTTATCCATCCCATCTTCGCGATGCCGGCAGGCGCCAGGCCAGACCGAAACCTCGGCCTCCCTGAGCCCGAAGCCGAAGACATCCGACGGCTGCTATCTCTCTTCATCCAGAAGCAGGAGGAGATCTGCCGCGGAGCTACTCGTCTGCACCACGGCCTCCTGCGGGCGGAACGACTCCGAAACGACGTGCTGCACTGGTCCAAGGCCGAGGCGCACTGCGGACCCAACCGGGACCTTTCCGACGGCGAGGATTGGTATGACGTTGCAGAATGGGGTCTTACCGAGGACCTGAAGAAGGGTCAGGATGAAGAGGAGGAGGATACGGCCACGGCGGGCAAGAAGACGAGGAACCGCCGGTAACGTTGGTTGATGACGCTGTGGTTTCTTCTCCGTTGCTGTTTCATTTTGATTTTTCTTTTTTTTCCCTTGATTCCTCTCTTTGACGGCGGATTCTCTGGACGGGGACAGTTCCGTCGGTTTCCTGCCATGCGAGGCGCAACGAGTTGAACGACTGTCATGGTAGGCGCTGACTGGGGTGGAAATACCATGCTCGACACCATCTCGACTGGCGCTTAGCTTCTGCTTTCGCTTTCCTTTCGTCCTGTCTTGTTTTGTATGGTTTCTTTTGGCCTTTTTTTACTGAAGTAACCGTACCACTCTTAGTAGGGAATTGTTTTCGCCCTTTTTTTTTCGCCCTTTTTTTTTTCACTCAAAAGAAGTGACATAGGTAGTTGTCATTTGACCTATACTGTATGTCAGAAGCGGCTGAGGAACTGGATGGCCACGAGTCAACTCTCCTTGGCCTGGGGCGACGTCAAATTCGCCCGACTTGGACGACATAATCAGCAGTCTCGGTCTTGTGCGACGATTCTATTCTTTCAACCAAGATACACATGTATAACTTGCTATGCTTCCTCGCTGGCGATGCTATTTCATTGCCCGTCGGCTGGAGATGGAGATGGTGTTGAACCACAGCTCAGCCTTACTTTGTCGCTTTGTCCTGCTACATGTTGAAATGGACAAGACAGTCGGTTAATCCCCTCCTCCGGCAGTCAGTCAGTCCCCTCCTCCGGGTAAATTTTGCATGAGATTTCCTTTTGAGCCCGCTCGTGTGTCGTGGGCTCAAGAAACGAGGGGGACGCCAATTCATCCGTCGCATCCTCCTGCTTGAAGAGGAGTGAAAGGCGCGAAGAAGCCACGCTTTTTGCCAAGTCCCACTCACAGCTTTCGATGCAGCCAGGAGCAGATAGAAGTCGGCTTACATCAAGACTTTTTTTTTTTTCAAATGCTCACATGTGCTTCTTGGCGACACCGCCCATGGCAGCCCTTTCTCGTTCGCGCTTGGCGTAAATGGCCGAGGTGAAGGGGTCCTCGTAGCGTAAGGCGGCGCAGTACATCATGTAGACCCAAGCAGTGATGAAGACACCGGCGGGCTTCCCCAACAGCAGTGCAGTGCCGAGGAAACTCATGGTAGAACCCCAGTACATGGGAGCGCCGCAGACGTTGAAGGGAAAGCCCGTCACCATGTCGTCCATCAGGATACCGAAGTAGTCGCCCAAGAAGGTGCCCGTGATGCCGAGCGCCCACGTAGACGACAAGACGAGGACGTTGCCGGCGAGCACAAGGGAGATGCCGGCGAGGCGCGACGCCGGCGTTAGCAGCAGCGCGTGAGAGGGCTGCTCTTGAATTGCCCGCTTGTAGAGCCAGTCGCGTACCAGGCCGAGGGAGAAGATGGTCAAGGCGAGGGCGTAGCACGCGCGGCGGGACTGGCCGCCGAAGAGCTTGGTGAGCAGCTTGTTGTGGTATTCTGTTGCTGGACGTTTCAGCCAGCTGTTGCGCTTCTGTGGCTATCTTGTGAGTCGGGGTCGGGACGGACCTTGGCGGGCGACGATGCTGTGAGGGTGGGTGAGGGTCGGTCAGCTGCCTGTGAAGGTCGAGGCTTGAAAGCCTTACTTACTTCCAGAACAGCGGGTTGAAGGTGATGGAGCAGAGGGAGACTGAAGACGAGTTGACTATCAGATTGGGGAATCGGGGAATGGATCGATCCAAGGCACGCCCACCCAGCAAGCTCTGCTTGTCAAAGTCGATAAGAGGCGCCATTTTACCAGCGAGTTGGTAGATTGACGTTCGTTTTTTTTTTTTTTCCGTAACAAGGGAAAGCTGAGTATGTGCCCAGCCTGTTGTGTGGCCTCGATCTGTCACGGTGAAAGAGGAGTCGTTGGACGTTTGATTACGATTTCATGCGAGAGCGGCTTTTCGCGGCTTATGGGGCTCTAGGGTAGGGCGCCGGGATTTATCCGGGAGCTTCTAGCAGCCTACCCTATGTGCCAGCTGTGACCCCTTACACTCATGAAAGTCTACCTACTTCAGCTTCCATAGTGCTCTTTCGATAGTGCCACACATCTTAGACCTCGTTTCCTGACGATGTTGCGTCGGAGCTGCCATCTCTTCCGGGAGCAGCAGCAAGCGGCAGGTAGGTAAAGGTAGGTATGCAGAATGACAAAATTACGTACCTCCTCGCCGTGGCTCGTCTTCACGATGCTCCCGCCATGACGAGCGCCCTTCTCGCTGCTCTGGAATACCTGTGCTTGTGCCTTCAGTCGGGTGTCGGTGAGCGTCGGCAGTTCTTTTGAGATTGCATCGAGGCTGATTGATGGATGCTGGCCTGCAGAGGACATTGAGACTTGCTCCATCAATCATAGCAAAGATTCACTCTCGTCTATGGACAACATAAATCGAGTCGAGTCGACCATGACGACGCTCCATCAGCTTTCACTTTCCAACAGGAGGACAGCTCTTCTGACATCCACCGACCTACTTGTTCAGTTACATCGGTCCGAAGGTCATGATCCCGTGGCTGAGCTGTCCATCAGGCTGCTGTCCAAGCGAGGCCATGGGGGAGATTGTCAATTTGAGAGAACTGCGATATCTCAGCCGCCCGCAAGAGCACATCATCGAGCTGCTGGACTCCTTCTTCTACAAGGATAAACTTCTATCTAGTGTTCGACTGGGCAGAAGACAACCTGATGCAGTATTGGCAGCGAAACGGTGAACCCAAGTTGACCAAAGGGTTACTGAGATGGGCTAGCTCGCAGATATCTGGACTTACCCAGGGCCTAGCCGCAATTCACGACGAGTTTATGGGCTTTTACGGAGATGTCACGTCACAAAACGTCCTCAGGTTCACCGGCGCAGACACTTCCCCAAGTCCGTACGGCACCCTCAAGCTATCAGACTTTGGACTGGCACAGTTTCCTGGACAGTACCACCCATCAGGTTCGTCCAACGAGCGATTCTTACGATCTGCATTGCGACCCGACCTACCAATCTCCAGAGTGTCAACCGCCGGAGAGCTCAAATGATAGGCCCATGAACGTCACTCAAAAGTCCGACAAGGTATTTGAACGAGTTATTTCCCGGAATCACCATCACCATGAGCCACATGCGTGACGTGTGGAGGCTTACCCTGCCGAGGCTCCTCACCGAGGTATGTAAGTAAGAGTTGCGCAGCTCGTTTAAAGCCTTTGACGCTAAGGATGAGAGGAGGACGAGATTGATCATCTACAAGATTGTGTATCATCCGCTATTCACTATTGTCTTTCTTAAAGACGAATTGTCATCTATATCTTGACATGTCGAGATTCTGCTAAACACTTGAAGTCAAGGCCGAAGGGGTTGCTTTAGAAGCAGCCACCTTAGCGTCAGCCGTGGCTGCTGCTGCAGGAAATCACACCTCTAGACGGTTCCGAATGATTCCCTTGAGAGGCTCCCAGCTAATACAGCTTTTTTTTTCTTTCCTTTTTGGCGCAATTCTGGGCCTGTGCAGGGTAGCCTGGATACAGGTATGCAGTAGTAGTGGGTAGACTGTCTTTGCACGTGATTGCTTCGATTGACGTGACCACCACTTCGACTCCACGGTTACCCTAGAGTCGGTCGAGTACGGAAACCGTGGAGACGGCGTCAGACATGGCTTGCGTTTCACGTGGTGCAGGGGCATTGATTGTGGACTGGCTTCTCGAAGTTCTCGCAAGTATGTACGTACTAATTCGGTAACAAAGCGGTCTTTGTTTCTCTGCGTATTCGTATGTATGTACATACATATGTACGCATGTATGTACGATTATGCAATGACGGGCCGCCGGCTGTCATTATCATCGTTTTCGTAGATGGAAGGATCATGTGTCTTGTTCTCGGATGACGCAAGCGAGCATCTGCCATTCCTACGGCTCATGTACTGTAGTCTGTCCGTCATGGTCATGGATGGGTGTTTTCAGCTTTGTTGAGGTGACGTTAGTTGCTGTTTGGCCTGCCTGCCCCTCCCAGTTGCACACGTAACGGGTCGCACCACAGACGCGCCTCGGGCCGGCTTGTTTCCTTTCTGCTTCCTTACCTATCCATGTACACATGCACCTAAGTAGTTCTCCTCCTCCTCCTTGTCCTCCTCCTCCTCTTCCTCCTCTCTCCTCAAGTCTCCTCGTCTGCCTTCATCGCCTCAGCAGCTTCGCTCGGGCCTCCTCCGCACGCCGCTCCGTCCGCCTCGTCCCGCCCGGACCAGACCGACGTTACCGTCCAGGGCAGCTTGGAGCCTGAGCCTTGGGCCGACGGGAGCTCTGCTTCTGCAACGACATCGCACGGGCGCCCAGCATGTTCTCTCAGGTACGCAGACTTCCCTCGTCGCCCTGCCTCTAGTCTCACTCCTCTCGGTAGAAAAAACCGTACTCGGCCATTACCGTCACCGTCGAGAATCTCACGAGCGAGTCCTACAGCGTCGACAGCTTCAGCGGCATCCCCGACCTGGTCGAGGTCATCAAGCTCCAGGCCACGGGCCCAACAGAGGCGGCGCGGGCCATCCGCAAGAAGCTCAAGTACGGCAATGTCCACCGCCAGCTCCGCGCCCTCGTCATCCTCGACGGACTCATCCAGAATGCCGGATCCAACTTCCAGCGCGCATTTGCCGATGAGCCCCTGCTCGAGCGGCTCAGGGTGTGCGGCACGTCGGGCCTCTCAGACGCAGCCGTCAGGAACAAGGCCACGGAGCTCTTCCGGGAATGGTCGCAATACGCCAACACTCCGGGGCTGGAGCGCGTCGCCCGGCTTTACAGGGTGAGCGCCTCTGCGTCCATCTGGGCGATGTCCATCTGATGGTTGTGATAGGAACTTCCCAAGAGAAAGGTGACGGTCACGCAAGATAAATCAAAGGCCATACGCGATACCGAGAACCCGTTTGGGGACGACGACGAACCCGAACCAGACCGTGGTTCGCGGCCTGGGCCGGAACCGACCTCCTCGTCGGCCAGAGCCAGCCAACAAACCGACCAGGATAAGAAGAAGAAGAAAAAGGACATCAAGCCCAGGTTTGGGAGCAGCCGCAGATCGTTTAGCCTCGAAGCGGAAAAGGAGTCGATCAAGTCCGTCATCGCCGAAGCGTCCATCGAGTCGACCAACCTGATGAACTCGCTCCAAAGCATCAACCGCGAGCGGCAGCGCATTTCGGAGAACCGGGGGGCGATGCAGCACTTCGACGCGTGCAAGCAGCTCCGTCGAAGGATACTCCGCTACGTGAGGCCGCCAGTGTTGTTGCTCCGTGCGTTTGTTGACTCTCCTTGGACAGATCCACCTGGTCGACAGTGAGCAATGGCTCGGCAGCCTGCTCCACGCCAACGATGAGCTCGTGCATGCCCTCATGTCGTTTGAGCAGCTGGACCGGTCCATCGATGCCGACAGCGACTCGGACGACGAGCTGGCCGAGCAGGCTCATCTCTACCGAAGTAGGATTCCATATATTTCATCCTCTCCTGTCATCCTGTTGACACGGGGGATTTTCCAGTGAACACGGGCACGCACAGGAGCGCAGCCAACCCTGCGACACCAAGTGCCCGTTCCCTGGAACTGGCCGGCCTCACCCTCAACTCTTCTCCCAAGCCGGCGCCGCCTCCAGTTCCTCGGGCGCCGCAGCCGGCTCACGGGCCGCGCGTCGATCAGCTCAAGATGCCCAAGCAGGAAGAGGACGATGACCCTTTCAGCGACAAAAACGTGGTAGGGACGCCACCGCTCGAGCGAGAGGAGCCCCGCTGGTAGTTGTTTCGCTCGCACGCGACCTCTACTGGTTTACCGGGGAGGCCGCGGAAGGGGGGAAGGGGGGGGGGGGGGGGGAGGCGTAAGTGAGACGGATCGGCTTCCTGATTTGCCTAATGACGGCCGGCACATGGCAATGTCGGACAAGGCGAATTGGGGAGTAAAGGCAATGGGGCGGGCTGACCGCTGTTTGACGCCATCGCGGCCAACAGCGTTGGGGCCAACAGGTCGCTGAAACCAACGGGGTCGAGATAGAGAGGCGACCCCCTGGACTCGGCTATGCCGATGTCTCTCCCCGGCCGTCAAGACTTGGGGGCCGTCGTTTATCGCCGCGGACGTACAGTTTCGCCGTTGCCGTCGAGGTTAGTTGTGTGCCGTTGTTGGGTTCAGCAGTCAGACAGGGACAATCTGTCGCACGACGGCAGCTTGCTCGGGGGGAGGTGAAGCATTCTGGAAAGGGTTCCCGCGGCGTGACCGGAGCCAACCATTGATGACGAGATGGCGGTCGATGAGCGAGGCAGACTGGGTGGGTGGGTGAGATTAGCAGCCGCACAATGAATCGTGGATGATGGGCAAGGTTGAAACGAACACATGGTCAGCTCGAGGTGCATGAAGCATGAGCTGCCTGACACGAACAGCCTTCTCGAAGGACTCTAGAAGGGACTCTAGAAGGGACTCTAGAAGGCAGGGCGGTGCACGGGGCTAGGCGGGATACGGCTGGGCTTGGTGGCATGGATCTGACGGAATTGGATCTGATCTCGGACCTTGCATGGCGGCTTGTCAAGTTGAGGTATTACCGAGGCCTTTGTGTGTGCCTTGTCTCGCGTCCACGTCGGTGAGGGTGAGAGGGGTGAGAGGAGTGAGAGGTGAGTGAGGGAATCATGAGTGAGCGGGTGAGTGACTGGGTGACTGAGTGACTGGGTGACTGAGTGACTGAGCGAGCAAGGCTTGTTATTCAGCGACAAGCCGTTGGGAGTCGAAGGCTTGGCACATGGGACGAAGAGGCCAGAAGGAGAAAGCGAGGTCCGCTTTGGGGATTCCGCCTTGATTCAGGCTGATTCCCATGTTGCTCTCGCCGTCTTCTGGGGAGACTGCGGCCGGTTGGTGGCGCTGGGGGGAGGCAGAACAGAACAGGTGCCGAATGATGAGATGGATGCTAAGCAGCCGGTGGGACGCCGTGGCGCTGCTTGCCTGTGTGACGGCAGCAGACAGGGAGTATACAGGGAGTGATTCATAGGTAGGTACGAATGAATACCTGAGTATACAGCGAGCACACAGCGATCTTGGGGGCAGAAACCGGTCGGATTTCGATACCCGGAGCGGGCGGTTGCAGGAGGAGTAGTGGTAGGTACCTGGTAGGTAGGTACGGATATTGATACTCGTAGATGTGTACCTGGAAGATGGCTGGCTCAGGCAATAGGCTATTACTGCCTCGCCGGAGCCTCTCTCTCTGCTTCTCTCTCCCGTCTTCTTGCCATCGTTCTTGAACTCTTTCTTATACTACACGGTAGTCTACACTTCGCTGGCTTGCTCTCTCTCCTACCAAGTACGTGAGCTTTGCCTCTGTCTGTCAACCCGCTGTCTGTCAACCCGCTGTCTGTCAACCCGCCCGCTCTTATTGCTCTCGGAAATTGAGACCTCACCCAACCCATCCAACTCCGCCCCTTTCGCCTCTTCCTACTCTCCTCCTCCTCCTCTTCATCGCGATGCCTCGGCTGTAAATCTCGTCTCGCATTACGTCTCTCGTTCGGCCTGTCTACTACCTACCCTGTGGCTGTGAATGCCCCTCACCCCCCTCTGAGAGTGGGCCACAAAGCGGCTAAGCCCCTATTAAAAAAAAAAAAAAAAAAAAAAAAAAAGTAACGTCGCGCATCGATGCCAGAGACGGGGACTGCATTGACGATTACTACCGCAAACTGCATCGCCATTCCAAAAGACCATCTACTGAGGGAATGATCCAAAGCGAACGACCTTCTGTCCCGCACCGACCTTTTCATCTACCATCATCTGCCAGCGCGTTCAAACTCCCCTTCCCGCCGCCGACAAGAGCCCCAAACATCAGCAGCTCAACTCCGTCGTTGGCCGACGAGCCCTGGGCAGCGTGTCGGACCGGCGAGGCATGGAGGGAGCGTCCTAGGCTGGCCTCACGATCCGCTTCCTCGAGCTTCGGTTGGCCGGAGCCTGGACAGCAGGCGAGTGAGTCGTCTTGCCCCCCTCCTCCTATCCCGTTCCTGTTGGCACTCGGGACTCGCCGCGATCTGTGTCGGGCGCGACGTCCAACCATGGCCATGTCCAACCATCCGATGGCCTCGGCCTCCTTTCCCGACCACCCTCATGGCTGTTGGTCGTGACAATGGCCCCAATCGTCTCCGGCTAACCCGTGTGGGCAGCTCGTCCCAGACGCCCTTTATATACGACAAAGGCTCGACCTGCTCCAGGAGCTATGGACTGACGGGGCTCCGACGACGGGGAATGGACCTGACGAACATGCTCAACAGCAGGAATCAACGCTTCGCCACTCACTACCAACTTGGCCTCGTCAAGCCCGATCCCGAAATGGAGCGCTCCGTCTCTCCGCACATGTCGGAGCACTCGTCCTACTCGAGCATGCCGCGCTCCTACGCCTCGCCATCGGCCATGCACGCCTCGATACACATGCCCACCTCGATGGCCAATACCCTGACCATGCCCGCCTACCCGGACATGCCGGCGACCCTGGCTACCATGGCCATGCACCACCATCAGATGCCGCACCAGACCCAGACCCAGACCCAGCCTCAGTCCCAGCCTCAGTCCCAGCCTCAGTCCCAGCTTCAGGTGCAGACAAACCCTTTGCCGTCGCCTCCGGAGCCGCCCGCCAAAGCCTTTCCCTGCAGCACCTGCGGGAAGGCCTTTGCCCGGCGAAGCGATCTAGCTCGTCACGGTAAGGGAGTCCCGGCCCGTGAGCCCGTGCGTATACCAGACAGCTGAACAAAGAGACCAGAGCGCATCCACACGGGCGTCCGGCCGCACATGTGCGAGTTCCCCAACTGCGGCAAGCAGTTTATCCAGAGGTCGGCTCTCACGGTTCATCAACGCGTCCACACGGGCGAGAAGCCGCATCACTGCGAGACGTGCGCCAAGGTGAGCCTTCTCCGGCTCCACGGCCCGAAGTGACGGCAGCTGAGCTTTCTCTCTCGAATCGTAGCCCTTTAGTGACAGCAGCTCCCTCGCCCGTCACCGACGCACCCACACGGGCAAACGTCCCTACAGATGCCCCTTTGCCGACTGTCAGAAGACTTTCACTCGACGTACTACGCTCACACGCCACAAGAACAACCACAAGGGCACCATCGAGGAGGCGGCCGCGGCCACGGCGGCGGCGCTGGCGGCTTCCAAGACCAAGACGGTCCGGTCCGATGGAGATCTCCTGTCCGGGCAGCCATCGCCCCTGACGACGCCCTCGCCGGGGCAGCGGCCCATGTCCATGTCGCCCGGCATAGACATGGCCGGCGGCTTGGGCCGACATGCCGCCACCGACTTCCAGTTCGGCCCGTTGCCGACCCACTTGCGCATGGCCAGTCCGGCGGCGGCCAACGGCGGATTCGGAAGCGGCTCCGGCATGCGGCCGACGTCGCACCCCACGAGCTACGGTCCGCCGCCGACGCTCGAGCCCAGCCTGGAGCAGCACCAGGCCGGCATCACCGGCGGAAGCCCGCACATGACCAACGTCGCCTGGCCTTCGCCGTCGCACGCCCCAAACGGCGCAGGCTACGTCTATCCCGACCCGGACACGTACCCGCCCAACATGGGCCAGATGTACTACGGCGCCACTCCCCAGATGCGTCGGGCTCAGGCCACCGACTCGGGTCTGGTACACATGGCCTGAAGAACGAAACCGCTTGATACCCCCCCCCCCCCCCCTTGGTCGACGGATCGGAGTTGTTTTTGTTGTTGTCATACCCCGGGGAGCCTTGACCGTTGTATTATTCCCCCCCCCCCCCTTTATTCACCCGAACGATCTATTTCTCTCCATTTCCTTGCATTTATTTTGTCTCGTCCCAGTCGAGCAGGACGGTAAATAGAGGAAGGGTCGAAACTCGGAGAAGATACCTCGATGACGACGGGCGCTTGCGATGACGCCTCTCTCTCTCTCTCTCTTTCTTTTTATTTCATTTCATTTCATTTTATTTTTCCTATTCCTTGGTTTTGCCCCTTCTTCTTCTTCTTCTTCATCTTACACTTACATCTTATATCACTCCTGCATGACCGACGTGGCGGGCACATAGACGGACTCTAGACGTTGATGGCTGGCGTTGTTGCGAGATGGCATTTTCGCGTACCATAGCGAGCGGGTGGGCAATGGATGGATGCATGTTGCGGAGGGAGAGTGTGTATTCGTTGGTGCCTTTGTAGTATTTGTGTGTCGTCATGGGTTTGCTGGTAGATGGTGGAACGATGGTGGTTTGTACCTACATAGGTAGTACAGGCGCTGAGTGTTACTGATACTGAGCATTATTGGTAGTACATACTGACCATCAATGACGCTGATGACCCATCACCGACACAGTGACACAGTGACACTCAAAGCCGTGACGGACAAAGGGTAGGTGTATGTACCTACCTAGGAGGTACCTAAACCTACCTAGGTAGGTGTCAACCACGCATCACGGGCCCGAGCCCCTTCGCCTTCAGCCACGAAACTCTTCAAATCGCCAGCCCGTCCGTCTCGAGCTCTGCCACTCCCCTGCCCCGTCTGTCTTTTCATCATGAACAATAACGAGAAGAGGGGAAAAAAAAAAAAAAAAAAAACCTCCATCGTACAAAAACGCCTTGGGGCTCTTCTTGCCCCAGCTGTTATAGATGCCATGATGAAACCCTGCCCATCATCCCCCAACGCCAACAAAGCCAAAGCACCGACAAGAGGCAAAAATCCCCCCACACCCTCACCCTCACCTCCGCATCCCGCTGTAGTCCTGCATCAAGTGCGCCATGTGAACATTGGTCGCCTTGCCCACCTTCTTACCCGCCTTCTTCTTCTGCGCCTTCGGTTTGACCGCGCCCTGGACGGCCTTGCGAGGGTCATCGCTGGTGGGCTTCTGTCCGACGGAGACGAGCTTGCGGTGCATGTCTTCGAGGCTGGGTAGCGGGACGTGATGCCATCGGGTTTGGAACTCGGGTTGGACTCTGTGCTTGAGGGACGGGTCGTCGAGCCAGACGTAGCGGGGGAAGTTGTCCTTTTTCGTGCGGACGACGAGCACTTTGTTTTGGCCTTCTAGTGATGAGAGGGCTTCTTCGCAGTCGGGCCAGCCGTCTTTTAGATCCTTTACCGATACGCCTGATGCGTCCGTCTTGCGTTGTAGGAAGGCGAGGAGGGAGGTTGCGTCGCGCACGCCGGGGATGATGGGACGGTGACTGTACGTGCCCGTCCGCCACGACTGTTCCGCCAGCGAAGTATCGGGCCTCCATTCCACGCGCGGGTGTCCCCTCAGCCCATCGGCCAGCTCGCGCTTATGCTGATCCGAGTAGGCCCTCAAGCTGAGATGATCGATGACATCCGTCATGGTCTTGGCCTCCCCTTTCTTCTTGAGGTACTCCACCGCAAAGGTCATCTGCGTCTTGACCTCTGCACCGTATCCCGTGAGTTGGGGCTGCGAGAAGGGAACATCGGGTCCAGCCTCGCGCTTGCGCTTCCCCGTCGTCGTCGTCGTCGTCGTCGTCGGCGTGGCGCTATCCGATGCCGCCGAGGGGGATGGCGATGGGGGCGCGAGAGATGACGCTGCTGCCACCACGGCTTTCACGCCGCCGCCTGAGGTTTTGGCGTTGGATAGCTTCGACGCTGCTGATGCGAGCGTGCCGCGAAAGGCAGACGACTGCTTCTCCAGATACGACGGCATGCTTGCGGTTGAGCGAGCCGGAGACTAGAGGGATCGCTTCGGCAGTCGGCGACGGAGGGAGGAATTGCTCTGCGGACGATGCTGGGCCGTCGTCGATGCCGAGGGAGCGCCCGGGGGGGAAAACTTGTCGGTGGTGAAAGGGGAGTTTGGAAGAGCGGATAGGGTGCGGTCGAGCGTGGTTTGCGTCTGCTTACATACCTATTATGTAAGCCATCATTGCTTTACCTCACTTCGTACATTGACACAGGCGGTATGACGATGAGACGTACGGCTACCTACCTAAGGTATTTTACGGTACTGTGAGCTACCGATACTTGACTTGACCTCGTAATAACCTCGGCGAGCTTCCTATTAGTCTTGGAGAGGAGATTGTGAATTGCGAACCATGGCAGGGAGATGCAGTCATTGAGTAATGCAGTGAAGAACATCTCCACATGCCTCACGTCATACAATGTAGGTATTAGGGTTAACCGAGTTTCCGGGCCAGCTTCCATCAGAACGAACCATCATCAGACTTTTTCAGCAGGCGAACAATAGATGCACACAAAGTTTTGCTCTCAAGCATCAAATCACCACGGCTCGGCGCGCCAGAATCTAAATGACCATGCATAATCAATGCAGTCGCAATCCCGCCTCCCGCCTCCCGCCTCGCTCTGCCCATCCGCCAGTATCCACAGATGCATACCCACGTCGACCTCCCGCGATGAGGCGAAGACGGCAACGCGTGGGACGACCAGCCGCGCGACCTGGTGGCTTGGAACCGCGGCCTCACGCAGCTCGGGCTTGCTCCTGTCGATGTGCGACGTAGTAGTAAGCGATGTAGCCGAGGACGCTTCCGAAGAAGAGGACGGCGTAGAGTCCGATGCCCATGCCCGTGGAATCAGACTGGCTTCCGCTCCCGTACGCCGACTGAGTGACGATTCGAGGCGTTGGATCGCCAGGCTGTCGAGAACAAGAGGACAAGTCAGCCATCGCATGCGCCCGTCCAATGGCCGAGACATTACCTGACGCTTCAGCTTGCCAACCAACAGCTTGTCGAGCGTTTCCCTCGCCTCGTCGCTGTGGCCAACATCCTCAAACGCTTCGGTGGCATCCTGGCCTGCGACATCGAGCATCACCTCCTCGCCGCCGCTGGGCGCAAACGTCAGCATCGCGAGTCGTCGAGGCGGGGAGCGGCGAAGACGCACGGGTGCTCGTCGATGAACTGCGCGCAGTCGTAGACCTTGTCGTGGATGACGAGGTAAATGTCCTTTTTGGTATTGTGCTCGGCGACATCTTGGTAGGTGAGGCCTTCGGACGTGGTGGAGGGATCCATCGGGGGCTGAAGTGGACGAAGGGCGCAGCGTGAAGAGGTTGAAGAACGCTGATCTCTCTCTCTCTCTCTCTCTCTCTCTCTCTCTCTTTCTCGCTCTTTCTCGCTCTCTCTCGTGTGTGTGTGTCTCAAGTCAACGAGGGGCAATGAGAGCCGTGTCCGAGGTGACGAAGAAGCGGAGCAAAGGGGTGTGAGGAAATGGAGAGGTGAATTTCCCAAGCTGCAGCCAGTCTGGGGCCTGTCTGTCTTGTCATCCGAAAGGCTCCGCTCTCGGCTCAAGTCAACTTCCGTTGCCGCTGATCCAATCGGCGCATCGCAAATTACCGCCCACACGCCGCTGATTCGCCGCTGGCTGTACCTCGGTACCGTCGCCGCTTCGCTTCCCGCCCCTTGTCGGTGCCGGCCACGAGGCCGAGGCTCCGGGCCGACGAACGTTCGGACACTTGCATGTATGTATTACTAACAATGCCTCGCCAGTTTACGAATACATACATGCCACATACGTCGAAGTGCGGCGGAATGATGCTATATATTGCTTCATATTGGCAACGGCTTACATACATACATACATACATACATACATCCCATCAACTAGAGACTCGGATACAATCGTCCGTATGCACATGCCGGTTGCCTCTATCCCTTCTTCGCGACGGACCGAGGATGCCAGACATGTCTATGTATGTCTGTCTGCCTGCCTGCCTACCTACTACCTACCTACCGACCTACCTGCCCATCCTCCTACCGCTTGCTGCTCCCTCCCCCAATGTCCTGTCCCAGCCGGTAGCTAGCCACCTTGTCCCACTCAATCTTCTGTCTCGTCACCGGCAGCTGCCTCCGCAGGCCCTTGAAGGCGCCCTCGCTCAGCTTGACGAAGCTCCTGTTGACCTCCTCCTGATACTTCTTCTCCAATCCGGATACCTCCTTGGCGATGCCCGCTCCCGTCCCGGACCCCACCGACGCCGATACGGCCTTTTCCGTCAGCAGCCGCACGTTGCCGTCCTCGTAGTAGTGGACGTCAACCTTGATGGAGCCCTCGAGACTACCAGACGCCGGGTCAAAGGTGTAGACGGAGCGCCAGCGCCCGTTCCTATAGCCTCGCGTCAGTCTACGCCACGACCCGTTCTCAGACTCAGAGTCTTCTCACCAGAAGTTGTTGGGGCTGTACTTGCTGGCCACGATGACGACGGCAAGCTTCGAGTCGGACTCGATCGGAAACGCCCCGTACGCCGCACTCGCAAAGTGTTCCTTGACGTAGCTCCCCAGGCTCTTCAACGTCGATTTCCTGCCACGCGGGTCAGGGATGCGTCACTTCAGCACTCGCAAGAGACGAGCCACTCACGCCAGATCGGCCTGCGCCCCCTCGAGCACATGGCTTTGCGCCGCGCTCGCCTTCTGCAGCCGCAGTCAGTGCAGCTCCTTGACCACCGCAATCTCGCCGCCAACTCGCCTGCGTCTTGTGATCAAAGGAAAAGCTCGATGAACTCTCGACGTCGTAGTATCGTCCGTCGCCCAGGGAGTTGTAAGGACTAATCAGCACCTGCCCAACACCCAGAGTCAGTCTATCCCCGAGCGTCCCGAACGGTCACTGCGGCCGGCTCACCGACTGGCTGCTCCCAGGCAACTTGACCGTCACCAGCTGTTCCTCGTTGTACTTTTCCAACGCCGGCACGATTTCGGAGACGATATCGGGCGACGAGACGGTCAGGGCTTTGATATCTGGCGAGAGTCAGCACCCCATCGCCGGTCCGCAACCTCGGATTTTCCCATACCGGCAATGACGTCTGCGAGCTTCCCCGGCGTTAGTCTCTGTGAGAGGTTGAAGGGGGCTGCAACGGCACCTACTTCTCCGGGCGGCGCACCCTCCACGAAGGAGGAGACGATCTCGACTTGCGACATGCCGCGCGAGGCAGAGGGCGAGAGACGAAAAGACGGGCACCGGAAGAAGAGGCGGAACGGCGAAGACGCGGACTTCGGACCGGCAGGGAGCTTCTTCGGGGGCTGTCTTCCGTAGAACCTCTTTATGCGGCTGTGGAAGAAGATCTGAAACGCTTGCTTGGACTGTCGAACGGTCCGACGAGCCGCAAGACGAAGCAGATGGGTTTGTTGGTGCGGCTGTGCCACGACGGTGGAGTCGAGAAAAATTTACCTACCCTATAGCTCTCATCCTTGAACGCTTTCTACCAACGACGAGGACCTATTTTCCTTGCACATCGCGGTGGAATGCAGACAGGGACATAGATTCACATACAGGCTCTTATCTACATAATTGCGGCTCATCCTATTCGAAACCCCTCATTGGGATCGACCAAAACGACCTCGCTCAGTACGCCAGGCTCTTCTTCATGGCATCGTATATCCCTACCACAGCCGTCAGCCCGCTGAAGCACCGATGACGGGAAACAAAATGACTCACTGGCAACATCGGGAGTGGAAAATCTCTCAAATATAAGCGGGTTGTGTACGCTCCAGCCGCCGACGCGCGCAACCGGAGCTTCAAGACGCACAAAGGTATCGCCATCTTCCTGTATCGCGGCCGCGACCTCGGCCCCGACGCCGGCGTTGATCATGGACTCGTGCACGATGACGGCGCGTCCCGTCTTGCGAACGCTCTCGAAGACGGCCTGTTTGTCCCACGGGTAGATTGTGCGCAGATCGATGAGCTCGGCGGAAATGCCCAGGTCCTCCTCAGCCCGCTGGACGGCCGACAGACACAGGTACAACGGCTGTCCGTACGAGATGACGGTGATGTCCCTGCCCTCCTTGAGCCTCTCCGCCTTGGACAGTGGCAGCTCGTACGCGGCCTCGGGCACCTGCTCGACGGCGGCGCGGTAGAGAATCTTGGGCTCCAGGAACAGGCACGGGTCGTTGCAGCGGATGGCGGCCAGCAGTAGCCCCTTGGCCTGAACCGGCGACCGCGGGACGATGACGCGGAAGCCCGGAACGTGCGTGAACAGGCTCTCGGGAGACTGCGAGTGGTAGAGGCCGCCGTGGCCGACGGCGCCGCAGGGCACCCTCACCGTCAACCCGCCAGCGTGCCGCTGGTTGGAGCCCTCGCGGTAGCGCATCTTGGAGGCCTCGTTGATCATCTGGTCAAAGGCGGGATATATGTAGTCGGCGAACTGAATCTCGGCGACGGGCCGCATGCCCTGTGCCGCCAAACCGACGCCGAAGCCGACGATGCCCTGTTCCGTGAGAGGCGTGTTGAATACGCGGTCAGAGCCGTACGTCTCAGCCAGCCGCATGGTGCAGCGGAAGACGCCCCCAAAGGCAACGTCCTCTCCGAGAACGACGACGTTATCGTCTTGGGCGAGCGCGATGCCCAGCGCATCGTTGACCGCCTGGAACAAGTTCATCTTCTTGGCCGGCCCGCTTCGGACGTCAGCCGGCATCTCGGTCGCGTCCCCCAAGGCGGCTCGCCCGCCGTGTCTCGCCAGCAGCGGCGTCGTCGAGTAGTCAATCGGGACATTGAGCCGGGCGTTGGCCGGGTGCGTCGAGTAGAGGCGACGAGGCACGACGCTGCCGAAGAGCCGGACGGCCTGACGCTTCATGAGGGCGATCCGGCGTGGGCGCAGCGACGGAGGACGGGCTCAGGGCTGTCAAGGCGAGCTGTCATGACCGTGTTTCCCTCCCTCCCCTCCCCCCACCCCACCTCACATCCTCTGAGTCCGGCCCTTTGACTCGGAAGAGGCCTCGGCTTACAGCGGCCTTGCGTGCAGATCAGGGCATGGAACTTGCAAGGTATGGCTCAACCACACAGCCGCTCCCCCGCTCCCCCGCACTCCCGCACCCCCCGCACCCCCTCCGTATCCCGAACGAACCACGGATAAGCCGAGGGTTGGCCGGTCAACGAGCCACCCCCGTAAACAAAGAAAAGTAGCGCAAAGGAAGACGGTCCTTAAGATGCAAGCCGCATTCCAGTGACGAGACACGATGCCACGGAGAGAACCACCGGCCCGCCCCGCGCAAGGAGCCCGCCGTCGCCAAGGTCAAGCGGCGGAGACTTCGAAGAAGACTCGGACCAAGAAGAAGAGTCCGCCGACGAGGTCCGACGAGAGCAGCGGAGATAGGGCACTCTCCGCCGCCGCTCTCGCTCAGCTCGACCGGGAGAACGCACGACAGAGTCGCAAGATTCCCGCGCGGAAACGGCCGCAGCGGCCTTTGCATCATCAGCCCGAGGTTGTGCCTCCTCCTCCTCCTCCTCCTCCTCCTCCGCCCCCGGCTCCCAAGCACCGCCATGACGGCCATCAGCATAGAGTCGGGAAGAAGCAGAAGACGAGGAGGGTTGTTAGCGGGGCGGCCATGGAGGAAGGGCGCGGGAGGCGTCTGCGAGGTGACAGTAGCGAGGACAGCTTCGAGAAGCCGGACGTTCATCGGCGACCGCGCAAGAAGAAATCGAGGAAGAAGCTGTGTAAGTGATGACTACTGGGAACAATACGTTGATCTCGAGTTTGTTCCCTCTGGGGCTAACCATCATCTCCGGCTTCGAATCAGGGATCTTGCTGGCCTGCAGCGTCGCCATCGTCATCATCATCATCATCGTGGCCGTCGTCGTCAGCAAGAACAAAGCAGGCGGCGATGGAGCGTCCAGCCTCGACGGCAAAGACCGGGGCTCGATCCCCGATAAATGGCGCGGGACATATCTCGACCCGTGGTCCTGGCAGACGACATCCGACTTCAACGTGACGTTTACCCAAGATATGGTAGGCGGCCTGCCCGTCATGGGCCTCTTCACAGACTGGGACGACTCGTCCCGGGCCAACGACCAGGTGCCGCCGCTCAAGGAGTCATGGGGCCCGTACGGAAAGCGGCCGGCGCGGGGCGTCAATCTCGGGGGCTGGCTCTCGCTCGAGCCCTTTATCACGCCTTCGCTGTTCCGGTATGACGGAGTGGTGGACGAATGGAGTCTCTGTCGTCGGCTCGGGCCGGCTTCGGCGGCAAAGACGCTCGAGGATCATTATGCCAACTTCGTGACAGAGGATACGTTCCGGGCCATAGCGGCGGCGGGACTGGATCACGTCCGGATCCCCTTTTCGTACTGGGCCGTCGAGGTCTATGACGGGGACCCGTACGTCTTCCGCATCTCATGGAGATATCTTCTTCGCGGCATCGAGTGGGCGAGACGCCATGGCCTCCGCGTCAACCTTGATCTTCACGCGCTGCCTGGTAGCCAGAATGGCTGGAACCACAGCGGTCGATCCGGGGCCATCGGCTGGCTCAACGGCACCGACGGCGCTCTCAACGGCCGGCGCTCGATGGAGATACACGATCGGCTATCACGATTCTTCGCTCAGCCGCGTTATCGTAACATCGTGACGCACTATGGGCTCGTCAACGAACCAAAGATGACTTTCTTGGCCGTCGATGATGTCGTCGCCTGGACGAGACGCGCTCACGATACGGTCCGCGCCAACGGAGTCACCGCCCTCGTCGTCTTTGGCGATGGCTTCATGGGCCTCGAGAAGTGGAAGGGTCTCATGCCGCGAGACATGGTGCTCGACGTCCATCAGTACCTCATCTTCAACGAGAACCAGATCGACTTTTCCCACCGTCGCAAGGTCCAGTACGCCTGCAGCGGATGGTCCCAGCAGGCCGACCTCAGTATGGATCCGGCCCGGGGTCACGGCCCTACCGTCTTCGCCGAATGGTCTCAGGCCGACACCGACTGCGCCCGCTTCCTCACCGGCGTCGGCTGGGGTAACCGCTGGGAGGGCACCTATGACTCGGGCGATGCCGCCACCTCGGTTCTCGAGCCTCGCTGTCCGGCCGGGAACCGGTCCTGCTCGTGCGCGTCTGCCAACGAGCCCGACGCGTCCCGCATGAGTCCGGCCTACCGCCGCTTTCTGCAGCTCTTCGCCGAGGCCCAGATGCATAGCTTCGAGCGCGGATGGGGCTGGTGGTACTGGACCTGGAAGACCGAGGCCGCACCGTTGTGGAGCTACGAAGCCGGTCTCCGCGCCGGCATCTTGCCCCGGCTGGCCTATCATCGCGATTTCAACTGTGACGCCGACGTTCCGGACTTTGCTGCAGATGGCTTGCCGGAGACGTACTGAGCGAGCAAGAAGAAGAAGAGGAGGAGGAGGAGGAGGAGGAGCAAGGGAGACGGCACAAGGACGAGTTCCTGTGCGTCCAGCATAGCAACAGCAGCATGTCTCGTGCTCCATTAGCAGAGACAGGGCAGTAGAATGACGTACTTATACCTGTTCAACCACTCAAGACATATTCAAATCTCTGATATCACCACTCGCTGGACTGTCCAATTCGTGCTCGTCAGTTTCAAAGGAGACCCAACTGATTGTGAGGCTACTGCGGCATGTAGACCTGATCAGCAGACGGCATCTTCTCAGCCAGCAGTCTCCAGCCATGACCGAAAGGGGGTGTATGGGGAATCGTTCAGTCTGTCTCTAGTGATGAGCTCAACTCCAATTATTAGAGCCCCTTTCCCCCCCTAGCCGTGAATAAAGCTTGGAAATCCCCGAGATTCTTTTGGAAGATGACACATAAGGAGGCCATTTCACCGTACGTCTGTCGCACAAGGCAAAAATATGCTTCCAGACCAGGACTCGGACCAAGACGACAACGACAAGTTTCTGGGCATCGATACGTCAGTCACGCGTCTTCTTCTTATTCTCCTCCTCCGCGGATGCGGGTTTCTGGATCTTGTGTATCGAGCTCCGGCCCAGAACACGGTCCTTCTGCCCAACTCTCGATAATCTTTTAGCTGATCGAGCTTGTCAGTATTATCGACCACCGAGGCCCTCGTAGAGGAGCTGATCTTCCAATGTTACAGAGCCGTTGGCGGACGAGACGACCCCCTCTCGTCTATCCTAGGCGTCTATCCTAGGCACACTCAACTCGATCTCGTGGCCCTCAAGCCGGCCGAATACCTCTGCCGCAGGTCCGTCGCCTGCCTCAGTAGCCCGACAAACCCAGCCCATCCGGCTTATCAGACACATGACAAGCTGGACCGCATCCGACGGTGCCTCGCTGGAGATGGAGCGTCTGTTGGAACAGAACGCAATGCAAACTAATCGACCGCAGTCCTCACCTCGTCCTTCTTGATTGGGTCCAGGTCGCCCCCCTCATGATAGGGGGGCTCTATCAGGTGGCCATTGATTGGATCATTCTGGCCGCATACGGTGCTCGTCATCTGCTCCATGTGGCTTTGGGTAGCCACCATCCTTTACATCTGTGAGAGACGTACCGTGCGTCTTGTCGTCCTTTGCCATGTCTGACTGGGCCATGCCTCGTTCGTCTGTTGATTAGGAGGGTAGATGGCTTCGTCCTAGATCCCAATTCCCTCCTCTTCATCCCTTACCTTGTCCTCATCCCCGCGTCTGAATATCGCTGACGGCTGTAGCCTTTGATTGACCCTTGGGCAGCATGATGACCACACTGCGCGGCGTGGCTTCTGATCCATCGTGGCACCGCAGCCGAAGTGACCTCACCCGCAGACGCGAACAGGCGAGAGCCAGGGACAGGGGTGTCAGGGAGCCCAAGCCCCGACGTCTGTCGTCGTTGTTGGGATGGGCGACGACGTGTGCTGTTGATTGGATCGGCCATATTTGGCACCGGTTAGATACGTCGTGTTGTGTTCAGCAGCTCGTCGCACGGCATAGGCTATCAGGACGGGCTCGAGCTGTCTGTCTGAAGGAGCGAAGAAGAGAGGGAGGCAGGGAGGGGGGGTAGGCAATAAGCTGACCAGGCCATGCCCGTGGGTACGTGCTGCTGCTAAAGTAAACAAGTGTTTGGTGTAGCTTTGGGTCGTGTTTCCCGGCTTTGGGTTCCGTCTGGCTCTGTGGGCGGCCGACACGGAACAATTCGACGGGATTCCAACCGCTCAACGCACTCATCGGCTGTCTGACGGTTCGTCCTGTTAGGACTCAGAGTTGGGGGTGAAAGGATACGAGGCGCGGGCGTGACATGACGCAGGGCGTCGTCTCTCTGGCCCTGCAGGGCATGCCTGCGTCGTCCTTGTCTGACAAGAATCGACGGCCTGGCACGAGTCGGTGTAGCTAGAGCGGCGTGCCGGAAATAGATGGTCATAATGGCGTTGCACAGACAGCTGAGAACTGGGCAGCGATGCGACGAGGCTCTGCCTCTCGGCTAGGAGCAGCTTCCAGAGGTCGGCGATGCAGAGAGACCGCGCCGCGAGGGCCAGGGCCAGGCATGACATGGTCTCCGGATTGGCCGAGGGATCCGGGCCGTGTGCCGAAGCCGTGAGGCGGGCGGCCCGCTGCGGAAGACGAGCTCGCGTGCGAAAGCTGTAGCCTGTGAGTCGACGATGGTAAGGCCCGACGATGGTGAGGTTCGTCTGCGGCTGGAGGTCTGGGCGGGACCGGGCGGGAGGCACTGCGGCTGGAACCTCGTACAGTACAAGCTAAAGGCTGGGGCTGTTTACCGCAACAACTGACGCCTGCCAGTGGTCTTCGGCCCGCATCAGCAAGGCCAGTTGCTGCCCAGCCTGCTAAAGACATGGCACCCGCGGGGATCAATCTTCTTGTACTGTACCTCCCACCCCTCCCTCGCTGGACGGCACGGTCAGGAGGGCCCCTATGCCCGCTGCGGTTGGTCAGCATTGAATTCCCGGGAGGCTGAAGCAACTTGGAGGGATTGATTCTGGCCACCCACGTGCTTAGATCAACTCTTTGTCTGTCTCCCCCGCATTCTGCCGAGCTCCTCCGGCGCGCGCCCGCTTCGCACATGCAAAGACGCAACAGGGAGAGGAAAATTGTATCAATGGAATAATTCGTTGAAATACATACATACATACATACATACATACATACATAGATCCCCGTGTCACGGCTTCCTCGCCTCGGCAGCGGCATTCCTATTCCAGGCACGGCGCGGAGCAACCGAATAGCCTGGGCCACGTGCCGCGGCTACCCGGACTTGCTGGCCGACACACAAATGGTGCTAGCCGTAGCTGAGGATGATACCCGATTCGCCAGGCAAATCGCGCGGTGTAAATGGTACCCGCTCTATCACACCCCCTTACCCCACCCTTTTCACCCCACCTCGTTGCAGATATCCGCAGATCGCAACGTTCATCCTCGGCTGACTTTTTTGGCCGACCAAAAAGTCCTGTACAGCTCGGCTTCACTGGCGCTGACAGTGACAGACGGCATCCCGACAACTGCCAGCCCCCAATTGTGCGTGGTCCGGTATCGCTTCGTTCCTCTCCGCTCTTCTCCGAGTGACCCCTCTCCGTCTCGTCTCTCCGCCTCGTCTCTCTGCCTTTCGGCGGCCGTCGTTCGGCATCTCTCCGCCTCGGCGCCTGTTCCCGCGCCGGCCTCTGCTCCGGCGCACCGACATCATCAAGCTCGGCCTCACTCCGTCGTCGGCTCTCTCTATCCGGCGACTCCATATCTCCCGGGACCACAGAAGAGGCAAAGAAGAGGAAGGAAAAAGAAAAACCAATACCCACCTACGCTGCGCTGGTCGTCCTGCTCGCATGCCTCATCTGTGCGCAACGGCTGCACCACGGCTTCCACCAGCTCCTGTCGTCTGCGCCGCCTGCCGTCCGCCCAATCCTGCCGTCTCCAGCTTCATGGTGCATGCCGACGAGCACATGGGCTACGGGTAGCTGCGTCCAAACACCCCCGCCTTCACACCCCTTCCTCCAGGCCGTCTCCTTCTCACGCCTTTGGCGGCCATCGAGACTTGACGACGACTGCCGTGACGCCAGATTCGATAGCAGAAACGGCCAGGAACCAATCTTCACCCATCGACGACGGCCCGCAGCGACGCCATAATCATACCACTCACTGCCCTGTCCGATTGCACACTCGCGCCGGCATTCCCTCACCCCCTTTATCCTCTCTCTCCATGCAGCTGACGTTGCCGTCGTCCTATTGACCAGCCCCTGTGTTGCACAGGAACGCCTCGCCCTTGAGCCCGTCACCAACCCCAACTCTCCTCTCTCGCAGGAGAATACGAGCAGCTCTTCGAGCTCTTCTTCTGGCAACACACCCGATCATCTGGCCCGGCGATCCTCACTGTCGACAGCAAGCACTGCCTCTGCGTCGCCCAACCACGTCTCGGCCATCTGCCTGTCTCAGTCTCGTCAACCTATAGGGCAGTCCCAACGAGCAGCACGTCAGTAAGCAAGGCTCTCCATACTGCTCGTGATAAGCCACACGCGTAGAGGCCCTCTGGGCCGCCAGCCGTCTTGCCTCCACGCCCCCCCCCCCCCCCCCTCTCCCCCATCTCCCCCTTGCCGCGCAGTTCCGGTGTCACCGAGGCTTGCGCGGGTGTGGTTTCGCAAGCGTTTGGATGGATGGAAGAGCCAGGAGCCAGGAGACTGGAGCTTGCATAGCCGTCTCGTTCGCATGTGAGGAGCGTTCGACGGCCTGACGAAACCGCCGTGGCATCGGCAATATAAGACTGGCACATAATGCCTGAGGACGTCGACGAAATGGGCGCGGCCTCGGACCGTGCGTCTGAGAACGAGGACGAATCGGAACCGCTGGAAAAGGACGACGACACGATGGCAGACGCTGCCGGCGAGGTCAAGAAGAAATTCGACTCAAAGGACCCCCTGAGACCGAGAAGGAAGAAGGCTAGGCGAGCGTGTTATGCCTGTCAGAGAGCTCATCTGACCTGCGGTGAGTCCGCCTATCGGCCTCGGACGGCAGAGCCTCCTGGTTAATGTCGTCTTCTAGGTGATGAGAGGCCCTGTAAGCGCTGCATCAAGCGCGGCTTGGGCGACAACTGCCAGGATGGAGTACGAAAAAAAGCGAAATATCTACACGACGCGCCGGAGGAGGCTCTCGGCCCGGTGCTCGGTCCCAACTATAACTCACGGCCACGGCACAACGGACAGCGACAGAACTCGACGCAGTCGGACCTGACCATTGCGGCACCCGGAGTCGGAGGCTTCCTCGGCCCGGGTGGGGCACCGCCGCCGCCGCCGCCGTACCCCGTTTATCCGGCCGGCAGCGGTCGGGGTCCGGTGGGGATACCGGACGGCATGTCGTTCAACCCCCAGACCTCGCCCGTGTCGCCGTCGTTTCCGGGCGCCTCGTCGGCCGGCGCCGCCCACGCAGCACACAACGCACAACATCATCAGGTGGACGCTCACATGCTTCACGGTAATACGCTCGACTTTAACGCCATGTTTGATCCCGGCAACCCATCGGGGTACAACTTGGATCTCGAAGGCCTCAACTTTGGAAGCCAGTACGCCGGCTGGGAATTCGGCATTCTCAATAAGATGACGCTGGGCGCCGACACGCCGCCGCAGGATAATTCGATATCGCAGACGCCTTCGACGGATACCAACTACGCTCCCATGTTCGGCAACGCCTACGACGCGCCCAGCTTCTTGGGCGGCGAATACGGAAGCTTCGACTCGGGATCGACCATATACACGCAGGGCAACCTTCAGCACGGTCTGCCGCACGCATACGCCATAGCGGCCGGGCCGACGGGCATCACGAGCCCGAGCACGGAGACGACGTCGAGTCCCCAGGCCGCCGTCGAAGGCTCGCCCAGCACGGCCGCTTTTCACGGCTTGTCCAGAGTGCCCGCAGTCGTCAAGCCCAGGGTCGACAAGGCGGCGCAGTCGATACTGGGTAAGAGGCAGCGGGAGGCGGCGGCCATTTATAGCATCACGGAGCCGTATTCGTACACGACGGGCTTCCATAACATGTTGCAGATGCTCAAGCACCGCTTTCCCATGGACAACCTAATGAACATTGCCCGCTCGCTCAGCGATTTCCGGCCGTCGTTCATGGCGTGCACCAAAGACTTGACCATAGACGACCTGGTCTTCATGGAGAAGTGCTTCCAGCGGACGCTGATCGTGTACGCCGACTTCCTCGACCACTGCTGCGCCCCGACCATTGTCTGCCGGCGCTCAGGCGAGGTGGCGGCCGTGAACAAGGAGTTCTCGGCCCTGACCGGGTGGACCAAGGAGGTGCTACTCGGCAAGGAGCCCAACCGCAACGTGCCCCTGCGGTACTCGTCCAACGTCGACTCGGCCAACGGTAGCGAGATGGGCTCCCGGACGGGGGATTCGACGCCGCGCATGGCCAACGCGACGCCCGAGAAGGCAGCCGAGTGTCCCGTGTTCCTGGCGGAGCTGCTCGACGACGACAGCGTCGTCCAATTCTACCGCGACTTTGCGCAGTTGGCGTTCGAGGACAGCCGCGGCAAGGCGCAGCGGAGTTGCAGTCTCAACAAGTATCGCCCTCAAGAGGAGCTCAACGGCAAGGACGAGCCGCGCAAGACGGCCAGGACGGGCATCCTGAGCAGTCGGGTTACGCGCATCGACGGCGAGCACGGCATCTCGCGCATCGAAAAGGACGGCAAGGTGAACTGCACCTACTGCTGGACCATCAAGCGAGACGTGTTTGATATTCCGATGATGATCATCATCAATGTGAGGGCCGTCCCTGTGCTCTGGCGGTCGACGAGGGGCTAACGACCAAGCCTAGTTTCTACCGCGGTATTCTCCGAACCAAGAGCCCCATCAGTTGGCTGTGTAAGCATCTGCATAATCGGGCGAGGCGAGGTTCTTTTCTTTTCTATAAGACGTGTGAGGGCGTGAACGAGAGACGCCGGCTCGAAATACGCACAGCGAGCCGGAAGAATCGGCCGGCCAGGCGTCGAGGAATTGGATGGATGACGAAGTGACGATGAACGAGATACCCCCAACCCCAACCCTCTCGCGAATACGTAATGCCAGATAGCCCTTAACATGCAAGGTTGCGGGCTCGGCCACGGTCCTTTCTTTCTTTCTTTCTTTCTTTTCTTTTTCCCCCTTCTCTGGAGAAAGGGCCTCTTTTCAAAGGGGCCGGATGAGCCAGTCAGCGCCGGCGGGCGAAGCGGCGGGCAGTCTCCAGGCTTCCCTGTTGAGACTGTTTCTGGCAACGTCGCAGTCCATGTTGATATCTTTGATGAGAGCGTCGAGGCCGTCGTAGTCAAGCTCGGGACGGATGAAGCCGAGGATAAGGAGTCGCATGTGGGCGTCGTAGAAGTCGATGGTGAAGGGGTGGAGGACATGGACCTCTGCGCTGCGGACCGGGTTCTTGTAGAAGGGGTTGTAGCCGATGGACATGACCATGGAGAAGAGAGCGAAGCCGGAGGGGCCGACGTCGGTCGGCCGTTGCGGATGATCCTGCGGTAGCCGGAGAGAGGCGTATCCGAAGTAGACGCCCGAGGGGAGGTCGGTGATCCAGGGCGTGAGAGCGGCGTCAACGGGGAGGTTCGCGGTAGGGATGCCGAGCTGCATATCTTAGTGTTGGGGTCTGGAGCCGGACGACGAGACATGTAGATGGGCTTTACCTCTTTGGAGCCGCGGCCGAAGCCGGCGATGACGTTTCCCTCCATACGGAGCGGGTACGGGGGCTCGGGCCCGGAGGGAGAGCCTGCGACTTCGGGACGGGAGGGCATAATTCCGGGATTCGGTGATGCTGCGGCGGGAAAGGAGGAGGAAGGAACCAGTGGATAGTGAAGAGAGAGAAGTGGACGAGGCTGGGCACTTTATTGGTGCGGATGGAATCTAGATGCGGTCTGTAGTGGGGGCGCTTATCAAGGAAGCCAAAAATCCATCCATACAATTACATACATAGATACTGCACCCGGTTAGTCAAACTACGAATACGCAGCGAAGACGAGGCCTCTAGGCGCGTCCCTCGTCGTCGGCAGGCGGCCGTTGATCACGGCTCAGCTTCACCATGTCAGCAGCCTCGACGACCCAGAAGCTATCAGGCGCCTTGCCCTGCTGGGCCATCCGGGCAGCCGAGACGGCGACTCGGGCAATGACGTGAGCATCCTGGGCAAAAACATGGCGAGCCGAGACGCTAACCAGGCCAACGGCGTGAAAGAGACGCTGAAAGATGCCCTCGACAGCCCTGCTCTGGTCCCGCGCGCCGAGGATGAGACCCGGCTTGAGGATGACGGCCTTGTCAAAGCCCAAGTCACGGGCCGTGTCCTCGACCCCGTTCTTCGTCTTGCTGTAGGGCGCGCGCGCGGAGAAGAAGCCCGCGAGTGGAGGCGGCGGAGATGGGAAGAGGGAGGCCGAAGCTGTTTGTACATAATCCGCTGGATCTTGTAATGGCGGCGAGGATCTTCTTGTAAGGGTTGAAGGGAGTGCGAGTATCGTATGTACGTACAACAGGCAGATGATGATGACGGGGAGGCTCTGTGCAGATTACGTATATCGTCCCGCCATGCTATTGGCTGGCCAGCTTCCCGACGCGACCCACCGTCACTACCAAGTCGGTCCATGGCCAGTTCTTGTTCGTAACTCGTCCTTGAATTAATCCCATCTACGAATACATACGGATACACCAAATCACTCCAAGCATAGAATCTCCATTCGTACATACAGGCAGCTCCTCACAACTCAGCGGCCATGGCCACTCAGTACGAAGGCACGTCTATCCCGTCCTCTCCTCTCCTCCTCTCCTCCTCCCCCTTCCCTTCTCCTCAGCTGACATCAAGGCCCGCAACAGTCGAACACAACGTCGAACTCGCGGCACCTCGTCGATCCACCCGCCGCGTCGACATGGCCTCCTTCTTCTCCCTCATCAACACCCTAGACACCCCCCCGGAAGCCTCACGAACCAACCCGCACGCCACGCCTACGCCCTTCGACGCCGCCGCCCTCTTCCGTCTTTTACGCGACCAGCTGCGATCCCTGCACGACACGGCGCCCACAGACGGCAACCGCGATTTCCTCGAGCAGCTCATGGTCCAGATTGAGGATGATATACACGATCCGCCTTCTCGACTGGTTGGCGCCTCGCAGCAGTTCGTCGACGCTCTTGACCGTGTGCCTCGCAAGCGTCTCGACCGCGATGACGACTGCGCTATCTGCAAGGTGCCCTATCTCGACGATGAATGGTGTCTAGTCGTTGAGTTGCCTTGCGCCGGCCGCCATCGTTTCGATCTCGAGTGCGTCGCCCCGTGGCTGCGTAGCAAGGGCACTTGTCCCATGTGTCGCGATCGCGTGGGCGACGCAAAGAGCAAGCCGCCTCCTGTGCCTGCTGAAGACGACGAGGAAGACGATGCGGATATGATGTACGCCTGACTGACTCGAGTCCAGTAGTCTCAAGGCATGATGTTGGAGCAGGTTTTACAAAAGACAGACCAAGAAAGAAGTTTGATGAATTCTAAAAGGGCCGATCTGATATATATGCGTTCTAGGAGCGAGCACCATCTCGACGCTCTCCCCGTTTTAAACACATGACGGCCCCATGGAGAGCAGGTTTCCGACCATCATGTGGGAGGGGGCGGCTACGAAGCTCCCTCGTAAATCAGCGAAGAAGGCCATGGCATTAACCCCCCCCCCCAAGGCGCTCCTCGCCCAGAGCACAAAGGCCTTCCTCCCACACAGCTCCGCGCTGTCAAACTCGCCTACGCCGAAGCCTCGAGCTCCCTCATCTGGGCCACGGCCGCCTTGGCCCGGTCCCTCAGCTCGGCGCTCCCTGCATCGGGCCCCAATTCAGCCAGCCTCTCTCGCCAGAAGCGCCACCTGGCGTCGCTGAGTCCCGACTGCCCGCCCTCGAAAAGCTTGCCGGGCTGGAGGGCCCTCTCCTCCATGGCGTCGAGGGGACGCGGCTGGCGGCCCTGGCGGTGCAGCTGGTGGCGGGCGTGGGCGATCCACTCGCAGACAGTGGCGATGGCGGCGTCTCGGGCCGTCGTCGTCGAGGGGGGGGGTTCTTCGAGGGCGGCGCGGAGCTCCCAGATGGCTAGGTTGACCCAGGGCTGGATGTCGGCGCCGAACATGCGGGCGGCGAAGGAGTTGAGCGAGGTCCATTCGAGGATTGCGGCGTTGTCTTTGTCGGAGCCGTCGAGTTTGGGGCGTACTTGTATTCGTACCCTTGTTAGGAGAGGGGGAGGAAAGGAAAAAGAAGAAGAAGAAGCAAAGATGACGGAACAGAGACGTACGGTTCCACGCGTCCCTCATGCAGGGTCCCAGCATGGGCAGTTCGGTCCAAACCCTCGTCTTCTGCCCCCAGAGCTCGACCTCATCATCGCGACTATCGCGGAGGCGAGCCACAAGGTCGACGAGGAGCTTCTGCCTAGCGTCATGGGCGGGAATCTTCTTGACGGTGCCAACAAGCAGCGACCACAAGGACCAGAGAAAATCTTCCACAACGCCAACGTCCTGACCCTCCGGGTACAGCTTGTCGACGGCGTCTGCGGCGGTGCGAGCCGTGGGGTTCGCGTCGTTGACCGTCGCGGTGAGGAGGTTGATGATGGCGGCTTCGTGCTGGGAGGGGTTCGCGGAGGAGGGTGAAGTCGAGGATGGGAGGTCTGAGAGGTCGACGGCTGGGGGGGGGCCATGGCTGACTGTATGTACGGGGTGGGCGTCGAGGGCGCAGGCGGGCGGGCGGTTGGAGGCTGAGGATGGAGGCTGAGGATGGAGGCTGAGGATGGAGGCTGAGGATGGAGGGAGAATTGGTGGATTGTCACGATGGGGTTGCATGACGTCGTGGGCTGGTGGGTGCGGGGTGTTGCAGCCACCAATGAGGCTGCGTTTAAGCGAGATGGCGACGGACGACGGAAGAACGGGTATTCGTAGGTACATACATAGGTAGGTAGTAATAGTAATGAATGGATGTGTTCGTACCTTCGTACATACGAATACATCTATTCGTAGGTATGTTCGTAGGTACCATGCTCATGTAAATTGAGCCCGGCTACGGCCTCCCCTTCTTCGGCGCCGACCCCCGCCACTGGCCCCTCCCTTCTCCGTCTCCACCCCGGGCCCGCGATCCCGCCCATCCCTCTCGTCCCCGCGCGGCTTGCTGAGCCCCTGATCCGCCGGCCCGGCCGCCACGGCCCCATCCCTTTCGGCGCGACGTTTCTCGGTCTCGGGCCTCGTCTGGCTACCGTCGAAAGCGGCGTCCGCGTCGGCGGAGGAGGCGTCGTCGTCGCGGCCCGAGAGCGTGTGCTCGTTGGACCGTGGCCGCAGCTCGTTCCGGTCCTGAGAGTCCTTGTAGGCCAGCCGCGTGGGGGCCGTGGTGTGTAGAGCGGCCCGGGTGAGGACGGGGAGGCGTCCGGTAGTGCGGCGGAGGATGTGCATATTTGCTTGGCTTGTCGACTTTGGGTCGGAGGACGGAGAGGTAGGGCTGTATGTATGTATGTATGTTGTGCTACCCGCGAGGCTTTATCATGACACGACTGATGACGTGAACGACTCACCTACGAATCCATATAGAGTCGGCGGGATTTACGTCACGCCGACGACACCTGTTGGACGTGTGCCAATAGCAGGGAGCAGCGGACGGAAAGAGCCGGCTTCGGTCCGGATAAGTGGACGGTTACCGACGGAGCAGGGTCTACTGAAAGGGTGGACGGAAGCGAGTCAGACAGCGGGCGTCGTTCGGATCCGAAACGAGGGCGGAAATAAACAGCGGCGTGACCGATGACCGCTGATGCTTTCAGTAAGCGACGGCTGCGAGTTTCGAGCTCGGTCTTTGATGGCGGCTTATTATCGTACGTATGTGAGTACTGAGTTGGAACTGCAGGGGGGTGAGACGGTGAGGTTCCGTGATGGCTATGCGGCGGAGGCGGAGGTGGAAGATGCGGAGGTGGAGGATGCGGAGGAGGAGGAGGAGGAGGAGGAGAATGAGTCGATGTCTTGTTTGTGCGTTGGCCTGCAGGTACTATCACAGACCGTGGTGGGTTATGTAGGTAGTCGTGCATACGTACATGTATGTATGTGATATAGGACGCGTTATGTATGTATGTATGTATGTACGCACGTACGAGCGCGTCTTCGGCATTACCGGCTGGCCTAGGTCTAGAACTTGGGCCTCATATCAGTAACGAGTGTATTGTGTACGTAAGAGCGACGATTAATCGCAAACACAAGGAAGCGACGGAAGCCTCTCCCAGAAAGAGAAAAGAAAAAGAAAAAAACGACATCAGCCTCATGGTGGAACATTGGCTTGCTAGCTTCGTCTATGCACCCTTCATCACGGTCCACACAGCATGAAGGGGAAAAAAAAAAAAAAAAAGACCCAACAACAACAGCCGCCGTCCAACGGGAGTCGGACACGCCGAGGGACGAAAAGACGTGCTTGCTCCGGGCGCGCGCTGCATCGTGAGTCCCGCCAGCGGACAAGACTAGCGACCGAGAGAATGTGCCCGGGGGGGGAGGGGAGAACGTCAGCTGCCCGCCAATGCTGACGGCCGGGCGTAGCAAGACGAGAGAGAGAGAGAGAGAGAGAGAGAGCCCGAAGGAAACAAGAAGAGGAACAAACTGGGCGAAAGAGAACGAAGACCCCTCACTGCTGCTGGACGATGCTAGCCCGTTGCAGAAGGCTTCGAGAAAACTTGCTTCCTCGCGTGGCCCGTGGGTCTCGGGGCAACAGGGGGCGAAGGCCGGGATCAGCCAGCCGTTTAATCACCAGAAGACGCCCATTTCCATCTGCTCGGAGCGCTTGAAGAAGAGCCGGGACCCCCTTCCACCCCGGTTAGGAGGCTCTCAGGCTTCCATGCCTGATTATGTACATACATACGAATATAGTGCGCGCGTGGCATACCTATGTGCCTACATATGGATGTACAAGGCATGTATACCCGCCCTTTTAACGGCGTCCCTGCCCCGCCTGCACCGTTCCCCGTTACCGTCGTGGTATCCGCAATCTATCTGCTATCTGCACCCGCCCTCACCCCCTGGCCGGTAAGCGCTCCCAGCTCGTCTCGTACCGGCAGCGTTTCCGAGCTCCCTGCCCGTCCGTCTTCCGTTGCTGGTCCGCCAGAGGTCCGCCGGGGCAATACGTAGTACCTATCTAGGTACCTGGTAGGTAGGCACTAGGCACGTACATATGTACATATGTACATACCTGTAGTCACATACCTGGCATGTACCTGAGGTACAGGCCACAGGCTATAGGGTACCTACCTGGGTACCTACCTACCTAGTACGTCGCGCCCACCAATTGAATTAAAGCACGCCGCCCTCGACCTCGATTTTCCTGCATCACCATCCGTCTTTCATCTCTACCATCTTCATCCCCTCGTCCGAATCCTTCTTGTACGGCTCTTCCCTCTCTCTTCTGCCTCTCTCTTTTCATCTCTCCTCTCTCTCTCTCTCTCTCTCCCTCTCTCTGTCCTCTATCCCTACCACCTGACCTCGCCTCGCCGCTTCCCCTCCCTCCTGTCCCTATCCTCTCCGCCGCCACGCGACTTCGACGCCCTCTCTCTCAATCTCTCTCTCTCTCTCTCTCTCTCTCTCTCTCTCTCTCTCTCTCTCTCTCTCTCCCTCTCTCTCTCTCTCTCCCTCCCTCCCTCTCCCATTCGCATCTCTCCCTTATTCGGCCCGCCCTTGTCGCCGCTCTTCTCAGATTCCGTGCCCTCTCTGCGACCTCCCCGACGGCCGTCTTCTTTGACGGACCCCTCTTCCGGCTTGTCGAGCCCCGAGACCATCACGGGCCGCAGTCCGCCCTCCGCCCTCCCAATCGACCATGCTTTTGGCCTGTTGCTCCAGGTAGTTCTCTTCGCGACCTCCCACGCACCATGGGCAACGGTCAGGGGAAGCCCGCCGATCTATCGGGCCAAGGTGTGCATCTTTGCTCGTCTCTACGCCTCACCACCGCTGACCATGGCATTCCAGTCAACCTCAACCACTTTCGCCTCTTGCGCGTCGTCGGTCGCGGCGCCTTTGGCAAGGTCCGCATCGTCGAACGCAAGGACACGGGCCTGTCTTTTGCCCTCAAGTACATACGCAAGGATGAAGGTACGGCGACCCCAATCAATCCGCCCTACCCTCTGCATGCTCAGTCTCTTTCAGTCGTCAAGTCCGAGAGCGTCCGCAATATAATACGCGAACGACGCATGCTCGAACACGTCAACCACCCCTTCATCTGCAACCTGCGTTACAGCTTTCAGGATATCGAATACATGTTCGCCTTCTCCCGCTTCCCGCCCCCCAACCTCGTCCGCTGATACTCGCCCGCAGGTATCTCGTTGTCGATCTCATGAGCGGTGGCGACCTGCGATTCCATATTTCGAGGAAAACCTTTACCGAAGAGGCTGTATGCTTCTGGATAGCCGAGCTAGGATGCGCGCTTCGTTACATTCATGGTCAAGGCATCATCCACAGGGATGTCAAGCCCGACAATGTCCTGCTCGATGCCGACGGACACGTCCACTTGACCGACTTTGTACGTCGCCACTTCTCCTCGCCTTTAGCGTTTCCCTGACATTGTCTGCAGAACGTGGCCTCCGACGTCGTACCTGGAAGGACACTGACCAGCAAGTCGGGCACCCTGGCCTATCTGGCGCCCGAGGTGTACGCCGGAAAGGGCTATGATGTCCGGGCAGACTGGTGGTCCCTCGGCGTCTTGTTCTACGAATGTATCTACAACAAGGTACGTTGGCCTTGAATCCCCAGCAGCTGCGCGCAACCCTCCGCCCTCGCTGATCGGTATCGAAGCGGCCTTTCGAGGGAAGCAACGAGGCCGCCCTCGGCCAGCAGATCCAAAGCACCGTCCCCAAGTATCCCGTCACCCAGCCTCCCGTCTCTCTGACGTGCCTCTACACCATCCGTTCCGCCCTCGATCCCAACCCCGATACCCGTCTTGGCTCCACCTGGGAGAGCTTCATCCACAACGACTTCTTCCGCCATCTCGACTTTGAGAAGCTCGAACTGAAGCTCATAGAGCCCATCTTCGTCCCGTCCTCTGACAAGACCAACTTCGACGCCACTTACGACTTGGAGGAGCTTCTCCTGGAGGAGGCGCCACTGGAGGCTCGCGCCAGACGGCAGAAGCCCCGGGAGCGGTTAAAGGATGATGCTACGCAGCAAGAGATTCGCGAGGACGAGCTGTACCGCACCATCGAGCGAGACTTTCGGCCCTTTGACTACACCATTGCCGCCTACGAAAAGTGCGTCTGCGGATCTTCTCCTGCCTCTTCGGACGATGAGCTGACTCGGCATGGCAGGATCACTGACGGCCTGAGTGAGGAGACGCAGTCCAACGCGGCCCCAAGCGATAGGTCACAGGCACCAACGGCCAACGAGCCGGCCACCGCTCCGGACAAGTCGGAACCGCCTTCACGACACGCCGCCAGTCGCGGAAGCAGCAAGAAGCAAAGCCGATCGTCGCGTCCCGAGTCGCCAGCCCAGTATCAAAGCCAATACGTATCGTCGCGGCCGCAGCGCAGCAAGAACCGGATAGCGAGCCCAACGGGAGGCATGCAGGTGACGCTCGACGGCAGCGGCAGCTGGTCCGAACTCGCCCGTCAAGACACGACGCTCCCAGCCGACGCCAGCGCCGCCACCGACTCCAAGCACGAGGGATCCGGCGGCATGTTCGGCTTCCTCAAGAGCAAGCGCGGCCGCAACCACAGCCCCAAGCCCCGCGAGAGGGGCGTTCTCGGCAAGGAGGGCGCTCGCGTCGTCATCAGCTAGGCGGTTGCGCGACGCGCCGCTCCTCATCGACCGGTGAATCCCTCGGATCGCGCCCAGAAGAAAGATTATCATGACGCCCCGTTCGCCCGAACCGACGAGGCCCGAAGTCGAGACAGAAACTATATTTACCCATCTACCTACAACCCACTACGCACATTTGACACTTTGCATCCGCAAATATACGAGCACACGTGTACACACGAGCGACGCAACTTAAGACGACGGCCGATCCGGCCATGCCCTTGTGACCCCCAATGTTTTCTTTTTTTTTTTTTTTTTTTTTTTTTTTTTTTCCCTTTCACTGCACTTATTGCCCTTGGTTCAAGTTCTCCTGACTAGTACCCTGTTTCGCATTCCGCTCTTGCTCTTGCTCTCCCTCGACTCTTTACCCTCGCCTCTGTCACTTTTCTTTGAATTCTTGCTTGTTTCACGATTGATGGGAGTTGAGACGGGGAGGGGGCTTCGTTGGGAAAGGACCGGGAACTGCATGGGGCAAAGGGTGAGGGATCATGGATGAGTACCCGGTAGTCATGGATAGACAGGCAGAAATACCCAGATATACCCACTGAATTGCTCCTTGAGCGAGGCTTTCTACCGTGTGAGGGTCCGTGCCTTGCCTCTCGTCAACAACTACGCTGCATCCACGGCCATTCTCCAAAACCGGGGAACAAGCCACGATGCAAACGGCGCGCGAGAAAAGAGCACCATGGTAAAAGGCCTGGTTTGCTGATGCGATATGCGCCCACCATGCCTCCTTTCACCTCCCTTTACCCCTCCCCCTTCCCCTTTACGCTTCTCGCCCTTCCGAAGCCGTCGATGCAACGCGAGCGGACGGCATGCATGAGCAGCGCAGCAAAACCGACGCAAACCTCCAAAAAGGAGACGAAGGGGGGAGCCAGCCACGGAGGAATCGATAGGGTGGGTGGGTATGTAAGTGGGTAAAGTGACCGACGAGAGCGTAAGAATGGACAAGAAATTGGAAAGAAAAAAAAAACCCCCCCAGAAGATTAGAAATGGAAACCACAAGATGGATAATCTTTAGGGCATGGCCACGCCATTGGGCTTCCCATCGGGATGGACCTCGATGCCAAGAGTCGTGGCGACACACTGAGGCGACACGTCCTTGCCCATGTACTTGCGAAGGATGGAGTCAAAGTCTCGCTCTGCGACGACGGGCCCGTGGCCGGAGCACTTTGCCTTTTGCGTGAGCTCCGAGCAGAGGCCGTCGAGATCGAACTCGCCGCTCTGTGCCTTGGGGCATCCCTGTAGCTTGTCCCTGTTTCGGAGGAGATGGGATGGTCAGCGACAGGTATGACTCAAGGGCTTTGCATCGCGTGTGAGAGGAAGGGGAAGGGATTTTTACCAGATCTTGTGGCATCGGACGTTTGACTCCTTGGGTACGTCATCGTCCAGCGCGTTCTGCTCAGCGTCAATTTCGTCGATGAGGTTTCGCCTGGGGCCCGTCGTCGGCGCCGTCATGGGCACGTTGTAGGGCGTGAGGAAATCTGCGTCGAGGGCGTCGTTGAAGAACTCATCGAGGTTGGCGCCGGACAAGACGTTTTCCTGGGGCTCGCGGTAGTCACCGAACAGCTGCGGGTCGAACTGTCCCCCGTTCTGGCTGGCCAGCCAGTCAAAGTTGGCTGTCTGGGCGTCGACGGAATTAAAGTGGCCTGTTGAGACGTGGCTGGCCGTCACGACGCCTGGCTGCTCCTCGCCGATGGTCGTCAACGTCTCGAGAGGCTTAAAGCCCATTGGGGAGTGGTTTGAGGGCTCCGGCGAGGTGCCGCACGAAGATACGGGTCCTCCTGCGTTGGAAATTGATGACGCCGATGGCGAGCTCGTGGCCCCCCCAAAGCCCATGTTGACGGAATCGAGGCTGGCGCGAGAGCTGGCGATGGATGGATACCTGCCGTGGTCATCGTGGGTCGACGGCCGCACCGATTTCGGCGACGTCGTACCACCCATGCTCCGCTGACGCTGGACGCCGTGACCATTTTGCGCGCCGGCGCCCGACGAAGACGACGACGACGAAGGCTTGTCGGTAGCCAGGGAGCCGAACTTGGGAAACTCAAAGGGAAAGTTCAGTTCGGGCACGGCACCGAAGAGGGAGTTTCCGAGGGCCAAGCTATCCCCCGTGGCAGGCTTCGTGCTATTGGTCAGGGTGGCCAGCCTCTGCTTATAATGGTTGAGCTCGCTGGTGACGGCGTCGAGCTGCAGCCGCAGCTGGCTGTTCTCATGATTGGCAGCCTCTGACTGCTTCTCCAGCACGGTGACCTTGGTCTCGAGGTCCTTGAGGTGCTTCTCCTTGCGCTCTCTAAATGCTCGCTGAGCAGCACGGTTCTGAGCCTTGCGTTTCTGGCCCCCCCCGTAGCTATTTAGCAAAGCCGCACGACGAGGGTCAGCAAGCCTTACCGATGTCGGCTCGGAAGTCAGAGGCTTCCGGCCGGGCTTCTTGGGACCCTTTTCAGAGCCTTCATGGCGCTTTGACTCGTGTCCGGGACTATCGCCAGTCTCTTCGTCGTCCGGGTGATTCCGCTTCTCGGTTGCGTCAGCCTCGGTCGAATCGGACTTAACGGTGGCGGAGGCGTCGTTGGCCGTTCGTGGCTGATCCAAGGAGTCGAAGGAGAAGTCGAAACTCGAATCTCCGAAATCATCCAGGTAAGGTCTCTCGTGATAGCGAGGACCGCCGTCGAGAGACCGCAGAGGCGAGCTCTGGAACGATGTCGGTGACAAGGAGACGGACCCCGAAGCCCCAAGTGCAGCCGACTGGCCGTTGGTGCTGAGAGCGGCAAAGAGCAGGTTCTGCTGGTGCGGGGTCAAGAGAAAGTTGTTGGCCGGCCTGGAGCCGCTGTCTGTCTCGGCGGGAGGCATCGCGAAACAGGCGCGTGAACAAGGCGATGGATTTCCCTCCCCCCCACCACAGCCAATGGAGGACAGGATTTCAAAGACAAAGAAGGCGAAGATGGGTTCCCGGAGAGACTGGGGCGCTAAAGGCGACGATGAGTCGCACGTGGAGGAAAAGAAAAAAAAAACCGTTGGGCTGACTGACGTCTTGGAGAGCCTGTGGCGGCCTCAACGGTTATGGACGGCAGGAAAACGTTTCCCGGTAATTGATCAATGTGGTGGCACCCCCGCGGATGCCGATCGTAACAGCCGGAACTGGTCCTCGGATGAATGGATGGATAGATGAACGGATCATGGAGATGCAGAGAACTGAAAGCAGGATTCCATCGTCAGATGGTCGGGGCAAACTGCATTTGTAAGCCGCAAGGGAGGAGGGGCTTAACGCGTAAGAATTAAGCGTGCGCGTGCAGGAATTGGTACCACAGTGCGATAAGGCGAGAGTTGTCCTCCTTTAGCCGGTTTGGGGCTTTTCTCTGCCGCAAACCACCCGCTCATTAGGTAGCCTTGTCAGGTATATGCACATACCTAGGTATGTACACACATACATATGTATGTACGATATACCTAGGTAGGCAGCTAGGTAGGTAGGTATCGAGCCTTCGGTCCCCCGCGGGGATGGATTGGCGCGATACGCCCTTGTCTAATGAGGAGGAGCTCGTCTTCCATCGCCTACATGCCTCATACTGTCATACATATGTACATACACAAGCATACATACACACACACACACATACATACATACCTATGTATGTGCCATTCTCAGGTCAGTTCGGTTCCAGCTCTCTACAATGCAAGCCCCCCGAGACGGCAGCTGTAACAGGTCCCTGACACAGTTCACGCATCATCCTATCGCTGCCTACCGGGGTGCTATATAACCTACCCTGCACCCCTCGTCATCTCCGGCATCATCGCCCTTCGCAAAACACGATCTGACCATTTCATATAATTGGGAACGTTGTCTGTTGTCGATCAGTGCACGGCTTCATCCTCTGAAAATAACTTATCCCCCACAAAAACGAGGCGCATGTCGTCTGCAACCATCACCAGATGCGTGTAGCATTTTAAAGAGGCTCTTGTTTACTAGCAACCTGTTCTAAAAGCTCGGCACTGACAAAGATGAGGGAGGGTATTAGACCGATAACTTGGTGTCCGACGCCAATCGTTCCCTTCTACGCCAGCCGCTCTTGCGCCATGTCTTCGTAGTCGTCATCACCCCTGTCTAAGCCTTCGCATACTTCTTGTGGGCTTCGGCCTTGTTATCGTGCGTCGTCTCGCTGACCTTGTCGCTGAGAGCATCCTTGGCAGCAGACGCCCTATATCAAGATTTGCGTCAGTGACTTATCGCCAGCAGAAAACACAGCCAAGGCTGCTTACCGAGTGCCAATATTGACGTTGCTGTCCTTGGCGACCTCCTTGTTGGCTTCCTTGCTAACGCCAGAGGCGGCACCCTGAATCGACTCAGAGACGTAGTTGACGGCTTGCTTGGCGGACTCCATGGTGGTGAAGGTTGAAGATGGAATTTCAAAAGGTCAAAGTGGTTGTGCAGTTTCTGTGCGATGCGGCAGAGGAATAGGATGGTGAAGACGAATAAACCAACCGAAATGCAGGGGAAAACATGGAGAATTTATACCCCTCTTCAAATTTGCACGTGAGTCCACCGCACGAGGAGCTCTATCGATCTTGCCTCTTTCCCGTGCATCTCAGAGACGAAACACATCGGCCGAACCGCCTACGTCATCGGCGCCAGCTAAAGATGCTACCGTCAGCATAAGTAGAGATACTTATTAGCCGCGGCGACTACAGCCATCCAAAAAGTTCTGAGTACTATCACATGATATTGCTCCACATCAGAGTGATTGATCCAATAAAAGGTCCAGCCAGAGCTGTCAGGGTCCTGATGACGACATGGCCGTTTCAACAAGCCCAATTGGGCGTTGCGCCACAGTCAACTCATGGCCCAGGATGGAAACGAAGCGGCCCCGTGCCTCGATCCGTCCCTTGAACCTGCGTCACGACGGTAAACACCGCCAGCCAAGCCTTGTCGATCGGATTTCTCCCTGCGATCGACAGACAGCTGTTGCGCGCCCCGCGTACCTGCATTCGCAGGTTTGAAACCTCCGAGCATGCTTTCTTTCACATGATATTCCTCCAAAATGCCATCACCATCTGGCATCATTACAGCTTCGCGACACGTGACACGGGACATTGAGAGCTTACGTAAACATCGCAAGCGAACAACTTCACGTCCACTCCACTATCTCCATTGAGTGCCTCATCACGTGACTGGGCGTTGGCTGGCCCGTGCCTCCGCACCGCCTCGTTGCTGCTGTGGCGACGACACGGACGACGACGACCCGACGACGACCCGACGACGACCCGACGACGGAGAGCGTGCGACCCGTTCTAGCGCCAAAACACGAGGCTGCTTCCGACAGTGTGAACCTTGCCTTCTTTCATTTCTCATCTCCGCAGATCCGAGCGGACGTCCTCCGTCATGGATCTCGCCTACGACTATATCCAGGACGACCAGGGCAGCCCGCCCGGGTCCGACCAACCGCAGCCGTCGCTCGAGAGTGACCTGCAAGATGCTTACAAGGCCATCTCGACCAGCACCTGGGGCCTCAAGATTGGCGGCTTCCTGGGAAACGTGGTGAAGCAGGTGAGTACATGACAACGTGACACCTTGCCTCATTGTCCTCTGTCTTACTTGCGCCCAGGGCGAGTCCGTCTACAGCCAAGCTCAGAAGGAGCTTGCCGAGGTGGGCGAAGATGCGACCAAAGGATTCAGCGACCTGCGCGACTCCATCATGAGCCGCACCCGGTCACTGACCCAGACCACCGTCCGCGAGACAGGCCCCAGGGACCCCGACGACAGCCAGTCTACGCCTACGACGTCCAAGGCCATCCCGTCGGACGACGCCGCTCAGCAACCGGAAACGGTCCTCTCTCTGCTCCGTACCGAGGCGGCGAAGCGCCTCAGGGACTTGCAGCGGGCCGAGGATGCCGCCGATGAGGCCCTTCTCCGCTTCGGAGGCAATGTCCGCGATTTCCTCCGAGACGCCATTACCATTGCGCCCCCCGAGGACTCGACCGAGGATTCCACCGTCTTGTTCGAGAGTAAGGATGCACAGGGCAAGCGCGTCATCCATACGTCTAGATTCGACGCTCAACTGCACGTCATACACACGTCAATCGAGCGTTACACAGAGGACCAGTCTGGCCAAGAGTACGAGACATGGGCGTCAGGCTTCGACATTGACAGCAAGACGGAAGATATTAGCGCCGACCTTGCCAAGTACCCCGAGCTAAGGTCCACCATGGAGAAGCTGGTGCCAGATCGCGTACCTTACCAGGATTTCTGGAGACGGTATTATTTCCTTCGACATGGCATTGAAATGGCCGAATCTAGACGTCGAGACCTACTGAAAGGTGAGAGTGCGCCTCCAATCTGCGCCTCCAATCTGCGCCTCCAATCTCAAACCTATCCTACCCTAGCAGAACGAGCTGACATGTCGCAGCCGCGTCGGCCGAGGACGATGTGGGATGGGACGACGACTCCGAGGACGAGGCTGCCGAAGGCAACAAGCCCGCAAAGACCAAGGCGGCCTCGGTGACGTCTTCAACAACCATTCACCCCAAGCAAGGGAAGGCGACGGAGTCGCGAAAGTCAAACGACGAAAAATCCGTGGCTGACAGTAGCGAGGCCAGCTATGACGTCGTCGGCGCGGCCTCGGCAAAGACGAGCCAGGCCCCAAGCAGCCCCAAGGAGTCGAAGAGGGCCGACGACAGCGATGATGACTGGGAATGAGTTGTAGCGGCGGATTTGGTTCCGTAGATGGTGTCTCGCGTTCATTTCTTGTTTCGCAAGCTCGGCGTTGGGTGTGCTGGACCGGCTTCCTGCTGGCTTCCCACGTCGAGGGTCAAGGAAGGAGTTGATACACCCCTGGGGCCATTGGCTATTGTTTGATGGTCCGCTTTCAAGGAAGCGACCGGGTGCAGCTCCAATACACGCGTTGTGATTATTTTTTCTTCTTGGTCACTATAGTGAAGCCGTCTTGGTCGACTTGAGGTCCGGGCTTGCTCTTGGGCATAGTAGCGCGTGGAGGCGCGTCATCCATGACGACGTCAGCGCCGCCTTCAGCTTCGTCTTCGTCGTCCGAAGTGTCTGTATCCCAGTCGGAGTCCTGGTCCGCATCGGGATCTTGCTTGAACACGGCCTGAACCTTGGCAGCGCCACGGGCACAGAAGCGCTCGCGCAGAGCGTCGACATCTCCGAATTGGCCAAGAGAACAATGAGCGCGGGCACTGACGATGGTGCGGGCGACTTCAGCAGCGGAATCGTCGTCGACGTCTACGTCAAACTCGTCGGCCATGACCTGCAGCAGAACCTCCTCGACGTCGTCGACGTCCGGCTCGTCGGCCGGCTGCGTCGAGAGACCATCGGTCAAGGCAGGGAAGAGGTCGACAAGGGCGCCAGCGAACCAGTCGCGCTTATCAGCCGAGGCCTCGCCGCCCCAGCCGTTCTGAACCGCCAGCGAGAGGGCGGGCCACATGTGCAGCGCGAAGGCAACGGCTTGCTCGAAGTTGGACTGGCGTGTCGCTGCGGCGCGGTTAGGAGAGGAACTGAGGAGCTGTGGATAGGGAAGGGACATGCCGGCTGAGGGAAGTGTCTGCGACTGCGACTGCGACGGCGCGGAGGCCATGATGATGGTGAGATCAGCTCTGCCTCTGTGTCTCTGCGCTTCGCTTTGTTTCGATTGCGACGACGCCCTCTTGGTTTCCTCTTTTTTTTTGACTTTTTTCTCTCCTGCCCCTCTTCCCACCTGGTGCCTTCCTACATATGTACATGTACCTCGTCTCGCCGCTAGACCCATCCAAGAAGCTATGACGCACCGCGTGACCGTTATCCCAACACCCCTGTGACCCCCTTTTCAACTCAGAACCCCCCTGTGCGAGCTCCAAGACTTGGTCCTAGGCGACCACAACGCAGGAATTGGCGACATCGTACGCGCCCGCCATGAAGCGGCTCTCTACCACGTCCGTATCTCTGGCGGTGACGCCGACGGCGCTCTCCACCTTCTTCTCCCACGTCCGTCTTACCTTCATTGGTCTATCGTTCAGCCCCGTTAACACGCGCCACGGCAGTATCTCAGACGAAAGCCTCTAAGACAGCGTCCAACAGCCCATCTGTCGTACGATGAGGGCCTACATCTGATACGATCCTTTCTCGATTTTGCCTCACGCCATACGGTCGAGGAGCTTCAAGCTTTTACGTCACAATGGGTGCCACATCCGCAGTGGGTGTGCGTCGAGGCCGTCACGGTATCCGACGAGCTGCTGCAGCGTGCCGCCGACCTTCTCATCCGCCAGCTGGGAGAGGATGGCATCCGCCAGGTCGGCGGTCGCGAATGGTGGCGATGGCGAGGCCCGGAGTCGACGTCGCTCGGCGCCGAGTGGATCGAGATGCGCAAGAACGTCGATGAACGCGAACGATCCGGCGACGGTGAGCGGCGCATTATGCTCTACCTTCATGGAGGCGCCTACTTCTTTGGAGGCGTCGATGAGCATCGCTACCAGCTGCAGCGTCATGCTCGCAAGCTCAAGGCTCGTGTTCTGGCGCCCAATTATCGGTTGGCGCCCCAGTTTCCCTTTCCTTGTGGCTTGCACGACTGCCTGGCTACCTACCTCTATCTCCTTGAGTCTCAAGATGCCAGCACTGTCGTCTTCGCGGGAGATTCGGCTGGCGGCGGCCTGGTTCTCTCGCTCCTGTGTATACTGCGCGATGAGGGCCTCCCGCTGCCTGCTGGTGCAGTCCTGGTCAGCCCGTGGGTTGACTTGACACATTCTTTTCCCAGCGTCGCTACCGATGCACCGCTGGACTATATCCCGGCGGCCGGCTTTCACTATAAGCCTTCTCGCGCCTGGCCGCCTCCCAACGCCGATGACATGGTCATGCTTAGAGCCGAGGCCGAGGCCGCCCGCAGGAAAAGAGACGATAACGGCAAGACCGGAGCATCCGTGGATCCCGTTGAACTCCAGGCGAAGCAGAATCCTCCCGTGGCTACCCGTGATCCCAATGAACCGTCAGCAGCAGCTGAGCCGGGCGGTCATCAGTCGACCAGCGGCGGCCTTCATACAGACACGGAGACTTTTCTGACAATCGAGACGGCCCAAGGCCAGCGTATAGCTATCCGAGATCAGATACAGGTGCGTTCTATGCGCTCACTTTGCAGAGTCGTACTCTGACACGCCCCAACAGATGTATACGACCAATTCTCTGCTCTCCCATCCCCTCGTCAGCCCCGTCATGCAGCCGACATTAGGTGGCCTCCCGCCGTTACTGATTCTCGTGGGCGGCGGCGAGCTGCTCCGAGACGAGCAGATCTACGTGGCGCATAAGTGCGCGAATCCCGAGCGATATGCGCCTGACCCGGAACGGCTCACTGACCGCGGTCGCGAGCTGCTCTTGAAGCACAAGCCGACTGACGTTCAGCTACAGGTCTGGGACGACCTCTGCCACGTGCCGCCGACGCTCAGCTTCACGCGTCCCGCAAAGTACATGTATCGCTCCATTGCCCAATTCGGGGCCTGGGCTCTTGCTCGCGCGCAGAAGATGGGTATCGATATCCTCGACGACGAGAGCATCTCAGTCATCACGAGCTCCGATTCGGACAGTGACGAAGACGACGCCTCCGATGACGGCAATGAAGTAGCGCTAGACGCCCTGTCGCAGCAGTCCGGCCGTGTCGGGAGGGCGGGCGATGCCTTACCGCCCTTTAGAAAGCACATGATTCGACAGCGCGTTACCCGCCACGGCGTCATCCTGCCCTTGGCCCCTGAGTCTGAGCTGCCCGGATGCTGCATCGAGGCGGTCGACGTGGGTGTCATCAAGGAGGGACCGGTGGCCAAGTGGCTGGCCATGAAGAAGCAGTGGGACGCTAAATATCCCGCGGCAAAGGCCAAGGTCCACAAGCAAATGGTAGACGACATGATCGTTGGCTTCGACGACTTCGGCCCTGACGAACACCCGCCGCCCAGCGCTCTGGCGGGCAGACGCCGACGACGACAGGCTGCTTCCGACCCTGCGCAGCGCAAGAGAACGAAGGGCGTTGGCCTGGCTCTCTGGTCGCTATGGGGTTCCAAGCACGACGAGGCGACGGTGGAGCGAGAGGAGCGGGCTGAACTGAAGCCGCTGCCGGAATTGGAGCCGCTGCCGGACCTCAAGAACGCACTGGATGATGATGGTTATGGACACGTCTTCCGCGGCGATGCGGCTTCGATGTCGCCAAACATCGACACCATCAGCCAGATCCCGAGTCGCTCTCGGCGCAGGACCGTCGTCGATGAGAACCAGACAGGAGGCGCCGAGCACACACCGCTGGAATCGAGCCGGCAGCACGATTCCTCCTCTGAGGGACACCCCAGCACCGACAATTTGCTGAAAACGGGCGTGACGGGGAAGCGCCCCCAGCTGGGAGGCATAGCGATGCCCTTTAGTCTCAACAAGAAGGCCGAGACGGCGAGCATGCTGACGCTGAATTCAAGCGTCAGTCCGGCTCCGAGCGCCGTCGGCTCCATCATGGATATTGCAGAGAAGCAGGACCAGGAAAAGGGTGTTGCCACGTAACACATGCCGCTCGTTGAAGAGCTGAAATTGCATGATGAGGTCCTCGTCGGTCTACCCCGGTCAGGTAAGAAAAGAGGAGGGAGATGATGATGTAAATATGACGGCCTAGGTCATAAGCGGCGACGCTTCACTGTATCATAGTTGGAAAGGCGTTGTCGCAGGGTGCATCGAACACCGACCGGCGTCGTCACATTCACAGGATCATGCCTCGAAGAAGCTTGAATATCACACGCAACCCCCTCGAACGCCGCGGCCAAAGTCAACCCACTCAATCAACACCATTGTATCTCTTCCACTGCTCCAGATAAAGGTGCGGACTCTGCGGCCCCAATTCCACCCCCTTATACTCTCCAGGCACCGGCATAACCTCTTGCGTAACGAAAGGCGTAAGCTACCATCATCGTCAGCGAACAAAAAACCATCAACAACGCACCTCGAGTCAACTTCAACTTGCCTTGAAAGACTTGAGGTTAGGCACCACGTACGTGCGCACCTTTGCCCAGTCAATCTGATAGCCTCCGTATTTGGTGTGGCGGCCCATGGAACCCGTCCGGTTGCCCTTGTAGTAGCCCTTGCCGACGTCCTTGGTTGTCAGCCGGAGGTGGCGGTAGCGCCCGACGAGGAGGGCCTGTGTTGGCCTCATGTCGCCCTTGTGGAGGTGATGGTGATGGTGCTGGTGCTGGTTGAGTGGAAGGATGCTGGACCTGGATACCCTCGTTGTCGTCGGTTTTGAAAAGTGGGCGTCGGAGCTGCTTATCGATCGGCGGAGGGCGTTGTTCCGCTCCGAGATCCTGACATCACTGACAACAACGCGCTCTCACTTCTGTTTGCTTCCTCTGCGTCGTGAGATTTGCGTCAAGGAGTTTTTTTTTTAGTTTTTTTTTTCCCCGGGCAGCTAGCTGGTTACTCTCCGAAGAAGCATGTCCCGCCCCTGCCTGAACTGAAGCTTCCCAAACCCCCCCCCCCCCCCCCCAAAACCCCCCCCTCAACGCGCCCCCATCGAGCTCCACGACCACAAGCCCATGCCCGTCGAACAAGCTCGACCGATCCCGCGCGCGCCGCCGGTCAGCTCCGCCGAACCCCTGGACGTCCGACGTCTCGACAGCTCTTCTGCGGAAGCTCCGTCATGGATGGCTATCCGGCGGGCTGCCTGGATCACAACGTCCCCCTTCTCGTCGCCTCGGGTCTAAACGCCCAACAAGAAGCGGATGAATGGCAGGTCGAGCAAGGGCTTCGAGACGGGAGCGTGCTTCTCAGATCGTCGCTTCCGCTGCTGGATGAGAGGCTTGCGGCCTTTTTGGCCAAGTACTTTGCGCAGGTCAACGCCCATGGCTTATCCTGGACGGGCGTTTCGCGAAAGGAGCCCTTTCACTTTCGCGTCAAGACTGTCGCCAGGGTATGATGTCTCACAGAAGCGTGCCTTGGGCTGGCTCGCGCTGAAAGATGGCTCTTTAGACATTCGTACTGCCTCCTCGAAGAGCCCGGCTACCAGAGTCGGTCGAACCGCTACCGTCGGCGACGCTGCATTCACCCTATTCGCCGCTGTCTCCCGCCTCTGCGTTGTACCCCGACGGTCTCATAGATGCGCAATGGATCAGGAAGCATCAAGAGCTGGTTCCCGCAATCTACGCCTGCTTCTACACCTTGACCAACGACACTCAGCTGAAAGCAGACATCAACGAACTGAAAAGTGCACTGGCAAGATCCGGATACAAGACGAGAATCGTGGCCATCCTGCTCGGTGATGCCGGTAGCAGCGTACAGGAGCGTCTCGAGAACATCCGAAAGGGCACCGCGCTGGATCCCAAGTCCATCTATTACATCCCCGCCAGGAGTCCAGCGTCGGAGGTCAAGCGAACCTTGGACTCCATCCTCTCTGCCCTATACAGCACCGCTGTCGAATACTATCGAGATCTGGGACGGCATGCTAGGAAGAAGCGGTCCCGCGGGATAGCTCCGCAGCCGACGGTACCGCCGACGACGGGCACTTCGCGCACGCTGTCGCTGCCGGACTGGAACTTTCGATACGACTTCAAAGCCGCCATATTGGCCGATTTTCGCCAAGAACTGGATGCAGCGAACCGTTCGTTCGAGCAAGCCTACGAGATCCTGTTGGGCCAGGATGTCCTCGACATCATGCCTAGCTGGAGCCCCCGCTGGAACGAAGGCCGGCTTCTGGCAGACGTCATTGCCATCCGCTGCGTGCGCATCCAGCTGTGGATGGGAAATACGAGCCTGGCCGTCCGGCGATGGCAGAGTCATCGTGACCGCATCGGTGACGTCGTCGACCGGCGAGGGCGTGGCACCAGCAACTACGGATGGCAGGCCTGGGAGGCAAGATGGGCCGTCGTAATGGCGCAGCTGATGGAACGCGTCGGCCTTGCTGGTCTGGCGCCCGCGTCCATGCAGCTCTCCTTACCGCCGGACAAGGCGGTTCTGGGCGAGCGGCTGAAGCCGTGGGAGTTGCTGCACCATACGGGATATTGGTATCGCCTGGCCGCCCGGCATCTCGCCGCGCGAAGGACGCTGGCGCTCACGATCCCCGACGATGTCCGGCGCGCGCCAGATGCCTCGCCGGATGCGTCGTCACCGTCTTCGCCGAAGCCGCAGTCGACCGGCAAGGCTTACGTCTATGACACCTATCTCTGTCCCGCGCCCTACCGAGAATATCCGCTTCACGGCCCGGGCGTCAACCACGCACAGCTCATCATCGACTGCCTGCTCGCTGCCCGTTCTCAATTCCAGACTCGTGGCCAGAATCGGTTGGCTGCCGAGGTGGCCCTGGAATGCGCCCGCGAGATGGCATCGATAGCAGCGTGGGAAGATGTGCTTTCTCTGCTCCAGCCGCTATGGACTGCCGCGGCCTACCGATCTGAAGGCTGGGTTCTTGCTGCCGAGGAGCTCTGCTGGCTGCTGAGACGGGCTGCCGCCGAGACCGGACGCGCCAGCCTCGTCATCGCCGTCGACTGGGAGCTCATGCACCGGAGTATGTCCATCGAGGGGAACAGGGAGTTCTCGTAACTGACGCTTAATTGTTTAGAGTACTCGCGGCGAAGTCGGTGGCACTACGATCTCGCAAAGTCTCTCCAAGGCGTCACCAGCGATTCCAAGCCGACCGTCAGCCTTTGCGATGATGCCGCTCCCGCCTTTGTTACCGCCAGCTTCGCCTTCCGGACCAAGGAGAGCAAGGCGGGCGACAAGTGTTTGGCTCAGCTGCTTCTTCACTCTGCAGCGATGCCGGGCTCCGCAGCCGTGACCTTGTCGTCTTTGCAGCTGAAACTGACGGGAAGCCTCAAGACCATCGTCATCGAACACGAGGAGGCGGCATCGACCGCCGAAGCCCCGATCGACGCACTGACGCTGGAAGAGATATTCTCCGGGACGGCGGAGGAGATCGAATCGCCAACCCATCTGAGAGGCCGGTGCGATCTGACCCTAAGACCCGGTCAGAGACGGGTTCTGGAGGCGGTAATCCCGCTGCGAGAAGCTGGGACGGCTGAGGCGACCTCGGTGACGCTCTTCGTCGACAATGACAGCTTCCATCTCGACTACACAATCAAGTTTCGCGTCACGGACGGTGCGGTGGGATGGTATACCGGTACAGGAGCTGCACGAGATGTGCGACCCGATGCCCGCTTCCTGCAGGTGCAGTCTCGGCCACCCAAGATGGGCATCGACGTACCTGATGGCGCGCGCCAATTCTACACTGACGAGGCGCTAGAGCTGATGGTCGACATTGGCAACGACGAGGACGAGGCAGCCAGCGTCAAGCTGGCCGTCAATGTCACCGGAGACCAGCGGCCGCGGTTCAACGTCATTGTCGACGGTCAGGAGCACAGCAGCGGCCAGGAAGAAACAGGTGGCACGACAGGCATCCCGCTCGGCACCATCGACAGCGGATCGTCACGCCGGCTAATGATCCGGATCGATCCGGTGGCGGCTCCGACATCACACGAGATGCAGCTGCGGGTTTCGTATCACCTCGAGTCGGACGCGGCAACGTCCATCGTTCAAGAGGCGGTGACGCAGCTAAGCGTGGTAACTCCATTCGAGGCCAATTATGATCTTATCCCGCGACTTCACGCCGAGCCGTGGCCGAGCCTATTCGACGCCGAAGGTGTCGTCGTGGACCGGGAAGCAGGAATCTCGGACGGTCCGGCCAAGGGCCTCGCGCAGAAATGGTGTCTAGACTGCGACTTTGCCTCTTTTGTGGCCGAGGATCTGCTGGTGCTGAGCGTGGACGTGAAGATGGCTCCGTTGGTGAGCGGTGCGCGCTGCCGCGTCACCAGACGGCCGCAGATGCCCGAGGATGGCATCGTGGCGGCGCCCAAGACAATGCACAAAGCCGACTTTGACCTAGAGGTGCACAAGCTCAGCCTCGACGACAGGGACCCGGTTCCCCTGACGCCGGGTCTGGTCATCGGCTGGCGGCGAGTCAAGAGCGCGGACCATGGGCCGGTGAACACGACGACGCTGCCGGCGGGCCAGTATCTGGTGCTGGGGACGGAACCGCGGGTGTTGGCTTCGGTGCTGCACGAGACGCGGAAGACGTGGCCGGACCTCATGTGGTTGGAGGTGACGATCGAGAACCCGTCCAGTCACTTCCTCACGTTTGGGCTGTCGATGGAGCCGAGCGACGAGTTCGCCATGTCAGGCGCAAAGCAGACGACGCTTCACCTGCTGCCCCTTTCGCGGAGGACATTGCGCTACCGGCTGCTGCCGCTTGTCCGCGGCACCTACATCCGCCCGGGGCTGGTGGTGCGGGACAAGTATTTCCAGAAGGTGCTGCACATCATGCCGACCGAAGGGATGAAGACGGACAAGGACGGGCTGCTGGTGTGGGTGCCGGAGGCCGCAACAGACCCGGAGACTGACCCTGAAGCGTCACGGGGAAGACAAGGATGACTCCGAACTGAGCAAGGAAAGACAGTGACGAGAAGGGTTGTCCAAGCTGCCTCAGATTAAAATTAGAAGACGCTAGAGTGTTAGTTCCTCTCGATGGCTGCTGGACTTGTGATGGTTGCCATGAAGATGACGATGGCGGTGGCCAAGAAATGGAGTCAGTTGGTTAGACCGGACCCGCTGAAGGAAGTCGTCGATCGATCAAGGGGCAACGGAAGCGGATGACGAAGGGGTCGAAGTAAGGGCCGAAGACATGGACAAGACAGGAACAACGGCTTCGGAGAAAAAGATTCTGACGATTCTGGTGACGCACATGGAACAAAGAGAGGGATGAATGTAAGACGAGACGTGTCAGAGTCGGCAACGGTTGGAGGCTGGCACTGGCAGCAGCGGACTGGAATGGGCGCCACCATCTGCATCGACGCAGGGCTTCAGTCGCGGTTTTTGAGCTTGCAAGGGCCGCATTCCGGAGCGGACCCGCATGAGTCTCGTGAAGCGGGCGTGACGTGAGGACCATGCTGCGATGGGCTTGGTCTTTCTATGTTGGTATGACGGGGGTCAGCGGAGCAGCGATCGGCTGGCATGTTGCCACATGGGCGAAGGGGTATAAGATATGCGAGAACCTGCCACTGACGTCGGGGGAAAAAGGGGAATTGTGGTAGAAAGGGACGACGACGACGATCATAATATCGATATATAAACGACACGAAAGCGCTATCAGTCAAAACAGACGTCTTGAAGGACAAGAAAAAAACAAAACGAAGAAGAACGACCAGTCAAAATGAGAGTGTGCGCCGCCATCGTGGCCGTCGTCCTATCCATCGGCAGCGGGGTGCTCGCAGCTCCGGCAAACGCGGCCGACTCACCGCTCGGCGAGGCGGCCAAGAAGGCTCAGGGGCAGACATCGGCGCAGCCGCAGCGGAGGAGTAACGCGGCCTTGACCAAGGAGGTGGTGCACCACAAGCCGGCCGAGGGCTGATAAAGTAAGGGTGGGGGGGTGTCAGAGGGAGGGAGGGAGGAGTAAGGGAGGGTGCGATTTCGTGGGTGACAGTGACTTGGATGGGGAGCGAGATTTTGGGGTGTTTGTGTGTGTAGAACAAGTTGATGGCTTGTGAACAATGAAGGAGGTCAAAGTTGACGATGGCGGTGAGGATACGAATAGAAGCTGTGATGTCGGGTGAAAGTTAGCCCGACTCGACTCGGACGTGATCCGCTATACTGTATGTACGAATAGACTGTAGACTGTAGTACATGTGTATTTCCTTTTCAAGGGAAAAAGTGGCTCCGCCCTCCTCTCCTCTCCTCTCCTCTCCTCTCCTCTCCCTAGGAGGTCCTCCCCGCGTCTCCACATACATACATCCGCAAGAACCTCTCTCAACTCGACGCCCTCCTGAAGCAGGGTCCGGCGGAAGCGAGCCTTATCACTGATCAGGAAGAGGAGGACGAGCAGACAACAGCCGTGAATACATACGAGAGATCGGATTCGTATCCTCAGCCCGTCTGATCCACCCTCTTCCCCTCATCATGGTCTCCGTGCTGGGACTAGGGATCACGAGATGAGCTCGGCAGATATCACGCTAACTTCAACGTTGGTTGGGCACATCATACATGGCTGCCTTACCCTACCTACTGTGGTATGTATGTAATATGTATGTACGTATGTATGTATGTATGAGAAAGCTCATGACCGCGCACCGACTCCCGCCGAGAAGCGAATGTCAGACGAAGCCCCATAGCAACTCCTCAAGAATACATGCATACATACATACATAAACACGGTATAAGAGAAAAAGGCCAAGGCTTTCTTTCCCACGCCCCCCCCCTCCCCGGAAAAAAAAAACCGCACATCAAACCTCCACTTCAATGACGAAGGAATCGCCAACCAAAGATGCCGAAGCGCAGCGAGATAGCCATCCTCGAGGCACTCAAGACACAACCACAGAAGGAAGAGAACAAGCCTCCTACCCCTCAGGCCCCCAGCTCGCGCTCCTAATCCTAGCCCTCTGCCTGTCCGTCTTCCTCGTCGCGCTGGACCAGACCATCATCGCGCCAGCGCTGGGAGCCATTACGGCGCAGTTTCAGAGCGTCAAGGACATTGTTCGTCCCTCCTTTCCCCCCTCCTTTCCCCCCCCCCTTCCCCCCATTCGGACTGACTTGTGAAAGCTGATGGTGGGAAAAAGGGATGGTATGGCTCTTCGTATTTACTTACCACGACGGCGCTTCAGCCTGTTTATGGGGCTGTCTATCGTCAGTTTGACGTCAAGGCTGTTTATCTTGTCGCCGTCTTCGTCTTTGAGGTTGGCAGTTTGGTGACGGCTGTTGCTCCGACTTCTACCGTCTTCATCGTCGGACGGGCCGTATCTGGCGTGAGGACCTTTTCACCTTTCCCTCTCCCTTTCTATTCATCCGCTGATACCGTCCTCAAGGTTGGCACAGCCGGCATCTTCTCCGGCTCCATCGTCATCCTCTCCCTCTCCAGTAAATCCCTCCCACAGAAGTCCAACAAGGCAAAGACACCTTCTTCCAACTAACAAGGCAAAAGTGCCTCTCGGCCGCCGTCCGCTCGTCTTCGGCCTCATCGGCGGAATGTGGGGCATCGCCTCCGTCGCCGGCCCCCTCCTCGGCGGCGCCTTTACACAAAACGTTACCTGGCGCTGGTGTTTCTACATCAACCTCCCGATAGGCGGTCTAGCCATGGTCATCGTCTTCTGCGTCGTCTCCGTCCACCGCAACAGCGTCGACTCCCCGCCGACGCCCTTCGCCCACCGCCTCCGTCAGCTTGATCTCAGCGGCGTCGCCCTCTTCGTGCCCGCCATCGTCTGCCTGTTGCTCGCGCTGCAGTGGGGGGGCGCAGAGTACGAATGGCGGGACTCACGTATCATCGGCCTCCTTGTTGGCTTCGGCCTCTTGACCGTTGTCTTTGCAGCTGTTCAGCTGTACAAGGGCGATGGGGGCACGTTGCCGCCCCGGTTGTTTGCGGATCGAAACGTGCTGTGCGCCATGCTGTTTGCTTTCTTCTTCGGCGCCGGCTTCTTCCCGCTGGTATTCTATCTCTGTGAGTCCGAGACCCTTTTCCATACCTGTACACACGACGCAAAACCTATCAATCTGATGATGGAAAAGCCCTCTACTTCCAGGCCATTCAGGGCGACACCGCCGTTCAAGCCGGCATCAAGATCCTCCCCCTCCTCCTCGCCACCGTCTTCGCCTCCATCGGCGCCGGCATCATCGTTTCAACCTTTGGCTACTACAACCCCGTCATCATCCCCTGCACCCTCCTCTTCATCGTAGGCTCCGCCATGCTGACGACTCTCGACGTCGACAACACCCCCCTCCGGAAATGGTTCGGCTACCAGGTCCTAACGGGCATAGGCATCGGCCCGGGCTTCCAGACGGGCGTCCTGACGGTGCAAACCGTGCTGCCTCAGGACATGGTACCCGTAGGCGTCGCCTGCGTCCAGTTCTTCCAGGCTCTCGGGGGCGCCGTCTTCGTCGCCGTCGCCCAGACGCTCTTCCAGAACGGCATCATCGACGGCGTTGCCCGCCTCGGCTTCGACGGCCGGGCCTTTATCAACAGCGGCGCGAACGAGATCGAGCAGGTCCTCGCCCGTCTCGACCGTCTCGGCCTCCGGAAGCCCGTCCTCGAAGCCTATATGACGGGCCTGCGCCATACATTCTTCATCTCCATTGCCGCCGCCGCCTGTGCCTTCTTCTGCGTCCTCGGTCTCGAGTGGAAGTCGGTCAAGAAGAGTCCGTATGGCCGGGCGAGACCCAACGAGGCACCGTCAATACCGCCGTAGATGCACACATACTTACCTACCTACCTACCTACCCACCTAGTAGTATTTGCCAAGATAGCAAAGAAACGAATCATGACTGCGTATGATCAGGCGGTCGATCCCAAGACCTCCCCTTCTCACCCCCAGATGCCTCACTCCTCCCCACAAACCGCAAAACCCACTCCCTCACCGCAGCAGCCCTCCTGACCAACATCACCACCTCCTCCTCCTCCTCCTCCTCCTCCCCCCATCCAACCTCCTACTAGAGAAACATCCCCCCCACCAGCCCTCCAAAGCAGCCAAACGCGCGTAACCCCCCTACTAAGCGACTGCCCAAAGACATTACCCCGAAAGACGCCCAGGGCAACGTTGCGCAACAGCACGACATCCTGCCTCGCCAGCCCCGCCGTCGAAGCCGGCGCCCAGAAGGTAACGGTGAATGCCGACGCGCGCGTGTCGTCGCCGACAATCACCTCGACCAGCTCCTTGGTGCCCCAGCGCGTCTTCACCGTCCGTGCCGCCGAGATGCTCACTATGGCTGCCACCATGTTCACCGTTTGCGTCGACGGTTGCTTGGAGGTGATGGACCGCGCTGATGGTATGCTTGAGAGCCATGTGAGAGGCGGACACGCTGGGATGGTAGCCGTCGCCACGACAGACGAGAGACTGTCCTCGCCGTCGAGCAAAGATCCATCGTCGTAGACCCCCGAGTCCGAAGACGAACATAACGCGAGCGACTCGTCACAGAACCGCGTCCACGCCTCCCCCTCATCCTCATCCTCATCCTGACCACCCCCCTCCTCATCCTCCATCCCATCCCCGTCCCAGCGAGGAAGACGTGCCGTACACAGAAACGACACCCCCTCCGATTCCTCGCCCGGAACAAAGGCCGTCATCGCCAGCGGAAACGGTCGACGTGTCCCCGTCAGGACCCGCCATGCCGCGGCAGATGCCTGAGAGCCCTCCTCGTTTGGTCCATCGGCGGCGTCCACTCCGATCAGTCGAAAGGACGCGTCAAAACGGTCCACCGTGCAAGACGCTTCGTCCACCGCAGACGCAGCCGGTGCGCCGGCCAATATCAACAGCCGCGGGCCAGCCGCCATCTGACGCTGAAGTACATATGAAGAGAGAAGCAGGAGCCCGTGACACGGGGCTGTCCCACGGGCCACGGGGCCACACCTCCTCATCTCAGCCTTGCTTACGTCATCGAACCAACTACATGCGAAGCTGCGAGTAAAGAAGAAGTGAGTTATAAGAGACGTCAGATCATCATTCTGCTATGAACCTCCATCAGTTCGCTGTCGTCGCTTCTTAAATCGTCACCGACTTCTCAGGAGACCCCTGCGAGATAACAAATGCAAACCCAGACATGCGCTTTCCCACATCCTCGTCTCTTCACTCCTCCCACGGCGTCCCATCGTCGTCCACCTAAATGTAGTACATACTATCTTTAAGCGCCGCATGAACCTGGCGACTCGCCACGCCGGTGCTGACCGTCGAGACGCTCTCCGTGTCGCTCACGTCGAAGATCTCGGGCCGGTGTACGCGGGCTCGCTCGCACACAATGTCCGCATAGTAAGCCGGCGGACAGATGCTCACGGCCTTGGTGGCTCGCCCGTACAGATAACACAACTCGTGTGTCATCTGCTGGAGCTCGTTGGCAGCCTGAGCCTTGTACTTGGACCGGAACACCTCATCGAGAAGGACCGTGTAATGCGCCGGACGCGCCGTACCCTTGAGGGCGTGATGCGCCGCCAGGTAAAAGTCCCAATAGCGCGCCTGCGTCACGCCTCGGTCCACCACCGTCCCGTTGCGCACGTTTCCAGAGTCCGACATGGAGTCCTTGCTGCACGGGAAGAAGCGTGTCTGATGTCGCTTCACAGAGACAATGATGCTCAGCTTCGGCTTCTGCGTCGCTGGGTACTTTGCACGGCACGCCTCGTGGATGAAGGGCAGCTCGTCGCGCAGCACCTGCGCGTACTGACCCTCGGAGACGCCGTCGCGGTAGATGACAATGTTTTCCGGGAATTGATTCCTGTTGTGCTTCGCCCATAGATCCAGTCGCGTCTTGAAGGCGTCCACGAGGCGGTCGCTGAGCATCTCCTGCTTTGACGTCTGCTCCCACGAATATGCCGGCCATTGGCCGCAGTCCTTGTCCACGCTTGCGACCAGGCCAACCAGACTGGGCGCGTCCTTGCTTGAGCCCGAGGGCATGTTTGTCGGGTGCGTCACGTCGTATCCGACTACCATGGTCTTACCCTCTCTCAGCAAGCTCAATTCTTCCTTGAGGCGGTGGTTAATACCGCCCATCTTGAGGTTGACCTTGAGCCCGACGTTCGCGTAGTAAGAGAAATTGTTCTCCCTTGTCAGGTGCTTCGAAAGACAGATGCTCGTGTGGATGCCGTAGACGCAGTCGGCGAGGCTCTTGATCTTGGGATAGAGACCTCGCGTGTCCTTCTCCGTGATCACGAAGAAGACATATTGCACCTTATTGGTTGCAGCCCACTTGAGGAAACCTTCGATAGCGCCATCGTTCGCCATTGCCCTTTCCCATGTAGTCGTCATTCTCCCATCCCTGTCGACGACGGGCTCTTGTTTGATGCGGATGCCAGAGATGATGAGGAACTTGGCAAAATCGACCATTGTGTTTTTCCCGATCACCGGGCTGTCGTTTCGCTTCAGAATATTCAAAAAGGTCCAGCGCTCGATCATGGCTCCCGGCTTGGCCACCTGAACGTTCTTCATATTCCAGCTTCCGTTTTTGGTCGCCACAGATTCGGCGCGATGCTGCTTATTGAGGTAAGTGACCATCGGCACTTTGAGGATGCGGGCGTCGATCGTCAGCAGACTCTTATCGACGCTGAGGCCGAACTTGGCAAGTCCGCTGTCATCGAGACCGAGCGTCTTGCGGGCATCGTCACTGATTGACAAGGCATTGGAGTACGGCGTGCGGCACGCCTCGTCAAGCATCGCCGTGGTCTCCCTCATCGTCAATTTTGCCTTCACCATCTGACCTGGCGTGATCTCGACCATTTCCGCGGGATAGAGCGTCGGCTTCTCTGCAGTGCCCAAGTTCAGAAGCGGAAGATTCTTCAGATTCATCGAATACTCTGCACGGGGAGTTGTCCGTTAGTGCCGTATTACATTTCCGCGATTCAATATTGGCAAACTCACTTTTCTTGAAGTGATCAGAGACGGAGATGTACGTTTGCTTGCCCGAAGCGTCCTTCAGTGGAAACTGTACATCCTTCGGTCCGGGATATTCGAGCCCGTTGGTGAATTTGAGCTTGTTGCTCAACGATGGGCGCGACAGCTCCGACTGCGAGACAAGGCCGTGTATTATTTTGGACTTGCGAAATTTCTGGCCGTTGCTCAAAAACATATCGACCTTGACACGACTCTTGGGCCAGGACTTGGCGAAATCCTTAAGCTGTCTCTTGCCGCGGTGGTCCGAAGACTGGACTGGCTGAATCCCAAACGCCTCAAAGAGCTTGTCCACTCGGCCCGAATCTTTGAAAACCCCATGGGTTGTATTGACGTTGAGCAGCAACCGGCCAGTGCCGAGGCGAACCGACTGGAAGAAGCCACGGGCGGCAAGGAGCGGCCGGAAGTCCTGATGGAGTTTGACAATGGCCTGACCGGGACCGAATGGAAAGTAACGGGACTTGCCCACGGCAGAGATGGTATCTGACTTGCAGCGCGGGCCGTACCCGAGGATGACGTTAAGGGCATCAACGGCCTCCGGATACTTCGGGAAGAGTTCGTCGCTAGGGCCATCGTTCATGGTGGCGATGAAGCGCAGGAGGTCCTCAAGGGGCACCTCGGCCGGGCCGTGTATCTTGGCGTCGATGAGGTCTATCTTGTCCGAGTCCGGGCCCAAGGGTAACTTGAGCCGAACCGGCTCATCATCTCCCAGCTTAAGTTTCTGATTCGACACCAACTGGCTCTTGAACTCTGTTGCCAAGACAAGCGACGGATTCGCTGCACTCAGAACCGTCAATAGTTCTTTCGCCGCGAGATAGAGCTTTTGACCTTTGACCTCTCTGGCGCCGGACTTGTTGTCTGGCGCCGGGCCATCGGCCGTCTCAATGCCCACCTGCATGAAGGTCATGGTGTATTTATACCACACGATAGGCTTCGCCTTGACGGCTGAGTAGTTCGCCCTGACGACCACAGCTTGGCCGTTGGTGCCGTAGGCGGGACGATAGGGAAAGAGATCGGTCGACTTAGCCTGAAGTGCCGTTCCGCTGATGCTGGCCTGGCTCATTTGAGAGGTCAAGCCGGCTGCGGAGGCGAGCTCGCGGACAACGCGGTCTTCAAGCTGCCTGACGGCCGGGTCTGGACTGGGAACGGATTCTTCAGGGCTGTCATCACGTCTCGTCAGCGGTCAGATTCGGATTATGATGGGAAGGGAAGTATTACCAAAATATCATGTTAAGAGTGGGATCGCGGTCCCCGCCACGGCCGCCACGGCCGCCTCCTCGATCGCCGCGGAAGCCGCCGCCGCCACGGCCGCGATCGTAACCACCGCGATCATAACCACCGCGACCACGATCATAGCCGCCGCGACCACGATCATAGCCGCCGCGGCCCCGGTCGGAACCACCGCGACCACCACGGTCTCCGCCTCCGCGGCCTCGGCCACCACCGCGACCACCACGTTCAGCCATGATGATGATGATAACAATGAACAGCCGGAGTCGATCAACGACGAAGAAAAACAATCAAGAACAGGCTGCTAAAGTCGTCGTAGGAATACTGATGAGGATGTTGTGCGAATACGTCGAAAGACTCCGGATCAATGCCCGTTTCCGACGAATGAATGAGGCGGAGGATAGCTCGAATGCGGACGCAATAAGGATTTTGGCAGAAGAATCAATCAGAATGAATGATAGGGCCACAGAAAACAGTAAGTCGTGGTAGGAGGATAGCCACGTCGTTTATATAGTCCGAAGTTTTGCCTGTCGACAGCCAGACACCGACGTTTCGTCCCAGGCCACGTCAACAAGGGTGAGAAGGGTGACGACAGTGAGAAAGTATCTAGGATGCGAGAGACTCTGCTCCAGGAGCCAGCCGCGCTGTCGAACACGCGTTCGGTAGCAAGACAAGCCTGGAAGAGTTGTGTAGGTCAAGAGGAGGGGAAGAGGCACGGGCAGATGAAAGAAAAGCCTAATGAGGCCCAGGCGCCGAGGAAGGGGTAAAAACCGGCTTCAAGGAATGTCACGCCTGGTACTTGTGATGCCTGAGCTGGGGATAGTAGCTACTTCTTTTTGTGGGAAGACGGGGTATCTCTTCAGCATAAGCCATAGAAGGCTGACTTCTTAGGGCATAAGCTTTGAGTATTCTCTAGCCCATCCCTTAATGATAGTTTGTATCTGCGTGCATGTGGAGAGCATTGCAGACGGGCGGGGCCTGTTAGTGCCATACAAAAGTCCCCTACAGGCTACATACAACATACTTAGGTAGGTAGGTATCTTCCTCCATGTGTCGCCGTAGGAGACCTAGCCCAATGAGCAGCAAGTTTGTAGGTCAACAGGAGGGATTTGTTTGGACGAAAGAAGAAGCACAATGTATGTATGCATGTGTGTATGTGTGTATGTACATATGTATGTATGTATGTGCTGGTCGGCAAGTATCAGGCTATCACTACTGGACAACTGACAACGGGGCAGTGGACCGCCGACGAGGCAGAGGGGGCGGCAGAGAGGGCGGTAGATGGGGGCGGTGATGGAAGCCTCCAGCAGCCATCACCGCAGCATCCATCACCGGGGCTCCCATCCTTCTACCCACATCCACCTCAGCCTGTCGTCATCGCAAGTTGTTTGCGGCCGTCATGTGCAGACGGATTTCTGCCACCAACAGCGCAATCGGTGGCAGCGAATCAATGACACATCCCATTCGCACGGACCCGTGTCGCACCTGTGCGTTTGACGTTTGGCGCACTACCTATTCGTACTTCGGACATCAGTGGGCTACCACTCAATTCGAGCTTATCTTAACCAAGTTCCTTACTGTAGGGCAGTGATGATGTTAAGATTTGCTCGTTTTGAGTGGCAGCCCACTATACCTACATACTACTGCAGTGCCGGCTTGTGGTCCCCACTTCGGTTGATTCTGCCGGTGCAACGAGCCACCAACACTGCGAAGCATACATGCTGGTGAGTGTTCGTATACACACACACACACACACGCACACGCACACGTACACACACATGCGCACACACACACACATGGTTGCCGCGGTAGGACGAGAAATGTCCGCACATGTATGTACTCTTCATACGAATATTCGTAGGGAGGCAGGGCATTCGTTGGATGGATGGCCTGCTTGAAATATCCGCACAAACGCCAGCGAACGCAAACTTCACTCTCCGTCCATGACCCCCATATCCAGCCTCATCGCCAGCCGGTCTGAGCCCCCGACGTAAGTCGCCTGCGGCGGCCCCAGATACGTGTACTGCAGCTGTCCCAGGTCCATGACCAGCTTCTCCAATATCATGTTGGCCTTTCTCAGCCTGATTTCGACCACGTGCTCCCCCCGGCGCGCAATGCCCAGGTTGTGCCTCTTGCGCCACACACAGTCCATGACGGCTCCCTGCCAGTCCCTCGGCAGGCCCCTCTCGTTGCCGGCATCGTCCTCCGTCAGCCGGTACCGCTGCGTCTTCCCGTTGTCCCACCGCAGGTCGTACTCCATCCGGCTTCGAGGGTCCGTCTCGAGAGTCATGTTGAACTGCAGCTCCAGCCCGACGTTGTCCCGCTCCGTCAAGACGTACACCTTGTACTTGAGGAACGGAATCTCGTCGGCTCGCTCAAAGTCCGTATCGTTGGGAAGCGTCACCGCCCCGGCCAACGGCCGTCCGAGCGCCGGAAGACGCACGTAGGGTGCCTTCACCCAGTCACCGGCATCGATGGCCAGGTGGCCGCTCGTCTCGACGAATCCGCTAAACGACTTGGGAACGCGTGCGTTTCGAACCGTCACGTGTACCTTCTCGTAGCCATCGCGAGAGCCGATAATCTCGACGTAAACCTTGTCGTCAAAATCGACCGGCACGCGGGGCCAGTCGATCGTCACCACTACCCTCGTGTCGTCGTCTTGCGGCCTCTGTAAGCCCGAGCTCTGCGATAGCCTTATCCATTCATACTGCGGCTTGGCCACCCAAGAAAACTCAAGAGTGCCCTGATGATAGACCTCAAAGTAACGCGTCTGAGGACCGTAGGGCGTCATAAACGGAAGCGTAACCCCGGGCTCGAGCCATTTCCGGGACGGGTGAGTCCGGTCCGAGTCCTCATTGATGTGTCCCGGATGGGTTCCCTCGTTCCCCTCGACGGCAATGCCCATGTGCCCGACGCTGGGGTTCGAGTCTTCCTTGGTCTGCACGTAGCAGAGGCCATCAATCATGTTCCTGTACGGCTGACCCCCAGTCGGCCCGTACCCGTAGTGCGGCTGCCGGAGCAGGTGGTTCCATTTACCCTGAGAGACGCTATGGTACTCCTCCGTCAGCGCGTGGTCGTCGTCCAGGAGCTTGAGACATCGGTGGAAGAGCACGTTGGCCGTGTTTCGCCGCTGCTTCGCAAACAGCCTGTTCCGGTACTGCGTCACGCGAAGCAGAGTGCAGAGATGCGACGCCCGAATCGGATGCAGCACAAGCTGGAAGAAGGCCGCCTTGTACGTGTCATCCATCTGAGCGTAAATCTTCTTCGCGTCCTGCTCCAGCTTCCTCCACCTCCCGATGACCGTGTCCGCCTCATGGTGCTTCAACAGCATCAGTGTTTCCGGCTCAATGTGATCCTGCTTACGGAGCGCGATGAGCCGGTCAAAGTCGTACCAGGCCTGCGCGATGCCCGCCGCGTGCTCGGATCCAAACTCGCGATCGGCGAGATGCCGAAAGTAATGGCCAAAGGAGCTGCTGCTGATGGAATTAATATTCCACGCCAAGTCGAATCCGAAGCTCATCGGCACCTCAATGGGCTTGAGGTCGCCCACGTTGAAGATCCATATGCGGTCAACGCCTCGGGCGTAGGCCAGCTGCAGCTGGTGCCAGGCTTTGCCCTGCGTCAAAGTCAGACGGGTAAGCTGCAACGGTCTGGGGCTGCGAGACTCACCAGAGTGTTGCTGTTGAGCCATCGGTAGCATCGTGGGTAGCCAGTGTACTGAAAGTGGTAGTAATACTACCGACGTCAGCACCGCTCCCTCTCGAGACAGCTTAAGACCATGACCCTACCCCGAAGCCGCCGGATCTCTTTGCTTCGTCACCTGTGGGAAGTCGGCGAATCGAGCCAAAGTTATCGTCGGCGAAGAGGAGCGTCACGTCCTCCGGCACCTCCAATCCGTTGTCATAATACTTTTGGACCTCGTTGTACAGCGCCATGAGCTCTGCGACGTCAGATCAGTTTAGTTGATTCGGGTGCAAAGAAAAACAATGGGATGAGCCCGTACGAGTGACCCCGTCTTCGCTTCCATAGTTCTTCTTAATGATGTTCCTCTGTGTCGTCAGCACCTCTTTTAGAATCTTCTGAGGGTCGCGGCCGATGACTGGCGAGTCGCCTTCGCCTCTCATGCCCAGCGTCAAGTACGATTGATACGGCCTCGCCCTGGCTGCGCCCTCTTCGAAGTATTGGGTGACCTTTTCCCGGTTGGTGTCCCAGTTCCAGGTCCCTTCTGGCTGCGTGGTGGACCATTCATTCATGGCCCTCTGCATCGGCTCATGGTGTGAGGTGCCAATGACAATGCCGTACGTGTCGGCGAGAGCCTGGTTCTTGGGATCGTCGACGAAGAAGGACCGTCCTGGATAGGGGTAGCCTCGCCACATAGCTGGCCACATGAAGTTGGCCTTGAGTCTCAGTAAGAGCTCAAAAACGTGACGGTACAAGTGCGTGTCAAACTTGGGACCAAATTTCTCCTGAGCCCACGAGTCCATCCCGGGCGACTCATCGTTGATAAAGATGCCCCGATACTTGACGCTGGGCTCGCCGTTGAACGTCTCAACGGGGAGGGCATAGATGAGGTGCCGGTGCTTTGGTGGCACATCTGCCCACCAGTGCCAGCTGTGCCGAGTGAGAGGTGTATCGATCAGGGCCTAGCCTCGGACAACTCACGGTGAGACGCCAATCTGCTCCGAGAGGCTGTAGGCGCCGTAAATGGCACCTCGCATATCACTGCCCACGATGAGGAGGCCATTCTCGTAGCCTTCTTTGGGGTTGGCAATGCAAGTTGTCATCCACGACTCCCATTTGCCTGAGAGGCGACTTGCGTCGATACGCTTATCCTCGTGCAGCTTGGCAATGGTGGGCGAGTGCTCCAGAGTTCCGACGATGATGCAGCTTTTGGACTCAAGGTTTGTCTCCTTGGTAGAGCCGCTCGCCGCCGTGACTCTAGCAAAGTCCGACGACAGGTTCTTGACGGCAATTTGAAGCCCCTGCGCCTCGTCCTTGTCAACCAAGATATCAGCCCCGACAAGACTGAAGCCCTTGCCGGACTCAAAGCCAACAGTTGACTGTTCAAACATGACGAAGACAATTGGCCAAGATTGAGCTTGTGCGGAGAGGCCTTTGGGCAGCAGAGGCGACGATGGTGAGCTTTATGTAGGCAAAGAGACGGCCAGGGGTAACGGAACGAGCCGCTCGGAACTGTCAGGCGGTCCTCGCTGTCTTCTGTCGGAGTCTAGACACCACGGGAGCAGGCAGGAGGCAGACGAAGATCACGCCGCATGAAATTCCTTGGCGTTCGTGTCTGTTGACGAAGGGATGGTCGAACGAAGTAACAACGGGGTGCGGCAGTAGACCACGGGCTCAAGGATCTGCTACGTCCCGTTGAATCTCCCTAGAAGAAGCGGGAGCAAGTGTGCTGAAGCTCACGATGAGCGAATGCAGTAAGCATCTGCCGCGCCTTGCGTCAGCGGCCGTGGCGGTGGGACATCGGCGAGCTGCCGCCGGGCTAAGAGGCAACGGGAGACGATGAGAACAGAGGCCAGTCATAGGTTGGTACGCTACTGCTAGCTGGGTTCGACGGGCGGCAAAGGTCATAGTCGGCCGGGGTGTAAGCACGTATGACGGCTTCAAGGGGCGACGACGTGACCCGCGGTTGCGACAGCGAGAATCTCGTCTTCCAGACCTGCAACGTGATGGACGTCGACGCCACCATCCACGAGTATTTGACGACCCAGATTCTGGCTAACAAACGTCTGTGGCTCCTGGACGCCAACGTAGACGTGCTTGATCCATGACCTCTGGCGAAGCACCCTCTCGACGCAAGACATGCTGCCGCTGAGACGCTTGGCGCAGGGCTCCATGGTGGTGTAGAGGGCATGCGGCACCTCCATAATCTGCGCCAGACCCTCCTCGTTGGTGGCTCGATGCTCAGACAGTTCCAGTAGGCAGCATTCTTCAGCATGCGTGTTGCCCGGGCGCTCGAGAGTGTAGCCCTGGGCCACGATGCTATCATCGTCGAGCCGCACAAGGATGGCCCCGACTCGGAAGTTGGTAGGCTTCGCGGGCGCCTTTCTGGCCAGGTCCAGGGCCTGGCGCATCAAGGCCAGGTGGTAATCGGCCGTTCTGGAGGCCATGGCGTACGGCGGATGCGACGGCGTGAGGCCAAGTGAGGATCCAGTTGGCGGATCAAGGCGGTTAGACAGATGGGCTTACTAAGATAATCTGTTAAGGAGAGCTGACAATCGCCAGCGATTTATCGACAGTTTGTTAGTGGACCGCTAACACCCACGACTCCTAGCCACTACACGCGCTGAACGCGTGACCCAATCGTGCAGCATCACGCCGGCCTGGCACGCGATACTCATCTTCAGCCTCGCGTCACGCTGTCCGGAGATCTGGCTGCCAGCATGTCGGACACCGAAGACTTGGTAGTCGGCGACGAGCCACCCGCGGTGGAACCGTACGAGATTCTCGGTCTCGAGCGTTCCGCAACGCCGGAGAAGATCAGAAGCGCATACAGAAAGGCGGCGCTCAAAAACCATCCGGGTAAGTAATGGCGGCCGCAGCTAAGATTTGTCCTGGTATATCTGACCCTCACCGACGCAGACAAGGTGTCCGAGGACAGAAAGGCCGAGGCACACGCCAAGTTCCAGTCCATCGCGTTTGCATACGCCGTTCTCTCGGATCCCGTCCGGCGCAAGCGGTTTGATGCGACAGGCTCAACGGCGGAGTCGATCGTCGACTCAGATGGCTTTGACTGGACCGACTTTTATCGCGAGCAGTTCCAGAATGCCGTCTCGAGCGAGGCCATCGAGAAGTTCTCCCGTGAATACAAGGGCTCTGACGAAGAAAAGGACGACCTGCTCGCCGCGTACGAGAAATGCAAGGGAGACATGGATGGCGTCTACGAATCAGTGATGCTCAGCAATATTACTTCGGACGATGCCAGATTTCGCCGCATTATAGACGAGGCCATCGATAATGGCGACGTAGAAGCTTTCACCGCGTACACCAAGGAGAGCAAGAAGAAGCGTGCAGCACGCCTCAAGGCGGCGACGGCCGAGGAAGCCGAAGCGGAAGACTACGCCAAAGAGCTCGGCGTCCACGATGAGCTTTTCGGAGGCAAGAAGAAGAAGAAGAAGGCCAAAAGCTCAGAAGACGGTCTGGCGGCCTTGATCCTGAAAAGGCAGCAGGATCGATCGGCCAATTTCCTCGATCAGCTGACCCAGAAGTATGTCAAGAAAGGAACCAAGGGCAAGAAGAGGGAGCTCGAGGAGGAGCCGTCGGAGGAGGCATTCAAAGAAGCGGCCGGCAGGCTGAAGAAGGGGTCCAAGGGGAAGAGGTCACGAAGCTGAGGCAGGCGGCCGCATGGGCGGGAGGATTGGCGTTTCACGCGATTTCTCGGATACAATTCTCGGATACAATTCTCGGGCACTTGTGTCGCGGAATGCATCGGGTCGGGACGCAGGGTTCGGCGTCTTTTCTGTGAGCATCTGTAGGTCTAACATGGTCGGCTGGTCCCGTGGTGGTTGTGCCCTGGAGTTGGCTCTCGTCATTCTCTCCGACGATCCGGAGTGGGCCAAGGTCACGCGGCCGAGACCCGTCGTTTATCCGATCTCGGTTGCAACCTCACCGCCGCAACCACCTACCGAACTCGTCCTTGACCGGCCATGTGCTGCCATGAGCATAGCTTCGCAGTATCCTCGTTACTGCTTCCATCTTTCGCCCACATTCAACGTCTGGTGTCTCTTTCACGCGCGCGAGATCCACCGCCTCGACAAGTATGAGGAATATGAAGGAGGTCAGTGTCGACCGCGTCACTTGCTTGGGCGTCTCTGACACGCGCCACCCCCCAGAGCAATTCTTCTTCTACGGAAACTTGCCGATTCGATGGGTGCGCGTAGTGGGCGTCGTTGTTGCCATCGATGACTTTGACGGCCGACGCGTCTACACCGTCGATGACAGCAGCGGCGCCTGCATCGAGGCGCTGATGATGCTGCAACCACCACAAGGCGCCAACAGCGGGAAAGGGCCCAGCGAGGCTGTCGACGTCGGCTCTGTCGTTGACGTCAAGGGCCATTTGAGTCTCTACCGCGACGAGAAACAGATCAAGATCGATCTCATCAGGCGCCTCCGCAACACCGCTGACGAGGTGGCTCTTTGGGAGAGGAGGGCCGCGTTCCGGCGCGACGTTCTCGACAAACCGTGGGTCCTCTCCACCACCAAAGTCGACCGTTGCCGTAAGGAGGCGAATCGATCCAAAGCGGCCCTTCATCGCAGGAAGAGTCGCCGCGCTGCGGCCGTTTCGACGAGAGGCGCGGGCAGGCGGCCGGAGGCGCATCCAGGCGAAGGCACGCGACGCGAAGTGGCTGCTCATGTCCGAGACATGATCCTCGCCGGGGAGATGGCAGGAAAGTACCATGCTTTGGGACTTTGATTTGCGGTTCGGTTTGTGCTGGGATGTCGAGTAGCAATCGTGGGTCACGGACAAACGGGCGTCGACCGAGCTCGTGACGCGTCTCCGCCCACCTTTTTTACCTAATGTGCAGTCAGGGGCAAGAGACCAGATGACGAATTTGACAGCGGAGCCGAATCCTGAAGCCCCCCGGCGCCGAAGCTATCATTGCTTGAGGAACCTCATCGTGCCCGGCAGGTTGTCCCCCTTCTTTCTTACCTACCTAGGTACCTGTCATGTCGTCTAACCGAGGTAGGTAGAGCGGCGCCTTGGCTGGTCGGTTTGCCTGCCCCAACTGGAATGTCGACATGGCCTCACTACCAGTGTACCTTGACAGCAGAAGGAGGAAGCGGGAGGAAGAGCCCCGTGGCTGCTATCCTCGTCTCCGCTTCAATCTCGGGGAGGGCCAGCCGGCGAAAGTGGTCTCAGAGCAGGGACCGCGATTCATCGGGCTTTCCACTGATGACGGAGTCGTGGCGTTGGAGTAAAAACGCTGTCGTCGCCGCTCTCTCGCACATGCTCCCATAATTACCCCCTACCGCCCTCCCTCAGAGGATCACGACGCACCGCTCCGACCTATCCATCCTACGTCACAGCTATCATCATCTGCTCGCCTATATTGTTTGCTATCATCTTTTTCGTCGTTCTGCACAACCAAGGCTGATTCATCCAGGTGGGTGCAAGCTTTCCTTGTTGCTTCCGTCTCTTCCCTTGACGTGAGCGTGTGAGTGTTTGTGAGGAGGAGAGAGAGGAGGATTCGACGCACGTCTCGTGCGCGATACCATTTCGGCCTTGATCCAGGAGCGCGTGAGGGTCGATCACGCCGGACAGAGATGGATCATGGCATGCGTCGTCGAAGCTTTGGTGAATCTGCATGGACAAAATTTCTTCTTAAATGCTTCCCCGCAACGGTTCGTTCGGCTACAGATGCGGTCTTCACACATCGTCGCACATTTTTTTTTTCATTTCTATATCTAATTTTTGGAATATCATTTCTTGGTCATGCTCTTGGATTCCTGTCGTCTACTATGGCTCGTCCTGTTGCTGACAGGCGGTGCTCAAGCATCTGCCATCCGAAGCAGCAGCTTGGAAGCGGCCAGCCAGATTGCTCAGGAACAGCTCCTCTTTGCCGATTCGAATCTGTGGAACCGGACGTTGCCGACTGCAGGGGGCCCATTGCCGCAGCATCGTGGGGCCCGGCTCGCCAGTGTCAACGGCTTTGATCCTATCGCCTCACAGGTCCTAAAAGGGCTTCGCCAGTCCAAGATTCGCACCGTCGAACAGACTCTGTCGTTGCCGAGAGCAAATCGGCACTGCGGGAACACGAAGACGTCGTCTGCCAACCTGACGCCATCGTCGTCGAAAACATCGCTGAAAACTGTCGATATCGCAAAGGCCCCGCCGCAGCCCGAGACATACTTGAACGGCTACATCATGGGAGCGGATCACGACATCTTCGCGAAGCCCATCGATCTCAAGGCGCTGCCCGATGTGATTGCACGGCGCCAGGATCATCCGGTTCCACGCAAGGGCATCAAGTCTCGCGGGCCACTGCAGACCAACAAGTTTTACGCCAACTTCTTCCTAGGCGACCAGCTGGGCCCCATCTACACGTTCCCCTACTCGCTGCAGTGGACGGGAGGCAAGGGCAAGACGGTTAGCTATGGCATGTCGGTCAGCCACGTCGACGCGCACCAGCAGGTGTTTGGCGGCAAGGAACGCGTTAAGGGGGCGTCGTCGTTTTACATCAACCCGATCGGCATTCAGTCGCTGATCATCTCGGCAATGGAGCTCGGCGGCCAGACGACGCTGACGACGGATAGCCTGACGCCGCACTCGGTGCGGGCGCACCTCAGCAAGGACGGCCAGTCGGCGCCGGCCGTTTCTTTCCCGCTGGTGCAGGGCATGGCGTGCGTGACGGCTCAGTTTGAGGGCACCAAGCCGCTGCTGCAGTCTGGTGTGTCTTTCAAGACGGTGACGCGGGTGACGCGGGAGCCGAAGAAGGGCGTGGTCAAGTACAACTTTGTGCTGGCCGACGGCACCACGTGGCGGGTATACGGCTGGCACACCAAGGGCGAAGGGCTCGAGCTGGCCGTGGCCAACGACGGACGAGCCGAGTCGAAGCGGCCCTTTACCGGGGTTCTGCAGGTGTGCAAGGACCCAATGACGGAGGGGTCCGAGGCGGCGCTGGACGACGGCGCCGGCGTCTTCGCCGAGAAAGTGGGTCTGTCCGGATGGGCATCGGGCAAGTCGGGCCGGTACCGACTCCGATTCGAGCGCGGCGGCCACAAGGACGGGCAGCTCAACATGTACGCGCTGCCGCACCACGTCGAGTCGTTTGACGCGGCGACGCGGAAGCTGGTGCGATCCAAGGTGCAGCTGCAGACGACGACCAAGGGCGTGGCGACGCTGGTGTGCGGGAACGAATGGACGCTGGAAGAAGCGGCGATGCCGATCGATATGGGCTTCGCGCCGTGGCACCCGGAGCGCGGCAGCGTCGACAAGCTGTCGGCAGAGGCCAAGCGGACGATCCGGGCGGCGGCCGGGCGGGAGTTGGGCCAGGACATGGCGTCGCAGTCCAACATCGACTCCATGTACTTCAGCGGCAAGGCGCTGGCCAAGTTCGCGTCGGCCGTTTGGGTGGTTCAGCGGATGGTGGGCGACGCGGAGCTGGCGCAGACGGGGCTCAGGCGGCTCCAGTCGGCCTTTGCGACGTTTGCCGGCAACCGACAGCGCTTCCCGTTGACGTACGAATCCGCCTGGGGCGGCGTGGTGTCGCGGGCCAGCTACGATACGGGCGACGGGGGTGTCGACTTTGGCAACACGCTGTACAATGACCACCACTTCCACTACGGATATCACATCCTGGCGGCCGCCCTCATAGCCGACCTGGACCCGGGCTGGGGCCGGACCAACGGTGACTACGTGCGGACTCTGGTGCGCGACATCGCCAACCCCAGCGCGTCGGACGGGCTGTTCCCCGAGTGGCGCTCCTTCGACTGGTTCCACGGCCACAGCTGGGCTCACGGGCTGTACGCGTCGATGGACGGGAAGAACCAGGAGTCGAGCTCGGAGGACATGATGGCCGCGTACGCGCTCAAGATGTGGGGGCGTGTGTCGGGCGACGGCGACCTCGAGGCGCGGTCCAACCTCCAGCTGGCGGTGCTGGCCCGCAGCCTCCGGGCCTACTACCTGTACGAGGCAGACAACTCGGTGCAGCCGCGCCGGTTCATCGGCAACAAGGTAGCGGGCATCCTGTTCGAGAACAAGGTGGATCACACGACGTTCTTCGACGGCAGCCTCGAGGCCATCCAGGGCATCCACATGATTCCCATCCTGCCGCCGACGGCCTTTGTGCGGCGGCCGCGCTTCGTGGCCGAAGAGTGGGAGACGTACTTTAGCCGAGGACGGATTGACTCGGTGGGTAACGCGTGGAAGAGCATCATTTATGCGAGCTACGCAACCGTCGACCCTGTGGCCGCCTTCAAATTCTTCTCGTCGCCTAGCTTCCAGCCGCAGTGGCTGGATGGAGGCGCGTCGCTGACGTGGTTCATGGCCTATGCCGCCGGTGAGTATCGTCCTCTTCCTGGCGTCTTGGCAGATAACGGCTTGGGCTGACGAGGGAGGCTACAGCGCTTGGCGGCCTGTGATGATCAGCGGATGATGCTGGGCATCGTCGATCCGATCCGGTTTGGTTTGTGAAGCAAGACAGTTAGACGGAGTGTTTTCTTTGCCTCCCCCCCTCTCTCAACCCCCCAGTTTTTCTCCCTGCCTGTCCGTGTATGTATATACAGAGGCGCATCGCTCGCTCGTACATAGACAGATAATCGTAGAGGTTCCCTAGATGGCAAATTCTAGACAGGATTCCTCCTGGGTGCTGAGGCGATGCCGTTGAAATAAGGTGGATACCTAGGTAGGTACAAAGCAAGACTCAGCCTCGATTCTTCCGGATCAGCAGTGGCGTAGGGCTTGGCCCTGCGGGTACCCGCTACTTGGATCCGACCTCGCATTCGGTGAGCGGTTGGTGGGGGCTGGCTGCAGCGACTATCGGTAGTGGTCCGACGCCGCAGGTATCGTATACTTCAGCCAATTGCCGGCCCCTGCAGAGACGCGGACCGTTTCACACAGGAGGCCTCCTTCTCGTCACCGCCACCTGCTTTCGTAACGACGTCGAAACTGGAGCGCCTCCTTTTTCTCTACTCCGCCTCCATCGCCGTCTATTCTCGGTCGTTAACTCGTTACGAAGTATCCATATACGGATACCCCCGTCTTATCGTCAGGCCCCGCCCCCTGTCAAGCTGTCGTTTGCTTGCTGAGGACGAGGCACGAGGCCCCCGACCCGTGCCTATTTACTACATACGTCCCGGGCCCTCCGCAGCTCCCACGGGCCAAGTGTCACGGACGGAACAATCGAAAACTTCTTTTCAAAGGAAGCTAGGTAGATACATACCTACACGTTGAGGCTACACCTACCAGCTGGAGGTGGCTGAGCTCCGAACCCCGAAACTGGACCGTTGGTGCCAACGAACCTTGACTGGGCTGAGTTTGGCGCCGCGCTGCATAAACTCTCTGTCTCTTTGTTTTTCCTCTGCCTGTCTGTTCCCTTACTCTGCACTCTCTCTTTCTCCCCCTCCTTGATCACCAACGAAGCTTGGACTTGATTCGTTGCTCGCAAACTTGTCAGATGAATCGCAAACACGACGTCGCTGGCGAGCGTACGCCTCTCATCAACGGGGGGGAACAGTCGAATCGGGCGTCGCCTCCTGTGCTGCGGAACGGTCGGTCTGGTGTCTGTGCCTTTTTCTTGGATTCGAAGCGGACGCCTGGGACGGAGAGTGGAAATGTGGCGGTTCGCGGTCTGGCACATACGTGGCATGTCACCAAGGTGACGCTTCTTAGCAGTATGTGTCGTTGTCGCCGCCTTGGATGGTTGTGGATGACGATGGCTGACGGGACAGGACAACAGACTATGTCAACTTTCTTCTCGTCTTCGTGCCTCTCGGCATAGTCGCCGGCGCTTGTCAATGGAGCCCGACGGCCGTCTTTACAATCAACTTCTTCGCCATCATCCCCCTCGCTGCCGTTCTTTCCTTTGCGACCGAGGAGATTTCCATCAAGCTTGGCGAGACTTTGGGCGGTCTTCTTAACGCTACATTTGGCAATGCCGTTGAGCTGATTGTTCGTCCACCCCTGGTTTGTTCCTATCTTGGCCTGCGCGCTGACTGTCTTCATCAGGTCAGCATTGTTGCCCTCAGGGACGGTCAGATCGAGGTGGTGCAATCGTCTATGCTAGGGTCTATCCTGTCCAACTTGCTGCTTGTCATGGGCATGTGCTTCCTTTTCGGCGGCATCGTTCACCGCGGTCAAAACGGCGAAGGCACCGAGCAGCGCTTCTCCTCCGCCGTCGCTCAGACTACCTGCTCCCTCATGACGCTCTCGTCCGCCTCCCTCGTCATCCCTGCTGCTGTGAGTTTGAGTCGTCCATCGGATCCTTCTCTTATTCAGGAGCTGACATGCCGACCTCCTCGCAGCTCTATGCCGTCCTTACCCAGAACGGCTCGGATGAGAAGCAAACCAGCATTCTCATCCTATCGAGAGGCACCGCAATTATCCTCTTGCTGCTTTACGTCCTCTATCTCGTCTTCCAGTTGCGCACCCACAGCAACCTGTTCGACCCCGAAACCCCCCCGGAGACGGCCACCGAGGCTATCCAACGCGAGGCTGTGGAGGAGCAGACGCCGTCGATGAGTGCGCCCGCTGCAGCCGCCGTCCTCGTCGTCGTCACCATCCTCGTCGCCATCTGTGCCGATTACCTGGTTGGCAGCATCGATCACATCGTCGCCACCGCCCACATCAGCAAGGCTTTCCTCGGCATGATTCTCATTCCTATTGTTGGCAACGCAGCCGAGCACGTCACCGCAGTTGTCGTGGCCCTTCGCGACAAGATGGACCTAGCCATGGGCGTCGCTATCGGCTCATCGATACAGATTGCCCTCGGCGCCACGCCTTTCCTCGTCATCGTCGGTTGGATCATCGGACAGCCCATGTCGCTGCATTTTGAGACGTGTACGTTGATGTTTCCGCCCTCACTGAAGAAGCCAAGTCTCGTCGTACTGACCGCTTAATCAGTTCAAACTGTCGCCTTTGCCGTCTCCGTCTTGGTCGTCACCTACACTGTTCAGGACGGACGCTCCAACTACCTCGAGGGCGCCATGCTGCTCGCCCTGTACATCATCATTGCCGTCGCCTTTTACGCGACGCCCAGCGACGCCATCGACAAATCTTACCGCAACTAAGACGGCTCATCTCCTTTGTCCTGTACTATTCTACTCCTTTGCAGACACGGGTACAGTCGCGGGAAATACCCTGGACCTACCGATATTCATCTCCGCGGCTGAGCCGGCGGGCAGCGGAATATCCCGCTTGTACCATGACTTGAGACTCGGCGTGTCGGTCCTGGTGACGCGGTCGAGGTTCGATTTTGCCGGTGGACGATGCATTTCAGATGGACGGAGTTGGTTGCCTAGTTGATGAGTTGCGGGAGATGAAGACTGAGGGTGTGGATGAGCCGCGGGTGAGTTGATTGTTTAGAAACCCGCAAGCGATTGCACATGAACAGGAAGAGGGCAAACACTGTAAAACTACTTGTTCCATGTCTCCTGGTCCGTTGTAAAATCAGACAAGCGATGACCAACTACGCCATCAAGTCTTCGCCCGTGTTTTTTTAATTTGAAAAACCCCCCTTCACACCATGGGCTTGGACATGGGCGCAATAACTCCCTGCTTCATCAAGACGCGCGGCTTGACGGCCTGCGTGAATGAGCCCTTGGTAAGCCACTCTGGTCCAATGGGCAGACGTAGCGAGCGCTCGTACTGCTCTCGCGATTCGAAGGGGTGGGGGAGTTGAGAAGCGAGATAGGCGTCGTTCTGAACCTGATCAGCCAAGGGGGGGATTCCAAGTCTTGAAGTAAAAGAGTTGGATGAAGGAGCTCTTACCTTCTTGACGCGCTTCTCGTTGATGATGACCTTGTCCAACTTTGCGTCCCTGCGATGCTCCTTGTTGAGGCCGGGGATGCGAGTGAGGAAGCGATGGCGATGACGAGCCTTGTCGCCATCGCTGACGCCCTCGCCTACCCAGGATCCCCAACCGGGGAGGGTGGTGTCGATGGTCTGGTCGGCGTCGGCGGCTTGGATGGCTGATTTTTCGAGGGCGAAGGCTGTGGTTATGGCGTCGGCGGCGAAGGCGCGGGTTAGGAGGGCTGCTTGGGTTGGCTTTGTGTCTGTTTCCCTGTCTGAATCTGGCTCTGATGATGATGATGATGATGATGATGAGGTGCTGCTGCTGCTGCTGCTGGCGTCGTCGTCGTGGGTTTTGCCTTTGGTCTTGCTGCTGGCCTTGGGTTTGGGCTTGGGTTTGACCTTTGACTTTGAGGCTTCTTTGGCTATCAGAGCCGTAGAAACGACGTCCAGCTCCTCGACTCTTCCCTTGTTCTTGCTGCGTCGCGCCTCGCCTCGAGACCAGGCTCCCGCGGTACAATATGGCTCACCAGAAGGCTCACCAGAAGGCTCACCAGAAGGCTCACCAGAAGGCTCACCAGAAGGCTCACCAGAAGGCGTCCACTCCGACGCCTCGTCATCCCTCGTCGTCATCAAGCCAGCGTCGCCCCCTTCTCTCGACATGTCCTCTCCTCTCGCTGTCCGCTTGGACGTATCCAGGACGGGCCTCGACGCGGTGACGGGGCCCGCGCCGCCGAAGCGTCTGCGGCCAACATCCTCGGCCTCTCTTTCGCCTTCGGAGCCGCCCGTTTCGTCTTCTCCGTCGAGCTCTCGTCGTATCTGACGTACAAGGTCGTCGTTTGCCTTCTTCTTCGCCGCCTCGGCCTTTTGCATGAATTTCATGCTCATCAATCCCGACTTGGGCTCGTCTGTCCCTTGGGCTTCGAGCTTGTCCAGTCGACGACGCAGCTTCTCGTCGTCATCAACGTCCCAGTCGTCTCCTGAGCTGCTGCTCGTGTCGGAGTCGGAAGCCTCCGCGTCGCCCTTCTTGCCCTCTTTACGCCGGCGAAGCTCCTCGTCTTTCCGTGCCATCTCCGTCAGACCCTGCCGAAAGTCGTCATCCCAGACGGCGCGCTTCGTCTTGGACCCCATTTTGGCCCATCTGCTTTCCTTGTGTCGCTGTCCCACGCGTTCCAGGGCACGTCGTCGGTCTTGTGCCTCTCGTTCAGCCTCTGAGTCGATCTCGCCCGCCTCCTCCATGGCTTCCTTGGCTGCCATCTCGTCGCGTTCCTTCTGTCGGCGGTGCACGCGGTGGTACGCCTTGCTCTTGATCTTCTTGATTCGTTTGGCTCGCTTGGCCTCCCTCTCCATTACATCTCTCTGCATGCGCCGCTTCTTGATGACCTCCTTGCGTGAGAGCAGGTTGCCTTCGTCGTCGAATTCTTTAGGCTTAGACTTGCCCTGCTTCTGCATAGATAGCCCGCTTTGATCCATAATGGACATGATGGTGGACTCGAGCTCGTTGATGGCACTCTTGGTGGTCAATGTCTGCATCTCCGTCGTGTCGAGGCCGGCCGTCGCAGAATTCTGAGGCAGGGGAAATATCAGATGATCCGCTCTCCGGTTCTGCTTCACCGTCTCCGTCCATCGGTCCAACGTCTCCTTCGTCTTCTCGTATGCCACGGCTCGGTCCTGGCGGTCTTGTTGCCTCTTCGGCAGGGGCACGTCGAGCTTCTTGGCCGCTCCAGGCCTCTTCTCCTTTGCCTCCTTGGTCATCAGCTTCACCGACCTTTTCAGAAACGGGTCGTCGATGCCGGTGAGGCCGAGATCGCCGAGCCCAATCTTTCGCTTCGAGCCTGACTGATGGGCTGCGATTTTTTCCGCTTCCTCTCCGCCGTACTCCGACACCAGTCCTCGCAAGGCCTCGAGCTTTTCGACGTCGGCCTCCTCATCTTCGTCTTCGTTCTGGGATTCGTCCGATGCTTCGGATCCGTCGTCGGCCGACTCTTCAGACCCTGTCTTCTCATCGCCTTTCGGCTCCTCGCTCTCGTCCTCTTCGAATTGGTCGAGCGCCGTGGCGAGGTCTATGGCATCCGCACCGAGCGTCTCCCCCTCCTCGTCGTCCGAATCGCCTTTGGAGTCGTCCGACTGAAGGTTCGTTAGCCTCGTACAAGATTTGCCATGGTACATCGACGCTGACCTCGTCTTTTTTCGGCTTTGATCCACGGAATGCGTAGCCCTGAAATTTGTCGCCGTCGCTTTCGCCGAACGCGTCATCACTCTCGATTTCAGAATCTTCGTGCCCCGAAGCCAGTCCCCCCATCATCCACTCATTTCCTTCGCTGTCACTTCCGTGCTCGCCATCACCCTGGCGAGCGGGTCCGGATGAGGCCTTTGACTTCTTCCTCTGGGGCTCGCCGCCATCCTCCTCCTCTTCCGTCTCGGCATCTTCATTTCTTCCGTGCTTCCGCTCGCTCTCGTAATCCAGCTGCCTCGCCCTCGGCGTCTTCGTTTGCTTCGAGGGGAAGCGTTCCTGGGCGATGCCGAACGCATCGAGTGCGTTTTTGTGCGATCTGGCCTTGGACTTTTTGCTCGTTGATTTCGCCTTCTGCGCTGCTAGCAGAGGTCGACCGTGGGCTTGTCGTCCCGGCATTTTTATTTATGTTTTGTATATGCTGTCATGAGAAAACGGGCGTCAGGCTTCGTCCAGCGTCTTGGCAAGTTTTCTGCCGTGGAGAATTTAGGCGGTGAGATTTTGACCGTGGTGTAGGGTAGGTTGTAGTCAAAGCAGCTGTGAGCAACAGGAACAATATGAACAGCAACAGAAGAGTCGGTCTTAAGATTGGTGTACTTACGAAGCGGTTGAAACAAATGGAAACCGGGCGCTGATTCAAGCGAGTCGATCAAGTCATCTATATGCCTATCTGGGAAATAACATGTACTCATCGTCAGCTGTCAAGGCATCACGGCTCTTATACAGTTCATTCTGATGGTTCATCATCCTCAGAAGAATCCCAATCAAGAACTTGAAGTAGGGTAATTGACCCAACGTCGCATAGCTCGACAGCAAGGTCTTCTTAGGCACGGTCACGCGGGTCTCGGATGTACCGACGCTCGAGGTTGAGAATAATTGATGACTAGCGATGATGCTCTTGACGTCTGTGTTGAAGCTACCTTGACACGCCTCTTCAACGGCGTGAAACGGCGTGAATTGCGGTTCAAGTCGAGCGCCGAATATCTCGGGGAAAAACCCACTGACTAGGCATCCATCCTATTCCTCGTACAACAACGAACAAACGCTTTCGGCCGGCTCACCGCCCGGATGCGAACGGAATCGTCAGGACTGCTTCGACAGTTGATAGAAAACTGAATCGATGACCTTTCCCTCCGATATCGTTCACTTGAATGGTGTCAGATGACAGACACGACGAGCTGCGTGCATGGGTGAAAAGGGCTGGCAGTCTGCGTCGGACGGCAAGTCAGCGGACTGTCAACTTTACTCATTGTCAACCGGCGACAGTCACCGGTCTTGTAAATGCCATTAGCTCACAGGTGATACCGGCTGCTGAAGATTGACAACGAGACTGTACAATCGTGAAGTAAGCCCCCGTCCGCGTTAGCAGATGATAGACAAGACCTGTGGGTTCGCCGCCGTTGACGGCGAGCTTGCTCCCTTTATTCCTATAAGAGAGGCGATCGGCTCTGCGGGCGATAATGAGGAGCAGCCGGCGCGCATATGTCCAGCAACTCCCGGCCAAGTAGCCCTCCCCCTTTCTCTGTTCCGTTCATTTTGGCGCCAGACGGTTACCCTTACTTCTGTCCCTCGTCATCAACCATGAGACTTCACGAATTGGTGGCGGTTACCTGGGCCACCTCTGTCGCGGGCCACATCTCCAAAATGGCTCGGCCGATACGACCTCACCAATGGAAGCCACTCGGCCCGCCACCCGGGTGGAACGGGCTTGTGGCGACGATAGATTTGTCGTGCCACACAGACGAAATCTTCTTCCTGAGAAAGGAGAAACAATACAACGTATCGTGGTGGCGCGACGGACGCAGCAGTGTCGAGTGCAAGAGCTGCGATCCCCGTAAGAAGAAAGCCTCTCTCAGACGCGTCCTCGGCCGGCGGTGCTACCTGGACCGCGTCTGGGGTAACCCGCTCGCCAGCTTCGACGAGCCCACGTGTCAGGTCCTTTCCGTCTCCTGTCACCATCAGGGGTTCTTCGGGTCAAAACCGCCGACGTGGAAGACGGGCATCGTGGTGCGCAACGACGAGCCGAAACATTGGACAGGACAGGTGTTGCGTCCTTCCACAGCCGTCGTCTATCGCCAGCAGTCGGGCAACGAATCGACCTTGAACCATTACCCTGGTAAGGGATGCATCGTCTTTGGCATGTTCGATTGCTCCTCTGATGCAGAGTAGCCGGATTTGATGGAAAGACTCTGATAGGTATTCGTACTTAGTTACGAAGTGTGTATGTAGATAGATAGCAATAAATGATACAAATAAACCTACTTGGCAAAATGCACTCGGGCTATTGCAATTTGAAATCGAGTGTCGTCGCAACATGTCACATGACCACCACCCAGTACAGCATCCCAAACCTACCAGTACCACGAATATTCGTATGTAGGTACGAATAGTACAATGTAGACTACCTACCTATTCGTACCTACCTCGCAGATATCTTGCCAGTAAATCCCTCCACCCACCACCATCCCAACTCACCACAATGTCCATCCTCGCCCCCAGCCTCCGCCGACTGACTATCCGGCTACCGCCCCGGACCTTCATCTGCCGCCAATGCCGCCCCGCGCCTCCCACGAACCTCGTCCAACCCGCGAGATGGCAGAGCACAGCCGGCAGAGCGAGCTTCCCCCGGAAGACGCCCAAGGCAGTGGCCTACTGGCTCTTCGGCAGCGCAGCCAGCGTCTTCGGAATCGTCGTCTTCGGTGGCCTCACCCGTCTGACCGAGTCCGGGTTCGATTCCCCCTCCCTCCCCTCCCTCCCCCCCCGAAACCTCCGGAAAACACCGGACGACTAACACGCCTCGCACAGGCTGAGCATCACCGAATGGCGGCCCGTAACCGGCTCCTTACCCCCCCTCTCCCCGGAAGACTGGATCTCCGAGTTCGACAAGTACCGCGCCTCGCCCGAGTTCAAACTCCTCAATCCGCACATGACGCTCGACGAATTCAAGCGCATTTACCTCATGGAGTGGACCCATCGTCTCTGGGGCCGCCTCATCGGCCTCACCTTCGCTCTACCCACCGTCTATCTTGTTGTACGCCGCCGCGTGAGCCCTCGCATGGCCGTTCACCTCGTCGGCATCTCGGCCCTCATCGGCTTTCAGGGCTTCATCGGCTGGTGGATGGTCCGCTCTGGTCTTCACGATGACCTCTTCGCTCCGGGCTCCCATCCGCGAGTCTCGCAGTACCGGCTCACAGCCCATCTCGCCACGGCCTTCGTCTGCTACTCGTGGATGCTCCTCTGCGGCCTCTCCATCTTACGCTCCCACCGCCTCCCCGTTGCCGCCTCCCATCCCGCCCTGGGACCTTTTCGCCGCTGCTCCGTCGCCCTCGCTGCTCTCGTCTTCCTGACCGCCATGTCCGGCGGCCTGGTGGCGGGCCTCGATGCCGGCCTCATCTACAACGAGTTCCCCCGCATGGGTCTGGGCCTGACGCCGCCGCGCGCCGAGCTGTGGGACGCCTTCTACTCCCGCCGCCACGACCGCTCCGATCTCTGGTGGCGCAACATGCTGGAGAACCCCAGCACCGTCCAGATGGACCACCGTATTCTGGCCGTCACGACGCTGTGCTGCGTTCTCGCCTTGTTTGCCTACTCTCGCACCCGTTCCGTCGCCGCCGTGCTGCCCCCCGGTGCCCGTCGTGCCGCCAACGGCCTCGTTTACCTCGTCACCTTGCAGGCTACCTTGGGCATATCGACACTCATCTACATGGTACCGATCCCGCTCGCCGCGGCTCATCAGGCCGGCAGCCTCGCCCTCCTTACCGGAGCCCTGATTCTGGCTCACCGGCTGCATGTGCCGACTTCTTCCGTCCGCATCCTCGAGCAGCGGCTGAAGAAAATGCAGCATGGGAGCTCAGTGGCTAAGACATAGATTTGGTCTAGGAAAGAAGCGGTTATGTGAAGGCTTCAGTGTCAACTCGGCCGACACGATGTTCCGCATTAAAAGCATCTCATGATGACCGCTTTCGTCTAAATTCCCATGATCATTACAACTGGATTCGCTCATCAGATATAAGGGGGGGGTAAAAAACAACAACGAAAAACTGCCGGCTGTCGCCGTCCCATCATCCAGCCATATACGGCCTACTACTTTCCCTTGGTCATCATTCTGGGTTACCTATTCCATGTACATGACGTCGCCTCGGACCGGTTGCATCAGGCCCAGGTCTGGGCCAGCCATTGGGTTCCCCTGCATCGTCATATTCATGTTGGCCATGGACCGGCTCACGGACATGGCCGATCTGCCAACGGGACCGGCAGCGCTGTTGAGCGGCATGAAGCGCATGTTCTGGGCCGTGTTCTGTGGCGGCTGGACGAGGCCGCGCGTTCTGGGCACGTCGAGCATGGGCTGCTGCGGCATCGAGGTGTGAGCTGACTTGACGGGCGAAGCATTCATGATAGCGAAGCTGTCGTCATCTTCCATCTCGGCGTCGGCGTCCTGATCGCTGGTCTCTTCTATCGACGGCGGGCCCGTGTTACTGACTGACGATGCCGTCTGGTCTCGAGTGCTGGCCGTCGACAGTCGCTTCGGAGCCGGCGTCGGCTGGGACGGCGGCGCCTTCTGGGGCGCGAGCTGCGCAGGGCTGAGCGCCGCTTGATCGAGGGCCTTTTGTGCGCTCATGCCGCCCGTCGTCGGGCGTGTCGACGCTATGACGTTCTTCCACTTCTCGATGGACTGGGTGACTATGGTGCTTAAGTCGGCTCGGCCATCGTCGAGATCCAGGGCGACGGTGCGGCCTGCCTTGACGCCTTTCTCGTAAGCGTCGGCGACGACATCGCGATCGAGGGGGACGGTGGTTGGGGGCAGCAGCCGAAACTCGTGCGGTTGCTGCTGGCGGTTCAGCTGTTCAATTTGACACTTGAGGTTGGCGTTTTCCTGTTCAAGCTTGAGACGCTGGGCTTTTAGGCTTTCGGTGTCTTTGTGCTTCCTGTCGAAGCCCCGGGCCAGCTCGAGAATCCAGAGCTCTTGCTGCCTCGGGGGCAGCAGCGACTGCCAAGCGGCATAGGCGGACTGAAGATGCTCCTCGACCTGGCGTTCGAGATTGGCGGCGGCCGCTTCGGCCCTGCCAATGGCCTCTTGGGCTTCCTTCTGGTTAGGCGAGCACGTCAGCTCCTCAGACGAGGCTGACGTGGTAGCAGCGCAGGTCAGCTTCCAAGCGCGGAACTCGTGTTGAAAATGGGCTTGAAGAGCGCCAAATTCGCGCTGGCCCGGCGTTTGAACAGACCACGAGGTCGACGTCGGGTGCTGAGTCGACGAGAAGAGCGTCGGAGGAGGACACAGGCAGCGCAAGGTGAGGGCGGGGAAGTCGAGAGATAGGGGGTCGAAGTCGAAGGGCATGGAGCTGTTGTTCTTATGGCGCCTGAGACGGCAAGACAGGTCAGCGGTCTCTCACTGGGCCTGGAAACGACAGCTGGCGTACTTTGCGGCGCGATAGGAGCTCATCAGCTCACGCAGGGCCAGCTCAGCAGCGCGGGCCGTGTCCATGGCGTCAGCCAGCTTCTGCTTGACGTCGAGATGAACCTTGTGGGACGACTGGCGGCTGACTGAGCGAGGCAGAGCCGAGGCCCGACGTGAGGAGGATTCGGGATCCCATGGGCTCTTGATGGACGAGTCCCAACGCGGGACGAGGGGAAATTTGCTTAGGGTGGAATCGACGGCATAGTAGCCGTCCTGGGGCACGGCGGCCGGAGTCTTGTGCGACTCGCTGTCGGCCACCGAAGGCTCCCTCTTGGTGGGCAGTCTCGGGGTGGTGGCGGAAGCCGAGGTCGATGCCTTTCTGGAGGCGGTCGGCCCTCTAGGATGACGCCTGGTGATGCTGCCGCGAAGCTTTCGGATCTCGTCGACGTCGTGGAGGCCATCAGGGGGCTTGGGATTTTTATCCTTGATGAAGAGGTCGAGATGACGTCCGAGCGAGGACGAGGTGAAAGCCTGGTTGCAGTACTGGCAGCACTTGTCTTTGGGTGCGCTGGGCTTGGTCGGGTGCGAGTCCGAAGCTGCTGGCTCTGCCATGACAACGATCAACCGAGGCTGGCGGTTCGGGGCGGAGAAACCGGAGGGAAGGCGAAGAGGGCATCAGCTCCTGGCGGACGGCCAAGACCCTTGAGGGAGGCCGGCCGGGGAGCAATGTGAGAGGAGAGGGGGGCAGGAGGAACGAGAACAGACGTCAGGGCGAGACGTACGGCATCAGGGGCAATGCTCTCTGGGCCGTGATAGCGAGATGAGGAGGATGAAAAATGGTCGCGTATATTGACGGCAGGAAGGTACCTACCTATCTACCTACCTATCAATCTACCTGACTACCTATCTATCTACCTACCTGTCTACCTGTCTACCTACCTACCTATCTGCCTACCTACCTGCCTACCTACTTGGCCTTTGTGTACAACAAGCACTGTACTGTATCTACTTTTAGCAGGAGTTAGGTAGGTAGGTATTCTAGGTAGAGGTAGGTAGGTAGGTGTAGGTTACGGCACATGGTGGCCCTGTCAGGAGAGGAGCAGTGTGTTGCTTCGAGGTGGTGGGATTTTCTTTTTTTCCCCTGTCCCATCTGTTGTAACTTGTCTCCCTCGTCTCCCTCTATCGTGGTGCACAAGCTCGTACAGGCTGCTGGACCTTTTTTTTTTTTTTTCCCGTCAATTATTTGGCTTGCCACTACGGATTGGCTTCATCAGGCCGCGTCTCGTTTGCTATGGAGCCCGCCTGTTCTTCCGTGTAATGGATATCCCCAACCATCTGCATGCCGTTCCTCTTCCGTCGATGCTGCTAATCTACAGCACACTTACCAGGGATCAGTAAGAGCCTCAGGGGAAAGCCAGTTCCCTCCACGGACGCACAGGTATCCTGCCGTCCGATCAGGACCCGAGGCTGGCACGATAGTTACGGAGGATACAGTACGAACTGCGGCTCGGAATAGGGGGTGATCCGGGGGTCGGAGCTAGCTTATGTACATACCTATGTATGTACGGAGTACTTCGTAGAGCAGCATGAACGAACCGATGACGGATGGTTCTCATTATTACCTACCTACCTGCATATACCTGCGTGACCACTACTGTCTACCTGATGGTGATGGCCGGAGAAGAACCATGCACAGCACAAGCTCCGCACAGAGTGCCCAAGACCCCGTATTCGCAGATAGACTTTGAGCCTTGAGAAATCTTCCGGCCCCTTGGGCGCTGCATCTTGGTAAAAGATGGCGGATTATGTATTTGTATCCCATCCATCAGACGTGTGTGTATGTATTCGTACATACATACCTGTGTATTCGTACATTGGAACATACCCCCTGTCGAGACTCGGTGCCGACGAGAGAAGAGGCTCGGCTGGTCCCGGGCCTATGTACATACATACGATGGCAACCATGCTCTTGGATGGCGGTTCTTGAGCTCCTCTTGTTCGGAAAATTTTGAAACCTTCTTCAGTTCCCCAGTCCAAGGAACTCTATCCGTCGATAATCGCCGGCGAGACTGCGGCCTTCATGTCGTTTTCCCCCAGACGCCGCTCGGCTTGCCGCTCCTGGGGCTTTTGAACTTGGCTTGGACCATAGGTATGTATGTATTCGCACATATAGACATGGATCTTGCCCCTGATTCCAGTCAACGTCGAGAAAACAAGGGTCCCGTAGCGGCCGTCCACTGCCGATAACGTGGTGCGATTCTAATACCACCGTCGTCTTCCAGGTCCGCGCGCCTGAGGCCTGCAGGCTCCATCCAGCACAGTGCATCGTGTCGATATGGAAAGTCTCACTCGCAGGCTCGCAGCCAAGAGCTCGTATTCGCACACGCCGACATGAGCGTGTCGAGTATCGATACATGGCAGCTCTTGGTTGGCGCTCGATTCACCTTCATCTTCCATCTCTCATGTTACACGTCAGCCCCCCGTCCGTCCGCATGCCAGCGTGTCTTCGGAAAGCCGGAATCGTCGCAAGGCTCGTCTCGTCTCGCAGTCGAGGCCGGCATCGGCAGCTCACGGAGATGTACGAGTACATACATATGTATGTATGTTTGTATGTGAGGCTCGAACGGGGGAACTCGAGGTTCCAAAGTCATGTCCATTATAAAAGCCGGTACAATTCCAGAGCTCTGCGACGACGATCAGCATTTCGGCCTTCAGAAGAAGCCAGTGGCGGTTCACCGTGGCTGAGAAAAGATAATCGAAATCATCCCAGGTATTCATTCGTAGGCTCGGTCCAAGTCGTCCTAGACGGTCTCTTCGTGATGCACACACACGACGTGACGGACGACGTGACGGACGCCGTGACGGATGCCGTGAAGCGGACAATTACATAAGCTGGTCACGGGACCAGGCGCGCTCGACAGCCGCCTTCGCCGTGCAAAAACACCAGCCCAGCATCGCGCCACCAAGCAACTGTCATCCTTCGCGTCCTCGACCGTCCTCGAAGCCGGTGTCTGCTCGTGAATCACTGCCAGAAAAAAATGCCTCCAGGTCTGTTCCGCCGCTACTCACCGCCTTTTGCCCTCCGCCCTTCCCCCGCCCCTCTTTGCGCTCTCTCGCTTTCTCTTGTTGTATGGAAACATTCAGAGGGTCACCTCCCCTTTGCCGCGCCCATCTCCCCCACAGAGAGAAAGTAAACCCTTAGCACCTTTCCACGCGCCTCGCTTCACTCTTTACTATGCCGCGTAAAAGACGTGTCGCTAAACGCGCTGCAGCTCTTAGCGACGACGCGGCGTCGGATGACCTCGAGCCCCGGCCAGCCGCGTCAGTGTCTGTTGAAGACGAGGAGGAAGAAGACGATGTCGCCAGCGATCCCGAACCCCCGCGAAAGACGGACTTGAAGCCAAAGACCTCGGCTACGCCTAAGGACGAGAGCGAAGAGGTCGAGGAAGACGAGGGCGACGACGACGATGAAGATCTTGGCGAGGATGAGTACGTTGGCGGCGACTTGGGAGATTTTGCGCACGGCTATTGACTCGAAGCAGATTCATCGTCGAGGCTATCAAGAAGCACATGGTAGACGCAGATGTACGTGTGCAGCCCGCTGTCGCCGACGCAACTGACTGTCCTGTAGGGCTCTCTCAAGTTTCTAGTCAAGTGGGAAGGCTATAACAAGAAGTCGGACATGACGTGGGAGCCAGAAGATAATCTTATGTAGGTTTCGGCCGTCGCCGGCGGTCCTGAGCGCGGCATCACTGACATGGTGGTGACGGCAGGGAGTCTGCGTCGGACATTCTGGCCCAGTACTACAACCAGATTGGCGGTCGCGACAGCATCTTCGAAGAGTCGCAAGTGGCATCTCGCAGCAAGAAGCGCGGGCGCGCATCGACCGGGACGCCCTCGACGACGAAGCGACCGCGGAAGAACGGGCTTCACCCAGCCGACTCGACGCCGCCAGCGAGCGCCAGGAAGTGGAGCCCGCCGGCTGGGTCTTGGGAAGACGAGATTGAGTCCATCGACGCGTGTCACGATGAGGGCAGCGGCAAGCTGGCCGTCTACCTGATCTGGAACAATGGGAAGAAGACGAAGCACGACACGACGGTCGTCTACAAGAAGTGTCCGCAAAAGGTAAAGGCGACGTCGCGAGGGCTGAGGGATACGAGGCTGACGTTGAAGCAGATGCTCCAGTTCTACGAGCGGCACATCAAGGTCATCCGCGAAGAGAACCTTGCAGCGGGCATGTAGATAGCGGAAGGGGACATTGGGGGAGGATTAAAGGATACCTAGGAGAGGGAGCGATTGGGATTTCTGCTCAGCAGATGCTTTATATGGGAAGGTCTGTCTCTCTTTTGGGGTTGAGGCTTACTGAGACGGGCTCGGTGTAAGATGGAGAGGACAGCAAGGCGAATTGGGATGCACCGTTAAAGCAGGCTCTGCTGAGAGAGATTGCGTCTTCTGTGTCTGTGTTCCATTTCGTCCCTATTGTCTTATTGTTACTCATGGATTGTGTGAATCCTGTTTGGACAAACATCCATGGTAGCCTCAGGCAGGTACAGGTAGGTAGGTACATTGGGTTACCATTCAATTCGAGTTTATCTTAACTAAGGCTCTTACTGCGGGGCAGCGATGGTGTTAAGATTTGCTATATGTAGGTGGTAGAGGAAGGTCGCCCAGCCCCCCTCCCCCGAAATGGAAGCCCAGCCTTGCGCATTTCACCACCCAAGGGGCCGCTTCTCACGGGCCGCAGCGCCCTTTTTAGCGGGCATGCAGCTGCTCCCCAGCACCAGGTGCACCAATGAAAGAGAAGAAGAAGAAGAAGAAGAAGGAGAAGAAAAAAAGGCGGGTGGCGGGGCAACGGGAGGGCTTGTTGCTTGTTGGAGAGGGGGGATGGTGTATAAAAGCGCTGGCTGGCTGCGGACGGTAGGCAATGTAGTAGTTGTCTTTTACAGATTGGACGTTGGGTATTAATCTGCTGTCGACGTTGTGTTGCTTGTTGGTGTTTTACGCGTTGCTGTTGTTGGATCAGCTGCTGTCGTTGCTTCTTGTTGCTGGGTGCTGCTTCCGACGATAATCTTGAACTGAACGAGTTTGTTGCGGCTTGCTCCTCGTCGACTCGACTCTTACGGACCTCTTCACATCATCATCAGCGCCGCAACTCCGCTCATCAGCATCCACATCCAGCTCCAACCACCAGCTCCTCACTCCCACCCCCCCCCCCAATCAACACAACACATCACACCACCACCACCACCACCACCGAAATGGTGCAGCGAAACCACGTGGTAGCCATCATCATCATCGTCATCTTCGTCATCCTCGCCCTCGTGGCCTTTGGCATCGCCAAGATGGTGACGACGGCGCGCAAAGACTTGACGGAGCATTCACTTTCGAGCGAGAGTAGTGAATCTTCGCAGGAGGATATCGTCGATGATGACTGAGGAGAAGAGGGGGGGGGGGGGGGGATTTTCTTGTTTCTCCAATCTTCGATTTGGGTTCATGTTGCGTGCCACCATGGCATTTGCGTGGGATTTACGAATGGGTGGTTGGGAAAAGGCGATTCTCGTCACGGCGATTTGGGCGCTGGGGAAAGGACTGGACATGGGCATCTGCTGGGAGCGAGCTCATCATGTATGTATATATATATATTGCCTAGGCTATGTATGGATGCATGCCACGAGCACATGTAATGTTATTCATCGAACAGCAAGACTGATGTCTTCATTCAGACGCAGTCACCATCCCTCCGCCGAATCCCCCGCCCAGCGTCGGCGTCGGCGTCGGCCGAGACCCACCCGGAGCGGCCCGCCCCCCGACCTACCCTCTCGGCTCCGAACCAGCCTCCGAGACCCGTGGGAGGCCAATTGCTGCCGCGTCGGAGAAGTCACCTGAGGGATGAAGTTGTCTTTTCTTCGCGGAGCTTCTCGCGCTGCTGACATGGGGCGCTGCGTTCAAGAAGAGTAACAGACATGGTGCCAAGGAAAAACAAGCCATCTCTATCAGGAATCACTCCCATGAGGCTCCCTCTCGCTATGAACCTGCCTGTGAAGGCTCTATCAGAGAAGTCAAGAGAAGAAAGAGCATATGCGCCGTCCTGAATCTGATGTCCAGCATCACCAACTCGTCAGCCCCTTCGCCCTGTCGAACCCTCCCCTAAGCTGACTTCCCGGCTTAACCACCTTACCCTTCAAGACGGTAAACTTGACCAGATTCTCGCAATCTTCCGGTCGGATCCTGGCCAGCCAGATACACTGCGCCGCGCCGACATCGCCCTTCTCCTGGCCCTCCTCGTTCCCCTTCCACCCATCAGTATCGCCATCGTCATCGTCATCCAGCCCAAAGGCATCCGGCCGTCGGTACACCATTACATTGGCCGAATACTTGTGTCCACCAACATGGCTTATGAAGTAAATCGCCACGCCCCCTGGCCTCTCATCATCCAGATCGCGAGTCAGCCCTAGGGGCCGAAGATGTCTCTCCAGCTCGCGTCGTAAGAGAGGCGCGCTCTGACCGCACCGCGCGTCGCGCGTCCGCTGGCTACACAGCAGGATGACGGCCGCGTGCGGGCAGCGGGCCGTCAGCAGCGGAGGTTCCGCGTCCGGGGCGGAGGGCAGTGGCGTCCAGGGTTCGAGGCAGGATGCCGTCGTCGGCGCGGTCGAGACGATGGTTTCGAGAAGCGTAGGCACGTTGCTGGGCTGGACGTTGCGCACCAGCACCATGGCTGGGAGGAGGAGCACCGTCGTCGGCGACGCGTAACCTCGGCCGTCGTCGTGTCCGGTTGGGAGGTTGGATGCCGATAGCATGAGGCGCTGGCCGTGTCTCCTTGATCAGTCCGGCTTCTCTATAGGTAGGCAGGTAGGGCAGCACAGCATCTCACCCCGTTCTCTGGCGCCTCAGCCCTGCCAACCGCCTCCATAACACTGCCCACCTCGTCCGTCACATCGCGCACCCAGTCCGTCTTGCCCGTGCCGACGATCAGATGCGTTCCCCAACCCTTGACATGGCCGTATAGCTCGTCTTCGGTGTCGATCTTGAAGCCGGACGGGAAGCGGATTGTGCAGGACGCGCAGTCGTGTAGACACTCATCGCCGTCTGTGGCCGCGTCCGTGGCAGGGAAGAGCTGCGTCGCTGTCGTCGTCGTCGTCGTCGTCGTCGTGGTGCCTTTGATGCCCAAGACGGACGACATGAGCGACCGCAGCGAGCCGGCCATCTTTTGCTTGGCCCGCATTGACGGGGATTATCTGTATGTATGTGTGTATGTGTGTATGTGTGTATTCGTCCTTGGTCTGTTATTGTATGGTGGTATGAAAGTATAGGAAGTGAAAAAGATGGCTTCGAGACTGTCCGCGCTCCTTGGTCGCCGTCGTTGACTGACCCTCTTTATCAGATCCGAAACAGATTCTCGGCCCCGATGCGCCGAGCCAGGTCCGAGCACCGCTTATCAGATCTCACCCCTGTGGCTGGTAGCTCCGACAGCGCCGAGCGTCGTCGCGGGCGTCATTTTTCCCTCAGAAAGGAGAGTAGACCGCAACGAGGTAGGTAGGTATATTCGGAAGCCACACACGGCGCTGTACAGTACGTACGCAATAGTCGGTTGCCTCTGCTGGGAACTTTTCGTTGGCCCACGAGCCTCTTCGCCGTCCTCCGGGACTGCCGGAGCGAAAGCAGTAAGAGCTGGCGACGGTCAACAGCGTACCGCAACCGCCGTTTGGCAGAGAAGCAGGCGGACAGGCCACGATAGCTTCAATGATAGAAGACCCTCCTCTCCTGCCTGCTGCGACCTCCGACACTGACTTTGAGAGACTGGTCACGTGGATGGACTAGCCCTAGGTACTACCACTGACCAGATACACCTAGATTACTAAGAACCTATGTAGGTAGGTAGGCAGGCTCTCGGGGTCCTGATCCCCTCTCTGGCACTGCCTAGCCGAGTTCAGCCACCATGCCCGAGCATCATCGCACGACACTCTGACACTCCCGTCATGTCGCCCACGCTACGAAGTGCGTATTCGTACATGATGTATATATGGCAACTACCCATGTAGGCATGTACACACTACCAGGGAATCGCGATAATTTTTTCTTGCCCGGGTCCAACTTGAGCGCTCGCCAAGGCATTGTTGGAATCCTGCCTCACACTCGTTGGTGTATGTATGTATGCAAAGTCATCCTTGCGCTTGCGAGCAACACGGCACAAGCACAGCCACCATCTTGGCCTGGGCTGAGCCAACCGCTCGGCTTTGCAACGGCCGAGTCCCGAGCTCGCGGGCAAGTCGGCGGATCAACAAGGCCGTAACCGACCTTGGCGTCTGGCATCGCCGCTCGAGCACGGACCCTGGTGTTTGCTGCTGGCAGCTGCTGATCATGTTGGCGGGGCAGCTGTTCTGTCGACTACCTACCTACCCTATGTATGTATGTATGTACTATGAACCTATGGATTTGACAATGATCACCGAGGAACAGTAGGATGAAGGCCAGTCTAGATAGACCCACTGTATTTTTTTTCCTCTCTCTCTCTTTTTTTTTTTTTTGTTTGGGTACTTTCGTATGTACATGTGTATGTACGGGTACCATCCATTCTTCATCACAGCCAAGGCCGAACCAAGATCAGACCCCTGTTCACGTTTTAGCAGGGAAGCGTTTCGAATCGGCTCGCGTGGGATGTCTTGCTTAGCTCAGACGGAACTGCATGTACTCGGTACGTCAAGGCACCCGTCTTACCATCACGATACAAAGTCACTCTACGCGCTGTTGCAAACTTTCCGCTCCGCCCCGCCCCGCCGTCTTTTTTTGGGCAGCTTACGCGTCCTCCCTCCACAAGCTGTTAAGGCATGCACCCCTTGCCGCTGAGCCGCCTATCGAGGGGCGTCCATTCAAGTTGGGCCGTTTTCCCTCTTACCAACACGCCTCTCTCCATCATCATCATCATCATCATCATCATCATCATCATCATCATCACCACCTCCACCACCACCACCACCATCATCACTAGACAAGATAGCTCTCGGGCCTCTCCTCTATTCCATTTATCGTTTTAGTTCGCATCCATCACCTCCATACTCTGTTCTCTCTCTTCACCACCCGAACCGACCGCTCGCTCCTTTCCGCCTGTCGCCATGTCGGCGACAACAAATGTCGATCTCGACGCCCTCCTCGACCTGTCCGAGTTCGACAACAACTATAACTCGCCTCCCCTCTCCCCCTCCACCACGGCAAAGTCCGCCGCCTATTCGAGCCCCGTCTCCGTCTCCGTTCCTACTCCGGGCCTCTCCGCCTCGACCCCGCAAACCCTCAGCGGACCCAGCCATAAGTATGACCTCTACCGCCAGCAGACGGGCCTCGTCCCGGGCGCCATCGCCAACACCATGGCCGTGAACCAGTCTTCCAACGCTGGCTATCAGGACTTTGCCAGCCTGGCCTACCTCTCCTTGCCCGAGGAACAAGCCTTCAACTTTAACACTTCGCCCGCGCAGCCCTCGATGGACCTAGACTTTTGTCCTGCCGCCGACCAACTCTACAGCAACACCGTCAACCCCAGCAACATCGAGAACGACTCCGGCTCCGGCCTTGCTTCTCCGGCCTCCACCTCCGGCAGCGTCGGTCGCCTCTGGCCCGGCGCTCACTCGCATGCCGCTCTCGTCAAGGCTCAGGCCCAGCAGGCTCAGCAGCAGGCTCAACAACACGCTCAACAACACGCTCAACAACAGCAGCAGCAGCAGCAGCGCGGTCTCGCCCAGTCAAAGTCTCGCGGCAAGTCTCCCCGACCAACCGACCCCCTCGTCGAGCAAAAGATCGCCCAGGTGCTCAACTCGATGCGCGCCACGCCTTCGGCCCCCGAGCCGCCCGGTCGGGCCCATCATTCCAACCTGCCCCGTTCTAGGAAAGATGAAGACGACATGGACGAGGACGAACGTCTCCTGGCTAGCGAAGAGGGCAAGAAGCTCAGCAGTAAAGAACGGAGACAGCTTCGTAACAAGGTCTCGGCCCGCGCCTTTCGGTCGAGGAGAAAAGGTTCGTCCTACCCCGTTCACACATCTCCGTGACAAGCTGACTGACTTTTGCGCACGCAACAGAATACATCTCACAGCTCGAGGCGGAAATCGCAATCAAGGTCAATGAGAACGGCCATCTCCGGTCAAAAAATTGCGCCCTGATGGAGGAAAACAAGCGGCTCGCCGACTTGACACGCATGCTCCTCTCCTCTGCTTCCTTTTCCAACTTCCTCGACCACCTGAGCACCAACCCGCAAGCGACGCAGGTCAAGATGGAGCCCCAGCACCAGCAGCCGCCTCCGTCGCACGTCCCCAAGGACGTCAACCCCAACAGCGGCCAGCAAGCGCACCAGCACCAAATCGGCATGGCCATGATCCCCGAGCAGACCATGGACATGTCCATGCTCAGCCTCGACAGCGCCGCCGCCTACAACTTCCAGCCGCAGGTCTTTGTCGTCGACACGCCTGAGCCGCCCTTCGCCGTCGACGTCTCGGTCCTGTCGGGCAAGACGACGACGGCCGCCCGAGACGAGGATCCGGCCCAGTCAGACCAAGACGGCAAGGTCGTCGTCATCCATCCCGCCTTGGACCGGCCGAAAGATGATACCGACGAGGCCTCGGAGCGAGAAGCGGTCGACGACGAGTTCGAACGCGATCCAGACTATGCACTCTTCCACACCGAGTCTCCCCCCCCCCGGTCCGCCGCGACCAGTCCCGAGCCCGTCGAAGAAGACGGCCCCGACATATCGGGCGATGCGACTCCATCCCGGCCCGCAGACGAGGAACCTCAAGAGGTGATGGCAGCGCAGGCCGCGTCCCGCGTCAGGCGCATCCGTGCCGAGCTCGAGCCCCTAATCTCCAGACTGGAGCTCTTGACGACCGACTTGTAGCTAATTCATCAGACAAGCCAGCCAATCAGCCTACATATCTTTTTTTCTTGTTCATTCATCATCCGTTTCTGACATCCTATATTCCTTTAAAGCCACCTCTCCTCAGCCACCACCACCACCACCACCTCCTCCACTTATTCCCCATCCTTCTTTCTCACGACCGGCTTTATCATTTACTTTTTTTTTTTTCTTTATTTAATTCAGTAGGCATGGCGGGCTATTTCTCCAAGGCGCGCATAGTCATCTATCTGAGGGGGGGTTTGGGAAGCGCGCAGCAAAGTCCCGAGGTCGGCAAATCTCGGGTTTTGGTGAATGAGAAGTCGAGCGTAAACATCGGTACAGTCTGTGGGAAGGATGTTTACGTCAGTGATGAATAGAGTGGTGATGAATGAGAGACTCGTTCCGAATGCCATCATGACGCAACGTCCCAAGCCTCCAAACACATGCTGTGTGTGATTGATCATGAACAATGACTTCATCTACAACAACATCATCTTCACACCTTCATAGCCTCGCGCGACAGCCACTCACGCCATTCATCGTAGAGAGCCGCGTACAGACGCCCTCCCTCGTCCAGCTTCGTCGATACCTACATCCAGACCTCACTCCAGCCAACACGCGAGCCCAGCCACCTTCAGGCCAGCGATAAACGACGCGAACAGCCTCACTCTTCGTCCTCGTCCCCGACATGAATACGATCCTACTCAAAAAGATGATGGATGACCGCCGAGATGATGAAAGACAACAGGAGATAACGAGAGCCGTGCAACGCCTGCAAATGATACACGCTCCGCCAATGTCCAACCAAAATCAAGCCCGGGTTAAGGCGTGGGGAGCCAACAATGTCCCCTCCGCCGTCCGTGGCTGCTTGCTATCTGATGTACACGACAGCCCCGGAACGCCCGTCAAATTCAGCACGCGGCTATAGAGTAAAGTACTAGGAGGTAGACGAGGGAGGAAGAAAGGGAGGAAGAAAAAGGAAGGCTTGTGAGTTTTTACCCGTAGATACCTAGTAATCCAGGATACTTCACGATGAGTTCGACGGAAGACTGCGGGGCGCCACATCGCCGCTTCGACGGCGGACAATCTGCTGCTGCTGCTGCTGCTGCTCTTTGCTGTTGGCTTCGGCAATCATCTGCTGCTTCTTCGTCACCGAGGCGAGCCTCGTGGTGATCATCTTAATCACTGCTCGACCATCAAACATTAGTTCTGCTCGTCTTCCATCTTCACACAAGCAAGAGGGTAGGTAGACTCACTCTTCCGCACGTGCGCCTCCTCGTCCGTGTCGAGGTCGCCTCCCGGGCCGGCACCATCCGAGGGACTCCCACGCGCCGGCTCCTTGCCGTTGAGCAGCCTCCTGCCCGTGGCATCGTCGTCGCCCTCCAGGACGGCCTCGAGCATGCGGACGGCCGTCACGTACGAAATCTTGCAGCCGGCAAGGTTGTCATTCGTCACCTCGTCGATGGCGGCTGCCCGGCTCATCTCGAGCGCACGATCGTACATGAGCTTCTCGGCGCTGATGCCCGGCGTCAAGTAGACGTGCTTGACGGCCGAGTCATCCAGCCCGTTCCGGTTGAGCGGATGGCCGGCGTGGTCGTCGGGCAGCAGCTTTTGTGCCTCGGTCAGCTTCAGGCGCACAATCTCCGACTTCTCCAGCACTTCGTTGAAGCGCTGTCGCACCCACTGCACGATGGCGTTGATCTTGTGCGCCACCTGCTCCGACACGGCGGCCGAGACGCCGCTGGCCATCGCGCCCCGGCTCTTCTTGGACCACCAGACGCTGGCGATATCCATGGCCCGCGCCAGCAGCGTCAGCGACTTGACGTACAACACCAGCGCCTCCTCCGAAAGAGCCACTGTGGCTTCCACCGTCAAACCCCCCTCGTCATCTGTCAGCTGCTCGGCCGAGACGCCACCCAGTCCGCGGTCGGTCGACGGCGCCATGGGCACCAGCTGCTTGTACTTGACCTCGGCGAAGCCATAGACGCAGTCGCTTCTCTCGGCGTACTCCTCCATGGCCTCGCGCGCCCGCACGTCCTCGTCGACGCTCTGGCAGCTCCGGCCGTCACCCAGCAGGCCGACGGGGGCTACCGGCGTCGGGTAGGTCGGGAACGGCTGATACATGGGGGGAGAGTGGCTTTTTGCGCTCCTTACCGGAGCCATCTTGAAGCCGAACAGCCGGAGGCTCGCGTCCTGGATGGCCTTTGTGATGGCACTCGCGCTCGACGTCGAGCCGGGACTCGCCGAGAGCGGAGGCTTGTCGTACGAGGCCCGACGGTCTTGGAACGGCCGATTGTGGGCCACCAGCGCCGTCTGTGACGCCGGCGTCGGCACGGCGCCCGTCGGCGACATGGGAGCCGTGCAGCGTCGCGTCAGCTGGACAGCTCTGTGGCTCCCGGGACTGAGCGACGTCATGCGCTCGTTGGCCGCGAGCTCGTCGGCGAGGGCGTTGACCTCGACGTGTCTCCTCTCGACAACGACATAGTCGCGCTCGAACATGACATCCTGTGCCGCCTTGTCCTCTTCCGCAGTCTGCTGGTAGCCCGGGCCCGCGCGGGGCCTCCGCGCTTCGGCCGCTGCCGAAAGGGCCTGGGCCGCCATCTGATCACGGGACGACCTCGGAGTCAGCTGGCCGTAAGTGGGAGCCGTGGCGGCGTGGTGAGGATGGGGGCGCTGGATGCCCAGGCCCTGCGACACGTCACGGGGCGAGCCGCTGGCGCCGGTGCCCCTGCGCAACCGACCGCCGTCGCCGTAGCTATCCGACTGCGGGGACCGGGGAGACCTCGAGTGGCCGCCTCCGGACACAGGGGTCACGTGGCGCGACGATCGAGGCTGAGGTGACGACGACAGCGGCTCACCCTGGGCTATCGTCTCGAGTTCGCGCCGGGCGGGTTTGGGAACGTCGTCCTCGACCAGATTGGGGATGTCCTCAGTGACGACGGTCTGGACGAAGAACATCTCAAACGACATTCTCTCGGGCGGATGCTTTTTGAGGAGGGCGCGGACGAGCGTCTTCATGTCGGGGCTAACATTGACCTCGCGCGGGAATTTGATGACGTCGTCAGCAGCTTCAATCTTGCGCAACAGCTCGACGTGGTTCCTGGCGCGGAAAGGGGGCCGGCCGACGATCATCTCGTACAAGACGGTGCCAACGGACCACAAGTCGGCCTTGGCGTCGTAACGTTCATAGCGTAGTATCTCGGGAGCCATGTACAGAGGCGATCCGCACAGGGTGTCGGCCAGTGACGTCGACGGCAGGACGCGGGCGAAACCGAAGTCGGCGAGCTTGAGCATGGGTAGCGAAATCAGGCCGGCGACGGGAATGAGCGAGTCCTGGCTGGCCGACATGATGTGAAAAGGACGCTGGCTGCGGAAGGCCTGCGACGGGAGTAGAAGGAGGTTTTGCGGCTTGACGTCGCGGTGAACGTAGTTATGGCTCCGAAGGAACTGGAGGGCGCTGCTCAACTGCTTGAGGAAGTGGCGGATGACGACTTCGTGGAGGCCCGAGTTGGGAGCGACGGGATACTTGCGGGCCATGTCGTGCGTAGCCGGGTGGGTTAGGAGCTTATCGCGCTTCTTGATGAGGAGGGAGAGGTCACCAAGCTCGCAGTATTCCATGATGAGGTTGATGTGGGTAGGCGACTCGATGCAGTCATGGAGGGCCACGACGTGCGGATGTAGGAGAGCCTTGAGGATCTGAATCTCGCACTGCAGGTTGTCCCTGAGCCTCTTGTTGAGGCGACCGATTTCGACCGACTTGATGGCGACAGCCGCCTTGGTCTCCTGTTGACGTTAGCGAACCAGGAGCATGAGAGGGGGGAAGAGGGGAAGGACGGAGACGAACATTATGCCAGCCCATGTAGACCTGGGCGAAGCTGCCCTTGCCAATCTCCCTGTCAATGGCAAACTGGCCGATGTACCGGCCCGTGGACCTGCGGGAGGAAGAAGACGACGGCCCATCGTGTCGACTCGCCATGGCTTCCCGGCTCAGGCGACGACGGCGAGAGAGACGAGCCGGGAGTAAGGAGGGGAGCTATAATATGCTCAAGGCAGGGGCGGCGGTTCGAGTCGTCATGTAGACGACGTCGTCCGATGGCGTGTGACTGTCGAGACGGATCGAACCAGGAGTCGTTAGAATGACGAAGCAGGAAGAAGAAAATGGGGGGAGAGAGAGAGGATTCAAGAAATGTTTGACGACGACAAGGCAGCAGGATGAGCAGCCGAGTCTCGAAATAGAGTCGAGGCCAACGAAGAAGCGGGTCGGTATCCGATAGGTCGGGAAGGTATGTAGGTAGGCGGAACGAAAGGAGCTGCAAGACGGGACGACAAGTCAGCAGGCGACGGAGTCGAGAAGGATGAAAAGGTGCAGAGCTTTTTCGTATGAGTCTGCGATGTCCGGGTGGCAGCAGGGGGTGACTAACAACAGCCGGCCGAGTGAGACAAAGCGGACGGCTAAAGGTATCGTATCGACAAGAGCGAGAGGCTAGAGCCAGGCGGGAGCGGCAGGGGGACGGTTGCGGGGGAGGGGGAGGGATCTTGTGTCAGTTGAGGTAGACAACAGGCGAGTGACTCTTCTGATTTTTTGATTTTTTTGATTTTTTTTATATTTTTATAGGTCGGTGTCGACGGATGACGTCGCGGGGAATCTTTGAGCCGGGCGAAGCAAGGCGAACGAGAGAGAGAGAGAGAGAGAGAAAGAGAGACAAGGAGGGAAGAGAAGAAGGGCGAGGCGGCGAGGCGGCGAGGCGGCAGGGGCCTACCCCAAGGTAGCTCGGAACGATAGCCGTGCAGAGATAAGGGAGATAGACTAGAGTCCGAGAGAGCGAGGAGAGGAAGAGAGAGAGAGAGCGGAAGAAGAGAGAGGAAGAGAGGGAGAAGGGCGGCAGAATTCGGTCGCGTGAGAGGAGAAGAGGCGTCACCGTCTGAAGCGGCAGGCGGTCGATCCGATGGGGAATAGGTCGAGAGGCGGGGACCCACAGGGGACTCTCTTGTGTGTCTGGTAGCGATATTCGTACCAGGTATCCATCCGCTGGGCGGCCTGGAAATTGTGTTTTTTTCTTGCTTGTCGTCGTTGGGTGGATTTCCTTCCTTCTGCCTTGTTGGATTGGGGTAGGGCGCGTCTTCCTTCGTCGTCGAATTGTTCACTGCCGCACGAGAAGATGGGTCTGGACCACAGCAAGATGAAAATAAAATAGAAAATAGCAGCGTGCGAATAGGAAAAGAGGAGAACCTCCAGATACATACTAGATAGGTAGGGACGTACACACACCTACCACAGGTAGGTACCTACCGGCAGCCTGTACATACATAGGTACCTGGTAGGTAGGTGAATGACGACGACCACCACCACCACCACTACCACCACCACCACCACCACCACCATCACCACCACAATGCTCTAACCTTTAAATTCTGACGACGACCACGTACCTACTACATACATACACACATACCTACCTACCTACCTACCTACAGATCCCCCTCCCTCCGCCAGGCTACCAGATCCTATGGGAGCTTGACGGCGCACGCCCCCTCTCCCGGCGCCATGTACCCTCGACGCAAGTCCCGCACTAACGGAGCCGGCGGTCGCCCTCTCCGGCAACGCCCCTACTCCAGGTACCGCTCGGCATGGACGCCCCGTTGGCCTGGTACTTCGGATCGCGGGTAGCGGGTAGCGGGGGGCTCAGCTGAGGCGATGGGCGGGAGGCCCGTGAGACGCGCTGGTGACGTGCCGGTAGCATCTGCTAGAGCCTGTACGTACTAAGGTAGGTAGGAAGGTCCCCAGGTGCATCAGTACCTAGATGGGAACCCAGCCTGCTACCTATGTAGGTACCCAGTCTGCTACCACCTAGAGGGAGGCAAACGCCTTCGTCCCTGCGCACGCAAGCGATGACGGGCTGACTTTTGGCTGATGGATGGCCTCTTCCGCCCTGCCGATGCGCGCGTGCCTGGCCGGGAGCTTCCATGTACATGTGTGCCAAGTACGAATACAAATACGTCCTCCCTATTCTTGTACCGTAGGTATCCATCATGAGCGTGCGAGCAATACCGCCTCGATAGCATCACAGCATGGCATCATGCATGCAGCGATCCGTGGTACTTACCTAGGCATGTACCTACGCACCGAGACCATGTGAACCCTGGACTGCCGGAGGGCATCAGCACGAGACCGAAGCCTGAGTCAACTGCTAGCACAAGGCAAGTTTGCCATCCCACAACCTACATACATACATACGATCGATACATACATACACACGAATATTCGTACCTAACTAAACGCTCTTTGTCGTCATCACCGCTCTCCGCCCCCGCCCTTTTTCTTTTTCTGCATTGTTACCGCGTCAAACAGGCGACAATCGAGTTGGTTTCCAGGACAGGAGAGAAAAGGAAAAGAGCACCCCGTCTCGATCCGCCGATCCTTGCGGACATTGTCTCTTTCGCCCCGGATATCCATGAGAAATCGAAAGAGAAGGAGAACGGGAAAGCAGGGGGGTCCGGAGACCCAAGAGTCCGGCCCGCAAAGGACTCCCGAAAACCGCCGGGGGTATCTGTGATGCGATCAGGGAAAAAAAAAAAAATTGCAGCTCTCTGACAATCTCAACAAGACGCAGAAATGAGTAAAAAAGAAAGGCCACGCCGTGATCCGCAACATTCCCACAGGTTAGTGGGCTGCGGCCTTTGCCGTCTCGGGCAGCTCCTTGACCGCCTCGGCAATGATCTTGAGTCCCTTGCGAATCTCCGTCTCGGTGATGACGAGCGGAGGAGCGAAGCGGATGATGTCACCGTGAGTCGGCTTGGCCTGCCAGCGGTTCCGTCAGTCATCGATCGTCGAGACAAGTTGTTAGATAGCACTCACCAAGAGACCCTTCTTCTTCAGGAGCAAGCATAGATCCCAAGCGGTGCGTCCAGCAGCGGCCTTTTCGTCAATGACGACGGCGTTGAGAAGCCCCTTGCCCCGAATCTCCTTGATGACGGGGCTCTTGAGCGCAGCCAGCCCGTCGCGAAAGACGTCGCCCAGCCGTCGAGCGTTGGTGATCATGTCCTCCTCCTCGATGAGCTCCAGCGCGCGGATCGAAACGGCACACCCCAAAGGGTTCCCTCCGTAGGTAGAGCCATGCGTGCCCGGCTCGACGACAAGCATCACGTCCTTGCTGCTCAGCACGGCGCTGACGGGATACATGCCTCCCGAGATGGCCTTTCCCAGCGTCACCATGTCGGGCTTGATGCCGGACCACTCGGAACAGAGCATACGGCCCGTGCGGCCGATACCCGTCTGCACCTCGTCGCAGATGAGTAGAACATTGTGCTTCTTGCATAGCGCGTGCACTCGCGGCAGGTAATCATCATCCGGCACCACAACGCCAGCCTCGCCCTGGATGGGTTCAACCAAAAAGGCAGCCGTCGTCTTGCCATGAGCTTCGAGCACCTCGCGCACGTCGTCGACGTTGTTGAAGCGGATCGACTTGCCAGTCGACGGGCACGAGGCACCCAGACCGGGCACGTAGGGACCGTAATTGGCCTTGGACTCGGAGTCGGTCGAGAGCGTAATCGCCGTCATCTGCGTTTCCTCGACTTCAGCACCCATCTCATCCCACACGAACCAACGAGCAAACGAACCGATCGACCGTGAAAGTTGTCGGTCACGCAAAAGACGAGAGCCTTGTCCTGCTCAACGCCCTTGACCTTGTACGCCCACTTACGAGCAATCTTGACCGCCGTCTCAACAGCCTCGACGCCCGTATTCATGGGCAGCACCATGTCATAGCCGAAAACATGGTGCATCTTCTCGGCCCACCGAGGGAAAACATCATTGTGAAAAGCGCGCGAGCTGAGCGTCAAACGCCCAGCCTGATCAGCGAGAGCCTTGACAAGCTCCGGGTGGCAATGCCCCTGGTTAACAGCGCTGTAGGCAGACAAAAAGTCGAGATAGTGACGACCCTCCGGATCCCAGACATCAACACCCTTGGCGCGGGAGAAGACGACGGGAAGCGGATGGTAGTTGTGCGCCGCGAGATCCTTCTCCGTTGCGATGGCAGCGGTCGACGAGCCGGCGTGGAAGCGGGAGACGGCTTCGGGACCGGAGGAGACGTCATTTGCGTGAGGAGCCATGGCGAAATATCCGGATGAAGCGGGATACTTTTTTTTTTACGGGGGAAACAGAGAAGAAAGGAAGAAGAAGTAGAATAGCAGTTCCAGAGTTGTGGGTTGCGTGTCTAGCGCACGTGAAAGGTTATGATGTGTATGTATGTGTGTATGTAGGTAGGTTGGAAACCGGTCAAGGAGAAGCCCAGAAGCCCTCTCGCTGCCACGTAGTCAGCACCCGGACAACCGGCCCGAACGCCAACCAGCAGACAGGCCAACGACCACAGACTGGAACCAAACACTCAACTCACCAACAGTCGTCAGTTTAAGGTTGGCCTGCCTTTTTCGGCGCAAGAAGCTGACGGACGGGTGCAACAGGCGGTGGGAAAGGGGAAACAAGCCCCCGACTTACGCAACCTCCCCCTTATATGTATCATCAATTTCATGTACATACGTACATTACACATGTGTATGTACATACGTATATTTATTTATCTCTTCAAGATCCCTTACATACCAAGAGACCGGCATGCGGAGCCCGTTTGAATGCTAGACGCTAACAGGTAAGTGACAAGGCCAGACAACACCCGGCCCGTCGCCCATAATGCCCCCCTTGGCCGGTGGCCAATGGGCTCCAGGACTATTACGTAGGTATGCATGTATCTCCAGATCAGCAGATGGCGTCGCACCGCATCAACCTCTTTGTTTGCCCAGATAAGCAAGCCGTCGTCCGACGGGATGCCACACACCTTACATACATACAACACATACCGGATATCCTCGGCCATGCTACCCTGCTACCCTGCAGCCCGGCCTTGGCACGTGGCCACACCATCCCAGCGCCCGACCCGCCTACCCTGCACCCCCCCTTCCCAACCTTTGAGCCGTGAGCCGAACCTCCGTCACACGACCGATGGCCCCGTCTCCGGCCGTCCCCACCAAGAGACAGCCAGCCGGCAGACCGATGGCCGACCGCCTGACCCGTGACCGCAGGGCTGTTCTCGTCGCCCTCGTCGTCATCCGCCTCGTCAACGCCTGGTCCATCGCCACCTTTTTCCAGCCCGATGAGTTCTTCCAGGCTCTCGAGCCCGCCTGGGACCTCGCCTTTGGGACTGCCACCCGTCCCTGGCTCACCTGGGTAAGGCCGTCTCCCGTGTGAAAAGATTCAATGAACTAAGGCGAAGCTTCATGTAGGAATGGAATCATCAGCTGAGAAGCTCGCTTCATCCCGCCCTCTTCGCTCTCGCCTACCTCGTCGCCGAAACCCTCTCGTCATGGCTCCCCATCAGCCTCACCTCCCGCACCGCCATCATCATGGCCGCCCCGAAGCTTCTGCAAGCAATATTCGCCGCCCTGGGCGACTGGTACACCTGGCAGCTCGCCGTCACCATCTACGGCCGTGAAAGCACCGCCTCCCTCTCCGTCGTACGCTCTCCTCTCGCTCGTCCAACCCGCTACCGAACATCTGACACCCCCCCCCCCCCCCTACGCAGCTCCTCCTTCAGATCTTCAGCCCATGGCAATGGTACGTCTCGACCCGGACCTTTTCCAACTCGTTCGAGACGACCCTCACCGCCATGGCCCTCTACTACTGGCAATGGAAGCTCCTCGCCCCAGCCGTCCGCGCCAAGGAAAACACCAAGCCAAGGCCGGACATCCTCGGCCCTCGATCCAGGCGCCGCGCCGCCCTCTGCCTCGCCGCCCTCGCCGTCGTCCTCCGTCCAACAAACGTACTCATCTGGGCCACCATCATCGCCATGACCCTCACGAGGCTCACCCTCAGCGGGCCCTCCCCCCTGACGCGATCCTCCATCCTCGCCCTCGGCGGCGATGCCGTCCTTTGCGGTGGTGCCGTCCTCGCCATCTCCCTCGTCTCGGACCGTCTCTACTTCGGCTCCTGGACTTTCCCGCCTCTCCATTGGCTTCGCTTCAACATCTCGCACTCGCTCGCCGTCTTCTACGGCCGCAACCCGTGGCATTACTACCTCGTCCAGGCCTTACCGCTCCTCTGCACCACCAGCCTCCCCTTTGCCCTCCACGGTCTCGTCAGCCCGACCCCATCCGCTTCAACCCCCATCGACCGCCCCGACATGCTGAGACCGCTATCAGCCACCGTCTTCGTCACCATCGCCGTCCTCTCCCTCGTCTCCCACAAAGAGGTCCGCTTCGTATACCCCTCCTCCCCGCCCTCAACATCCTCGCCGCCCCACGAGCAGCCTCCTTCTTCTCCTCCGTCTCGCCACCCTCTCCCCGTCGTCGGCTCCGTCACCGGCCTTACCTCGTCGCCGGCCTCGGCCTCAACCTCTGTCTGGCCGGCTACCTCAGTCTCATCCACCAGTCAGCCCCCCTGGCCGTCATGGCTCACCTCCGCCACCAGTACGAGCGCCTCCACCCCTTGACGCCCATCTCGCCCCCCGTGCCCCCCCTCCATCACCGGCGACACAACCAACGAGCTCTTCGCCCTCTTCCTCATGCCCTGCCACTCCACCCCCTGGCGCTCCCACCTCGTCCACGCCAACCTCATCGGCTACGCCCTCTCTTGCGACCCCCCCCTACACACTCTCCCCGGTTCAGCCGAGAGGGCATCCTACCGCGACGAGGCAGACCGCTTCTACGACGATCCGCCACGCTTTCTGCGTGAAGAGCTCTTCGCCTCGGGCCGTCATCCCGCCCTCCCGGCACCGCGCTACATCGTCGTCTTCGAGGCCCTTGTTCCCGTCGTGCGGCGCTTTCTGTTCGACACGGACGAGGGTCGTCGTCTAGGCGCCATGAAGCTGACCGTCGTCTGGGAGGGCTTCAATGGCTTCTTTGCCGAGGATGGGCGGCGGGCAGGTAAGATGATGGTGTTGGATACGGGTATATACCTCGACGAGCCCGTCCAAGGCAGGTAGACAGATGCCTTGTAGAGCAAGAAGTCGGTAACAGCGCCGCAGACGTACAAACATTCACTTATGCAATCGTATGAGAACAGCCCGTCGCAAAAAATCATCATACTTCAACGTGGGCGACACTCTCGTCGTCGCCCTGGACTATCTCCCAACTCCCTACATTACACGAAGAACAGACAAGAAGAAGAGCGTCAAGAGACCAGCGTCGGAACAGCCGACGCCCCATCGGCGAGAAGAAACAGAGACCATGGATTCCGAAAATCAGAGAGAAAAGCGTGAAAAAAAAAAAAAAAAGGAACGGGCAAATATTAACAAAAAAAGAAGAGGCCTAGAGGCGGTCTAGTCGCCAGCCGACAACACAGCACCAAGGGACAAGAAGACCGTCATCGGATGAGAGACCCGAATTCCAAGAAGTAGTAAAAGAAAAGCAAAATCGACGCGCACTCAACGCCTGCGATGGGTATTCTCGCTTTCCGGCAATGACGCAACTGGCACGAATCATCAAAACAACCGAGGCCGACCTTGTCGCGTTTGCGAGTGCCCGTGTGCTGGGTCGCGAGGGACCGCCTCAGCTGCGTTTACGCTGCTCCGTCTGGGCTTGTGCGTCCATCGTCTGCGAGGTGTCGGTACGGGGCTTTGTGCCCCTGAGCTCTTCCGTCGTGGTCGGGCTCGAAGCCAGAGCCTCGGCAAGTGTCTCAGTCTTGGGGGGCGCAGCGGCCGTCGTCTCTGCCTTGTGAGGCGCCCCAGCCGATCGCTCGCCTAGATTCCCCCTCGGTGACGACGCTCGCCTCCCCCTCCGGGCCGACGCCTCTCTGTTGTCTTCGGCCTTGTCCCGCTTCAGGTCGACGCTCTTGCCGCGCGAGGCCTGACGCTCGGTCGAGGGAGACTTGTTGCGTCTGTGCTCGGCGCTCTCCTTGGCCTCGCGATACTTGCTCCTAATCCAGCCCAAGGGTCCCTTGGCGTCCTCCTTGGTCGTCTCGTGGCCGCCTTGGCCCTCGACACTGGCCAGCGTCGTCGGCTCCGAGCTGTCGTTTGTGCCGCTATCGCGCTGCTTGCTCGCTCCGCTACCGATGGACGTGTTGCTAATCTCTGCCTTGTCGTTGGAGCCGAGGGCGGGCTGCGGAGGCGTCGCCGCCGAGCTCGACGAGCCGCCGTTATCCTCCTTTCTGCTTCGCGACAGCCGCCAGCGCCTCTTCTTTTCCTTGTCCGAGATGTCGGCCATGGGCGTGGGCTGATCGTCAACACCGAGGTCCAGGTCGGAGCCCTCGTTGAACGACGACGAGTGGACGGATATCGGCGGAGACCTCGCGCCGCGGACGTCTTCGGGATGTAGAGTGGTGTTGGCCGCGGCGTACGACGGTCGTGGAGTCGGCTGAGAGGATCTCTCGAGAGAATGCGACTTTTGGGCCGGCTCGGGGTCCGGTGGCGCGAGCTTCGCGTCGACTCGCTGTCCGTCCGTGTGCTGGGTGACGTGTCGCGCCGACGTCGGCGACGAGGGCTGGGAGAGTGGCTCTAAGATGGGATCCATGGACTCCATGGGCTCCGTCGCTTCGACCGTGGGGGACGCCGCGTTGGAGTGAACCAGGGAAGCGCTCGAACTCTGCGCGCTCGCGTTGAGGCCCCCGGCCAACCGCTTCTTCTTAAGCTTGTTCGGCTGCCTCTTCTCAACGCCTTCCGTGGGCGAGCGCTGGAACAGGCTCGGTAGGTTTCGTTCCCGTGGCGTCTCCTGCTGAGTCTCCAGCAGTCGTTCCTGGCTCAGGCCGGACGAGGCGGCCGATACGCCCGTCAAATTTGCCGTCGGGCTCGACCTCGTGTTGATGGTCTGTGCGGGGCGAACGGGCGTCATGGGCTCGACGAGAGCGCCCGGCGATTGCTGAGCGGCGCCGTCGTTCTTCTTCAACTTGGCACCTCCGAGGGCGGGCGACTTCTTGGACGGGACAGTGTTGCTCCTACCTAAACCGCCCGTCGGCGTAGCCGCCAGCGATGGGCTGGTGGGCGTGGCGCTACCCTCCTGACGGGAGTGGCGCGAGGAAACGGATCGATTCCTGCGAATCTTGCCGTCGCGTCTGACGCTCGTGGCGCCGGCGCTGGCGTTGGAAGGAGATCGATCGAGGCTGGGGCCGACGACGTTGAGATTGGGCGTCTGGGGACCCGACGGGGTGCCGGACGCCACCTCCTTCATCGTCTTTTCATCGGCGGCGGTGCCCTGCATGCCGATGAGGAAGTGGTCCTGGTTCTCAATGAGGAAGATGAGGACGCATTGGTTGAGCCGGTACTCCTCGGGCGCCATGGCGTGGGTGGGGTGGGACAGCATGCCGGGCTGGAAGATGGCGGCTAGGTTCTGCGAGTTCATGCGGTTCTCGTCGGCCTTGGCGGCGAATACAGCGAGGAGGTCGAGGATGTAGAGCAGAAGTTGTCTGTTGAGTGGCGGTAGTTCGGTGATGAGCTTCTGATATCTCGCAATGGCCGCCTTCTCGTCGAAGCTGTCGACGAACTGGGGGCCCTCGATGTCGCCGACGGCCAGCTTGGTGGCGCCGCGCAACGGATCGCGAAACTTTTCGTACAAGTCGAGTGGCACGACTGGCTCTGGCAGGTCGTTGAGGTATCGACGAAGGACGTTGGCCGCGTCGTGAACGGTATAGCCATCCCAGACGAGTCCCTTGCCGTAGCGATCGGGCGAGTCGAAGATGGATTTCAGCTCCTTGATGCGCTTTTCAGAGCCGCTCAGGCGGAAGATGCCCTCGACGCCAGTGGCTAGATGACGGTGCGGGTCAGCACGGAGGGGAAAGGCGAAGAGGAAACACGTGCAGGCCGTCTGTGTTAAGCACCTTTTTCCTTGAGGTAGACGCCACACTTGGCGACGACGATGGGGACGTATCCATAGATGTAGCTCTGGCCTCGTTCATCGATGAGAGATATGGCGACGTTGGCGTATGTGATGCTCTGGCGCAGAGGCACGCCGAAGATGCCGGGTGCTTTGGCTGTCGTCGTCGCGGTCAGTAAAGCAGGGCCAGGCAGCGCGTCATCTCCTGCATGAACAAAAGACGACGGCCGAGGGGAACCGGTGGGAAACTACTAGGCGAAGAACGAGGGCGAAAGCAAAGCCTACCTGGTGACGGCTCTTGATGCTTGGAGGGGAGCTTGAAGTTCTTCCACCAGGACTTGAGGTCGCGTCGGTTTGGCGGAGAGGCGGGGTTGGTGCCAGACGAGGGCGGCTGGCTCGCGCGGTTGGAGGGAGGAATAGCGGACGACATGGTCAGCCGTCGAAGGAGATAGCGAGGAGCAACGGCCCGTCTTCGTCGAGTCAGCCTGATGCGTTGCTACCTATGGGCGACGATGGAAGCGAAACTGCGACGTCGAAGGGGGCGTCTGGTCGTATGGCTTCGGCCGCATGGGGCGAGGGAAAGACTCCGACGATGGGATGAGCAAGTGAGAGGGAGAAAAAAAAAAAAAAAAAAAAGAACGGCGACGTGTGGTGAAGGGCGGAAGTAGAAAAGACGAGACGAGACACGAAGAGGGGGGGGGGGGGGAGAAGAGACAGTGGATGGATATGGATGGATGGAGGGACGAGAGAGCTCCGGGGCCCGCAGTGTCAGGGCCCGCAGTATGAGCCCTGAACCGTCCACTGCAGCGAGAGCCCTCCACCTGGTAGAGCTCGCTACCCCAGGGGGTCCAGCTGGGGCGAGACTGAGAGGACGGGTACCGCTTGTGGTATCAGCGCGGCGACTCAGCCAGCGCGAGGGTACCGCGCCAATACCTCGACTTGTCGATGGGGCGACAGTACCTAGCAGCCGTCCGCTCCAGCCGGAGATGACGTCAGCTGCCGGTAGTAGCAGCCTTCTCGAGATCGAGCGCGCGAGAGACCAAGCGAAGGACGAGCGAAGAGCGGGAGGGGACCTGGAGGGGAAAGGACCGGGCAGCCCTGGAGGCGCAGGCAGTGGATGTCCAGTGCTAGCCGGGTATAGCCCGGTGCGGGGCCAGTCAATACATAGGTAGGTAGATAGGTAGATATCTAGGTACCTACTACCTACCTGGAAGGGAGCCTGTGGGTTGTGGGCAAGTACCTGAATACCTACCTACCTACATACTTACTAGAGCCCCAGCCTACCCGTTCCAACCTCTCACTCAAAAAATCCGTCTCGCTCATTCGAACCCTCGCTTCTAATAATAGAGGGCTGGTGTTACGGGCGAAGACTGCAAAGCCAACAGAACGATAAACCCGCTGTAGGGGCGTCGCAGCCCCCCGCCGCCGCCTGGTCGATCGGACCCCCCATAGGGCCAGCCGCACCGGGCGTGCTCGAGGCACAATTTAGGGTTGCATTCCGCACCCGCTTACATACATAGGTAGGTAAGGCACCCAACTATGTACATGTATGTATGTGCTTTCCGTCGGGATCGAGCACACACAGACTCTCTCTCGTCGAGGTCATCATGGGGAAAACTCAGTTTTAATTCAGTTACAGAGCTCTCAATCTCACCAGTGTGCTTGCGGACTACATACCTACCTACCTACCTACCTACCTACCTACCTGTAGCCTCTACCCCTACAGTCCTCGACCCTCGACCCTTAACCCTTGCGACCCTTAGTCTGCCAATTACGCTACTGCTAGGCAGTGCTAGCAGATAGCGACCACCCTCTGTGAACCGGCCTCCTTCTGGAAAGCTATCCGGCTGTCCAAGCGTGCACGCCGCCCAGAGTAGTTCCCGGTCGCCGTCGTCGGGACCAAACGTCATCTCGCCCCTGCAGCAGGGTCTGCTACAGCCTACAGGGTAAGGTACTCTCTCTTGGTAGCATTAACCAGCATACGGATACCCGCCAAACGAACGACACCGCCACAGCTGACTAACGTCCCCAGCCGACTCCAGTGGCTTCCATCTCAGTCAGTCTAACGACCGCCCGTCGAAATTTACGACACCAAAAGGTCAAAAGCCAATTCTCCCGACCACAGCTCGCCCATCATGGACAGGTAACGTCCCTCGAACGCCTCGATATCAATGGCTCTCCAAAGCTTCCGCTAAACCCTTCCTCAGCTTATCGCCCGCCGAGCAGCGCCAGCTTGAGCATCGCATACAGAAGCGTCAAGTCAAGGAGTTCACCGGCGTGCGTTATGACACCCCCCCCCCCACAACAGATCATCATGCCACGCTCCGCGGGATGCAAAAAAACAAGGCTCGTCCCGCTGAGAATTCTTCATACGCATCCAGGTTTTCGGAGGCCTTGTGGAGCATTGCTTCACCAGCTGCGTCGACGACTTCACTTCAAAGGCCCTCTCGTCGCGCGAGAACGGCTGCATTAGCCGCTGCGTAAGCAAGTGGATGGCTACGCAGCAGCGACTCGGCGAGCGCTTCCAGGAACACAACGCCAAACTCACCCAGCAGATGCAGAACAAATGACGCGCAAATGGGCGCGAGATAGATCAAAAAGGGGCTTTGAAATTCGCTTATTGGACATCCCACGCGGCGTTACTTACCTGGGCTTGTCTTGATGGTATGGCGGCTGATTAGGGACGCACGTGCGAGACGGTCTATATTCGTATATTGTCTTGTGTTGGTGCGGTCTGGTGGCACGCCTTTTTACTATCACACGAGCTTGTCATCGGTTTAACCGCTTGTATCATCATTCATCACATTACGGGGCCGGCCAGAGCTATACCGAGGACACGGGGAAAGACAAGTCCTCGACACATTCACAAAGATTTCCAACCTATACGATGCCCGCATCACGACGCCTGTCCCGCTGAACCGAGACTGGGGCTGCATATAAAGTCTACATCTGAACCTGATCCAACAAGCCTAACCTTGCCGGACTTTGACGGCTGTCACGCGTCGAGTTCCTCGCTCAACACGTCCCGTACCGTCTCCAGCTGACAGACGACCTTGCACTCTAGCAAGTTGTCATGGTGACCCTCGCCGACCGGTACTTTAGTATTCCTCCACTCCATCTCGCGGGAACCCAGCGGCAACAGACGCTCTCTGAGAAGACGCCTCGTAGATAGCCAGAAGTCGACATTCTCCAGCAGGCCGGCTGCATCCCACTCGACGTCGGGGATCTCGCGCCCGCAGTTGACCCGCAGCGCGGCCAGGATGCGCGTGAGCAGCGCCAGCGAATGAATCTCGGACGTTGCCAGGAGCGTCAAGTAATGCTGCGTGGCCTTGGACCTCGTCCGGCTCGCGCTCGGCGTCTCGAAGCGATCGACGCTGGCCTTGAGCAGGTGCGAAAACTGGTTCAAAAGATAGGCAATCTCGGATGCCATGGTAGGGCCGAGCGCCATCAGCAGGTTGAGAGTCAGCGGCAAGAGTCCCTTGGCCCATATGGAGTAGCATCGTTGGGAGATGGCCGCGTCCGCGTAGGGCGAGATGTTGGCTTTGAGCATGTAACGGGCCAGGTTGGCCGATAGCAGGTTGCCCAGGACGCCATCGCAAGCGAGCTGTTCCGCCAGCAGCGGCAGACTCGACAGTTCCAACAAGAACAAGACGCTCAGCTCGCCGTAGACGGGGTCGCCTTGTACAGCCAGCTGGTCGGCCCACGAGAAGAGGGACGTGGCGGCATTGATGGTGTCGTGCGACGCAATGATGTTGACGATCTGCGCCTGCGACTGGTCCATCGTCGGCAGACTCAGACATGCCTGTAGGATGGCCGTAAGTAGCGCCAAGTCTTCGGGCGAGATGCCGACGTCTCTCTCGTGGATGAAGCTGACGAGCGTCCGGAAGCCTTTGCCGACGACGTCATCGAGGATGTTGAGGACCGTCTGCACGACATCTACCCCTGGCATCTCCGCCAACGCCTTGACGTCGGCATTCTGATAGACGCGGAGCGTGACGAACAGCGTCTTCAGGAGCGTGCGATAGTGCGTGATAGACCGCTCCGTAAAAGGGTCCTCGGTCGTGTTGATGGTGCCGACGAGCGTTGCCAGAAGCTGGTTGGCGTCCTTGACCGCAAGCGACGACTTGACGAGTCGCTGCACCAGAATGAGGGCCAGATTCGCCCGTGCCTCTACCAGCTTCATGAAGATTGCTTCTGGACCCGGCAGCCCCTGGTTTGCCGACAGACACTGCTGTGTCACCTGTAACATCTGCCTGGCGACGGCCTCGTCTGTCGACAGACATGTCCCGAGCTCCACCAGCAGGAACTCCCACGCGTGGAAAAGGGCCTGTGTCACGGCTCTGGTCAGCATCGTCCACTCAGCACGGGTCTGTCTCTGACTTACTATCTGCGCATCCACCAGAGACAAGTTGGCGTTGGCCAGCTCCATCTCCTTCTTGAATCCGTCGCCTTTCCGTCCGAGCCAGGCCGGATCAAACTTGAGCATGTCGTCGGCTCGTTCGACGTCGTAGTAGTAGTTTGCTCCCAGCTCTCTGGGTTCCAACGGCGTCCGCTTGAAGAGGTCCACGGAGCAGCCAGAGTACCTGGTAGCAAAGTTCTTGGCAAAGTTGTTGTGCAGGGACTTGTTGTATCCCGCGGCCTCGACGCCGTCGCGAATGTAGTAGTCGAGATCCGCCACGAGGCTGGAGGCGAGCTTCTTGGCCGTTCCCTGGTGGCGGGCGTGATACAGCTGCATGGCCAACGTCTCCGCCACGTATGCTGCTTTCCTGGCATCAAGACTGGTGCCAATGGCGTCCGACCTGAGCGTCAATTGCGCCGGCTTCAGTTCACGCACATAGGCCTGGAGGCCCTCGATATATGACGTGTCTCGCAGAAGCGTAAAGATGGTCCAGGGCCAGTAGTTCTGAGCCGAAGAAACAAAGTCGAGCACAGCCAAGGCCTCGACGCTTTCGACATCTTTCAGCCGCTTGAGCTTCGTCAGGGCGCGCACAAACACGGAGTCCGCCGCCAGCTCTCCCTTCTTGCCGCCGTCTTTCATCGCTTCGCGAGGTGTTTGGCCGGTCAGGAGGCAATTTGACATCCACTGCTGCCGGTTTCTCACAATCGACGAGAAGAAGCCCCATACTGTCTTTACCTCGTGTGGAAGAGCAAACGGCTTTCCCAAATCGGCGAGCGACTGCAGAAACGACTTTGATATCGGAGGTCCCAGGTAACCCAGCAGCGAGGGCGGCTCGCCGGCAGACTTGCCAGCGCTGCTGACGAGCGACTCGAGCAAGCGAATGACGGGACCGCGGACTTGACGAGGCGAGGCGGAGAGCCGGGCCAGCAGCGTCGAGCTTTTGAACAGGTAGGCCTCCAGCATCGCCGGAGACCGGCCGAGGTAGTCTGCCGCACGAAGCAGTGTCGTGCAGAACGCGAGCATAGAGCACGCTTGGCTCTGCACTATTGCGGTGCGGCTTGGATAGAGCGTGCTATCAGACGACGCGAACGCGGCGCCTAGGGAAGATAGTATGGGGCCGTATCGAAGAGTACCAGTCGCCGGCGACATGAAGCAATCAACAACGTACGAGGCCGCGGGTCCGAGACAAGACGTGAGGCTGTCAGAGCTCGGCGATTCGCCCATGCTGTAGCTGTACTTGACAAGCTTGTCCAGGACGGGGACGACGTTGCTCATCGCCGACAAGCGACTGGTTTCAGAGTCGAAGCGCCATGTCGACGTACTCTCCAGGATATCGATGGAGGCCCGCGCCAGGGAGAGGCTCACCCGGCTGAGCACTCTGTCAGCGGTCCCTTGCCAGGGGTTCGAAGCCGGCTTCTGCCGACCAGCGGGCTTGTTGCCCGCTCGGCGCCGGACGCCCGAGCGCATGGCCGTGTCGACCAGATTAGAGAAGAATGAGAGAGAAGACGTGAGCAAGTCGAATCTTTCCGACACCAAATCGAGGGTGCCCGTGATCTTTGCCAGCTTCCCAGCCCTGGCTTCCGAGCTCAGGAGCTCGCTTCGAGCCAGGTACGACCAGACACGGTTCGGCTGCACCATCAGAGTGGCATCCAAGAACGTGACACAGGCATCGATGACTCGAACCGCAGCATCGCCGGCCATGGCCAGCTCGTCTTGCATATAGTAGTCCATGGTTTCGCAGATGACGGCAATGATGTCTTTGCCACCGCTGATGTGCCGGCCGGCCTCCAGCAAGAGGTCGCTCTGCTCGTGTATCAGGGCGTTGCCTTCACTCGTATCCTCCACCTTGAGGTGCTCAGCACGGAGTAGAGTGGACAGCAGAGAGATGACCTCGGCAACGTCGTCCGGCTGCAGCGTCCCCAGGGCCGAATCATAACCCTCTTTCGCAAGATTGATTTCCAGCTGTCGTCCGAGCATGGATAGGGTAGAATGCGGATAATCAACGACGACCACCCTCCCAGAGTCGGTGACGAAGCGGCCATACGTCCCGGACGGCAGCCGGTACACGTCGTCTTCGATACATCGCCTACTCCACGACGACGAAAGGGAAATGAGTGGAATTTCTTGTACCAAGCAAAATGAGTTGGTGTTTTCGTCTTCTTGAACAAGCTCATATCCAGAAAAGGCGTCGGGAAGGGTGAGCGTGAGAGTCGGTGTCGTGCGGAGCAGACCGAGGATCAAGTCGGACCGGTCGTCGTCCAAGTTGGTCGCGCAAAACGTCCTGCACAGAGTGATGAAAGGCGAGAACTCGTAGGGGAACCTGTTCAGAGCCTGTTGAAAGTAAAACTCCATGGCGTGGTCGTCGTGCAGCATGCAGGCCACGACATCCTGAGCAGGCGATAGAGCGTCTTTAGACGAGCAGAGGTCCCAATAACCGTGGCCGGGTGCCAAGATATGGAGCAATGAGGCCAGCGGTTCGGATTGATAACCAACGATGGGATAGCAGACCTTGAGAAGCTCCAAGAAAGCAACCCTAACGCGCGAGCTGATCAGCGGCGTCATGCTGCCATCTCCCGACGGTCTCAGCGAAGAAGCCATGTCCGCCATGACCTCAAAGACCTTCCCGTGAGCCGTGACCGAGGCGGCCAATTGCTCCACCAGTTGCATGTCCTTGAGACCGGTGGCGTTTTCCAGGAACCCGTCAAACTTGGAAGACTCTATCGAATAGATGCTACCAGCAGAATTGCGTCTCGGGGCGGCACGCCGATATTCGTCTTCGTCGTTCGTACTCTGGGCAAAGCTCTTCTCGGCGCTCTGCTGCTGCAGAGCGTCTCGCTTCTCCATTCGCGCTTGATAGGATACGGTCATGCGGTGAAGCAGTAGAGTCCAGGCGAAGACGACGGGCGTGGCACCTTGGCAATCCGTGCTGGCCGCATTGATGATGCTCTTGTGGATCTGTTCGAGGACATCCGAAGACAGCAGATAGGCGTCATACGAGTTATCGGTCAACGTCGAGTCCTCTTCCCTATCGGAGAGGAAGATGAGAGATCTGGCCGGTTTGAGTAGACTAAGCGAGACCGCACAAGACAAGGCAGTGAGGGGGGGGATCAGATCTGCAATTGCTGGATGAATCTGATAAATTGTCAGCGCCTCAGGAAACGCAGCCAGCAGGGATGCGCCGCTCACTGGCTGCACAGATCCAAAAAAGCCGTAAACTTCCATCAAGGAGAACCACTGATTGATGGCGTCGGGAGGCGGAAATTCGTTTTCCAGGCTGTCGGCGAGCTGAAATACGACCGACATGGCATGAATCGTCTCAATAAGAAGACTCCCGATCCACTCCAGCTCGACTTCTTGCACCATGAGAAGGGCGTCGTCCGTCAAGGAGGCGAGGCCAGCCTCGATGCTGCCCATGCAGTCAGAAACCACCTTTAGATAGGCGGCCAGCAGTGACGCGACGTCATCCGTCGTCGGTTCGAGGTGGTAGAGGCCAGCCAAGTCACAGTCCACGGACGTGAGAATCGGCAGCCGACGGTACAGCTTAAGGGATAGCATGTAGTCCGCTGCCATCATAAACGATCGCCGCTCGGTCCACAGCGTATCGATGAGACGGCTCTTTCTTGACTCCGGCTTGTCGAAATTGGCCGATATCTCATCCACGTCGAGCGTCGAGGCAGCACCCAAGTCGTATAGAAAGGTTGATCCTTGTGAGTTCTGGAGGCCTGCAGCCTCTTGAAGGTTTGACGCGTCTTGTGAAGAGAGCGGCCCCATGAGATGTCTGAGAGGCCGCGACTGAATCTCGATGACGACGACGCGAAGCGCGGCAACGAGATTGATCTTTGCAGTTTTGCTGAGCCATTTTGCGTCGCTCTTGATAGTCTCGATGTCGAAGCCATCTTCGGAGACGTTAACGGGCGCTGTCTTGGTTTTGAAGTCGGCCTCGGAGGCTTCGTTGTGCGGCGCGAAAGCCGTGGACGGGTCTTTCAACAGATTGAGAACAAACTCATCGGAGAGAAATTGTAGAAGAGCCGATGAGGATTGCCGATGGCCGGATTCGTCCGAGAGCGCGACCGACACATCTTTCCAGGACCTAGCATCGAGTCAGCGAAAGAAGCAAGCCAAGAGACAGGCGGAACGGACAGGAGCAGTCGGTCCCCAGACAGACAGTCGTCGAGGGAGGGAAAGTATTTGCTATCAGACACCGGCGCCATGGCCGCAAGTGTCAGGGGAGTGTAAGCAGCGCGAGATGCATCACGACACGCGTTGGGTCGCGGATGTGCATCTCGAGAAGTCGAAGCACTGCTCACTTTTAGGTGGGAGCTGTGAAGCGCCGAGATTTAGCCGAGGTCTCGGTGAGAGCTCCCCCGTTGGCTCCACCGAACGGGGTGGGTGTGACGTGACTGACGTCCATTCGTCGAGCGGCTAGAACCAGGCCAGCTTGGTGCTAAGAGCCTAAGAGCGGACCTTCAGCCGCCTCACCAGGGCTATAAGAACCCGTCGCCCGATCCGGCGGCTGCTCAATTCTGTAGGAATCTAATCACTCGGAATAACTGACAAAAGATGCCGTCATCTCTCGATATCATCGATCACTCTCCCCATCAGCCGGAGCCGTCACCTCCCATCCCTACGGCGTCCAACTTGATCCTGATTGACAACTACGACTCCTTCACCTGGAACATCTATCAGTACCTCGTCCTCGAGGGAGCTACCGTCCATGTCTTCCGAAACGATCAGATCAGCCTGCAGGAGCTCATTAGCAAGAACCCAACGCAGCTCATTATCAGCCCCGGCCCAGGACATCCCACGACCGACTCGGGCATCAGCCGAGACGCCATCCGCCACTTTGCGGGAAAGATCCCCGTCTTTGGCGTCTGTATGGGCCTGTGAGCTTCTCCTGTCGCTTTTTGGGCTCGCCACTCACGCTCGTCAGGCAATGCATCTTTGATGTTTACGGCGGGGACGTCAACTCTGCCGGAGAGTGGCTGCACGGGAAAACGTCGCCCCTGACGCATGATAGCAGGGGTGTCTTTGCCGGTTTAGAGCAGAACCTACCGGTGACGAGATATCACTCCCTCGCGGGCACTCACGTCACCTTGCCCGACTGCCTGGAGATTACTTCGTGGGTTGCCAAGGCTGACGGCTCGCCAGGCATCATCCAGGGTGTCCGTCACAAGCAGCTCACTGTCGAGGGGGTTCAATTCCATCCGGAAAGTATCCTCACGTCTCAGGGACGGAAAATGATACGCAACTTTCTGCACATGCAAGGAGGTACTTGGGGGGAAAACGAGAAGTTGCAAAGAGCCGGGCAGCACAACAGTCACCCCGTTGCGCAGGACAAGGCAAAGGGCAACAACATACTGCAGCGTATATACGCCAACCGCAGGGCTGCCGTTGCCGCTCAAAAGGAGATTCCCTCCCAACGGATGGCCGATTTACAGGCAGCCTATCGCCTCAACGCGGCGCCTCCTCTTGTTCCGCTGGTGAGGCGTCTGCGGCAGTCGCCCTTTGACGTGGCTCTCATGGCCGAGATCAAGCGCGCGTCCCCTTCAAAGGGCGTGTTTGCGCTCGACATGGACGCTCCGACTCAGGCGCGCAAGTACGCCTTGGCCGGAGCCAGCGTCATCTCGGTCCTCACAGAGCCTGAATGGTTCAAAGGGAGCATTGAGGATTTGCGCTCCGTCCGCCAGGTGTTGGACGGGATGCCCAATAGGCCAGCTATTCTACGCAAGGAGTTCATCTTTGACGAGTACCAGATCCTAGAGGCGAGACTTGCAGGCGCCGACACCGTCTTGCTCATCGTCAAGATGCTAGAGCCGGAAGCTCTGAAGCGCCTCTACGAATACTCGCTGTCGCTGGGGATGGAGCCGCTCGTCGAGGTCCAAAACGGCCAAGAGATGACGACGGCCGTTGAGTTGGGGTCCAAGGTTATCGGGGTCAATAACCGCAACCTCGAGAGCTTCGAGGTCGATCTCGATACGACGGGCCGGCTGAGGGGCATGGTACCGGAGGGCACGCTGCTCTGCGCTCTCAGCGGCATCAACAGCCACAAAGACGTGCTGATGAACAAAAGGGATGGCGTCAACGCAGTCCTCGTCGGCGAGGCCATCATGCGAGCGCCGGACGCCGGTGTCTTCATCAGCGAGCTCTGCTCAGGCTCGAAACAGACAGCCGGGACGCAGCCGCCCAAAGAGCCGCTCTACGTCAAGATTTGCGGAACGCGGTCGGTCGAGGCCGCGCAAGAGGCCATCAAGTCCAAGGCCGACTTTATTGGCATCTGCCTGGTGCCCGGAGCGAAGCGCTGCATCAGCCACGAGACGGCACTCGATATCTCTGACGCTGTTCATTCGTGCTCGGGAACTGCCCCGGAGGCACGAGGACAAATGCCCAGCTCCAGTGCGACGGATTTCTTCACGGCCGCTGGCTGGAGATTGGAAAATCACCGGCCCCGTCTCGTGGGCATCTTCCAGAACCAGCCGCTGAGCGAGGTGCTGCAGATGCAGAGAACCTACCGGCTTGACGTCGTCCAACTCCACGGAGACGAGCCAATCGAGTGGTCGAGGCAGATTCCCGTGCCGGTGATTCGCTGCTTTAAGCCAGGCCAAGTCGGCATAGGCCTCCGCGGCTACCACACCATCCCGCTACTAGACTCCGGGTCTGGCTCAGGCAAGCTCCTAGACGTGTCGAGCGTTCGGGCCGCGCTGGAGACGGACCCGGATCTGAGGGTATTCCTGGCGGGCGGGTTGAATCCGGATAACGTGGCTGCGGCCGTGGCGGCACTTGGCGAGCTGGGAGAGCGAGTGCTAGGCGTCGACGTCAGCAGCGGAGTCGAGGATGATGGGAAGCAGAGCTTGGCAAAGATAAAGGCTTTTGTCAAGGCGTCCAAGGAGATTCGATAGGGGTTCGTAAAGGTATAAAGTAATGTCGGATGAAAGGTGTTGTGAAGTGTCGATAACATGACATGTTACTTACTGCTGTTAGCAACCAGAGAAACCAAAGTCGTTTGATGACGGGGTTGACGCTCTTCTCTTTCGCCGTGTCTGATGGCCGCAGCGCAGCGTGGGATCTATTCTTTTTTAAACAACTCGGCTTGCTCTCTGGTTGTGTGGCTAGGCTACAGTGGCAAAGGCGCAGTTAGTCTGGTGCTTGCTGTAGGCTGTTGCTGGTGAGTTGCTCTGATACCCAACTTTCAAGCCTCTGCTTTCTTCCTCAGATGCCTTTGCGAGATCACAAGACTACCCACTGCCTTTTCCTCACTCGCCTCTACCTTTTCGCCTCTGCCTTTGAAGTCTAGCTCTGCTCTCTACGGCCGTGTGTCTCCCGTAACTACGAACACCAGCCCTCTATCCTTTCAGAACGCAACCCAGCAGGTATCAAGTCTTCCCCCTCTTCATTCTTCAACCTCAGGCTCTCTCACAAACACAGAATCACCCCCCTCCCCTCTCCCTCAACCTCCAAGCCTTACCTTTCCCGTTTCACCCATAATCTGCAACTTCTCAGCCCCATCCTCACAACTTATCCGGCCGCTCACCCCACAACAGCACTCCATCGCCATGCCACGCCGAATCTTCCAAGACTGCGTCATCGCCGCCGCCGGCCCGCTTCCAGGCCAACTGACGACGGAAAACCTCCGACGCTGGATCGAGGCTCGCCGCGGAAGCTTCAGCGAGGAAGTCGACTCGACTGTCACGCACCTACTCTGCACGTCGGAGCAGTTTGACAAGCGCGTGCCTCGAGGTCAGTTCCCTTGCCCGTTCATCATAATCCCCATCAGATCAATATTGATGGTCTTCTAGTTAAGGAGGGTCTGGCCTTGGGCAAAAGCTGCCATGTCGTACACCACGACTGGTTCGAGTTCTCCATCGCCGCGCTGCGAGAGAAGAGGCTTCCAGAGGGCGAATTCTTGATGCGTAACCGGGCAAACAAGCTGAAGGCCAAGATCCGAGATCGAGAGAGACACGAGCGCGGCATGAGAGAAGGTGAGAGGTTCGTCAACACGAGTAAGTTTAAACAAAACCCTCACTTCTTCACAAGATGACTCCTTCTAAACTCGCTCTCCCCTACCAGACTTTTTCCACATATACACCGACAGAGAACTGTTCTCCTACCGCATCCTCCTCACCCGCCCAAACGAAGACGACGACGACGAACAGCGCTACGAGCTCTGCGTAAGTCCGCCAGCCTCACTCAGCTCCTAACCCCGACAACTAAACAAACCACCTTCCCCAGCTATGGGAATCCAACGCAAAGCCACACCTCTACCAATTCACAGCCAAATTTCTCAAGCGCAAAGGCGACAGCAAACCAAGTTATTACCGCCCGACCCCCTGCTCCGCCAAGTGGCGCGGCGAGATGAATCTCTTCATGGCCTTCTTCCGCCTCAAGACGGGTATCGATTGGCAGGACCGCGTACTGGGCGAGAAGACGATGCCTCCCTCGTTTTTCATATATTCGCCGCCGGTGAGTTTAACCTCTGATGAGTCTATCGAAGTGATTGGTGTTGCTTATTCGTTTCAGACGGGTGGGAAACCCGTTGGACGAAGGCTGCGCTTCGACTACGATTATTGCCGCGAGATCAATGCCGAGATCAGGGGGCTTCCGCTTCCGCATGTCTCTTCTACTGTAGAGACTTGCGATTGCGACGGTCTTTTCGGCCATGATGATTTCGACAGTCTGTTTGATGAGACAGATGGCGACAGTCTTTTCGGTGAGGACGGCGACGGTCATGGCGGGAAAATGGAGGCCGAGATTCTTGACGCGAAGGCTTAAACATTTTATAGCGATGGATTTATACGGAAAAACCGGCGACGAGATTTATTGATCAAAGAGGGAACTTAGTAAAAGCTGATTGATCTCTTCCTCGCAGGCATCGTAACATTTCATGGTATAAAACTCACCCCCCAAGTTCAAACACAAGCTCAAAACCTCAACTTTGGCATGGCAAACACCATGAGCATCAGCACAATCATCAAGCCATAAACCCACGCAAACAACATCATCCTCCCCCACCAGCCCTTCCCCTCCGTCATCCGCCTCAGCGTCCCCATCCTCCCCCGAGCAGCATCCATGCCCTTCTCCGTCCTGTCTATGCCCTCGCCCGCACGTCCAAGCACCTCCTTGTCGGCCTCGAGCGTGGACGAGAAGCGCTGCGAGCTGGCCTTGAGCGCGCCCGCCATGCGGAGGATGGACTCGGAGAGAGCGTCCTGCTCGGCTCGTTGTCGGTCGAGCATTGCCTCGGCTGTTGCTGTTGACGTCGTAGGCGCAGCGGACTTGGATCTGCCGGCGAAGAGGGCGGCGCGGGCTGTAGTGTGTGACTCCGCCGTGCCTGAAGACGTACGAGCCGAGGTGCGAGCACGCAGAGATGCCGTCGTCTGTGTTGGGGATTTGAATTCGGGGAGTTTCTGCGAGGATGGAGAGACGTTGTCGTCGTAGTCATCCGGCGGCTCGATAGAGGGCGGGGCTGCATCAACAGACAGCTCTGGGTCCGTCCGAGGCCCGTCATCATCCATGCTGCTGCTCCCCCTGGTATCCGCAGCCGACGTAGAAGGAGTCGGAACAATATCTGCCAATTGATGCTCTTCACAAGAGCTGTCTTCGTCGACTTCATCCTGGGCCAGATGTCTCAAGTCCGCCAGCCGATCCACCAAGCTATCGACTACCTCTCCGGCGGCATGGAGTGCTTCCTGAAAGTCGAGCCTCCGGGCAGACGCCTTTATCGCCGCCACGTCCTGCTCAAGCGCAGCGAGAAGGGAGCGGGCGTATTCCACGTTCTGCGGGCCGCTTCGCGTGAGTGCGCCGTGGATCGAATCATCGTCGAGCCGACTCGTGGACCTACCGCTTCGACCCTCATCCGTTCGAATTTATTTTTTCGCAGTAGCTGCTCTCGCTCGGATGACGGTCGCAATATGTTTTGTTCGAGCCGGGCGAGGAGTTGGGATAGTTCGAGTAGGGAGGCGTCCTGAGGAGTTTCGACGCCATCCGCCAACAAGCTCTGCACCAGGCGCACCATTGCGCTGGCGTGAGGGAGTGTGGAGGCCTTTGCTGTCACGGCCTCTGAGCGGGATGCGCGAAAGAGAGGGAGTCAAGGCGATGATGATCGGAAGAAGCTCGAGAGGTTGTCGTAAGGCCAAGAGGTGAAGTCTGGATGACGTACGAAGTACGGAGGAGGTTGTTCCGGAAAGTGCTTAGGTAATACTAACGCCGTCACTACCTAGTAACCCTAACCCTACTGCCTAATCAGGTGGTTTTCTCTTCGTCGTCTTCGTCGACTTCTTCTTCCTCGTTGTCTTCTTCTTCAAATTATTCTTCGACTTCTTCTTCGGGTTCTTTATCGTACACGTTATCGTTCTCTCCGTCCTCTCGTCCTCTCGTCCACGTCGTATTCTTCTTACGCTATAAGCCTACGGAGCTTTACCTTACTTCGACAACAATAAAAGACTAGATAAGCTACTTAGAGAGCTACTTGGAGTAGAAAACGACGTAGTGTTAACGCAGTAAAAATTCTTCTCTCTCTACAAGAGGGTAGCCTCGCAACATAAGGCGTTATGCTTGCTTTTCGGATCAACCTTTGTAACGACAGCCTAAACATCTAGGGAGTCGGCCTGACGATAACCGTCCGAGAAGCACGAGCTGCTACTCGGCAAGTTTCGTCTCCAAATCTTTTTCTCGGCACATTTCTTGCCTCATTATTCCACACATACCTACCTATCCAGTACAGTCCTTGTCGTCTTTCTGCTCATATACATCTCCGGACACAACAGGGTCACGATTGGGACATCTATGGGACTCCATCCGCCAGCCGCGTCCTTGAAACGCAGAAATGGAGTTGACGATTTCGCCGAGAAGCATAAATTCGTTGCTGCCGCTTCCAGCCGCAAATACGTTTGAGCTGCAGTTATGTCCACCATGTTTCAAAAGCAGATGTCCCTAGCGTCGAGCCCTTAAGAGACACATTACTACACATAATTGACGAGTGCAGAAAGGTGCCCGGTGTACAACCACGTTACCGACTCGACACGGACATTCGAAGATATTAAGTTGTATCGGAACCTAGCGGTGGTGAGGTTCATTGAGAAACACAGCGTCGTCGACGAGGACGAGCATGATCTCCTGGCATCTTACTTCTCCGGACATGGTTTCAGGAGCCAGAAGGATTCCCACGTTTCGAAGAAGGGAGAGCCAGGAATCTCATTTGTTCGATGGAGTACAACGAAATGAACTTTGCCATGACCACGTCGCCCAGACATCATCGACTCGCAATACTCGACTGTTGCGCATGGGGTCTCGCTCACCTACGGGACGGAATGGGCTCTTATTCCTATAATGATACCCGTCGGTATATGGTTATGGCTAAATTTGCCGGACAAGGAGGCGTACTTCTTTCTCGACTACTCATTCGTCTAGGACGTCACAGCATGTAGTCAGAGGCGGCGTTGCCTTCATTCGCCTTTGCATACCTAGCACAGCAAATGTGGAGTAGTCTGTTAACATGTCATGGCCTAGATATCTACATACGTAGACTACTCGGGGAAATGGAATTGATTAATATGTTGTATCTCTTATCTAAATCACTAGATCTGCAGTCGAGATTCGTAATGCTAACAAGTTATAAATCCGCAAAGACGATCAAGGAGAGCTACAGAGACGTGTGCTAGAAACCTATCGAGGCAGGCAGAAGACACACGGAAAAGAGTGCTAATGCAGACGGACATAAGAAAATAGAGCCCTAAAGGTAGACAAAAAAGGTTACCGATATTCTCTTTACTGATTGCGATAAATGTTGTTGCTAATTACGTCATTTCAACCCAGTACAGTGTGCTTAGGCACCTACCTTCCATCCCAGCTCACCGTCTTTCACGTGACATCCTCCAACGACTTCCAAGTTCCATCCCTTCGTCCCCGAACGCTCTTCTGTTCGTGAAATCCCGAGAAATCACGGCGGCTGATAACACAAGGAAAACCTTCGTGGGAATTATCGAAATCGTTCAGGACGCCTCTGAGCGCTCCTCTCCTGCTCCTTCTCGTTGCATCCCCAGCTCAACGTTTCGATATGAGCATCAACCTTAAGCACCTCTCCTGCCCGGCAGGCAGCAATTGCAAGGCTTTCAAGTGCATCTTCGGCCACCCAGAAGATGAGATCAAGAAGAACTCGCGTCGGGCCGACGAAGCCTTTCCGAACGAAGAGGAACCGCGGAAGCGCTCTAAACGCGATGAGCACGAGAAGCTTCCATCGGGCGGAGGAGACGTAGGCGTCGATTCCCGCAACCCAACCAAAGGTGGAGGGTCTGTCACCCGACCTGCATCGCCTCCGGCCGTTGTCAAAACGCCCGCTCCTCGCAAGCTACCTCCCGCTAAGAGCCCCGAAACTCGCGTGAAGTCGAGCAGTAAACGATCGCAGAAGCAGGTACAGGTCGAAAGCCTCAAGCCGCGCCTCCTAAAGCACTCGCCAGCGAGCCACGAGGTTCGTCTCAGGCTACTCAGGATGCTGCACAAGGAGTATAAGAGGCTCAACTCGGAGCTGGAGAGGGACGCAAATGACGAGGAGCTGAAGCTGGTCCTCTCGGAGCAGGCACTCATCAAAAAGGCGCTGGACGAGGAAGAGAAGACGGCACTGGAAAAGGCGGCCGTCTACACGAATGTCATGAAGAACATGGTCGTGTCATACAAACGCAAGTCAGTCGGGCAGTGGAAAGCCGAGCGACAAAAGGAGCACAAACTGACGGACGGCTCGCGTGGCTCTGCCAACGAGTTGCAGGAAGGGTCCAAAAAGATCGAGACGGGGCTGACTCCCGCCCAGGAAGTCGAAGTCTTACAACGCCTCATCACGCCTATCGAGGGCCTGTCTCGCCATGGCTACGTGAGCAAAGTGCCCTTGGGAGACTTGATCACGGCGGCGCGCGTGGAAATGCGCATGAACAAGGGATGGGAAAAGTGTGACCGCTGCCAACAACGTTTCCAGGTGTTTCCTGGCCGTCGCGAGGAGGATGGGGCGCTCACGTCCGGGGGGACATGCCAGTTTCACTGGGGCAGGCTCTACATCCCCGAGAAAGCGCCGGGTGACCGTTCCAGAGTGCCCAAGCGGTATCGGTGCTGTGACGCTGAAGTTGGTGAGTCGCGAGGCTGCCACACGCACGATCACCATGTCTTCAAGAGCAACGAGCCTGCCCAGCTGGCCACCATCCTCAACTTTGCCGAGACTCCGGAGAACGACGGGGTGCCTGTTGACAGGGCCGTCTGTTTCGACTGCGAGATGGGATACACGGTCTACGGCTTGGAGCTTGTTCGTCTAACGGCGACGGCCTGGCCCTCGGGCGATGAGCTGCTGGATGTGCTGGTCCAGCCCTTTGGCGAGATCCTCGACCTCAACTCTCGCTTCTCGGGCGTCTGGCCCGATGACCTTGCCCTGGCTGCGCCTTGGGGCAGCGAAGAAAGCGAAGTCTCAGCTTCGGAGGCGGCTGTCGAAGAGTCGACTGGCGGAGAGAACGCAGAGTCCAAGCCGGTCAAGAAGAAGATCAAGAAGGTTTCCTCCCCCGAGGTTGCTCGTGATCTGCTCTTCTCGCTCATCTCGCCAGCCACGCCGCTGATAGGCCACGGCCTGGAGAACGATCTCAACTCGGTACGCATCGTTCACCCGACCTTGGTCGACACGGTCCTCCTCTACCCTCACAGGTCCGGCCTTCCCCTTCGCAACGGCCTCAAGAAGCTCATGGACGTGCACCTTAACCGCAAGATCCAGCAGGAAACGGGGCCTAAAATGCTGGGCCACGACTCGGCCGAGGACGCGCGTGCCGCGGGCGAGCTGGTGCTACTGAAGGTGATGGAGGAGTGGAAAGACATGAAACGTGCTGGATGGAAGGTTAACGAGGATGGTCTTCAGCCGCCGCATCGACAGGAGCTCACTGAAGAATTCATCGAGAAGTGATGGAGGTGGTGCTACGTTTGAAGTAGCTCAGAACTATGCTGGGAGGTCGTTTGATATTCAAGCGTTGTTGGAATTCGAAGGTCGAGATGGGGTGCGGGCATCGCTGCCCAGCAGCAAGGCGACTATGGAGTTGAAAGGCTTTAGTCGCAGAGTTGTAGAGTAATGAATGACATTATGGCCGGGATTCACTGGCAGGAATTGGAATTCTTCTCATTGAGCTTCGTAGTACCTACACGTCTTTCGACCTTTTCCTGGCCTCGGGAGCAGCTGTGACGAGATACTAGACCGTACAAGGTCCCCTATCACCCCAGGCCTCTGAACTGAAGTCAACTGGAGCACGATTAAGCTCTGCCAACTGATACAAGTAGCTGACTGCCGCCTCCTTGTTTGCTCCCGCTGGGTAGATAGGCGACGTTGGGATTGGATGACAGCGTCTGGGCAATCTCCCTGCTGGCCTCGATCTTCCGAATCTGTATCAGGCCGTTGCCAGCTTTGGCGATGGCCTTGCCAATCGTCTCTGCGCTCTCGGCCTCACCCTCGGCGCGGATGACGTTTGCCTGCCTCTCCTGCTCGGCGCGCTCGACGATGAAGCGGGCACGCTCAGCGTCCTGCTGGGCGATCTGCTTCTGCTCGACGGCCTTTGTGAATTCGCGGCCAAAGGTCATGTGGGTGATGGAGACGTCTTCAAGCGCGATATTGAACTCGGCCGCGCGGCGGGTGAGGTCGTTCCTGATGCGTTGGGAGACGGCTTCACGCTGGGTGATGAGCTCGGCGGCGTCGAACTGGGCGACGATGGACTTGAGGACCTCGTTTCCGATGGAGGGGAGGACGCGCTCATCATAGTCAACGCCGAGGTTCTGAAGAGGGTAAGTCGATGCTTCAATGGGGGAGTATACGGACTCCGAGGAGGAAGCTCACCTGATATATCTTGGGCAGAGCCGTGACAACGGGCCGGTGCAGCACTCGCAGCGTCAAGCTGACCATCTGCAGATCCTTGCTTCCCGTCGTCGTGGCGATATTACGCGGCTTGGTACGGACGTCGAAGATGATGCTCCGCTGCAGCCAAGGGATCAAGAAATGGGTTCCCTCGTTGATGACATTGTCCTTGACGCCGGAGAGCCTATCGAAGATGACGGCCCGCGTGCCGCCTCTGACATCGTAGAGCGAAGACTGGGCCACGAAGGCGGCGGCTGTCGCGGGGACGATCAGGCGGTATGACCAGTTGAGCGTTCTGGCTGCCATGGCTGTCGATGTGTTGGTCGAGCTTTTTCGCCTTGTTGCCTCTCGCTGAGCCTCTCGCTGAGCCTCTCGCTGATCAAAGTCACCTGAAAATCGTCGTACCTACTTTTTTTCGCCAAAAAAGCTCTAGGATGATGTTGGTTACGTAAGCGGACAACGGTGTTTCGACGGCTTACGAGAGGATCTCGCAACCTTCGTTCCGGTGCTTCGGCTTGTCGACGACAACGACGACTTGCGATTCATCTCGTGAAGAGCAGCCACGATGAGACCGACGCGTTTCCTTCTCAGCGATGCCGCTCCCGATTGGAGGACTGGCAGGTACGTGACTGACGTCTGGCCGAGGCGGAGACACTTGGCTCGTTGCTTCGAGTGGAAGGGGGTTGGCAGAAGGCTGATTCGCGGTGTCGCAGCTATCTCGGCCCTTGGGGGGCGATGGGTGAGTTTCCTCCTCCTCGAGTCCGAGTGAAGGCGAGTGGATCGGAGCACCGGCCTTGAGATGGCTCCGGACGCCGAAGCTGCAAGCGGATCATCGCAAAGACGGCGCTGATGCACGGAGCAGGCGGCACGAAGCAGAAGGGCATCATCCACTTTGGCGTCTCGGCCAATCGTCAGAATGCCATGGCCGGCGCGGGCCACGACGCCATCTTCAACACCTTCCGCCGCACCAAGTCCCAGATAGCCTACTGGCTGCTGCCCATGGTTGGCGGCTACTACATCCTGAACTGGGCCATCGAGCGGTGAGGACGGAACCCGTCTCCCTTCCTACGTGGGCTGGACTAGGGATGAAAAGACGGTGAAGGCTGACTCGCGGTTTTTCCCAGCAACGAATATCTCAACTCCAAGGCTGGTCGCGCTGAGTTTGGCGATGCGGCGTAGATGGGCGCCCGGCTTTGACCGCTGGGTCCCTGCCGTTGGTCTTTGACTAGAAGGGGAGCAATAGACTGTATGCCTGAACCGAGATGCCAATGCTATCGAGGGAATTACCTTGCTACCGATCTTGGTGCTGGCGGTGAAGACGCTGAGACTGCATCCGTAATGGGGTGAATGGTTCGAGCAATGGATCATTGCTGTTACCCTGCTGAGGCTGCGGAGCTCCAAGGTTGGCGTCGATGCCGTTAACGGATGCATACGTGAAGGGTTCGATGAATGGTTCCCTACTGTTTCATGAGTTCCGAGTTTATATCGGGCCATGCATGATGTTGGCAGTATGTACATACATACTGACGGCGAAACGACTTTATGCATGACCAGCTGAATGCTCCGAGGAATTGATTCTTATTGTTTCTTTCCGGAGCTTAATTGACACTACCAATGGGTTCATCCGACATAGATACGCACATTCAACACTAGGTTGAGAAGGAGGATTGTTCTGGAGGGTCCTCGTCTGTCTGCAGGCAATGGGAGTCTACAGCAGTGAGGCCACGAGGGAGCGGCCACCTCTATGCTTCTAACCCCGGGGCAACAAGTCGACGTGGCTTCACGATAGGGACACATGGCGGCCCCCCGCAGGACAAGGCATCGACTCGGCATCACCGACTCGGTATCCGCGGCTGCTCTTGAGGAAGCCACGTGTTGCGAGAAGAAATCCACGTTGACAAGATGTAAGAGTCGAGTTACATGTGCATACAAAGAGGCACCGTTGAATGGTACGTGCAGGTAAAGTCTTTTCTTCCGGAAGCTTTCCATTTGTAGAAAAGAAAGAAGCTTTCGGTAACCGGGCATGGACGAGGGACCGTCTCGATTGCTGCGTAACGTCGGAAATCTGGACGTGATTGTCGTCGCAAAGCTTGGCTACACGAGAATCCGCCTAGCTCGAGGGCAGCCTGATGGCAAAGTCCGGGCACGAGAGAAGTCTCTAGGCGACTTCTTTGGGGCAGAAGAGGCCAGGCGTAGGACAAGGAAGAGGGACTTTTTTCCCCTTCTCTTCTCCTATTGCGCGGATGACAAAAGTTGAAAGGGGTAAGCGAAGTTGCGGCTTTTGCTCCCTTTCATTAGAGTTGACATTTCGGGCTGGTGGGCGGGTCAAGCGGCGACTGCTCCGTTGGCTGCACTCGACGGAGGCGGCTTACCGAGGCGAGTGGCACGGGAGCTGGGGATCTAGGCGCGATTTTGTGAGGGGGGAGGAAACTCGTCTGAGCTTTGGTAGCACCCCACTGAGATCGATCTGGCCAGTCGGGCCAAGGTCAGGCGGAAGAGCCGAAGGTGTCCAAGAGAAAAAGGGGGTGAGAGGGAGAGGGGGGGGGGGATGATGATGACGGGGGCCCGCTGACATGAATGGGAGATGATTCGAAACCGCCTTCTAGAAGGTGTCATTGGAAGGATGTATGCAAAGCAGCGGGCTGTAAAGAGATTGATGCGAGAGAGAGAGAGAGAGAGGGACAGAGAGACAGAGAGAGGAAGGGGGGGGGGGGTCTCATGCCAAGTTCTGCATCCGGCCTCATCGTCAGCTCGTGGAGACTAGCATCAGGCCAGACTTTTTTTAGGATAAGGGATCCGTGCCCTTTTGAAACGTGCACAGAGGGTCATGTGAAGCGAACACTGCCTCGATGGTGTCGTGCCGTCAGTGAGGCTCGCTTCATTCCTGGAAACGGGCTTCTAGATGGCTTCGTCCGATGTGGATGCATTATGCTGTATCATTGTATAATGTATGTGTGCATGTATGTGTGCATGTATGTATGTATGTATGCACATAGGTATGTATGCACACATGTAGGTAGGTAGGCAGGTATGTGTGAAGGAGTAAGCGCTGAAGGTTCTACAACGCACGAACCCCTGTTGGCTCAAGTCTCTTCTGTCTGTCGATCCGTCCGAGTGATGGACGGCTCATGGGGAAATGAAACGTTTTCTTCTTTTCCCGCGGGTTGCCCGTCCAGTGCCGACGGTGAGGCCCTGGCAGGCATTCGTGTCTTGTCCTGCTCTCGTATCGCCCGTCTGCAGGCAGGTTTACGTAGTTCTTTCTGGGGGCCCGAGGCGATGGGACAGGATTCGGATGACGCCTGTTTGCTGGTTGATTGGCAGAGAGCCCTTGGCTTTTTCCCATTTCCCGGGTGGCCGCCTCCAACCTGGCCCTGGTAGCCTCACGGTGTGTCGGAGATGATTGTCAAACCGACGACAAACCAAGACGATATGTATACTCGTATGTATGTGTGTATGTAAATTCGTATGTATGTACGAATCCCTACGAAGGGTATCGAGGGAACGGTCAAAGAAGCGAACACCCACCCATGGCTACAGTGCGTCTCTACGAGACAAGAAACGGCCCGAGACAACAAGACTCTCCCTTCGTCTCTCTGCCAGCGACCTGTGTCTCTCGTTTTCTTCTTGTCTCATACGAATAGAGCTCGCCTTGGGGGCCGGACCTACATAAGCAGATGCCGCGCGGCAACGGAGAGATTGACGGTCCGCGAGTTGTCTTTGTCACTTGTCAGTCTTGTCACGTCTCTTGGGACGCAAATCCCGACCATCTGCGCCGTCCAGTTTGCCGAAAAAGAAAGGCGGTGTTCGGAAGAGAGATTTGCAGGCAGAAACCCCCTGCCAGGCTGGCAGCCAGCCTCGGGGTCACCGTCGGCGACAGGCCACAGTGCGGGCGGGCTTTGGCAGTGGGTGAGCCATTCGCGAGCTGCGATGGAACCCGCCCTTTTTCTTCTCTTGTTGACTGTCTTGATGCGGCGCGCCCTCCGCATGTGTGTATGTATGTATGTATGTATGTATGCGGATACACATGCAAGCATACATACATACTACATACATACATACATACATGCATGCATCCATACATGCATCCATACCTACCTACCACCTACAGAGTAGTCAGAGACAGACCACGGTGGGTGACGTTGGGATGACCTGAATGCTCGCAGCCTCACCATCTGCAATGCAAGCCTTGCTCAGCACAGTGCTTCCAAATGACCTCTCACCCCCTTTTCCTTTTCTCGACTTCTTTGTTTCTTTGGCAGTCCAACGGAACGATCAAACCAGCTTCCGGTAGCCGCTACCGGCTAACAGATCCCTGCTATAGCCCACGCCTGTTGTTTTAAATGCCCACGCCATTGATCAAGGCGACCGGATGATGCCTGAGGCATCCGTCCGCCAGTCATGATAAATCAGCAGGGGACTGCCTTGCGCCGTTGGCCCACAAAAACGCTGGCTCCGTACCGCCACTAGCGGGAGGGACTTGCGATGGCCCCGAGCCTCAGGTAGCCCGCTGCCTTGGCCGCTGCGTCAACGACGGTCTGGACAACGACTCGAAATTGACCTCGGCCCGTCGTCTCGTCAGGGTCTTCTGTTGTAGCGCCCCGGGCTCGCTGTCGTCGGTCCTCGGCCTCCGCTGAGCCAGTCTGGCGAGGGAACACGCTACCGGCGGTACACCGTCGCGCAGGTACCGGGCAGTGGGCGGTACCTCCAGGTCCTCCTACGCCGGCGGCCGTGCTGGAAATTCTGCTAAACTCGGGCCTTCCCAGCCCCAGCCCTCTTTTCGTTGCTCTTTTCCCTCTTCCACCCCCCCCCCCCCCCTTCAGATCTCTGAAGCAAGCGGTTCGACACCTACGTCGATTGCCTCTCTCTCTCCATCTCTCTCCCCATCTCTCTCTCCATCTCTCCCTCCACCTCTCCCTCCATCTCTGTCTCTTCCCCTCACTCTCTCTCCTTGCGACTCTCTTTTCTCTGCCTCGTCGCCTGTCTCGATTGGCTTCCCATCGTCGCGAGCGAGCAGAGCTGCAACGGGTAAGTCTAGCGTCGCTCCCCCGTCAACCCTGCGTCCTCTTTCGCCCCCAAATCTTCTCTCTGTTCACATTTGTTTCCCTTTTTTTTTTTTTTTGTCATCTTGCCTCGGAGCTTTAATATTTCCTTTCTTTGCTGTTGCTTGTCGCTGCCTATTCTTTTTTTTTTTCCAGACTGACTCTGCGAAAATTTTCTGCAGTTCGGTTCGCGCCCCGACATCCCGTGAACCTGCCCCAACGGCTATTTCCTACTTCTTGGCTGGCACGGCGACCGCTCAACATCCGTCAAGATGGGTTGCGGAATGAGCACGGAGGAGAAAGAGGGGAAGGCTCGTAATGAAGAGATCGAGAATCAGTTAAAGCGCGACAAGATGATGCAACGCAACGAAATCAAGATGCTGCTGCTGGGTACGCTTTTCTTGCTCCTCTCTTCTATCGCCATGCTGACAGTTTCTATCAAGGTGCCGGTGAATCCGGAAAGTCTACCATTCTCAAGCAGATGAAGCTCATCCACGAGGGCGGTTACTCCCGAGACGAGCGCGAATCGTTCAAGGAAATCATCTTTAGCAATACGGTTCAGTCGATGCGTGTGATTCTCGAGGCCATGGAGTCGCTCGAGCTGCCGTTGGAGGACCAACGCATGGAGTATCACGTCCAGACAATCTTCATGCAGCCTACACAGATCGAAGGCGACGTGCTGCCTCCGGAAGTCGGCGGCGCCATCGAGGCTCTGTGGAAGGACCGCGGCGTTCAAGAGTGTTTTAAGCGCTCTCGCGAATATCAGCTTAACGACTCGGCGCGATAGTGAGTCGTCCCTTTTGCCTCTTGTCGTGATTTTACTGACGGGCTGGCAGCTACTTTGACAACATTAGTCGCATCGCTACACCCGACTACATGCCCAATGACCAAGACGTTCTTCGGTCCCGAGTCAAGACGACTGGCATCACGGAAACGACTTTCATCATCGGCGACCTTACGTACCGTATGTTTGACGTCGGAGGACAGAGATCGGAGCGAAAGAAGTGGATCCATTGTTTCGAGAATGTCACAACGATCCTCTTTCTCGTTGCCATCTCCGAATACGATCAGTTGCTGTTTGAAGACGAGACGGTCAACCGAATGCAGGAGGCGCTGACGTTGTTTGACTCCATCTGCAATTCGCGATGGTTTATTAAGACGTCCATCATTCTCTTCCTCAACAAGATTGATCGCTTCAAGGAGAAGCTACCGGTCAGCCCGATGAAGAACTACTTCCCGGACTACGAAGGGGGCGACGACTACGCCGCGGCTTGCGATTACATCCTCAACCGATTCGTCAGCCTAAACCAGCACGAGACGAAGCAGATTTACACGCATTTCACGTGTGCCACCGACACTACACAGATACGGTTCGTCATGGCCGCAGTTAATGGTTAGTCTTGCCCTCCTGCCCGTGGAACTCGACGCGCGTTCTCTCGTGCTGGCTACATGCCATGGCAAAGAAGTTGAGACTGACGCATTTGCAGACATCATCATCCAAGAGAATCTGAGATTGTGCGGTCTCATCTAAGTCGGGCTCGGGCCTGGTCATCTTTTTCTTGCGTCTTTTTCCATGTCACCCACGAATACCCTCCATCTCGACGACAACTTCCCCAAAGAGCTACAGCCACAGGGCTTATTAAATCGTTTTCATCGCACACCCCTCATCGGCAGCCAGGCGCAGCTCTGGTCTTGCTGGACCTCTGGCCAGTCACCCCGCCGGTCACTCATCTCGAAGCGGTCGAGGGGGGAGCACTGAGCCATGGTCAAAGACGGCTCGTCGATCCGGGATATGGCGAGGTGTCTGCTGATCCACAAGACGAGTGAACGGAGAAGATGGAGAGGCGCGACAGCTGGTCTGGACCGACGAGTACCACACCAAGAAGCCCCGGAGAGGAGACTGTGGCATCCAACTGGGCGATATGGTCTCTGCTGTGTTTAATTATGAAGAATATCCCTCATCTCCCTTCTCCCCCGCCCCTCGATTGCAGCCTTTTCTTAGTTCTTACTTTTCCCTCTTCGTGGCCTGCACTGTGCGCAGTATAACTCGTTGACCTTTTGTTACATACCCAGGTATTCAGCTGGTGGCGGTCTTTCATCTTGTACAAGGGGCGCGGACGGACGATGGGCGGCGGCGACGGAGCCTGGCGTATCTCGTGCAATGCCAGGACATGTTCGAGGGAGAGGCGTGGTGAGAACGAAGAAGCTTGCCCCCCGCGTTGGTCCTGTTTTAGACGTGGTCGTATAGGATAGCGAAAGCTGAAGCCAGACAGGCATCGGTTCGGGTGTGAAGACTATGGCCTCTGGACTATATGGCCTCTGCCTAAGGAGGTAGCCAGAAACGGAGTGTGGATAACAGTGACGTGCTGTGAGCGGTTGAGTAATCTTTATTCGTAGTCTGGAGATGAGAGTCAGAGGGGATCAATTCCCACCTCTTCGACCTTTCGCGTACGCTTCGGCTTCTAGGGCCATACGTTGCCGTCTTTCGGGTCGAGAAGAAGAGGGAGAGGTCAGGGAATCGTGACCGGCGGGAGAAGAGGTTGCCTTCTTTCTAGGAAAGGCGTGTTCAACGCCTAGGTAGTCCTTTGATTTCGTACGGATATGTGTACCAAGGTCTGCCCGGAAACTAATCATCACTACGACGCTTCCCTATCACAGTGTGTCTGATGCTCCGTAGGCTCGTGGTAACATGGCCGGTAGCGTAAGAATGGGAGACGAGGAAGCACACGAAGAAGAAGACGACGAGAGCAGGGCTTATCAATCAGCTTTCAGGGCTACCTATGCTGACGGGTGTCTAACCTGGCCAACTAACTAGTAACTACCCAGTCCGTCCTCGAAACTATCTTCGGTTGGCGCGTGTGGCGGCGGCGACGGCAGCCTCACGTCTGGCCCTCCTGGCAGCACGCTCGAAAGCGACGCCTTCAGGGCTGCGGGCGTAGTCTTCGAACTCTGCGATGCGCATACCGAGCTCCTCAGCAGCGGCCTCGATGCGGGCCATGAGACGGCGGTGGACCGAAGGACGGGGCGTCTCGTCGAGGCCGCGACGGAGAGCGCGACGGGCAGCACCAGCGAGGCCCCTCTGGCCTAGATCGAAGCCTGGGATCTGGTTTCCGATGGGGTGGGCGGAGCGATGGTTGTTGTTTCTGTTGGGGGACCTGGACGGGGAGCGGCTGGGAGTGCGGCCTGAAGTCGAGGACGGGGGGGGGCGGGCGAGTTGGGGTTTGTGGTCTGGCCCGAGTGGTGCGAGGGCTGAGGGGAGCCGTGGACCGAGGCCGAGTGCTGGTTCTGCTGGGACTGAGCAGGCTGCTGCTGGTCCCCGAGCTGCTGCTGGCTCTGATGGATAGGCTGCTGGAGCTGCTGGTCCTGCTGGATGGGCTGCTGGAGCTGCTGGATGGGCTGCTGGTCCTGCTGAATGGCCTGCTGAAGCTGCTGGATGGCCTGCTGGTCCTGCTGGATGGCCTGCTGGTCCTGCTGGATGGCCTGCTGGTCCTGCTGACCCTGCTGGATGGCCTGCTGGTCCTGCTGGCCCTGCTGGCCCTGCTGGCCCTGCTGGATGGCCTGCTGCTGAGCAGGCGGTGGGAAGGCGGCTTGGCCGGTTGGAGCCTGCTGGGCTTGCTGGGCCCTCTGGGCCTCCCGGGCCTCCCGGGCCTCTTGGTTTTGCTGCTGGCGAAGTTTCTTGTCCCCTGCGAGGCGCAGAGTCAGTTCCATGACTCCTGTTGTTGACTCCATCCTCGCTGAAGAAGGTTGTTGAGGGAGGAAGAAGAGAAGAGAAGAGAAAAAAGAAGGGGTTGAGGGAGGAGGAAAACAAGACAAGGGAAAAGAGAAGGGGAAGGAAGAGGAAACGGAAGAGAAAGGAAGAAAACAGAGCGTTGCCAGGGAAGCAAGTGGGTAAAAAAAAAAAAATCGCAACAACTGACCTTGAAACGTACACCTCATCCCGCTAGCATTGAACCAACAGTTGGTGCAGCTGCCCTGCAGATGGCCCTGAAGAACGACGCACTGAGTCCATGGGCCATGGCCCTTGACGCAGTTGCGGCAGGACTGGGCCGCTGGCTGGCCGGTGACGTAGCCGAGGAGGGCCTCGACGTTGCTGCGGCGGGCCAGGTTGAGAGCCTGGTCGGGCCGGCGCTGGATTATCGTGCGGATGGCTGGCTGTCTGGCTAGGTGGCGACAGAAGGCGCTGTCGATCCGTACATGGCCGCCATAGGCTGCCTGAGCTGTTTCGCCTCCGGTGGTCTCGATGCCGGCGTTCTGTTGGAGATAGACCTGCTGCAGAGACTGAGTCTGGGGCTGCCCTTGAGGCTGAGGCTGGTGATGCTCGGGCTGGAGCTGCTCAGGCTGGAGCTGCTGGACCTGATGCTGGACCTGACCGTGAGGCTGGGGCTGCTGAGGCTGGGGCTGCTGGGCCTGGGGCTGCTGGGCCTGGGGATCATTGTCCAGAGGAAGACCGAAATTGTACTGCCAGAGGGCTGGGTCCACGACAGGGGCGATGTCGTTCTCCGCCGACGGAGCCGACGAAGCCGCCGTCGAGGCGCTGATGTTGGCAGAGTAGTTGCTCTCACCGAGATGCAAGCCGCTGTTGTTTCCAACAAGGCTGCTGCTGCTGCCACCCAACGAGTATCCAGTACCTGTTTGCGAGGGAGGCGAGCTGAGGTAGCTGAGAGCCTGCTGCGGAAGGACGGGCAGAGCAGGTTGGACATGCTGGTAACCGGACCAGCCGATGGGTTGCTGAAGCACAGGTGCGGCCTGCGCTTCCTGCTGAGGGTTGGAGGGTTGAACTTGTGGCTGGACTTGGGGTTGAACAGCAGGCTGAACTGCAGGTTGTGGCGGAACCGGGTAGGATGGGTTGAGCGACCTGCGCTCAGGGTCGACACCTCGATCGTCGTTTCCGAAAGTCATGGTGTTGTTGCAAGTGTCGTGAGAATGAGGAATTCAAATCAAAGACGAAGAACAAGATAAGGAAGAAGGAACAAGATGAAGAAGATGAAAGCTGATCAAAGGAAAACACAAAGACGAGATGGTTAAGAAAAGATGGGATGGACGGAATCCCATCGGGAGGGGGGGCAAGCTGAATTATATAGTCGAGCAAGCACATGGGGGAAAGTAGGCAATGCAGAAACCTATTGAATCGCATTGTTCTGCATTGAGAGAATCAGCGGCAGAGAGCAATAGTGATTTCTCAATAGCATCTTTCTTGCCGGAACAATACCTACAGACGTCATTGATACCGCTACCTGCCTCTGCCACAGCAGCTAAGAACTCAATAGACATGAATGCAGAGAACAATGGGTATTGTGTCTCTCTATCCGCCAGTAAGCTCCCTCCACCGCTGGGCAAACTCGCGCAGCCCAGCCTCGCCCGATGTTCCCGCCTCGACTACCTCCCGCGGGAGCTTGTGAGCCGAGTACTGCGGTGCGCTGAAGTTGAAGGCCGCTGGATCGTTGCGCTCGACTAGCCGGAGCTCCGGGTCCGCGCTTTCATCTGATTCGTTTGAGGTGGAGGAGGCGTCATCGGCATCGGACGGGTCTGGATCCCCGGTGGCTGAGCCGTACAGCGGCGCTGGTACTTCAAAGGCCAGCAGCTCATCCCACGAGAATAAAAGAGTATCTGTACGAGGAGCCCACGGATTTATGTCCATCAGGCGAACCCTCCCCAGGCCGTCGTCCGCTGATGGGTCCTCGGGCACGTAGACGTCGAAGACGAAGCTCGCATCGGCAAAAGTCCTCCGCAGCGTACGGCCAAAGAAAGTGACAATCTTGCGACGAATGCGCCATCTCAAGCCCGCAAGAAAGCCGTAGTAGTTGAGATCGCGCTGCGTGATGCCCACCAGGCAGCGATGCTTGACGAAGCAGCGGAACTCGAGCGCCGCGTGGGGCGTGAAGAAGGGTCGGAGCACCAGGACTGTTGATCGGGGTCGGCTTGGGGGCGCAGCTGTGCAGCCGTCGAAGGCGTGAGAGAGGTCGTGCGACGCAAAGAGGGAGGATTTGAGGAGGAGGTAGATGTCGTTAGGGGATGTGCACTTTAGCGTGTTCTGGTGTCGTGAGATCCAGGTTGCGTCCTTGGGACAAGACCAGTTTAGCTTGGGGGCTACGGCGCCGCCTAGATCAGTGATTGTATCGGCTATGAGCTTGTGCGTCTCGGGGAAGCGTTTGTCGGGCGGTACCGGCGCCGTCTCCGGTTCCGAGCCGGAGTCGGAGTCTGAGTCGTCACTTGGGGGCGGCTTCCTCCAAGACGTCGTCGTTTCTATATGCCACTCTTCATCTTCCTCCTCCGGTCGCCTGTCCTCGCCGTTTTCATCGTCCGCCAGCACTATGCCATCCTCCGTCAGGTACGAGACGACGTTCGGCGACAGCGGGATGATGCGCGACTTGAGGCATGATGCCCGGTAGGTCGGGAACCATGCGTCGTAAGAGCAGTTTAGGATGTGATCTTTTGTCACTGGTGGGAAACCGAGAGGAGTTGAATCCGGTGCGTCATTTGAGGGAAGATGAGGCATCGTCAATTACAGAGAGTTGGTCCGAGAAGATGTCGTTGGTCTCTTGAAGCTGAGATTGTCGTCGATACTGCCGCCGTGTGACGAGCAACGCCCCCACTCACCGCCTACCGCATACAGACACCACTACAACGAATCCAACTTCGCCTCGACTCTACACCTCCAAACAGAACTCTCCTTCCCCGGACAGCGCCCCCGATCCTCCCTCTCCTTTCTATGTCAGACAACGTCGGTCTCTCAACGCCGCGCGGCAGCGGAACCTCGGGCTACGTGCAGCGCAACTTGGCGCACGTCAGGCCCCGCGACCACGGCGCTCCGTACCCGAAAGACCTCGACAGCTTGCGGTACAAGCAGCGGCAGCCGGACAAGGGCATTCTCGAGCACGATCGCAAGCGGAAGATTGAGGTCAAGGTGTTTGAGCTGCGTGATCAGCTTGAGGATGATGGGTGCGAATGATGCCCGGCTCCGCGCCTTTTCCGCCTCTTGTCTTGTCGCAATCTGGGTTGTGTTTGCTGACTTGTATCTTCCTGAGAAGCGTCGATGAAGATGATATTGAGCGCCAATGCGATGAGCTCCGTCAGAAACTCAGCGCCGAGTCCGAAAGTGCTAGGAAAGGCGGTCCGCGCAAAGCCTTCAAAGAGCATCAGGTTCACGAGATGGCGGATGCAAAGATTCAAGAAAGCGAGCGCCTAAGGCGGGCGCTTAACATCAGCGCCCATTATCAGGAGGGGAGCCACTGGGATAGACAAGCGGATAGAATGCGCGGCGCGGTCAAGGACGACGGGATGGATAAGAAGTGATGCTCTAGCGGTGTCTTACGACTTTGATGATTTGGGCATGGCGTATGTTTCTGACTGGCGAAGCTGGGAAGGCGTTGAGAGCATATGCGTTTCGTTTTGGGCATCACTACGCGTGCGTGGTAACTGCCAGGAACGGTTCTTTATTACACCATTCATTGACCGAGGAAAGTCTCATCTCAGCATATCTCTGAGGCTACTGTCCTTTCTTCATGACACAGCGTTTATGGGATCGTGGATCTGGATCGTAGAGTTGGATCGTAGCGTTGGATCATAGAGTTGAACCGCGTGATGCGGTATCCTGTGCCAATGGTCGAAGTGGTAGTGCTACCTTTCGTTTGTCGACATCTTATCAGTCTGAATTCTGTACGAATAGAGACTGTGGATCTGAAATATGATTCCGTGGGCCGGGTGTCGAACCATGGAAACAGATAGGGCTCATCATCCTCATTGCAACAGCCAGCGCCCATGACGTCGTCCGGGTCCTCAGAAGTCACGTGCACAAGCCAGACGCTGACATCGATGATCGGACTCAGGTGACACACGTGATGGGCCAAAACGTCAAGATCACGTGAAGCACTCATATCGATGCTTAGTGCTTACTAACGACTGGCTGGGTGTGCCCTGAAGACAGGAAAGAAAAACTGCATGCTTATCGCGCACACTGGTAAAATTTGCGCTAGTCACGATGGGTCTTCGTGTTTTGTTTCCCTCACTAACGTCCGGACGGTGCCTCTTCCGGAAGCTCGTCTCCCTTCCCTGCCCCCTAAGAACACCCTTTACTCCTAGAATTGCTTAAAACTCGCCCATTTGTAGCTCAGAATTCCCCTTTGCGCATCATTTTTGTTTCTTCTTTTCCGAAGCTGTGTCTGAGTAGGAGCGCCTGCTTACGGAACCGTTGACGGCTCGGGCAGCTGTAAGCCACAACCATAACCGAAGCTCCCGGGGACTTCGGCCGGAATCGCAAGACGACGATGCCAACGCCAGAACAAGACGAAGATTACATGGGCGGTAGCCATGAGGCCGATCATCTCTGCGTCCTCGTTCACGGGGTGAGTACATGGGACGCCTGTCTGAGGATACTTGGCCACTCATGTGTCGACTTAGCTTTGGGGTAATCCTAGCCACATGAAAAGCATGGCCAAAGCTCTGCGGTCTCAGTATTCGAGGGATCGGCTTTGCTTGCTTATCTCGAAGCGCAACAGCGGGAGCTTTACCTATGATGGCATTGAGCTGGGAGGGGAGAGGGTCTGCGCCGAGATTGAAGAAGAGCTGCAGAATCGGGCGGGAAAGATCAAGAAGCTCAGCGTCGTCGGATACTCCCTGGGAGGATTGGTGTCGCGTTATGCCGTTGGGCTTCTCTACGCCAAGGGGCTGCTTGAAAATATCGAGTGTATGGTGGGTGAAGGCGTCGTGTCCCGACCGTCGTTGCCATGCGCTGACATGGGCTTAGAACTTTGCAACCTTTGCTACGCCTCACCTCGGTGTTCGGTCTCCGACCAAGGGTTGGCACAATTACATCTGGAATTACGTGGGCGCGCGGAGTCTCTCCATGTCTGGGAGACAGCTCTTCGCCATCGACAAGTTCCGCGACACCGGTCTGCCGCTGCTATCCGTCCTCGCTGACCCGGCATCCATCTTCATGCGCGGGATCGGCAAGTTTAAACGTCGAACGCTGTACGCCAACGTCGTCAACGACCGGAGTGCCGTCTACTACACGACGAGCATCAGGAAGACGGATCCTTTCCGAAATCTGGACAAGATCGAGCCCAACTATGTCGAAGGATATGGGAGTGTCATTATGGACCCCAAGATCCCTTTCAAGCTGCGGCCCGAGTCCAGCGCCAGCCTGTCGTCGGCAACGAGCACAGCTCTGCAGTGGGCGAAGCGTCTGCCTCTGATACTGATGATTGCCGTCGTCGTCCCTGCCGGCACCGTTGCGTTTCTGTGCAATTCAGTTATACAGACGGTCAAGAGCTCGGGCAGGATCAGGCAGCATGAGGCGGGCCGAGCCAACGTCAACGTTGAGGAGTACCGCGTCCCAGTGCTGCTCAAGGAAATGCGTGGCGAGATGGAGAAGGCGTACGGGGCCCTCAACAGCTCGCAAAACCAGGACTTCCTGACAGTCGAGGACGAAAGCGTCGACGATGAGATGGGAGCGGAAGAAAGACAAGTCATGAGCCGAGAGCGGAAGCAGTCGATGACGGCACAGCCGACGCTGGCGCTGACAGCGCACCAATTCCAGATGATAAGGGCGCTCGATGAGTTGCGATGGCGCAAGTTCCCGGTGTGGATTCACAACGACCAGCACAGCCACGCGGCCATGATCGTCCGATTCGCAAAAAAGAGCTTCGATGAGGGCTTCTTAGTGTTGAGGCATTTTTCTCGGGACGAGTTTGTCCTGTAGGCGATCGAGGGCACGGGCGTTGGCGGCGCTAAACTTTGGATAGGCGGATAGACGACGGATCATGGAGCCAACAACATAGGTAGGTACATAGGCCTTCCATTGCTTTACAAATAGTAAATAGTGCTGCACGACGCCGTCATGCGTCATGGCGGCCCGAGCCACAGCGTCAGAGTCCCATTGTCACGTGATGTTGCCACGGAGGCCGGGACCCGAAACAGGCGCAGCAGCCAATCAGAGGCCCCCGTACTTCTGGATGGTCAGAATTGTCATTCGATGCTCGGCCGATGCCTCCTCCCGACCCCGCCTCGCCTTTGCCTCCCTACAGGCGGGACGACGTCCGTCTTGTTTGTCGTTGACGGCGTCTGCCTTTTTCGTTTCATGACGAAGCATCTTCTCGGACTCGGCCTTCATGACCAGCCGCTACCGCCGCGAGTGAAAGCTCCAAGGCCAACCTTTCTAACCTCTTGTTTACCACGTCGTCCTTGAGTTTCGGTGACCATGGTCCTGACGCACACTACTGGGGACACCTACTCCCACCCATTTCCCACCGTCACGCTCGCCTACTTTCTCCGCTACTCGTCGCCACAGCTCAACCCCTTCGCCTCGCACGTATTGAGCACAGATACAATCTCCAGCCATGTCGACCGCCTCACGGGCCGGCTGCACACGACACGCATCCACCTCAAGAAGAGCCGCATGCCCAAGGCCGTCTACAATCTACTCCCCGCTAGCGTCATGGGTGGCAGCAGTTCGGCCGAGAGGGCTTCGTACATACTCGAAACGAGCACCGTCGATATCCGAGAGGGATGGATGAGGACGGAAAGCCGCAACCTCAACTTCACCGGCGTGCTCTCTGTCGTCGAGCAACAACAATTTAGCCATCCGTCCGTGGCTGCGCGGGGGCCCGCTGCCCGGCACGAGACGGACGTCGTCACAACCGTCGTCTTCCGCTCCCGCCTCGGCGAAAAGCTGCGGGGCAAGCTCGGTCAGGCCCACGAGGACGGCTGGCTGTCGGGTTTCATCGGTGGATGGGGCTACAAGGGCATCCAGCGGAGCATCGAGAGCATCGCCTCGACCAAAACTCTCGACCAGCTGGGCAAGAGTCGCGACGGCATGCGGCTCGTTCTGGAGCGCATCCGCAACAACGGCGCCGTGGGCGTCCTTGAAGCCATACGCCGCGAGCGCCAGAGGCAGACAGTCTGAGTTCCGGGGCGACTCAAGCGATGTTCCGGCTCTGGCGTTTGTTGTCGCAGAGCTGTAATCCTAGCTGTATACTAATTCTTGTCGGTTCCAGCATGGCGCACGTCAGTTTTTTTTTCCCGGCGTGAGACTAGGCACGCTACTCACTCAGGGGCCCGACGAGTCTGCGAGACGCAGGAGGGAGAGTGACTTGACCGCATGGCACTCTCCTCTCATGAATGGTGGCGTGTGCCCAGCCAGGAAGAGTAGCATAGTCTATAGTCCAAAGTACAATGAGACGAATATTCACGACATGACGATGGCTCTTCGCATTTCGCTTCTCTTGATCTGCACTTAATAGGCCATGGCTAATCGGTAAAAGGAGAGCCCGTCTTGTTCACGTGTCAGGAAACTTGCTCGTCTCTCGCGTTCAACTCTCTGACACGGCCCGAGATTAAGCCGCAGACAGTGGACACGACGTCTCCCGGACGAAATCCAGACAAAGGGCGAGTTTCAACGCAAAGACGCTGTCACATCCCTCATCCTCTCAGCCGATTGTTGCAGCCATGACCGAGCCAACAGTGTCTGTTCTATTCGTCTGCCTGGGTAACATCTGCAGATCCACCATGGCCGAGGGCGTCTTTCGAGATCTCGTAGCAAAGCAGCCGGAATACAGGAAACGGATAGGGGAGATCGACTCCTGCGGGACTGGCGCCTATCATACAGGCGATTCTCCCGACTCACGCACCATGGAAACTCTAGAGGCTCATGGAATCACAGATTACGACCACTCAGCCCGAAAGGTGAGTGACTATACACACACGTCTCCCACAGCATCGCTCTGCCGCTGATTGGGCTCGACTCGCAGATCACAGCGGCCGACTTTGAAAAATTTGATTACGTCTTCGCCATGGATCGATCGAATCTCTCGGATCTGGAGAGGATGCGGCGCGGCGGCAAGGCCAAGGTGATGCTGTACGGCGAATTCAGTGGGGCCGGGGCCAAGACGGAGACGGTCGCCGATCCGTACTACGGTGGCCGGGACGGGTTTCAGAAGGCTTATGAGCAGTGTCGACGGTTCGCGCAAAACTTCTTGAGGGAGGTGGTTGGCCAGCAGCCTTGATGACGACAAGTGCCGAAGCGGACGACGGACCTCGGAAGGGGCTGGCCGGAAGACGAGGCTGGCTGGAACGTGAGGTGTGAGAGGCTGGTATAAGTGTCGACATGCCACCCACATGGTGTACGAATACTTGGTGGGAGAGGCCGAGACTCGGATTCAGCCTCGTGAGACGACGCGGTTGGGTGTGACGAACGATGGGTACGAATGTGCCGTTGCGGATTCGAGACTAGCCATGACAGTGGCACATTTCCTTCTGGACATGCGGATGCCTGCTTGACCGCCATTTCGTGATTGTCGATAGCTTGCTTCTCGGCTGAAGGTCTGGTCGAAGACGGAAGACGGAAGACCTCGGGCGGTGGTACCGGTGCAACGTTGCGACGGACTCGAGGACGCGGGGGACGCGGGGAAGGAGGAAGCGAGGAGAAGACGAGCCTGTGCCTCTGAATCACGACGATGCGTCTCGCTCGCGCTCAAGCGTGAATAGAGACACCAACGTGGCCCTAGGATGGAGTGTCTGAGAATCCCGGCTTCAGCTCTCTTAGCCTCTTAGCTTCTTAATCTTAGGTAAAGCCTGTCAAGGTCGGCCGAGGTGCGGGGAAGTGGGGCAACGGGCAGCTCTCGGGTAGTCGATGCCCTTCACAACCGGAAGAGAGAGATTTGCCGTCTTGCCTCGTCCTCTTACCGTCGTCAGAGTCATCCATCATCATGGCCGGTCTTCAGGGACGCAGGGTATTCAAGGTCTTCAATCAGGACTTTATCGTCGATGAGCGATACACCGTCACCAAGGAGCTGGGCCAGGGCGCCTATGGCATCGTCTGCGCTGCCGTCAACAACCAGACCAAGGAGGGCGTTGCCATCAAGAAGGTCACAAACATCTTCAGCAAGAAGATCCTCGCCAAACGTGCTCTTCGCGAGATCAAGTTGATGCAGCACTTTCGCGGCCACCGTAACGTGAGTTGGCCGCTTGGTTGGAGCGAGCTCTCCGATGGACGGATGGCTGACTCGGAAGACGCAGATAACCTGCCTGTACGATATGGACATACCGCGTCCGGACAACTTCAACGAGACCTATCTCTATGAAGGTCACTATTCTTCCGTTCCTCACGGCCTCCTCTCGTCCGACTGATGGTCTTTAGAGCTCATGGAATGCGATCTCGCCGCCATCATCCGCTCTGGCCAGGCTCTGACCGACGCCCACTTCCAGTCCTTCATCTACCAGATCCTCTGCGGCCTCAAGTACATCCACTCTGCCAATGTCTTGCACCGCGACTTGAAGCCCGGAAACTTGCTCGTCAACGCCGACTGCGAGCTCAAGATTTGCGACTTCGGTCTCGCCCGCGGCTTCTCCGTCGACCCGGAGGAGAACGCGGGCTACATGACGGAATACGTGGCGACGCGATGGTACAGGGCGCCCGAGATTATGCTGAGCTTCCAGAGCTATACCAAAGCCAGTGTGTGAAACCGGCCCCATTTTCCGGCCATGCCGGTTGCTGACGCCTCGCCTCGCAGTTGACGTCTGGTCCGTCGGCTGCATCCTCGCGGAGCTGCTCGGCGGAAGGCCCTTCTTCAAGGGCCGCGACTACGTTGATCAGCTCAACCAGATTCTTCACATCCTCGGCACTCCCAGCGAGATGACGCTCTGCCGCATCGGCTCGCCTCGCGCGCAGGAATACGTCCGCAACCTCCCGTTTATGCCCAAGAAGTCGTTTCCGAGCCTGTTCCCCAACGCGAACCCCGATGCGCTCGATCTTCTCGACCGCATGCTCACATTTGACCCGTCATCTCGCATCAGCGTCGAACAGGCCCTCGAGCATCAGTACCTGCACATCTGGCACGACGCCTCGGACGAGCCCGACTGCCCCACCACCTTTAACTTTGACTTCGAGGTGATTGACGATACCAACGAGATGCGGCGCGTCATACTGGACGAGGTGATGAGGTTCCGCCAGACTGTCAGGGTCCCCGGCGGGTCGGGCCCGGGCCAGGGTCAGGGCCAGCAAGCCGCGGCGGGACAGGTGCCTCTACCCGAGCAGGGCCACCAATGGAAGGCCGAAGACCCGAGGCCGCAAGAGTACATGGCGTACGGGAACGGGCTCGAGCAGGATCTGCAAGCGGGAATGGACGCGTCGAGGAGGTGAATCGGCTTGTCTGTCGATGCTGGCTCGGCACTCTGTCTTTCTCTTCTTCTTCCGTTTTGGCAAGCAGCCTTTCCGTCCCTTCTTTTACAGCTCCATGTCGACATCCTGAAATGAAATGAAGAGGTGATTGGAACACGACGGGACGACATGGGAGGTGTGTCAAGCACAAGTTGGACAGCTGGACAATCCCAGAGTGACGGCAGGCATTGATGGATCAACGGTCCGTGTGATTGTTTGCTCCGATTTTTGCCTCGGGAATACGCCATAGATTGCCGGTTGAACACTTACGTGCTAGGTGAACGGAATGGAGTAGCAAGCGTAGGTAGTCAGTCGCCTAAGAGGGAATCTGACTCTGGCTTTCTTTACACGGCTTGTTGAAATGACTTGTGCCATTGCTAACTAGGTTTCGATGTTTTACATGAGAAGAAGACTCATCTTAAAGCAGGGAGAAGCCTCAACATGCATGCTGCCGCACACGAGCGGGCTCCCCTCGATGTTGAGAAGAGGAGCAGAGGTTGGTGATGAGGCGGCCGCATGTCAGGCCGGGCCATGCGTGTGTACATACATACGAATATGTGTGTGTTGGTGGGAGGTGAACCACCCTGGCTCGCAGAGCTTGGCTGTCGTACAGCGCGGCTTGAGGCGTGACGTGGTCCCTTGTTGTGTTTGAAGACGTGTTTGCTGGCATGGGTTTGTGTGCGATGCAAGCGATGAGTCTGGCTGTGCCGTTTTATGTGAGTGTTTGTGCCGCTTGGGGTGGTCTCTTTGCGTTGGGTGGTTGGTTTATATTGTACGGATGCAAGGTGATTAGGGCTGAGGGTAAAGAAGAGAGTCGTAGTAGAGTATGATATTGCGAAGAAGATCAAGATGACGATGGTGAATAAAATGTAATCGAGAGAAAGAGAGAAAGAACGAACGAACGAAAGAAAGAAGAAAAGACAGATCATCACGTCTAACCGTAGAACCAGTAAAGGGCGGCGTAACTGGAGCTATCGTCTCCCGTAGCACGAGCACATCCGTGGCTGGTGCCGCCGGCGGTAACAACGCGATAGACGTACTTGACGCCGACGGCGCTGTGCTTCCCACGGAGGAACAGCCACGGCACGGCGCCGGTGCCGTCCGGTCCGGCGTAAGCGGCGGCCGGAGGCTGGACGGAAGCAACCTTGGCAGTCGGGATATCAGTGCGGCCGCCGTCGATACGGAAGACGGGAACGCCGTCGGCGTCAAAGTAGTGATGGCCGAGGAAGGGCAGTGCCTGAGGAATACCCTCGACCCAGAGGCCCGCGTCAGGAGGGAACGGACGCGAGGCGTAGGCGGCGGCCGAGTCGACGATGCAGGCATCAACAGGCTGCTGGTCCTGAGAATGACGACCATGGACCTGAATAGGGATGTGATTGTGCGAGAGAACCTTTGCCGTTAGATTCTCGAAATCGGGATGCGAGAGCGAGGTCGGTCCCTGGCCGGGATACAGGGTGGTGACGTCGTAGAGCATGGCGAGCGCGCCCGTTGCCACGGCGGGCTGGCGGACATGTTTGCACGTGTAGTTCTGGTAGCCGAAGCCGAGAGCAATGTGCTTGAGCGAGACACCGGCCGGAGGGGAGGGGAGTTGTTGGCCTGTGAGGTCCGTGTTAGTCGAGGTTGCAAGACGGGACGGGACGGGACGGCTGGGAGGTACTCGCCGGAGCCTGTCTCGGGGAGTACGGGACCGGTGGTGGCGCCGTGACCGGGAGCCGTGTGGGCCAGCACCGTGAGGACGAGGGTGAAGAGAGGTGAAGACATCATGGTTTGAGATGGCTGCTTCTCGATCGACGTGATTGAGGCTGGAGTGAGTCAGGGGGGGGCGGCGCTCCCAGGGCGGGGGAAAGGGGGCAAGACGAGCAAGCAATAGGGAATATATACGAAGAAAACTAGACAAGAGGTCAACGAATGAGCCGCCAGGAACAGCTTGATGGGACAGGCCGAGGCAGGGTAGCCCGGGTTCGTTGCTACGCTGCCGGACCGGCTATTGGTTGTCTTATCCGCCTCGGCGCTTACGCGGGCGGCTTGCAGCAGTGAGGGTTACGCACGAGGATGTGCTGCGTGTGTTGCCGAGTTGACGGGGATGGGTCCGGCTTGATGTTTGTTCGGTGAGTTGGGGCTCGAACTGAGGGCTGGCTTGGCGGCGTGTTTTCATGAGTTGAATTGAGGCGGCTCACGATAGTGAGCCTACATGTGCATTCGTATACGAATAGTTGCATGGATACCTATGGATATGTAAACAGCAATATACGGTTTCAAGTCGGGCAGCTGCCCCTTATCAGGAAGGTCGACAGCCGTAACGGTGACATTGAGAGGAGGCCGCTCGAATCTTGATTGCAGCCAACCTCCCCCGTGCTCCCTCGTTGCCCTCCACTCGCCTCGACAGAAAGAAACAGAGTTCCCTGCCGTCCTGGAAACCCGGCGGATCGCTACGGCAGAGCGTCGCAACGATTTGGCTAGCCTTCTCGGCAGAGCACTTCGCTGCCGGGATACGTGCCTCCAGCAGTCCGCCGGCGACGTAACCCCCCCCCCCCCGGGAACTCGTCAGTGTGGAATAGGGCTGGGGCCGAGGGATGGATGGGTGGTGGTGGGTGTGGGCGGTTGAGCTGGGTCGCGCCGTCTCGGACCGTCTGTTGTAAAGCTTGCTTGGAAGCTGCATGTGAGCAGAGTTGTTATGACGACTCTCTTCCGGTCGTCTCGTCAACATCCTCTCTTCGGCCTCTTTTTTTTTCTCTCTCTCTCTCTTTCTCCCCGTAGATCATCCTACATCGGTTGTCATGTTTCAAGCCCAGCTGATGGACGGTTGATATACACATGTACGAATATGTATTCGTAGGTATCATTGGATTGGATGCGTCGTATGGAGGCAGAAAGACTCCAGCTCCGCGTCGTCAAGGCTCGATAGCGGCCCACCGCGGCCCACATTAACCCCGGACGTCGCTGTGCTCTGCCGCACCCTGCAGCTTAAAGGCGTCTTGCCGTCTTCCCTTCTCTCCTTCACTGGGGCGACGAGAAGCTGTTGTGGAGGAGTGGCTCCTTGATAGATTCGTCCGTCTTGTCTTCAGCTCGGCCTTTTCCGTCGCTGTCTTATCATGACGAAGCGTGACTAAGCTTTCTCTTTAGGGTAGCCTGCTGGCTGTCGACATGTGCTGCAGCCTGATTCTCTTCAGCCTGTTCCGCCTTGCGCGCTTCATCATCGGCGGCATCATGTCGCGACGGGCGGCTAAGGGCGATTATATCGAGACTGTGAGTCCGAAACTTCATGAACCTGCTGAATCAATGCTGATTACGGACGCTTCCCCAGGACTCGGGCAACAAGGTGGCACGCAAGGCCATCCTCGTCGGCACGCAAAACATCATGCTGGGCGGCAAGACTGTCATCCAGCCCGACGTCATGATCCGCGGCGACCTCGTCCGCTCCGTCGCCGTCTCGGCATCGGGCAGCTCGCCGGCCAACACGACGGCCGTCGCCATCGGCCGATACTGCTTCCTGGCAAAGGGCGTGCTGCTGCGGCCGCCGGGCCGGCTCTACAAGGGCGCCTTTACCTATATGCCGCTGCGGCTGGGCGACCACGTCTTCGTCGGCCAGGGGAGCGTCATCCAGGCGGCGACGGTGGGCAGCCACGTCCACGTCGGAGCGCGTTGCACCGTCAACGACTTCGCCATCATCAAGGACTACGTCAAGATCCTCGACGACACCGTCGTGCCCTCTTTCATGGTCATCCCAAGCTTCTCCATCGTTGCTGGTCAGCCGGCTAGGGTGGTGGGCGAGGTGCCCGAGGGGGGTCACGATGACTTTGAACTTCGCGACTTGTACAAGACGGTCGGCAATAATCCGCAGCCGCCGGCCAGCCCGACCAAAGTCGATCGACCGCATTGAAACCCGGACGGGAAATTCGATGAGTCAAATATTCCTCCTGCCGCAGAGCAGACCCTGTTGCCCGGTCCACGATTGGCCCAATGCACGTCGGGGCTGTGCGACGCTGGCTGGCTGGCTGAGAAGGGATCGCTGCGTCGCACAGAAAGACGATACGGGGATGATGACGGTGGGCAGGTGAGTCTGCGGTTGTGACCCTAGCCTGACGTGCCCCGATCCTTACTCGAGGCTTAGCACGTCGAACGCGTCCGTTGGACGGTGGCTGCGGCGGCGTCATCTTGCAAGTTGGGTCGATGCCAATGGGGGCAAGACGGAGAGGCCGGTGGCGTCTGATGTGCCGTGTTTCGTGACGACGGCAACGGTGGATGAGGCCGGACAATTCGGCTAGGTATCACAAGTGGCTTTGGGTATAGGGGTTGGCTGTCTCGAACTCGTGTATCGACACCTGCAGCTGCCTCTTCCGTCCTCGTCGTCCAGCCTGACTCACGATTCCTGGTGCTCGGACCGGCTCGCCTCGCCGGACAATAGCAATAGCCAATGGCGTCAGCCGCTGCGCCTCGTGATCGGCACCAATGCAATCTCACCTGTCTCTCAGCTCGCGGCTGCATGTCCTCGTTACCGGAGCTTTGTATAGCCGCTGCCCGTTCGGCAGATGTTGAGAAAACAGAACAGCCGTCTCGTGTCTCGCGAAGAAAAGGGTTTAATTCTCTATGTGTACAAGATATATTTCCTAGCCTCTTCCCCCTCTCTCTTTGAATTTTTTTTTGCCCTCTCCTGTCTCTCTCCCTCCCTCTCTTCATCTTCAGTCGTGATTCCTCGTTCCTTTTCCTTCACGACGCGATGCCTTCTAGCGTTCTGCTCAGGTCTTGACATCACCACTATTCATCCCTACCTAGGTACCACCTAGACTGCAGTTCTCCAGCGTAGCGGCTCCACCGTTGCAGCGTCAGGCTCTCCCATTCGTTCCCCCCCCCCACGAGGAAGAACGCACGCAATGGCCCCTGGAGAGGCCCCTATGCGGGTGTCGTTCTTCAGCAGGGCGCCGATCCTCGAGGCCGTCAATGTGGCCTTGGCCATCGTCGTCCTCTTCTTCGTCTTCGTCACCTTTCTCGCTCACTATGGCCGGAGCAAGTTCGCGCCCGAGGCCATCGTCCGTAAGGCGCCGCTTCGGCTGTTGATCGTCGGTCTCGTCTCGATCCTCTTTGCAGCCGAGGTCATCTTTGTGGCGTTGCGGAGCAGGCTGGTCAGTTACAATGAGACGCGAATCATCGCCTGTTCGCTTTCTGCGCTGGCCTGGTTCGCCTTCAGCTTCAGGGACGCCTATCTGGTGGTTGAGCTCGTCGGTCTATCCGTCGTCGGTCTGGTCTTCGGCATTCCGCTCCTCGTCGTCGAGGCAGTCCTCCGCAGGGATCCGTCCGTCGGCTCCCATCAGCACTGGACTCTTTTGACCGTCCAGGCCGCTCGTCTGCTCCTACTCGTCCTCCTCTTCGTCGATGTCGGACTTCGTGTCTGTTTGCGCAGGAGGAAGGCGAAGAGAAGCAAGTCGGATGCTTCGGACGAGGCTCGTCCATTTCTGGCCAGGGCCAACGGCGATGGTCATGCCAACGGCGACGGTCGTGCCAACGGCACTCGTGCCTCGTATGGCAGCATCGAGTCTGGATCCGACTTGGGCTCCGACGCCGCGTCTTGCGTCAGCGATTGGACGTCGGACTCGGAGGGCTCCGACGCCGACGAGACGCCCAAGGATTCTGAGAACGGCCAGCTGCGTAAGAGCGGCAGCTGGATCGCCTACGTCCGCAACTTCACCATCTTTGTCCCCTACATCATCCCCCGAAAGGACTACAAGGTCCAAGCCTGCATCGTCACTTGCCTCGTCTGCATGCTGGGCGACCGCTTCCTCAACATCATGGTGCCCCGTCAGATCGGCCTCGTCGCCGACAAGATCGTCCAGGGAGAGGCGCCCTTCGCCGAGCTGGGTCTCTACCTCGTCCTGAGCCTGGTCCAGGGCGAGTCCGGCCTGCAGCTGATTCAGTCGGTGGCCAAGATTCCCATCGAGCAGTTCTCGTACCGCCAGATCACAAACGCCGCCTTCAATCACGTCATGAGCCTCGGCATGGACTTTCACTCCGACAGGGACTCGGCCGAGGTGATGAAGGCCATTGAGCAGGGCGAGGCTCTTACAAACGTCGTCAAGACGGCCTTTCTCGACATCATGCCCACCGTCATCGACATGGCCGTTGCCTTTGTCTTTCTCTACATCAAGTTCAGCTCTTCGGTCGCGCTCTGCATGATGATCGCCTCCGTCTCCTTCCTCGTCGTCGAGGTCGTATCCTCCACTTGGAATATCGATAACCGGCGGCGCAGCACCAAGACGGAGCGTCGCGAGGCCCGCATCATGCACCAGGCCATCCAGGGCTGGCAGACGGTCTCGGCCTTTAACATGTTTTCGTACGAGAGGTTCCGCTTCGCCAGCGCTGTCGACCGCCATCTCGAGGCCAAGAAGGACTGGATGAAGCGTGACGCCTACATCCAGGCCCTCCTTCAGGCCTTGGTCCCGTCCACGTTTTCCCTTCTCGCCATCCTCGTCATCCGACAGATCCGCGACGGCCACGCGTCTCCCGGCGATTTTGTCTTCCTCATCTCGTACTGGGACTACCTGATCTTGCCCATCAAGTACCTATCCCACGAGTATCGCTTCCTCATGTCGGACCTGATTGACGCCGAGCGGCTCCTGGACCTGCTCCTGGCCAAGCCCGATGTTCTGGACAAGGCGGGCGCCTCCACGCTGGGCCAGGTCGAGGGCCGGGTCGAGTTCGACAAGGTCGACTTCGCCTACGACGAGAGGCGCAGGGCGCTCCACGACATCTCCTTTGCGGCCAAGCCCGGCCATACGGTGGCACTGGTCGGCAGCACGGGGTCCGGCAAGTCGTCCATCATCAAGCTGCTGATGCGCTACTACGATGTGACTTCGGGCAGCATCCGTATCGACGGCGAGGACATTCGCGACGTGACGCAGGGGTCGCTGCGGAACGCGCTGGGTGTCGTGCCGCAGACACCGCTGCTGTTCAACGCGACCATCATGGAGAACCTGCGGTACGCGAAGCTATCGGCTTCGGACGACGACGTCTTCGCTGCCTGCCGGGCGGCGGCCATCCACGACAAGATCACCGGCTTCCCCGACGGCTACGACACCAACGTGGGCGAGTCGGGCGTCAGGCTGTCGGGCGGTGAGGTACAGCGGCTGGCGATTGCGAGGGCCTTCCTCAAGAACCCGCCGATCCTGATCCTGGACGAGGCTACAAGCGCCGTTGACACGGAGACCGAGGCCGAGATCCAGGAGGCGCTGAGCCGGCTGAGCGACAGGCGCACGACGTTTGTCATCGCCCACCGGCTGTCGACGATCATCAACGCCGACCTGATCCTGGTGCTTCAGGATGGCGAGATTGTCGAGAGAGGCTCGCACGAGGAACTCCTCGCCAAGGGTGGCAGATACGACGCGCTGTGGAACAAGCAGCTGGGGGCAGACTCGCATTCTAGCGCCAGCGAGTCCGGCGGCGACGACGACGAGTCCCGAGAAGAGCCCCTGATTGACACGACGGACTGAGGGATTCCCCGGGACGGACCGGAGCTTGTGGTAGGACAACAAACAGCGGCTAAAAGCAAGTGATTTTCTATTTTTTTTTTTTTTTTCAATTCTCCATCTTTCTCATCATGTCTTTTTCTTTTAATCACATGTCTCTTACTTTTACTATGGGATGCGTTTTTTTCTATGACGCTTCCTGATGCGTCCAAGGCCAGGGACGTCGTGTTTGTTTTAGTTGACTGTGTTGAATAAGAAGTTGGCTTTTGTTATCGTCAATACGGCGTCTCTAGTCCCTTCAGCTGATAGGGCACGAGCCAAGGCAAGACCGTTCTCGTCCCTCCTTTTCCTTTTCTTCCCTGGACATGCGGTAGGTAGGTGAAGTTTATATATCGCTCGTGACGAGGCACGTCGTGTCTGGGGCAACGAGACGCATCAATCGAGCTTACCGTGGACCGACGACTCCGGCGGTCGAGGCTGGCGGGAGACGCCGAGGTGGATGGAGTCATGAGACGCTCCGGCATCGGGGGAGGCGCAGGGCATCATCTTCCATTCATTCACTTACAGCCTCCTCCCGGGGAAGACCATCACAAGCCCCTCTGTCGTTCCCAGACGACGACCAAAAGCAGGGGCGAGGCTATGGTGAGACAAGACGGGCGGAATGTGCTGAGATTCTCTTACCCTCGACAACTCGGCTGGGGGGGAACAGCCTAGAGTCTTGGGACAAGCGGCGGCATCTCCGGCGGGGGCGGCGCTCAACCAAGCTGTCTCGAAGGCGGGACCCATGTGAGAGTGGCTGCTAATGTATGTGCGTGTGCGTCGACGAGGCTAATGTGTGATCCTATGCGTTGACCGGCCACGGGGAGGTTAGGTGAGGCATATTTTGGCGTGGGGGATTTTTTTTTTTTCCTTCGGTCCTCTTGAATGAGGTGGCTTGCTTTGCGGGGACTATTTCAGGCCGGTTCGCCAGTTTGTTTCTTGATCTCTCTTTTTTTTTTTTGTTTTTTTTTTACTTTCCTCTGTGTGTTGTCTGGGCCTTTTGTTGCGATTGGTACTCTGTTGGATTGTTGGAAAAGGGCTTTTGGCCTGAGTCTTCTTTTCCCCCGATCTTGACTTTGAGTACTACAGGCTTCTACGGGACAGATTCGTGCTCCGAGGGGACAGAGACGAGGCCAGAGATTCGACTTGACGCCCTTTTTTTTTTTTTTTTTTTTTTTCACCTTTCGATTTTTCTCCCGAGTTAGGGGAGGGGGGTCTCAGATTTATTCGAGGTACGGACGACTCGAGTGCATTCCTTATCATGGCCGTCGCAGCCTCCATTGTGCGGCTCAACGACGTCTCATCCTCTCTTCCGAGCCCGTCGTCGTCTCTCCATCGTGAACAGCGCTGACCTTGTCGAACCGGATTCTTACAGATCCGTTCACGTCTCAGCCTAATCATGAAGGCCAACTCGCTTCTTCTCGTCGGCCTGACCGCCGGCTCGGCTTCTGCCAAGCCCGAGACGGGCTCCGGCGCCGTGACGGCTCAGATTGCTCCTCAGGGTGGCTCCCCCGAGGGCTGCCAGACGACATACCCTGGCCGGTTCCAGGTGCGGACGCAAAGACTATCGGACCAGGCCGTGGCCAGCCAGCCGCAAGCTTGCGACAGCGACAAGACGCTCGTCATGACGCTCAACAACGGCGTCTTGACGGATAGCAAGAGTCGGACTGGTTACGTCGCCTCCAACTATCAGTTCCAGTTTGATGGTCCGCCTCAGTCGGGCGCCATCTATACCTCGGGCTTCAGTCTTTGCGCCAACGGCTCTGTGGCGCTTGGTCCGTCGACCATCTTTTACCAGTGCCTCTCGGGAAGCTTCTACAACCTGTACGATCGCAACTGGGCTTCTCAGTGCGAGCCCATCCTCATGATGGCCGTGCCTTGCAGCGGGAGCGGTGCCAGCAGCGGCGTCACCGGCGGCGGAAGTGCAGATAGCATCCCGGCGCCCGCTTCCGCCTCGGTCGGCGAGATGGGCGACGGACAGCCCCAGGCTCCGGTCCAGCAGCCCCAGGCGCCCACCGTCTCGCAGATCAGCGATGGCCAGCCCCAGGCCCCAGTCCAGCCAGCGGCCCCCGTCGTCTCGCAAATCGGCGACGGCCAACCGCAAGCCCCCGTCCAGCCGCAAGGCCCCGTCCAGCCGCAGGGCCCCGTCCAGCCGCAGGGCCCCGTCCAGCCGCAGGGCCCCGTCCAGCCGCAGGGCCCCGTCCAGCCGCAGGGCCCCGTCCAGCCGCAAGCTCCCGTCGTCTCGCAGATCGGTGACGGCCAGCCTCAGGCTCCGGTCCAGTCTCAGGCGCCCGTCGTCTCCCAGATCGGTGACGGCCAGCCACAGGCGCCGACGGGATAGAGCCCCCCGGCCCCGGCCCCGTCTCAAGGAAACGCGCAACCGGCCCCGTCTCAGTCGACACAGCCCTCTCTGGAGGTGAGCAGAGGCATGCGAAGCGCTCTCCCCGATATGGCGACCGCCCTCGTGCTCGCCATGGCCGGTGGCTTCCTCTTCCTTTAATGGAGGATGTTACCGTGCCAAGCGTCAGAGCCGGGGGTGTGTCTTCTTTTTTTTAAAAGAAAAAAACATTATTTTCGCTATGTTGCTTTACTTTTTTTTTTTCTCTTCTCCTCACCTCCGGTTCTCTTTTCTTTTTTGATTTCTTGCTCTGGAGGATGCGTGGCTAGAGTCTTCAAAGAGGCTGTGCTAGTGTGATGAGGCCGGTTCGAGGGAGGTTGACTGTTGAGTCAGATGAGTGCATTCCAGCTGAATGGGGAACGGAAGTCTTGTGGTTGGGAAAAGAAGAGTGATTCGACGAATAGGGAGGGAATCTGAATAATGGAGGGACAGTTTAGATGAAGTAGGTAGACAAGGGAGATTCTTTTGCCATGGACCTTGATGTCGTTGTCGTTGATCAAGTCATGTGACTGTTTGTTGCCTTTACTTTATGTAATCAAGGCGATGATCTGACCTCTAAACGCTCCCAAGGCTCCAGGCAGCCTGTGACGCTCTTGGCTCGATCCTCCCTTTCCGAGCAGCCATCACCGACAGCCTTGAACAGGACACATCCGCCTCTACGGAGGTGGGAGCCGACTCACCATGTCGGAATACTGGAAGTCGACGCCCAGGTACTGGTGCAAGCACTGCGCATGCTACGTTCGAGACACCAAGCTGGAGCGAAAGAACCATGAGTCGACGGCCAAGCATCAGGGCGCGATCCAGCGCACGCTGCGAAACATGCACAAGGAGCACGAGCGGGAGGAGCGCGAAAAGGAACAAGCACGAAAAGAGATTGCTCGGCTCAACGGCGTCGTACCGAGTCGCGGCGGCTCTACCTTGGTCGCGGCCGCCGCCCCCCAACCACGACCCCGGGAAGCAACCGAGGCGGAACGGCAGCGGCAGCGCGAACAGTTGGCCGAGATGGGCGTGTCGATGCCCGAGACGGTGCGGAGCGACATGGCCATGGCTGGCGAGTGGACGGTGACGAGCTCGAGGGTGATTGGCGGGGGCGACGAGGATCAAGGCGAGGCCAAGGCCAAGGGCGTCCACAGGCGGGAGGCTACACTGGACGATGAGGGGCGGGAACAAGAGGGCGACGAGGAAGAAGAAGAGGCGGTGCGACGGCTGTTTAAGAAGCCGCGCAGGTGGGGGAAGGGCTCGAAGCTGGCCCACGGCGAGGACGAGGATCGAGAGCTGGACGCGCTACTGAGCGGGACCGTCATCGCGCTCAAGAAGGATGGCGTGTACAAGAAGGAGGAGAAGAACGAGGAGGCTGGCATCAAGACGGAAGAGGGGACGGAAGAGGGGACGGAAGAGGGGACGGAAGAGGGGCCGGTGATGGGGCCGGCGTTGTCGGACAGGGCGGGACCGGCAGCGTCGGACAGAGCGGAGACGACGACTATCAAGGAGGAGGACAAGCTCGGGGCTGTCAAGAAGGAGGAGGTAGATAGTGTCGAGGGGGCGCCGGACGCGAGGTTGGAGAAGCCGGTGATTTTCAGGAAGCGGAAGCCAAAGGGCATCGGCTCCAAGTAAAGGCCGGCCGTATCGGACATTGTCGGCGCCGACGTCGGCGACAGACTAGAGGCGAGGCCGAGAGTCGATGGAAGGATGCAGATGACAAGATGATGAATATGGTTGGAGCTGAATGGTATCCCCGTAACAGTTATCATGGTTCACCGGCTGCCATTGGTCAGCGGATGGCGTCATCATCACGGGCTCTCCTCAACGAACCAAGGGTCGTACATGTATATAAAAGCCGGCCGCGTCTTCTGTTGCATCTTGCATCGCCCGCAGTGCAACCCTCGCCCCACACGCAATGGCATCTCACCCACCCGGATCCTGCTGTGCCGTCGGCACTCTCTACGAGTCCGAAGCCCCTTTTCCCCCTCGGTAGACGGGCTCGATCGCTGACTCGAGGGCCACCAGGGGCGCGCCTTCGGGCGAGACGGTCAAGGTTGAAGGCCGTATCGACGGCTACCTGGCCAAGGCGAAGGGCGACAAGGCACGCACCGGCTACGGCATCCTGTACCTTCCGGATGTCATTGGCGTGTGGCAGAATAGCAAGCTCATGGCCGATGCCTTTGCTGCCAGCGGGTACACGACGCTGCTGGTGGATTTGTTCGACGGCGATCCCGTCTCGCTCAACCGGAGCGACGACTTTGATTTCCCCGGTTGGCTTCAACACGGATCGGATGGCAAGAAGCCGCATACGACCGAGGCGGTCGACCCCATTGTCGTGGCTGGCATCAAGGCGCTGCGGGAAATGGGCGTCAAGCACATTGCCGCCGTGGGATACTGCTTCGGAGCCAAGGTGAGTCTCGAGACAGCATCCATGATCCATACATACATACATATGTGATGCCCCAGAGCTGACGGGTGAAGTACGTGGTCCGCCATTACAAAAACGGCATCGAGTGCGGCTTCGCTGCCCACCCATCCTTCGTCGAGGAAGCCGAACTAGCAGCCATCGGCGGCCCGCTATCCATCGCAGCCGCCGAGACGGACCACATCTTCCCCGCCGACAAGCGACACCAGTCGGAGCAGATTCTGGCCAAGACCAAGCAGCCCTTCCAGATCAACCTGTACAGCGGCGTCGAGCACGGCTTCGCTGTCCGCGGCGAGGTGGGCGTCAGGGTGCAGAGGTTTGCGAGGGAGCAGGCGCTGCGGCAGGCGGTGGCTTGGTTTGACGAGTTTCTGGTAGATGGCTGAGACTTCTTTTTCGTGATTTTATATACGTACGAATATAAGGGAGGTTAAGGAAATGGAGCTTGAGGTCTCTGGATGTGGCAAACCCACCTAGGTAGTACCCACCTACCCTAGACCTTAAAAAAAAACCCACCATGACCTCAAGACACATGTGGCATCTTCGCCTCCTTGTCCGTTCTTCTCCTCCATCCTCGTCCAAACTCCTGCATGGCGTCGCCATGACAGACGTCGTCCAGCCCCAGGCCCCAGCCGGTGGCAGCAACGAATCAGCCTCGCCCCCATCCAAGCGTCGCTCCAAGACAAACAGCGCCGACAACATCGCGCGTCTGACGGCCGATGAGGTACGCCAGTTGACGAGCGCGCCCGAATCGCTGCCCGTTGCTCCGGCGCCGAGAAGAAGGGCTTCGGATCACGAGCAGTCGCTGGATGCTGGTCGCCGGTCGCTGCTTTCGCCGCGGACTGTGTCTTCGCCCGCGACGCCGCGTGTTCTTGCTGCTGGGGATGTTGGGCCCGTTCCTGAGAGGCGCTTTTCGTTGGCGTCGAGGCCGAGGCCGCTCAGTTTGGATGCTGGGGCTATGAATGGCTTTGCGTATGGGCTGGCTGCTCAGACGGCGCCTTCGAGTCCTGTGATTCAACAGCATCACCAAGAGCAGCAGCAGCATCATCATCTTCAGGAGCAGCAGCAGCAGCAGCAGCAGCAGCAGCAGCAGCAGCCCCAGCCCACACATCCACCTCCTCCATCAACGGCAGAAGACGACACGCAAACGCCCCCCCGTCGAAGACAGCCGTCACCAGCCCCAGCCGTGATCCCCCTCCCGCCAACCTCGCTCCCAACACACCTGCAACTCGAACTGGCAGCACAGCGACCGAGCCCGCTGTACATCCACGCCTCGCACTCGGCCAGCATGCCGTACGAGTCCAACGCGGTCAAGCTGGAGCGGCTCAAGAACGTGGTGCTTCTGCCGGCCTACCTGGAGCGCACGCTGTACTTTGGCGCCCTCGCCTGTCTCGACGCCTGGCTGCATACCTTTACCATTCTGCCGATCCGGTTCGTGCTTGCGCTCGCCGTCTTGGCTCGTTGGTGGGGGGGTGTCATTGTCAATGAGGCTTCCTGGCTTGTTGGCTTCGTCTGGTACGGACTCGGGAGGCTCTGGGCCCGGGCTGGGAGGAGCATCAACACCAAGACGACGACGACGACGACGACGACGACGACAGAGTCCGAGTCAACGACGACAACACCGCCCATGCGCCCCGGCTCTAAACAACCGCAACAACGACGCCGGAAATCAGCCCGCCTTCCCTCGGCAACGGCCTCCGACCCCGGCCCCCGAACCGGAAGCTTCCGTCACCGCCGCACCAAGTCCCAGCCCTCGAACCTCTCCGCCTTCCACAAGGCCGACCTCCTCCAAGGCGCCGTCATAATCTGCAGCTCAGCCGCCCTCATGACCCTCGACGCCAGCCGAATGTACCACTTCGTCCGCGCCCAGTCAGCCATAAAGCTCTACGTCATCTTCAACATCCTCGAGGTCGGCGACCGCCTCCTCTCAGCGCTGGGTCAGGACATCCTCGAATGCCTCTTCAGCTCCGAGACGCTCTCGCGCAATGCCTCGGGTCGATCCAAGGTGTTCGTCCCGCTGGCCATGTTCGTGCTCGCGCTGGCGTATAATTGCCTGCATTCCGTCGCCCTCTACTACCAGGTCATCACCCTCAACGTGGCCGTCAACTCGTACTCCAACGCGCTCTTGACCCTCCTGCTCTCCAACCAGTTCGTCGAGATCAAGAGCACCGTCTTCAAGCGCTTCGAGAGGGAGAGCCTCTTTCAACTCACCTGCGCAGACATCGTCGAACGCTTCCACCTCTGGGTCATGCTCCTCATCATCGGCATGCGCAACGTCGTCGAGGTCGGCGGCTTATCCATCCCAGGTGCCGGCGCCGGCGACTCCTCCTCTTCTTCCTCTTCCTTCTCCTCGTCTCAGTCATCCTCCTCGGCCCCTTCCTCGGCCTCGGCCTCGTCCTCTTACTCGTCCTCGTCCTCCTCATCCTCGTCCTCCTCGTCCTCGTCCTCTTCCTCGACCGGCAGCCACAACGGCCCCCTTCACCCAGCCTCTATACTCCCTCACAGCTTCACCGTCTTACCCTCGTGGCTCGCCTCCGGAGAGGTCATCTCGCCCTTCCTCATCGTCGTCGGCAGCGAGATGCTCGTCGACAGCATCAAACACGCCTACGTCACCAAATTCAACAACATCAAGCCCGCCTTCTACGCCCGCACCCTCGACATCCTCTGCAAGGATTACTACACAAACGCCTTCACCACCCCGTCCCTCACCCGTCGTCTCGGCCTCGCCGTCATCCCCCTCTCGTGCCTCTTCATCCGCGCCTCCATCCAGACCTACCACATGTTCCTCTCCACCCAGATCCCCATGCCCATCCCCATCCCTCGCTCGACGCAGACATCCCTCCTCGTCGACGAAGAATCCGCCACTCCCTCTTCCCCCGCCATGATGGCCGCCCTCAGCCGTCTCGACGCCCTCCTCCGCGACTCCCTCGGCCGCGCGACCTACGGCTACCCCTACGGCTCCCCCCTCAACTCCCGCCCCTGGTACTCGTGGACGTCGGACGACTTCATCGCCGCCCTGACAATGGTCGTCTTCTTCTTCATCGCCTTCCTCCTCCTCCTCGCCCTCAAACTCCTCCTCGGCATGGCCCTCCTCCAATACTCCCGCAACCGCTACGCCGCCATGAAACGCAAGGAGCACGCCCGCGCCGCCGGCCGCGCACCCCCCCCGGACACGTACATCACCGCCGGTCGCCGCGCCGGGACCCGCCCGGAGGTGGAACTCTCGGACGATCGCCTCCGCTGGATCAAGGCCGATCCCTCGGAGGGTCCGCCCGATACGGGCAAGAGGCGTGGCGAAGCCGGGGGCAAGAGGGCCGTCGCTGACGATGACTTCCAGGGCGTTTCTCGCTATGACATGGTGGCCAAGCGCATCTGGTAGGAAGGTACCTTTTGCCTGGACGGGCAGGTTTCGGTTTGAGGAGATGGAACAAGATGGACAGTTGCCTACGAACAGTAGAGAGGACAGACATGATCCAAGTAGAGAGGGAGGGACTCTTTTAATGATAGACGGCGTTTCGCGTTGATGCAGCACGCCCAACAACGCCTGTGGACTTTTTTTGCTCTTTAACCCCCTCTTCTAATCAAGAACCAAAGATCAAAGCAACAAGACTACTATTGCGCCGGCTATGGAGGGGGTATTTACGAAATCTTCAACTCGTTGCAAACTTCGTTCTCATCCATCAACACGACCCTCTCTCTCTCTCTCTCTCTCTCTCTCTCTCTCTCTCTCTCTCCCCTCTCTACAACCTTCATCTCACATCAATACCGTCCGCGCCGTCCTCGTCCTCACCCTCCTCTCCTTTAGTGAACGCCCATCAGCTGCAGCAGCCCCGGATGAGAAGACAGCAGCTCCGGCTTCGCCTTGTAGATGGTCTGCACAGTCGCACGCAGCATCTCGCGCGTCTCCGCTTCCAGCTGCTCCTCGGGCGGCCCCAAGACCTTTTCAAAGATGCCAATCAGCTGCGGCGTCAGACGCTCGACGGTATCGTTTCCTCGCTCATCTGCCACTCCCCCCCCCGGTCAGTTCGAGACAAGAAAGCGAGGAAGCTCTGGCGAGACTTACAAAGGCTGTATATGCACTGAAAGATTGGCTCGTTCTCTTCGTAGTCCTCCGTAAGGGGAAGCACGTCGACGACGGCAGGAAGCGCCTGCGAGACAAAGTCCTTGTCCGAGTGCTTCATCATCATCCGCGCGAGGCAGCCAGCGACGTTATCCGTCGTGCGCACCTCCTTCGTCGTCAGTAGCGGCTCCAGCTTCTCCCAAAGCTGAGGGAAGAGGGGCACAGTCTTGCTGGTCTCGTTCGACTTCAAGATCAGGAGGCCCATAGCGTAGGCCGCGTTGGACTTGGTGAGAGGGTCGGGGTCCGTAAGACGACGGCCCAAGGCTTGACCCAGCGACTCGGTATAGGGCGAGATACCCTCGCCCGCAAACTTGGTCACCTCGGCAATGGTGCCGACAGCCGTGGACCGGTGCAGCTCCTCGGTGGAGCTGACCAGCTTCAGGATGGGCTTATCAAAGATCTTCCACAGCTCGCCAAATGAAGCGCCCAGAGCCGCGGCGAGACCGATGACCACGTCCATAGCGGTATCAATGACGAGCCAGTCATATTCCGACGATCCGCCGTCGATATCACGCTCCTCTTCTTCCTCTCCCAGGTCTTGCTGGCAGGGATGCGAGCGGGTGATGATGCTGCCGACGACAGAGACCACCTCTGACAGCAATTCCTGGCCTCCAGCCAGCACAGCCGGGCCACAGGCTCTCAATGTGGCGGCGACGTTGCGATTGATGTCCGTGACGACCGATCTGTGAAGCGAAAGAGTCAGTGTTACGTTGGCTATGCCAAAAATAGGCACGATGCGGCAATGGATGGTCAAGGAAGCAAGCAAAGTCAGGAGTTAGATGAATCACGTTTTCTCAGCACCCGCGATTCGCGTCTGAGTGAGCTGGGTATAACGATAACGTCTCATCATGCGAAGAGGAGAACAAGGGAAAGTACTCCATCACTCACCTTTCACTGTCCTCGCTCCACATGGTCGTCGTCGCCTTGTACAGCATGTCTGCCATGCTGACGATGGACGGGGGGGGCGTCGGGTTGGGGGGCATGCCAGGCTGCCACTTGACGCCCGCGCTGCTCTCCCACACCTGGAAGACGCGGGCGTAGGTACGCCAGAGGGTGGAGATGGCCGTCTTGCGGCAGCCTTCGTAGCTGTGAGTAGCAAAAGGCTGCACCTTTTCGATGACCCTTTCGGCATACGTCTCAAGGTTGGCGCTGTTGCAGCAGTTGGTGACGACATCGCCAAGAACCTCGAGCGCGATCTCTTGTTCCAGGGCGACGGCGGTGACGGCGCCGAGATCCTCCATGCTATCGAGGTCATCCCACTCGCCTTCGTCGATGGCCGTGGCCATGTCGTCTGCCGACTTTAGCTTGACTCTCTTGCCACCGAAGATGGCGCCGTCGGCCAGCAAGTTGGGGTCTACGTCGGGTATCTCCAGCTCAGTCTCTTCGAGTTCAAGGGAGGCAAAGATCCCCTTGAAGACGCCGTCGAGGAAGTGGTTGAACTGCTCGCGGTACACCTTGGACAGGTTGGACCAGAGGATGAAGCTCGTCTCCTTGAGCCTTGGATTGTCGAGGGAGAGGGCCTCTTCGCTCGCCTTCATGAGATCCATTACGTATGGCTGGAACGTGTCGGCACCGACCGACATGGCGATGCGACCCAGGCTGTCGCAGGTCGAGCTCCGTAGATTCATGGCGTCGTCGTCGTCCTTGAGCATGACAAACTTGGCGAGGGCTTCCATGACGCCCTTGAAGTAGGGCTCGAAAGCGTTGCCCATGGACGACGCGATGGCGCCAATGGCAGAGGCAGCCGCAGCCTTGACACCAAAGTCGTCGTGGTCGAGGAGCTTGACCATGGGCCCGATGAGGTTGGGGCCGAACTGGGCCATGATCTTGGTGTCTACACCGTCGCCAAAGGTATCCAAGGCGCCACACGCGCTGCGAATGATGCTGACCTTTTGCTTATCCGACGGACCCTGGGCGGCGGCCTCGAGGTTGTTGAGAACGGCAGAGATGATCTCCTCGTGCTTGGAGGCCATCTCGTCGGCCATTTCCTCGGCTAGGTGGATGAGACCGACGAGGGCGGCGTGGCGGACTTGGCCTTCGGAATCGCAGAGAAGGTTCAGAATGGTGGGCAAGAGCGGCTGCAGCTGAGTCGAGACGAAGTCGGGGGCACCCTCGGCGGCGTTGCCGAGGGCCAGCACGGAGGCCATGCGCAGGCCGGGATGCGAGCTGGTCGCGTACGACGGGAACTGCTCGAGCAGCGGTACGACGACCTGGCGGGGAGGTAGCTCGCTGGCCAGCGTGTTGATGAGGCTAATTGCGGTGCGGGCGGGCGACAGGTCATCGTCATCGTCGTCGGCATCGAGCGAGCCGACGATCTGCATGGCCTTGACCATGAGCTGGGCACCCATGTCCTTCATGCCCTGAATTTTCATGCGGCGGTAGCGCACGCATTGAATGAGGAAGCCGAGAGCCTGGGTGCGGGCGTCCTCTTCGGCATCTGCGTTGGCGGCCAGATCAATCATGAACTGCAAGAGGTCGTGCAGATGGACAGACAGCAGGGCCGGGTCGTAGGCGAGGAAAGAATGAAAGACTTCGAATACGGTCCTGTAGCCCTCGTCGTCACCGACTTGGACGGCAACCTTGAGAATGTGAACGAGATCCGGCATGAAGCTCTGCATGGTGGCGAGGCCCTCTGAATTCTCCTCGGGATCGAGGATGAGAAGCATGGCGCTGATGGCCTGGACGATGTTGATCTGCACTTCCTTACTGTCAGGATCCTTGATGCGGGAACGGAAGAGCTGGAGCAGCTGAGGGATGTAGCCACTGAAATGGGTGGGATCATCCTCGAGCATGGAGAAGAGGATAAAGGAGCCGACTTCGCGGGCAACGACATTGTCGCTGTTATTGAGGGGTAGCAGCTGCTTGAGAAAGTCGTCGCCCTGGCCGAGCCCCAGGTCAACACCGACGATTCCGGCCACGAGGCGGGCCATGGAGTGACGAATGCTCAGCGACGTTTCCTTGAGAGTGCCGTCGAGAAGGTGAGAGCGGGCCAAGGCCTTCTTATCCTCCAGCGTCGGCTTCCAGTGCTTGCCGACGAGGCGAAGGGCCTGAACGGCGGCGAGCTGTCGAAGAGCGCCATCTTCGTGGGTGAGAGTAACTTCGATAAGCAGCAGAAGGGACTCGGGCTGCGAGTAGAAGTTCTTTTGGAGGTCTGCCGTCACGGCCTTGACCTGCTCGGTGTTGGCTAGAATACGAATAGGTCAGGCAAGAGACGGGATAGCCGAAGGGGGGGAAGGCGACTAACGAACTTGGCTGGCCTGTAGCAGCTGCACGAGCCTGCCCTTATCCATGATGGAGGAGCTCGCCGTTGACCGAAGACGACGACGACGGCGGCGGCGGCGGCGGCGACGACGACGACGACGACGACGACGACGACGACGACGATAACGAAGCAGGAGACGAGCTACCTAGGTAATGAATCGAGGGTCTGTGGTGTTTCAGTGGAGAGAGGGGAAAATTTTGCCCATGGGCCCAAACCTAGTGGAAATAAAAGGAGCTGAGCCACCCTAGAGCCAGCCAACTGACGCTGGGGCACGCCGCACGCCGCACAGCCAACGATTACAGCATGTATGAAGGTATGTATGTACCTATTTATGAAATTAGGTAGGTACGTCAACGTGCAAAGCGAAGAATAGGTAGACGATAAAACGAGGACAGCGCATCCGATGACGTGCCTCTCAGCGATGCCCAACCTCGGTTCGGATGAAGACGTATGACGTCGGACAGGCGGGAGAGAGGCTCTGAGCCCAGCCTCGGGTTGGCTTATCGAACGGATGCTGTGCGAGGCCGACGATGTCGCTCTCAGCCAGTCACAGTCTCTGCTTTATTACGAATAGGTGCTTTTTCTGCGAAGTGTTCGTACATACCTGTGTGTTCGTACTTGCCGTATTAGTCATGAATCTGTTTCTCATTGAAAAGGTAGCGAATCAAGAAGCACATGCAGAACAGAACAGACTTATTCTAGACGAGGCGTTAATCGTCATGACGCAGCAGCGTTATCTGGTCTCGGCATCAAGACAGAACAAGCCGATAGTCGTAAGTCCGCGTACATATATACCAATGTTCATGTAACTATCCCATCTCAGTAACTAACAAAATGAACCTCGTTGCCTCATATCGTGATACATGTATGTATTCGTATGTATGTGCAGTTCCTCGACATCAAACCACCCTCATGCTCAAATCACACGAATCATCACAACACTGAAACCCCCCCCCCCCCAAAGTTCACTCAGCAGCTGCAGCCGCACGACTTGCAACCCCCAATGCCGCAAGACATGCTGGTATTGCAATCCGAATCCTTCTTGCACCCAATCCACGAGCCCAGCCCACCGTTATTAGCAGACCAGCACCACTGACCCGATCCAGGCGTGCCGCAGCTACGGTAGCAGTATCCCTTGCTGCAGCCGGACGCGTTGCCGTACCAGCAGTCACGACGGTTGATGCTCGTCCGGAGCGGGTGCTCGGCGCACTTGCGGATGGCTTTGGGGTCGACGCCGGCGGGAAGCTTGCTAAGATCGACCTTCAAGACGCCGAGGGCGCCGCATTCGTCGGCGGCGGAGGCGGGCGTTGAGAGGACGCCGGCGGCCTGGAGGGCGACGAGAAAGATGGAGCTGGAGAACTTCATGTTGATGTCTTTGAGTGGTGGGAAACTAGTGAGTCTTGAATGTGAAGATATGGAATTGTGCGTGTAAAGCAGGAGTTGATGCTGTAGAAACACCTCTCTTCGAAACCGTCGAGACCAGCCCTCTTTATACCTCGACGCCCTCATCCATCCTGACGAGTCTGCCAGCCGCCGACATCATGCTCGTATCATGCAAGGATCGCATGCCTCTCTGCTGACCGTTACACATCAAACTCCGTCGAAGCATGCTGTGAGGCGGCCTTCAAGGGGTCTCCGTATATGCCAAGTCAACCAACGATGCTTACCCCAGACATGGTGCAGGAACATTGGCCGTCTATGGCAACCGACGAGACGATCCAAAGATACCTGCTCAGCGTCAACGCCTTCGCCGAACTTCAATCGCGACGTTCAATCTGCAAGTCTGTCGCGTCCATGTCAATTCACGAAACATCAAGACCCACGCCCCTGTGTGATAGTGATAGCCAACAGGCGAGCTCGGTGTCATGTCAGCCTCACGGATCCTCGGCCGTTGCAAGCCGCCGATCAAGGGACCGTACTAGCGCTTACTCGACTTGTCTTTCACGTACGAAGTATTCCTATGTATGTATGTAGGCATTCGTAGTTTGCAGGACCTACATTATAGTAACTACTGGTGGAGAAGCGCAATTAGTTCCCTACATACATGCACGTTCGTATGTACGAATACATACATACATAGGTATGTATGTATGTAAGTAAGGTCACAGACATCGTCACCTGATGGAAATATGTATGTAGATGCCGCTTCCTTCTGCGGGGGCCGCAGACTGCAGGTCCTTGACTTCGAGGTGTAGCCTCGTGTCATACCTATGCACGTAAAATCAGGAACCCGATCGGGCAGAAAAGACCGAAGTAATCAAATCAAAAGGATCTCCGGAGGCGCAAGGGATGATGTAAACGGAGCACAGTCTCACCCCCCCGTCAGCCAATCGCAACCCAACACAAACTATACAGAGTGGGAATCTCAGGGGTCCATCGGTCCGTGTTGTCTGTCAGTTGTTGCATCGAATACTTCTCCGAGGACCGATGAGCAGAAATGGTAGGCTGAGGTAACAAGGAGGCTTCAGGGGAAAAGAGACAACAAAGTTCTTTGCTATCCTTGAGTATTAGCTTGCCATTATCAGTCGGAAATCAACCGGTATACCGAGTATCTGGGTAGCATCGTAACCCCAAACCGGGTTAAATATCAGGTTCAGCTCAGGATACTGCCAGTGACAAGGATCTAAACACGACGCCCCGTCTTACATGTCTGCACAGCAGCCATCACACTGCCTCGTTGGGAAGCGAACAAGGCAAAGATGTACACGCATGACCGACCGATGATCCATCTCAGGTCGAGATTCGAGACGTCTCCCCCGACTCCGAAGCCCCTGTAACACCAAGACGCTGGAAAAGAGAACGCTGCACTCAGCGACCGCCGCCTAGCCGCTCAAACAAAGCCTCGAGGGCAACGGTGCTGAGACCCATCTTACGAATTATGTTGCGGAACTCGACCATGGAGGCTTTATCCTTGACCGACGTAGCTCTGACGATGTCCTACAACGACGGTAAGTAAGCAGGAGCCCGTAAATCATGACACGACTGGTGAGTCTCACCTGGGGAGTGAGGACGGCCCCGTCCGACGTGACAGACAAGAGCTCGGGATCAGCGTTCAGGGTCAAGGCGCTGATGCCGAGTATGGAGGGCAAGTCGGCGTCGTGAAGACGAGGCCTCCAGCCTAAGCCCCATGGCAGCTTCTCTTTCTCGAATAGAGAGCGGATGAAGTCCAACTTGGCCCAGCCATCGATGTTGCCGAGGACGGAGGTGAGGAGCGCAATTTCGGTGACAGACCTTGAGGCGGTGCGCGAATCGTAGACCGAATTTGGGTTCTTGATCTTCGCGTCCCGCACACGCACAGACTTGGCCTTGCCCAACTTGAGGGCGCTGACGAACTCCGCAGGGCCGAGGACGTTGAGGGTGACATTCCAAGTGGCGGCGTCGAAGCGGCTCAAGTCCCGCGATTGCGACGCGTCAGGGCGCGTGAGGCTGACGTCGTGCTCAATTTTCCATTCAGGCTCAGAGATTTGGGCCAGGTCAAATGTGTCCGTCAGCCGCAGACGAGCGTTGACCATGCCTGCCAAGCAGATAAAGCCGCACGACTCAGGCGAGGCGCCGAAGCCCTCGAAGCAGGCGGTGATGACATCTTCGATTGTTAGCTTTTTGCCATTGTGAGGGAGGAAGTCGTGGTTGGCCAGCGTGTTCATGGCAGGGCAAGACGAGCGAGCTGTTGGGATACTTTAGCCGTTATCGTTGCAAGGCGAGAGAGATGGATGACTTACATTCGCCCGGCTGAGCCGGCTTATGGGTGAGGAAGCGCTTGTCCTGGATGTCAAACTTGGCTCGTTTTTTCTGAACGGATGGTCTCTGCTCGACCATAGCCTGTGACCTCTGCGCAGACGGAGATCGTGTGTTCAGCGCGTCAGGCGATCTCAGAGCGTTTTGTTCGCTCAACGAATCTTGATTGTCTGTATTAGCATCGCCTTGCTGTTGACCACCAGAGACATCAGTAGACTGTTGTTCCGGTTGCCGATCCAACTGGTTCTGCTGGTCTCGCTGGTCTTGCTGGTCCGGCATCGAATGTCCTTGCACTGCAGACAAACACCCATGCTTCAGTATCGTGCAAAACCCAGGGCGGACTACCTAAACCATCGACTCTCCACGAACCTTGGCCTTGATTAAAAAAGGGCAACGGTCGCCTTCTAGGCCGATTCCGTAAGAAATCGAAAGGGAAGCCTCTATCGAAGCCAGGGAAGAACGATCCACCACGCGACACTCTCCCCTGCTGTCCCCGAAAAGGCTGCCGTCTATTGAGGTCGACATTCGCCTCAGCCAGAGCGACACAGAGCGCGCCGAAACAAAGCTCGAGTCTCATCTTGGTCGATGGCAGGGATATAGCGTAGGCACCAGCTGGAGGCGGATTGCGAGCAGCTATTTATTCGCAGAGACTCGTCCCGTAGGAGGCGAAAGCGACGAGGTGCTATACGCATACCTCGTAGGGAGAGACAGGCCTCCATCCCGCCTCGTGGACCTGAGCCAGACCACATGGCTGTTTCACCCTTGTTGGAATTCTCACGCGGGCCTGCGAGAGGCGGCGTCGTCAGCAGCTTTGAAGCTTCACAAGTTCACAACTAGGAAGATTACCTATTCGAGGAGCGAAGATGCAGTCCGTCCTGAGGAATCCCGTCGGAAGCTGGTGTTGATAGGAAACCCCAGTCCGTCCCAAAACCCTCCCGTTCTTACCGGACTTTGCCGCATCTCAGCCTCATCGGTTAGTCATGAACCATGACACATAGGTAGGATCCCTCGCCAGGCACGTGCCAGCCCAATCTAGACTATGATGAGACAGCCCTCAAAAGCAAAAACCCTTCCCCCAGCCGCTGATCCCGCCCTGCACAAACTAACGAGGAAGGGGATGAATCAAGCCTTAGCCGGAACCGACATCCGCCCGTCCGACCCTTTCGCCACGTCCACTGACGATGGCCTCGTGAGACCCGAAACCTGTCACTCATGGCCTCGTCTTACGTCCGTCTGAGGCGCCTCATCCTCAGCCTCGTCTTCATCGCCATCGTCTTCAGCCTCGTCTTCCGGGTCGCCGTCTCCGTGAATCGCATCTTCGGAGCTCACGCCGGCAACGCCCTTACCCAGGAGCAGGTTCGTGCCGCCGCCGAAGCCGCCGCCTCCAGGGGTCACAGGCGTAAGAGGCCAGTACCGCGCATCCTTCATCAGGTCTTCCATAACTGGCACCAGCCGGGCAACGAGACGCTGCCGCCGGATTGGCAGGCTGCTCGCCAGACCTGTCTCGACCTACATCCTACCTGGGAGCACAAGGTGAGGCTCTCGACGGTTGTCTCTCCTGTCGGCTGACGGTACCGCAAGCTCTGGACCGAACTGGCGTCTCGCGAATTCATCCGATCCGAGTATCCCTACTTCCTCGACACGTATGATGGCTTCAAGTTTCCCGTCCAGCGCATCGACGCCTTGCGTTACTTTCTCATGAGGCATTTCGGCGGCATCTACATGGATCTCGACAACGTACTTGGACCCCCACTCCGTCTCTCATCGACCCAAGGCTACAAGAATCATATCCGCTGACCGTCTTCCTTCTCCCCGTCAGGGCTGCCGTGCTAACCTCGACCCGCTCCTCTACTACCCAGCTTGGGTCACCGACGGCGGCCAAGGCACCCTCAGCAACAACATCCTCGGTGCCGAGCCCGAGCACCCCTTTTGGATCCTCATGACCGACACCCTGGGCCTCTGGGCTCGCGACTTCCTTCTGCCCTACATCACCATCAGCTACGCCAGCGGCCAGTGGTACGAGACGGAGATGTGGCAGATCTACCACGCCCGCAAGCCGCCGACGGAGCCCGATCTCTTGCGCGTCATGATGGACATGCGTCCCTCGGGCGCCCCCTGGGTCTTCTTCACCGCTGGACGCGGCGGCACCTGGGATAACTGGGACAATCAGGTGCTCGGCTGGATGGGGAACCATCTGCCCCGGTTGATGCTATACATGGCCGCCTCGGCTGGCCTTGTTGCCGGCGCCTGGTACCTCGTCGGTCAGCGAAGACGATATCAAAGACTGGCGAACGGACCCTCTCTTTCTCCCTAGCACCCCTCCCCCCACCCCCCCTTTTTGAATCACGCAGTACATAACATGTTTTCGAGGAAAGGCCGGTAGATTACAGCTACCGAGAGCCAGGCGTCAGGGCCCTATTGGATAAGATACGCAACAGGAAAAGAGAAGTCGGTATATCACGAGTGCGTTCCGGCATGTAGGTTCACATTTCTTTCATCTTTACCTAGGTACATTGTATTGGAAATGGTAGATACCCATCAAATTTTCATCTTGCTAGGCTTGGCCAGGTTCCTCTCATAGTTCACCACCATGGCAACCTGTCCGCTCCAAGCGATTAGATGACCGTCGGCATCGAAGACAAACAGACGCGAGTCGAAACGGCCGTTGCGGATGACGGCAGCCTCGGCCCGTAGACGCAGCCACTCGGCACCGGCGGGGGGCAGCCGCTTCTTGACGTCGAGACTCATGGTCAGCGTCGGATACCAGAAGCTATCAGTGTAAGCGAAGCCCCCCTTGGACTGCTCGTCCGCCGGGCGATAGGACTCGATGAGCAAAGGACTCAGCAAGTCGACGACGAAGCCCAAGGCCGTGTCGGTGAAGAGCTCCCCGGACGCGAAGCGGATCCAGAAATCCTGCGTCGCCGGCAGCGCATGTCCCGCGCGAGGCATGAAGAATTCTATCTGGCGGAGTAGAGGCTGACGATGCATGAGCGAGGTCCACATTCGCCGCCAGCGCGGGTCTCGACCGCAGATCAAGTCGCCAAGGTTCACCCCTGGAGGCGGCCGCGGCACTTCCCAATCTGTAGCCAAGCTGATGCCGACCTCGGCGTCGAGGGAAGCACACGTCATGTAAGCAGCCACGACAACAGATGAGGACGCACGATCAAACCATGGCGTCTCCGGCAGCAAGCCATCCTGGCGAAGGCTCAGGTGCAGGACGGAAATGGCGCGACCAGCCTTGACATGGTCGACATGTATTACGGCTCGACCAGTTCTCGTCCGCGACAGAAACTGCCAATGAACGGCCACGACGTCTCGCCTCCCGGACCAAAACACCCGGGCAGTCCGGAGGAAGATGGAAGCAACGTAGCCGCCGTTCGGCACTATCAGGCGGGTGCTGAGCCGCTGAGCTCCGGCCTCGGCGGACGACGGGACTCACCGGAGCCGATGCAGAAGGCGGGGAGCAGTTCAGCTGCAAAGGTGGACGGGTCGAGCTGAGAGACGGCTGTGGCTCGGGCCAGCGAATGGGAGGGTGTCGTGGGAGCCATGGGTGAGGTGAGGGAGGCGGTGATGGTGTGTTTTGGTCATTGAGCTGGAGGGCTGGACCTTTTGGTGACGGGATTTGCGAGGGGTCTAGATGCGCTATGCTGTGCTTCGTAGAGGGTAGACCTATAGGCTATAGGCTATGAGCCTATGAGGTAAGCTTCGTGATGCTCCAGTGGAAGTAATTAGTATGTATGTACGAATAGCCTATAGGTAATCAGGAAAGTGGTGGATGTGGCTGTGCATGTGTGGCTGCGGCAGTGGCCGGTGACAACCCTGCATCGATCACCAGGACCCCTGAATCTCTTGTTCAAACGACAAGAACGCGTGGCAATGATCGTAGCCAGAGGACTTACTCCCTCACGAGTCACAGGAGACCATCTCCCGCATCGCATCCAATCGAAAGCTACGCAAATGACGTACCCCGAAACCCTCTCCCGCAGCGGCGCATATCATGGCGCGGCGCCCTCGTGTGGAAGCGCAGAGAAGACGTCGGACGGGAGAGTGCGGTTGCATTTTTTACCGCGGTTGGCTTTTCGTCTGCTTTTCTCCATGAGTTTGAGGTTCCCCGTGTGTGTGTTACTTGCGCTTACCAATCTTCTCCATCTCTAGTTTGGGAACGGTCATGGTATCTACGGTTGATGACGATGAGGTTACATCACTCGCCAACTCCTTTCCTCCACGAGGCCCCCCTTCCCTTTCAACCACAAGAGATGATCAAGCTTGCAAGATACCCGCCTCCAAATACACCTGCTCTATGCACTTTCTCGAACGCTACCTTACAACAGCAGCAAAGCCCAGCTATCTATCCGTCTTGCATTCTCTAGCACAGCCCATACCTCAGTGCTTATTCGCCAATTGTGCCGTCGCGTCAGCCGTGACGAGCAGTTGAATCCGCCAGGCCGTCTCAAAAGCTCATTGTTTAACTAACTCATCCCGTAGTTCCAAAGACGAACAAAGTCATCGTAGCTCATCCCTCTCCACATCACCATAACTCCCCTTACAACCACCCTCCCAAACCCACCTTACCATCTAATAGACACCGCAAACGCGCAACAACTAACCGTCTATCCACCTCCCAAGCCCAGAAAAAGTCCCCTCAAAACAGCCCAGTCAGTCCCACCGTTTAACCCCCCGGGGTCTCCGTTATCCCTCAGACAAGGCTCCGTATCAAATCTGCCAACTGCCAGTCCAGTAACGGTTCAGCGAACCCTCACGTGCAACAACATCTCGATACTGAAAAAAAAAAAACATTGATAAGGGCGTTGGTTTCTTTCTTTTCACGCGTTCCATCTCATCACGGGCGGCATCCGGATCGTCAACTCCTCCTCCGCCGTGAACCCCTTCCATCCCATCTTTTCATGGGAGCGAGGTAAATAATCATGGCACCTCCCGAATATCTCTGCGCAAACTTCGATGGTGAATCGAGCGAGTGCGGGAAGAACGCGAGATATACGTGCAAAAACTGCTCCCTCGTTGCCGTGCGTCACCAACCCCCAGATCGACAAACGTGATGCCCCTAACCCAACCACCCTTCAGTACTGCGGAAGAGAATGTCAAAAGGCACACTGGCCTCAGCACAAGATTGACTGCAAGTCCCCTCTCATCAGGGACGATTGGGAGCCCGCCTGGACGGTGGACAACAGACGGCCGTCCTTCTACGACGAGGAAAAGATGCAGTATTCGCCTCCTGTCATCAAATATCTCTGGGGAAACATCCCGGCTATCGATGTTTTGAAGCTCGAGGACAACGAAGGCGTCGATTATGGCAATGACCTACGCCTCCTGTTTGCGGGTATGACGTTCCCCCCTTGGAAAGGATTCTCTCCTCATCTTGGACTGACCAGACGGCCACAGCATCTGGAGATCTGCGTAACGTTCTCAAAACAATTGCCCAGTTACCTACGGGCTACAGCCATCGCGTTCATGTGACCATCAACGACATCGATCTCGAGATCGTCTGTCGAAACGCTCTCTTCCTCCTCATCGCCCACGCCATCCAAAACACCGACGAGGCAGCAGACTGCATCATCCATCTCTGGTACTCAGCTTACCTCCGTCCCTCGCACATAGCCATCCTCCAGACGCGTATCCGCCCCCTCATCAGGGCCGTCTGCACGGGTATAACGTCCAGGGCCCCCAAGTCCCTCATCGGCAAGTCCTGGATATTCGGCAACCGCTCGCTTCGGCTCGTCATGAGGAGAGAATCGTGGATCCTCCTTCTCGCCTTGTTTCAACGCAACAACGCCTTTACTCTCGAGGAGGCCCGCGAGATTCGCGACGCCGTCACCGCCAACGAGGCCCGTATTGACTGGCAGGAACGCATCTTTTGCTGTCAGCCGCCCAAGAATCGTCTCTGCATGCAGCGTTTCCGCGAGGACGGAATCCTCCTCCCCTTTGGCGCCTCTCGAGCCGACTTCACAGAGCCAAACCCGTGATGCCCACCGCCCGTGTTATTGAACCTCGCCGGACTGACAGCAGCTTCGCTACCTAGGACTCTGTTTCTGACGAACTACTGGCCGCTGCTGGACGATGCCGATCCCTCGTCCGGATGGTATTCCAAGGACATTGCCGAGACATCGAGCGGGCCCGCGTCTTCCGACTTTTATGGGAAGCTATACTATCATATCCGTGACACGGCTCAGGCCTTCATTCGTCGTATTGCCAGCGGCCAGGTCTCGTTCCGTCTTCTCAACTTGGACGCTGCCGATCTCGTGGATCACGTCAACGGCGAGCATTTCAGCCGAATCGAGGTAGGCAAACGAGCAGTTCTCAACAAAAGAAAACGATTGTTCAAAGCACGTCTATCACAGATATCCAACCTCGCAGACACGTCCTGGCTCGGCATCCATCGAACCCTCCTCTACATGATCCCATTGCTTCAGTCCCCAACCGTCAACCCACACGCAACCCTCATCACGCTCTTCATGAACGCCGTCGAAGACACGCTGACGGGCCCTGAAAAGGTCCGCAAGATGAACGCCTCCGTCACCGCCCGCCTCCGCAGCTACCTCATGGGCGGACGCCTTGAAAAGGCCCCCAACGTCGAGCTCATCAAAACGGCCATGGGCATGGACATTGTATGCTCTTACGACGATACCTTTGACCGGTGAGTATTATGAGAGCACCCGGAAATTCTCATCGTGGCTGAGTTTGATTGTTAGATATGCCGCTCTTCACAACTTTGGCCAAGCCGCCGCCATCCTGGGAACCGCCATCAAGGAGGAGCCCACTATCATCGAGAAGTGGCCCTACAAGCTGAAGCTGGTCCCTGGTCAGCCCATGGCTCAGGAGGAGTTCACCCGCGTTCTCGGCTCTTGGGCCATCGGCAAGGAGCGCTATATCGAGTGGAAAAGGATCGTTTGAGTTGTGGGAACTTTGACGGATCTTTCTTTGCCTTTACTTCTTCGTAATTGCCCAGCAGTTCTAGATACCAGTATCACGCATTAATTGCCTCTCGGACGGGTCATGAAACCACCTTCTCCTAACCCGCCGAAACCGTCTCACCATGACCGTCTCAGCAGCCTACAACCTCGCGAAAACCTTGCCGAAAATCTCCTTTGCCTTGAAGAGGTTCACCATACAAATCCGCTCATTATCCAAATGGGCCGCGTCACTGGCCCTTCCGCACGGCAGATGAGCCGCTGGCGCGCCAAACTCCTTCTCCAAGAAGCGGATGGCCGGGATGGAGCCGCCCTCGCGGATATACAGCGGCTGCTTTGGCTTGACGGGCTTCGATGCTTCCTCGTCAGCCGCCGTCGCTCTCCTCGGCTTTGCCTCTTCCTCGTTCTCTCGAGCGTCCTTTTCCTGCTTGCCAAAGCAACCGGGCCAGGCCTCGACAATGGCCTGTCCCAGGGTGCGGAAGATGGCGTTGGTCGGATCGCCCAGCCAGGGCTCGGCCTTATTGTCGATATTGACCGTCAGCCGGTTCTGCGACCGGAGCAGCGAGAACTCGCGCCGTAGAAACCAGGTCAGGGCCTCGGCTACCTCCTCGACCTCCTGCCCAGGCACCAGTCGGAGGCTGATGTGCGAGCTCGCATGGCTGCTCACCAGGCTTCCCTCCGGACCCGACACCTTGTAGCGGTGGATGGTGAGGTTGGGCTCCCGCCAGCGCGCCATGAGCGATTGCTTGAGCTTCTGCCTCGTCATCTTGGTCGCCGTCGTCTTCTCGTTTGCGTCATGACGCGTTAACATGGACGCGATCTCGTCGAACCTCGCCTCCTCTTCGGGCCCCATGGGCGGCACGCCGTCATAGAAGCCCGGGATTTGTATCCTGTTGCCGGCGCCCTTGAGCCTCGACAGGATGCCGGTCAGGTCGGACAGCGGCTCGTTGACCAAGTAGGAGCCGTCGACTCCCGAGTGTAGATCAGGACGGGGCGCGTCGACGCAGACGGTCGCGTGGAGAACGCCCCGGAGACCATACGTGAGACAGGGGACCTCATCGTCGAGCCAGTAGCTGTTGGCGAGCAGGATGTAGTCGACGTGGCCGATGAGATGCTTGTGCCTCCTGACGGCCTCCTCAAAGCCCCTCGAACCAAACTCTTCCTCTCCCTCGATGAGGAAGATGACGTCGTTCTCCAACTTCTGCGCCTGCATCAGCTCCGTCACCGCGTAGACAGCAGCGACGATTGGGCCTTTGTTATCGCTGGCGCCGCGGCCGTAGAGGAAGCCGTTGATGCCCTTGAGCGTGAAGGGATCCGTCTGCCATTTACCCTTGCGAGTGTCTGCGGCGACGACATCGTAGTGGCCGTAGAAGAGGATGCGTTTCCGGCCCTGAGCCGACTCCTTCTTGCCCGCGAAGCGCGCGTAAACAAGGGGGTTATGCGCCTTGTCAGTGCTGAGCATCTCGACGTCACCGCCGAGGCGCTTGAGAAGCGCGCCGAGAAAGGTAGCGCCCTTGCGGCAGTCCTCAGCGTGATCCGGTCGAGATGAGACCGTCTTGTACGAGACAAAGTCGGCGAGGGTAGAGATGAGCAGATCCTCGTTATCATCCGAAGCCGGCCTCTCCCGGACCATCTTGTCCTTGATTGACCATATGGATATGCTGCGATCGTTGGCCCCGGTTATGAAGTACTTGTGATGGCTGTAGGTTGTTACGGCCGAGGCCAGGATCTTGCCCTCATGGGCGTTCCATTTGCTCAGACATTGGTATTTCTGGCTAACGTCTCCGGACGAGGCATGGCTATAGGCACCGTAATGGGCTGTGCTGTACCTCTGTTTTTGCGTCAGGGCTCCATCACGGTGATGAATCATGGTGCTTTTGTACTCACACTCGCACAGCCGTTGGTCGATGCCGTCCAGAGATGACCCCATCCCATCTGCAGAGACATGACGTTTCCTCCGTGCGCCTTGATGACCCTCAGTCTCTGAGCGGTGTCTAGGTCCCATAGCTCGACGATGCCTTCAAGCTTTCCAGCGTATAGAAAGGAGCCGTCGAGAGCGAGAGACAAGACCGATTCGGCATCATCGCTGCCCAGCGTCATGAGCTCCTCGATGCCGCCGCCGCCACCCCCGACCTCGTCTCGTCCCTCATCACGGCAGCGACGGCGACCTCCGAGGGTCCAGAGCTTGATTGTACCATCACCGCCGCCAGATATCAGGACGTCGTCGTCGGCGTCTACCTCGACCGTGGGCCCCGTGGCCATGAGCATGCAGTAGACGTAGCCGTTATGGGCAAAGCGGCGGATGGAGCTGCCGTCTACCTCGAGAACAGCTTGAGCGCGTGGAATCAGATTCCACCGGCCGTCGTTCCTCCTAGGCGTGCTCGAGCCGCCAATGGCCTTGGAGTCGAAGAAGCGATGACTCCTGCGGTCCGGGTGCCGTTGCGAGCCCGCGGCGACACGTGAGGCGGCGTCGGCCAAGCCCACCCATTGAATGGATGTGTTCTGAGCGCCTATGTAGAGGGCATCTCTCTGAGCGCTGTAGGCGGTGCAGAAGATGTCGCCCACGTCGTGAATGCCGTAGATCTCGTACAGGCGCCTCAGCGTCTTGGGACACCAAACATTGACGATTGGATCGCCTGCGCTCGAGAAGAGAAGAGAGCGGTCGGGAGAAAGAAAGAGGGAGAGGACGCTGCGCTTGTGAGCCTGAATGATGTGAACCTGGTGAAAGGTGGCCAGCGACCAGACGACAATCTCTCCGTCCTGAGTGCCAGCAAAGATGGCATTGTGCTCAGGGCTGACGACGAGAGCGAGGACGGAGCTGCCATGCTCAAGGCCGTGAACGAGTCGCGGAGAGCTATGAGGCGACTCGCTCGAAGGCGAAGTGAGGTCTGGTTGGGCGGTGACGGACGGCATCGCAGTGGTTGTGATCGTGGTTGTGGCGGTGGTGGTTGGATCGACGACAAGTCAGCTGAGGGGGCCGGAGAAGGGCGACTGGGCGCTTTGCGGGAGCATGGCTGGCAATTGACTGCTCTGTGGAGAAGCGTGTTTCTGATGGGATTTTGGGGGATACAGAAACGATGTGAGAATTTAAAGGTTCGGGTGTGTGATCCATTCATGATGACCCGGAGATGATGCTGTCAACTTGCAGGGGTTACAGGGCAGCCAGTGGACGGTGTGGCGGTGAGGACCGACTGGAGCCCCCTGACAGGACCTATTGATAGGCTGGACCCCACGTGGCGGGTGCCCGATGGGACTTGAAGCTTCCCGCACTGGATACGAATTTCAGTGGACTACCACTCAATTCGAGCTTATCTTTAACTAAGTTCCTTACTGTAGGGCAGTGATGGTGTTAAGATTTGCTCGTTTTGAGAGGCAGCCCACATTACATAGCAACTTGCAAGCTTGTCCAACCTACGGGCTACCTACCTCCTTCGGAGTCCTACCTAGTGATTCCCAGTCAGATTCCTCAATCAATTGGTATACCAACGCCTACATACGAAAACACTCCCTAGTCCAGAAGAACCTCAAACTCATACTTCCTGTCACTCCTCAGCTGATATCGCGGCAGCGTCCATGGCCCACACGAAGCAGTCCCAAGCCCATGATGCGCCCAGTCCAGCTTCACAACCACGTCCTTCCTCCTCTTCGCCCTCAGCTCAAACGGATGCTTGCTGGCATCCACATCCGCCGTTGAGTATCGAGCGGCTGAGAAGCTCGCGCCCTCGAGGTCCCCGAAGCGCGCCCTCAGCTTCCGCTCCCCTCCGGAACCGACCAGCTCGACCGTCCGGACATCTGTCCGGTTGCCACCGTCCTGAGGAAACTCGTAGTCGACCCAGAGATCGTCTATCGTTGCTTCCCACTCACCCAAGAGCTGCGATCGCTTCTTGTCGCGGTACGATTCCCCCGGACCCCGGCCCCACCATCGGACCCGGTCCGCGTCGCCGAGGCCCAGCGTCAAGCCGATGCGGGCCAGCGTCTCCGGAAGGCCCGGTCCGCACGGCGTTACTTGCACCTGAATGCAGACCGAATCGCCTCGAAAGCTATACGTCCATGCGTTCTCGATCCCCCAGCCCAGCGCCGGTGGTGCGATCCTCTCCGTAACCTCGACATGCAACCCATCCGTCGAGGCGTGCCACTTTACCATGCGCACCTGGCTGGTCATCTGATGAATGCGCCGCTCAATCCACTGTCTGCCGTGCCCAGACCTATCATTGTCTGTCAGGGCGCGGTAAAAGTCCATCCGGATCGGTTCTGTGAGCGTCTCCGCCTGTTTCGCTCTCTTCCAGCTCGTCAGCATGCCCGTCACCAGATTCATCACCCACGTCGAGCTTTCCGAGGCCGAGGTGATGATGAGGAGTCCGTCTTCCGTCTGATTTGCCTTTGGCAGAGGCATCGGCGGCTCCAAACCTCGAAGCCCAGCCAGAGACAGCGGCTTCGAGACTCGCAGCTCTCCCGTGGCGACGATGTGGTTTGCTGGAGCCCAACTCGTCGAGTGCTTCAGCTTGAAGCAAAGCTGAAGAAAAGACTCGCCGCCCACCGCCTCTAGTAGCATGCTTTCGTGAAAGTCGTCGAGCTCGATGCTGGCCTCGCCATGCGGCTTGATCCCTGAATCTGGCCGTCAGTGCTTACATTACCAATCGACTCTGCGCGCCCTCAGGCTTCAACGCACCGCTCGGAATGGCTACGCTTCCGGCGTAGGTAATGCCCTTGGCTTCCGTCACAATGGTCCACGAGGCTACCAGGTGTTCGAGACTGAGAAAGTCGTAGCGGTTCACGATGGTGACTTGGTGATGATGTCGTGCCACCGTTTGCACTGGCTCGATAGACTTGGCATATTCAGCCATGTTTGGCGTCAGACAGTGCTCTGACCAGAGGAGCCCGTCCAAGATGAAGTTGTAGTCGTTGGGCTCGTCACCAAAGTCGCCCCCATAGCCCATGTACTCGATGCCGTCTTTGGTACGAGTCCGCAAGCCCTGTGCTCATCAGCTCTCATACGACGAACCTATCCATGAAGGAGCTCACATGGTTCGCCCATTCCCAGACGAAGCCGCCCATGAGCCGCGGGTGCTTATAAAATAGGTCGATGTACTCTTTGGCGTTACCGACTGAGTTTCCCATGGCATGCAGAAACTCGCAAAGAACCAGGGGCTTCTTCCACTCTCTCGCCTTGGCAAAATCGTTGACAACACTGTCAATAGTGGGATACATTCGGCTGAAGATGTCGGCCGTCTTGGCCTGGCTATCACCCTCGTAGTGCACCAGTCTCGTGTCGTCAATGGACTTTATGCAGTCGTACATGGCCTGATGATTCCGGCCGTAAAAGGCCTCGTTTCCCAACGACCAGAGGATGATGGACGCGTGATTCTTGTCACGAGCAACCATCTGGCGTGCTCTGTCGACGTATTGCTCGCGCCAGTCCGGGTTATCGGACGTGTACGACGCCGGGTCACCTCCGACGTTCTCGAAGCCATGACACTCCAGGTCAGCCTCGTCCAGGACCCATAGGCCGAGCTCGTCGGTAACGTCGTACAGACGCGGGTCATTGATCTGGTGAGAGGTGCGAATGGCGTTGATGTTGCACTTTTTCATGAGCATCAAGTCTCGCCGCATAAAGTCGTACGGAACGGCCCTGCCATGGTCGGGATGATGCTCGTGACGGTTGACGCCACGGAGCTTCACGGGACTCCCGTTGACGCAGAAGACACCGTCAATGAGGCCGGCAGTCCGGAAGCCGATGCGCTGCGCCAGGCAGCAAACGTCTTTTCCAAATGTGAGGACGAGTGTATACAGATTGGGCGTCTCGGCCGTCCACTTGAGCGGATTATCAACGTCAAGCTCAATCACTGCTGAGCCGTCAATGTCCTGGCTTTGGCTGACGACCTCGTTCCCGTCAGCGTCGAGTAGCTTTAAGTCGACGGCCGACGGCTCGCTGGCCTCAACCTTGACCTTTAATACGGCGTTTCTAAACTCATCGTCGAGATAAGTAGCGACGTGAAAGTCGACGGGGTGAAGCGACGGAAATGCGTGCAAGTACACGTCACGGAAGATGCCGCTGAGCCACCACTGGTCCTGGTCTTCTATATAGCTACCGTCACAGCGCTGGTAGACCTCGACGGCGAGCGTGTTGGACTGTCCTATCTCGACCAGGTCCGTCACGTCAAATTCGCTGGGGTTTCTGGATCCCTGTGAGTAGCCGACGTCTTGGCCGTTGATCCACACGGAAAAGGCAGCGTCGACGCCCTCGAAGCGCAACCTGAGCTGGTGGCGGGCGAAGCTGTCGCGGACCATAAACGTCGTGAGATACCTGCCGCACTCGTTGTCTTGAAACGAGACGTTGGGCGGATCAACGGGCCAGGGGTAATTTACGTTTGTGTAGTGCGGGCCTTTGCCATGGCCTTGGAGCTGCCACATGCCGGGGACGGTGATGTCCGAGAAGTCGGTGGCGGCGAAGCCCGGCTTGTGAAAGTGGCAAGGGCCGTCGAAGGGTGACCGGGACAAGTGAAACTTCCATGTTCCGGAGAGGCATTGTGCCTTGGCCTCGCTGACGTCTCTTGAGAGGGCGTTGGCTTGGTTGTCGTAGAGGAAGAAGTGGCTGCGCGGCGGGAGGGTTTTGCGATGAACAACATGGATATTGCTCCAGTCGGGCTGAGAAGGGAGAAAGGTGGACATGGTGCTTGTCAGTTGAGACTCTGGAGGAGGGAGACAAGGCCGTATTTCTCGTTGTTTGCTGGAGAAGGTGATGTTGGAAGATGAGCGTTGATGAGGGGTAGGTAAGTAGGTGGCTGTAGATAATACCTAGGTAGGTGGACACAACAAGCACAACAAACCGAGCCCCTCGCTCTGAAGACGGCAGATGCGTTCAGTCTACAGCGTAGTATGAGGTCTGTCACGCCTTGTAGTCATCTGCCATTGACCTGTAGGCTGTAGCCTGTAGGCTGTAGGTGATAGGCAGCGGGTCGTCCCGAGCGAACCGGCATCGTCGTCCTTATCGATGGCCATGTGCGCTATCTATCGACAATGAGATCATCGCACCTGAAGCAGTGGTAATAGAGGTACCTTCTCGGGCGTCGCGCCAGAAGGCACAGGTAGAAAGCCCCTAGGTCCAGTCAGCATCAGCCGCAACCACTCGCAGTCGGCCTCTAGCCGCTGAACGTCCACCACGCAAGGAGTCATGTACGAAGTATTCGTAGGTATGTATAACACGGAGCTCGGCTCAAACGACCTCAGCTTCAGTCCACCATACGCTGAGTCAACGACATGGCCGGCGGCGAACCCGAGCTGTTCGTGGCCATCGCGGCCCTCGCCGTGTCCATCGTCGCCCTCATGGCAACTTTTATGCAAGTCATCCAGCAATACTATGCCTCGGCCTCGGGTTACTCCAAGTGCAACGAAAAGGTCATGGGCGGATGGGCCAAGACCAAGTCAAGACGCTTCTCGTGGGACGAGTTGCGCTACGAAGTCCAGTTCGACGCCCCCGTCATCTTCGTCTCGCCCCCGACCAACAAGCGCGGTCCTGTGCCGGACGCGCCCATATTCGTCCTCGATGGCACCGAGCAGAGCAAGACGGCCACTGACACCACGTCCAATCTCGACGAATCTAAGGAGAAGACGGCCAAGGAGAGGATCCATACCGCCGACAACGAGCGTGCCTCTTGGCTCGTCCTCCTCAACGCTGTTCAGGAGATGGAGGCCAAGTCCGCGGCATGGCAGAAGTACCAGTACGACCGCCTGAACAGTCTCGGTCCCCCCCGGGTAGACCGCCCGGAGCTGCCGTCCAAGCCGCCGACTTTTGCCGATCATCACTCCTTCGCCGTGGTGGTGCAGCGGAAACGCAAGACGTGGGATACGATGCCCTCTTCTGTCTCGCGTCCGTACGCCACCACCACCATCTGCCATCTCGTCGAGATGATGGCTGCCCTCGGCGTCTACTGGAAGGAGTTTGACCGCAACGTCGACCGCTATCGCGCAGAGGGCAACGGTTTCATGCTCATGGGCGAGAGGCTGAGTGATCTGGGCCTCATCTTTTCCTTCCAAGTCTACGGCAAGTATCGCTTCGAGCGCAGCCGTGTCATCCCCGTCGACGACGTCAAGGAGCTGTGTTTCGGCTTTGTTCCCACCGTCTACCGCGAGATCGTAGACCATAGCCGACTGGGCGGCCCCAGCGACGAGCCCTGGGACTTTGCCTTTTTGCACGGCTACCTGCACATGGCTACCAGAAGGGATATTTCCGAGACTCTCATCGCCATCGGCTGCAATAAGAACACCGTCCGTCGTTTCACCCACGAGAGCGGCAAGACGGCCCATCTGTTTCCTTGTCAGTTTCTCTCCGCGCGACCTGTGGGAGCAGCCCAGCTGACGATGTCGTCAAGTGTCCTTTGAGATTCTCGGCATGATCGCTCGCACATTTCACATCAGGAACAGCTGCTTTACCTATCTTCCAAACCCAACCCCTGATCGCTGGAAAGAAAAGTCGTTTTCTCTCAGAAAGATGCTGGGTGCTTTTGGAAGCCGTATCCAGAACGACATCTCGGGATCTCCTCGAAACGCCGCCGTCCGCAGCCGCATCGCCCGACACGTTAAGGATATATTGAGATACCAAGGGGCTTCGCAATGCCTCGTTCGTCTCCAAGCCCTTCACTCAGCTCTCGACGATGCCGATGAAGTCCTCACGGCGCGAGTTAGCGACGGAAGACGAAGCATTGCCGATGAGCCTCAAGCTGGCGACGCCTACGCATGGGACTCCGGCTCGGAAAGGGCGCAGAAGCTTCGCCGCAGGATGGTCCTGAATGTGCTCCGTTATCACATTCAAGAGGTGGTCCGCCTGCTCAACAAAAGTTTGGAAACCCAGCCGCTGCAGGTTCCTGAACAGTCCCCAACCTCACCCACCAGCCGCCGCCGAGCCAGCTTAGACGGAGACAGGGGGCCGTTCGAGAACATCAACGAATCCAGCCCGGACGAAGTTCATATTGCCTTTATGGACGTCTACTTTGGCGTCATTCGAGGACAAGTCGTGAATCTCGCACGAGAGTCTGTCAAGCGGAAACTCGATCGGCAGCAAGAAGCCGAGCCCCGTCATCAGGCCAGCTTTGGCGGACGCACAAGGCGGAACTCGGGCGACACGAGCAGCAGCTTGGCTGTTTTGGACGATGCTGGGCCGGCGGTTTCGGGCCCGGATGAACCCCAAGACGGGGACGGGCTCGGTTCCGCCGATGGAGACCAAGAGGGGGAGATGACGTCGTTGGCGAACGAGCCGGTCGGGTATGACGATGTCTGGTGTGTGCTGATCTTTCGGATGCTTTGCTGGCTTATGTTGCATGACTTTGACGAGCGGGATGTGCAGATTAGCAAAAGCGAGCTTATAGGCAGCCGGATGCCTGTGTATGTATCTTGATGTTTGGGAGTGTCTGTGGAACAGAGAGAACTTTTGGGCCATGAAACGAAGTCGGAGCTTTTGAAAACAACGCGCTAACAAGAGCCCGTGGCATCCACGAGGCGCAGAGTTTATGTAAATGCAATTCACCTCCTGCAGCTGACAGAAAACGTCGCGTCTCCCGTCTCTCGTCTCCCGTCTCCTGTGTTAAGGTGCCGACATCGGGCGCTAGAGACACAAGCGCGCCGCCAAGCGCGTGCCCAAGCGCGACTGTCGCTGGACTGACTCTTTCGAGACCAACGACGATCGGAGCTGTCGGAAGGTAGGGAGGTCAAGGGCGTTGGCCTGCCTCGTCAGGCAGATTGGTCCGGAGTGTCAGTCGGACAAGGACTTATTCATCTCGTCCTCCCCGCCCTGGAATATCGTGTGCAACGTCGGCAACATAACGAGAGAGCTTCCAAGATTTTTCATCCGTCCGAGTGCGAATAGGAGCCCGGAGCATGACCTGCTGGACGGACGTGCGCGACCAAAAGGGGCTCTGACCACGGTACTAAAGAGAAGCTACCTGCGAAGCGCGTGACAGTGAGAGGCTTCAACACTGTTTCTCTCGTCAGCCCACGACTTACATGGTTGGATCACGTCCAGCAGCGCATAATGAACCGGACGCGTCAGGCCTTACAGCCTCCACAACCGCCGTCGAGTCGCATGGAGTGCCACCTGAAGCATCAGACGGGGCTCTGCCACAGAAGGCCTTAATAAAGGGGGGAACGCGACGGGACACAAAACCCGAGGTGAGGTGGTGGCTCAAAGAGCCCTTGCCTTATTAGGTAATACATACTAGCGTCGTCGCCGAGATCCTTCATGTATTCGTAGGTACATACATACTGGCAGAACCTTGACTTTTTGCATTCGACGGGGCGCATAGCGACAGATTCATTGGAATCGTCTTCCCCAGTCATCCATGGGCGAGGGCTTGGCCCCCCGGTGTCATGGCCTGCTGGTCCGGAGCCGTAGAGCCGATCGTAGGTAGGTATGTATCGTACATGCTCTTAGTAGTACGTAACTGCGAACTACGAAAAAAATTCACTGCCCCAGAGCCAGATCGGTACCGCCGTCGCCCATGTCATTCAAGGTAAGTACCTAGAGTAGGTAGATGTACTGAGGTAGGTCCATGCTTTCGCGGGAGATTCTCAATCCCCGAGGTACCTCTACCTACCTCGGGGTCGCCTCCTTGCACCCGCAGATCGGGTTTGTGCCAGTAGCAATCGCCCGCCCGGGCCATTTGATTTTTTGGCTGACGCTCAGCGGACTTCTCCTCGTCCCTCGTCCGTTCTACATACACGCTGCAGAGGGTACCTAAGCCCCGGTGTTTTTTTTTCCCCTCTCCCCCTCCCCTTGACGCCAGATAGGTACCTAGCCGCCGCCGTTCGTTCTTTCCCTCGCCTTCCCCGAGCGAGGCGCAACCCGTTTCCGCGCGACACCCACGCGCTCCCCGCCCTCGCACGAAAAAAAAATCGAGAGAGGGCGAGACGAGAGCAGGCGAGACGAGAGAGCGAGAGAAGACTGATCTCCGTCCGGCAGGGAGTCATCACAGGACCGCGTCGCCTCGATCCGATCTCGACTCCCGCCTGCTGTTCCTGGAGCCTGCCGTCCTCGATCCTGTCGTCCTCGAGCCTTCCGCCCTCGAGCCTGGGAGGAGACGGAGAGAGATAAGAGCCAAGGCGTCACATCATGACGTCCTCGCCTACGCCTGCCCGTCGGGCCCGAACGCCTCGACGACCCAGGAGCGCCCAGACGGTATCAGCAAACACGCCCGAGGCCGCGAGCCATCGCTTCCAGCTCCAGGTCAGCGAGTGCGTCGAGACTCGCACCGTCACCACCACGACCTGCCTCACCCGCAAGTTCCCCCGCGTCTTCGTTGACGATCCGCCCCCGCTCCAGAGCCTCGACTCCAAAGAATATCCGCTCGCTTCGAAGCCGACGCCACGAGAACTGCTCGATTTTACCTACATCATGTCTGATGATGCCCAAGACGACGAGGCCGACCTCGGCTACGACGAGCCGTCGAAACCTGTGAGCCACCCGCACTCTTCCTCTTCCTCTCTCTCATCCTCATCCTCTTCCTCTTTCATTTTCTCATCCTCTTCCTCTTCCATTTCCTCTCTCTCTTTCTCTTTCTCTTCCTCTTCCTCTTCCTCTTCCTCTTCCTCTTCCTCTTCCTCTTCCTCTTCCTCTTCCTCTTCCTCTTCCTCTTCCTCTTCCTCTTCCTCTTCCTCTTCCCCTTCCTCTTCCTCTTCCTCTTCCTCTCCCGTCGACCTCCTTTCCCGACACCCCTTTTTTCACTCTGTATCCCTTTCGAGCCATAACGAAGTGGGAGGCATGCCGGATTGTGCTACAAGACCCCAGCATCCCGCGCCGTGCCAACACCACTTCTTCACATGCGTGGCCAAATCAGTGGCGGCCTGCCCATGCCACACGTTTGCTGACCATACATCGTACCTCTAGACCAACCGCACCGCCAAGGTTACCATGACGCCGGTCGCCCGCAAGCCCGAGCCCGGTGTCGGCCAGTCTCCTCGAGTGCAGAGCCGACGGATGCGACAGACGCGTTACGGCGCCGCCGACACCTCGACCGCCAGCACTCCCGCCGCCGTGTCGCAGCCCGCTGGCTCTGCGGGCCTGACCCGGCCGTCTCGGGGGCCTTCTCGACCGTCTGTCGCCCTAGGCAAATCACGCCGATCCATCCAAGGTGGCGGCGCCGCCGTTCGTCCCGAAGACGGCGGCCGCCATCCGGCACGAGGGTCCGATGCCACCTCGACATTGCTGGGCACGCCCGACGCGTCGCAGCTCGTTACTTCTTCTTTCCAGTCGCCTCGAAGACGATCCTCAGTACATCTGGACTCTCTCCAGAACTCGCCCATCAACTCGATCCTTGGCAGCTCGCAGCCCCCTCTCTGCAGCGTCGCAGCTGCCGCCAGCCCCTCGGGCAGCGATGCCTTCACCGTCTTCAGTAGTAATGTGGCCACGCCGCCCATCACTGATGCCGACGCTGCTCCCTTTGGCGACGCCGACCTCGACGAGGCCTTGCAACAGTCCGTTCGCGGTCTGCAGCACAGGTCTTCCGCTGAAGTCGTCGCCACTCAGGACGCCAGCCTGCCGAGCCCAAGACTTTCTCCTACACTGGCGGCCTCCCAACCTGCTTCGACTGATCAGGACGATGACGAGACTCAGGACGGTCTGAGTCAGTCGTTGATGGATGCGAACTCTTCGTGGACGGTCGATTCCCAAGTCGCTCATGACGGAGACCATTTGCGTGATGGCGACATGCTCCGCAAGCTCCAAGATGCGCATATGGTCAAGCAATTTGGCGCAGCCAGGGCGCCACCTACGCCCGTCATGTTGGATACGCAGTCGATGCTCAAGGCCTTTGACGCGATGAAGACGGAGATGAAGACGTTTATGATGTACCAGTTCCTGCGTCGATGTCCTCGCACGACGCTGCGCGTCATCGCTGATACAGTCAATCCGGCCCTCAAGTGTGATTTCTTGTTGCAGCTGCCGCCTGAGCTCGCCTACAACGTGCTCTCGCACCTCGACTGTCGCGATCTGTGCCGGGCCGCCCAGGTGTCCAAGCATTGGCGCAATATGGTGGACCGCAACGAGACAGGCTGGAAAGAACTCTTCGACCGGGACGGCTTCGTTCTACCGCCCGGCGAGCTGGCCAAGGCCGTCTTGCAGGGATGGGGGTGGCAAGATCCAGCCGGAGCCGCTGACTACGAGAGGGACTTGAGCATGCAGTGTCGACTGACATCGTCCGAGTTTGAGCTGACGCGGAACCTGCGACAGAGTGTGACGTTGCCGAGGCTCAGATCGTCGAAGCGGAAGCGCGGCCTCAGCGCCTATTCGGCCTCGGAACGGTCGAAGCGGCGGGCGGCGGCCGCCCAGCAGCCGGCCACGTCACGGGAACAGACGGGCGAGCCCAGGCAGCACAAGTCGGAGGGCCCCATGTCGGCTGCCAGCGCGGCGGCCGTGGCGGTACCCGACCCCAAGCTGGGCCTGCCGAGCCTCCGACAGCTCCATCTGTACAAATCCCTGTACCGGAGGCACTTCATGATCCGTCGCAACTGGACCAGCAACGACGTCAAGCCCTCGCACGTTGCTTTTGCGGCGCACCCGCGACACGTCATTACCTGCCTGCAGTTCGACAACGACAAGATCATCACGGGCAGTGACGACACGCTCATCCACATTTACGACACCAAGACGGGCAAGCTGCGCAAGAGGCTCGAGGGCCACGAGGGCGGTGTATGGGCCTTGCAGTACGAGGGCAACATCCTCGTGTCGGGCTCGACGGACCGGTCGGTGCGCGTCTGGGACATGGAGCGAGGCCTCTGCCAGCAGGTCTTTTACGGCCACACTAGCACCGTCCGATGCCTCCAGATCCTGATGCCGACAGAGACGGGCAGGGACGCGGCGGATCGGCCGGTGATGCGACCGGAGAGGCCGCTCATCATCACGGGATCGCGCGACAGCCAGCTGAGGGTGTGGCGGCTGCCCGAGATCGGGTCACGGCGATATATTCAGACGCACCCGCCGGCGCAGGAATCGGACTGCCCGTACTTCATCCGGGCATTGACGGGCCACGCGCACTCGGTACGGGCCATCTCGGCGCACGGCGACACGCTCGTCAGCGGCTCGTACGATTGCACGGTCAGGGTGTGGCGCATCAGCACGGGCGACTCGCTTCACATCTTGCGCGGCCACACTCAGAAGGTGTACTCAGTGGTGCTGGATCACGAGCGGAACCGGTGCATATCGGGCTCCATGGATTCCCTGGTCAAGATTTGGGACCTGGTCACGGGCACTTGCCTGCACACGCTCGAAGGTCACAGCCTGCTGGTGGGCCTCTTGGACCTACGAGACGAGCGTCTGGTGTCTGCGGCGGCGGACTCGACGCTGCGGATATGGGAGCCGGACACGGGCCGGTGCCGGCACACGCTGATGGCGCATACGGGGGCCATCACGTGTTTCCAGCACGACGGGCACAAGGTCATCAGCGGCAGCGAGAAGACGGTCAAGATGTGGGACGTGCACACGGGCCAGTGCGTGCGAGACCTGCTCACGGACCTTAGCGGCGTCTGGCAGGTCAAGTTTGACGGGAGACGGTGTGTAGCGGCTGTGCAGCGTGACCAGCTGACTTATGTCGAGGTGAGATTTTCCAATGGTCAGGTTCGAGGTGACTGGCTGACGAGGCTGACTTGGCTCCAAGATCCTGGACTTTGGCGCCATCCGAGACGGACAGCCTCCGGAGGACCTTGGCAAGCGGATCCTCCTCGACGGCGACGGGGTCGAGGTGGCGGATGACAGCACGGCCTGATACGACGACAATTGACACGATGACTCTATTTCTCTTGTTACTTTTTTCCCCCCGTCTTGGTGCGTCGACAGGCATGTTTTAGTGTCGACGGACGGATTTTGAGGCGGTCGACATGATGATAGGGTGGCGGAAAGTGGCATTTTTTGGGTGTTTTTTTGTTATTGTAGAGACGAAAGAGGGTGCTCATAGGAGCGACTCGATTGCAGTGAGATGATATGAATATAGTATTCGTGCGAGGATTGGTTGGGTAGCGACGGAGTGAGGGAGTGAGGCTGGGAGGGCGTCGGACGGCTGCTGCTGCTGGTACGTACGACTACGTCAGTTGTTAAGGAAAGCAGGGAAGAGGAAGAAAGTGAGGCTGGCCGTGAGGCTGGCCGTGAGGCTGGCCGTGAGGCGAGCGTGGGTGCCCAATGGCTGCTACGTGCTGGTAAGTAGGTGGTAACTAAGAAAAAGAAAGTATGGAACAGTTGGCCTACCTACCTATCTACCTACCTATCTGCCCATGCATGTACCTCTCCTTAGCCTGTAGGCTGCAGCGTGTACGGATTTGTTAGTAGCTTATCTACCCATGTACATATATAGGTATGTGTGTAGGTATGTATATATGTAGGTAGGCTGGTAGGGTCGTGACGGGCTGGAGGGCTGGAGGAGGGCGACATCGGGGCGGCCGGCGGGTGGTTCAGCGGTGGAGGGGTCAATCCCATCCTGTCCATACATATTCGTACATACCTAGGTAGGTAGGTAGGAAGGCAGGTAGGTAGGCAGGTAGGAAGGCCCCGGGCCAGAAGGTCGGGGTAGCGGCCCGTCGTCTCCCGTTGGCGGTTGCATCCGTGGATTTGAAATCCCGCTGTCTCCCTCTCTCCCTCTCTCCCTCTCTCCCTCTCTCTCTCTTCTCTCTCTCCCCTCCCCTCCCTCTCTTCTCTATCCCCTTCTCATCTCGCCGCTTCTCCATTGCCTGGGGTAGGACAAGCAAGGCGACGAGACTGCAGAGGAAAGATGCCGCTTCAGCAGACGGTGACGATTGTCAACAACTCGGGCAAGATCATCAGCTCCGTACGTATCCATTCCACCTGACGCACTACAGCTACAGACACAATGGATTGACGTAAAGTGCTAGGGCAAGAAGCTCTTGTCGATTCTCAAGGAGGCCAAGGGTGCCTATGATGACAAGAAGGCGGAGCTACAGTCGGTCAAGCGGGCCGAGACGATGGACTGCCGGAGGAGCATCACGGCGTCGGGGCATAGAGGCGACAAGTACGAGACGGAATCTGCGGTGTCGACGGTTCGTCGGCAGCGGCGCCGGCGACATGAACATCAGCATCATCAAGCCCTGACGGGGAGCAAGGCGAGCGTGGGTGTCAAGGACAACATCGACATGGACCTCGCGTACGGTAACGTGCCGCCTGACCTCGCGTGGCGGACGGACCTGGATCCCAAGAGTGGCGACGACGCGAAGAGGTTGGTGGGCAGGGTTGAGGCTCTGCTGGACGAGGCGCACTGTCTTCAGCACTCGGCCGGTGCCATGATCCGGCAGCTTCAGGAGCAGCCCGAGGCGGCGGCCGAGGTGGCGCTTACGCTGGCGGACCTCTCATCGGCCGTGGCCAAGATGTCTCCTGCTGTCGTCGGGATACTGAAGAGCGGTTCGCCGGCCGTGTTTGCGCTGTTGGCGTCGCCGCAGTTTCTCATCGGGACGTCTATCGCTGTGGGTGTCACCGTCGTCATGTTCGGGGGTTGGAAGATTGTGAAGCGCGTCCATGAGGGGGTTGGGCTTTTGCCTGGAGGAGGAGGAGGAGGAGGAGGGGCGACGAGGAGGATGACGGACGGTGAGGTCGAGGAAGGGGTTGAGGAGGCGTTGGTTGTGGATGATGATGAGGATGGTGGGCTTGGAGGCTCGATTGAGAGGTGGCGAAGGGGGATCGTGGAGGAGAGGGCTGACGTTGAGTTGATAACGCCGCGGGCGAAGGATCATGACGTGCGGTCGAGACGAAGCGGTAAGAGCAGCCGTCGGGGAGGAGAGAAGACGATGAAGGAGCCGGAAAGGAAGATGGACATGGTGATGGCGGGAGACGCTCGGAGCAGCGGACGGAGCAGCGGACGGGGCAGCGGACGGGGCAGCAGCCGGACCAGACGGACGGCTCCGTCGGTGGACAACAGAATGGAGGTGGTGCTGAGGCCGAAGCCGGCGAGGCAGGGGGATAATATGCTCAAAGCTGTGATGCCGGGGAGGAAGGGGAGGGAGATGGTTCTTGCGTGAAGGGGGGAGTTGAGGATGGGGATGGGGATGAGGATGGGGATGGGGATGGATGGATGTAGGGTAGGTGAGTGGGTGAGGGAGGTGAGGGAGGTGCATTCCGTAGGGTCTGAGCTGAAACAACGGTAGTAGTTGGCTGTTGCCATCTTCATCATCTCCACGACTCGGGGTTATCGCTGCACCAAGTCGCATGCAAATCTGATGTCACGGACGGTGAAATTACTCATCTGAGTTCAAGTGAAGAAGACGGCTAGCTCAACATCAACAATCACAGCATTCTCCATCCACCATATGCTATAGGCTATAGCACTCACACTCCCCATATCGACAATACCTAGTCCCTACCCACCCACATACGCTCAGACGCCTCCATCACCAAGCCATCTCTTCCAACTAATCGTGCTGAAACCCTCGAGCCCCCCCCTTCCCCCTTCCCGCTGCCATCTTATCCCCATCAACATGATGCCCGTGACCGCAAAAAAAATGGCAAGAGCTTGCTTGGTCCTCGGTATCTTTTTCACCCCCCTTTTTTCTTCCCCCCTTTTTCTCTCTTCTTCATGGCTTGGTGGTTGGTTTCTCGGTTCGTCTGTCTGCTTCGCTAGGAACCGAGTTTGGACCCTTTATTCTTGTTCTTTGCGGGGTTTAGTTAGATTGGGCTTGTTGAAGATGATCTAGTTCAGATCCTTCCTACCCCCCCCCCCCAAATCCTCGCCTCATCAACCCCTTGCCTTCTTCCATTCCTATCAAGTCCATGCAATGCGGTGGCCCAACAAGATACGCGCCTCGTCACCGGCTCGCGATGACGAGAGCGGTCCGCATGTTGTGCTTTCGGGCAAGAGGTTGATGCCCACGGCCGGCATGTCGGGATATCAATTCTTGTACATCTTTATTCTTGATGGGGTGGGAGGTTTGATTCTCTCGGGTGGTATCAACTTTGCCATTGCCTATGGTTAGCTGCTCTGCTCCTGCTCTGCTCCTGCTCTGCTCTGCTCTGCTCTTCTGTCTCTCATGTTTCGAGGAATTGACTTTCAGAACTCAGGGCTTTATAAGAACACAAACGATCCCGTCCGTCTCTTCCAGTTGCCCAACACGTTGGCTGGGGATGGCGCCGTCACCATCTTCGTTCAGTGTCTCATCACTTGGCTCATCGAAAGCATCCTCGTAACCTACGATGTCAATCACGGATCCGTCCGCACCATCGGCTGGATCCGCGAGCCCCGGAATCGTCTTCTCCGGTCCTTTTTCCTGCTTCCCGCCGATCCTCTCCTCGGCGCGTCTCGGCTCACTTTCTTCGGATTTATACCCATCATCCAGTTCATCATCCGCGGTCTGCTGTTCGGCGTCGCCTCATTTCTCCTCTTCTGGCCCATCTGCGTCGGTATTCTGGCTGGTATAGGCCAACGCCGTGCGGACGGAGATTATTACTACGATAACGTCTGGACGCCGCAGGTTTATAAGCTGCTGCTCGGCGGCCTCCTCGGCCTCGTCACCGGTCCTCCCATGGCCATGTTTTGGCTAGTCAGATACGGCTGGGAGGCGCAGGCGGCCATTCGCTGCGCCGAGGAAGCAGCTGTGCGATACGCCGAGGAGGAGGCCGCGAGAGTCAGCGGCCAAGAGGGCGTCTCGTCGCCTGCCTTCGCACGCCCGTCGGAAGATGCGAGGAGAGCGGCTGCTTCCAAGGTTGACCTGTCGAAGAAAGACGATGGGAAGCCGTCTGAAGAGGTGGCGACCGGGTCCGAGTCGGATATCGAAGACGACAAGCCGAAGCAGCTCGAGGCATCTACCGAGGTCCGGAAAGCGGCCGAAAGCGACGCGGCGTCGAGTCAGGGAGAGAGTGCCAATCAGGACCGGCAAAGCTCGGCAGAAGAATTCGAAGCATCGGGAGAGGGAACCCCGAGGCCGTTGACCGAGATGGAGAGCAGGCCTTTTCACGACGCAGAAGAGGAGCTGGCCATGGAGTTTTCGTCACCGAGAGAGAGCGTCATACGGCCCGACGAGGCGTGGCACGGGGTCAGCGAGAAGCCGGCGCCAGTTCGAGGATTTGACGATGCCGATTCGCCCGTCATCAACGAAAAGGTGGCGGCTCTCGAGAGCGGTATAAAGGGCTCGCCGGTTGTCGACACCTCCGGTCACGGCCAAGGGTTTGACGAGACAGCCGCGTCATGAAAGGAAAAAAGAGACATGAGAGCGCCGCTTAATGATGAAGTGGGAGAGAATAATGAAAGCGAACAAGAGTCGCTATCAAGCACGAGTCTCGCGACTCTCTCTAATGAGGGACTGACGCGTATTCGGTCTATTCGTACCTTTGCCTCTTTGGACAAGAGGCGGGATGGGATGACCAGGATGGAACGACGTGCCGCCTAGCCGATGGTATCCGGGCCGGTGAAGACGCGAGAGGACAAGATGAACCAGCCAGCGGGCCATGGTCTGGTCTCGCGACGAGTGGTGTGAGGAGTGATACTCTATAGAACTAGGGGTATAGCATTAATGAGATGAAGCCTGGACGCCCGATCCAGACATGGTCGTTTACAATCTCCTCATCTCGTAACTTGGTGGCGTCGTGTGGTCAGATTTCCCAACTTGACGCATTGTTAGCTGCATGACGATCCATGGCGTACATCCAAGCTTTACCTACTTGGTGGATGGTGCCGCCAGCCCCCCGGCTGCCCTCCTCCTCCTCCGCAGCGGACCGTCGAGATGACCGCCGACACGGTTGTCTTCTTCTCGACCGCTCCGGACCGGCTGCTGACCCTGTTGAAGTCTCATCTCCCAAAGTCGCTGACGCTTCTTCGACGGCTGCAGACGGCAGCGCGCGGCATCGGCACCAACCCCGAAGCGCGCGTACTCTTCATCACCGATAACGACCATGACGTCTTCGCAGCAGCCTACGCTGACGTCAATGGCCAAACCTTCATCTTCTCCTCCATCGAGACCATCGACCGTCATCATGACCGCAGCGCGACTCAGCTGGCGGCTCTGCTCGACGCGCTGGCCGGTCTTCGCCGTGAGACGTCGTCGATGCCGCTTGCGAGCCTGTCGTCCGACGTGCGCGCCGTACTTGAGCTTTCCGGGCGGTTGGTGGCCCGGTCTTCGGGCTTGTTTGGTTTCTGGCTGCTTGACGTCGGCTGTTTGCCTGCTGTTGGGGAAGTGTTGCCTGGAGGGATGTATTGGGGTCGTGCCACCATGAACGATTGCGTGACGGTCGTGTCGCGGTCTGATATTCCTCGGACGCCGTGAGTTGTTTCTGCGCTTCTGATTCTTATTAGAATCCGGTTGACATTGGCTGGTAGGGAGTTTCTGTATGGACTGCCGAGCCTGGTAATCAAATCGGAGGACGAGACGCCGGTGGCGTGGGCATTTCTGGGTGAGTCGAGAGACAGCTTCTTCGGCTCCGGAGTCGTGCTGAGATGCGAAGGTGTCGACGGGAGTCTCATCAGCTTGCACTGCGAGGTATGTACGTGCCGCACATCATGCATCATACATCATCATACATGACATTGGCATTGACACCCTTGTGCCCGACTTCCCTTGATCCGTAACTGACGCGGCGACAGGAGCACCATCGCCGCAAGGGGCTGGCTAGGAAACTGGCCGTCAAGCTGCTTCGCGAGGGCAATCATCTGCTCGACGGCTGCGGCCCCTGGGCGTCGGCCCACGTATCTGTAGCCAACGAAGCGGCTCAGGCGCTGTTCCGGAGCTTGAACGGACGGCCTCTGTCGGTTGTTTCATGGTGAGGATCCTCGATGCTTTCTTCCGTCGTCTTTGATTTGATTGCCGTCATTAAAGAGGTACTGATCTTCTCTCGTCATGGTAGGGTCGATGTTGAATTCTCAGACCACGTGCATATTTCATAGAGTCTAGGTACCTACCTAGGTACCTATTCGTAAAAGTCGGGACGGAGCCAATCAAGGTCTCACGTGACATCGCGTTACAACGACACGCCTAGCTCCTTCACGAATCCGGAATCACGTATGACTCAGGCCACGGTACGAATACATCATGACACTCGTGCTGAGCTCCCCCTCTGACGCTGTCACCACCTCGCGCTGAAATCTTCCTCTACTGTCCCGAGACCGAGACAATCGGAGATACCATCGTTGTAAGCAGCCGTCGTCGGAGGCTATACAACGTCATGTCGACCTTCAACGGCCTCGTAGCCGAATTCCCAGACATCAGAAGTCAGTCAGCACTCACACAACCTCTCACAGCCTTAGACCTCGGTTGACGATGCTCTCGCAGTCGACTTCTTCCGCCGTCACCCGACGTTGTCGCCTCCGCTGGCCTGCTTCCTAAGCCACATCCACAGCGACCACCTCGCAGGCCTCGAGAGCCTCCGTTCGCCCTTGTATGTGCGCCAAGCTAGACATCTCCGTCTCCGCGTTGAGCATACGCCTCGCTGACGTCCAGTCTGAGTGTATACTGCTCTGCTGCCACGCGCGAGATGCTCCTCAGGCTCGAACGATACCCTTGCCGCATCAACTACGCCAAGGGCATTCTCGAGGCGCGCCAGCAGACGTATAGCCACCTCGCCCGCGTCTTGGTCCGTCTCTTTGAGCTGTCGGAGAACATCTGCTGACGGTGAAGCCGTAGAAGCCTCTGCCGCTGGAGACGCCTACCATCATGGAGCTTCGGCCGGGGCGGCGCATCCGCGTCACCCTCTTCGACGCCAACCACTGCCCCGGCTCCGTCATGTTCTGTAAGTATGACGCTATCCTCGGATCCTGCTTTTGGTCCTCTGACACGCGGTGAGTGATTGAAGGAAGCGGAAAGAGCATCCTCTATACCGGAGACGTCCGCAGCGAGCCGGCCTTTATAAGCGGCCTCGCCCGGAGCCCGCTCCTGATCGAGTATTGCTATGGCATCAGGACGCTTGACACCCTTTATCTCGACACTTCCTTCATCGCCGACGTACCTTTTCCTCCGAAAGCGGCCGGCATCGCTGAACTGATTCGTGCAGTCTCTCGTTATCCAGACGACACCGTTTTCCACATCCGCGCGTGGACCTACGGCTATGAGGACGTCTGGATCGCCTTGTCCAGGGCGCTGAACTCTCCAGTGCGTCACCGTTCCGCTGCCCGGTTGTGACTCTGCTCTGACGCCAACCGCAGATCCACGTCGACGACTACAAGCTCCGAGTCTACGGCGCTCTGAGAGCCCGTGCCGATCATCACCTGGTCGCCGGCGCCGCGGCGCTCACGGGGCACATGTGCGGGAACACGCCGCATCCCGGCTGTCTGACGTCGGACACGCGCGTCCGGCTACACAGCTGCGAAAGGGGCAACATGTGCGCTGTCGCCACAGACCCTTCCGTCGTATCCATCCAGCCCATCGTCACACGTCTGGCTGACGGTGAGGCGCTTGCTGAGCAGGGCGTTGGAGGCGGTGGCGATGACCTCGAACGCGAAGCTGAGCTGGCCTTTTTCTCGACGGATGACGATGTTACGGCCTTGATGGACTTGTGAGTTTCAAATTTGGCCGGCACGTCTGGGCTAGCGATTGTCTGATGGTCGGCCAGGATCTCCAAGAGCGACTCCCTGGATGAAACTCAGAGGGAGGGACTCAAAAAAGCCATCACTGACGTCCGGAACAAGGGGAGAGAGTTGCCGCTCAACGTAGCCGCCTCTTCCTTGGATAAAGAGAACCAGGCACGGATCCAGAATGCTCTCCCCCGCTTAATATCAGACGGGGGCGGTCATGCAGAGACAGGTGACGACGGGGAGACTTCAGGGGGCCTCCCGAGAGTCATCCGGTTCCCTTACTCGAGACACTCGTCGTATCCAGAGCTCTGCCAGCTGGTCGACCTGTTTAAACCGCACGACGTCTGGCCGTGCACGGTCAATGTCGAGCGGTGGAAGGCTCAAGGTTTGTGCCGCTCCGTCCACGTCTGGTTCGGCTTCTTCTGCTAAAGGGCGAAATAGACGTGTCAATCGAATCCTTGTTCGGCATGTTTTGCTCTGGTAAACAGGCCTTTGCCCATGACCAGATGATGGCAGAGGGAGAGCGCACCGCATCTCAGATGGAATGCGAGAGCCGCGATGACGACGACTCGCAGCAGACCAGTATCTCGATAGCATCGTCGCGCCATCCAGTCTCCCGCAACGAGGCCTATCTTCGCATGAGGGCCAACGTCTCGTCCGACGACGGCTGGCGGCCAATCCCGCTGCTGTCGACAGACGGAGGCCATGACGTGGCCGAACGGGAGCTGTGAACCATGACGATCGATGCTGTCTCGAGTTCGAGCCTTCTTGACTCTCAATCATTGGCCGTCGCTAATATGAGAATTGACCGGCTAATGACGATATCCAACTGGCTCGGCGCACAACAAGCTGGCACCACTGATGACAAAAGCAGCGACTCGTCGACATTCAGGCGGCTCAACGGAAGCCACCCGAGGACTTCATCACCTGGATGATCCGGCTGGCCATCTCCGAGCAGAAGCCCTGGCTCCTGGATCCAGCCCACGGTCCGTCCGACGGTCTCGGCTGGTCCAAGCCAGCGCTGCAATCTCCCATCCGCCTCGACTCGTCCATCCGCGAGTCCCGACGGCTCAGCAACTTCTCCGATACGCTGCTGGAACGCGTCGTCGCATCGCCCGCCGGTCTCGTCCTCCCGCGCTCCGACTGCGTTCTCCCTCCTGGCATTCACCTCACCGTCAACCTCGAAGGCGCCCACCACGACGAGAGTCTGTACCGCAACGCCCTCGCCTACAATCCTCTTCGTTACGCGCGTCTCCGCAGACGCTGGCAATGGTCAGTACCAGCCACGGACATGTCGCCTTTCGGCCACGGTCGACACGCCTGTCCGGGCCGCTTCTTCGTCGCGCACGAGCTCAAGCTCATCACGGCCTACCTCTTGCGCAACTACGTGTTTAGACTTGGGGGGGGGGGGGGCGAGGCCTCAGCCACGTTGGATTGGGCCGCTTACCGTGCCACCGATGGGGGTTTGTATCGAGGTGAGGAGGAGGAGGAGGAGGAGGAGGAGGAGCAAGGTGGGCATGCATGTCTGTTGAGGGTATTTGATTCTTTGTGTGATCTGTTGTCTCGACTCATCTTCATTCGCATGAGGCGTTTCGGTCTGCGCACTTCTCGAGACAAGTTGATTCTTGGTTAGGTGCAAGACCACTCAAACTTGGTTATTGTTTGCCACACTCAAGATATCCCCCCTTTACAGCCCCAAATCCAGACCGTGGCCGCCGAGAAAGATGCCCTGTTTATCAGCCAGCAAGGCCCCAACATCAACCCTCCCACCGGCAAGGTACCGCTCGCTAACACCCAGGTTGACCCTCCGGCCGAGCTCAGCAGCAAGCTCAGCCCGCAAGGCAGCCGTCTCGGGCTTGGAGAGAAAGGATTCAAGAGGAGATTTCTTCTTGGTTTCAATGTCGTCTTCGTAATCGACGCCCAACTCTTCAGCCGCGGCCCTCATCCAGGCATCGTCAGAGCGAGCCTTGTTCTTGGCCAGACCCGCGTCGGCGATTTTCTTGGCTAGCGAGACGCGGTGACGAAGACGGGCGGCGATGGTGACGTCGAGGGGTAAGAGAGGGATGACGTGCTGTTTTCCACGCTGGCCCCCTTCATGAACCTTGGCCGCCAACCTCCTCACGGGAATAACCTCATCGGGCGAGCAGAGCAAAACGCTAACCCCGCCACGATTCGCACGAGCCGTCCGCCCCGATCTGTGAATGTAGACGTCGGCCGCGCGGGGGACGTGATAGTGAAGGACGAGGTCGACGCGGGGGATGTCGAGGCCGCGGGCTGCCACGTCGGTGGCTACCATTACGGCCGATGGGGAGGAGGCGAGTCGCTCGACGGCTTGGAGGCGGGCTTTCTGCGCGAGTTGTGAGTGGAGCGGGAGGCTTTGGATGCCGAGGGTTTGGAGGAGCGGGTGGATGCGGCGGACGGCGGAGATGGAGTTTGTGAAGATGAGGGTTCGGCGGGAGGGGTGGAGGAGGAGCATCGTGTAGAGGTAGAGATCCTGGGTTTATCTCGTGTTAGTTGAGAGAAGGGGATAGGTAGGGGGGTGATGGAGGGGAACCTTTTCTGTAGCACAGCATTCGACGAGTCCTTCTCGTAGACCCTCTGCCATCAGATTGTTTGGACTCGCATCCAGCAGCTTCGGCTCGCGACGGAAACCGAGACTCTTCTTGAGATAGGCGACGACATCCTCTTTATCCTCAGCACCAGCCTTGGGCCTCGCCTTACCAGCCAACTTCGTCTGAAGCTGAAACCCAAGCGTGGCCGAAAACACCAGCGTCTGCCTGTTCTTCTTCCCACCCCTCTGATGATCCCCATCAAGCGCACCGACAATATCGTCCACCTCGGCGAAGCGTCCTTCAGCCAATAACCTATCCGCCTCATCAACAACCAGGAAGCGAAGGCGCGCAAGCCAAGACTGCAGCCGCGAATCGCCCTCCATCAATTCCCAGAGTCGGCCCGGTGTGGCGACGATGATGTCGGCGCCGTCGAGCTGCCGTAGTTGCTTCTGCACGCTCAGCCCGCCCGTTACGACGCAGACGCGCGGTCCGGATTCGAGATCGAGGCCGGTGCAGAGGGAGCGAAGGTGGTGACCTAGTTGCTTGGCGAGTTCTCGCGTTGGGCTCAGTACCAGTGCCAGCGGGCCGTCTGGTTGACCTTGTTGCTGGGATTCCTGGCATGAGCTGAGCCAGCTTTCCATCATGGGGATTCCAAAGGCTAGCGTCTTGCCGGATCCTGTCTGTGCTTTCCCGATGATGTCTTGACCTGCTAGGACGGCTGGAATAGCCATCTTCTGGATCGCTGTTGGCTGCGCGAAGCCCAGCTTGGCCATGGCCGATAGCATCCGCCGAGAGAGCTTCAGCCCCTTCCATTCAGATACTTCGACGCCGTCGTCATGATCGTCTTGCTCGTCCGGGGCTGCGCTGCACCGTCTATCGTTCTCGCTCGCAGCCTTGCTGTCTGGTGCTCCGGCATCGACCTGGTCCTCACCATCGCTGAATCCCTGAAACGACGACTGATCATCTAGATCCACCTTTTCGCCTTCTTCGTCCTCCATTCGCTCCTCAGACACCGCGAAGCGCACCTCCCCTCCACTCTTCACCACCTCGACGCCAGAGACCACCTCGAGCCCACCATCGTCAAAGGACCTCCACGGAAGCGAACCCGCGTCGAGGATGCACTGTTTCGCCGTCTTGCGCTGGCCCTTGCCGCCCTTTTCCTGCTGCCCCTTGCTGCGCTTCGCAGGAGGAGCTAATGGGCCGCTGGGCTTGCGCTTCTTCGCCATGCTGTTTGCGGATGAGAGTGAGATGCGCGTCTTCGCTACTTTTTATCGGACCCGTGGATCGGGGAAAAAAAAAAAAAAAAAAAAAAAAGAGAGAGAGAGAGAGAGAGAGGGAGAGAGAGAGGGAGAGGGGCCGGCATATTCTACCGCAGTTTACCCACCGCTCCATAGACCTCCTTCTCCATCGCTTCACAAAACAGTCAAGCGATGAGCAATCCTTGTCTTATATCGACTTCAAGTGACATGAAGAAATTCGCGCCATTCTCCTAGCCAGTCTCGCAAGCCCCTGTCTCTCATTCAGTCGCTTTCAGGGTATATCGTCTTCCCTCCTTCATCTTCATCTCACCATTTCACGTGATGACAACCATCTCAGCACGATCCTCTTACACCAAACCATCATCCGTCGAGACTATTGATTTGCGCGTGGCCTTTTCGTTCCTCTTCCACTGCCCTCTGACTCGTGCCTCGGCCGCTTGTTTCCGGCCTGATGTTCGCCACCGCGATTGCGTCCTCCCCCCTCCCCTCGCCCCCCTGCCTGACCTGCCTGCTCCTGGTTCCCGCTGGCGGCACGCTGCGCCGGTGGCACGTAGGTGCCCGCTCGGCCACGGCTGCCGCCGCGGGGCATCGGGATCGGGATTCCCGATGATCTGGGTCCGCCGCCCTGATGGGCCGGCGATGCTGGCGATGCTGGCGATGCATCCGCTTCGGCCGCTCCCTTGGGTTCGAATGGATTGGCCGTTGCCGGCTCGGTTGAGACGGAGACGGCAAAGGGGTTGGTCGTCTTAGGAACCGGGATCCCACTGGCTGGAGGCGCTGATTCCGGCTGCATCTCACCCGCCTCAGGGGCAGCTGCGGCACCCGCCTCAGGGGCAGCCTCCGGCCGCAGCTGCCCGTCGCCAGTCGTCGTCGGGGTCGCGGGAGCAGGCTCGGGGGCAGGCTTGACCGTAAGATCGGTGATCTGCATCTTGTTGACGTCCTCCCACACTTCCGACACTGCCCGCTGAGGAGTCTCCTTCACCGCTGTCTCGACGACTGCGAGCTTGGCCCCGGCCAACTTGAGCCTGTTCTCAAACATGTTGATGCGTAGCATCGACTTCTTCGCTTCCATAAGCTGAGCCGTTGCCACCTTGGTATCCAGCTGGGATTCCACAGCGCTCTTGATCTTGGCCTCCATCTCGCCCTTAATCTTGGCACTTTCGACTTCCAGTCGCTTCTTAAGGTTGGCTGCGAAGATGCTCTTGACTGTAGGGTTTGTCGCCATGAAGCTCCGCAGGCCCGCGTCGTCCAGCTGCGCGAAATCGACCGTGGCGGGCGTTGCCGGCCCTGGCTGACCTGGTGCGTCCTTGACGGGTGTCGCGGGCGCTGGCTCCGGTGCGTTACTGGCCTTGGCGCCCTGGTTCTCGAGCTGCCAGATGCGCTTCTCCTGCTCAAATCGAAGCTTGAGGTTGTCCTCCTTCTGCTTCAGCTCTTCGTCCTTTTGCTTGAGACGTTCCTCGTTCTTGACCCGGCTGTCCTTGAGCTTGTTGTTGAGCGCGTCTCGCATCTTGTCACAACGCTCCTTGATCGTCTGCTCGGCCTGAGCCGCCTTCTCTTCCAACTCGACCACCTTGGCTTCGGCCGCCGCCACCTTCTCCTCCAGCACTCTCTTTTCCTCCTCCGAGAGCACCGACCCGTCGCCACCGCTCTGATGCATTTCGCTGTCCGTCTGCTGAGCCGCCCGCTTCGAGGCTTCCTGCTCCATTGCCGTCGTTGCCGCTTGAAGCTTCTGGGACGCCTCTTGGAGCTCGCTTATCGCCTTGTCGCGTTCCGCCGTCGCAGCTTGGAGCGCTGCCTGCAGTTGTCGCAGCTCTTGCTCGGCACCCAGCTTCTGCGCCGTCACCGCTTCCAGCTCCTTGCGGGCGTCAGCCAGTCGCTGTTCCAACCGCGTCAGCTTCTCCGAGGATGCCGATGGTGTCCGTTGCATCGGATGCCCCTGCGCTGCTTGATGCAGCTCCATCACCTGTTGTCTGAAGTTACGAATCTCCTTTTCGAGTTCCGCCTTCTCATCGCTGGCCACCTTGCGCGCCGCTTCGAGCTCGCCGCTGGCCCCGGCCAACTGTTCCTGAAGCGCGTTGCATCGTTGGATCGAGTCGTTCTTTTCGCCGGTCAACCTCTTGGACCTCTCCTTGAATTGCTCCGTCAACTTGGCCCGAGTATTTTGCCAGCCCTCGCGCTCCGACTCCAGCGTCGTCGTGAGCTCCGTGACCTGGGATTGCATTCGTGCCTCGCCCTCCTTCAGAGCGTCGCGTTCCTGTTGCAGGTCCTCGATGCTCTGCTTAAGAGAATCCATCTCGGCCGGGTCGACGCGCCCATACTTGGTGAGGATGTTTTCGGTCCGCTTCTGCCAGCGGTCCCGATCCTGCTGAATCTGCTTAATTTCCTCCTCCAAGTACGTCTTGCTCATCCCAAGGTTGTCGATTTCGGCCTGGAGAGGCCGAACCTTGGCCTCCAACTCCTGCATCTTCTTGTCACGTTCTGCGATTCGGTCCTTCAGCTGGTGGTTTTCGTTCCGGAGCGTGGCGCTGCTCTCGCGGTAGAGATTCAGCTCGTTGAGCTTCTCCATGAGACTCTGGTGCATCACATTCTGACCACCTTGGGCAGACAGGGTGCGTTCCTGATCCAGCTTGAGGCGCACCTCGTCCAACTGTGACTGCACGTACTCCAGCTGCTGCTGGAGTCTCTTCGATTCCTGCGATTTGAGGTCGTATTGGACTTCGAGGATCTCCTTCTCCCGTCGCAAGTAACCGTTGAGCTCGCGAAGCCCTTCCAGAGCATCGCCCACCGGCACGGGCGACATGGCCTCGTTGTCGGCCTCGTCTCCTCCGGCGCGCTTCTGCTGCAGGGCTGCTACCTGAGTAGCGAGACCTTCCAGCTGCTGGTGAAGCAGCTTGTTCTGCGCGTTCACGTCGTCCCGGCGCTCCTTGATCTCTGACATCTCGCGCTCCAGGCTTTGACGCCTCTCTTGCCACGACGTCTCGCTTTGAGCCAGTGCCACCTTGGCGGACTCGGCCTCTGCTCTGAGCGTCGCCGTGAGGCTCTTGAGCTCGTTGTGCTCGCTGCGCAGTTGTTGGGCGAGCTTGGCGGCTTCTGCGTGCTTGAGGAGCTCTTGCTCGTAGTCCAGCTGAGCCTTGGATGCGATATCGGCCTGTGCCCGTAGATCCTGCTGATGGTGCCGCACCGCTTCGGCGTGCCTGGCGCTTTCTTCCCTCAGCCGATTCAGCTCTTCTTGCAAGATGGCCCTTTCGTCCTCTTGGCGGCGCGAAACCTCGCTCTGCGAGTCCCGCAGCGCCGACAACTCGCCGTTGGAACGCGACAGCTCCGCGGAGACGTCGCTGACGCGCTGTTCAAGCTCGACAATCTTGGCCTGCTTCTCTTCCACGAGCAACTCCATCTCCTGTCTGTAATGATCCTGCGAGGAACGGAAGTCCTCGAGCATCTCCTCGTTGCTTTGGCTGAGCTGCCTGTACTGCTCCACTTGCGTCAGGGCATTCTCAAGCTTTGTCTTGGCAAGGTCGAGGTCGCGCTTGAGGTCCGAGATGTCGTTGTTGAGATCTCGGATTTCCGACTCGAGTTCCTCCCGCTGCTGGCTGCCGTCGTCCATCGTCGTCGATCCCGGTCGCGTGGTAGGTCGCGGTTGCAGCCGGCCGACGCGCTCCTCGGCGTTCCGCAGCTCGACTGTCAGCTCGTCGACGCGGGCCTGAAGGTGGTCTCTCGAGGTCTTGACGCCGACGTGCTCCTCGCGGATCTGGCTCAGGCTCGTCATGAGGTCATCGATGCGCTTCTGCGCCTCCTTGGCCTCGAATTCCTTTCGCAGTTGCAGGTTCTTGCTCTCCACAATCTCGCTGGAAAGTTTCCGCTGGGTCTCGTCCAGCTCGCGCTCCAGCTTCTCAATCTTCTCCTGCGCTTTCCGTCGCGCCTCGGCCTCGACCAGGTTCCGCTCGTTTTCCAGCGTCTGCTGGGTGGCCAGCAGATTGTTGAGGCGATTCTTCTCCTCGATGAGGCCTTCGTTGTCCCTGCTCATGCGATCCTGTATGTCCTTCCACAGCCTCTTTTCAGCCTTGAGATTGGCCGTCTCGTTCCTCATACTGTCCAACATCCCCCTGGCTTCGACGAGCTCCTCGGCAACCTGCTGCGTGCGGATGTCCTGCTTGGCAGCCGTCTCCGAGAGGGTCTGGCTCCTCTTCTGAAGAGCCACGTTCTCGGCCTGCAGGGCGACGTAGTTGCCTTGGAGCGTCTCCCTCCTCTCCGACTCGATCCTGAGTTCGCCCTGCAGCGTGATCCTCTCTGTCTGGAGCGAGCTTTTCTCCGAGGACAATTGGTCAATCTGTTTACGGAGATCCTTGCGAACGTCCTCGTGAACATCCCTGAAGTTGTCGTACTCGGACTGCAGCTTGCGCAGCGCCTCAGTGAGAGCCTCGGACTGGTCGCCCTCTATGCTGGCGAGGGGCGGCCGCTGAGAACCGTCGAGGGAAGTGCGCATCATAGACGCCTCATCACCGCTGCCGCGTCGCTGTTGGACGATGCGGCGGAACATGTCGCGCTCGGTCTTGTAACTCTCCGCGGTGTTCTTCGCAGACGCGATCTCTTCTTCCAGGTAGCGGACTCGATGTTGCAGCCTCTCAGAGTTTTCGTGATCCAATTTGGCCTGGTGCCTGGCCGCGAGAACTTCCTCGCTCTCCATCTGGTTGGCGAGGTCACGGGTGAGGCGGAGTAGCTCCTCGTTCTTGGCCTGCAACGACTGGATATCCCTGAACACGACATACTTGCGCGTAATGAACTGGTGCAGCTCTGACATGTCGGATAGGGCCTCGTCTGTGATCTCCCCCTTGGCTAGCTGCTCGAGGCGGAACTTTTCCTCCTCAGTGAGCTGATCCTCGCCCTTCTCGAGGGCGTAGACGCTAAAGACCAGCATCTGGATCTGCGTGCCCAGGTCGCGCACTTGGGTTTTGTAGATTTTGGCCTCCGACAGAGCGTTGGCCAGGGCATTCTCCGCCTTCCGCGCCGCCTTCTTGGCCACATCGCGCTCCTCGAAACTGTCTTGACACAGCTCGGACATGTGGGCAAGCTCGGAGCGAAGGGTGTCGCACTCGGATTGGAGCTCGTGGACCTCGGGTGCCTTGGCCTCCATAGCCAACATGACGCCGTCAAGGTTCTCAGTGAGCTGCTGGCATCGTCTTTTTTCGCTGGCAAGCTGGCCCTTGAGCTGGAACACTTGCTCGAGGGCCTGCGTCGTGGTGATGGCCTTGCTGCGGGCCGATGCGGGAGTGCCGAAGGGCGACGCAGCACGGCCGAGGAGAGAACCGTTGGGCCGAGGCGTCTGGGGCTGCGAGCCAGGCTGATGCCCTCTATCCAAGCGGGCGCGCACCTCGTCGAGTTCGGATTCGAGCTGTTGGATCTTCTCCTCCAGGGCCACTGAGTTCTGTTTTTCCTGCTCCAGCTCGCGGCGGATGCGGCGAATTTCGTTATCGTAATTGTCTCGCAGGCGGTCCCTCTCCGCTTCGAGGTCCCTGACGCGCTCTTGATGCTTCTTGCTGAGCTGGTCGGACATGTCGACAAGGCGACGCTGGTTCTCAAGCTCCTGCTTGTAGCTGTCGACGGTGGAAGAGAAGTTTGCCTCCTGCTTCTGTAGCTTGACGAGAGCCTCGTCAGACTTGACCTGGACAGCCTCGAGCCGTTCGCGGAGTTGTTGTTCGGATCGGCGGAGCGTGTCAGTCAGAGAACGGGCGTCGTCGTTCTCTTGCTGAAGCTGGGCGATGCGGGCGCCCTTTTCCTTTCTGTGCTTGAGGGCCTCTTCGCTCTTGGTCTTGAGCTCGCTCTCGAGCCATTCGGCATTGCTGCGAGCCAAGTCTAGCTGCTGCTTCAAAGACTCTTCTCGGTACTTTGCACTGTAGAGCTGGCCCTTGGCATTTTGCTCCGATTCCTGCAGGGCGGCGTTTTGTCGGGCGAGTTCGACATTGCGCTGGTGCTGCTTTGCCAGCTCGTCGACCACGGTCTGGTCACGCTTCGAGTTGGATTCTATGATGCTAAGATTCGTGCTGTGCGAAGACTGAAGCGTGTTGATCTTATTATTGAGGCTTTGTATTTCAGCTTCGTGGTCGCCGCTCTTGGCCCTGAGCACCTGTAACTCGTTCTCGGCGCTCTGCCGCTTCGTTTCTGGACCGTGGGAGTCAGTGACCGAACAGCGACAGGACCGGGATCAATGTTGGTGCGTACCCTCGTCCTTCAATTTTTTTCGTGCCTCTAGCATCTCCTTGAGGGCTTTTTCGGTGTTGGCCTTGGAGGTCTGCGACCGCGTCTCGGCGCTGCGAACCGCATTCTCCAGCGCGATGTCCGTATGGAGTTTGCTGGTGCTGAGCGCTTCGAACTCCTCTGCTTTCGCCGCGACGGCCTGCAGAAGGGCAGAGACTAGCTCAACGGTGGGTGCCGTCGTGAGCGTTGCGAGAACTGCCTTATCGAGGCTAAGGTGACTGGCGACACAGCCGACGTCGACTTCCGGAGCAGCCATGGCAACGACCAGGCTGGTATCAGGCTGATGATAGTCTCATGCCTCAGCGCGCACGAAGGGAAAAAGACGCTGGCGAGATGCAAGATGCGGAAGTTTGAGAGCTGAGAGATGCGGAAGTTGAAGGAAGGAGTGGAAGGGGTGGGGAGAGTGAGTGAGTGCCTTGGCTTTTTTTCGCGTTTGGGGAAAATTGTGGAGTCTGCTGATTAAGCCTAGTCGTCTGCTATTGTCCACGATGCCATTGCTCATTGGGAACGCGGGAGGCCATTGATGAGGCGGCGCGAGCTCGGGAGGGCATTGATACGAAACACAAAGCACGGAGCTGGTCTGTCGGGTGCCGATTGCAGAGCTCCTTTGATCATTGGAGCAGGGGTCCTTCCGCGTCAATTCTAGCAAACATGTCGAGCCCCAGCTGTATCCCCCCCCTCAGTATTGGGGGAAGCTCGCACGACGCGTGCTACGCGAATCCACCAGAGTCGCCGCACCTCACGATTACACACTTGAATTGGCTGCCGGCCCGATTTCGAACAGAGCGGAGCTGTCAGTCGTCTGTCTCCAGCTCGACTGACCAGGGTATTCATGTACAAGAGATGTGAGTGAACACGCGTAAACAGTGACCTCCTTGACAAGATCACTTGATGCCGAGAGTGGTGATCATCCGCAACGTCAAGATCATTTCATAGTCATCATATCATGTTTTCAATAAGCCATCTTTTATTCAGAAGAAGTTGGCGGCCACGACTGCCGGTCTCGGAGCCCCTTGACGCGGGTGGGCAGAGTGGTGAGAGTTGCTGCGCTGCCTTGTCGAGGTCGCCATCGGCAGGCTGGCTCTCCCATCTCCGAAAACGCCCAATGTTCTCTTCATGGCTGCTGGCCAGTGGATCTTTGGTGGTGGCGGTGGCAAAGGGTCCTCGGATGCGTGAACCCCCTTGGCGGTGGCGTCCAGCGGCTGGTCCTGGTCTGCGATTGAGTCGTTGTGTATATGACGGTTCGAATCGGATGAAGTTTGGCGCTCGAGGGCCGTTGATGCCGATCTCAAGGACGATTCTGGAGATGACGAGGTGGATGATACGGAGAGCTTCTTGGGCGACAGTCCGAACCGCCACTTCCCGTCGGCCGCGATCGATTCGTGTGTCGATTCGAGTGATAGTTGAGAAAAGGCGGAGTCGTACGAGTCTCCCGAAGAGCGGCGTGAGGGTCGTCGGCGTGACGTGAAGGCAGCGGGATGGACCATGTCGCCACTGCTGGCCTCGAATTGCTGCTGGACAAGCCTCCTCTGGTCCGAGGCAGCCCTCAGCGTCCTCCACAGGTTATGGCCCAGCTCGTCCCAGACGACGACGGCCTTGAAGAGTCGGCGGCAGACGCGAGTGCCTTCTTTCTCGTCCAGGTCGCCGTACGAGTTGAGCTCGGGCATGGTGGGGACAGCATCCTGAACGATGGTGATCTGGTCTAGTTGATCGGTCCATTTCGAGTTGTGCAAGAAGTCGTCGAGGTAGACGAGGGCCTGAGTCCGCAACGACGCCTCCTCCTGTAGCACAGCCGCCTGCTCGCCCCCGTCGTTCTCGTGATCGACCGGGCGGTTCTGCCGCCGTTTCTTGTTCGGCAGCTGGAAGAAGGAGGGCGAGGGCGAGGGCGAAGACGACGAAGACGAGTGGCGGACGGGTAAAGGCAACGGGGTGGTGGCCATGGCGGCAGCCGGCGGGAGACGGCCGGAGCAGTGCATCGAGGTCGCGAATCGGCAGTCAAACGGCAGGTCGAGCTGGAGCTTTCGCGGTTGAAAAGACTCGGTAACAGCTCGAAGCTGAGGTGGGACGAGCAGGTGTATGTATGATGTGGTAGGTTGGTAAGTTGGTAGGATGGTAGGGGGTAGGTATGTAGAAAGATAGGTACCAGGTAGGAAATTAGGAAGGTAAGATTGGCGAGGGGATGACAAAGGCGAGGGCAGATGACGAGGACAAAGATGACGAAAGGAGGAGCACGAGAATAAAAAAAAGTGCGTTTCAGGGCATGCAAGAGGGAGGCATCACGCGGCACGAGACGGAGGACGAGAGCTGGGTCTTTAATCTCGCTGGCAGATCCGTCGGGAGGATCATGGGATGGGACCGGGGAGGGTGATATTTGTATGTACAGTGCTCAAATAATACATACATAGGTCCGCGGCGGTGCACATGATGGATGGACGGTGAAACTCGGCTGCCTGGCTGCCGGTACCGGCCATTAACAGTGGTGGATGCAAGTACGTGGACGTGAGGTAGGTTGGTAAGTACATACCTAGGTAGGTAGGTAAGTATGTGTGTAGGTAGGTAGGTAGGTATGTATGTAGTTGACTACCTACCTGGTGGTTCTCTGGCTCTCTGTGTGCCTTGTCTCGGTGCCAGGGCTGGATTGGGTTCTATCGTGGATGCCGTGTTGGGGTCTCGGAGATGGGTGGTGGACCGTGGAGGGCAGAGGCATGTAGATGTGTACATATTCGTACACATAGGTAGGTATGTATGTATTGTACAATGTCTCCTGCGTGCGGCAGCTACCTATCCATCGACTTTTACGAATACATATGTATTCGTGGGGGTAGTGTTCTTCGCACACACACGATCATGGTGACCTGTAGCGGGCTGCCACTCAAAACGAGCTAATATTAACACCATCACTGCCCTATAGTAAGACACTTAGTTAAGATAAGCTCGGATTGAGTGGTAACCCGCTGTATGTAGAGTCTTGCTCAGCAGGGCTGGCCCCTCTTGGTCCCTGTTGGTCCCTGGAGAGCTGGTTTGAGTGGTTCGTCTGAAGAGCTCCCGCGAATTCCCTCATGGGGAAATGCGCTACGCTACCGCCCGTCTCGATCCTAGCGTGGGCGCCTAAAAGTGGTCTCCCGCCGACGTCTCCAATCCAGGTCCCTGTCCGCTGGAAACTACTTGATACCTATGTACCTACCTACCTATGTATGTATGTACATGGATAGGTACATACCTAGGTACATAGTGTAATGACTGCCCGCTGTCTGGCCGCCTGCCGCCTGCCGCCGCCAAGAGCTCGTCCGTACATACATATGTACATATGTATATGTACATATGTAGGCTCAAAACGAGCAAATCTTAACATCATCACTGCCCTACAGTAGGACACTGAGTTAAGATACATTTACATATGTACGCTCGAATGGAGTGGTAACCTACCTACTACTGCTACACATGACCGCTACGATAAATGGTAAGGGTGTGCTAAGGCTGCACAGTGTCTCGCAACGATAATCCCCCGACCCGTCGCAGGCTGCACGTTTCCACTTCCCCGCGAGCACATCGAAGACATTACATACATACATACAGTAGGCTACCACTCAATTCGAGCTTATCTTAACTAAGTGTCTTACTGTAAGGCAGTAATAGTGTTAAGATTTGCTCGTTTTGAGTGGCAGCCCACTATACCTACATACATACATACATATGTACAAAAGTCAGAAGAAAGCAAACAGGGGGGAACATCTCAGCCCAGCTGACGCCGTGCATGTAGTGTATGTAGATATTTATATCGGCGCTGCCCTTTACCGGCTGCTTGTCGTACGGATAAAAATACCAGCCCTCGGATGTACATACGCAACGGAGTCGAGACCTCTTGAGATTCCGAGACACCCCGGACTCCCTGCCTCAGACGACGTCGATAGAAATGTAATCTTTACGGCCAGTGGAACGGCCATGTGCGTGCTTCGACCTTGTCGACATTGACCTCCTTACCTGGGTATATATATATATATATATATTCTCACGTAAATACAGAGTGGTTGTGTATATTACTCGTCCACAACAGGTTTTCCTAGCTATGACTCACCCGTCTGTCTCACTGCAGCGATTTGACTCGTCCTCTGACAACCTCTTTTTTTTTTCCTTCTAACCGGTTCAGCAAATAGGTAGCTGCCTCATCGTTGTCACGCTATCAAGCTGACATGCTCGTGCAGCCATTCCACCCACCAGGTGCAAATATCAACTCCGAAAGATAGATACCTACCTACCTAGATATATACCTACGAATACCTACCTACCTTACCTAGAAAAACCCCCCATTCTGCCGGCCCCTACCGTCCTTTTATTCGTCCGCTCCTTTGTTCCTCCCATCCGCCCCCAAACTCAACCCCGTGCCTGTCGTCATGCAGGCAAGCGAGTGGCTGCATTGCCGCGACCGTATGTACACACATACATACGAATATGTATTGGCGCTTCTTGGTTCCTATAAATTTCAAGTTATGTAGGTATGCAGCCGCTGACGTGCATAAACTGTAGCGTCATGATGGCCTCAACAGCTGCTTCGTCTACGTCGGGCTAGAGACTACCTACCCCCCTGCCTACTAGCCTTGAGCATGTGACGGAACAGAATCAGGGGACCGAGTATCGATTGAATAAAGTAGATTGCAGATTCATCAGAAGGAGTTATGCAGACTCGTAGCTCACATCGACAGCAGGCCTTAACAAAAGCACGCCTACATTCACTCACTCATCATGACGCGTCTACAACCAATTGTCCACGAATAAGCGCCTCATTCGTCGTCAACGTGACTCCCTGCCAGGGGCTTTGCCTCCGCTTTCCGCGCCGCAATGGAAGCAAACAAGTCCAACCCCTCCGTCCGAACAATGCTTCGGCCCGCCAGCCAGCTGCCACGACAGTTGGCCAGGCGCCCAAAAAAATTCGCCTGTGCACAATCGTTTCCCCTAGATTCACTGAACAAGCCCAGCCTCTTTCATACCTAGGTGGGTAAATTAAGCAATTTTTTTTCTGCACTGTCCCTTAAATTTCTCAAAACTCAACCTCTTCTTTCTTCCCGTGGCACAACCCCAAACCTCAACCTCTCAGGAGCAAGCATTGCACTCAAGCCAGCGCCTTCCATCACCGCCTGTATCGAAACCACATTGAAGGTGATCAGAAATGCACATCGACACTCTCAACATGGCCGACATGGCCCTGGAGATGGAGGACACAAGCCTCATCAAAAGCGTCTGCGGTTTTCTCCTCTCGTCTCTCGTCCTCATCTGGACTCTTCTCTTCACCTCCATCAAGTTCATCTGCCTGTTGCCTCTCATGGCCCTTGACTATCTCGTCGACGGCATTGTGCGAACCATCATCAGCGCCCTGTTGCTCGTGCTCGCCTCTGTCATCATCTACTACTGCTGGAGCCGGCGCGAATACACCAAGTCTTACACCATTAAGACTCTCAAGGGAGCCCTTGCTTGGCTGGAACCAACTCCGCCGCCCGCAAGGTGGCTCAACAACCGGCCGCCGCCCGAAATCATAAACAGGTACTATGTGCCGGTTAAACCCGCCAGAGACGACCTTTGCCCTCGCAACGCAGAGGAATGTGGCAAGATATCGACCTATGCCACGACCCTGGAGCGAAAGCTGCAGCAGCTGTATGATGATGCATCGGCTACCATCCGTGAGCTGCGCAGGAATCGAGGCTTGGCCGACCATGAAGCCGCTCGCGCCACTGAAAAGCTCGCTGCGGCCAACGCTCGCATCGCTGAGCTCGAGGCCCAACAGAAGCAGGCTCAAGACCGCATCGCGGAGCTCGAGGGTCTCGACACCGAGTCCCAGGCCAAGATTGCCCAGTTCGAGTGCAAGACAGCGCAGCTCCAGATGAACTGGAGAGACTGCCGCAACAAGGCTGCCAAGGCGGCAGAGAACCTCGAAGCCAAGGTCAAGGCCGAGGAAGAGAAGCTCGTCCAGTCGGAGAAGAAGAGGGTAGAGGCCGAGCAGC